>AP028912.1:5809642-7051785 GCA_036186465.1 Nesidiocoris tenuis | reverse complement strand
GCCTAACACATGGATATAAGCGATAATTTAAGCAATAGCAAGAGAATCACTATAATTTTCGTATGAGAATAATAGCCCGGAAGATTTCACTCTATTCGAAGATGCAAACTAGAATCATCGGGAAGTAGAATTACGATGTATTTACTACATTCAGCGCTTTCGATGAGATTGCACTGAGGAAGCTGCAGATTAATCGGAAAAGGCAATCCAAAGTAACTATTCGTGCCCTAAATCCCAGGAGAACGTCTGGAGCAAAGACCTTTAAATGGGGCCATTTTACTCGGCATACCGTTTCAGCATAGTTGTCTTCCTTAGGCCCGATCGTACACGATGGTCCCAAGCGATAAGAGTAAGGTGATTGATAAAAGTAATTCCTACTAGTTTATGACGATACCGTGAGACTGAATTGATTTTTATTTCTGGCCTTCTTCTTCTTCAAAGCCAGAATAACGCCAAATAAAAATGCTGCTAAGTAGATCAGTGGCATGAGCACATTAGTTTTCTATGTATCCGAAGAACTCTGCAAATTCTGTACAGGGGTTCATTTTTCATACAGTCCAGTTTCATCATGTTCGGTATCATTGCAACTTACATTTAACTAGCCAAGCTGGAAAAGATTGATTTAAATCCGGCTCTCCTTGAAGTAGTATTCAACTGAGATAGTATCGCATAACGTTGCAATAAAGTTGATACTGGTCATCTCATACAATACATCAAATCATGATTTTTAGAAAACACTCATATAGGTCCTATGATCTTTTCGTGAAGAAAATTCCATCAACCTCATTCGTCCAAGGGTGCATTTATCGATGATCGAACTAAACATGCACGAAAGTAGCTGCATCGTCAATGGTGCACCTGGGCTTCTAGGATTTCAAAGGGCCATAACATGTGCCAGCCTTTACTGCACTACCCGGAGCGTCTACCTGAAAGAACAGTCTGCCACATGATGTTCTCCGCCGACTAAATAAAGCAGGAAGTCCCTCATGAACAGGAAGGAAGATCTGGAGAAGTGCTTTTCGAAAGTGGAGGAAAAAAACTTTTTTTGCGTCACAAGGTGGTCGCTGACTGAGATCTGAAGCAGAAGGTGCGTCTGCGCCTAACAGAGTGCCTATCCGTCACCTGTCCCAGGTATACGCAGGCTTCCTATTGGTGCATCTGTTCCCACTCAGCCGCGTCTATGTTCGATTTGAGACTGCAGGCTTCGAGTTGTTTACGTCAGAATTTAGTAAAGTACCTATGCTACGGGAGAAAACAATGATGGCAAGATCAAGTTATTCTCCTTACCTATTCCTCCTTCGATTACGAGCATCTATCATCAGGAACCAAACGACTAGCAGCTGGGATAATTTTACATGGAATCCTATTCTTAACAATTTTAGGCCTTGGCCCCCCAAAATTTTCAGGAATTCCTTCACAGATATGTGAACGACGTAAACAACTGGAAGCCTGCAATCTGAAAAATAGATCATGTCCATAGGACTCATAAGTAGTACATCATTAAACTTTCAAGCGTCAAACTCACAATGAGACAGAAACTCAAACTCACAGTCAATTTCAAGATGAAACAGAAACTCAAACTCACGGTCGAAGTCGAAATCAAACTCACAATGACACAGACACTCGAAGTCAAACTCTCACTGAAACAGAAACTCGAACTCATACTAAAACTCAAAGTCAAACTCACAATAGAACTGACACTCAAACTCAAAATCAAACTCGAAGTCAATCTCACTCTGAAACAGAAACTCAACCTCATACTCAACCCAATTCCTTCGAATTCCTTTACATACGTACCAGGAACGCGATACATTTCACATTATCAACACGGTAGGTACCTACATCCTACCTATAAATAGATTGTTCGGGCAAATTAAAATCCTTGGTACGGGCCTGCAGCAGGTAGAGCAAAAAAGGTAATATTTCAACTATGCGACGCGCCTTGGACAACTATAGTTTCGTATCAGAATTTAGACGAGAACCGAGACGATGGTTGTGGGACAACGTTTAATCGGTACCTTTGTTTTCGGCGGCAGGCAACAGCTGAAAATCGAGAACTAGTTTAATGGAATAGGTAATCCAACCTTGACCGAGGATGGAGACAAGTTCAATTCGTCCGTATGCTTTGGTACCGCAGGCGGTGGGAAATTTTCTCACCGACCGGAACAAACCTGACGCACATCGTGACGCAAGTGAAACTAACAGCAGTTACCTACCTATCCAGTAAACATTAAATAGAAAATAGCTCGAAACTAATTGAGAAGCATCTGATTTTTCAGATAAATAGTAGATAGCCTTTTTTTCGGAAATTACCAAATTTTTTATTCTGTCAATCGGAGCACAGAAAACTAGTGGAGCGGCTAGTTTTTTCGCTCACACTATACAAGGGCGATAAGGGATTATCGTGTGCGAAGGAGGGTTCCTGTCTCGGGTCAATGAACCCAAACACGATTCACTAGATGATTTTGAGAGGCTATTCTGCCAGCTGGAGCTGGTGTTTGATCTTGGGCATCGGCTGAGGCCAAGCCACGTGTCTGTAGGGCATATTTGATCACTTATAGCTTTTTGCCCAACTCGGCATACACCGAGTGAAAGGAACTTCTAATAAACATTGGAAAGGCCAGACGCGCGTATAAAGCCGCGTCGAAGCAAAAATATTTTAACGATTCTAGTCTTTTTCGGTAAATTTAAAAACATGTTAGTCGAAGCACACTTTTGGTGCGTTTTTTTCATTTTTGGGTTACTCCGACATATCTCATAGCAAGTGCCAGGAACTAATTTTCGTAATCGGTAGGTATAATAAATAGGTATAATACATATTATATGTAGGCTGACCAGAGGTACTGTTTTCAGCAGTACAGGTCCTACTTTCTAGGTCGTGGTCCTGCTGTCCACAGAAACCTCGAAAGGACCCTAAAATGTACTGCTTTCGTGTGAATGGTCCTGCCATGGGCCCTTCTTTCATCACTATAAATGTTACCTACTAAGCCTTTCCCATCGAACCAAACCAAAAAAAAAAAAAAAAAAAAACACCCGACATGGTTTTATAGATTAGGACAAAAGAAGAGGATCGTATACAACAGCAACAACCGATGTTATCGTTATCACTTATCAATGTCGTATCCCTACTACCAACCTTCCTTATTTTCTGGTAGGTATTAACGTGATTGTGGTAGGTATTTCGAAGACTGAATTGTGCAATGATAATGAAAGAATAAAAGTATATTTTATGCATTGTTACCTAGTTATTCTGTTTTGAGGATGGTTTTAAAAAGTATAAGAGTTTTTCAGTATTTGAAAGTTGTCTTTTTGTTGGGTCCTGCTTTCACTGAAAAAAAAATCTGGTCACCCTAATTATATGGTACTTGTGCTCGTGACAGTGAGCCAGGGAAAATCGACCAGTGTCTAAATTCAGTAGGTGAAGATTCTGGAGCTATTTACCGGACGTGACGTCAAAAATTGAAGGAATTGATTTTTTTGACGAGTGCTCTTGCTCTCAACCCACGAATAGAAGTGAAGGAACGACGATTCACAAGATGGAATTTAATGGTGAAATTAAAACAAGGATTTCTCGAAAAACTTCCAATATCCTGAAGCGTAAATTATTTTTAACACATTTCTATTACTATCGGTATAACTCGGTAAAGCGCAGAGCGTTGTTGTTATTGATGCCATGCCTCGTTCAACACCAAATCATTATCAATCCAAAACCCCATAATTAGCAATATTGTTCGTTCAACTTTATAGTAGGGTATGCTTGAGTGTTTTCACAATAAAGACCCAAGGTGTCTAAAGGCATTTGATTCTTTATTCTCTCTGGTTGACGTCGATTGAATAAAACTCGAAAGGTAAGCCCCCTCAGTAGCTTACGTGCCGTGCATTGAAAGCCTTTCGAGATGGAAAGTCCAAGAGAGTGTTTTTTTGTGGCCAGAAGGTGAACGGAGCTGGAGATGGGAAACAGCGAAGAAAGTGTATCCCGTTTTGTTGTCGGTGTCGGCGGCTGTTACATCGGAGGTGAACGGGAGTCTAACTTTCTACTACTGCATCACTGCTACCTCATGCCAGTGTTGCCAACGGAACGGACCGCTCGACGGGACGAGATGCAGTCCGAGATGCACTTCCTGGGTGAGCGACCGACCTTGCGGTTTCACCTGGTGCCTGGCAGAGGCGGGCGTTTCAGCTGGAAGGTGCACCGTGCGTAATCCGGGCGGCATATAAAATCGAGGGATTCAATGTTCAATTCAACATTTTTCAACAATTTTTACGCCCCATGATTTTTCCCCTCTTCTAGAAAATCGATTTTTGAGTTTTTTCATGATCCCGACTTGGTGTTACTAAGGTAGTTCATTAATTTTGAGAGAAATTCAAATTTGAAAGGACCGTTGGAAAGAGCGTTAAATTTCATATAAAGATATATCCAATTATTGAGTACCCCGAATTCCCCAAGCTTTCAAGAATTAGTAAAACGTTCGAAACAAATGTTTTATGTTTTTTCTCTGAATTTTTTCTTCTAAAAAAATAAACAATAGAAAGAAAATCTTAGTGTTTTGATTGCCAATTTTCGGCAAGAGGAAAAAAGAAACATTTTCACAATTGAACGTCATTTTCTTTGCTTAAAAATGGAAAAAAGAAAATATCTTTTTATTTAATAAGTAGTTCCTGGAAGACCACTGGAAATAGTTGGACCACCCAAACGCCGTCTGTTTGCTGGAACAACCATCAAATAAAATTGGGACAGTTTCACATACCGACAGGTAGAATTTTTCTCTTGTCCAAACGTCTTCTAGTCCAAATTTCAGTCGCTTCTTCTACAGCGAGGTTCCACACTTTATCGAAAGCGGTAATGTAGCCGATTACGTGGCCACGAACCGTCTCGGCATTTCTTGTGACGATCTGCAAACATAGACAGAAAACCAGTGGTATTGAGATAAAAAATTTAAAAAAACGTGGTTTGCAGATTTTATATATTGGAATTGACGGATGCACAGGTTCTCAAACTGGGATGAAGGAATATGCTCATATTTTAAAAGCAGGGAGAGAATTTTGGAAAAATAGCTATGGGTAAATAATGGTTATGGCTTTTTTTCAGCAAACACAGAGAGACACAGGGGCAGGAGAATCCGACAAATTTGTCTGAACGTTGGTTTTTTGGATAATATTAGGGAAATACAGACATATTTCCCTACCTAATAATTTTCTTGATGGAAATGAAAATAATTAGCCCAGATTAATGAAATGAAATAACCAAATGAATAACCAATAAAGTTACTCACTTTAACTTGCGCTTTCGTTTCCATCCAAACTCTCAAAAGTTTCATCGGTCCGTCGATTCCTCGCATCCATTTCATGACGTTTTCGTATGTATCTACAACAAAAGTGACAACAGTGTCAGTCTGACCAATGCAGTAAACTGTAACATGTGTCAGATAACACGAAATGGGTACCTACTTCCACATTTTGTATCTTAAAATTTTGGGAGAAATCCATGTTGTGATTGATTGTTAAATATTACCAAAAATCAAGATTTTAGTCCACTAGGTGATGGGCCAATGTTCTTCCGCGATTGTAAATTCGGGTTCTTACGTAACGGGTCGAATTCATCTAAAAAAACGCTGCTAAGTAGATCAGTGGCATGTGCACATCAGTTTTTGGTATAGCCGAAGAACTCTGCAAATTTTGCACAGGGGTTCATTTTTTGATTGCAAAGACAAATCTTACGATATATAGGTTCTCCTCAAACACGGAATTTAGTTGTTATTATTCTAGAATTTCAGTATAAATTGGTGTTCTAGATGGGGATTTGGAAAAACGTTTTTTCAACCCGCCAAAAAATAATCATCCTCTTTGCTTGGTCCTCCTTGCTTGACCTACCTATCTATCTTTTCAACGCAGCGCGTCGTTAATTTTTGTTGAAATCATCATTTAATCTATTCTTATTTACCTACATAACTAACAGAATAATAATAATAATTAAATTATCTGAATAATTAAATAAATTTATTTATTATTATTATTTATATATTATTTTATAATTAAATAAAATTTATAATAATTAAATTAAAAATGCGTCAAGAATGCCTCAGAACCATTGTTGAAGCTTGACTCGCTCTCACGTTGCCAAGCGCAACTGGCCTAGTGTGAGTGCGTCACTTTGTTGGTGTCATAGGCTAGTGGTCGTAAGTAGATCAATCAACTGTATCTAAGAACCGATGCCGAATTCCCAACTTTTTCCAATTTTTGTTTTGCTGATTTGTGTAATTCGACCAAATTCTTTAAATTGAAGATATCGGGAGGACAGAAGTTTTTGTGGGGATTCCAACGAGTGGAAAACGAATTTTGTGGCTCGAGTAGTTTTCGAGTTATTAAGAATTGGGAAAATTTTGAAAAACTCAAAAATGCTTCACTAAAACTGCAATAACTCCTAAACGGTTGAAGCTACCGGCGTGGCGATGGTCTCATTCGATTCAGCATAGAAAAATCTATAGAAAATGATACCTCACATGCCTATGTTTCAAATTTCCAGAAAAACACGAATTTTTCCCCACTTCAACAGCTGTTTTACTGACCTTAAAAGTAAGGTAGGGTTCTGTCGAGATGTTAGGACCAACTAGATACGGAACTTGATTTTTGGTAAAAATTTCAAAATTTTTCGATAACTCCTTCCCCCTGAAAAACCCCGGACGGCGGACGGCGTACGGCGTACGGCGGACGGCGGACGGCGGACGGCGGACGGCGGACGGACAAAAAATTTTTATTGCAGATTCGGATTCTACACCCCTTGAAACGTAAACCAACAAATTTTCAGGGGGTGTTAAAAATTTTTTTTTCCTGACCGATTACAAAGGTTCATTTCTATAGAAAAATGAACCAAAAATCGTAGTAGGTCATTCACTCGTCTATTTTTGAGGAAGTCGTTGATATTTTCTCTCTTGCTTCATGAACCAATAGCCGTCGTTGTTAAAACAGCCGAGCGGTCGGTACCGTAATTACAGACAACATTATCGCGAAACCTTTCATTCAAATGCGAAGAAATTACGACATCTCGTCCGACGATAAAACTCGAATTCTTGACAGCTTTCTCCGACTCGAAAAATCTCATCGCACTTTCAACTGGAAAAAACGTCTGCTCGCAGAAGATCGGATCAGTTACAATCTAATCACGGACGACTGCGAGATCGCAAAATTACAGATAATCAGAAAATTTAACTGCGCAGGTTATACAACGCCGAATCGGCCGGCCATCATATTCAAAACGGGAAATTACGAGCGCCGATTGACCGGTTCTTGACGAGTGGATCAGCTTCTGAATTATGCAAGTCAGAGTCGAGAAATTATTTTTCCATAAATGCAAACTTGCGATTGAGAGAAAAACGGCGACGGAGCGACGAAAAATAACGGATGGGCGCCGAGGGGGTATCCCTGAGAATCATCCCCCTCTGTACGTGTATTTTGCCCATCCGTGATCTCATTAGACTCTGTTATTAGACTCTAATAACAAATGACAAATTTTGTTTTCTATCGGACGATTCGTGGTGCGCCTTTTCGGATATCCTAACGGAGCGTGCAACCCAATTGTTCAAAGAAACACCCCTTTTTCAGTTTTTCAGCGAATTCGAGTTTTGTAGTTTTGGGACTGACGAGGAAATGCAATCCCGAATTTCGACCCCCAAATGTTTTTACAATGAATTTAAATTGTGCTTTCTTGTTTCAGGTGAGTGACGTTTCGCGGTTCGTTACGCTCTAATTTTCGGTAAGAAGGTAACAGCTACTAGAATTTCATGGGCCCAAAAAGTGAGAAAAGCTTTGCATGCCACATAGAAATCGGTTCCCAACTTCCTAAAACCTTCCCGAGCAAAAAAGGAGGTAAAAATGTTGTCCTAAGAAAAAACTTGAATTCGAGATAATTGGTAGGTAGCTCCTTCATTGCAGTTGTGACACATTTATAGTTTTTTTATTAAGTAAGTACAAGTACAAGTAAGAAAATCTAGGAGATTTGGGTGGGACCTCTCCTTCCACCACCCACAAGGTGCTTGGTTAAATAAATCAAAATTATTTTTTCTGCTAAATTTTTAAGAGTAGGTACTTTTTAAAAATAAGTATCTACACATTTTGGTTAAGTTTCAAATTTTTTAGCATACATTTTTATTAGCTGATGATACGATTCTCTTCTAGTCTGATATTTTCAACTAATTGGCATTAACTTTTTTCCAATAGATTATTTTGCCAGAATGTAATAGTTTGGTAATACTGTAATTTTCATTTGAATGCCAACAATTTGAGGATATTCAACAACCTTTAATATCAAACTGAAATCGTTTTCTTCACCTGTGAATTTCACCCGAATCCCTCTTATACGTTCGATTTGTGGAACTAATATGAACACAATGGGCCTATGACTAAATGCAGGGCACTGACTCTGACAGGTCTCGATAACTAATCTGTCGTGAGGACGTTAACTTGTGACTCCTAGGTCGTCACACCTAGGCAAAGCTAGGGCTAGGCAGGCGGTCGGCCAGCGGAGAAATGGCTCCTGCTCAGGTCAACGAACCAACTCTCTTCTTCCCCTTCCTGAGGGGTCATATCTCTCTGTCTTTCTCCCTACGTTGATCACCTGTCACATCTGACGCCTACGCATGTGAACTGTGACAAGGGACGTCCGTCGTAGAGTGAATTTCAGACAGATTTCAAGTTTACTGGGCTACACTGGCGAATAACAGTTTCCACAAACAGGGGAACTAGTGTCGAACAAATAACACGCAGCGTTACCGTATTGTGGTTTGCGAAATTTCTGACCAAGACAGAACAAAATTGGATTTTGGGGCGGTTAGGACCGATGATGAGAAAAACAGGCGTAGAAACAATAAAAACTCTATAAAACGAAAAGTTACAGGCATGAAAAAATATACGTAAGGCATGACAACAATTTCAAGGCACACAAAATTTGGCAGCCCCAAAAAACTAACATTTCTTACAACGAGGGCGTACTGAGGGCTATCAAAATTCTGATCGAAGGAATTTAATGTAGATCCCTGTAGATCGTACAATAGCTGTTCCTAAATTTTTTTTCCTCGGAAAATTATTATAAATTGACTTGTCCAGGAAAAATTGTCTTCCGAACGTCTGATCCAATTTTGATTTTTTGGACGATAGCTATATTTCCCTTCTAGAACATGGAAGGGAATAGTACTGAAGATTGCACAACCTTATGGAGGAAACTGGACGCGTTAATATATCCCTAACGACTGAATGGCTTTAGCATTTGACTATTTTGGATATCCCAGCAGGACATTCGCCTTTGGAAGATAACAGGTCGTTCGGTGACCTATCTCTATTTGAGATAGGGAAGGATAAAGAATATTTTCCCGAGAATTACAACCGCAGAGGGTAGGTAGGTATTTAATTAACAGCAGAAGATGGTGTATTGTTTCCAGAAAAAATGCATTACCAACATTCAGACATGAAAACGACCAAGGGCCACTTGCTTCAAAAACATTTTAACTTGTTATCGTTACTGAGTCGTTGGTTGCTGCTGGTAGCTTTGTTGATTAATAGATAAGTAATCACCCATCCCCCTAGAGCTAGCTCGAGAAAGATCCTCCAATAACAAAGGATAACTCCCTCTATCCTCAAAATTAGGAAAATAAACTCTGATTATTTTTGTTGGTAGCACGGACAACAAAAAGTAGGAAGGAAACTCATAAAACCTAATTTATATTTTTAGGTCTAGTAAAAAATTAATGGTGCCAAAGTCTAGTCTCAGAAAGAAACTTATTTTTGTTAGTTTTTGTTTTGATGGAAGCTAAGATAAGGGACCTGCTACGCAGTGAAAGTTGAGCCTGTGGAATGCGCGGAAGGAACGAGTTCTGACGTGTTAGCTATTTTGGCTGGAAAGCTGGCTTAAGTAAGACTTGAGGACGTTCACTTTCTCTAAAAGTTTTATTATAGCGTACCGCGCATAAATAAAATTTTTCACAATGTCCGAAAACCGTAAAATTAAATAAAATAAAAATTTTCACAAATTTCCGAAAAAGGTAACTAATAAACTAACTCATTTTCTTGCAGCACGAAAATTGCATTTCAGGGCAAATGCAAAACATCATCGAAAAACGCCAATAAAATTATTCCTGAGCCCAAAAATCTCATTATCGATATTATTATCTACGATTACTCTTCTTCTGGCTACTCAAAGGCCTGCTGGCAACATTACAACAGGTTTCGTCAGGTAGAAGTACTGCAGGTAGTCTCGAACGCCGAAAAACAGTTTCCAACGAAGACTTTTTTAATACCTAAATTTTTCGAGTACTGTGCAACGAAAAATATGGGAATTTGAATAGGTATGTGTCAAAATTTGAATATGTGTCTGAATTTCAACATTCACAACTGACAGTCTTCAAATAAACTTTTTTTTTAACCTTTGCCCATTTTGCTCGAATCTGCAAAATTATAAATGTACAAATGGTCGCAAATGAGTCGTCGACTTCTTTGAACTCGAACTGCTCTAAACATAGTGGAGTAAAAGAAACCTCCTTTAGATTAATGTCAACTCTCAGAACTGTCATATTTTGACGCTTTGTTCGCGACACACGAGGCAAATTTCCAACTGGCGACTTTTCCAAGCAAATAAGTTTTATACGCATTTCCATGATTTCACTCTCGCTCACGAGGTTCAATTATTCACATTGAATTAGTTAGTTCACACTACATTTTAGTGTGTTCGGTGATTATGTCCATAGCGTGATGAGTGATAATGGTGAGAATCACAAGACCAGGCGTTAAAACGTTATTTCTCCAGTAATACTTTAGTAATACTCCAAAATCTCCGATTCAATAAATTATAATAGCGATAAAATAAAAATTGACAATGCACAGTCTGACCGACCTACCCATGGTTTAAGAATTTATTTTGAGTTAAAGTATGAGTGTTTTTTTCTGAACCTCCGATCTAGTTTTCTGAAAGACCTATAGGCCCTTTTTTTTTAATCGAATTCGGTACGAGAGATGGATGGTAGATGTCATTGAAAATTTCTCCGAACGTTGGAACGTGATTCGAGACGAACCTGTGTTCCAAAATCGGCTAAATCGTTCTATTCCAGGGGCACGTTCGAGCAGTTGTAACAATATCAAATAAATTCCCAGAACAGGACTGGATATGTTCAGGCTCCTAGAGTGCTATTGGGAAACCACTGTTTAATATATCTTGTAACATACCAAGTTAATGAAATAGGTGAACATCGGTGCCCAGATTATCCAAAAAACTCAAAGGACATAGGTAGGTGACACTTTAGTCAGTTCATTCCAACGCTTGGCTGGCTATTTGGAGGCCATTCTTATAGGTAATTTAAAGTTATAACCTATAAAAAAATGTAAAAACCCATATAAGTACCAAAGAGAAGATCAGCTAGCCAGAAGAGTTGGAATGAAATGAACAAACAAAAGTGCCACTGACACTTTCCTACCTAACCTCGAAAATGTTGAGCTTTTTTCATCGGAAAATGGCCTTCTGTCGAATATGCAATGTATTGCATACCTACCCCTGAAAAACAAAACCTCCTGACTGGATATAGGCTATCCGGGCAAATGGTACGGCCCTCGTCCATTATTTCTCATTTTTCTCGAAAAAATGGAAATTCCGACTTTGATCGATGAATACCTATATTTTTTTCTCGTCGAGATCGAGATGGACAGCCCAAGATTTCCATAAGCAGGGGTCGGTACACTCATCAAGGCATCTCCTGACTGTGGGTGAGTCGGCGATATCGATTCATCCTCCAATGTCAACGGCCGACCTGCATTTCAGCCCCCACGGACTCTCAAGTTCAAAGACCCACGAAAGGGAAAGCGGACGTGAAAGAGAGCGAGTATACCTGAAGGAGAGAGGGAGCGAAAGAGAGAGCAATGACCAGGGCCGGCCATAAGCCATCGATCAAATCTCAACCGGGCTCCCGGCCCTTTTTTGGATGAAAATATGACGGACTTATTACTTCCGTATTTACCTAGTTATTTATCAAGCCGAAGTGTACCTATAACCCAGAAAGTGAGTTTTGAATTTGAAAAAATAGAAAAAACTTTGTTCAGACGACTTAGTGCAAGAGTGAAATCCTTGGTACAGGCGAGGTTGATGATCAGTCTTCGACATTGGGCCGATTTTTGCTTTCATTTCTTAATGTTAGAAAGCTGCAACTCTCGTAGGGTTATGGGAAATAATTCATCAATTTATGTCATACATCAAATCAAGATTTCAAATAAGAATAAAAATTTTATTTTGTGGTAATTGCGCAAGAATTTAGGGTTAACACAGCACAGACCTGGAAAACAATTTTAAATTTATTTGAAATTATCTGACATAAATCGACGATCGAAATAGAAAAATTATTTATAAATATAAAAAATGTAGATAATTGGATGGTTAGTTGGTGAGAAACAGTTAAAATTGGTTTCCCGCCGAACGAACTGGTCAAAGTCTGAAATTTTTGTGAATCTGACAGACTCGAGGACGAGTATTAGGTATATTTACTGAGGGCAGTTTTTGAATGATTGATAAGCTGTTATTACGAGCTGTGCTTGTCAAAATGCGTCGCAATGTTGTGAAATCGGTTCATTGATTTTACCGTCATCATAGAGGCCAAAAAACTCCCAAAGATGACCGTCGTTTCGACCGGGAGGTCAATGAACTTCCTTCGTTTTAGACCCAGCCGGAACTAAAAATAAATTCATTAGTTTTCTTCTGCCTATGGAATGTGAGGGATTTTGACCCCAACGGAGGCCAATCTCGGAACGCTCGATAGCCACTAATTTCCGAGGCAAAAAATTTCGAATTTCAAAAAACAATGTTGACGGCATAACATTAATTACACTTTAATTCCTCCAGCCTCCCAGTATCACCTAGTGCGGCAGCTTTGAAATTCAATACAGGAGTTATTTGTGAGAAAATGACCTTCATGTACCTGATTATAAAAATTACCTATTGCATTCGGGTATCTATATCTTATCTGAAGAGAAACCGAGAAATTTTTTCCTAAATGCCTACTTCGAGCAAAAATGCAAATGTCAAATCAATTTTTCAAACCTCGCACCAACCAAAAAAAAAACAAAAAATGAACGGCCCGCCAACAATTTGTAATCAAAATAGAAATGATTAGACGAAATTTTTTGAAGAATTTTTACACTTCAGCTAAGTTTCACCAAAATGTCAACAATTTGAGATAGAAAGATACACAACTTAACCAACGTGCTGCTTGAAAAAAAGTTAATCAGTATTATTTAATATATTATAATATAATATTATCCAATATAATTAAACGAAAAAGGGATGCTACTTATGTTACCTGTTTTATGTTTTTCTAACACCATACGAATCATTTCCCTTGGGATTCGTTTGGTTTCTGTTTACAATTCGGTACTCGAAGGTAAAAGGTCGCGAGAGAGGGCGATGGACGAAGGCGGAAGTGACACCGCGAGAAAGAGGCGGCTTGGATCGGGGGTATTTTAGAAAAGGGGGTGGGAGAATCGATGGGGGTCTTCAACCCTTATAGTGACTGAGCGGGGCAAGCTCAACAGGTGGGAAAGGTCCTTGCCCCCGGTAAACCTACCCCCTTCCTGACCCACTTCATTCCTCCCCCGACATTTCACCCTCATCGGCCGACTCGTCCGTCCATTCATTCACGGCCACTATTAAAGCGCTACGTGGGACGCGTACTTAGCCCGGGATATCAAATTCAGCGTGCGAAATGTCCGACGTCGAGTATGACGAGTGAAAATGCGAAATCGAAAAATTTGACTCAACTCATCTTTCAATAACAATACACAGTACTTCAAAATTTTAGATGAAATTGGAGTACCTAGTAGAAACTATAAAACGAAAAATTCGATTCAACTCATCTGGCAACCCCAACCCACAGTAATTCCATATGGAAAATGCGTGTGGACTAAAATATTAAATACTATTAGAGTATATACCTATCTAGTAAAAATTATAAAATTGAAAATGTCATTTTTATTAAATATCATTTTATTTAGGTTTTTACTCATTAACAGGACTCGACAAATAAACATCTAACTAAAATTAGACTACCTATAGGTTTATACTATTACTACCTTTATGGGTTATACTATTACTACCTTTATTCCGAAAGGTTTATCGATAAGTTATCAGACTACCTGTAGATTTTACTATAGTAAAAACTTTAAAAATGAAATTTTTATTTTAATCAATCGAACGTAGGTACTTACTTAGCAGGAGGACTCGACAAGAAACGCATCAAAGGTCGATCAAAATTTATTTATAATTATCAAAAAACCCAAGTTTTTTTCTAAAATATGTGGCACTTCTAAGTCGCGTTGAGAATTTCCCAAATTAAATGTTGAACTTCCCAAGTCCAGTGAAATTCTCCAATTGATTTGGAAGATACTCAATTCGTCTTGGAAATATAAAGAAACTAATAATCCATGTACTGATTACAGTGGTTCAGCCGAAATCCCTTCCGAATAACGCCCAACAAATCGAATTTACGCTCAAATTTTTCGGAGTTCGGGGTCAATGGCAGGTGAAACCAAAGACGCGTTTCGACTCGCCAAGAAGGAAGCGGGACAATGGCGATCCTATGGGGAAAAGGCAAAATGATGAAAATCACATGTTAATAGAAATCAGCGGCCCCGAAAACAACGTTAGGTCGCCATCTCTTCGCCGCGACCTAAAACATGCATGTGAATCTCGCCATTCGACTGTCCTGACTGACTACATGAATACAATATACCGGTAGTGTTCCGACATGTTTGCCTTCTTCTTCTTCCATAGCGAAAGATTTACCGGAAAACCCGTTAGGCTCATGAATGCAAAGTTGCATACGAGATATCCGGGTTCCTGCATTTTCGAAGTTGATCTACGAGAAACTTGCTCGCTTGAATTCATGCCTGAAAGGCGGTGCGTGGATAACACACGCTACTTCCATGTTTAGAAACGTAAAATTTTGACACGATTTGATCATATTTTGACTCAAAAGTAAACACCCGTTTAGGTAGAAAATATCAAAAAACTCACTGTGCAAATTTTAAAACTCGCCTGAAATAAAATTACGGCAAGTTATCATAATATTAAAATATCCAGATATTCTGCTAGGGAAAACAAAGATTTTAAGACCAAGAACGCTCAAACTGTTCGTTTTCTGGGTCCAGGAAAAAAATGAAATAAAAAACCCTAAAAATGCAAATACATAGGAAGTACGGTGAGGTATTCAAATTCCGGTTCAACAGGTATTCAGGTATCTCCCCAAAATCTCAGCCTTTTTTCCAATATCTTAAACAGGAGTGTTCGTCAAGGCAAGACACATACCTAATCCTGTTTAGCCGAAATGTGGATTACTCGAATTATGCCCGAGATATGTGAACTTCTATAGTGTTTCCTGGTTTATGTTTGAGGCAGCCGATGAACCGATTTCAAGGTTGCGTATCAAGTGCGTACATAAGTAATTTTGAGCTATCTGTCCTCATAGCTGGTTAGCTCACTTGTTTATGTTTGCCAACATTATCATACTTATTAGTTTTTTCATATTAAAATCACATTCTAGTTACCATTGCCTACTGGCCAAGATCATGTTTCTAATCATTCAAATTTCATTTGATTTCAGGTGAGTTAACATTTTGCACGAGCTGTACCAAGTGAGTTGGGGTTGGTGTATTTACCGAGAATTTCAGAAGTTACGCACAAGTGTCCGGCCAGGTGTAAAGGATATCAATTGCAGTGGGGAAAAACAAGACAATCAGTTCAATACCATAATTGACCAATAAAATGAGCAGAATCTATTTGGAGCATCGAACGGCTCCTGTCCGAAGAAGCTTCCCTGAATACGGCCCTCAGTCAATGTAGGTTTTTTTATTCCCAAAAATATGGAGAATTTTTTTTAAATTATAAATATTTTCAATTTATTGGAGTAGTTATAAATTATCGTGCCATTTTAGGAATGTTTGGGATTTTGTATCCGTGCACTCCGGTTATTTCTGAAACATGTCTAACAGACATATACCTACCTAAAAAGGTAGGAATCCCGTAATCGTTGGATGAATGAAATCGAAAACACGCCATAATATCGTCGGATGAGTGTAAAAGTGATTCCGTGGGACCCATTGATGACTGTAAGAGTGAAAACGTTTATAATTGCCCGTAATTAACCTCAATCCTCGGGGTAAAGTGGACTTCTCACGAGACCTGCAATAGAGGCAACTTTCTATGCCAAAAAAGGACCACTTTTACTTTTTTCGGCTCCTCAGCGGGTTCCCAGCTTTTTTACGAAATATATCAATACGCATCAACGTTACTAAGGAAAGTTTAGAAATCATAAATTCCGAGTCAGAGAAAATAATTTTTAAAAAGTGAAAACTTGAAATTCCAGTTTTTCTTTTTTGTATCAAATTACTTTTCTATTGATTTCGCCAATTATGTTCACACATGGGTTTTCAAATTTTCAAGAGGAACAAAAAACTGATTTGCCGGCTCATTTTTGGACTTTATCAACATTTTTGTCTTGATCGCTGAATAGTTCAAAAGCTACTATTAATTTGAAATTTTACCTAATTATGAATACGATCATATCTGAACTAATCAAGAGCCTACTGGGGCCAACGATTGAGAAAAAAACGATTGAAAAAGTAAAAAATCTGCCAGAAATAAAAGTAAGCTACCTATGCTACCAGAATAGAAAAATATCGACATGGGTAGTTTGCGAGCTAAAGCCAACCTTTCAACAGATTTTTTCGTCATCTATGATAATCTAAACGGTAGGTTTAGTAACCAGTAAAAAATAAGATTGAAAAATGCTAAAATAGAATACGCACGCACCGACTCGCCGGCTAATAATGAAGAATATAATGATGATATATGATGAATATAATGGAGAAGAAAATAAAAAATATTTGTTAAGCTAGTGAAAGTTAAAACAGTGAAATGCCACCCAGGTAGAACCAGTGTCCAGCCGAGTTCCGGACTTTCGTAATTTCAGACACCTTCGCCCAAAAGACGTTGCTAAGATCAAAGGTCACACATCGCATAAACTATACTGACTGTAAGAAATAGTCAAAACGTATGCGAGAGGTGAAAGCTGACCTCGCACTGGTCCCTGGCCAGGACGACCTAAGGCGTTTAGTGGTCATCCAATAACTTTCCTTTGGTGCCAAGATTTTTCCTACACCTTTTACCTAATTTTGACTTTAGATGAGATCGTTTAAAGGGAAAGTCAACGTACGAATTTGAGAAGTGCCGCAAAAACGCAAGTTTTTGGGTAAAACGAGCAAACTTTCAAAAGCAAAAAAAGGTACGGATTTCTCAAATTTTTCGGAGTTATCTAAAACGGGCTGATTTTCGTAAAATCGGGTGGGACGAACTCCCAATGGATGATCATGGATCCTAAAATCAAAAACGTAGATATAGAGGAAAGTGCCCAAAAGTGGACCCCTCCCCAAAAGTGGACCCCTGACATTTTAGGCTCTCTACGGTGCTGAACTTTACCGAAACCAATCGCAACTAGTAGTTCCCACTTCTGTGACAAGATGTAGGAGCCCTCACGTCGTCTACTTCATCTGCCGGCTTTCAGTTCGGCATTATGTGATTTCTTGTATTTTAGAATTATTACAGTGTCATACGTTATTCGACATTTCTCCTACACTTTTGAAGGTAAGGCTTCCAGCATGTATTATTCTGAAATAGTAAGGAATAAGGGTAATATTTATCATCAAGTTATCTCAATTGAACGGTCTGTTGAACATTGAAAGAGTAATGAATAATTAGGCTATAGTCGCCTAAAGTGGACCCCCCTTTATTTTTCATGTTCAAACACCTGCTGAATCTGGAAAACGTCTCAACTTCGAATAGAAATCAAGCAGTGAAGAAGACAGCGTTTCGTCTGGGTCGTCCGGGATGGAGGCTTTGCCTGGAGTAACGCCTTCAAAAAATGATGATGCCTAATCGGAAATCGATATATTCATTAGCGTTAAAGGATAATTTATTGTTATTATATACTTACTATTGACTTAGCATTGTTTTATGTGATTTAATCTCATTCCTCCATGTAATTTTCCATCCATTTTTGTAATATTTAGTAGGGGTCCACTTTAGGCAACTTTTTTTGGGATTGCCAAATTGCAGGGTTTTGAAAAATATATTTTTTTATTACTATTTCTTAGTATAATTTTATAAATTGAGATTGAAATGATACAAAACATTACTGTGCTATCGTTACATGCATTTAAAAATGTGATTTTCGTTGTTCTATATTTTTTATTGATAAAAAACAAAATGGGGGTCCACTTTTGGGCACTTTCCTCTACCATTTAACGGAAGAATATTTCTCATAAGGATACGTAGGAGATCACTGCTCATGAATATATATCCCCACTTTTCATCACCACTTTTCCTCAGTGCAGGGCCTTTTTTTCTGACGTTTACAAGAGTTTGAGTTTCTTAAATTTTCAATTAAATGTTAGTATTTCAAAACAAAATTGGGAGTTTCTTAACCCGAATTGAGAATTTCAAAACCAATGTGAGAATTTTCCACACCGGTCTTTCCGAGTTTTCAAAATCCTTCAGTATGTCTCGCTAAATTCTCACACTTTTGGGGTTTCTCACAGTGGTTCGGAAAATTCTCAACAAATCAAAAATCCAAGTGCATTTATGAAACACGCATCAAGTTAGTAGTGAAAATAAGGCCACGAATTGCATGAAATGGATACAAATTTTGTACGGAAAAAAAGAAATGAATAAAAATAATAATAATAAAAATGTAAATGATTGTTTAATCACGATTATGATAGCTCCCACTGATAGCTCATACGGTATCAGTGGGTTCAGATCACCAATTTATAAAATTTCCAAAAGCCCCGAATACCAGGAATGACATGAATTTTTAGGCTATGGGTATCGCCTGAGTGGGGCGCCATCACGTTGGGCGGGACAGTCCCGATTTGTTCAAAGTCGACTTCGAGATCAAAGTCAACTTCGAGATCAAACTCAACTTCGAGATCAAAGTCGACTTCGAGTTCAAACACAACTTCGAGATCAATGTCAACTTCGAATTCAGTCGACTTCGAGATCAAAGTCAGCTTCGAGATCAAACTCAACTTCGAGATCAAACTCAACTTCGAGATCAATGTCAACTTCGAGATCAAAGTCAACTTCGAGATCAATGTCAACTTCGAGATCAAAGTCAACTTCGAGTTCAAACTCAACTTCGAGTTCAAACTCAACTTCGAGATCAAAGTCAACTTCGAGATCAAACTCAACTTCGAGATCAAAGTCAACTTCGAGATCAAAGTCAACTTCAAGATCAAACTCAACTTCGAGATCAAAGTCAACTTCGAGATCAAAGTCAACTTCGAGATCAAACTCAACTTCGAGATCAAAGTCAACTTCGAGATCAAACTCAACTTCGAGTTCAAACTCAACTTCGAGATCAAAGTCAACTTGGAGATCAAAGTCAACTTGGAGATCTATGTCAACTTCGAGATCAAACTCAACTTCGAGATCAATGTCAACTTCGAGTTCGAAGTCAACTTCGAGATCAAAGTCAACTTCGAGATCAAACTCAACTTCGAGATCAAACTCAACTTCGAGTTCAAACTCAACTTCGAGATCAAACTCAACTTCGAGATCAAACTCAACTTCGAGATCAAAGTCAACTTCGAGATCAAAGTCAACTTCGAGTTCAAACTCAACTTCGAGATCAATGTCAACTTCGAGATCAAAGTCAACTTCGAGTTCAAACTCAACTTCGAGATCAAAGTCAACTTCGAGAACTAAGTCAGTCAACCTCGAGTTCAAACTCAACTTTGAGATCAACGTCAACTTTGAGATCAAAGTCAACTTCGATATCAGAGTCAACTTCGAGACCAAACTCGACTTCGAGTTCAAAGTCAACTTCGAGATCAATGTCAACTTCAAGTTCAAACTCAACTTCGAGATCAAAGTCAACTTCGAGATCAAACTCAACTTCGAGATCACACTCAACTTCGAGTTCAAAGTCAACTTCGAATTCAAACTCAACTTCGACTTCAAAGTCAAATTCGACTTCAAAGTCAACTTCGAATTCAAACTCAACTTCGAGATCAAACTCAACTTCGAGATCAATGTCAACTTCGAGATCAAACTCAACTTCGAGATCAAAGTCAACTTCGAGTTCAATGTCAATTTCGAGTTGTGAGAAATTTCCCAGTTTGACTTGGAAATGCTATAAACTTGTATATTCTAACGGCCTCTCTGATTCAGCGTCGAATTGCATTTCGAACGTTGTTTCAACTCCAAATGCAGGCGCCAAATGCAGCTCGTATTTTTGGCATTCGTTCCACATTGGTTGCTCCGTCGACATTTGTTGACGCTGATGTTTAGCGTCTACTCGCTATTTGGACGGTCAGCGGTTCGACTGTGGGCTGTGTGGCAATACGGCGGTGGCAGTGAGAACGATAACGTCTATGCTCGGGAGGCGGCCTGGGCTGGACGTGAGTCGGGTCAACGGCCTCTGCCCATATAATAGAAGTGTACACCACTGGTCTGCCATCGAGTCGATTCGAGAGTTTTTCGGATTTTGCTTTTTGGAATGAGGAAATACCTATTTTGATTTTTGAAAATTGGTAACCGTTTCATGGTTATTAGTGCGATCGATGGGTCCGGAGAAGTAGATTTTTTCGATACAATTGCGGACAAAAAATTTTTATTGCAGACTCTGACTCTACACCCCGTTGAAACGTAAACCAACAAATTTTCAAGGGTTGTTAGGGGGTGTTAACATTTTTTCCCAGACCGATTGTATACGTTTTTAAGAAAAATGAACCAAAAATTATATTTTTAAAATAAATTTAAATTTTCTTAGTAGTTTAAAATTTAACATTTTTAATATTCAATTTTTAAAATTTCCAACTTTTCAAAAAATTCAATTTAATGAATCCCCGGTACCAACTTGGTATCAATGCCTTTTGATATAATATATCAATAGTACAAAACCCAGTGGTGCGTAGATAGCACAAAATACTTCCACATTTTGAAACCCAGAATGTTGACACAATTTGATTATATTTTGTCTACCTTTGAGGCTGTTTAGGTCATTAATATCACAAAACTCGCTGAGCAAATTTAAAAACCTGTCTAAAATCGAAGCACGTCACGTTATCGGAATATAATCCGGATGGGCGGTATGGGGAGTCTCCTGGTTCCTGATCCCACCGTAAATAACCGAGGCTAACGGCCTCTATCCTCCAAATTAGGAATAGATTCCACTCCGTAGAGTGGCGGCGGTCGAAAGACCAGAATTCGTACTCTGCAGTTGAAGTAAAATAATCAAATTGTGTCAAACATGTGCGTATCAAAATATGGAAGTATTGTGTTACCTGTGCACCACTGGTTGTAAATGACCACAGACGGACACGCAGGCAGACAGACGCGCAAACACTTGTGCAGGAAGTGATTCTGAGTAAAAATGTATGAGTAAACGTTTTTTCTGAAGCTCCGATCCGATTTTTGGTTTCAGGACGATTAGAATACTTCCAATAAATTCCAGTAAATTTTACTTCGTAAATACGGGAGTGATAATTCAATTTTATGATTCCCTGGCTCCAAGCTGGTATCGATGCAGGGATTGATGTACAAAAATTAGCTCGGTACTTTCCTGTGCGTCGGCCTTCTGTTGATTGAAGCCATTGTGATTTCCATCGTCACAATGAATATTAAATTCGTTCCATCAGTTAGTATGCACTTCCTAGCCCACCTGTTTCGCCTTGGCCGGGGCCGCATTGTCAACGTCATAGAGGAGCCCTCATAGACTGCATTTCCGCCATCCATAGACTATAATGTGGGGCGGGGGGCGAAGGGGCGGAGCGGTCGGCCAAGCTGCTCACCTCGCAGTCATTGCAGTCCTCGCCTTGGCAGGGGGCCCTCATCATCGCCGGTTCACCTCGCCTTGAGGGTCACGCCGATCTCCGTGCTTGAGTCCCTTCCGCCTTCGTCGCGGCCTTCCACCGGCTCCGAAGCAGCTCCGCGCACAATCGATGATCTAACCTCTACCGATTCACGACTAGATCCTATCGAATTATAATTTACTCCAATATAGTATTGGTTTATTATTCAATTATAAACAATTGGAATCTCCCAAGAAAAACGCTGCTAGTAGATCAGTGGCATGTGCACATTATTTTTCTGTTTATCCGAAGAAATCTGCAAATCCCGATCAAGGGTTTATTTTTCGATTGCAAAAGCAAACTTATGATATAAATGTTTGATTTTTGAATTGATAGAAATTATTTTTCCTGGCAGATTATGAGGTTCATTCTAAAATAAAACGAGAGACGGATGGTTAGGGTTCAGTGCAAATCGGTCTCAAGGACAAATTCGCGAATAACCTACCGCCGATTTATATACGAGGAGAACCAGCAAAAAATTCGCCAATTTGAGAACCGCTGTTGATTTACAGTACCTACTCATCCCACTAAACATTCGGTGTAACTGAGAAAACAGTTGGCGAGAAAAACCAGAACGAAAATTCCTATAGACACGGTCGACGGTTCGAATGTCATACACGTATTTTTGAAGACAGCTATATGAACAGCGAATGAACCGAGGTCGACTTGTACCTCAAAATATCCCTCGATTGAACACAAATTGGTGAATTTTTTATACCAGAATTTCCCATTAAAAAGTCCCACACGTATATAGGCATAGGCACTATGGTATGTGCCATAATATGACATATTATACTATACATATCATACATAATATAGTATATTATACTATATGGAGACTACCGACGTGCGTGTTTTTTAGATACCTAAGTACAGAATCAACGTCTTCGGCAATAAAAAATTTTGGCACGCCGTTGCGAGCAAATGTTTACTTGGCTAGCCCATAGAGCGTTGCTGCGCATTGTTGTTGCGCATCTATTGTGGCGTCATACTCTACCTCATAAGTGTACCTACTTTCTCAAGAGGTCCTTACGTTCAAAGTTTCAACAGGTCCTAACCCATACACAGACACAGACACAGACACAGACACAGACACAGACACAGACACCGACACCGACACCGACACCGACACCGACACCGACACAGACACAGACACAGACACCGACACCGACACCGACACCGACACCGACACCGACACCGACACCGACACCGACACCGACACCGACACCGACACCGACACCGACACCGACACCGACACCGACACCGACACCGACACCGACACCGACACCGACACCGACACCGACACCGACACCGACACCGACACCGACACCGACACCGACACCGACACCGACACCGACACCGACACCGACACCGACACCGACACCGACACCGACACCGACACCGACACCGACACCGACACCGACACCGACACCGACACCGACACCGACACCGACACCGACACCGACACCGACACCGACACAGACACAGACACAGACACAGACACAGACACAGACACAGACACAGACACAGACACAGACACAGACACAGACACAGACACAGACACAGACACAGACACAGACACAGACACAGACACAGACACAGACACAGACACAGACACAGACACAGACACAGACACAGACACAGACACAGACACAGACACAGACACAGACACAGACACAGACACAGACACAGACACAGACACAGACACAGACACAGACACAGACACAGACACAGACACAGACACAGACACAGACACAGACACAGACACAGACACAGACACAGACACAGACACAGACACAGACACAGACACAGACACAGACACAGACACAGACACCGACACCGACACCGACACCGACACCGACACCGACACCGACACCGACACCGACACCGACACCGACACCGACACCGACACCGACACCGACACCGACACCGACACCGACACCGACACCGACACCGACACCGACACCGACACCGACACCGACACCGACACCGACACCGACACCGACACCGACACCGACACCGACACCGACACAGACACAGACACCGACACCGACACCGACACCGACACCGACACCGACCCCGACCCCGACGCCGACGCCGACACCGTGGTGCCCCTGACCATCCATCCGATTTTCATTTTTGTAGCGACTGCCATACCTCCCTCTAATTATTAATTACCTACCTACATCCCTAATGATAATTTAGGACATTCCTTATAGATTCTATTCATGCACGCGAGGCTGCCAGAATAAACTGGCGCTTTTCCCCTCCCTTGCGCAACAAACGCTCGAATAAATTAACGTGAATTTAGCGGATCATTATTACTGATCCTGCTTAATCTATTTGTCGCGAATAGGATTATTCGGAGTGACCTGGCACGAATACAGACCAGCAGTCGGCCTTCTCCAAATCTGCCGTCCTCTAAATATAGACAATTTTATGCGTTTTGCCTATCCAGAGGATGCATTTGGGAGACTGTCGCATCCATCAAGCTGTTCGTGCCAAATATCAATGAAAATGGAGGAACCACATTTTTTGCTTTGTTCGATAATAACCAGATCATTCAAAAATGAAACCATTGTAAACAAAAAAAAAAATTCTTATACCCCATGAAATCGGTATGCTTTACGTTTCAAACTCTGCAGCGAAAAAGTTTCTGTTCTTTTCTCCTCTAATGGATAAAGATGAAAATTCGACATTTTCAGGGAAAATCACGGATACGGGCAAAATTCTTTAGGAAAGCCAATAGCTCTAAAAGGTTTCTAAAAACATTTGAAACCTTAAAGAAATTGTGTTTTTTCAACAAAAAACTAGTTCATTAAGAATGACACATTGAAAGTGCTAGAGCATTAAATATCACCAAGAGGTACTTCACTCCTCGAATGAAGACGATGAAACGACAAACCACCCAAAGAAATTAATTATGTGATCGGCAAAAAATTTCGAAATTTTCAGTTTTTTGGAAAATTTATAAAAAACAATGGCAGATGGAGTATTAAATATTGTCAAGATGAAGCCGTCCTTTTACTGCTGCCCTCGTCCTTAAAAAAATTTTCCATTTACTTTGGCAACATGCAGTAGTATTCCCTGATTCAATCAATAGTTCCTGACAGATAGTAGGTACACAGTGCCTATCGAAATGATAGGATTTTGACTCCCCACATCGAGCCATCATTTTCACCTAGTAATTTCACGTTCTTTCACGGCATTGCTACACTTCCGCGATAGCTTTCACATTAATGTAAGAATTTCATCGCGATTGTTCGCCGTTTTTTATGCGTTAACAATGCCAACGAGACCAGTCGGTCGATCCGACGACACTGAGGATGTTGTGTCGAGTTGTGTCATTTTATAGTTCACTGGCGTAACGCGCGTTAAGTGAAGACGATGCGGTGAATTTCTATAACGAGAGCCGCCCGACTATAAAAGAAAGCGAAAACGGGCGGCTTTCTCCTACGAAAGTGCCGCAATGTTATCCATTATTACAAAAGCGTTGTTCAATTTTTTAAAATCAATTTCGTTGTATTTGGGCAGGCGCAATGTAATTTTACTTCCCTCGTCCGCCAAAACGAAGATTTGAAAATTTATTCAATCATTTGATTATATTAATAATTAATACAATCTAATGATTGAATTATTGAATAATTGAACAATTATTGTTCTTGGCAAAAATAAAACCCCCAAAAAAGTGTAATGAATTCAGTAGAATCTATTTACTTTTTTGTTCCATGATGTTTCTTACCTGGTTTTTATTTTTAGTTTTTCTGCTCCTTTTTAGAGTCGGTTTTATAATTGTTTTGGATTTTTGCTTTTTTTTTTGGTTTTGTAACAAGACTTTAAAAACTTGAAAAAATAAATTTTAAAAGTCCATGTTTTCGTACTAAAACAAAACTTGGGGAAAAAAAATTTTTTTTTGGTGGTGCGACGTGTTCATGCATAAATGAAATTTATGGGGGTCAAAAATAATCCTGAAAGAATGATTCCAACTCCTCCCATCTCCCACGAAATAATTTCAGCTTCAAGGGTACCACTTGACTCAGTTACAAGTTGTAACTTACAACATCATCAGTAACAACATGCTCAAAATCATTTCATTGCCTCGGAAAAAGGAGACGCTTCGAGAGAGAAAAATCACAACAAACCAGACCCCGATTAAATGATCTTGACCCATTTGAGCGGAGACGGGGGTCACTTGACACACATTTCACCCAACTAAAGCCGGCGTAAGTACGCAATGCCAAGAAATTCGGAGTAGATTAAGCGAAAAAAAAACATTCGAAATAGAATGAAATTGGGATACGAAAAATAAACGAGAGACGGATGGTTAGGGTTCAGTGCAAATCGGTCTCAAGGACAAATTCGCGAATAACCTACCACCGATTTATATACGAGGAGAACCAGCTAAAAATTCGCCTATTCGAGAACCGCTGTTGATTTACAGTACCTACTCATCCCACTAAACATTCGGTGTAACTGAGAAAACAGTTGGCGAGAAAAACCAGAACGAAAATTCCTAGAGACACCGTCGACGGTTCGAATGTCGTACACGTATTTTTGAAGACAGCGATACCGAACACCGAATGAACCGAGGTGGACTTGTGTCTGAAAATATCCCTCGATTGAACACAAATTGGTGAATTTTTTATACCAGAATTTCCCATTAAAAAGTCCCACACGTAGGTATATAGGCATAGGCACTATGGTCCGACACCGACACAGACACCGACACCGACACCGACACCGACACAGACACAGACATAGACACAGACACAGACACAGAGACCGACACCGACACCGACACCGACACCGACACAGACACAGACACATACACATACACCAACACAGACACCGACACCGACACCGACACCGACACCGACACCGACACCGACACCGAGAAAACAGTTGGCGAGAAAAAACAGAACGAAAATTCCTAGAGACGGTCGACGGTTCGAATGTCGTACACGTATTTTTGAAGACAGCGATACCGAACACCGAATGAACCGAGGTGGACTTGTGTCTGAAAATATCCCTCGATTGAACACAAATTGGTGAATTTTTTATACCAGAATTTCCCATTAAAAAGTCCCACACGTAGGTATATAGGCATAGGCACTATGGTATGTGCCATAATATGACATATTATACTATACATATCATACATAATATAGTATATTATACTATATGGAGACTACCGACGTGCGTGTTTTTTAGATACCTAAGTACAGAATCAACGTCTTCTGCAATAAAACGTTTTGGCACGCCGTTGCGAGCAAATGTTTACTTGGCTAGCCCATAGAGCGTTGCTGCGCATTGTTGTTGCGCATCTATTGTGGCGTCATACTCTACCTCATAAGTGTACCTACTTTCTCAAGAGGTCCTTACGTTCAAAGTTTCAACAGGTCCTAACCCATACACAGACACAGACACAGACACCGACACCGACACCGACACCGACACCGACACCGACACCGACACCGACACCGACACCGACACCGACACAGACACAGACACAGACACAGACACAGACACAGACACAGACACAGACACAGACACAGACACAGACACAGACACAGACACAGACACCGACACCGACACCGACACCGACACCGACACCGACACCGACACCGACACCGACACCGACACCGACACCGACACCGACACCGACACCGACACCGACACCGACACCGACACCGACACCGACACCGACACCGACACCGACACCGACACCGACACCGACACCGACACCGACGGTGACACCGACACCGACACCGACACCGACACCGACACCGACACCGACACCGACACCGACACCGACACCGACACCGACACCGACACCGACACCGACACCGACACCGACACCGACACCGACACCGACACCGACACCGACACCGACACCGACACCGACACCGACACCGACACCGACACCGACACCGACACCGACACCGACACCGACACCGACACCGACACCGACACCGACACCGACACCGACACCGACACCGACACCGACACCGACACCGACACCGACACCGACACCGACACAGACACCGGCTACTAACAATCCACAATCATTAATCAACTTTAAACCACCAACCATCAACAATCATCAATCAATCTTTATCGATCAACAATCAACCATCATCAATCAACAATCAACCACCGAAAATCCACAATCAACCATCAACAAAGGTCTGTGTGGGTCAAAAATGCAAAAAAAACTCACTATGCAAATTTCAACCCACCTAAAATCAACATACGTCAAGTAACCGAAATATAATAATATTCACGTATTCTGCAAAGTAAATCAAATATTTCAAGTAGGTATTACCAAGAACGCTCAAATTGGTTCATTTCGGCGCCAGCAAAAAAAAAAAATTCAAGAAATTCGAAAAAAAAAAGGCTGAGAATAATTCTCAATTATTGAGGGTGTAATGACCATTTTTCTGAATGACCCAGGAAGTGATTCTGAGTGTATACTTGATGAAAGTTTTTGCTGAAGCTCCGTTCCGATTTCCAATTTTAGGACGATTACAGAAGAATCGAAGAAAACCGAACTTTGAACTCCAAAATGCGGAAGTACTGCGTCATAATATGACACAGATATCTATGACATTGATGATCTATGTACTACTGGCCACCAAAAGCATTAAATGCAAATTTTGCATTGCACAATCCTCAATAATGTTGAAAGGCTAACAATAGGAATGAGCGGAACGGCGCCCGAAGTGTTGGCATTCAACCAAATCATCAGTATTATTTTATATCGGGCAAAAAATTCACGAAAAAAATGGCACGTGTGAAGGTTTGCCGGCCTACTGCCCTTGTGCCCTCAAGCCCAGGAATCTTGGCACTGCTGCTGGTCAAAACTTCGGAATAAATCAACGCTGTAAAGTCAAAATTTACCACCTTCACTTGACAGTCGGATATAATTCCAGACGAAGGAAGGGCCAGGTACGAGAAAAATTAGCAGTAAATTAATGTAAAAGATATAAGTACCTAGAGCATCATTAGATAAGTTTTCTCCTACAAATTTCTAATTGAATTAAGTTTTAGTTAAAAAGCGACCTTCCCCAAAAAAAGATTGCACAAGAAAGCGTCGTTCCGATTCATCGGCGGCCTCACACAGTTCGTCAGTCATTCAAACAGACGAGAAAACCGGCGGATAGGAAACCTGTCGATTCGAGGGACAGCCCTTCCCCGTCAAGGTGCAAACAACAAGGTCAGCCTGTAACGACCTTGACCTCAAAGAGTGCGAACGACGAGGAATATTGCTTCCCTCACCCTCTAAAAAACTTAATCAAAAAAAATTATTTTTAACGCCTAAAAATCTACGGGGAATCACGAACATACAATTTTCGGAGGGGTTAATTTTTTTAGAGGGGCTAAAAATCATATTGTGGGAGGGGGGGGGAGTTGAAAATTGTGCACAACTACGTACAGATAATTTGGTGAAAGGTGATCCAAACGTTCCTAAATTTGAGCTCAAGCTTCGAAAAATAGTCAGGTAGGCCAAGGATGGTCAATGTTTTCATTAATTCCATACGACCACACCGTATTGTAAAAAAATGGAATAAAAACGTCACCCAACCACCAAAAAAAAAATGATTTTTTCAAAAAAAAAAAATGTTTTATTATTCATCAATTCGTAGAAGTGTTATTAGGAAAGTAGACAGGGAATTGATTGAAGAAAAACCTTAAAGATGGTCAAGAAATTAAGAAGTAAAGTAGAAAAACGAAAATCAATCTCGAGAGGACGAGTCGAATGTGTGAAAAAGTCAACGTCCTAAGGCATTCGAGTTGGCTTGAAACCCTTGAGGACATTGGCGTCCGAGCCAGGCAAAACATTGACTCCATTCGTCACGATACCCCCTCCGTTTTGGCGTGACGAAAATCCGCAATTTTGGGACCTGGCGAGGGCCGGTGCCAA
The DNA here is from genome assembly GCA_036186465.1 of Nesidiocoris tenuis. Lineage (NCBI taxonomy): Eukaryota > Metazoa > Arthropoda > Insecta > Hemiptera > Miridae > Nesidiocoris > Nesidiocoris tenuis. Next base: position 7,021,931 of record AP028912.1, on the reverse strand, counting down.
ATTTTAGCACGGCGCATTGAGCCAAAATGAAAGTGTTTGCTGCGACATGCCGTCTGCTGTAATTAGCCTCGGAATGATTTTCCTTTCTTGTATATCGGTATATTTGAAACTCGATTTCAAAATCGGATGTGGGAAATGATGGATTTTAGTGTCAGTGTGTTTGAGCAGAAAACAACGGCGCGGAATTTTCTTTCCCATAATATGACTATAATATATTGTATTATATTCTTCCGCTTGTTTGGAGACAGAGTGATCCTCGTAAAAACTTATTCTTGTTATAGAGAATCGGTCAAAAATTGACTTGTTCCAATATTTTGTTAAATTTTTTCAGCAGCATCAGGGCGTTTTTAGAAAAGTATATTTTAACATTCTGATTAGGGCTTGGATTTGTCATTAGGGGAACTCGGGTGGCAATAAACTTCACATTGGAAAAATGAGGAAAAATAGAGAGGAAAGATAGAGAAGAAATAGAGAAGCATTGAAAGTAGATACATATCTGAAGGAAAAGAGGAGATGGGGCCTTGTCTATATTTTTCCTGAATTTAAAACGTAAAGTAACCCTAGTTTAACCCTAGTTTTCTATACTGTAAAATCCAAGCCCTCTCTCTAAAAAAAATGCAAACATCTACAACAAACTGCTATTTTCAATAAGCCGTGAAGATAAAGTACAAATTAGCGACACGTAGGAATTTTGGAAAAAAAAACTTTCCCATTATTTTTGTAAATATGGTAGCCCAATTAAAGATTCTTAGGACACACTGCAGCGAAATTCGAAAACGATATATTCCAAAGAGCTGTAATAATAGCGCAACTGACTCAACCAGGAACCAACTTAGCAGGACAAGTCGCCAGACCTGACAGGTAGGCCAACTATCTTCAAGGTAGACAGCCTTAGGCCAACTGTAGCAGAGGCAATTTTCTACCTGATTCTAGGAAGTTCCCAAACGCTATTATCACTTCCGTGATGGAGAACCGTTTATTGGTGAGTGATCGCTAAAAACTGGCCCGTTTGAACGGTTGAATATAGATTAATTATATTGAGGCCATAGTCTGTGCTATCCCAAGTGAGTTTTAGGTAACTCAGGTTCTTACCAATATTCTACATTTAGGCAGAGTGGGGAAGTTTGCTGATTCTGAACCTAATGTCAGCAGCTATCTATGATTTTTTGAACTATTGTTGGTAACAATTGAATCGTCGAATTTTCGTCGGCCTATGCTCTGAAAAGTTTGAGGAGAAAAAGTTTAGAGCGATCAAAATCGGTTCATTATTCTGGACGATATTCAAGAAAACCCGAAAATACGGAAGAATACGGTTTGGCAGTATGATGTCATTTTTCTGCTAAAACTAGAATTGATGCCCAACTGATACCCCATACTGATACCCAAACTCAAACTCGAACTGAAACTTACTGATACACACGCTCAAACCCAACCTAAAACTCAAACTGAAACTAGATGTCCAACTCAAAGGTCGAAAAAAGGCCAACTCGAACTCAAACAGATATTCTAACTGACACTGGATACACAAACTGAAACTGAACCTCAAACTGAAACTAACACTTGAACTGATACAGTTTGAGTGAACTTCAGATTCAAGATCAATCTGAAACTCAAACTCAATGCGAAGCTCACTTGAAAGTCAAACTTGAACTCAAACTGCAACTAAAAATGAAACTCCATCAGTTAGAGTTTGACTTTGAGTATAAGTTTGAGTTTAAGTTTCAGTATGAGCTTGAATTTCAGTTCAAGTTTTAGTTCAAGTTTGAGTTTCTGATTTAGTTCGAGATTCAGTTTCTGTCCGAGTTCAAGTTTCAGTTTGAGGTTCAGTTCAGTATCAATTCGAAGTTCAGTTCCAGTATAAGTTTGAGTTTACCTTTCTTTCGCCCCTTGAGCTTCAGTTGTGGATTCAGTTTGAGCTTAAGTTCAAATTTCTTTCGGCCTTTGAGTTTTAGTTTGAGTGTATCCGTGTCAGTTTGAGTTTTGGTGAGTTTGCATTCATTCGGCCTTTGAGTCGTATCATATCGTTGAGTTCGAAGTTAGAGTTTGGTTTGAGCGGGTGCATAAGTATCAGTTTGTGCTTCGTTCTGACTCTTGAATCTTAATTTCAGTTTGAGTTGAGTATCAGTATCAGTTTGAGTTCCTCTATTAGTTTCAGTTGTAGTTTCAGTTTTAAGTTCAGCTCCAATCTTCCCGATCTCTTCGATCTTTCGATCTCTCCGATCTTCGATCTTTCCGATCTTCTCTTCAATCTTTTCATTCTTTACGATACCTTCAATCTTCCCAATTTCTCCGATTTTCTTATCTCCTCATTTTCACAATCTTTATAATCTTTCTAATTATTTCGATCTTTTGATTCTTACCAATCTTAACTGTTGGCGCCTTCAGTTTGAGGCTCAATTTCAGTTTGAGTTTGTGTATCAGTATCAGTTTCTGTAGAGTTTCACTTTGAGTTTGAGTTCGAGATCGAGTATCGGTGTCGGTCTCGGTATCGGTATGAGCATCAGTATCGGTGTCGGTATCAGTATCGGTGTCGTTGTCGTTGTCGAAGTCGTTGTAGGTGTCGGTGACGGTCTCGGTATTGGTGTCGGTGACGTTGTCGGTGTCGGTGACGGTCTCGGTATTAAATCGGTGTTGTTGTCAGTGTCGTTGGCGCTGTAGTTCCAGTTTGAGGCTCAATTTCAGTTTGAGTTTGTGCATCAGTAGGTCTCAGTTTCTGTAGAATTTCACTTTTGAGTTTGAGATCGAGTATCGGTATCGGAGTCGGTATCGGTGTCGTTGTCGGTGTCGGTATCAGTATCGGAGTCGGTATCGGTGTCGTTGTCGGTGTCGGTATCGGTATCAGTATCGGAGTCGGTATTGGTGTCGTTGTCGGTGTCGGTATCGGTATCGGTGTTGGTATCGATATCGGTATCAGTATCAGAGTCGGTATCGGTGTCGGTATCGGCGTCGTTGTCGGTATCGGTATCGGCATCAGTATCGGAGTCGGTATCGGTGTCGTTGTCGGTGTCGGTGACGGTATCGGTATTGGAGTTGGTGTTTTTGTCGGTGTCGGTGTTGTTGTCGGTATCGGAGTCGGTATCGGTGTCGTTGTCGTTGTCGGTATCGGTATCGGTATCAGTATCGGAGTCGGTATTGGTGTCGTTGTCGGTGTCGGTATCGGTGTTGGTATCGATATCGGTATCAGTATCGGAGTCGGTATCGGTGTCGTTGTTGGTGTCGGTATCGGTATCGGCATTGGTATCAGTAACGGAGTCGGTATCGGCGTCGTTGTCGGTATCGGTATCAGTATCGGAGTCGTTATCGGTGTCGTTGTCGGTGTCGGTGACGGTATCGGTATTGGAGTTGGTGTTTTTGTCGGTGTCGGTGATGTTGTCGGTATCGGAGTCGGTATCGGTGTCGTTGTCGTTGTCGGTATCGGTATCAGTATCGGAGTCGTTGTCGGTATCGGTATAGGTATCAGTATCGGAGTCGGTATCGGTGTCGTTGTCGGTGTCGGAGACGGTATCGGTATTAGAGTTGATGTTTTTGTCGGTGTCGGTGTTGTTGTCGGTATCGGTGTCGTTGTCGTTGTCGGTATCGGTATTGGTATCAGTATCGGAGTCGGTATTGACGTCGTTGTCGTTGTCGGTATCGGTATCAGTATCGGAGTCGGTATCGGTGTCGTTGTCGTTGTCGGTGACGGTATCGGTATTGGAGTTGGTGTTTTTGTCGGTGTCGGTGTTGTTGTCGGTATCGGTGTCGTTGTCGTTGTCGGTATCAGTATCGGAGTCGGTATCGGCGTCGTTGTCGTTGTCGGTATCGGTATCGGTATCAGTATTGGAGTCGGTATCGGTGTCGTTGTCGTCGTCGGTGACGGTATCGGTATTGAAGTTGGTGTTTTTGTCGGTGTCGGTGTTGTTGTCGCTGTCGTTGTCGGTGTCGTTGGTGCTTTAGTTTCAGTTTGAGGTTCAATTCTGGGTGTGAGTTTGTGTATCCGTGTCTATAGAGTTTCACTTTGAGTTTGAGTTCGAGATCGAGTATCGGTGTCGGTATCGGTATTAATTCCCAGAAAGACATACCTACCTATTCAAGGTGCAAAATTAATTATAGTAGAGTGACCTCCATTGATCTGAATCAAATTTGCTCCAAGGGGTTGTAACTGTTGGCTCAGCAGGTGTATGAAGCGGTCAGAAACTGTTGCGGGTTCATTTCCAAAAATTCTCTACTCCGGAGTATTCGACTCAAGCCTGCACATGAACTTTCACTCGACAATATCTGAAAGGCCGAATTCCCAACTGGTCTTCGGAATAGGGGTCACCAAGGATGTTCAACTCGTCAAGGTCTGTGCACCTTCATTGCTAAAAATTTCCGACCCCCGTTATTTATAGAAGACGTTCTCCGCTCGGAATAGACAAGCTTGCCTCCTTCGGCATCTGATCTTTGGTAGGAATTAAAACTACTCGAGTGCCTTGCCTGTAATAATTTGAGCATTTCGAAAGACCATTCCGGTAATGGCGGATAGAAGATCCGCGAAAAAATTGTGGACCCCCATAATTCGAATCAAAAATTCAAAAATGTCAACTAAAATATGAAGATAGGGCCTGATATATTTTTATTATGATGTATTGTACATTTATTTACGGGTTTCGAAAAATATTTTTGACTTATGGTTTTCAGTTCTTAATTTTGATCATTTTGTTATGTTGCAGGTAAGTCAAGTGATCGACATGATTGCTGTGCTGATGAAGAGAGGTGAGAGGTGGGCTGAGCTAAGGTAAAATGAATTCAAAAGCTATTGGAACGGAAAAGAAAAATTATCAAGACGTCAGCTTTATTTTGACGTAAATATCAAGGCTGGATTTTGAGACCAAGAAAGTCAGAATTTGTTCATGATGTGTCAATGTTTCGCCAGAAGGCTGTCCCCAATATGCCATAAAACAATTCCTGAAAACTGATTGATTGGACACTTCATCTTCCGAATTGATGGTGAAATGTCATTATGCAAAACCAAAATCAAAGATTTTGAAGACGAAATGCCACAGTCGTCTGTTCGTAGATCATTGAATCCGTACTTACAGCTTAGCTGGCTTTATGGAGGTTTACCGTTTGTTTATCTAACTCGTGTAGGAAAACCCGTTACAAAGAATAACCTCGATCAGTCTGCCGAGCACTTTATTCTTTCGAGCATGCGATTATAATTGAACATAACGATGAAAACAAGTCTCGCATTCTCCATCGCCCACGATATAACATTTGCATTCAGTCATTGATCTATTGTCCGTTAAATTCCTCGATCGACGTGCCAAGAACAATCACGATTTATCGTAGCAAGGATTACGGCGGAGGAGAAAAAACGCTATTTTTTCCAAGCCGTAACTCCTTGGAGGATCTGAGTCAGACGTAAATAGGTAAGTCGAGTGTGAGGACCAAGGTCGCCAGTCTGAGATCCTTGCTCGCTTCCTATTTGGACGAGTCTAGCCAAGCTGCACAAGGTCGACTTTGATAGACTTCTCACGCCTTTGTCTCGGAGGTTGATAGTTGTCCGATTAACCAGTGGTGCGAATTTTTGTAAAAATTACAAATTTTCGTAAAATTACAAATTTTTGTAAAAATTACAAATTTTTGTAAAAATTACAAATTTTTGTAAAAATGCAAATTTTTGTATAAATTGATATTTTTGTAAAAACTACAAATTTTTGTAAAGATTACAATTTTCTGTAAAAATTACAAATTTTTGTAAAACTTACAAATTTTTGTAAAAAATGCAAATTTTTGTAAAAATTGATATTTTTTGTAAAAACTACAAATTTTTGTAAAAATTACAATTTTTTGTAAAAATTACAAGTTTTTGTAAAAATTACAAATTTTAGTAAAAATTACAAATTTTAGGAAAAATTCCAAATTTTTGTAAAAATTCCAAATTTTTGTAAAATTTCTAAATTTTTGTAAAAATTCCAAATTTTTGTAAAAACTCCAAATTTTTGTAAAAATTCCAAATTTTTGTAAAAATTCCAAACTTTTGTAAAAATTACAAATTTTTGTAAAAATTCAAAATTTTTGTAAAAATTTCAAATTTTTGTAAAAATTCTAAATTATTGTAAATTTACAAATTTTAGTAAAAAATTACAAATTTTTGTACAAATTACAAATTTTTGCAGAAATCAAAAAATTTGCAAAAACTAAAATTTTCGTAAAAAGTACAAATTTTCGTTAAAATTACAAATTTTCGTAAAAATTGCAAATTTTTGTAAAAATTGATATTTTTGAAAAAACTACAATTTTCTGTAAAAATTACAAATTTTTGAAAAAATTCCAAATTTTTGAAAAATTCAAGAATTTTCGTAAATAATGCAAATTTTTGTAAAAATTGATATTTTTTGTAAAAATTGATATTTTTTGTAAAAACTTCAAATTTTTGTACAAATTACAATTTTTGTAAAAATTACAATTTTTTGTAAAAATTCCAAATTTTTGTAAAAATCCCAAATTTTTGTAAAAATTCCAAATTTTTGTAAAAATTACAAATTTTTGTAAAAATTACAAATTTTTGTAAAAATTACAAATTTTTGTAAAAATTACAAATTTTTGTAAAAATAACAAATTTTTGTAAAAATTACAAATTTTTGTAAAAATTACAAATTTTTGTAAAAATTACAAATTTTTGTAAAAATTACAAATTTTTGTAAAAATTACAAATTTTTGTAAAAATAACGAATTTTTGTAAATTTACAAATTTTAGTAAAAATTACAAATTTTTGTACAAATTACAAATTTTTGCAAAAATCAAAAAATTTGCAAAAACTAAAATTTTTGTAAAAAGTACAAATTTTTGTAAAAATTAATAATTTTTATAAAAACGATAATTTATTCCACCTTGGCGCAGCTCATTTCGTGTTTTCGTCCTGCACTAACTACAATTGCAGTGGCAGTTGAAATTGAGTAAGCTCAAATCTGAGTATACTATTAGGAAACTCGTGAATTTTTCTTTAAGAAAATTTATCCGATTTCTGTGTTGATCCGAGAGCTGAAAAATGAGGCTGAAGAGAAAACTTTCAAAACTTCACTTCGTGAGATTTTGATATTCTCAGCCTAGAAATGGAGTTAAAAGGAAAGCAACTCTATCGCTAAATATTAATTTTTGTGAGAAGTTTTCTCCAAAAAGAGCGTTCTGTGAAAGACTAGGAAACATTTTTGGCTAAAATATGGTACCAGGTATTCTCTACAGCCTGGTTTTTTTCCGTATTGCTCTGCAGGACAAAAATTTGACACGGCAGTCTCCTTACAGAAAAATTCACGAGCTTTCCGACGGGTTTCTCAGATTTGCTCAAAAAATGAAGGAGCTACTGCAATTTAAGTGAGTACAGGTCGAAAAAAAAACAAAAATGCAAAAAACAGAGTTTTCTAGCCAGCTAAGAAAAGAAGAGAGTGTGATGTCTGATTTTTGACCATCGAAGAGGTTGACACCCAGTAAAATCTCTGCGCGTTGGAATATTAAAGTACAACGTACGAGTTTTAGGATACCATTACGAAGGACCGCCGTGTGTTGTAGGTTAGTCTAAAGTATTACTGACATTAGGTTGGACTAAAATCGCTTTTATCCAAGCCGAATAAATGGTTGTTACCGAATTTATGAATTTCATTTCATTTTGGGGAATCTGAGGCGAAGCGGGAGGTATGGTAATTTTTGTAAATGCGTTCAGGTGCCTACAGAAAAATATCGGCGATTACAATAGGTACCTACTTTTATTTACTTAGAAAACATGGAAAAATTAATTTTTATTTTAAAAATAATTTCATTCCCCCGAATCCAGTAGCAGGATCCGCGGCTGGCCCACTGATTCCCTTTGACGTGGCAAATGCACCTACAAGGCCCGTTCTGAAGACGTAGACACGTGTAGGACACGTGGAGGTCGACGACCTTGAAAGGGGGCGGCACGTGGGCGGCGCGGGCTTACGAAGGCTTCTGCCTCCCTTCGGAATCCGCAGAGTCGGGATATTAGGAGCGCAGAGTGATAGCGCCGCTTCTTCACCACCAAGGCGGCACATCTTCGCCGGCCATGAACCCAGATACGAGCAAAACAGATTCCGGCGTCGAAAATGCACACGTGGCAACCGCATTATTTACAATTCGAGTGGAAACGCATGGGAAAAACAGTGGCGAATAACTCACGGTACTTCCGATAAATGTCGAATATGCGGGCTCTTGACTTATGCGTTTTGACTTTTATAGTGTTTTTTTGGATTAGCATTTTCTATATACATGCAGGAATTTTCAAAAGAAGAGAATGTTATTTTCTATTTTTTGTCTAAAATTTGGATAGTGAAATATTAGCGGAGCTCACGACCCATTAGCGTGGAGGTCTTTCCCTCGCCACTAGGAAAATTTGAAAACGAAAAAAATTGTTTTATCAAAATGTTATCCATAAAAATATGGGAGCACTGACCATTATCCATTTCGCTTGGGCTGGTAGTAGGAAAAAATCGAGCCTTATCAGTCGTAGTTTCCCAGGATTCCTTCAATTCTGGTTTATTATTTAATAATAAACAATCGCCATTGCCGATGATTTTTTTTCAAATGTTTTATTTCACAAAAGTGAACAAAATTTACTCGTGTAAAAAAACTCGTTTATCATAACGTTTTGCATGAAATTTATATTTTAGCCTGAAATTCGAAACACTGGTTTGCACCATATTTAGTGCCCTTCAAATCAACCCCGTTGATCGAAGCCGGGGGAAATGTTGAATTTAGTGAGTTAGTCAATCGCGTGAGATTATGCCCAACATTAGGCCAAAGTAGGATCGAAACAATTTTTGAAAAATTCCCCGGGTATCTTTTCAAATGTCTCAAAGAAAGTCACTTTCAACATTTTTCTCCCATTGGGTTTGCACTTACCCAATGTTTGGACTTACTCAAATGCTATACCAACTTGTCAAATCTTTTCAAGAAATTTTTTTTTGGAATTTTAAAAACTGATTTTTGAAGTAAATTTTAAAGTACCTTTACTTACCCAAATGCTGTACCAACTTGTCAAATTTTCTTTCAAGGAAAAAAAATTTTTTGAATTACCAAAACCTATTTTTAAACGCGGTTTTTTTTTTAAATTTTGAAGAGGAATAAAAGATGTTTATCCAGCTTGATGTTTTTGACTAAATTTTCCTCATTCTTCGTCAGGTCGCCTGTCCGTCAACGTGCGATTGGCAGATTTGAGTTAAATGGCCAAGAATTAAAATAAATTGCCGGCTCGCGAGTCTGCGGGCAGCTTTCTCACTGTTTTTATACGGGACTCGCATCTCCGGTAACGTTACGTAGTTTGATTATAGGTTCCTATTACGGAGCTCTCCTCGCCTCGAATAACTCACTTTCATCTTCTACAATTACAAGCGGTTTTCCCATCTCGACGCTTTCGAGTAAATCTTTCGCGAGTTGCTGAGTTATGAACGATTAGTTATCAAGGCAAAAATTGACATGTTTGGTGACATTTCACGAATACGGAAGTACTGTGCGTCATCACTCATCGGTTTTTACTGTTATTAGCTATTTTTATTAGTGATTTTACTGTTTTACCGGTTTTTAAATGTTATAATCGCTGTTATGAATTTGGTCCAAACTTTCGCGTATCGAAATCTGAAAGTATTGCGTGTTTTTAAAGCACAATTGGTTTTGAACGACTGCTCGCTAAATTAGCATAGATATAACAAAATTTTCTTCAGCAGGTTACATGGTTTAGCAGCGACCAAAAATATGGAAAATTCCAATTGAATTACTCGCAACTTATTCTCTTAAACTCCGCCATTTTCTTACTTAACTCGAAGGAGTCCAACTTATTTACGTCTATAAACGATAGAAGACGTCAACTTTACGCAATTCTTCCCGATTCTTCCGTTTCTATTCTGGAGCTCGGGGAAAAAAGATTTCGAAAAAAAGCCCGAGACGCTAAAATATTCGACCCGGGACTCGACCAGTGTTACGTCACGATTTCCCGTTCGTCCGCCAGCAGCGGCGAGTAACTGCAGTCGAGCACCTCGATAATGCGCGGACTCATTCAGAGAATGCGACTGACAGGACTCGTTTGAACATCTGAGCGCGAGTTAACCTAATCGAGCAGGAAATTACTGAGTTATTCGGTCCGAGATTAAGCGAAGGTCTTCGGCTACACTTTTACCAATATTATTAATAGGTATCGGATCCGTATTTATTTACATATTTTTTTCTCGGCAATGTACTGATGTTTTTCACGTATACGTGTTCAGAACAAATAATGATGAAATTAACTGAACTTTGAACGAATTACAATTTATTTGAACAGTAGAAAAAGCGGAGATTTGGAAAGGAATTATTTGCGATGAAGAGCTTCTGCTTCACCGAGGATGTCCAGTTGATCGGATCGTTATGATCCGCCGCCCGGCTTCGGGACTGTGGTACCGCCGCCCGGCTTCGGGACTGTGGTACCGCCGCCCGGCTTCGGGACTGTGGTACCGCTGCCCGGCTTCGGGACTGTGGTACCGCCGCCCGGCTTCGGGACTGTGGTACCGCCACGCGGATTCGAAACCGCTGTACCGCCGCTCGGCTTCAAGACTGCTGTACCGCCGCCCGGCTTGGGCTCAGCTCGGAAGAATGAATTTCGGAAATTTGAAGACGATTAAATCAATATTTTTGAAACTGACCAACACAATTTCTTCGAAATGTTTAAATAGTTTTTGGGAGGGCAGAAAAATAGATTTTTTCATTTCCATATTTACGAAGCAAATTAAAGTACGGTAATCGTTCAAAAATCGAATTGGAGCCTTAGAAAGAACTTTCACTTGCGCACTTTAACTCGGAATCACTTCCTGAACAAGTGTCTGGGTGTCCGTATGTAGTCATTAACAAAATGGCTATAGCGCCTCGATTCTCAAACTATTTCAAATTTCCTGAATATTCCTGTTCAGATTTGAGCGTTATTGGTCCTCAAATCTTTGGTCTACCTTGCAGAATACGCGGATATTTTTCATATTCGGGTAACTGGAGGTATTTTTATTTTAGGCGGGTTTTAAAATATGCATAGTGTGTTTTTGACGTTTTTGATATAGTAGCCACCAAATTAGTCAAAATCAAATCGAATTGGATCAAAAATCGAAAATCGAATTGGAGCCTCAGAGAGAACTTTCACTCGCGCACTTCTAACTCGTAAACACTTCCTGAAAAAGTGTCTGGGGTCCGTATTAACGTCATTAACAAAATGGCTGTAGCGTCTCGATTCTCAAAATATTTCAAATTTCCTGAATATTCCTGTTCAGAATTGAGCGTTATTGGTCCTAAAATCTTTGGTCTACCTAGCAGAATACGTGGGTATTTTTCATAATCGGGTAACTGGAGGTATTTTTATTTTAGGCGGGTTTTAAAATATGCATAGTGTGTTTTTGATCATAGTAGCCACCAAATTAGTCAAAATCAAATCGAATTGGATCAAAAATTTAAGAATCAAAATATGGAAGTATTGTGCCAAAATGTCACTAAAATTAGTAGTTCTCCAATTTGAGTAGCATAGTAAAATATAATTCCTCAATTGGGGAAAGAACTTGGAGCTCTCAATATGGCGCTGCTCGCTCGATCTAGCGGACTTCGGAGCAACTAAAGCAGCTCCCATCCTAGCAAAACAGATGATGGTTATCACTGAATCGTCTCTCGTATCAGTGCAGCCGCAGTTGGAATGTTTAAAATCAGTGGTGATTTAGTGGACAGAGTTGGCAACATTTTGCTTGAAATCGATCCGAAATGATTTCAGAATTGAGAGTAATGACAACTATAGTTAGACGGAATTTATATAACCATCACCGACCAGGTAGGTGAATCATCGGTGATAATAGGAACTGCGTTTCAAAATTTGCCTGACAAACATCGCCAGTTCGACATTTGAGGATTGTAAAAACTCAAATTACAACACGAAATTTGCCTCAATTGACACGTTGCGCTTTTCATCGAAATTTCACAAAGGAATTTTTCAAATTTCATCAAAATTGGCTGCGTGAAAGCAAAACAACCGGAGAACCCGAGAGCTGAGGTTTTCTGGTTTGGCTGGGTTTGAAGTTTACAGTACGCCACAATTCACAACTCAACAATCTGTGCAGGCAATAAAATCCATAAACCGACAATAGTAAAATTCAACAAACCTGTGAGGTCTCTCGGAGGTAAATCATCGTACGTGAGCCGTTTCTCCTGCAAACAAGAAAACCAATTCTCAAATTGGATTAACCAGTAAAACAAAATTTTAGAAAAAATAGCAACAAAAAAGTAGCGATAGACACGATAATTTATGATTTAACGTGGTTGTTTTAAAATTTGTTTAAATTCTTTTTTCATTCAAAATAAATAGCAGAAGTGTTCAAATTTAACACTGCAGTTACCACAGGTAGTTTGTAAGAAATAAAAAAAAAAACATTTCTAGTGCCTACCCTACACCATACTATTAAGCTAGACTATAAAAAATCAAGGGTATTTTTTAGAGCATTTTTTGGTACGACTTACCACCGGCTTCGGTTTCGATGTCGACGCTTTTCCTTCCAAGACGGACTCGAATTTGCTCAAATTGTCGTAAACAGGAGCTTTCGGGTCGGGTATGACAGGTTTTGACGTATACAGGGCTTCGAGTGGGCTGAAATTTGCCGAAAGAGGGTCCAGTTTCTCTTCTGACCATCTTTCCTGCCTCCGTTTTTCTTTGTCGACGGTTTTTTCCTGGCTCCACCGACTTCTACGCGGTCTTCGTTCATCTGTTGAAAATTAGAAAAAACGTGAATTTTCAAAATATAGGCCCAGTCAAAACGTAGCTATTTTCAACCCTGACAAGACCAACTTGGGTCTATTTGGCCCCCTCGAGTTTGGATCGAGAACTTCGGGCAAATTTACAAATGAAATTTGAGTGCCCAAAAACGACCGAAGCAACGACTCTAATTTCAACACGCGGACTTTTGGAAAATTCACTTGAGATACGCAATCGTGTTGCGTCTTTGATTTATCCTAGAGGACGTAACACTAACGTCAATCTGGAGTAAAATCTTTCAATTAAAAAATTTCACCTTTTTATTGTTTAAATAAAAACAATCTATTTTTGACAAAATTACGCTTGTCACCTGAATTGCATGAGCACCTGAATACTGGGATCTAAAAAAAAATTAATTAATTGCTGTAGCCACTAGGTAATAACCTAGGGTGCTAATAATGTAGCACTTAATTATCAAGTTTTGGAATATTAAGTTAAATTATTATTATTTAGATAAGTCTCAGATTATTACCTAGTTTACTTTTTGCCGGAACAAAATAACAGCTTTCAACAAGCGGCATCTAATAAAATTTTGTCAAAAAAAATATTATTCAAAATACCACTTCTTTGTATTAAAATGTGGCATATTGTGCTGACCTTTTTCTCTGACGCGGTTTCCACTTTCCGATGTTGGATCGGTCATTGAAATATTTTTATAATTTGTAAGTTTTTGTGCCCGAAATTCGCGCGGACGCTAAAATTCGAAAAACCGATCGAAGCAACCGAAACACTGGAGCCGGTACAAGGAAAACACTCGCGAATAACGGACGAGTCCGCGGGGCGCGCGATGTGAGAAACTCGAGAGTCGATCAACGAAAACGACCGTAACTAATAAAAACGTCAACGAATAACATTTCAAAATTTACCGGGCAACACAGACAACATTCAGCATGCTTATCCACTAGCTTGCTCCGAGCACTGGCAGCTAGTTGCGTTGATCGCGTTGCGAGTTGCGTAGTGGCCGGTTATCAGATAGGTTAGTGCCTGCGGAATCCGCTGGGGAGCAGCACCTACCGGACCAAGCGTCTCGACCACCTGTTGCCTAGTGTCGTCTTCTAAGAGCGGCAAAATATGCCATTGCCATTATTTTTAATAATAATTCCAAACGGACCATAGTAAAACACGATAGGTGCCCCAAAGTACGAATGGAACAATACCGAAAAATGGTATTTTGAAAAAAATTTAAACTTGGTAGGTACTTGGTGCATAGTACTACCTATGTACTATGTAATATGGTACCTAATGTGTCCATATTATGCCTTTAGGCCATTTCGAAATCCCAGTCCCATGGACATACGCCCATCGAAATTCTGTTCCTTTTTCTACTCGGGAATCACTTTGAAGTCAACGTTTTAACTCAAACTCACAATCAATCTCGAAGTCAAAATCACAATGAAACAGTAACCTAAACTCATAATCAAAATCGAAGTCAAACTCACAAAGACAAAGGTACTCGAACTCATAATCGAAATCGAAGTCAAACTCACAAAGACAAAGGTACTCGAACTCATAATCGAAATCGAAGTCAAACTCACAGTGAAACAGAAACTCAAACTCATAATCGAAATCGAAGTCAAACTCACAATGAAACAGAAACTCAAACTCATATTCGAAATCGAAGTCAAACTCACAGTGAAACAGAAACTCAAACTCATAATCGAAATCGAAGTCAAACTCACAGTGAAACAGAAACTCAAACTCATAATCGAAATCGAAGTCAAACTCACAATGAAACAGAAACTCAAACTCATAATCGAAATCGAAGTCAAACTCACAATGAAACAGAAACTCAAACTCATAATCGAAATCGAAGTCAAACTCACAATGAAACAGAAACTCAAACTCATAATCGAAATCTAAGTCAAACTCACAATGAAACAGAAACTCAAACTCATAATCGAAATCGAAGTCAAACTCACAATGAAACAGAAACTCAAACTCATAATCGAAATCGAAGTCAAACTCACAATGAAACAGAAACTCAAACTCATAATCGAAATCGAAGTCAAACTCACAATGAAACAGAAACTCAAACTCATAATCGAAATCGAAGTCAAACTCACAGTGAAACAGAAACTCAAACTCATAATCGAAATCGAAGTCAAACTCACAATGAAACAGAAACTCAAACTCATAATCGAAATCGAAGTCAAACTCACAATGAAACAGAAACTCAAACTCATAATCGAAATCGAAGTCAAACTCACAATGAAACAGAAACTTAAACTCAAAGTCAAACTCACAATGAAACAGAAACTCAAACTCATAATCGAAATCGAAGTCAAACTCACAATGAAACAGAAACTCAAACTCATAATCGAAATCGAAGTCAAACTCACAATGAAACAGAAACTCAAACTCATAATCGAAATCGAAGTCAAACTCACAATGAAACAGAAACTCAAACTCATAATCGAAATTGAAGTCAAACTCACAATGAAACAGAAACTCAAACTCATAATCGAAATCGAAGTCAAACTCACAATGAAACAGAAACTCAAACTCATAATCGAAATCGAAGTCAAACTCACAATGAAACAGAAACTCAAACTCATAATCGAAATCGAAGTCAAACTCACAATGAAACAGAAAGTCAAACTCACAATGAAACAGAAACTCAAACTCATAGTCATACATGAGTTTCTCTTTCATTGTGAGTTTCACTTCCATTTCAATTATGAGTTTGAGTTTCTGTTACATTGTGAGTTTGACTTCGATTTCGATTATGAGTTTGAGTTTCTGTTTCACTGTGAGTTTGACTTCGATTTCGATTATGAGTTTGAGTTTCTGTTTCACTGTGAGTTTGACTTCGATTTCGATTATGAGTTTGAGTTTCTGTTTCACTGTGAGTTTGACTTCGATTTCGATTATGAGTTTGAGTTTGTGTTTCATTGTGAGTTTGACTTCGATTTCGATTATGAGTTTGAGTTTCTGTTTCACTGTGAGTTTGACTTCGATTCCGATTATGAGTTTGAGTTTCTGTTTCACTGTGAGTTTGACTTCGATTTCGATTATGAGTTTGAGTTTCTGTTTCACTGTGAGTTTGACTTCGATTTCGATTATGAGTTTGAGTTTCTGTTTCATTGTGAGTTTGACTTCGATTTCGATTATGAGTTTGAGTTTCTGTTTCATTGTGAGTTTGACTTCGATTTCGATTATGAGTTTGAGTTTCTGTTTCATTGTGAGTTTGACTTCGATTTCGATTATGAGTTTGAGTTTCTGTTTCATTGTGAGTTTGACTTCGATTTCGATTATGAGTTTGAGTTTCTGTTTCATTGTGAGTTTGACTTCGATTTCGAATATGAGTTTGAGTTTCTGTTTCATTGTGAGTTTGACTTCGATTTCGATTATGAGTTTGAGTTTCTGTTTCACTGTGAGTTTGACTTCGATTTCGAATATGAGTTTGAGTTTCTGTTTCATTGTGAGTTTGACTTCGATTTCGATTATGAGTTTGAGTTTCTGTTTCATTGTGAGTTTGACTTCGATTTCGATTATGAGTTTGAGTTTCTGTTTCATTGTGAGTTTGACTTCGATTTCGATTATGAGTTTGAGTTTCTGTTTCATTGTGAGTTTGACTTCGATTTCGATTATGAGTTTGAGTTTCTGTTTCATTGTGAGTTTGACTTCGATTTCGATTATGAGTTTGAGTTTCTTTTTCATTGTGAGTGTGACTTCGATTTGGTTCTTGAGTTTGAGTTTCTGTTACATTGTGAGTTCGACTATGAGTTTGAGTTTCTGTTTCATTGTGAGTTTGACGATGAGTTTGAGTTTCTGTTTCATTGTGAGTTTGACTTCGATTTCGATTACGAGTTCGAGTACCGGTTTCATTGTGAGTTTGATTTGTAGTTTGAGTGTTTTCAGTTGTATTTTTCACTTGCTCCAAGAATGGTCCGAGTAAATTCGGAATCACCTACCATTTTTTTATGCGTGTTACGTGTACCGAATACAAAGAACTACTGAACAACTGAAATTGGTTTTGATTTTCCTTCTCCAATATCCCAGATCCTCATTCAACAGAACATATTTTTTTATATAAATTTATTATTTATATACCTAACTATTTTATTTCCTTTGCAGGGAGTGGCCCAAACCCAGCAGCTTACATGTGGCGCCGCATCAAATTTAAGCGACAGCGCAATTTATCAAGGTCAGTTTTGATTCGGCTGAAGGGCGTCTTGTTTCTAATTATTAGTATTATTTTTACAACGATCACAATCATCTTGTTTTGAGAGCCAGATTATTTAAAGCTGGAGAGCTTATTAAGCGTCATTATTTTTTAATTAATCAAACCTGTATAAAATTGCTATTGTTGGGGTTTGCGGACGTTTTTTTTTTTTTGGGAATTTACTCACTTATTTTGATCATTTTGTGGCCATCAGATGATTCTCTTTACGTTGGGAGGTAATGGAATTCACCATTTTTATATTTTCAAAATTTTATATTTCAGCAGCATCAGGAAGAATTGACAAAATCCACGATGAAAGATCGACTTTTCAAATAAAGAATCATGAATGGACAAGTTTTCTTTCCTTATTCCCGAGATTGACTGCTGGTTTTGAATTTGATAAAGATTTCAAAATGTGTGTTTTTTATTGCGCAAAATTTTCAGCTATAATGAGAATCTTGACCGATTTCAGGTGTCTCCTCAAAGAGAGCTAGAGTGGCTGCGGTGAAGAATGCGGCTTCGGCCGCTATGCCGTTCATCGATGATGACCTCCTCTGGTGTCCCGATGGCGACAATAAAATGGTCGACTTGTCCCAGTGCCTTGTGAGTAGTGAGGGGTTGTTCAATCGGAGGATTGACAAAAATTGAAGATGAATAATGAACTTTAATATCCTTAATTTTTAATAATAATTAATAATAATAATAATTTTTATAAATATCCTTCGTTTATTATACTTTTAGATTAAGGGCCATATTCAAGCACTTCCTTTGCATAGGAGCCATTCGATGCACCAGTACTTCCTATGCACATTTTATTGGTTAAATAAAAAAAAAAAACATTCCGTATCCATAAAACCCGCATGGTATGAAGACGATCAAAGCTTCGATTTTCAAGATCCCTATTTCAAGGTAGCTCGCTTGCTACCTCAAAATTGGAATTACGAAAAACGTGGTGAGATTGAGAGTACCTAAGTTTCTGTGATTGTGTTTTTGTAATTGAACAATAAAATGCGCAAAGGAGGTGCTGGCGCATCGGAAGGTTATTATGCCTAAAAAGTGCTGTGAATTAGACATTTTTAATTTCTATTAGACAATTAATTAACACGAATAAGACAAAACTTGGACACTTTATTTTGAGTGTCATAGAAAAACGGCTTCGAAATTGCTGTATTTAGAAAAAGAAATTTTTATAAAATTTCAATGATTGACACCAACATAAGTTTGATTGGTGTCAGGTTTTGGAAATTTTCCTCAAGTGTAGTCGAATCTTCTTCAAATCATTTGGTTCAATCGGTATTCATTAGTGTTCAATTGGTTCAATTTGGTACGTCTATTGCCTTTTTCCCATATTTGATGGGCAATCGTCCGATCTTAGAGAATCCGTGGAACAAGTTATCAAAAAAGCAAAATATTTGTGGAAACTATAAACCTATTTTCATTTTTTGTATATTACCTTTATTTTGTATTACTTATTTTTATTTTTGTTTAGTTTGTCTACTTGAGCAAAATTTTTGAAATGAAATATTTGCAACCTAAATCCAAATTTTTGGTGTCTACGCCGTTAAAGTCTTGATAATTGACCACAAAAATCATCATCCGAGTATTCTTCTATTTTTGGGATTGTAATTATGGTTCTAAATAGTCGGGATTCGGCCAATTCTCTTCTTACTCAATTTCTTGTTCTTTTCTAGCATTATTTTTTATTTCGCAGGATAGCGGAGGAGGTCTAGGAGAATTGACGCAGACTGATCTATCCGGCCTTGTTAGCGGCATTGACGAAGATGAGGATATCTTGAAATCGTTCGAAGTGGAACAGCTCTTGTTTGATTTCAATAGCGATGAACGGGTTTGTTCGAATTTCATGCTTGGAAAATGGGCTTCACTGTCCAATTGAATAATCATGGGGTTCATTAATAATTCAATTTCAATTAAGTATTATACTATAGGAGGATTATACTATCCTATAATAGGAGTATTGACAAGTGAGCAAAAGGCCTTGGAGCCTTAAGAGACGAAAAAAACTACTATGGTTGTATTACAATTTATGCTATCCAGGCTCCCAAATAATTTTTCACCCACAATAAAAATCGAGGCAGTTTCTACAGGCTGTTGTATAATTATTAAAGTGGGATTTAACACGGTAGTTTTTTTAGAAGATTCATTCTGTAGATAGGCCTAATAGGACGTCAAGAACGTCAATGTTGAATCAACTATACAATTTAGGTATCTTGGCAGCATCGGATCTAGATGCTCTCCTTGAGGAGGGGGGGGGGGGCAGGGCACGCCTGGGGCAACTTCGGTTACTGGGAAAAAGCAACGCCTGGATCAGCGGTTTTTATTATTTTCTTGTCCATAGAAAGAATTTGTGAGCAATACTCGTTTCAACATTTCTGCATTCAAAATCGGACGATTGAATTCATCGACTCATTTCAAAATTTCAGGAGGAGAACAACAATAGCTTGCTTAGCGGTACCAACAAGAACCAAACCCTCGCTTTTTTACAAGAGCTGCAGAGAAGTCAAGCGAACCGGAAGCTGAACATCGCCGCCGCTAATCCGTTATTGGCTGGTTTGTACAGTAATTAGCAATAATTTAAGGTTTATATACGTCATAAGGGGGAGGATACTAGTCTGGGAGAAAATGAAAAGTCGGAAAAATTTTCCTCAAGTAATACCCTACTCCAATGTTCCTGATCCCAACAAATATATGGGTATGTACCTACTTTAATCAAGCAGAGGTAGAAAAAAATGTATTGCGGGCAATTTGCTGGAATCATGCAAAATCACAGGCATAAAAGGTTATGATGAGATAGAAAACTAGACGAAGGGACGCCTCTACATATTCGCTTTCAAATCCCGGAGCGCTTTCGCCAGCAAGGTCGTACTCGGCGGATAATTAATACTAGTTCTGGGGGCGATCGAAGGTATGAAAAAATAATCTACAGTGGGATCAACACCAACATTTGAGCGAAATTTGGAGAATGAGTGTCAAAAACAAAAATCTTTTTTTCGGCCTAGCTATCAGCCAAAATAGGTATCGTCATGTTTTTCGTCCCTCGACCTGACGATCAATTTGAGGAAGCGAAATAATTTCTGAGTTACGTGCCTGTGCAAAGGCGTAAAATGAAAATATTTCCGAAAATTTACAAAAAAAAACCTTTTAATTTTATAATTGGTAGGCATTATGAAATTTGATATTCATTATAGGTATTAGTAATTATATTTGGATGGTATTATTTTACATTGGTAGGTTAAGAAAGATGTGTAGGGTTATAGCTACCGATTCATTTAGCAAGTATTATTCATCCAGCGTTTTTGATTGTAGAAAAACTTGCCGCTCCCGGGCCTTTAAGCGCTAGCAGTACAACGAGCGAAAATGGTGCTTTGGATCCGTTCGTCAGAATCAAGACTGAGCCAGGAACCAGACAAGGTACGTACCTACTAGATTAGTTTAACTTAGGTTCAGGTAAGGTACTGACTAAGGAAAAACTAGATCATTGAATCTAGAAAATTGGAGAAAAGCATGAGGAGAGCGAGTGAAGATAATAGGTAGGTACATTTCAAAAGAAGAGGGAACGGAGACTACAGTCTATCCGGTGGTGTAAGAGTTTTCGTTATTATAAGAAAAAAATCATGAAAAATTATAGATTATTTTAATTTAAAAAATCATAAATAATCTGGGGGCAAACACTAATTTAGCAATATCGATGATCGTCGCATCTGCGAAGAAGCAAGGCTCAGATGATCAGCGATTTTCAACACCCAGACCTGTTATTTGCAAACAATTGTTGTTCAAAGGATCGCCAAAAACAAAATGCTTCAATAAATGCTAGGTACCGGTCATTTTACCAACCATGGTCGTAAAGCCCGATCCAAGAATCGGAACTATCGCTATTCTATATCAAAAACAAGAGTAGGCACTCTTTTGGGCACCGAACCATCTACCCAAGAATTCAATTTTTGTTTGGTGGGGGAGTGATATGGCGACTCCCTTCCAGAGGGCTACTCCGGGTAGAATCTCTGTATCTTTCCTGTGGAGGGCTATTAAAAGCTATCAATCGTTGGTAGTCGAGTTGAGATTACGTAGGGATAGGTGGCTTAAGGTGACTTAGTAGATGGACATTTGTCACCATCAGCCCATGTTAAGCTGATAAAATAATTTTGAAAATTGGGTGAAATTTGACCTTGGAGATAGGATCAATGATGCTAATGGGAAAATGTACAAACGAATAGTTCCCGCCTTCAACACATTGCACACAGATCGAAAATGAGCGGAGTCACTATTTCTTCAGGTTTCTGACATGTGCTGTGAGGTATTAAGAAAAAACAGACTACAAATAAAATGGCTAGATTTAATTCGAATTAGAGGATTGTCTGGACATGCAGTGGATAGATCGTGAACTGATTAACTCGACGTTAAACCAATTTAAGCCATGAGAATGGACGAATTTGCTTGGCGTCGTCAGTTCATGATTAGGACTGCCTGTCCAAACAAACTTTGGACCATTCTGCGGTTAGGGGCAAATCCGACGTGTTAGAAATCAGCTACGATAGGAAATAGTTAAGAACGAATAGTTATCGCCAATTTCTCGAATATGACAATAATTGTCATGCATGAGAAATTGGCGTTAACTACTCGTTTCGATAACAGTTATAGTTACTATAAGTTTAATTATAAAACGTTTCAAGTGAGACGAATAGAGGACTGGAGGTAGTCGAAGTAGGCCTGGGATAGTAGGTATGGCCTATGGCCATGGGAGGGCGTATAATGGCGCATAGTATGGAATTCCACCTATCCATCCTTCTATGTTCTTCACACTTCAAAAAGTACTAAATACCTAAAATACTAAGTAAAATACGTCACCAAAAATTTGGTATTAAAAATAACCATGCGAAAATGCATGGCCTGTGCTCTTTACTGTTCGTTAAATTTTTAACACCTCGACTAGCTCAACATGTTCAGTTGATTGTCAACGGCGCATGTGGTCAATTTCTGCAGGCGAAATAACATTATTTATCAACAACACTAACATCGTCGACAGTTTGATGAACTCGGTCCTTACTAAGGACTCCTTCGATCCTAGTCCATTTTATAGACGTGCAAATCAATACAAAATCAGAAATGGGGTACAGGATCATTCAGGACTTCCCAGAGCGCTAGACGTTGGACGTGATACATAATATAGAAATGAATTATCAATATAGGACTTCAACACAAGTTACCTTTTTAGGATATTGTCATGCCGGTCCTGCATGCATCTATAATTTAGATATTTAGGAATTCGATGAAAGTTCAACTAACGCATTTATGCTTGGTACAATTTACATAGTGGGTTTACTATGCTTGGAGGCCATGCATATTAAGTCTTCCTTATTATTAGGATTCCTCATCATATTAGTTATTAGGACTTCCTTCTCAACACGACTCCAACCCAACTTAGATTGATAAGAAATAATATTGTTACAATAAAGAGATTCTACCAATCAATTACCTACCCTCCCAACAAAAGTCAACGAAAACCGTCGAATCTACTGCATCAATCTAAGCCATCTAGAACCCAGATCGATGCCAGGTGAGTCATGCATGTTAGTATAATAAGATAATAAAAATCGGCAAGGCTGAAATTTCGAAAACCATAAGTTGGAAATTGAAGTCGGCTAAAAATTGATGTAGTACTAAGCCAAATGTGCCGGCGAAGCCAACTATTTGGCGCCAAAGTTGAAATTGGGAAAACTTGGGACCGGTTGGAAGAATTTGTTGTTCTATTATTATTATAATAATCAAAACAATAGTGAGAATACCTAGTTCAAATTACCTCAGTTTTATTTTTGTCGAAATTAGCGTTTATGGCGCTAGCGTAGGATTGGCTTTTCACGCTACTAGCAACAAAGCATCTTCTTCTTCTTCTTCTTTTTCATGGGTGCGATGCCGTCAGGAATATCCCACGAACAAAGCATCTGGGAGCATTGCTGTGATTGGACGAGGTGATATCACGTTGAACCCGATAAATTTTACAGTCGTTTCCAAGCCAAGTTCCTATATTCATCCCAAATCCAACAGCGAGCAATCGGATAGTGTGTGGCCTGGTTACCTATTTATCCACCTAATCAAAAGTTGAGCTAAAAAATATTCCCAGAAAAAGCATTCAGTTACGTAGGCACGGTTTTTTGGAACCCTATTCTGGTATTGGTACCTTTCGCAGCTAATTTCTTGAATCGGATTGAGATTCAGACAGCTGTCTTGTCCCAAAATTACCATGGCTGACCTAAAGGTTTTTGAAACATTTTTGAAACCTGCTACACATGGAAAAAGATCTACTACGATGACTTACCTTGGAAGGGTGGAATGTGGAGGCTGGTTGAACTATTCTACTTCATGCAGCTGCCGCTAGGTGGCAGGCCAGTCTCTGTCACGACATTCCTTGGCGGCAAAGCGTTATTCATGCCTACCAACCTTCTCAATTCAATTAGGCAGTATAAACTATAAAATTTGGGTACCTACCTATCTGCCTAATCACAGAGGTTGGCTTTGGATTCAGATAATCCATAAACGCTTTTCAATTCGAGTTAAATCGGACATTAACCCCTTTAGCAGTTATTTAGCCCCCTGAACTTTAACTTTTTTTTTGTCTCGAAGTTAGGGTTAAGTACCTGAAGATTTTTCCGCGGACTATATTTCTGACTTGCTGATATGGTGGCAAAAACATAGTTTATTACTTATAAGTAATAAACTCATAAAATTTGTGATTGAAGGTTTTAGCTTTCGTAAAAAACAGGCCGCATAACACTACCTACAATGCAAAGGCTGGATAGAAGAAAAAAACGTGATCTCCCACTATAATATAGTAGCCCATATTATGGGCATACAACAGCGGATGCTAATTATTGAGAATCTATCAAGAAACCCGACAAACAAATCATTTTTCATTTGGGGATTACTAGAACGCAAAGTTACGAAAATAGCCTAAATTCGAATTTCAGCCCGATCGCTGAAATAAACGATCCTACTTCCTTAGGTCAATTCCGCTCTGGCGATGAAAAATAAAAGCAATTTTTATAATCTGACCAGAATTCACCTCACGAAAACGAACTCGCTGTCGTCAAACGTTTCCGTAATGCCATGGAACATTTCGCACGGCAATCCATAATTTGTCATTTTCGGAACAAAAAGCACATTCGTGACATTGACCCCAATGCGGACATCGATTCTTCCGCTATAAGGACCGCAGCCTTGACGATGGCCGCTTTGATAAATATCGGAAAACACGCCATCCCCATTCCATGGCACCATGCAAACACCGGTCTCATTTTAATCCGGTAACCAAGGAAGTCAGGCACGCTAACCGGCAATACGAACACGAGGAACTAACTTGACCGAAACACTTTCACCACCTTTCGTGTCGACCAATTCTGTCAGACACAAATGAAAATTATTTACAAAAAAAAAAAATGTCCGCGCAAAGCGAGTTCGGCATGCTATGGAATTCGGCCATAAATCCTCGCCTCGGCTCAAATGATGTGACATGAACATTATAGACATATGGGTGATTCTCAGAAGAAGGGCTATTTTCAGCGTCAGTAATCCGAAAATCCACATATTTCAAAATACATTTTTTGTGGTATTCACTCGTTCCCCGGATGCAACAGTTTAAGCGGATTTTGAGGGGTCAAACTCTATTTTGGAGCCAGAAAACCAAAATTTCAATTTTCATACTGCCACGAGACAGACAATGCTAAGGGTTAGAGTAAACATTCGTGGCTACCAGCTACAATGTTGTCTTCCTTGAAGAGTTCAATTCTTTAGCTCCTTTACTACAATATTTATTCTATAACCTTAGTAAGGCTTTTAGAGGACATTCTTGCCTAGCATGGGATTATACAATTTCAAAAAGGACAAATTAATTTTTTCCCAGATTTTTTCCAGATTAGCCCTAAAGATCATGATTACCCCTTATCATCAGCCCTCATCATCAGCTAGGTATAAGTTGGTATTCTCATCTCAACTTACGGGAAATGGCGATAGAAAGTTTTGCATAAGAAGGACAGTAATCAGTAATGTAATAGGTAGTCCTTTGAAAGGACTCCTTTCCTCTCCAGAAGATACTGCGGACGCATCTTTAACATGAGACCATTTTTAAATTATTTTTCGAATTAATTTTGGGTTATGAACGCAACCCCAAAGAACGATTTATTTAGCAATTTATTGATTAGGTACTGATAAAAGTATACTCCCAGATCCTTCTATAAAACTAGAAATTTTTTAAAAAGTATACCTACCTACCCATTTACCTACAGTGAATTGCGATATGGGAAGTTTAAAAACTTACAGTGCCCTTTATCTGCTGAAGACGTATTTTACCTGCTGCAGGTGTGCTGATTAGCCCTGATATACTCATCTCAAGTACCGTCGGGAAAGTCCGCATTTAGTATCACAATTTTGTTTAATGAATACACACAGCCACAAACGTGCCAAATTTTCAGAAATTTTTTTTTTCGAATTTAAATTTCACTGAAAAAACCTAGAAAAACCGAGGGTAGGAAAGTTGTGGTGAACAATGCTGATATTTCCTTCCGGTAACTTCTTCCACAATTTCCATTTGTCGGGGTTTTTATTTTGCCGACGCAGTATCTATTGAGCTTAGCTAACTAATCAACCTGGGTAACTAATTATTTGTAATTCAAGTTTCGCCATGCCGTAGTGCGTAGTCGAACTTTTGATTATAGAATGGAGAAAACTCTAACACCACTGGACTGAAGTGAAATCATGTTTTTGAATTATAAGTAAGCCTTGGAAATTAAGTCAGAAAAGATGATCAATATTTGGTTCAACATTTTTGAAAAGCGAGGCCGATGTGAGGCGATGTGAGAAGGATGATATTTTGGAAATAAGTAGGTACCTTCCTACCTACTTTTTAAAATCACCTACTCCTAGCGTAATTAACATAGGCACTTCATCAGCCATTTTCGAATTTCTAAACTGTCAAACTTCAACAATACCTTGCTCTGATTTCAGGTAAGATTCGCTGTCTCTCAAGCGCCTTAATCGTGAGTACTTTATTGATAGTCGAATTTTCAAGTTTCGTATCGAAGACAGACATTTTTACGCTTCGCCTACTTCAGATTCGAATGACTGACTTCAGCTTAGGCTCCCGTTTCATCACAGAAGCCACATGTTTTCTTTCCACGTGGATATACCAACACAATTTCAGTCCAAACGGAGCACGAAGTGGCTCCGTAAAAAATCTCTAGAGGCTTGCGTATGGTGGTTTTTTGCCTTCTCACAAGTTTTTTGGTAGCCGAACATTTCTTATGATAGATGTTCACTATGACCAGATGTGCCTTCGAAGGGGTTAGGAGACACCTAACATTAATTATTGAAGAAGGATTCCGAGTCAAGTGCAAGAAACCTGTTACAGCTCATCGCATTTTTTCTCGACTTGTGCTTCTTTAAGGCGAAAATCTGCATTTGACAAATTATATTAGTTTATTTTATTTATATCCAATTAAATTCAATTTCTAAGAGATTTTAGGGGGGAAAAATTAATATTTCTTAAGAATGGAGCAATGCAGCAAAAAATGTACCACGAACTTGGATAACCTTGAAATTCTGAATCGGTCAAAAAACATTTTCGAATGGTCAATCGTCTGGTTTTTGTCGAACCCTAGAAAGAATATATTCGAATTTATTTCAAGTCCATTGAAGCTGGATAGAGGGTAAGTGACAATTATTGAGTTTTAGGATTATAAATTTGTACCTACGTTCGAAAGGAGATTACGCACTGGACAATAACTTGAGCTTAGGAACCTGTTAAATCAAATTTTAAGTTCATAGAATCCCTGGCGATTCTATATCAAGGAAAACTCTACTTCCTACCCCCCCTTGTAATGATAAGACTTGATTTGACAATGTTCTATCTAGGCTGTGAAAAGAGAACGCTTTTGGCTCAAGACCACCTCAAAATCTAATTTTCTAAATCCGGTTTCATTGTTTACATTGGCGCCTTTCTGATTTGGCAACGGATCTACCCACACTCGCCTGTCTATTCTCGCCCTCCCATAGGCTTTAGCACTTTTGAAATTTAGGGCCAATTAGCGACCGACTCTTCGGCTTCGATGCATTTTACCCACTCTTTTCACGAAAAATGCAATTTTTCCTATTTATGACAAAATTTGCAAAGTTTAGTCAATTCCGATATCATGGTATAAAGAGTTTCTGGAAGTATTTATTTAAAAAAAAAACCCGCCACCCTATGTGAGCAGTTAGATAATTGAAGTTGACCCGGGCATGTCCTGCCGCACTCGACACTGCTCAGGACACGTTACTCACCCTTCACGTCTCCGCCCTTGTCTCGTCCAGGATTGAACAATATTAGGTAAAATTTTTTACCGTCTCAAATTTTTTGTTGGCCATTTCAACGTAAAGCTGGTTAAACTTGTTAGTTTTAATGCCCTTTCCCATCTTGGTTGCAACCCGTCTCTTTTGAAATGCAGAAGAATGCAGGGCGAAAGAAAGAAATCCTGTTTTCATTTTTGAATGGTTCTACTGCAATATCCTTAAAAACCAATTTTGATTAAAGAGAAGAAAAATTGTTTTTGAGAGAAGAAATGTCCCCCGGTATAGAGCCAAAATCCGTTAAAAAAATTATCTTTAAAACGGGTAAAAATAAACAAGTGCAGTCGGCGTCGCGTTAAGCAGTTGTCGGCGTTAAGCAGCTATTTGTCTTTTACGTTAGGTGACGGCGTGCCCAACTGAGGAGGGTGGTAATAATGGGATCTCCATTGTTATATGAAGGGCTACTCCATATAGAAAGATCAAAAATGACAATTTTTATTGATGCTCTTTACTTTGATTTGTGAACATTTTTAGGATCATAGATTCAGTCTAAAGGTGAAATACAGGTACGTCGAACCACTGCCAGGTTTTTGCCGAGTCCGAGTCTATAGTGTACTCTTCGCATCTCATAGCAATGCTGAAAGAGATCAATTTATTAAAGATAATTTCGAGAAGCTTTATCAATTCATGTAAAGCTAGATTTATCCAAGGTCAGACATGTACGACATCCAAGGAAGGACATATTATGTCTTAGGTGAAATGCAGTGCAAGCGTCTTTGGATAAATGAATTAACCGGCCCTGAGTCAGGAATATTTTTCAAATTCGTAGTTCCCAAGCAGGGGGTTCTAAATTTGTGCATACATTTTGCTTACAAGTGCTTGCAGTTGCAAAACATTCTCAAATTAAAGATATTGTGTGCAAGTCGCTTACGTGTTGTACTCTTTGCATCCAGTCACTTGGTGCTCGAGCTTGTAGCATTTGGTTCGAAGGAGATCGAAGTATAAAGTGCCGACAACCTGCGACACTTTCATGTCGTCAGTGGAATTTCGCAAACACTTCAAAAACTTATCGTCGCAGTCGCAATGCAGCCTGAAATATAATTTCGTTTAGCCGCACTCAAACTCGAGTTAAATTGAGAATTAGAGGGTCTCAAGAGCTGCATTTCATTATTTGAGTGTGCATAAAAATCGTAGTACCCATGAAAACCAATACGTTCATAACTGTAGCCGCAAAATCATATTTTTGGAGAAAATATCCAACATTGAAAAAATTGGGATCAAATTTGGGGGTAGTTATTAGATATAGTCGAGTTTTATAGCAAGTTTTTTTTTTTTTTGCAAAAATCTCTATTTTGCCTGTATTTTGAACTTTGGACGCTATTGAGCGATTGTTCCCGTTTGTGTCGTTCAAAAAATTGACTCCAATTATGATTAACTATAATATAGAAAATAGCTATATGGTAGCTCACCTCGTGTATGGTGCATGGTTCGTAAGCCCATGCTTCGTGCCTCCGGATTCGATCAAGTCGGGGCACATGTCATGGTCACGGCAGCATGAATCCGTTTCTGGGTGTGCACCCAAGTCATTTTCGTCTTGAGCTACGCTTCCTGATCCGCACCATTTCGTACCTAGGGAATAAATTTTCTTGTGAGACGGACTGTACTCAGGTTTATGAAAGCCGCAACTTCCCATTTTGAGTTTTGAGTATATGAACACGGCTTCTGCCTATACCTCGAGTATAGCGATCTGATTTTAACGTTTGTGGTCTAAAATTACGGGGATTTTTGACGAATTTAGTGTGTGTCTGTTCAATTAGATGAAAGTCGTAATAGTTTCCGAGTTAGTGGCGATTAAATTTATTTTAGCCCTCGTAACACCCTTATGCCCTTATCCCAGAAAAACGTGGTTTACGAAGCTCCCCACTGAGTAAACCATGACAAAACCTCAGGTTAAAAAACTGTCTACATATTTCACTATAATTTATAAACGGTAGTGGGGTGAAAATACAGCCATATTCTACATGATTTCTATGCACATGATTCGACCATTAATAAATATTTTATGAGCTTTCTAACGGATCAGAAGAGTTAACAAATTTTGGGCTATGGTATGTAGCACGCATACGTAGTACCAGTTCGTTAGGAGCAGATCGAGGCCTCAACTTATCCCATAGTTAACGCTCTTTGCTTGAGATCATCAAACATTATAAACAATCATGTTCAAGATGCAAGTTAATTTTAAAAAATAAATAAAAATAAAATAAAACAATTTTTACCCACATAAAATAAAAAGATTTTAATCAGAATTTTTTTTTGCCCAAAACTCGTAAATGAAATTGAAACGCTAAAAATTATTTCTCATACTGCCAACAATGAAAAAAGCGGAATTTGTATTTTTTCATAAATTTTGAATAGCTGCTCCTATGATTTATTCGAGAATTGTCAGTCGAAAATTGTTCAAACCGTCGAAAATTGTTCAAAGCGTCAAAAATTGTTCAAATCGTCGAAAATTGTTCAAATCGTCAATAATTGTTCAAAACGTCGAAAATTGTTCAAAGCGTCAAAATTGTTCAAAGCGTCGAAAATTGTTCAAATCGTCGAAAATTGTTCAAACCGTTGAAGATTGTTCAAAGCGTCGAAAATTGTTCAAAGCGTCGAAAATTGTTCACAACGTTGAAAATCGTTCAAAGCGTCGAAAATCGTTCAAAGCGTCGAAAACTGTTCAAAACGTCGAAGATTGTTCAAAGCGTCGAAAATTGTTCAAAGCGTCGAAAATTGTTCAAATCGTCGAAAATTGTTCAAATCGTCGAAAATTGTTCAAATCGTCGAAAATTGTTCAAAACGTCGAAAATTGTTCAAATCGTCGAAAATTGTTCAAATCGTCGAAAATTGTTCAAAACGTCGAAAATTGTTCAAAGCGTCAAAATTGTTCAAAGCGTCGAAAATTGTTCAAAGCGTCGAAAATTGTTCAAAACGTCGAAAATTGTTCAAAGCGTCAAAAATTGTTCAAAGCGTCGAAAATTGTTCAAATCGTCAAAAATTGTTCAAATCGTCGAAAATTGTTCAAATCGTCAATAATTGTTCAAAACGTCGAAAATTGTTCAAAGCGTCAAAATTGTTCAAAGCGTCGAAAATTGTTCAAATCGTCGAAAATTGTTCAAACCGTTGAAAATCGTTCAAAGCGTCGAAAATCGTTCAAAGCGTCGAAAACTGTTCAAAACGTCGAAGATTGTTCAAAGCGTCGAAAATTGTTCAAAGCGTCGAAAATTGTTCAAATCGTCGAAAATTGTTCAAATCGTCGAAAATTGTTCAAAACGTCGAAAATTGTTCAAATCGTCGAAAATTGTTCAAATCGTCGAAAATTGTTCAAAACGTCGAAAATTGTTCAAAGCGTCAAAATTGTTCAAAGCGTCGAAAATTGTTCAAAGCGTCGAAAATTGTTCAAAACGTCGAAAATTGTTCAAAGCGTCGAAAATTGTTCAAAGCGTCAAAAATTGTTCAAATCGTCGAAAATTGTTCAAATCGTCAAAAATTGTTCAAATCGTCGAAAATTGTTTAAAACCTCGGAAATTGTTCAAAGCGTCGAAAATTGTTCAAATCGTCGAAAATTGTTCAAACCGTCGAAAATCGTTCAAAGCGTCGAAAATCGTTCAAAGCGTCGAAAATTGTTCAAAACGTCGAAAATCGTTCAAAGCGTCGAAAATTGTTCAAAACGTCGAAAATTGTTCAAATCGTCGAAAATTGTTCAAAACGTCGAAAATCGTTCAAAGCGTCGAAAATCGTTCAAAACGTCGAAAATTGTTCAAGACCGAGAAAAGACCGAGAAAAGACCGAGAAAATTGTTGACCGAGAACGGGCATTGGAATAAGTGCGTCGAAATATTAACTCTCTTGGCATACCTGGAAAAACCATTTTAATCATGTTATCCTCTTCTCGTATTCTATCTCTGGCTATTCCCCAGCCTCTCGCTCCGGACAAACTGCACATCAACATCACGAGAACGCAACTCCCCTGTGCCAACTTCATAGTCAAAAGCTTTGCACTTGGACGACTGTAATTTGCCAGCTGGTTGTGTTAGCATTTATACATAACCCGCCATGTCGTTTGATATTCAGCACCAAACTTCCCAAAACTGATATCTTCGTGTCAGTTTCCTGTCTCCACGGACAATTACACCCTCCAGATAGAGCGCTAACTTCTAATCTATTTGTACCTTTTCACCTTTTGTTGCGTCGAGGAAAAAAAATTGATACAAATTCAAACGTGTATGGAGGAGTAATTAGTTGAAAAGAAAGTCGAACTAATCTGTTATTCAGTTCTGGTCTGAAGAAAAGGCGAAAACATGCTGCTGTCATACTCATTATGCGTAGCGTAAATATCTCATTACGCCAGTAGCGCGAAAAAAATCTCATAGGACTTCCATTTTTATTGACAAGTAAAAACTTCGACTAGGAAACTAAATTTTATTTGAGCATGTTCTTGTGGGCGGGGACAATATGGGAAATAATTTAAAAACCTGGATTGTGCGCAGTCATCACATAAAATTTCCATTTTTCGGTAGTTTTTACCATCCCAATGTTTTGAACCAAATTTATTTTACTTTGACAAATTTATATGGATAAAAATGTCAAAAAAAAAAAAAACACTGCAATTTTTTAAACTCATACCTATAGTTAAAGTATGCACGCTAAGTTACTGAAAAAAAAAAATTTAAAAAAAAGTTTCCACCTGACGAACGAAGATTTCAAGACCAGAACGCCCAAATCGGTTTATTTTTGAGGTACCTCGGGTATAGGGAGTAGGAGCCATCTTGTCCTTCATTGTTTAAAACTTTTTTCAAATCGTTTCTTGTAAAGAACATTTTCGACAACAAACATTTGTGTTCTCTTTATTTCTCCAGGAATGGAGAAATAATGTTTTTGATTCCTCGTCTATTATTATAAGACTCCATATTCTTACCAACTTATGCTAGATAGAAGCTGAATAAATGGCGCTTGTAGCTTCCTACTGATGAAGATAATGTTAGACCGGCACATTTGTTCACCAGCTGCTCGAAAATTCTTCCAACGTGGGCTGTAAGTTTTTCTATTTGATCTTGACAGAAAGCTTTCTTACGTTGTTTCATTTCGTCCACGTGGTGTGCGTTTTTGATTTAAATTGTCCACAACCATTGGAAAAAAGCTGAGAAGTTGATTTATCGCATGAGTAGGTAGGTACGTTATTTCGCGCTACTCCTTGCACGTATTGAAAATATTGCGAACTAAAGAAAAGTATTACGAACTAAAGGAAAGTATTGCGAACTCGTTTGATCGGCCATTGCCTTCCTGTCTGTCTGTCAGTTGGCGAAAAACCAGCCTCGTCATGTCAATCCGCCTTTATGAGGTAGCAAATGAATAGTTTATGAAGCAAAATCTAATTAGAATTTTATTTAAATGAGTCCTTAATCTCAGAAAAAATATCTTGGTCATTATCAGAATAATCTCGCATTGAAATATTAATTTTTGAAAATTTCGTAAAAACCGAGGTAGGTAGTGAGGATGGAAATCCCCTAGTGTAGCTACAGTTGACGATTTTTGATTGGAAATTTACCATTTGAAATACATTGGCGTTGAACTATATCGACGGCTAAGAACCAGCATGACATAACTCAATTTCCCCATTTTGAGGAGTGCACTTTCTGATCCCAATTTTTGCGCCCGATTTGATGGAACTATTAGTTTTTTGAAAAACTCACGAGGAACGTGAGCGTTCCGTATTAGTTTTTCAAAAAACTAATAGGTAGTTCCATCAAATTGGGTGCGAAAATTTGAATTGTAAAGTTCACTTCTCAAAATGGGAAAATTGAGTTATGTCATGCTGGTTCTTAGCCGTCGATATGGTGTTTATTGGTATTTCAGTCAGCATTCCAGTACGTTGGTACATTCCAACATACCCGGCACGCGCATAAAGAGATGCAAGTTACACATAATTATTGACACGTAAAGAGTACCGATTGAATTAATTACCAAACCTGCCGTAATGCGTTACCGAAAGCTAATTGACGTCTGGCTAAAAGCCCACGTCGCGCCAACCAATCAAAACTGATATTGACTTACAAACCCACACGCGGCAATGGCACGGGTCGCCCACTTTGGTTAACCACTTAACTTGAGTTAATTAAAACCAACTTTCTACTACAAGATCAACTCAAATTGAGTACTACTTCCTGCCATTGCCATTAACAGCGGTAGCAAAATCGTTTAGCAATTGAGTGATTAGGTTGGTACGTCTTGGACGCGAATAGGAATCCGAATGATAGCTCGGAATTTTGCCGAACACATCAATAGAAAAAAAAACGAAGGAAAACCCGTGTCGGGCAAATCACATGAAATAGGTCCTTCCGTATTGTGGAAATTTAAATATTGAAACCATTTTATTTTGGAAAATTTTTAGGCTATTGCGAGGTTAAAACCTCGGAAAAACTAGACAAATTCAGTTTGACTTCTCGCTTGAGTTTGACTTGAAGTTGTAGGTTCAGTTTCAGTCAATTGGAGTTTGTGCATCAGTATCAATCTGAGTTTGAGTAACAGTTTGAGTTCAAGTCACAGTTTCAGTTGGAGTTCGAGTACGAGTATTAGCATCAGTTTGAGTTTTAATTTGAGTTTGAGCCAGAGTATCAGTGTTAGTTTGAGTTTGATTGCGGGTATCAGTATAACTTGGCTTGACACGACTGTGGGCCATGGCGCACGAAGATGCCGCCGCGATTACGAAATTTCATGAGTTTCGAAAACATTTTGTTTTTATTTGCTTTATATTCGAAGGATTTTGTCGAGACATTGTTTATTGATTGGTGCCACATTTGATAGCACAGGTGGTAGATGATGTGGTCGATTGCTTGTGATGGTGTCAATAATTCCAATTCGTTTTACAGACT
The DNA here is from genome assembly GCA_036186465.1 of Nesidiocoris tenuis. Taxonomy (NCBI): domain Eukaryota; kingdom Metazoa; phylum Arthropoda; class Insecta; order Hemiptera; family Miridae; genus Nesidiocoris; species Nesidiocoris tenuis. The sequence continues at coordinate 6,987,745 of AP028912.1, read as the reverse complement.
GTCTCTCTCTCGAATATAATTTCAACTCATAGCAGGGAAATAATTATTTATTTCGTTAGTTATTGTATGTTTACATTTCCTCGTATTCTCGGATGCCCCTGTGGTATATCCTTTTATAGAGGTTCCTGAGGAAGTGTGAATTTACATAGGTAGCGTGAAGTTTACATAGGTATCCAAATATGGAAGTAACCCGTATCGGCTGATAGGTGGTACCTATGTGAATAGCGGGGGGGGCGACGATTTGCTATAATTTAGTACAGTTTTTCAAAATGTTACTATTCTGACTGTAGGGAAAATTTCAATCACCCTGGGACTAGATTCCGTATTCACCTGCTGTAGGGACTAGTGGAAGAAGAAATCATGTATTACGATTTCTCAATCTTGCGCGTGTGACTTCTTACTCCGATGACGAAAGGGTTAAAAGTGTTGCACCACGTGTGCTCCACGTGTCTAATTTCGGTTGAGCTACGACGGCTTATAAGATCGTAAACAAATACCATAGCCCCCTCGTATCCCACTTCTTGAAGAACAGTTTTTTCCTCGTTTTCTTCCCCCTTTCAGGGTTTTTCATACATTTTACCTCCCGCCATGATTTTTTCCCTTCCTAGAAAGGAATTCTAACCCTTCTAACCTAATATCTAACGGGTTCCGTCCAGACGTCGCTCATTATGCGTTGAAAGCGATATGCCTTATGTTTCTTATTGCTGTACAATTACCAGTCTAGAGGTGTTTGCTATCTAGCCTGAAATGCAGTAGGTATAATACCAGTAATCTACAACTTCCATAATAAAATGTACCTACTTACTTACTCTGTTATTGGCTACAATTACTAGTGAATTTCGCTGGTGAATTTGTTTCTGTTTTCACGAATAAAAAAATTGGCCGAGCGCTTTGATAAATAAGGCTTGGAAAAACACCAGAAAATATACAATAAAAATTAGGGGGATTAGTGGTAAGTAGGTATACTATAATTTTTGAGTTTCCAACATGGCTGTACCGAAGTTTATGCTTCTGGCATTGAATAAGAAGTAGTTAATTACGGGCCCAACCTTTTCTCTCAATTTTTAGTCGAACAAGGTTTTTGAGCTGGGAATTCGAGAAATCTTGTTTTAACTATACTGAAAGTGGAACCTGAACCTCAGCGATATCCATGCAATAAACCCCATAATCAGTTCCAAGATATTTTCGCAATTTTTCAGATCGCCCTTGGGACGTGCTACAAAAACAGGGATTTTTCTAAGAAAAACATCATTTTTTCATTTTTCCTGTAAAAAAACGGAAAAAAAAGATTTTCTATAATAAAAACCGATTACATAGGCAGATTATTTCTGGAAATAATGTACCAAAAACTGTCTTTGGCCTACACAAAAATATTTTTTCAATTTTCAAAATAGTTTTTAGTATTTTATTTTTTTCTTCGAAACCATTTAATTGGGATAACAAACCCCTGTTTTATCTGCTTTTGAATAATTTTCAAGTTTCTAGAGTCGAAATTAGTGAAATTGCATCAGGAGAATACATGGTGCGCTCAAGTTTGTTTTGAAACCAAAATGAAAAATTCTTGAGATTTTCGAAGCTTCAGAAACACTGATTACCTAGGAATTACGGGTAGGAATCGGGTTGAACAGTTGGAACGAATTTTCCCCTTAGTTCAGAATCACTTCCTACCTACTCACGAGCACTTGACCACATAATGTCTTTTTTAATTCTTCTAATATCATATTTTTCATTTACCTGTTTTCTTCGCCTGAAGAACTGATAAATGCTATATTCCCAAAATTGTCGTCTTGGCTCAAACAAAATACCTAAATGGGCATTTTTCCTCTATGAAAAATCTTGGAGAATTTTTCCAAATTTGACCGCAATATTACGATTAGGGACCAAAATATGGACATACGGGTTTTACTGCCTCCGCTTGTTTTTTAATCATAATATGATTAAGGATATTATCCGCTCTCTCATCTGCCATAGGAGGAAGAATTTCAACATCAATTCGACTGTCCCTCGTCATTCTAGTTTGCTAGTGCGGTGAAGCTCGCCGATGTCAATAATTCCGTCGCGCAGAATGTGGTGACGTGCCAGTGTTGGAGGAAGGGCTCAGGGTCGATCGTAGGGTAGAAGGTTGCGGAAGTTCTGTCAGTTGAGGAAGAAAGGGTCTGAAGAAGCGGATTGGGGAAGAAGTGGCAACCTTGATGGAGGTCAAGTGCCTCAGGGTTACGATCGATGCTAGCGGCGTAGTACCAACTAACAACCCCTTGGCTATACATAGATTACACTGGTCGCTTTTATGAAAAACATCCCCTCGGATCCGATTCATCATTATTTGTTCGCTAGGTATATCACAAATCATTCACTGGTGAACTGACAAATGTTAAAGAAGTATGGCAACGTTTTTAACTCTTTCGTGTAGAAAAATTACCAAATGAAGGGGGGGGGGTGATCTTTTCTCCCCACAATAAATTATGAAACTTTTGGAGAAAAATGCCACTAAGCTCTCTCAGCTCATATATATTTATTTAATGAAACCAGCAGTGCGTTGAGGGATGGGCGTCCATCCGTAACATAATTTCTCCATTTACCATTGAAGGCGATCCATTACCATTGAGAGGTGTTCTCTGTATCCTCAATCTGATTTCTACTGTTTCTGAAATACGAGGTTTCTGAAATCTCGTAATTATAGGTCTCGCTATGTATACGAGTAAAAAAATGTTGAGAGTAATGCTAGGTAAAAAAAGTAGATCAGTGGCATGTGCACATCAGTTTTCGGTATATCCGAAGAACTCTGCAAATTTTGCACAGGGGTTCATTTTTCGATTGCAAAGACAAATCTTACGATATATATGTTCTCCTTAAACACGGAATTTAGTTGTTATTATTCTAGAATTTCAGTATAAATTGGTAGATATTTTAGATGGGGATTTAGAAAAACGTCGCCTCAGAATGCCTCTGAGAATGCCTCAGAACCTTTGTTAAAGCCTGTCTCGTTCTTATGTTGCCAAGCGCAACTGGTCGTAGTGTGAGTGCGTCACCTTGTTGTTGTAATAGGCTAGTGGTCGTAAGTAGATCAATCAACCGTATCTAAGAGCCGAGGCCAAATTCTCAACTTTTTCCGATTTTTGTTTTGCTGATTTGTATAATGCGACCAAATTCTTTAAATTGAAGATATCGGGAGGACAGAAGTTTTTGTGGGGATTCCAACGAGTGGAAAACGATTTTTGTGGCTCTAGTCGTTTTCGAGTTATTAAGAATTGTAGAAATTTTTAAAAACTCAAAAATGTCTCACTAAAACTGCAATAACTCCTAAACGGTTGAAGCTACCGGCGTGGCGATGGTCTCATTCAATTCAGCATAGAAAAATCTATAGAAAATGATGCGTCACATGCCTATGTTTTAAATTTCCAGAAAAACACGAATTTTTTCCCACTTCAACAGCTGTTTTACTGGCCTTAAAATTAAGGTAGGGTTCTGCCGAGACGTTAGGACCAACTAGATACGGAACTTGATTTTTGGTAAAAATTTCAAAATTTTTCGATAACTCCTTCCCCCTGAAAAACCCCGGACGGCGTACGGCGGACGGACAAAAAATTTTTATTGCAGATTCGGATTCTACACCCCTTGAAACGTAAACCAACAAATTTTCAGGGGGTGTTAAAATTTTTTTTTTCCTGACCGATTACAAAGGTTCATTTCTATAGAAAAATGAACCAAAAAAATTGGATCGGTTGAGATTCGAATATTTTTCTTGGAGTCGACTCTTCATATAATATATTATATTCAATTCACATTATACACAAACTACTACTAGCACCAACATACTGTGAGTTCTAAAGTGATAACTGTCCCATTCAGAAGGCCTGTGTCAAAAGATAGGACAGAATAAAGCCCAGGTACGGAGGAGTAAAAATATTCATTGTCCGTTCTGGCAATTTCGCAACTTCTCAAATTGATTCTCCTAAGCTCTCGAGTTATTTAAATGCAACCGCATTGTGTGGGTGTCGACTCTTTTAACCGCACTGCACCGTGCCAATATACGTCTTGCGCAAAACGCTATGTGATTTACAAAACCCTTTGATTCCGAGACAATGTTTGCTTCCTTGAACATTTTTCCTTCGACTCGATTAATCCATACGGTTTCCAAAGTGGTTTCTTTGCTAGGTGTGAAATTGCGAGTAATTTGTACAAGTCTAGCTGGTTAGGTTCGGATTTTAAAATTACGCGAGTAATTTGCTGAGGTTGCCAATTAGGTAGGCCTCTTCCGATTTTCACGCTCTGCTTCCCATTCTTCAGACTCTCAACATTTAATTTTCTGGCATGGTATGAACTTAAGAATACCTTTAACTGACAACTGCTCATTACTATAGCCTACGTTGAAAACATGAAGTCAAATGAGATTGATTCCTTTTAAATTATTCATTTCACTCGCTCCCATTAGACTTGAGTTTTCTACTCCAGCTTCTGGCCAGTGAGTACTGTTTCAGATTATCTCAGTTACTTTCGAATTACCAGCCCCGTTTTCCTCTAAATTAACGATTCCATCCGCCGGCTTCAGTTATTCAACATGTGCCGGAAAGTTAGCCCGCCTTTTTTACCGATTGAATCAATTTAAATCAAAATGTAAGGATAAATATGTGCATACCTTAAGTTGAAAACGTGACGAGGTCCTCACGTTTGCCCCACATTAGCCCTATTGCTCATGTGGAACTCTTTTCTTCGAGCTAAGCTGATTCGGAAGGTAACATGTGACCAAAGTTGACCTAAAATAAACTCAAAATACTCGTAAACTAGAAATTTTGTCAATTTCGATTACTTATTGAAATGGGGGGAAAATATTGAGTTTTCGTAAAATCGATTATTTCATTTTTCGTATCATTATTTAATGCCTTGGAAACTCTTCGATGGGCATTCTATCACCTCTCCAACACAAGATGATCCAATGAGCTGTGGTCATAAATCTTGAAGTAAAGCAAGATTTAAATTCCATATTTCGGTACATTCAATTAGGGACCGAACTTACCATTTACCTATTCTAAGATGACATGAAAACAACTTGGATCAAGAATTCGGGAAACACACTTGGCATGTTTCAGAGGTGGGTTTTTATTTTTCTCCTGAAAATCGAGCCCAGTACTATTCCGGGTGCCCAAAAAGGTCTTGTTCCAGGAGCGTGAGTGCAGGCATTCGTAAGTGTCATGCGCATGCGCAGTTTGATGGTTCGAGTCGTCGTCATTGCTGGGAAGTGTAGTGTAAAAACGGATCGTCATTCGCAACTCACTTGTCTCTTATTGGGTCTCAGCAAGTTTGTTCCCATTCTCGGGTCGGGAAGACCATTTGAAGCTGACATTCATTTAAATTTAATTTTTCTTATCTCCGCTACCGTCGAGGGAGTTTCAGCTTGATAATAATTTCCCTTTGCCGAAGCCCCGACTGCCGTTTCGAGTAAACGTTCAACGTTAACGCATCAAAGCGAATTCCCACCGGTCTGGATTAGATGTTGGAGTAAAAAGTGAATTTTAATGCATCGGAATTCGAGTTGCTCCGGTTTTTGGTTGGTACTGCAAAACACAAAATGTTCGAAGGGTCGCCGAGGGTTTTCCAAAGAACCTTTTTTAATCCTCTTTGATGTTGAATTTTTCATTTATTTTTCCTAACGTTTTCTGTGAGTAAAAACGCTGATAGAAAATTGAGGGGAAAATCTTACCCGTTAATTGAAAATGCTCGTAAAAACCCTTCAGCGTTTTAGAATTTCCTTTATTTATTTTCCTTCTTTACACAGGAGGCCCTGAAAAAAATACATTTTTCGGAAATCCCGAAAAGGAGAGAAAAGCGCCTTTTGAAGAGTATGGACGAGGAATGAAAACATTCCGTTATAAAAAAGATGGTAAATGGCAGGGAGTCGGCTGTAATCGACGGTATCTTGTGAAGGCAAAAGGCGTTCAAGCCAAAAGGCATTTTAAACTTACCTTTTGAACTTTCGACCTTTTCCGGTCTTACCGGCAAAATACGCCATCTTTTGGCGCTCCCTTATTGACTGCAACTTTGACCTAGGATGAACTACCTCTAAGGGATGTCACGCTTTTCAAGTTTTTTCAATGGCTGTTCAGGTCAGTGCGATTATTTCCGATAAATCAAATTTATTGGAGAGGAGTGCGGGATTGGGCGGGGTTAGTTTTGCAACCTTTTTTATGCCTAAAAGTGATTTTTGAGAAATGGTGCAGTTTTGGCGATTCAGCTACTCCATACCATTCATAAACCAATCATAAAATAATAAATTTTTCTCGAATAAAGATGTATTTTCGATGGAGCAGGAAGCTTAGAGATCCCTAATCTTGGAATTATTACGCCTTATAATGTTACACGTTGATCATTTGAATAGCATATATTTATTTTTACATTTTATAAAATAATAGAATTCAAATCTAGTTGTCGTCTCATTGAACTCGACTGCCCACCAGGATATTCCGGGTAGTATACCTGCTGCAGGACCTATGTTTTAATTTGTTGCCCTACGTTTCACATAGTTACGACATAATTATTAATAGTGATTTTCTTTTGTTCCAGGTGAGTACCTCAACTATCGAAGGCACACACATGCAAGGTCCAAAAAGCCGTAGGTGCCGATGCCGTGGAGGCAGATGGTTGGAGAAAATTCTGGTTTTGAAATTCGCGACTCACGTTTCCTGAAACCCTGATTGAAGCAGCTCCGACAAATCAATAATACTCGAGCATATAACAGTATATGACACGAATCAAGAAGCAAAATTAGGAAAATATTTTTTCGACCAGGGCATCGAGTAATTATTGAAATGTGGACTGTGCCGAGTGGAGAGTGTCTACTGTAGACTTGTTTCGCAATGTTAATAACTGATTCCAGAATTCACCCATAAAGTTTGGCATCGACACCGCGATCATCGATGTAGGCATTAGGTAGGTACTTGAACTTAACAATATGACTCCTATCTGAGGCGTAAATATTCCCTTCACCCCATTTTGGTCATACGGCGTAGCCTAAACATCCCTTGGGCCCCTTTTTTCTCGTACTTTTTCACACCCTTCTCGGTAGGAGAATCTCCTAAGAGTGGTATTCTTAACTTATTTTTCTTATTTTATTTTCTCAACCCCTTATCTCACATCCTGATTTTCTCTTTTTCGGTTCACATGTAACCCTTTATGTGTGTGAAATGTCGAGGGATTAATGGAGACTGGCTGCACCCGAACAGCTCACACTTGCGCCACGCGCGTTTTTCGTTGGAAAGATTTATCATCCACATTCAAGTGCAGCTGTTTACTAATCCCATTTTTACCAAGATCCAACAATTCGAATGGTCAGCACCAAACTAGCATCATTGTTACTCCCATATATAGGTATACAACCCGTGTGCATTTTTGTTTATTTGATCATCTTTTTGTTGCTACTAAGGGGGGGGGGGGGAGCTACTTAGACATTTTTTAAAACCTATTTCGGTCAAGATGGTAGATTGTTGGTGTAGGTTTTTGATCGTATAGCTGACGATTTAAGACCTGTTAACTTCTCCTCAGTTACCATACCGTGTTAATTACCTACTGCTGAATACCTGATACGTAAATTTACGCATTTATGCTGAAGAAGGCCTTGCTTTTGCCTCAAGTTGAGACTTTTTATCGCATGTGGAAAGCTGAATCCAGCCAACGCGGAGTTTTGGAAAAACCCTTTCGAAACATGGTTGTTGGAAAGGCCTCCTGCAAGATTTACTGCCTCCCTTTCACTCTTCCAGAAAAGACAACGTAATTACATAAATTACTCGGCTACTTGTACGCCTAAACAACAATTTACATAAAACAACGAAAGCCAGCGCTGTATCCCACATACTGAAAGCCTACCCACTTAGATAAATTGACGGAAAACAAAAGTGGCCAAGTTCCCTGTTCGGCTTTTCGGAAGGTGTTGTCTCGGAGAACCCGTAAAACAAAACTCAAGTTTCCTTCTTAACGTCACTGTTCTTCTTGTTTCTTGAATAACATAATAAGTTGCTGTTTGAAGATGTTCGTATGCCGTAACCCATCGGTTGAACACTGAACAAATTTTCGCCGGTGTACAGTGCGCCGGTAGAATGAGCTACGGAAAACAAAAGCTTCGCCAAGCTTTTTGGGTGTTCGACGTTCATTCTGAAAATGCTCATTCCCAGCCCCTAGTACTGCATAATATGCTACATATTAAGTAGTAGGTACACATTTCTACCGCGTCTTCATTTACATCAAGATCATACGGGGTACGGTCGGTTTAATTAAATTCACCACCCATCAGGCCACCGATGTCTTCAGCATCCTTGTACTGAAGTTGCTGTACTTCGAGAAAATTTGTAAATCATGTAGCGACATAGGTACCTGGCCAGAGCTCGGATTCTGAATTATCAGCGGAAACTCGAAATTCATTTTTCTGGGTATTTCAGCGGCTTTTTTATACAGGAGCCAAATTTCTTCATTCCCTCCTTTAACCTGGAGATAAAAAATAAAAAACTTTGATCGGACGACCCTTGAACGCCCATTGAGAGCTCCTGACGTATCGTACTACCTGATTTTCGAGGAAAACACCCCCATTTTGGTAAATTACTTCCAGAAATGATGTACCATTGTAATCAATCGGGACATTTTTTTACAACAAAATTTTTCAAAAATTTTCAGTCGTCAAAAAGAAGTTGTAAATTATCACGCCCTCACTTTACACGAGACTTTCACAGTCATTCATCAATTTTTTTGAGATAGCCAAGTTCTACTTCCGCACGGCTCTGATGTTTTCCAAAATGATATGGTGGCACTTGGAATTGAGAATAAATTGTACAATAATGAAGTTATCGTGTAAAAGTCGTGTACAATTTGAACATATATTTAATATATGTTATACGCCTGCGACTTGTTAATAATTAAGCTGTCAAACGTACCAAGGCCTTCAAAGAGAAGAAATAAACACAGAATTGAAGAAAAAATCATAATTGAAAAAATCACTTCAACCGGGCTGTTCATATTATCGTTTTTCAGAAGGAGAGGTTTTGACAGGCAATAACGAAATGTCCGGACCACTTGACGGCTTTTTGTAGCCCAATGGAAAGTGAACTGTAAATGATGCTTGGAAACAAAACTATTACCAGGCACAAATTGAACTTTCAAATGGCGCTGAAATCAAATTCTGATCAACGTCTCTCCGCATTTGAAATGGCAAAGAGATGCCAGAGAAACGAAGTTAATAACAAAAATATTCCGGATTTTTTCTCAAAACATTTCACTTTGCCTTGTTGATTATTTTTATTTAAAAAGTAATCAGTTTTCTGCTACTTTCTAGAGTAAAAATCTCAAACACGCTAATCGCAAACAAATTTCGTGAGCTCTTTATACTTGGGAATCCAATTTGAATTTATATTCCGGTTCATGGGAGTTCGGTCGATCCAAACGCGACAACGAGGAAAAAACATCCAATTTTCTACTCCCCAAAGAATTCTGAGCGTGTCACGTTCCCGGCTGTGGAATGACATGTTAAGAATAACGTGACCGAGTTAGGAAAACGCAATTTAACCAAGTCGTGCCTAAAATCGTTTACAGGAAAGCAACTTTGCTTTAATGTAATTTGAAATTCGACCCGACCCCTTGGCCTTTTTGAAGGCGTCTAATGACTAGTAATGAAGTGTACTTAAGTTGCAAAATGGCCCATTCACCCCTCTCACTTTTACACTTTGAGAATGTTCAAGGGCTAAAATTATATCCTCAAAGGGTGACCTAGCCCCTACTTTTTGACCTCGAAGTCCTGTCGTTATTTTCTCTTTTAAAAGGCTCAAAGGAAATTTTTCAAACGTGAGCTTCTTTAACGCCATCAACTTATTATTTATTAATGTGGTGAACATGAATTACTTTATTTACGAAGAAAGATAACAATTTAATTCTGCGGTCAGTTTCGCCGGAATATTGCTCCGGCGCGATATCCTTGTACCTGATTTTCCACCATGAATTTCACTTAGGCCCGGTTTATTGACAAAATTTATCCATCCGATATCCAAGGAAGCTTTAGATAAACATATCCAACGAGATTTTTACTTTCAAATTTGATACAGATACCACCTAGGTGAGTTTTATCCGAAGCTTCCTAGGATATCGGATTGATAAATTTTGTCAATAAACCGGGCCTTAATTTTATTCCTGCTTGAATTTAAAAAACTCATCTTTAATTGAAACTTATTTTAGTCGCGATTTCGTTGGTACCTTTTTTCCTAGAATATAATATCTTATTCAAATACATTTTCTCTTGTGAAACAAGTATCCAGGGAAAGAGCTGAAGACGCCCTACAGAGTAGATGATCCTTCTTTTCTTCCATCTTGACTTATTTTCCCTCGTGAATAGATTTAAAAGGTTTGAAGAGATAAGTCGCCGGTGGGGGGGATCAAGCTTTGAATGTATCCAACAAGGGGATGATAAAGAAAGTACAAGGGTCGAAAGGGTGGGTCCCGGGCGCCATTTTGCCCTCAAAGGTTGTTGAACCTTTATTCCGTAGGTAGCGCTGGGGCGGCTGGGGGTGGTACATTTAGTATACCTTTAGCCGGCAAGGGCCGACCTATGCCGGCATCAGTCGAGGTTTCAAGGTCAAACCGCCGGCCCCGATTCGCACATGGGGGTTGCTATGACTTCGGTGGTGAACGCTAGCAAAACAATTCTGTCTTTCTTGTAGGACCTAAATTACATTCTGAACCCGAATGGTAAAAATTTGCTTAGAAAAAATAATTATTACTGAATAATTATTAAGTCGGCCACACACACTATCCGATCGCTGGAGGAGGGGGTAAGCGAATTGCATTGCTGTGATCGGTCGAGGCGCCGTCGGCGTAGAACACAATAAATTTAATTGGCGTTTCCAAGCCACGTTTAATCCGACTCTCACAGCCAGTAATCGGAGTGTGGCCGACTTTACTGTTAAGAATGAATCGCATTTACAAGGTTAGAAAGTGGAGAACATAGTTCGAAGATATCCGGCGTTAATAGACAAAATCTTTAAATTTCTGTTATTTCCTATGTTTTTTGTGAAAGTACCTACCAGCGTCTTACCAATGGGTCGACCATTTTGATATCAGATTTTGATTTTATTTAATGTTTATTAATGTTATAATGATCAAGTTTATCGTTAATTCTATCATAAATATTCTAATCATTTTATTAGCCCAAATATGAGTCTAAATTAGAAATTGGCATCTCCAAGTCTTTTGCGCAAAAGATTCGACTTATTCGCTAATTCAAAAACAAACGGGCCTTCAGCCGATTTTTTCTTCGCTAAGATAACCAAGTCATTCATTCGAAACACACAGACATGACGACATAGGGGCGTACATGGGGCGGGGGTTGAGCTCTATTTGTGTGTATTATAGCGACCGAAGTATTGATCCGATATCGCTGTACTGGCACCGCACCCATTTCACCCTCTGGCCCAGAGTCCGTCCCACCCCCAGGGTCCACCCCCGCCCATAGGGTCCACCCCCTGACCCTGACTTTCCCTCTCGTCCCATTCAGCCCTTCTTTCCTTTGGCTTTGTTGTTCAACCAATTTCACTCATGTCTAAATAAGTGATTCGGAATTTTCATTTTTCCTTTCGAGCGACAACTCCTGCTATCTAATTTTTTTTTTTTTCAAATACTGAGTACAGTTAAAATTTCGATTTTTTAATTTCACTAACGATTCAGGGGGGGTTGAGGGAGACAAAAAACTGAAAATGGCAAAACCTTCCAATTGTTCCCCCCCCCCCCATGTCATTTGGAAAAAGATGATCCCTTTACAGAACGATTTCTCTATATCTAACAACAGTCGCATAATGGCTGGAAGTAAGCAACACGTTGAGGCTGTGTCTGACGAACGGCTCAACCCGCCATCGGCCGCAGCGGGCCATCAAGATTCGAAAGTTGCATCCGCCGGCTCGAGCCGTAGTGGGAGGCTACGAAAGGCGGGTCCAGCAGTGGCAATCGCGTCTCTGATTAGCTGAGTGCCGCACGTTCCGTTACCGCCTTGGCGGGCTGAGTGCCGCTCCACAGGCCCCTGCTACTGAGTGCCTTACAAAGAGGAGCTCCATAGGAGAGACTTTAATCTGATTCACACTTTAGAAGAGAGACCACCTGCGGCATAACGGCGTTTTAGGATGAGCCTTTGAGCTCCCTCTGTGCCTGACCCTGGCCCTTAGAACCTTCCTGAAAATGGCATCTCAGCCAAAAGTGCTGTGAGAAATAATTATGAAAACTACGACTGAATGTATCTTCATCAACTTCCCTGTAACTGTCTCCAGGGGCCTTTAAGTAGGCACTAATCAGAATTGAGAAGTCCCCGAACTGAATGGCCGTCAATCAAAATCATGATTTCTGGTGTCGTTACCGTAGATTAACACAAATTTGAGGGCAAGAGTTGTGGACCGACTTTCTCCTGTCGTCAGATACTGTCTTTACTTACATACGAATATGCTTTCATATTTTCGGCCGACGGTAGGGTATCTTCAACCAAAAGGCGGGAATTCTCTCTTGAGGGTAAGAGGCCAGAGGTCCGAGGTACGACGCCTAGACGCGACAACTCGAGTACGTGACGGTTCCAGAACGGATTCATCTTCAAACCTATTCAATCCATAGATAAGGCTCCTGAAGACGCCCTTCTGTCAACCGAATGTACTTTCTGGAGCAAAAAATATTAAGCTCGAAGGAATTCCATGACACCTCTCTTGTCCTCAACTCCGTTATATGCGATGCCTTTAGTTAACAAGTGATTTAGTTCTATATCTTGTTGGGTTGATGAGAAATAATAGTTCCTTGATTCGAGATTGCGGTAATGATGGTCATCCTTGCAAATGAAACTGCAAGAAAAATCATAATTATTTTATTGAAAAATATCAATCTTTAAAAAAGCTCTTTGTCTGCGACAAGGGGAGATTCCCACTGTAGACGAATTACCCAGACGTCGAGAAGCTCAGTCCGCAAAATGCGGCCGCATCTATAAACCCAGTTTTATTTTTCCGATTCTCTTGAAATGCGATTGAAAAGGCTCGCAGCATGTAATTATGACGTTATTCGAGCCCAAGCTTTGAGTTGGATGGAAAGGAAATTTCTAAACTTCATCCGTTTACTTTGCCGAAAATAGGGCAGGAATTGATCAAGTACAAGGGGAGTTTTATAACAGCCATTGCTGCCGGTGCCGGGGGTTGCAGGAAAACGTAGGAAAGGGACGGCTCAAGGACGTTCGAGAGGGAAAATAGCAATGAGAGTTGGAAGTTGGAGAGTGGGGGGATTTTCCCTTTCTGCTGTTAGGGGCCGAAAGAGAGAGAGGGACGGACGGGCAAACAGAAGGAAAAGCGAGAGGGAAAGTCTGATAAAAACTAGGGCGCGACGGTCGCCATAGAGACGCCACCCCGCGCTAACCCCTTTCCCTTGTTCGAGTAAAGAAGACTTTCGCTAGTGGTGCCTCAGTCGAGTGGGGGTGGAAGGGCCAACATAGGTCAGGGGCGTCTAGACGGTATCGACCCGAACGTTATCCACTTTCACCCCTTTTCGGCCCAAGGGTGCGAGGCGGGGTGTTGGATTTGTGGGTCCTGGGGGTCCACCCTTTCCGCCCCCGGGTCCCTTCCGTCTTCGATGGCCGTTCGGCCCTTCCATTGCCTTCCACGGCCTTCCAAACTAATGGCCCGCATACCGTCGACCTTGACCAAACTGTCGGAATAATAGGCCTAACGACCATTCAGCTCTGGCATGAACGCCCATTAGCGTTCCTGGATTGTAAGTTGCAGCACTGTAATTTCTGACCTGTTTATCAAATGGGGAGCTACGAAATAATTTAGATCCATTTTGTCATTGAAGGCAACAGTCGACTGGTTTTCGTAGCTAGTTACCTACTCAAATATAGATGGCTTACTGGATTCGATTTTTGTTGCTTCAGCGATTTGATAGTTATGCGAGCTTCCCAGAAATGAGGAATACATTTTTCATCGAAAACTAGTAAAACGTGATGGAAACGAGTGCCAGTGTAATGCGGCTATGCGGGACTATGTCGTCATGCTCTCCTTTGCTGTATTCCTTCTTATAGCATGATTAGGACCCAGCGTGGATAGCGTGGATTTTAGGGATAGCGATAAACTTTATCCATCTCAAGGAGCAGATAGATATTATTATCTGCTAGAGTATCCCTAACTAATAAAGATGCCTAATGCAGAAAAGATTAAATCCATGGTACTCTCTGGGTGCTGAATTCTGAATAATGCGTAGAAAATGTGGTATTTCGGCATCCTCAACACTCAGCAAGGACAAACATCAAACCAAATCGTATTGGAGGACGGATCAACCTCTGCCACCACCCGTACCCACCAAATACTTAATAGAAAAACAATTTTACTTTTTGAGGTGCTGCTTCCCGTCTAGTGTGAGCTCCAAAACACACTACTCACGTCTTCTTCAAAGTCGACAGTCAAGTCTTCCCTTCAAGCGTGACGCCATAGGTTGAGAATTCATGGGCGAGGCTGACATCCTCCAGGACGAAACAGATGATTTTCTTGATCCCCCAGACATATCGAGGCTGCCAAAGTCAAAAATTACCAAAACCGATCAAAACCGACTAAACCATTGAAACCATATCAACACTTCTACTCGAGTACAAAATTCAAAATTTACAAAAGTATTTTTCTAAAGTATTAGCATGGATGGATCCATCTAGAATTTGAAAAGCTAATCGCCAAATCAAATGTATACCGATGGGGTGTGGGATGAACAGAGAGCCCTGTTTAATGTTCTGATGGATCATGGCTGTTATTTATTTTTCCACGCACCAACTCCTCTGCTATCACTTTTCCTCCCAACGCTTGCACCACCGACGCTCGTGTTCAACTCGATATTTCGTACCTGCTCCAGTTTATAGCTAAATCAGATCATAATTTTCTCATTCCCCTCTTTCTTCAGCTGTGAACCGTAGCGACCTGCCTCACGCTATGGTAGGCAGTCAAGTAATTTCCTATTCTGCGCACCCCTTCACAGCTCTCCCAACTTCTGTCGTAGTTCAACTCAAATAATATTGTACCGACTGCAGATGGAAGATGGGGTTGCTCAACTTCCAGAAATAGTCAACCTAGATTCAAGACCGACAGGCGGTATCGTTTCCGCATTAGGGAAACATCGGGGAGTAAATGCTTTTTGTTTTCAGTTTGGGGGTTGGAGTGAGAAAATACCGACTTTTGTCACGGAAAGGCTAACAGGACCTAACCGATTTAACAGCTCAATCGTGTCTCGCATGCAACTGCCAGAACTGCAGTCATGTTTCATTCTAACGATTCCTAGCGTCAAATACATCCAAGAATGCCATCTCCGTTCTCTCTAAGAATTCGATTCCTATGAATCTTTTTGATCGCCCGAGGTAAAAAATTCAACCTAACTACCCTAAAAATTGGATGTTTTACGCTTTATGTAGAATCTGAGCACATTTCAACGCATAATTAATAATAAATCCTAGAGTGAATCTTCGCAGCATTACATATGTGTATGATATACATACATAAATTCCATTATGTACAGTATGCATACCGATTTAATCGCATTTGTTTTGCTAAATAATCTCATCAGTTTGATAGTCAGTAACAGGAGAGGAAAATGCTGCTTTAGCCTTCAAGACCTTGAGGTTGTGCGGGTTCAACACAAGATGTCTGTTGGCGTCTGTCTACCCCCCATTAGGATGACTCCAGCCTTGGTCCTGTTGGATCAATATGTGTGTTCAACCTTCCTGCCCCACTTTCATTTTCTTCCACTTTCATCACGTTCTCTTTCCCCTGAAATACATCAGGTAGGTATACATTATGTAATGCAAAGTCCGTATATCATGTATCTTCCGTTTTCCGGCCGGAAAATAATTTTCTTTACCTGCCTCACTGCGTAACATCTTGTTACGTTTAGCCGGCAACACGTTTCACATTTCTCATTTTTCACCCGAAATATCGAGTTACAAACCTTCGTGAAATATTAATTTCATATGTCTACGGTTCGAGTAAATTTAATAGGGACGAAATTGCGCAGGCACCTTCAATTATTTACCAAAACCTTTTGCCAAGTCACTTATGTTCAAAACTTTCAGCGTATGCCGCGAGTATTACTTTATTTTTCTTTCGACACAGAATCAATTTTCAGGTATGGTCTATTGTTGAAAACGACCTATGCATTGAGTTCCCATAGGTAATAGGTCATACCACCTTACCATTCGTTCACCAAAGACGAGGTTTCAGTTCCGCTCCAGCCCTACAATAATTTTTATTACCCTTACAGGCCTTTATCTACCCGGTGCATTTCCAGAATAGCTTCTTCGTCATGTCAGGTCCTTCTGAGGTCATACTTCTTGACTTGAAATAAATGTTAATTGAATCAAATTATATTTTTCATATAGAATTCAAATATTCAATTTCAAAATTAACAAAAATTACTGCGCACCTGTATTGAAGCCAAAATTGATTCCAAATTGTATCAACATTTTTTTTCAAAAAGGTAGATTCCTCTCGGGTCTTGGAATTTCGCGAGGTTTGATGATTTAGTCGGCTTTAAGGGATGGCCACGGTCCCTGCAAACAAGGCTATTTCTCAACCTGTCTGTCCCCGAGGGAATGAAAACAGAAACCTCATTCTTACTGGGACAGCACACTGCCGAAAGTAAATCCTTATTGCAGACTAACGGTGAAACACTGGCCTATCCGGTGCTAGCGGAAATAAGGATTTTTGTCGATTCACCCTCGCGAAAATAGAAGCGATTCTCTGGCAAGAGTTTTACCTAATTTCAGTGAATATCAGTGAAAATTGAATTTTTCTTAAATGAATAACGTATGTTACTGGGGGTCTTTTGTAAGCTGGAATGACAGTATCGATGTAGAATAATAAATTACAAAATTTATCATAGGAATGTGCAAACCAAGAGTCACACAACAGGTAGGGGAACTTTCTATTTTATTTTTTTCCGGCCACAAAAATGAACCGATTTGAGCGTTCTTGGTCTCAAAATCTTCGTTTTACCTTGCAGAATATGTGGATATTATTTATATTCCAAAAATGTAGCGAATTTGTTTTTTGGCAAATTTTAAAATTTGCATAGTGATTTTTTTATATTTTTGACCTAAACACCCTTAAAAACAGTCAAAATATGATCAATTTTATTCAAATATGTACGTTTCAAAATATGGAAGTATTGTGTGTTATCTACGCACCACTGGTTTTCACCTCATTTTATCAGTAGGTTTGTGTTACCTACTGTGTACGGTCTCCGTCTCAAGGAGAGAAAAACGAGGAATAGCTCCTCATCGGATGAATAATCTGAATCCATCACTCACCGGCGTAAAAAATATAAAATTAATGAGCAAAACAGATCAGTTTACAATAATTGTAAACTGTAATTAATTACCTAATTAATTAATTAATAATTAATAAATTAATAAAATTATTAAATTAATTAATTATAAATAATAATAAATAAATTAATTACCTAATTAATTAACTGTAATTATTAATAAGTAACTGTAATGATTATTATTACTAACTGTAATAATAGGGCCTGACCTATTACCTAATTAATTAACTGTAATTATTATTAAGTAACTGTAATAATTATTATTACTAATTATTATTATTGAGGCATATGCAAGCATGACAAGTCAAATTGCTAAGTGTGGATACAAAACATTTGTGTGTTAGTGAGCAACAAGTGTTGTAATGTTGCTAAAATAAAATTCATTCGTGTGTTGATTTCTCAATCGAAATATTTTTCTCTTCGAGAGCTAATACGAATCATCAGGTTATGAGCGCCAGCACTGCTAAACAACTTGGAAATTAGCAGGAAGAGAAAATTGAAGTTGATATGAATTCGAATATCATGAAAGTCGACCCATTGGGGAAAAACAATTTCGACACTTGGTGCATGCACATTGAGGCACTGCTAATCAAGTCCGGAGGATGGGACTATGTGAACGGCACAATAAAGAAACCCGAGATTGAAGCCGAAGCTCGAATATGGGAACGTAATGACCTGACGGCAAGATCTGATCTTATTCTGTCCATAAGTCCATCCGAATTGAAATTGGTAAAAGGTTTGAAAACATCACATGAGGTTTGGACAAAGTTGCATGGTATTTTCGCATCAAAAGGTCCTGCACGAAAAGCGACACTTCTAAAAAGACTCGTTTTACATAGGATGACAATAGACGATGATGTACGAGAACATGTTACGAAATTTTTTGATACAGTAGATAAGTTACAAGATATGGAGATAAGGATTAACGATGATCTCTTGTCCATCATGTTACTTTACAGTCTACCAGACGTATACGAAAATTTCCGATGTGCTATAGAATCTCGTGATAAATTGCCAACTCCTGACATACTGAGAGTGAAGATTTTAGAAGAATCGGACGCGAGAGGAAGTAAAATTACCAATGAAGATACCGATAATGCAATGATAGCTAAAAATAAGTACAAAAGTCAAAAATTCAAGAAGATTGAAAAGCCGGGACGACCTATCAAAACTGAATTCAAATATAAATGTTTCAAATGTCATAGATTCGGCCACCGAGCTTCTGAATGCCCGCACAAAGGACAGAAAGCTGCAACAGCCGATGACGACGGAGAAGAGTCGTTCAATATGGCATTCATGGGACTAGAAAAAGGAGCATCTTCTCCGAACTGGTGCCTGGATAGTGGCTGCACTAGTCACATGTGCAACAATCCAGAAAAATTCGAAAATTTGAAGTCAGTCAATAATTTGTCGTTAAAATTGGCGAACAAATCCAAGACAGAAGTTGAAGGACGAGGTACCGTAAAAATTAAGGCACTTGATAGAGGCCAGATTTCATCAGTAGCTCTGAAAGATACATTATATGTACCAGACTTAAGAACTGGACTCCTGTCAGTATCGAAGATGGCAGACAACGGGATGAAAGTATTATTCACACGTGAAAGAGCGTATATCTTCAACCAGGAGAATGAAGAGCTCTTGTCCGCGAAAAGAATCAATGGTTTGTACTTCGTAGAAGAAGCAGATGAAGAAGCAAGAAACATCGATGTAGACAACGGAAAGAAATTCAGTAACTTGGAACTTTGGCATAACCGATTTGGGCATTTAAATGAGAAAAGTTTAAAGAAAATAGTGAATTCAAATGAAGTAACTGGTGTCAAGATAAATGTGAACGAACAATTGCCGATTTGTGAAACATGTATAAAGGGAAAAATGGTACAAACAGTTTTTCCGAAGAAATCAGATAAGAAAGTTCAACCTTTGGAAATTATTCATTCGGATGTTTGGGGACCGGCAAGAACTCAGTCACATGGAAAATCATTGTATTATGTCACATTCATTGATGAAGCCACCAGATTTTGTGTCGTAAGTTTCTTGAAATCCAAAAGCGAAGTATTCAAGGCATTCAAAACATTCAAAGAATACGCTGAAAATCAGAAAGGAACTCGGATAAAATTTCTACAATCAGACAACGGAGGTGAATATCTGAATAAAGAATTCGACGAATATCTCAAAAATTGTGGAATTGGAAGAAGATTGACAGTGAAAAATACGCCACAACAGAACGGAATCTCAGAGCGTATGCATAGAACTATACTCAATATGGTGAGATGTATGTTGTCAGATTCTAAACTACCACATAGTTTCTGGGCAGAAGCAGTTTCGACTGCAGTGCATATTAGAAATAGATCTCCATGCAGTGGGATAGATGGTCGTATACCATTTACATTATGGACTGGACAAATCCCTGATGTATCTTATTTCAGGATTTTTGGTAGTAAGGCATACACACTGGATAAAACAAAAACCAAAGGAAAATTCGAACCAAGGGCTCGAGAATGTTTGTTTGTCGGTTATTCCGATACTTCAAAAGCGTATCGAGTATGGGAAATTGAAAGTCAAAAGATCAGTGTCACCAGAGACATAAAATTTGTGAATGAGGAAATTCGAAAATCATCTAAAAACGAAATGTCGACTGATCAGACAGGATTAGAAGTTGAAATAGGTAAACCACCTAATGCAAATATTATCAACTTAAGAACATTTCCAGAAATAACCCAAGACGAACGAATCATTCCTGAAACTGAACAATTTGAGTTTGAACTTGAAAACGAAAACTGCGAAAACAACGACAGTGACCAAATATTAGAAACTCAAGATGAAACAAATAATGAAAATCAAAGAAAAGTAGAATTGGTCCGTGGCAGAGGACGACCAAGACTCTTGAAAACAACTACAGGGCCGGGAAGGAGGAAAAGATTCTTCAATATGGTCCCGAAAATGTCAGAGAAGTCAGAAGATAAGATCGATGATTCTACGCGACAACCAGGAGATTCAAGAAACAGTTCAACCGAAGAAAGTGAAGAACAAATTGCAGAGAAAATTGAAGAGAGTGAGGAATTCGAAATTTCCAATGCAGCCGAAGTAAATCCTACAGAAGCATTAAAAGGGCCAGACTCGGGAGATTGGTATGCAGCAATTCGTAAGGAATTCGTTTCACTTCTCAACAATGAAACCTGGATTCTTGATGAAAAACCGAAAAATCACTGTGCTGTCGGGTGCAGACTCATTCTATGTAACAAATTCAAAGCTTCAGGCGAACTCGATCGTCGGAAAGCAAGATTAGTTGCAAGAGGATACACCCAAAGGCCAGGAATCGACTATCACGAAACATACTCCCCAGTTGTACGATTAAGTTCAATACGAACAATAATGGCACTCGCTGTTAAGGAGAATATGGAAGTGGTACAGATGGATGTTGAGACAGCATATCTGAATGGTAACCTGGACGAAGAAATTTATATGGAACCACCACAATACTTTGAACAAATTCTCTCGGATATAATTGACAACGAGGAAGGAAAAACTCAAGAAAAAGCATTAGATATGTTAAGAGATTGGAGAAATGGTAAGCGATATTGTAAACTTCAGAGATCGCTCTATGGACTCAAACAATCCGGTAGACAGTGGTACTTGAAATTGGACGAGTGGCTTAAGGCTCAAAATATGACTCCCTCAAACTCGGATCCATGCGTATACACTCAAGGTAAAGGAGAAAATTCATTAATATTATCAGTTTACGTTGATGACATTATTTTGGCTTCTAAAAATCACGAAAAGTTGGAAGATTTCAAAAATAAAATGAAAACAAAATTTAAGATGAAAGATTTAGGCCAAATTCATTATTGTTTGGGATTGGAATTCGACTACAACAAGAAACAAGGAAAGCTCAAAATTTCACAGAAGAAATACATTCAAGAAATCTTAACAAAATATAAAATGGAAAATTGTAATCCCACATCAACACCTCTTGATATAAATGTAAAACTTGAAGCTGCAGAGGTAAATTCAATGAAAGAAAAATTACCTTACAGAAATCTTATCGGCTCATTAATGTACGTAGCTATGGGAACACGGATTGACATTAACTATGCTGTGACTCATTTAAGCCAATTCAACAATTGTTTCAAAGAAGATCATTGGAAGGCGGCTAAACGGGTTCTTCGATATCTCAAGGGGACGATTAACTACGAGTTAACATACTCCCGCAATGACGATGAACTTGAATGCTACGCGGATGCTGATTGGGGAAATTGTAAAATAGATCGTCATTCATTCAGCGGATATCTGTTTACCCTTTCAGGAGCAGCTATTTCATGGACGTCGAAAAAACAGCGAACTGTAGCTTTATCAAGTCTCGAAGCAGAATTAGTAAGCCTATCTGAAAGCTGCAAGGAGGCGATTTACCTGCGACGATTTCTAGACGAGCTAGGGTATCCCATCAAATTACCACTGTTGATCCACAATGATAGCCAAGGAGCTCAAGCAACGATTCGAAATCCAATCTACCGATCAAAGACCAAACACATCGATATCCGGAATAACTTCATCAAACAAAACCTGGATGAAGGTATCGTTAATATCCAATATCTGTCGACCGATGAAATGGTAGCCGATTTTCTAACGAAGAGCTTATCAAAAATGAAACATGAATTTTGTACAACGAGCGCCGGAATCACAGATGGAAGCTCAGTCTACAAGGACGCAGACGCACTTTCGACTTGAGGGGACGTATTGAGGCATATGCAAGCATGACAAGTCCAAATTGCTAAGTGTGGATACAAAACATTTGTGTGTTAGTGAGCAACAAGTGTTGTAATGTTGCTAAAATAAAATTCATTCGTGTGTTGATTTCTCAATCGAAATATTTTTCTCTTCGAGAGCTAATACGAATCATCAATTATTACTGTAATAATAGGGCCTTAACTGTAATAATAATTATTGCAGTCCAGTTTACATTACAGTCCAATGGCCGGTAATGGCGTTAACCAGTCAGTTAAGGCGTTAACTGAGCCTCGAAGCGTCGGCTAAAGTTAGCTGTCAGCTAAGCCCTAGCCGACGAATGATAAAGAGGTCTTCGCCCGCTATCAGTTGACTAGCGCTAACCGATGAGTTAAATCCCACTAACCGACAATTGATAAAGCGGCCCTAAGACAATTAAATTTACATATTCAGAATTTAAAAAATACCTTTTTTTTTGAGCGTTTTCGAAGGTTTATCGCCTATAATAAACCAAACCCAAAAAATAATTTTTGCAACGAATCTTTCTTTTCTAATACGCCGGCATTTTTTTGTTCTGAATGTTTGTATGTGAGAGTTCGCCTGTTTGAATTCGCATCATGGCATGCTTAAACGTGATGCCACCTGCAACCACCTACTCCTTTATTGATTTTCCCATCAGCAATTGGACCGCGCCCCAAAAGTGTTTGACCTTGTGTTCGTTTCGGGACGGCTATTGTACACACGGATGATTTGCCGACCAGGAAAAACGAGGGCAAGGGAAATCGGTTTGTCGAAATGGATTCTAATTCTAATCTTTGATGGTTTGTGTTTATTGATGTAGATTTTATGAGAAACAGTTAAAGTAAAATAAATTCCTCTGTGGGTTCTTACAGAATAAATACTTAGGTAGATGTCTTGTGCAATCGTCCTCAAATCAAAAATCGGATCGAAGGCTCATCCAAAAAGCCTACTTATAGATTCCTACTCGTATTCAAATACCATTATTTTGTATCAATTAATAATGAAGGGTTACCTAATTAATGGTTCAATGGCTTCCTCAATGTTCAGTTTTTTCAAAATTTCACTGATTATAGTATTTGATTCGAGGAGAGAGAAAGGGGCCGTCTTTTGTCGCTTGGCAAAATGGATTTCGTGATATATTCACAATTCTCATAGATCATGATTTCACGACCCTCTCAACTCAAATCATGGCAATGCTACGATATTTTAAAATTTTATCAATTCAGATCTGTATCGGTTCCTTGGGTTGCATCCACAAGGATGCAACCCAAGGATGCAGTCCAAAATCTGGATGATCGGTACGGTGAGGCTCCTGGTTCCTGATCCCACCATAAATGACGGAGGCTAACGACCTCTATCCTCCAAATTAGGAATAGATTCCGCTCCGTGGAGTAGCCGTGGTCTAAAGACCAGAATTCGTACTCTACATTTACTATAGAGTGGCAGGATGGCAAGGACGAGGTCCTATCTACTCGATGTGGGATTGGCAGTTAGGTGTCTCCTCAAGCTAGCTCTAGAGATATGGGTGATCATTAACCCCTGTCCTTGTGGGTAAGGCACAATGCCCGTGTGCATATATCCATATGCAACCCAAGGAACCGGCCAAAAATCCGGATGAGCGGCATGGGGAGGCTCTTGGTTCCTGATGCCACCGTAAATAACCGAGGCTAACGACATCCAAATTATTAATAATTGAATATTTTCGGCACCTCACTCCGACCGCTTAAATATGGTAAATATAGAAGTATTTACGGTTGTAAATATTTATTAAATATGGAGGTATTCATGGACAGTCTTGAATTCCGATACGATATTGGCACCACTGATTTGAAGCCAAAGCCTGAGAGGCGCCTCGCCCATTCCAGCCAACGAACTGGGCCAAGGATGAAAGTTTATCCTATTCCACACGACGACGCTCTCCGGTACTCGAGTTGCCCTCTTCCTTCCTATAGGCGCGAGGCGGCTCCCTCTTGATGTTGCAACATGAGCCTTCCCTCCTAAACACGTGAATTGACGAAATCGATGGATCGAGGAAGAGTTAAAATCAAAGGACCGAAATACCTTAAAACACCCTAAAACCAATGCAAAGAAATTGTCTACTCAAATTACAAAAAGATCAACGACCACACCACAGCCACCATTAAATGGGAAATTTTACCACAGCCACCATTACCATAACCACCACCACCACAACTTGTGCCGCCCCTGTTCCAATTCGAACCTTGCCTCGATAGTTCAGTGAGTTCTACAAGAGATAGAGCGCTCGACTATTGTTCTTGTTAGTAAATGAGTGTGACCTGCCTCCCCTACATTATCTAGGTCTACGATATGGGGCAACTAGGCACCCTTTCGAGTAACTAGTGCGTGAACCGGCAGTACAAATAGAATGAAAAGTATGTTACAACTAGGATTATCCCTCATGATACGTATAAATCCTAATTCATCTAAACGACCTATTTATAAAAACCCTGGGTTTTGTTTCCGTAGTTTTTCCATTTGAGAAATCTCGAAGAAAACGTTCTCCGAACATTTTCATTCTGAATACAATATTTTACCATGAAGGTTTGTTTGATTAAGGGTGGGTTCATCTATTCAATCTATTCATTGAATATACATTATCCTCCAATTGCAATTTTCCATGGGTACGTTGACACTGAAATTCACAGTCACCATTGCCAAGAGACTAATTACTCTGCGAATAATGTTTATTCGATGAATAAAACCGAATTGATGAACCCACCCTTGGAATAATTCTGGAATAGAATTGATTGGAAAAAAATTAGGTCGCGAATTATTGTGCCGCAGCAGTGTTGGTACGTATTACGCACTGCCAGTGCCTACTGTACGTTGAGCAGACTGATTGACTACGTTCAATGAAAAGGCAAGGGAAGCACCTGTCACGACTTGTCGGAGTTGCGGGAAGCATCCAACAGGTGCGAGGCGCAAAGGTGAATCCTCCTTCCTGTCCGTGGCGGCTATTTAACCGAATTCCGTTGCCAACGTACCTACTATAGCACCTCAAGAACTGTTCTGTACTTCCATGTTTACAAAACCAGACATAACGGTCTATAACTGGAAATCATGGCCAATCGTGCAAAACTGACAAAAGCTTACCAATGCTCGATATAGTGATATTTAATAACCAATGCTTGAATGAAAGTATTGAAGGAAATTATATCACCGAGAACGGCAGCCGTTAGAAATTAATTCAACTCCCCGTTATTCTAAGGTAGGTAAAAATAGCCGATCGATAATACGGACACGGCAAATAAGGGGAGGGGTTACCACTCAAAATCGACTTGCTCCAAATAACACCCTCATATGTCGACCCAGTTCATGCAGATCGATGAATCGATGTGTTACCGTAATCTATTCGCTTCTGAATCATAAACTTGTTGATTAGCTCAACTTGGCGAGGGTGAGGTCAGCTGAATGCGAAAGGGGCCAGGAAACTTGAATAATTCAACGATACGTGGTGGCATTCTCGTTCAATCGGTTATGATACTTTCGACACGATTCCTACCGAAGTTTGAGGAAGTAATTGCGCCTTTTTCGTTACTGTGAGGTGCCTTTGTGGATATTATTAAAATCAGTCTCTTTCAAATAAATAATCAACAAGTGTAAAATGTGACAAAATAATTTTTTTTAGGTAGTTATTTTGGGGTAATTATTTTGTTACATTTTACACTTGTTGATTATTTATTTAAAAGAGACTGATTTTAATGTTATTGACAAATTTTCAAGCCGGAAATTAAAATGAATGTCATCATGAAAAAGGACGGTGGTCATCATGGCTTGCTCACGTAAATACCGTCTCTAATGAGACATATTGTTATAATACATCGAAAGAAAAAATACCATACCCCTGATCTGCTGACATCAGTTGTCGATCATCCATCCACAATGAATAACGAATAGGTTTTATTCCTTATTTTATAACTCCTCGAATTATTGTTTTGGAATCTTCCCTCTACATGATCTAAGGATGGCCTTGAGAAACGACCAAGAAAACCGAGGAGGTGAAGCGAAGGAATAAAAAGGCACTTGTTGCTATGGGCAGTCATGCTTGGGTTAGACTCGCTTCCGGAACTCGGCTTCTCAACCGTCGCCAAACTTCCGGGCAGAAGGAAACCCGATGCCCAGGCGATGGGATCGTCGAGGTTGTAACGTTACGCATCAACTCGTCCGGCTCCTCGCGATGCGCTTTGCTTTATAAGCCACTGATTTCATCGTGTTCTTAGAAATGCGTAGAATAAAAACTCCAGCGCAGGAGGATAGTTCGAAATTTCCGCTCAAATGAGAAATTGCCCCATAAACAGCCTAAATTTCTGAGGGTTAATTGACAAAAATGTTTCTAGCGAGACACACGCGACTTTTTACTTCCATATTTACAGAGTAAATGGAAGTATTGGAATAGTCCTAGAATCGAGAATCGCAACGGAGCTTCAGAAAAATCCATCCAAAAGAAAAGTGCCCCAAATTTGGATCTATTTATGGATAATTTTTTTTCCACTCCCACTTCAATTTGGCGTACCAATTGATTAATCCAGTGTTGCTGGCTTGTGCGAATCCTCGAATTCGTCCTGATGGAAGAAGAGTAGTGAGAAGTGAGATCGGTCTTTCGTAAGCAAATGTCTCGTTCGCAAGAACGGTAATAGCTTCAAGGCGCAAAACCTAGTCGGTAGCACTCGTCGTGCCGGTTGCGTGTCTGACAGAGACAGAATATCGAAACTGGTATAGAATGTGTCAAGCGAGAAGGTCGAATCACACGTCCGCCGTGGGCTGCCAGGTAGTTTTCCATAAAACAGTTATTATGATGCTAAATGTAATAAATATGGCTCATAGAAAAATGCCTAAGCGAAGTTTGAAAATATTCGGATTTTTATGTACTCATTATTGAGGTGTTTATTTTGCGAAGTTGATGGGTTTTCCAGTCTTCGGGTGGGTTTTCCAAACTTTATCAGTTCACTTAATCAGGTTGATAATCCAAGTTTACAGAACCTACTCTTAGAACCCATGACCAACCCATGTAATCAACTGATTATCTCATAGAATCTCATTGACCTCATCTCATTGAAACAAAACATACGACTTTTAGCGTATTATCACCTAAAAAATAGTTTTTTCAATAATGAATAGTCAATGTAAATGATGAAAATATAGCCTCCATAGGCTATATCTTTATGTAGGGTTTGTCAGGTACTGTGGTCCAAAACTGCCAACAAGACTCGTAGTCGGACGGTCAAATTCAAAAAAAAAATTTTCACCAATTATTAGCTCGGTAAGTTGTGGAAGATCGACCATTTTGTAGTCAAATATCATGAGTAGGGTCTGCAGAAAAACTCTTTCTTCTTCGCCGAGCTTTGAAAATGAATATTTTCTTCATCAGACAAGTCTATCCAGTCAAATCATGACCACTGTCTGATTTTTGGGGGTGATGTCTATGATTCTGGGTCTATAATCAGAATCACGGACCCCCCCTCCAAATATCAGGCAGTGGTCATTACGTGACTGATAGACCTGATGAAGAAAATATAAATTTGCTACAGCTCGTCGAAGGAGGCAAAGTTTTTCTGCAGACCCTACCCGTGATATTTGAATAAAATATGATTAGCTCGCTGATCATAAGCATCCCCCTTATCGACCAAGATGCCGGGCAAAGGCTCAACTACCGAATAGATCCTTATCAACCTTCGGTGCGGACGTGTGATTCAACCTTTTGAAAAAGGTAGGGAGATCCGACTGCTATTCGGAAAAGACAACACGAAAGGAAGAGACCGGCTGACGTTAGCGAAACGGGTAGTAGGCGGCCCAGACGGAGTGCACGACCTGGTCCAAGGTTACCTTCTCGGAGACTCTCGGTCGAGCAACATTGAAGACGTGTTTGCCGGTATGGGGAGCGAGGGTGGAGTCTGCCACGCGATGTAAGGGGCGGTGATAAAATGTCGAGGGGCGGGAGCCAATGAAATTTCATGATTCAGCTCATTTTCAGCAAAATTATCGCACGCTGTTTGTCGCTTTTCTGAGAGTTGCTTGCTCCCGAATTTCGATAGGAACGGATTGCTCGAATAATTTCTCAAAATTGGGTATAGGTATGCGGGGTAAGTGCGTACGTATTTTTTCATAAATCTGTCTTTGCGATTCTACCATTTTGGAATTTTCCGTGCCGGCGATTCTATCACGTTCTCCAGACATTCTCCTATAATAGGTCGGGGTTTATTGAATTCATGCCCATAATTCCATGCAAAATGAATTTGAAAACGCTCATGCCCCACAGTCTGAAAAAAGAGAGGCGCACTCAGTTCATATTTATTCAGAATAGGAAAATAATCTGACCAATAATTATTGCTTTCATATTCGAGCACTTCGCATACTAATGCGGTGCTCGGGGGCCCTCCTAAAACTCCGAGTGACCCTGGAAGAAAAACAACCTAACTTCTAATGCTTCCTTCTTCGTCCGACTCGCCACTGTTTTCTTATCTCGACCATTTCTTCGTATCATTATTTTTTCCAAAGCAGAGGAAAATAAGCCAGCCTTCCCGGCGCTGTATATTCTGAGGAAGATCCTCTCCGACGATTTCAGAGTCTTCGAAACTCACTACTGTCGGGCCCAACGTAAACAAAGTTGCGTCGACGAGTAGGGCCCCATATCTCTGCGTAGGGGAGGTTATGGACCCAGTAAAGCCCCGATGGCGGGGGATGGTCTGGTCGTAAAAAATGAGGTCATTCCTCCTTCAGATACGAGCCACCAGACGTACCCTTTTCCTTTCACAGATCCGATGCCTTTTCCGACTCAGGACAACAAATGTATAAGAAAAAGACCTAATAAATTCGCTCCTCCATGCTATAATCTTGTGCCGAATTTATCGGGGTCCGCATTTTCATTTGTGGGAAAAGTCGCCAAAATCGGCCGGATTTCCTTTTGGCGAATCTATTTCTTCCCGTACGGGGCTCAAGGCAGAAGTGCTGAAAAGCTGTTTTGAGCCTGTCCATGATATTTTCTCATTCGCCTCTTTGTGAGATTGCTGCTTAGTAAAGGACTGGTTGTCTCGTAAAATTTATCGCACTTTCTCTTTAGCTTGTATTTTTTGTCATGTCCCATATCCCATCAATAATCATGTTCGGGTGCGTTAACCTCTCGCTCGTTTTGATGGGATCGAGAATGCATAATACTACACCGATGTATTGATATTCTCTCCTACACTATGGTTATGTTCGGAACGGAGGAAGGCCTAGCGAGCGAAAGCGCTCGGATTGTTGATATCAACATGGACAAAACGCTTATGTTAGATATTGTGGTTCTGTGGATAACATTCAAACTTGAATGTCTTCATGAAATCAAAAGAGAATCGCATCGTCCATCACTTTATGATACTATCATCAAAAAGTTGATTGAATGGGCAAGTTTCCCTGAAATTTGACAACTACTAGCTCGTAATCCCAAATTGCAGTTAATGTACAAGTATTTTCAGAATTTTTTTCCGATGTTTGAACCGCAATTCCAGTAGAAATTTCCTCAATAGTTATAAAAAATTTCTCATGAACTGGAAAATTTTGAATTTTTATGAGTCAAAACGTGATTTTCCTGAAGAAAAAAAAACTTAAGAAAATCCTGTCTTGGAAACGGATTGATATGGTAGAATGGGGCTGGGGGCATTTTATAACTTTATTTTTGGCTTAGTTTCACGCAAATTTTTTTTTTGACAGGCTGTTTCGTAGGAAAATTGAAGAAACCTTTCAGGCCATCTCGATTCGGAGGTTTAATTCCCTTTAAATTCAGGGCCAGTTTTTCATTATTCAAAGCTTGATTTACCCAAGGCGCTTGCATTAACTAATGACTATGATTAATGAAAATATGTCCTAGGTGAAATGTAGTGCAAGCGTCCTTGGATAAATCCAGCTTCAAATGGATTGATAAACCGGGTATTTTATGTATCACTATGTTTAAAAATAAACGTAAAAGGCAAAGCTTGAACCTGCTGCACTGTTTGAGTTTCCTTCGATAGTACGAATTGAAAGTGCGCTAATTTAATGAACCCTTCGAAGTAAAGTTGTTCGGTTTCAATTCAGCTGGGAGTGAATCAGGCGGATCAATCAGGTGGAGTGCACCTTCATTAGCGATTCGTCCCAGCGCACTTAGTACGTATGCTCGTCGAAAATAGGTAAAGCTCGAATCAGCCCGGTCTTGCAACCGTTTCGATCTTAATAAGTTAAAACTTGGTCAATCGGAATGGCTCGAAATCTAACTTTGAGTAACCTGTCTAATGATTTTGACTTTACTTAGGCCCGGTTTATTGACAAAATTTATCCAACCGGTATCCAAGGAAGCTTCAAATGAAATTCACTATCATTAAATCACCAAATTAAAATCCCTTTTGGAAATAAGTGATGAAACGGAAGAAACTAGGTATAACGAAAAAATCAAAATAGACATTAAAAATATAAAATGATTCAGCCATTCATGTGAACAACCAATTTTTGAAGCTAATATCCAAAAATTCTGTTGCAGGTGAGTGTTCCGATCAACCATCTTCAACTCAGCGTACAATTGGTAAGATCTATCAACAAAATAGTTCTCCAGTAGCTAAGGATGTAACGAATCGTTCCTAAAATGTTTGCAATTTTACTATCGGTGCAAACCTTAACGATGGCGCCATATTTTCAAACAAAGGCGACCTTCTGAAAACGAGACAATCGGTAAACAAACGCAGTTAATCTCCTTCGTTTTGGCTGGTTCCCTTTAAAAAATTAAACGCTGAAAAGTTTAGGCTCAAAATTTGAGCATTTAATGTTCCTGGCCAAGATTTTTACTACTGGTCTTTACGGCGAACTGGAATTTGAAACTTACAAACAACATGAGCATGTCCGAACATGACCTTATCACACATTAGGTTCCGATTTTGAATTTTTGACGTTTTTATTTTTTATTTGCTTCGTAAATAAGAAAGTGAAATTTGTTTTCAATTTTTTACGTTTTAACCGGAATTGCGTTTGAGTTGATTTTTTATAACACAAGAGGGCACTTGACCGTGAAATCGTCGTTTGGTATGCTGGGATCCAAAACACTGGTATCCATGCAAATTAAGTTAATTGAATTACTGCTTAGAGAATTGAGTAAAAATTTTTAAAAAAGTTGGATAATAATCAAAAAGAGGAGCTGCAACGTGAGCGCTTTAAAATCGCAGTATAAGATAACCACTTTTACGGGCCTAAAAAAAGTTAAGAGGTGTTGCTCGTGTTTCCGACAGCTTTTTCTCCCGAACTCGTGCAAACCAGTGGTACCATCGGATTCCCCTTGGAAAAACCAATCCAGTGATACTAAATAACTAATTTTTGCCAAAAATCGAGTTAATCAGTGTTGGACGTCGAAATTTGAATTTAGCCCCTATCCGCCCTGTGGATTTTACTTCTTTTCACCCGAATTTTTCGAAATTGATTGCCGCGTTGAAAATCGATACTGCGCACAGTCGGCGCGCAGGTGGTCCATCCTGTATCTTCGTTTTCTGCTCCCGCGAGACCAAGACCAACGCACTCGTCCAAGGATACTCGTTCGAATTCCCATTGTCCCTCGTCTCGACCGTCCGTCGGCTGTTGTTGGCCGGTTTCGCGATCTTGTATTATTTTTCCGACGAGGCGGAGCCCCCGTCTTGTTGAGGAAGTCCTTTGTTATTCGCTCGACTCTCAACACCTCAACATTTCTAGGTTCGACTGGACCCTGGAGAAAAGTCGGTTAGGTATCGCTTCGCTGTACAGAATGGCCATTAATCAAGGGTTCGATTCTACTGATAATTTTCATTATTTCTCTGCTTTTGAAATTCTTCTTTCAATTTGCTAAAACAATCGTTATCATGATTTTTTCGTGTTTTCAACTTTGTCCCAGTATAAGGCTGTAGCTCCTACACTTCCAATAGAGGTTGAATCAGATGAACCAAATTGTCTTTTTCCAAAAGCAACTCGAAGCTTTCTTTGACCGTTTTTTGCCAATAAGGCAAAAGCTCAAAAAGTAAATTTTATCTAATTTACTTTTTTAATTTGGGTTTTACGTTCAAATCTTCGCAAATGAGCTGGGCGTTGTCTGAAAAAATCTACGATCCCAATTTTTTGATCCCGAAGTGCCACCTGTCATATCTGATGATACCTAACTGTCCACACAATTTGGAAAATTGCTCGGATTTTTTCCCAAGTTCCTAACCAATTTTCAACCTCGTTGCTCCTGTATCCGCACAATTCCCAAGCCTCAGTAGTCATTCACACGTCCGTTCTTCTTGGGCAATTATTCTTCGCTCGTTTCTTCAAAATCGTCTTCATTTTCCCTTCCTTTGTCTCGACAGGACTGCCTTCTGATTGGGAGGGATTGTTTGACCGGCACTTCCTCATAGACGAACGCCCGTTTGGTCCGACTTTGACCTTGCGACGGTCGAACATCAATTATTCATTCCCACGTTTCTTTTTTCAGTATTTCTCTCCTTTGTTCCGAATTTGGCTATTCCCCTCCTTTGAATTTTTCGCAGTGCGCAGAGATGATTTTTTTTCACCTCCAGCCAGAGGAAAGAATTGCAATTTTTTGGTATATTTGAGAAAATTGAGAGTAGCATTTGAGTCGAATTAAACGGAAAATTCCTTTCACGAGTTCGTGTAAGGCCCATACAGCATAATGCAAGCGTCCTTGGATGAATATAGTTTTGAATAAACTGATAAACTGGTGATCGGCTTCCAATTTAACGCTATCTGAATTTATATTAAAAATGGAAGCCGATCACCGGTTTATCAATCTATTTAAACCTAGATTCATCCAAGGACACTTGCTTAAACTAATTTTCAAGAAATCGCTGGTGAAATGTAGTGCAAACGTCCTTAGCTTAGGGTCGGTTTATCAATTACCATAAATTTAGTATCGAAGTACCTGCAACTATATTGAAAACATTTGCATGGACGCTCATATTAAAAAATGCTTGGTGGAAAATCAAATTGTGCCAAAAAATTTACGTATCAAAATATGAATGTAGGTGAGTTCTCTCCACACCACTGGTTTTCCATTGATTTGCAATTTTTTTAATTTTCTGCTTTTAAGCTCGTATTTTAGCTTCCAAAATATTTGAGAACGTTAGCTCATTCCCGCCTTGTCCAAAATTGTAAATTTCCCCTGTTTTCAGGGTCAGTTTCCATTTTGCAGGATTCCTGATTCTGAAGGGGTTCCTCACATTTTCCTGATATTATAGCGAAAGCAGGTAGGATTTCCAATATTTTGAGAGCAGTTCAACTTCTACCTGAAATCTGTACTGTTGGTATATCGTTATGCTATGAGCAAGTCGCTGCATTTTCTCAAGGAGAAGTTTCTACTCCTATGGCTCGAGGAAGTCGAGGTCTGTAAGTCGAAGGAAGACACTAATTGGCCCCCACGGAAACTTCCAACGTCCGTAAGGCGGAATCGGAAGTCCGCTCGTCCCTTCGAACGGCGAGCACATCCTTTTCTTGGCTATAACTTGTTCTCCCTTCCGTTCACCTCCTCTGCTATGCACTAGGCTCAACGTGCAGGACGCCTAACATTTTTGGATCATTCCGACCTTTGACTAGTTTTTATAAAAAAAAAAAAAAAAAAAACAAGTCAAACTCACAATGAAAAAGAAACTCAAACTCGAAGACAAACTCACACTGAAACAGAAAATCAAACTCATAATCGAAATCGGGGTCAAACGCACAACAAAACAGAAACTCAAACTCATTATGGAACTCAAAGTGAACGCACAATGAAACAGAAACTCAAATTCACGATATAAATGAAACTCAAACTAGAAGTCTAACGCACAATGAAAACCAGAAACTCAAACTTATAATAAATTTCGATGTCAAATTCGCAATGTGTTTTATTGAGAAACTCAAACTCATAATCAAACACAATGTCAATGTCGCTATAAAACAGAAACTCGAACTCAAAATGAAACAGAAACTCAAACTCATGATCGAACTCGGAATCAAACTCACAAGGACACAGCAACTCAAACTCATAATCAATATCGATGTCACATTCTCAATGAAACAGAAACTTAAACTCATAATCAATCTCAAAGTCAAACTGACAATGAAACAGAAACTCAAACTCCTAATCGAAGTCGAAGTCAAACTCATAATGGAACAGAAACTCAAACTCATAGTCAAACTCGAAGTAAACTTACCATGAAGAAGAAACTCGAACTCATACTCATACTCGAAGTCAACCTCACTATAGTGTATTCATATATGAAACCGAAACTCAAACTCATACTCATATTCGAAATGAAACTGACAATGAAACTGAAACTCCAACTCATAATCAGACTCAAAGTCAAACTCACAATACAACACAAACTACAACTCGAGGTCAAACTGACAAAGAAACAGAAACTCGAACTCATAATCAAACTCGAAGTCAACCTCACGACGAACAAACTCATAATCGAAGTCGACATCAAACTCACAATGAAACGGAATCACGATGTACTCAACTTCGAGATGGAAGTCAACATCGAGATCAAAGTCAATTTCGAGATGGAAGTCAACTTCGAGTTCAAACTCAACTTCGAGACCAAAGTCGACTTCGAGTTCAAAGTCAACTTCGAGATCAAAGTCAACTTCGAGATCAAAGTCAACTTTGAGATCAAAGTCAAGTTCGAGATAAAAGTCAACTTCGAGATCAAAGTCAATTTCGAGATGGAAGTCAACTTCGAGTTCAAACTCAACTTCGAGATCAAAGTCGACTTCGAGTTCAACGTCAACTTCGAGATCAAAGTCAACTTCGAGATCAAAGTCAACTTTGAGATCAAACTCAACTTCGAGATAAAGGTCAACTTCGAGATCAAAGTCAACTTCGAGATCAAAGTCAATTTCGAGATGGAAGTCAACATCGAGTTCAAACTCAACCTCGAGATCAAACTCAACTTCGAGTTCAAAGTCAACTTCGAGATCAAAGTCAACTTTGAGATCAAAGTCAAGTTCGAGATAAAAGTCAACTTCGAGATCAAAGTCAACTTCGAGATCAAAGTCAAGTTCGAGATCAAACTCATCTTCGAGATCAAACTCAACTTCGAGATCAAAGTCAATTTCGAGATGGAAGTCAACATCGAGTTCAAACTCAACCTCGAGATCAAAGTCAAGTTCGAGATCAAACTCATCTTCGAGATCAAACTCAACTTCGAGTTCAAACTCAACTTCGAGATCAAAGTCAAGTTCGAGATCAAACTCATCTTCGAGATGGAAGTCAACTTCGAGTTCAAACTCAACTTCGAGATCAAATTCAATTTCGAGATGGAAGTCAACTTCGAGTTCAAACTCAACTTCGAGATCAAAGTCGACTTCGAGATGGAAGTCAACTTCGAGTTCAAACTCAACTTCTAGATCAAAGTCAATTTCGAGATGGAAGTCAACATCGAGTTCAAACTCAACTTCGAGATCAAAGTCAACCTCGAGATCAATCTCAACTTGGAGATCAATGTCAACTTCGAGATCAAAGTCAAATTCGAGTTCAAAGTCAACTTCGAGATCAAACTCAACTTCGAGATCAAAATCAACTTCGAGTTCAAACTCAACTTCGAGATCAAAGTCAACCTCGAGATCAAACTCAACTTGGAGATCAATGTCAACTTCGAGATCAAAGTCAACTTCGAGTTCAAAGTCAACTTCGAGATCAAACTCAACTTCGAGATCAAAATCAACTTCGAGTTCAAACTCATCTTCGAGATCAAAGTCGACTTCGAGTTCAAACTCATCTTCGAGATCAAAGTCGACTTCGAGTTCAAAGTCAACTTTGAGATCAAAGTCAACCTCGAGATCAAACTCAACTTCGAGTTCAAACTCAACTTCGAGATCAAAGTCAAGATCGAGATCAAAGTCAACTTCGAGATCAAAGTCGACTTCGAGTTCAAACTCAACTTCGAGATCAAAGTCAACCTCGAGATCAAACTCAACTTCGAGATCAAAGTCAATTTCGAGATGGAAGTCAACTTCGAGTTCAAACTCAACTTCGAGATCAAAGTCAACTTCGAGTTCAAAGTCAACTTCGAGATCAAAGTCACCTTTGAGATCAAAGTCAAGTTCGAGATAAAAGTCAACTTCGAGATCAAAGTCAATTTCGAGATGGAAGTCAACATCGAGTTCAAACTCAACTTCGAGATCAAAGTCGACTTCGATATCAAAGTCAACCTCGGGATCAAAGTCAACCTCGAGATCAAACTCAACTTCGAGATCAAATTCAACTTCGGGATCAATGTCAACTTCGAGTTTGACTATGAGTTTGATATTTGATGTCGACTTCGATTAATCAAGAGTTTGTTCGTCGTGAGTTTGACTTCGAGTTTGATTATGAGTTCGCGTTTCTGTTCCATTGCCACTTTGACTTCGAGTTGTAGTTGGTGTTGTATTGTGAGTTTGACTTTGAGCCTGATTATGAGTTTGAGTTTCTGTTTCATTGTGGTTTTGATGTCGACTTCGATTATGAGTTTGAATTCGAGTTTGATTATGAGTTGGAGTTTCTGTTTCATTGTGAGGTTGACTTCGAGTTTGAGTATGAAT
Source organism: Nesidiocoris tenuis (assembly GCA_036186465.1). Classification (NCBI taxonomy): domain Eukaryota; kingdom Metazoa; phylum Arthropoda; class Insecta; order Hemiptera; family Miridae; genus Nesidiocoris; species Nesidiocoris tenuis. The sequence goes on along the minus strand of AP028912.1, from coordinate 6,951,115 downwards.
TCGAGTTTCTGTTCCATTTTGAGTTTGGCTTTGATTTTGAGTTTCTGTTTCATTGAGAGTTTGACTTCGAGATTGATTATTAGTTTGAGTTCTGTTTAATTGAGAGTTTGACTATGAGTTCGAGCTTCTGTTTCATTGTGAGTTTGAGTTTCTGTTACCTACTTGAAGAGTTCGACTTCGTGTTCTAGTATGAGTTTGCGTTTCTTTTTCATCGTGAGTTTGACTTCAATTTCGATTATGAGTTTAAGTTTCTGGTCCATTGTCAGTTTGACTTCGAGTTTTCGTTTCTGTTTCATGTTGAGTTTGACTTCGAGTTTTAGTTTCTGTTGTATTGTGAGTTTGACTTGCGTTTTCTTTTTCTTACGGTCGAGAATTTTTATTTATTGGTTTGGTTTACTGGACTGGAGACTGAAGGAGGTATATATTTTTGGATTGATTTCAGTTCAGTAATTGATTGTGTGTTTTAGTTAGGTTTTGAGTATGAGTCCGTTTGAGTTTGAGTTCATCTTCCCTTCAAACCTTGAGTTTGAGTTTCAATTTTAGTTTAAGCTTCCGTTTGAGGTAAAGTTAGAAGTTAGAGGCATCTTCCCTTACTCCGATTACATTGGCCTACTCACAGTTGTAAGTAGAAATAAAATATGAATGATTTTGGTCGTGAGTACATCCATGACCTTGGCCACTGTCGGATAACTCTCTACGTGGCCGGCAGGTGTTGGCATGGTTCCTAATGAACTTGGGACTCACAAGACATCTCATTCGTCGAGTTTCGTGATGAAAGACGCGTCCATCCTGTCCGAACTTCCTCCATAAGAGATGCCTTCTCGAAGAACTTCTATACAGTATCATAATTTATTCCCAAAGCGACTTTATCTGAGTTCCTATGACCTTGACAATAGTCTTGACTGAATGACGATCTCGCACGTTTGTCTGTCGAGACTTCGGATTCTTCTTATTCGGCCGTTGTCTGAGTCTGAGGTATCTTCGAGCTTATCGGGCATTTTCCGTGCCACTCACATGCTTGACTGGTCTCTGAAAATTCTCCTCAATTTTTAGATCAAGTTCCATGTTTTTTGTGTGCTAAATTTGAATTTTTGGTCTACTATGCTATTTTACATTTTGATATTGGTATTCAACTCGTAAAACAAGTCAAATCAAAAGTGCAATTTTTGGTGGCCAATTTTCGCAGGCCATAAGAATTATTCTTGGGCTATTTGAGCTAGAAAGCAGCGGTTGCGCTTGAATTGTCACACATTTAGTCGTCTTTTACTATGCTAATCATATCTTTTCCTCCAATGCGAACAGATTTTGAAATGTACCTAAACAGGTAAGTAAAAAGGTCCTCAATGTAGGTTGAATTCTGGTTTTTTGTAGTATTTCTCGCAACGCCGCGCGATTTTGAAGTGGCGATTATGAGGTGGCGATTTTGAGGTAACCAACCAAAAATTCAAATTCAGCACCCCAAAAAACATGAACACAGTTGAAAAACCTACTTCAGTATTTTTTCCTCCAAATCGCTCCTTTTGAGCACGCGTTCACTGTACTATAGATACATTCAATTATGAAGAAGGCCGGATCCTGACTAAACTCATGCCTAACACGTATAATTAAAAGAAAAAAAAATGGAATTACGCAATTTCAAGAGCAGTCTCTTTTATCGAGTGGAAATAAATGTATGATGTTGAACTTTGTTGGGACCCTCACCTCCTGATTATCGAACACTCTTCAAATAAACCATTCCATGAAAAATTTAAATGAGTTCTACGTCATACATGGGACTCTCAGAACTCCTAATCTGAAACCGTTTCAAGGTATCTCTCGAAGCGAGCTACATTTAACAGAATCGTATTGGAATTCCCTATTAAACAGCAGACCTGTCAACCCACGTATTCACGGATTGACTTGTTTCTTGAATTTCCCTGGGAAAGCGGTGAATCGTAGAATCAAGCGATTCTAACGTTCGTTTCCTTCGGTTACAAATGATTGGTCGTTCATCCGAGGATATCTGACGCTCGTAACGAGATAGACCCTCAGCAGTTGAACTGAAGCGATGCTGAACTGGTGAATCCCGTCTCTCCGATTGGTTTTCCGGTGTAGTTTCCTATTTATCTGCGGAATTTTCATTAAAAGGCTGCCAAATTCTGAAAGGGATTGCAATATCAATTAGTTCTGCTGTGAACTAGCTGAGGCTAAGCCAGCTAGACACGAGTTAAGCTCAGTACTTCGATTTTCCGTTAATCAGAATAATTGGTTCACGTTTTGGATGGTATTGTTTAGTGGGGCCGCTATTCTATTAACGTTTAGTTCCGCGGTTTATTGACGGTACCTAATTTTGAATGTTGAGATAATATATCGATATGTCGATATTGTCGACCCGAAGTTGATTCTGATGTCAGTAGGTAACTGCTGTCAATCGCAACCGCAATTTCCGAGGCCTCAATTTCAAGGTTCTTCGCCTGCAACCTAGGATAACCTTGAAATTGAGGCCTCGGAAATTGTGGTTGCGAGTGGCAGAACCTGGGTTGCTGTGATCGTCTCTATACCATGCGGGCTTTATGTGAACTGAATTGACCAATAAAGATTTGGGAATGCTATTCTACTTCGGGATATCGAATTGGTATAATATACCTATTGTTCTATAGTATAGAACAAAAAAAGAGATCCTTGAAATCTCCGCACTCATTGAAAGAAACTTATACGTTGCATCTGACGAGTGCGGCGAGTGAGGAAATAACCGGCGTTGAAGAGCGACGAATGCTGCCGCCTCTTCCTGATTGCTTCCAATTTGTGTAATGGGTCAGTCTCGAAATTGGACTGGTCAATGGACGAACGATTGAGATGGGTTTGTCCTGGATGGGCTACGAACGAGTGGCCTAAAGCGACCGTCTCGTTATTATAGTCTCGTAATAGTTAGCAGATGCTCCTCATCCTGTCAGTTTCCTTTTCGTTGCCAGGCGCTGACCTTGAGATTCGCACTTAGCGTTTTTGCTCTTCCTGATACGGAGCCTCAATTTATCATTAGTTTCTCACTCCTTCACTGCCAGTGTTGCCCGATTCAGCTCCAAGTAGCTTCTTTTTAGTCGAAAAGCTCCTGGTTTTTTTCTTTTTCAAAAAATTGGCCAACACCTAATCCCTTACATTTTGTACGGTTAGTTGGGTAGAACTGAAGTCTTTTGAATAAACCCTATCACATCGTAGGTACGGTTAGTGCCCATTCCTAGGATTTCCTTCTTTTCTTTGCTTTTACCTCTTGTTTTTCCTTTTTATCACAAAAATTTCCCCTCCCGTTCAAAATTCTTTTGTATACCTACTGCTGATTGTTGAACTCTGAGCCATATTATACTTGACAAGCCGTGTACAATGAGAACAATTACATACCGATAACTGTTATCAAACTTTACCATGGCGGAAGTTATTTTGAATGCTCCGAATCAGTCCAAGGACGTCGAGCGAACCGTTGAACCTATAAACCTACATTGCTTCACAATAGATTTTTTTGTGAACTAGGTTAGGCAAAGGAATATTCCGCCAAAATTTGGTGGTTATTGAAATCAGAGTTTCAGAAACTAGTCTCAGTTAAAATAAAGTAGGGGTAAGTAGGTACCTATTGGTAAATAAGTTTTAAGGTTTTGTGGCTTTTAAATCTAACGAAAGATGTCGTTGTCCGCAGGTTCAGAAGATGAATCGTGTCAGTTCAAGCAGCCGTCTACCAACACAGGTAAGTTTTTTTCTTATACTCTCCCTCAAGTACACTGTCAGAAATAAACATCTTAATTTTAAGATGTTTCCGGCTGTCCCCGAATCGAAGATGCAATAAAACATCTTAAAATTAAGATGCTTTTTCAAAAGTATGATGCGAAATAACAACTATCTCGAAATTCAGTTGTTTCTGATGAAAAACTTCTTAATTTTAAGATGTTTTTGAAAATCCTTTCTGACAGTGTACGGTACCTACCTAGGTATCATCTCAAATAATCATGCTGACGTTGAACTGTAGTATATATTTCTCCCCTCGACAATCTGTGATGAACTCGGACCGGGTTTTAGCCCTTTATTCAATAAGTATCTCTAATGGTAAATTTTACCAGCTTGATGCCAGTGTGGGTATGCGTTGGTCGTGAAAAATTTATTGACGGGTAGGTCATGTAATCAACACTTTACATCAAGCCAAGAAGGAGATATGGATCTCAAAGAGCTCAAGGATTTTCTTTAGAACGCAAAACCCTTTCGGAGTTCAAAAAATGTCATTTCCTATTTATTATAATTTTAAATAATATTATATAATATTAATATTGCTATATGCTAGTAAAACTTAAAATTGACAGCGTCTGACATTTTGTTAGATTTTCATATCTACGACAAAGACAGAATCGTTTTTTGGAAAAACTAAGTGAGTCCATCCTCCTCGAAGGTACTTTCGATCCTTTTCTGCGTAGGCATAGTTGAAAACGTGGTCTCATGCGCTTTCGTCAGTTCGGGCCCCCTCACGAGCCATTTAAAACCTGTTTTGTCCAGTAAGGAAAGTGAAGCGGGGCGAACGGCAGATTTTGCGTGCCGCTCGTGGCGTACTGTCGATTGCCTGCTAGAATACTCGTACAATCAACCACATCGAAGGTTGTCATTATTGATTGCAGATTAGGCTAGGTTCTATAGGGTCAACGAAAAGCGTTTTTTTTTGCATTTATTTCGTTATCCTATAACCGTTCTGCCGATAGGAATGAAGGAAGTGCGCTAATCTCTCGTACCGCAAATAGCTTTCGTATACAAGCGAGACAGTTTCGGGACGGGCGGGCGCTCTCTACTGTTTAAAATAGATCAGCGCCTGTCCCGAAAGCCTGATTTGTAGTTCTCTTCTAGTTCCCGTTATAATAAAATTACACGACCGTTTTCGATGGCCGTTTAGTGATTGATTGGACTTTGGACCGGTTCCTTGGGTTTAACCATACGCGCATAATGGGCTTTGTGCCTTTACACTGGATTTTACAAGGACAGAGGGTAATCACTCATCCATCTAGAGCTAGCTCGAGAAAGTTTCTACGCTTAAAAGTCCCAAAGCTGGCAGACATCTTCCTCATCCTTGCAGAACCTCAGCGGCAAGAAAAATGATTATGCTTTTCAATACTGCAGACGACAGTATATTAGCATTTTTGAGGAGCGAGACCGGCGAAGCCTTAGAGTTGTGGTGGAATCAAGAAACTGGAGCTTCCTCGAAAAAGGGGAAAACCCGAACAAAAAAACCTCCTAAACATTCTGAAATACTAAAAATAATTATTGATAGCTGCCTAAGTTATATCATCCTCAGCGATCACTTTGATCTGGAATTCATCGTTACTTTGTACCTGCTGGCATTACGTGATTCATGAGAGTTCAGGTCAGAGTCAATCTCACGTGGCCCTGGGACTAGTTGTTATAACCTTGTTGAATACGAAGAACGCGTTTTATAACCGAACGATATATTAACATGAGAGTTCACGTACAGTCATAACGCTCTGTCAATCCCCAGGATGAACTGCTATGAGAACCCGGGAGGCTTTGAAAAGCGGGCCTTGGGAAACTGCGTACTGAACACGAAGAAAACAAGGGATGTATGTCTCAAATAACAATAGCTGGTATGTGCTCGTCCAAGCGAACGTTATGTCACACCTTCGCGTCAGAATTTCATTTTCCTGGAACGTTTCATGGCCCCGAAATAACAAAAATTGAATTTCAAACCGCGCCAAATTGGAATTTATCTCCTCGGGTTCGTTTATGTTTTCCCGGTTGAATTCACTTTCGCAAACAGACAGTTAATTTAGGGAAAGCGATCCATCGTATGACGACCCACACAGAAGATTGTGTGAAAACATTGATCAGTAGTAGGTACTAATTTAGCACCCACTACATCAAGTTCTCTATAGAGGCCTATCTATAAAGGCCTATAGACCGTCAATAAGCCCTGGAATTCAGAAGCGGTTAAATTCTCGTGAAATTCGGGCTTTCATCCAGTTGAACTACTGACGATTCCGTCATAATAATCTGGATTTTTCGATTCTTCTATACATCTCTGCCAACCGTAGCAACTCCGGAACTCCATGCTATAATATAGCATATTATTTCCATAAATATTATTTCCACCAAGTCCTGTTGACTGAAATTTGAACATATTATAGATAGAAGAGCAACCAGCCAGGAAGTTACCCCTACTTCTCGCGAAAATTCTTAACTTTGCAGAAAAATAACAGAATTTTTGAAATTTTTGGTTTTTAAAACATTTTTATCCTAGTTATTTACCTACGCACCACTGGACTTCTATATCAATCAGCATTTCAATATTAATCAACATGATTTAAAATTATAACCGTTTATCGTATGCATGGGTTACATACGGGGATTAGAGAGGCACTAGACTCTAGACGGGCAGAAAATAATTCCTAGCATCCCTGGAGTGCACATCTCCTTCGAACCCGATCTGGGTAACATCTCTGCTAAAGCTGAGCCAATTACTTACGAACTAGAGAAGATTATAATTGGCCTTAGGAAGCCACTGGATAGCTTCAAGGTCGTACCTTTCTACCCCCTCCCCCTACGTAGACGCACTGTTGTTAAATACGGTTTGACTCCCACCTTGTAGGTACCTATTATTACCATTTTCCTTGCGGGGAAGAAAGGAGGATGAAATTTTCATTACATTTCAAAATTCATTAAAAAGAAAAATGAATTTTCATATTACTGTACAGTAGAAGGGAGCAGTTATAACGGCTTAATAACATAAGTACCTAACTAATAACCTACCAACATCAATTACTAACAAAGCAGGTTACGTATTAATAAAATTACTAATTAAGAGCAAGAGAGAGTTATTGAACCCAAAAACCTAGGTAAAAGGGATCTTAGCATAAATCTATATCAAAAAGGGCAGAAAACGTACCATGGCATCTGATAAACTGCGAGGTGCATGAAAATTGATGCGAGTTTCTACACCTAATTGGCGAAAAATATTCCGAAAAATTCAATTTTTTCCATCCAAATCACAGCTTATCCGGCGTGTGTGTTGTATCCAAAGTACAATCTTTGTAGTATTTGATATAGTTTTATGCTAAGAGTCCCTTTGATGCCTTTGAGTTCACTACGGCGCTGCACTTTTAACCGTATTCGCATCAATTCAACCCTAACTACAAGTTTTCATAGTGTTAGCCCTAGCTGATTAAGGGGTGGTACCTCTGCCGGGTAGAAGTTTAATTGACTCGAGAAAACCAACTACCGCGGAGAGCGTTAATTGAAGTTCATGTTTATCTTAGCATGCTACATCCTTGGCGTTGCTCTTGTGAAATATCACAATCAATGTTATTCCATCGCACACATTTACTTGTAAGATACCAAGAACTTCCTTCATATCAATGTCAGTCGCAATCGCAATAATGAAAATGAATCTTTCAGCATAGCTGCAGTATAGATAGGTCACATAGGCACTCCAATAATTTTTTGCTTAGTTTTTTTATTTTTCGTCTTTTCTCAGTTGTTTGGAAATGTTTCTGGGGGGGGGGGGTCTCTGATAATTGAGAGGTCCCAATGGACGTACCACGTTCTCCGTAAATCAAGAAATGACACCACGGATGGGCAAAGTGTACGTTACGGATAGGCGACCATTTTCCGTCATTCCGTCACCAAATTTTTCGTTATTGAAAAACAGAGCTTAGTAACCGTTCTGAATGGTTGTCAGAAAGCAAGGATTCTCGAGAAAACGTTGATTCATTGCAGAATAATTACGACTAATCCGTTTACGGAAATCTTGGCGTACCCGTTCTGGATTTACGTTCTGCCAAGCGTGCGCAAAGGAACCTCAAATATTTTACATTTAATTATAATATCCAAACCGTAATTCCCTCAGTCTCCTCGGTTGGCATTGTAGTGCAATGTAACTAAAGTAATTGTTCCGCCTCAGCTACCGGTTTTGAATTTCAAAACCCGGCGAGTTGAAGCTTGGCGAAGCGGAAGTCTAAACAACGAAATCGAATCTCAAAGCTGCTGGTGTACACTTTGGACGAAAAAGCAACAGCCAACAGTCGAAACTGTTTTACGCGGCTCAGCGGAAGATCGTGGAAGACATTGTAAATATTTGCCTCAAGTGAGAAAAGCCGCCCGGGTAGTGCTGTTTCGCTATCGACGCGAAATTCCTGGGTGAATTCGGGGAAATTGAAAATTTCAATGCCCTCATCGGGTTTTCAGTTTTATCCAATTTAGCTAAAAATACCATGGGCCGGGTTTATCGATGATCATTTTATAAAATAAACTATCCATAACCCCTCCTATCGTACCCTTTTATCTTCTATCTAAAACCAAATAAATGACCTAAAACCAGTCATTCAAATTCCCCATGAAGCTTTTGTACAGAAATTTGTGTTCAATAATGCCATACCTATTGAATAGTGAAATTCCTAGTTGAATTCGAGGAAATTGAAATTTCAATGCTCGCATCGGGGTTTCAGTTTTACCCCTATAACAAAAAATACCATCGGCCAGGTTTATCGATAATAAATTATTAAATTAATTATCCAAAACCCCTCTATCTAAAATCAAATAAACAATCTAAATCCCTTAATTGAAATTCATCATGAAAACTTCAGCATAGAAATGTGTAGTTAATATTGCCATATTAGACCGTCCCTTGATAATGAACGGTTATACAGAATCTTTTTATAAAGTTTACAAAAAAATTATTATGATGAATTCTACATGTTGCTGTCGGTACCATCTCCCATTTATCAATGCAGCTACTATTGTCATTATCAACTATTCTCAATATTCAGCTAATCACGAATTGAGGTGAAATCGAACCCTTAAAATCATGATACTTTTCTGTCTGGATGAAAAAATACTAATCCTTGACCAGATTAGAGTTTGGTTTATAGCTACCTATTGTTGGTGATATATTCCCTGTATACCCCTGTATACTGTACACCCACGTGGAAAGATAATGGGGAAAAATATCTAAATGGCACAAACTTGCACTTTTACTAGATCAATCGCTTTGCATTATTGTATCAACACCAAACATCCTGTAGGTATATTGGTATTTTGCAAGAACAAACGATTTTATCATCCCGATTCCTCAATGGGTAGCCAGGACTGGAAAGACTAGTCAAGCACGACCTCCTCGCATCGGCACGTCGATCAGCAAGTCCTTGGCACATATGAAGACTGTCTTACTTTCACTCCCCATCCCGAACGATGCTCATATTCATGCGCAGATGCGCCGCGAATAGTACGCTGATGAATGCCGCTCGATCGATTCATTTGAATAATTCACTCTCGTTTTGTGGGCAGTGCTAGAGATGCGCACGGTTTGGGTGCTCAGCGTCATGTTTGCTGTTACCTAAAAACCAGCGGTCCTCACATGCTCAGTTCACGCATACCTAGGTGTATTCTGATACCTACAATAATTGTAGGTATCAAATGCTCAAACCGATTCATTTTTCTGCCCAGCAGACAACACTTAAAAGTCCTATATTATGGAATTATCGTTAGTTATCGAAATAGAAGGTCATTTTCATGTGCACGCACAGGCGGTCACACGAACTTGATGCCACACTCGTACAAACAGCGGTTCTGTCTGTTCATTATAATTGGACTACATTGATGATGAGGAGAATGGCACATATTCTGCAAACTGAAAGCGATATGTCTTTGGAAACCAATATCAATTTCCCATGGCAAATCTGATGAAAACATATGACAATTTTTGTAATGAGTCGATAGCGACTACCAAGACATACTATTGCTTCAATTTTAATTCCATAAATTGCGAAGAAAGTGCCTGGTTTTCATTTAAATGGATAAAAATATCAGTTGAGGACAACATCCCTATGAAACCTCTTTTTATTCTTTACCCTCGATCGACACTAAAAATATTGGTGGATTTACTTTCCATGGTATTTTAGTGCTGAATTTGTCGCTTCCGATATTACAAGTGCGGGTTACCATTACGATAATATTAGTCCTGTCGATGACTGGTCTCGTTAGGATTTCAGCCATTACGTCGGTCGTTGATCCTTCGTCGAAGGCGTGACTCCCGTCGGCCCCCATTTCCACGTGTGTTGAAATCCTCGCCCTGCTGGCGTTTGATGAGACCTGCCTGCTCTATAAAATTTAACGTATGCGTAGGTGCAATACCATCGAGTGCGAGCATCTGATATATTCGCATCGCCTCCGACTCCGTGAGACAATAGTTTTTCTCATGCTATGTAACATTGCACTCCCAGTGAATCCTGCCTCTGTGCGAATAAAGAGCATCCTCCCATTCCATACTGATAGCCATCAGTTATGTCAGCTTCTAGTCATAATTACGAGATTATATCATATACGTATTCGGTTGGAATGCTACCGAACTCTGGATGAGGGTTACTGGGTCATACAGCTGCAACTATTCTGAAATAAATATTCCAGATTGATGTAGGTTTAGGAATTGTGCGATGGCTACTCAAACCTAGTAAATTACAAAATTAGTTAGAATTTTGCGTACTCATTCCTGCAATGGGTTGAGGTTCGGAAAACCATTAACACTTAACCGCTGATTTTTTTCTTGCATTTTGCTCTTGCACTTGAAAAAATTTACCGTATAAACTGAATTGATGGAGAAACCATTGCATGTAGGTAACTGAATTTTGGTGGGATGTAGGTTCCAACCGAAAAGGTTGTACACCCATGCACTTTTATGAGGAAAATACGGCGGCATTAATGTTGAAAAAAATTAACTTGGGGGAAGAGCGCAGATAATAGTAAGCAGAAAGGTCACTCATTTGATGTAGTAACCTGCACTTCTAGGAACTATTTTATACTCCATTTGGGATAAATTTGGAATGGATTCTACCGAATGTTATTGTTTTAGTGTCCCAGCTGCTTGAACAGGGGCAGATACCTTCGGATTTATATACATCCTCCCCGGTGACGTAAAATAGGGTAAAGGGGTTGATGTTGGCTCGAACTGCCGCTTCCTCCCTTTTTACCAGAATAAATTCTAACCAACTTCGTAAGAATGGTTCGTCCTTCTCAGCTCGTTCTTGATCAGGCCTAGGAGCAAGAAGAGGTTTTTGAGGTTCCACGAGGACTATTAGTTTGACACATTTTATATCCAATTTTGGAAGAAAAGGAAAACTACAAAGAAAATTTAAATGACTTTTATCACATTTTCTTCATGGCCTTCTATTTCACATCATACCTTTACAATGGACCATAGTCTATGGTCAACCGCAGGTGATCGATTCTAGTGCCAATTTCTAACATTGTTTTGCTGCTGGCCATGAAAATTTGTACCTTTTGACCTGAATTTTTCACTCACAAATCTGACAAAAAAGTCTATTATTGTGACTTGAGAGTTCACTGGGGAATGAAAACCTTTTTACGTGCACCTTCTTGTCTACCTCAAATTTATGCATAAATTTACTTGAAAAATAAGGGTGCTACAGTTATTTTATGACTAAATCAGATACCGAAGTAATAAAAAACTTTTTTATATTTAATATATATAAATGGATTTTTGAGATAGGCGGATTGAAAAAAAATGTTCATGCCTAAAAATGTTGGATGTTAGTTGTAGAATCGGTCCACTCCCCCTGATTGGTAACCAAAATAAACGATCGCCGCACCCCTGTATGTATGCACAAATTTGCTGAATTCAATTTTTAGGTTATCTGGTCGAAAGGGACGTAGAAATGATACAAGGCATCGATGGTGCGTTCATTTCTGAAACGACTTTAAGCCATTTACAATTTTTCTTCCGTTAGGTAATGTTGCAAATTTGACCTTTGAAGCGCTGGTTGCGTGTTTTGCAGTCATCTCAATATCACTTGCACTTTGGCTCAGGGTGGCAGTCATCTTAACAGTTTCTCTTAATGGCTTCCCGAGGTGAAATGAAGAGCGTATCATGGAGCATTTTTTATACTTTCCGCTGACGGGTAGTGTAAAATGCTGCAGATTGCTTCGCAGAGATTTATTTTTTCTGAAGTTCGCCTTGATCACTCTTGTTTGACGTTTCCTGCCTTTCACCTATATTTTGATGTCACATTTTTCTAGCCGGGCAAGAAATAGTGAGTCCTTCAGAAAAGAATAAATATAAATAGAGGATAAAATTTATATATATATTTAATGTATTGCTAGTTACGTCGTCATCGGACCATCGCAACAGGGTTGCACCGTTGCTCAGGGTCAAAGGCTCAAGAGGTAAGGGATTCAGGCAGGAAAAGGGTGACACAGAGAGCAAGATGGGCCACTTACTAAGTACTGGATTTTAGGTTATTTGACATTGGTAATAAGTTGCAGTGATGCAGTTAATGAATAGTAAGGGATAGCAAAATGAAGCATTTCTAGTAGATATTCGACAATGCATACCTGTTGTAAAGGAAGGTGCTCATTTAATCCTTAAAAAATCTACGTCTGCTGGACAGAATATTCTGGAACCAACGAATCGCTCTAAACCTAGTCAGTTCTCCTAATTTTTGAATGGGGGATGTCTGCGAGCAACAAAATCAGAGAGGCACGCTCCAAGGGACACGAACTCTGTTTGTGCATCTTCCCATGGAAAGGATCCTTTAGTAGGACAGGACGAAACTAAAAAAGTCGATTATTATCATCGCTGATTTCCTCTCGTGTCACAGGCGAGAGCGTGACGTGGGAACGTGCTGCCTCAGACATTGACGTTACTCCAATTTTCACTGCTCTTCTTCACTTGAACGGCCACTCGGGCACGCAAGTCGTCTTCCGACGGCCAGGAAGTTGAACTCACCGGAACAAAACATCGTATCTCCACAGAGGTTTAATTATGGGCTGGTGTCGCCCGAACAGTGAATGGTTGACAATTCACATATGTGACATCAGTAGCCGTGAAATATGATAGCCCGACTATTTAGACCGATAAAGATCAGTTTCCCACGCATTCTTTCTGCGTGTAAAAGGAAAAGTGCACCATGACCCATGACATTGATTTCCTAGACGTCTACTTGCAATTTCTATAAACCCATCTTTCGTATTATTTACAAATTTAGGGTGGTGTAATAGTCCCAAATTGAAAATCGGATCGAAGGTTCGGAGACTCATTTATTTTTACGGTTAAGGGGGTCTCAGTTTACCTATCGAATATCCAATATAATTATCCGAAATCAAATATTATTTTCGTAATCGCCTGGTTATTGAATTTGTGTCTAGGCAATACTGAGTATGCTATACTGTTCAGCTAGAATGCAGACAGTACTTCCAAGATGTACGCCCTCAATTTCATTTTATTCCCCTCAAAGACCCCTAATAAACCACAAATTTCAGCGTCTGTGGTCATTAAATGCTGGTCGTCCAATAAGTACATGGATTTTTTCGACCCAAAACTGCTAATAGACTAAAAATTGGCCAACTTGTATTTTAGAGTTTAGAAGGAGGGCTTTGAAATTTTCGATGCTTCTTTTTGGGAGTTTTTCATCCATTTATTGCATAATAATTTATTATTATCAATAAAAGTGGTCGTTGCTTTAGAAAGCCGCCAAATGTTGTGAACATATTTTCAAAAAATTCGTGCGTTTGGTTTCACGATGATTCCACGCATACGCCGGAGGAAGAACGCCTAGCAGTGCCCGGCAGAAAATAAGATTGTCTTTCGTCGGGATTGTCGACCTCTAACAGGCTTGACACGGTTTTTCGACTGGAGGAAGCTTAACTTCCAACTTCCTGGACGAAAAGTGGATTCGGCTACTGTTGAGGAACACGCGAAAGCTGAGCCACTTTTCGAGTGTATGAGTCGATTTTGTTATTTGGAAAAAAATCGAGGTTCAGCAAAAAATTGTACAGGTACTGTTATAGTACCTACCTATGCCATAATAGTATTCCCAAGTCGATTTTTTTTTTCAAACAAACTGAGAATTTCCAAATCAATTTGAAAAATCAAACTGAGAGTTTTTCAATCGAATTTGCTTCGAAGAAATTCTAAATTTGATTAGGAAAAATCCAAATGTGATTTGGGAAATTCTCAGCTCAATTCGACTTGGAAATTTTATATTAGGTGCCTATATAAAAATGATCGTTTAAAAAAGTTGTAAAAATTGTATCCAAGGCTGCTTTATATACAGAAAAACCTTGTGCAATTTTGCTACGGAGAAGAGTTTTTTATGAAATATCGAAACTCCAATTCGATGTTTAAACTCGATCTTTACTATAACGATACCCATTCCTGCTAAGCGGCTTTTCGGTCCGAAAAAACCGTCAATTCTTCGGGGTGGGCGAATTGAAGAAAACCGGTACGGGGCGGGAATCCGTTTTGGCCGTGCGTTACGCAACCGCGGTCACGCACAAGAAACGTTACGGGGAAGTCTTACGGTGGAGGGAAAAGCCGTAAATTGAATGAAAAACGCGTTGATCTGTTAAGAAGGATCAAGAAAAAGAGCTGCGTGGGAACATAGAAGGTATCGCGAACGGGAAAAATCCGATCCGGGCGAAGTTTGAGGAAACCTGATAAAATATTTTAGCCCAAAAATCGTCTGTTGTGCAACCGGAGTCAAGGGTCGGGTCAATGCGGAAAGTGTGTGTAAAGGGTCAACCCCGCTATATATGCAAAACTTCGATAAAAATTGGTTGCATTAACTTATTTACTTTTTCCTCAGGATTTTAGTTCACATCCCGAATATTTGTTGAGCGCTTTTACCTCGGTCGGACGAGTAGTTGGGACGTTTTTACAAAATTCGGATTTTTGGGAAAAAATAGGAAAATTGGTAGGTAGGTACCTAACACCCGAGACTGCCACTGCATATTTGATTTGAAAATAGGTATTCAAAGAAAGGCCATTTGGGAATTGGGATGTACCTACCTTCTTGCGGGTACATACCTCATTCGTATTGATGTTTTAGTATGCTTATTGACTGACTGGCGAGCCGCACTTGTCAAAATAATTTTTCATGTTCAAAGGGTACCTAAAAGTTTGATTGTACGTATAAATTGGATGATAGGTAGGTAGTTGGAAAGAATGAGTAATAAATAGGTTATAGTATTATTTAAAATTGTGGATGCGTAATATTGAGTTAGGTCATGGTTTACGCGAAAATATTTTATTTTTAATCCGTCCTTAACTTTTGGGGGTTTTTCCTGGAATTTCTTTCCCTCCTTTTGGGGGATTTAGGGGTTCTTTTAGACGTTGTCTCAGGGGTTTTTGGCGTCCCCACCTTGGCAACAATGCAGTGGCGAACATGCAGCCATCGTTAGTCGGCGACCTTCACCTTTCATGCACATCGATGTTAATAGGCATAGCTAATATTACAACGGCACCTGCTGTCGTCCTTAACACACCAGCCACGCGGAAGTGATATCACCTTGTCGGACGATTCTCCCCCGTCTCATCGATACGATCGGCATCCGCTTCCGGAACCCGTCCGCCCTCCGGCTATCTGGAACCGCCCGGCCGCCGCGCCGGATGCAACCTGCGTATCCGACGAGCGAAGGTCGAATTAATTCGGATTAGTCGAACTTATTCGAAAAATTATTCAATTTTTCGGCGGATGATGTAAGATAAACTGCGGAAATTATCTACTGAGCCCCGCACTCGGATTAACATTTATTTGGGTGAAATTATAACGAGAATCAAGAAAACCATTTAATTGCTATAAAGACCCTTCATTTTTACGAGTATACACTCCACCTGATTTTTGTGCTTAAGAAGTGATTCCATACGCGGAATATACCTAGTGGATTTTGTTATAATTTATTTCGCTCCATTCGAAAATACGGTCGAAATCTTGAGTGGCTTTCGATTCGGAAGAATCGTGCTCCGGATCACGTCGCATCTGTCAAATTCACGTGCTGCATTTACCCGCTCGAGTGTGCCCACTTGGGGCAATAAAAAAATCGCACTCCAACACAATTTTTTTCAAGGTCGAGAAATCTGAAAAAACCGATTAATTTGGTAAGGCGGAAATCGGCTAAAGAAACGTAAATACTGACCACCGCATTGCGATTACGGTGTCTAATTTCTATTGGAGAAAAAATTATCAGGAGAAAAACAACCTCGTTCGACGGTCACTCGAGATTTGTTTCGGTAACGAGTGGGCCATAAATGGTGTGGAATATTTTTTCGATCATCCTTGAAACCCGGTCAGTAGCCCGTGGATGGCAAAAGGCTATCAAGAGAAAAAAAAATTAAACGTGACTTATTGCCAAATAGTCAATTTTCTATATCCACATATTCAAACATGTGATATCGAAATATCAGTGATAGCACATCCTGAGTTATTTGTACATTCCGAAGATTTTTCATCGAAAATTCACGTACATTTTTCGTTATTCAACACATTGTATTGATTTATTTAGCATTTTATTCATCTTAATCGGATGAAATTTGGTTGATATTCAAACCAATTAAGAAAATATTGACTTTGTTGAGAATGCGATCGCCTTGAAAGGATTCGGGATCAGGATCGAGGAGGATTAGTGAAATAATTATGTTGGTTAACGTAAAAGAGTACAATACTATGAAAACGTTTAAAGAAAACACAATTTTCTCTAAAAAAAAAATTACCCAAAAAAATTGAAAATTTCAGATGTTTTTCTTCGACCATTCTGGATAATTATATTGAAAAGGTACACACTCATTTAAAAAAATATGCGTTTGTGTAAATCTGAAGTAGGCTCTGATTTGTAACATATTGGTTTTTGTTGGCCTTTCAAACTTTTTTACGATAATTTTTTTATTGGGCCGCTTTTTTGAAAAACATTGTGTCTAACTATGATTTGATTTTTGTTTCAGGTGTGTATCAATCGCTATCATTGATCACCAATTGTGAGTAGTTGCATGCACAAAGCTAATCAAATTATTGAGACACTGACTTTCTAATGTAGAGACGCTGGGATTTTTTTCATGTTATGGATATAGAAAATACTGCGGAAGGATTGTGAGCCATCCTCATCCCACCGATCCAGATTGCTTTTTTGGATAATCATAAAAAAATTCAGCCTAAAAAAGTTTTAGCTATTCCGTACGTGGAAGACCAAGTCAACGACTCGGCAAATATTCGCGAATTAGCCGCTAGTTCGGCGTCAGGGGACACAAGGGAAGACGCAGGAAATCCCAAAATATGCCGCGAAAGTTGAGTTTATTCTTGGCGTTTTGGGGGCGGCTCCTCCCTCGCTGGTGACAAACAAGAAAATTATAGTGACGACGAACTGTGTTGTAGTTGCTATGGTATTCGAAGGGGACGTCTCATAGGTTTTGGACGATGGCCATCTTTTCCTTCCTCAAAGGACATCTTTCAAAACTTGATAAGTTAACAAGGGGCCCAACGTATTCGGGTCACAGTCGGTGGAAATATATCGTCGGAGAAATAAAGGCGGGGTGGGCTGACCCGGTGTCAGGAACAACTGGGGCCGATCTGTGTATTTGAAATTCTTATTAAATTTCATCGAAAATTTGAGCTAAGAAAAATATTGAGGTCGTTTAAATTTGAAATGACTACCAAAATTTATTTATCTGAATATTGTCACGGCTTTATTCACGTCTAGATTGCAGGAAATTGCCATGGCTTGGAAATAAAGTCAATTTTGGTATTGAGATGAAAATAGTGGGCTGGTCAACTCACCACTAATATTCTCACTTGGTGAAAATTAGCATCCTTCAACAGAGCAAACCAATAAACTCGGAAATTTGATTTTTTCCGATTTAATTTTTTTTTTTGGCGCCCCCTTCTTAATATTTCAAATTGATAGTATTTTCATTGATGAAGGTTCGAAAGGGATAGATATTGGTCCATGTTCGCAATTTCGAAACTGTTCGGCTATTACGACAGTTCAGCGCATTTGAAGTGCCTCTACAAGACCATTCAATTCTGCAAATAAACTACTTCAAATTCATTTTATTTGTATTTGATCGAACGAGATAAAAATGGAATTCTTTCCCGAAATTTGCGGCGCCAGTGCTCTAACCTCACAATTATTCACTTCCTTCTTCTCATGGCTTTTACAGATAAGATATACCTAGTGTAAATGGAGATCGGAACGTGTTTTTGTAAAACGTTTCCAGCTAAATTATTAAATTTAATGTAGATAATATTTTTTTAAATAGGTAAATAAAAATAACAATATTCTGTACTTTTGGGGAATGCATAAGTACAAACATCAAGGAAAAATGAAACGCATGAAATGTATTTATTATATAAATATATTATATTTTTCTTCGTAATTATTTTCAACTAGATAATATTATTATAGATAACTAGATCTAGTTGAAAATAATTATGAAGAAAAAATCAATAAATTCTATGTAATAGCAGCGATTTGTGCTCATTAGTAAAAAAACTTGACACTTCACGACGTTTTTATTTGTCCCAGAATCATGCGTTTTCTACAATTCAGTTCCGCAAATTTCGCTTTACAAAAATGAGTCGAATGTGAACAGAAAATATGATATCTGTTGTAGTAATATGATTATTTCAAAAGTATCACCTATGGTATTAAAAACATCAATACCCTCGGTATCTACCTACTTATTTAAGTTTTTGCTTAACAAGCATGAAGGTTTTTGGGCCATCCGCGCACATCTGTTATGCTGGTCTGCGTTGTCAGAATGCGACCGTGTCAGTGGGACTAGGCCCAGGTGATAACCAAATAAGACAGTTGCCCCCGATATTTTTTCGTTTTCCACTTTTTCACCCGTGGCTGGGCAGTCAGCCAACTCTTCCCTTTACAGCAGCATAGGCTCGAGTGAGAAGGTGGTCAGAAAATTAACAGACCAATTTCATTGATGGTGATTGCTCCGATTCTGTATAAACAGTCGTAATAAATAAAATAATCTCAGTTTTTTAAAATTTTATTTAACAAAATTTCGGGGTTTTATAAATTTTTAGAATTTCTTTGAATTGAATCAGTTTTTTCAGATATTAAGATAATTTAATTTGATAATCTAAGTACTGGGTATCCTATCAACGTCACCGCTTCAACAGATTCTTCTCCTTAAAAAACTTTGCGGACCTTCGAGTTAATCATGGCTCTGAAAAATGCCACTCGGCATTAAAAAGTTCACTCGGAACAGCGCAGCCATCAACGTCTTCTCCTCGGGACTTTCCATTTCCTTTACATCTTTATTTACTTAACTGGCAAACTCTCAGCACTCGTAGGTTCCCCAAGGGCCTTCAGCAACTCTCATGAAAATCCTACGAGGTTGTCGACCTTCGGCCTTGCGGTAGGCGCCGCCATTCTCTCTCTCTATTCCTCCGCATTCGCCAGAAGATTTCTGTCTCAATTCGGTCGAGCCTCGAGCTCCAAGGGCGGTATCAGGAAGTTACTGCCTCCAAGTTCCCTCATCCCCTAACTGGGTTACACGAACACTTTTACCCCCAACTGGATTTCATCTCCTTGTTTTCGGGCCCTATATGTCCGTCTCTGATACTGCCTATGTTTCTCCGACAGGATATTGTCCTAACGCGAATTCTCTTGAGCAGGCTATTTTTCCGAGAGTTCACTGGCCTCCGAGGTCGACCTCAATGCCGTACGATGTAAGCCGTTCCGCTGAAGTAGGCATTTCTTCTAGATTGGTTTTCCGCCAACAGCAAAGTTACGGATATTTCCAAAGCTTTTTCGTTAAGCTATTTTCTTAATAAAAACATTCTCCCTTCCATCTGATAATTTCAAGGAACGTGTACGTCTTCACTGAGAGAAAAGGGGTTGTTTTCCATAAAATTGGATTTGACGATTCCATGGGTGCTCCCAACCACTGATCGTCCTGTCGAAGAAATCACATCATGGGTGAACACGGATATTTCTCGAGGATGGGCCCTCATCCGTCATAATATGATACATTATATTCCGTCATGACTTCTTTCAGTATGTTCACGCAGCAGTTGGTACCTACTTGAAAGAATCATTGGGAGCACACAATTCATATTCAATAATTTTTTCAGCAATTACGTAATTCGGTTCTGCAACTGTAGCAAAACTTCTCGCAAATGGGCCTTTATTCGAAAAAAAATAAGCCACGCACAAAATCCATATAGGTCACAATAATTTATCAGCTTTCCCTGAATAGTTGGCGGTAACGTTGCGTAGGACTGTGTCGAATTCAACTGGCGCTACACTAGCGGCGGTCATCGTTCACAAGTCGCTATTCTCGTAACAACAGCAACGACAAGACGGGGGATAAAAAGCGCAAAAACCGCGATGAAAAACGAGTGAACCGTCCGCTTTCCGTGAAATTGTGCGTAGTCATTGGACAGCCGATAGAAGCGAGACTCTGCTCTTGGGAAATAGAACTGTTACACGGCGTATCGCGATCGGGTGATGTCACAGCTTTATCATTGTCCCTGTCCTATGTTGAAATTGTTAAAACTATACTTTCGGCGGCGGCGCAGGAGTGACGTTGAGATGCAAAAAGCCGATTTTTCCGAAAGTCTCCAGGAGAGTTTTGGAAATCGCCCTTTTTAATTGATCTATCGTCGTATGGGGGTTGTTTTCTTGAGAGAATAGGACTAACAATAACAAAATCGGATCAGTATCCAAAGGGTTATTCGAGAGAAACGATCGATTCCACCAAATGACTATTACAGAAAAACTGACACGTGGATTGATGAAAAGCACTTTAGGTATACTATATAGCTATTATCGAGATTTAAAGAAAGCATAAAAAAATGACAGAGGGTAAGTGGGACACGAAAAATCCAATAGGAAATATCTGCATCCAACGTAAGGATCCTAACCTCTTCTACGGCTTTTCTCCTTTGGACGGCAGATATGTCATTCGTGATTGATTTGCTTTCGCAATGATATAATATATTAGATAGAGAGAGAGATAAGATATTATCTTGAAAACATCATTGGATCCTCAAGAAGCAGGGAGGAAAACGTTCTAGGCTGAATCTATCACCGTAATGTATGAGGCGGAATCGGCTTCAGCCCTTTTCGAGTACCCAATGCAATTTTTTAAATTTTTGAGTCAACTATGGTGAATTTCAATATCAATGCCTCAAAGCACAAAGGGTCTCAAACTATCGATTTTGAGATTTCGGTACCGAAAGAATCCACTCATCAGGACCTATCGATCGCTCGAAGAATCATGATCCCTCTATCTATTTTTGGGACCAAAAAACGATGAAATAGAAAAACGACAAATATTTAAAGAGCGTTTATCTTGGTGCTAAGTGGTACCAAAGTTCTGGCAGCACGAGGTTGTAGATCTTGACCAGCAAACATTTTTTGTGGCCCTCACTTTGAAAAAATGTAGTAACGGAACGACAGAAAATGGAAACAAAATTTGTTTCCATTCGATGGGTCTTTTTGTTTTAGGTTTCAAAGTGCGCATCGTCTTGATTCTGCTAAACGCGCCATCCGTCCCAAAACCATCTGGAAGAGCCATAGATTTTTCCGACGGATTGCTCGTTTAGCCACCTTTGCCGAGTTAACACGTTAATCATGAACATCCTTATCAAGGAATAGGTATCGTTCCAACTTTTGTCTCTGAAGCGAAGCTTTACTCGCGCTTGTGATCCCGCCCAAGACTTTTCCACAATGGACGACAAAACCAGCAATGCCAGCCTCGTGACAAGGGTTGAACCCCCGGGGAAAAGATAAATGAAGAAACGTAGCAAGGGGATCTCAGAAACTTGAAACAATGTCAACCACTTGTCTCGTACAATGCCTCAGTTGCCACCATCTGCAGACAGTGGCGCCATCTGATGGCTGTACGAGGGCAGCACAAAAGCAGCGATGAAAATCCACAAAGGACACACCTCGTGAAAATTATCATGTCGCATCAAATCTTGGCTGTCTTGATTAAACAATTATGGTGCATATTGATAAAGAGTTGGATTCAAAAAGGATCAAGTCAAGGCTGGTCTGCCAAAAGTTGATATGTCAAGTTTTGGCCCTTTTTGGATAAGTTCTTTTCAGCTTTTGCCAGACCGCGCTATCCCTCTTTTTGGACTTACATAACTATGCCAGTTGCTGTTTGTAGTATTTCCCGCCGTCTGTGCCATATCAACTGTTATGACTTATGTCATACAAGAATGGAAAAATTCGGGAAGAAGAAAAATAAGAACGTGTGAGTTCGGAAAATCCAGAAAGAAGTGACTTTTATTTTATGAAAAAAAAATGCTACCTTTTTTGTCAGGTTTTTCTCTTAGGTGATAAGAAATTAAACTGTCCTGATATTCCCAATGGAAGACATCACTATACAATATCAACTTTTGGCAGACCAAAGGGTTAGTAAAACGACTTAGGTATACAGAAAAAACCAGTGGTGCGTAGATAACACACAATACTTCCATATTTTGAAACGTAAAATTGAGACACAATTTGATCATATTTTGACTCCTTTTCAGGGTGTTTAGGTCAAAAATTTCAAAAAATTCACTACCGTAAACCGGGGTGACTATGTGACACGCGGGGTGACTATGGTACATGCACGGTTTTCAACTTTGAACCTACCTAACGTACTCAAAAGTAGACGGAACGACTCGTTCCAATTTTTCCCGTAGTAAGGATAGATGGGGCTAGTGGCCACACGCAGCTAATCTGTTCTCTAAGGAACTTCCCGTTTTTGGTTGATAAAAATGATGAGACGTGAAAACTGGCTCCGGTGTTGTTGCTTGCCAAAGTTGCTCAGCCGACCCATGCTGGGAGTCATTCGAGCTGTGTAAGTATTTTTTATGCATCAACTAACTCATTGTGAAGCTATTCATGCCAAAAAACGTTCAGGTTTGTTCTTGGGTGGATAATTACTGAGTAATGAGCAAAAAAACTGCAAATCACGGGGTGACTATAATACATGATGTCAGTTCGTGGTTTCGCAGAACATGATGGTTTTCTTGCTCCAATTTCAGTGAAAACCATGCCCAGACACTACTAAAGACGTCTTGGGGCAAGACCCTACCGGAATCATTCACATGAGATCGTGATGACTGCTTCAACAATATTTTGAACGGGGCTTGATTGGGTGGAAGGATTTCAGAAGAAAAATCCCGACATCTCCAGATTTGGTTTTTTCCTCCAGTTTGGTATTTTCTTGGGCTAAGCTTTGGTCGGTACCTGCACCAAGATTTTCCTCTGTGATACTCCTACCTATGATATGGTCGAGTTTCGACAATACCAATTGAGTTTAAATAACGGCGATCTGTGATGATTTAAACCAATACAAGACTGAAATTTCAGAAAAGAAACGTTTGTTTTCACTAAAACCTCTTTTCCGATTCCCTAAATTATCATGACTCGTTCAAAGATGTTCAAACCCATGAACAGCCGCTAAAAGCCTCATTTTTCCATCTTAGTTTTGAAATTCGAGCCGAAAAAATGGGCTATTAGCGACTTTTTCGGGTGGAACATGCTTTTGAAAAGTCGGAGAATCTTATACACGGGGTGAAAACATTACAGCATCGCTCGTGGGTATGTTGAACAGTGAAAAAAATGTGTGTACCATAGTCACCCCGAATCACGGGGCAAAAAATGGCGTAGCACCTTCACTTTTCATCTGAAAAAATTCTAACAAAATTAGAAACACTCCTGAAAGGTATACCTACTGAAGAAAAATAAGAATTTGGCTATTAAAAAATATTAGAACGCCGAAAAACCAAAAAACCTTCAAAAAGTGTACCAGAGTCACCCCGGTTTACGGTACTCAAATTTTAAAATTCACCAAAAATAAAAAACCGCCACATTTTCGGCATATAAAAAATATCCACATATTCTGCAAGGTAAAACGAAGATTTTAAGACCAAGAACGCTCAAATCGGTCAATTTTTGTAGCCAAAAAAAAATAAAATAGAAAACACTAAAAACTCAATTATATCGGAAGTACTGTGCGTTATCCAAATTTCGATTAAACAGGGTGTTAGGTCTTGGCGAGACAAACATTTCAGTTCAAGAAATTTGAAAAAAGGTTGAGAATTGAGGGAGTTATGGTCATTTTTGTAAATGACCACAGACGGACAGACGGACAGACGGACAGACAGACAGACGGACAGACGGACGTAACGGACACACAGACACTTGTTCAGGAAGTGATTCTGAGTAAATGTGTATAAGAAAAAGTTTTTTCTGAAGCTCCGTTCCGATTCTCGATTTTAGGACGATCACAATACTTCCATTTACTCTGTAAATATGGAAGTAAAAACGGAAAATTGGAAAAAATGACGTGTCAACTTTTGACAGACCAGCCTAGAAGTAATGGAAGTGAATCGGAATTTCAACCAGTTTACCTCTTATTATAAATAAACTAGCACCCTTTGATGACACCCCTAGCCAGACCGGCAAAAGTACCAGGGAATAAAATTCATTGCACCTGAATGAATTACTGCTTTCAAAGAAATTAGCCTTCACCCCCCATCAAAACAAAACAATTTATTTTATATCTATCTATGACGCTCCTCAAATATTAACTGCCAATTTGCCGTGGATGATTTTTCTTTCTTCTCTATACGTAATTCTGTAGGGACAACTGTGTTCGTCAATCTGCAATATTCTCGTTTCCACAGAAGAAAACGTTTAATCGAGTACATCGGTTCATCAGTCGTTGTGATGTACATCGGTACATCAGTTATCGGTTGTGTCACATTTTCCTTGTGTAAGCCGCGAACATCCGAACATCAGTTATCGGGTAATCACGTCCTTCGGTAGAGTTTGCAACTGAGGACAATGACGATTCGTTTTATCGGTATTGTGTCGCGAATGCCATGTAGGTCGGTTCGGCAACGGCTATTTGCTCATATCGGACTACAACATGATCGTTTTGCCAAGTTGAGCTGACTTGTGAAAATTAGAGGGATGAAAACAATGGCTGCTGGCCCCATCTTGCTGTTTCTGAACACATTGTGAAATTTTCAAGGTTTAAATTTCAATTTTTCCCTTTTTTTCAGCATGATATATTTTTTCAACATCTTCGATACGATTTTCATTTTGAAAACGATTTTTTTTTTCAACAGCCGTTATTTTGCAAAAAATATTGATATTAAAATGGCAAAAAAATTAAGCATTTATTGAGGTGATTATTATGTGTTATTACGATTATTATATCACGTCGGTATAAGACACAAGTCACAAGTTGTGGGCCTCTGGTGTTCGGAATAGTTAATTTTAGCAGTGCACTTAACTCATTCAAGAATTGGGACCAAAATGAATTTTTATTGTTTTAAAACGACGGTTCGAATCGGTTGGCTTCAAAAAACTTTGGAAATTATTAAAAACACAAAAATATATAACACATTCTTGGCACCGCTACAATTATTTTGGAATAATGTCTCTTGGTATTTTTTGTGGCCGCCGTGGCGGAGTAGGGGTGTTCTCCTGATTTATTTTGCTGTACAAAAAACCTGCAAAAATGATCACTCTTGATGCCGGTCAAAAATTTAATTGTATGAAAAATATAGGCAGGTAATCCTGACAAATGTTTGTTACAAAATAAAGAGATGACATTATTTGTTTTCCAGAAAAATAGAAAATTTCGCAAGTTCCTGTGGAAGTTAGGTAGTAACCATTTTGTCCGTTCAGAGCCGGTCAACGACCTGCCATTTTCCCCGTCCGTATCGCTCTGCAAATTTTATACAATCCACTTCCTCGGCAAAGGCCCACCTACTTTTTCACAATGAGTCGAATTTTTTTTCGCCGACGTATCGAAAATTCATTGTGTCGCTGTTTAGCGACACTTCGAGAAGTTAGCTTTGGGGCAAGTAGGATAATGCCCGCTGATTGGGCGAAAATTCGGCACGACATCTGAGACCTGCGACTGTTCCGAAATTGCTCCGAAACGCCGTTGCCTCGTCATCGAAACGTTCATTCTTTAAAAGTTCCAATTCAATTTCCTTCCTTTGCAGTTCGTTCACCTTCAAGTGGGGCTCACGTGCCTTTTGTGACTTTTTGCCGAGTCGAGCATTTAAATGCGTTTTTATTTTCGGCAATTAGGAACTTATCAACAGACGGGCGTTGGCCTCGAATTCCGATCAGAAACTATGCGAAATGTCGTGCTCGTCCAAAGATAGCATTTATTGTTTATAACAGCATAATGGTTATTGTTATTTGGATGTATAACGCTCAATCTGTCCTATACTACACGGCGATCCCACACTTGATGTAAATGAGGAAATGTGCTCAAACTAAAACAAAACGTGACATCGACTAAGATAATTTTTTTGAAATTTTTGTGCCCAAGTGTTTGCATTTCTTGTAAATGTGATGGAGGCTGTCGAATTCCTGCAAAATGGAAAACATGCAAATTTACTCAACTTTCTGATAATTCTTAAAGTGAGACTGCTCTTAGAAAAAGAGGGGTGCCTCATGGGAAGTCGAGGAGAGGGGCTCCGATTTCTCGATTGCTACCTATATTCTCCTCAAAGTATGCTTTATCTTTCCGCCAACACGGCGCCACTTTCCGTTATTTTAAGATTCGGTACCCTATTTTTCATACAATTTTTTTTTCGACTGACCGAATTTCATCTTTGAAGACGCCCTCCGTATGGTTGTCAGAGATCCAAACAGCCACGAATCCTTTCAACGATGGATATCGCATCATTCGTTTGGCACGATCCGGCCACTTGAGAATATTTATATTTAGCCTCGTAAAAGGTAGTAAAAATGCCAAAATGTCCCCACTGACCTGGTTTTGTTTTTGTTCGGATGGACACGTATTGTGCGTTTGTGTTGTGTGCGTTCGCACAGCGTATAAACTGAACTGCCCGAATATACGCCAATATCAGTTATAAACTCATGCTAATTTCGGAGGTGCTCCTACTATTTGAATCACTCCTTCCATTCGGCAGAAATTACACACGGTTTGCAAAAAAAGAATGTACCTATATACCTATACCTTGTGCGGTTTCCAGGCATACAAATCAAACCGATACTCTGTATACGAATATTACAGTAGGTACTTCAGATTTCGTTAGTGTAACGCAATACAAACTTTTGGGCCAAGTTCCCGATGTTTTTACTGATTTTGACCCCGACAGAACCGGTAATGTGTACTTAGTGCAAACACACGTTGACGAAAAAAATCGCAAAAAATGAAAATACCTATAGGACGAGTTATAGTTGAAAAACTTAGCTTTAGGCAAGACAAACCAATGATAATAGGAATACCTACATGATTTTTAGTATTTCAGTAAAATTCGAAAATTAAAGCGAGTCAAGTTAGGTAACAGAATGATAAAATACTTCCAATTTTTTTCAAGGTAAAACGTAACATTTCTAACACCGAAGCACTATCGGTTCATTTTTGTGTCCAGAAAAAAACGTCCTAGTAACTAAAGCTGTTGATATTTTGGAAGTATGTCCCTACGTATTGCGAGATATCGAAATTCCTGGGTTTTCCTTTGTTAATCATTCCTGCATACAAGACATATGAATACAGAATGATAGCTGTACAAAATTTGAGAAATTATGGCCGTTTTTATGCGCCTATGGACGCACAGACATCCATTCAAGCCAAAAAATTCGCAGCTAAAGTGCGCCGATAAAAAAGTGTCGATGGAACAACGCAGGGTATGGAGGATGAGCGTCCTACCTGAATGTACCTACCCGATTTTTACGAAAAACGCCCCCCTGTCAGTGATTATTACTGACAAATTTTCCAGAACCATTGATCCGGCTATCATTTAATACTCTAATTTTAATAAAACTGTGCCCTACCGCCCTATTACCTTCCGCTGGAGATATTTTTGAAGAGGTCGCTCAAAGCCATATTAATGCTAATGACAGGTGGTAAGCAGTCATTTTCAGATGGTACTTTGAACCGGGGTTGGGACTTAGTCTGATCTTTCAAACGTGGGGCACGCGTGGGTCAAATGTATTTCGTTTCAGCTAATTCCTCGCATCACGTTCATTCTTGCCCATGGCTGATTCGCTTGTCTTTTGAACCGCCGTGTCCTCCAAGTCAAAATTATGAGGACCTCTTTGAATTCGGAGTCTTCAAATGACATTTAACTGACAAAACATTTATGGTCACTTTCAACCTTTGATCCGCGCTATCCTCGACGGCTTGGACAACTCAAACGAGGATACTCAAACGGAACAATGTTATAATTTGAGGACTGGCGCTATAATGCAGCTGAGCTAGCTTTCAGCATTAACTTATTTGTCCGCATTATTTCCGCATTAACTTATTGTTCATGATGAATTTGGCCCTCATGAATCAGCAATATTTATTCGGCTATGGCAGCTTTGCGCAAATGCGTGGGCGTTCGTCTTTTATAGATGGATGATCGACCCTTGTAGACTATTGTTGTCAGCTGATCAGGGTTAGGGTCTACGATAAAAAACTGCCTCTTTCGCCGAGCTTTCGATATCTTATAATATCTTCATCAGGGCTTGGAGACGTTATTTATGTGGTCAGGCCCTGCTGTCCACCGTCATCTTTGAAGGGAACCATTATTAAAACCTAAACTATTGCAGATGAAGAAATTTTTCTCTCACAGTTAAACATCACTTTCCCGGCTATGTCAAATTAAATTTAGCTATTACAAAATAAATTAGTCAACAATAAAACAACGTAATAAAATAGAATAATTTGAGCAACAAACAGAGATACATAGTATATATATATTACTTATATTATAGATAGTATCTCTGTTTGTTGCTCAAATTATTCTATTTTATTACGTTGTTTTATTGTTGACTAATTTATTTTGTAATAGCTAAATTTAATTTGACATAGCCGGGAAAGTGATGTTTAACTGTGAGAGAAAAATTTCTTCATCTGCAATAGTTTAGGTTTTAATAATGGTTCCCTTCAAAGATGACGGTGGACAGCAGGGCCTGACCACATAAATAACGTCTCCAAGCCCTGATGAAGATATTATAAGATATCGAAAGCTCGGCGAAAGAGGCAGTTTTTTATCGTAGACCCTAACCCTGATCAGCTGACAACAACAGTTCGTCTTTTATTTTGCATTTTTGAATTAATGGGTTTTTCACTTGAATGTTTTACAAAAAAATTTAACAAATCTCTTCACTCTGGGTAGTGGGTACTTGATACAAACCGTCACTTTTGGCTTCCTTACTGAAGATTTCAATCAAATGAAAATTCAGGGAAACATGATGAAAACTGAAGCCTTTCTTCACTCCCCCGGGCTTTCATCTGGGGTAACCTCATTCAAATAGGAACATCTTCATCCTATGTTATGTGTACACAGAATTATTGTTATCTCATCGCATTTTAATTGGTAAATACGTTGAAATATTTTTTGGGCAAACATTGAGTTCTTTCTCCGCGATCAGCCGCCTGCATTATTCAACATTTACGTTCAATCGCCTCTATTCTGCATGCGTGGGCTTGAAAGGTCCCTCTTTTATTCCTGATACGAGCTTAATACTTCAGAAACATCAAACGCATGCGAAATAGTGACCGGAAACCTACGAGGACGGAAACCGCGTCAAATTCACGCAAGCCTTCACCTGCTTTTCCATTTATGTTTTTCATCTCTTTCCGTCCGGTTGAATCCTCTGAGAACATGTTACTTTTTCCATATTTTTTACGTTTATCCTTTTGTGCGCTACCCCTTCTTGAGCTCAACTCTTTTCGCGTCGCGGTTTTGTTTCGGCGTTAGCCACCGCTGGACAGCTAAACAGGTGGAACGGCGGAAATAAAGTATTTTTTCGCCATTCTGGTCGTAAAAAATATATGCGAAAACTGCGAGTATATTTTTCTCCGACCGACTCTCGCTTATTTGGACGGCTCTTGTCCACAAAGGGTGGAAATCCAACGGACGTCTTTTCACATTAAAGCGAATCCTATTTTACAGTCCCCTGCTCAGTTTCCTTTTTTCGTCATTCCGACTGGAACTGGACTAGTCGGTTTTCCTAAAAGAATTATTTATTCTGGTAAACTTTCCCCTTTTTTCGAAAAAAAAGATTAAAAACGCAAGTGGGCTTTATCCTCTCAAATGTAAATCCCTTTAGGGCTGCTCATCTGTACCGGTGAGCTATGACATTTTCTAATTAGCGGACCAAATTTTTTAATGAAATGCCTCCTTCAGCTAAGTTCATTGGGCTGGCCATTTCCAGCCTGATGGAGAGACCAAAGGCTATAGACATTCAAGCATTGTGGACGATTTACTGAAGGTTAGTTTTACTATTGACAGCGTGTTTCGCAAGAAATCAGTGATTTTATAAGGAAAATATTAGGTGCGTGTTTTCAACTATTATAAAAATGCATTCCTTACTACCTAGGTTATAACTATTTTTATTTTTACGAAATAAATGGAAGTATGCCTGTTGATAATTTCAGAGTAGGTTAGACATTTTTTCTCGGGCGATTACAATGGTTTATTATTGAATAATAAACCAAAATCCAACCATCGTTTCAACGGGTTTCACACGATTTCGAGGAATATTCGAAAAGGATAATTTATCTGTAATATGTACAAGAACTGGTCCATTGCCAAAGTGCTGCAGCGTCTCCTAACCCCGTTGAAGTGTTGGCGGTTATCCTATATTCGTTCGAAAACAACGAGACAACTTTCCAAACTTTGGCCGAAAAAGACATCCTCAGAAGTTTACCGAATCAAGATTTTTTATATGCATGCCCTATAAAACCTCATTAACTTTGGTTCGTACTACGAACTTCGTAGGTAATTATTGTTCAGAGCATCGTGATTTTTGGCAAGAAAGTGAAAAACCATATAGCATTCTTGAACGACCAGAATAATACCGAAAATGCTATGTAGAAAAAGAAAAACGTTTTTTGTAAAGATAGGCCAAACGCGCAGCAGGTCCCCAAGGTATAGTTTGGAAAATAAGAACCTATAAAAAATGTCAAACTCATGTTTTTTCCTCTGGGGTCAACTCAAAATTCCGACGATTGCAAAAGTTACGCCCATATCCTTTGTTGCCCAACTGAAGACCCTGAAGAAAGAACGACTTTCGAGGATTTTCCCAATCATTTGGAGAATTTTCAAGAATCGATTTCAGAATTTTCCAAGCAAATTCGGTGTAGAAGATTCTCTGTTTGGTACCTACGGACAATTTTCAAATCGCTCCATTAGACAAAGCAGCTCGAATTGGTGAATTTCAAAATTGCATCGACACACCGAAAGTTGCATCCAGCGCAGACTTGCCTACAGCCGTAAAAGCGGTGCGGAATGCGGGACCCAACCCGGAAAAGGATCGAGGTGGAGGCGATGGAGGGGAAACGGGGAAAAAGAAGAAGACCGGGCAAAAAGGCGCAAAATGAAAAATAAGACGACCGAACTGAGCTGAGATACCAGGTGGGCAGGAAAATGGAGATACACCGAGAATGCTGTTCTGAAAACGTCGGCCAAGTATAATGGCAGCTCATGCTACCAACGTTCTAGTGCCAATAACTTAGAATTCAAACTGTGCATGGCCAAAACCAAGTACCATTGCCTCACTATCCAAAAACCAAGCAAACCCCATTAAAGTTCTGGTTATTTAATTGCCAACAAAAACTCCTTTTTACCCATGTACACCAAAAAGCAACGGATGAGATTAAAAAACTAAAAATCAAGAATCTCTTTTCCAAAAAAAGTAGATTTTTAGCGGTTATTCGGCCCAAAAGGCTCCTCTTTACTAAAAAATTAAAAAACGGCAATTTTCCAGTCGGTTGGTTGAAAAAATTTAAGATCATTTTTTCAAATCAATTGCTCATCCTCTTCTTCATAATTTATGTAATCGAGCTCCAATATATTTTGATCTCTATAGATAGAAATATTTCTAAATAATTTTGCAAGTAGAAATATTTTGTAAAAAATTTCGGTGCCCAAAAAAATTGAAGGAACATCGAGGTGTGCTTACCTGATATTTTGTAAGAATCAGCATCTCCAATCATGCTTCTTGTTCAGTTGGGCCGAGCTAATAGAAGTGGTCGCTGTAGCCATGTTTTGGCATAGCTCAACTATACGTAACGGGGATCTCAACTAGTGCAAGGACAACAGGGTCAATAAGTCCCTGGACGACCCTTGAGGAACAGCCAGCGGAAACTGTTTACCGTCCCTTGGCACTTGTATATCTTCCTTCAGATGGTCTCCAGCCGGACGTACATATTGAGCCAAAACATAGGTAGTTCCGAGGTTTAGAACTGCCGTCGGCAATGTCTGAAGTGCTT
The DNA here is from genome assembly GCA_036186465.1 of Nesidiocoris tenuis. NCBI lineage: Eukaryota > Metazoa > Arthropoda > Insecta > Hemiptera > Miridae > Nesidiocoris > Nesidiocoris tenuis. The sequence continues at coordinate 6,919,089 of AP028912.1, read as the reverse complement.
GCAGGTGGGGCCTTATGATAGAACATTTCGTGCCCGGATGTTTATTGGTTTAGGATCCATAAGCAGCTAGCATTGGCGTGGACGACTTCCTTACGTGCTGACTATTCTCTCTCCTCCCTCTATCTGCTAAACATTCGGCCTCAACGTTGCTATATCGTGAGTATACCTACTGAAGCCACGGAATTACAGCAATTTTTAATCTATCATCATGATATGTAGGCATTCGGGTGGTAGTTGTCAGCAGCAGAGCAAGAGCCCGGGTGGAAAAAACGGGGATGGGGTGCCAGTTGGCAGTTGCCACCCCGTCCCAATTTTTTCACCCAATTGCCACCCGGGGTCTTACCCTGCTGTTGTTAGCAGCTAAGTTCGTTTCCTTGTCGTGCTTCTCTTAATTCTTCATTATTAGGTTCGTTCCAGCGAATCTGGAAGCGGGTTCGATGGAATGAGCATTTTGTTTTTGAATTGTATAGGTTAGAGTAAATAAATATTGTTTCAGGTGCTCTTCGAAGGTAAACTGTTTGATCGATTTGTAGACAGATACGATCAGCGTGGCAGATACATCAAATCCAGGCGATTCGAATCAATATCCTCCAGCTGTTTTCGGATCGTATTTGGACTTAGGTCCCGTCTTTGACCAAAGACTCGGCCCCATGTTGTTGTTTATTCGGCTCCTTGACCCAAGGATTCTGCGGCCTCCGATTGATTGGCAATCCACGTCGACGCGGCTGGCCATAAGTCATCGATGAGACCCAATTAATTGACCGGTTAACTCAACGTTAATTGCAGTCAGGCAAATCGACCGTGCGTGTCAAACTGGATCAAGAGACGCTAGGTAGATGTGCATCTGATCCGATCTAAAACAATAGTTCCAAATTAACAATGCATTAGCGTAGCATTTTCCCACAAGGGATATACTTGAAAAAATCTGTCACGAGACATGAAACCCCTTCGCAAGATATTTGAGAGTTCTTTTTAGAATATCCCGTATCGGAAGCGGAATGGGACAAAATGGGACCTTCCCCTATTTTGAGTGCAACAAAGTTTAGACTGAAAATGGCATTTGTTCTTGACCGACATCACTAAATTCCACAATCCAGTGGATCCTTCAGTGGCTTTTGGATTTTAGAGGCTTCTAGAACGACACGACAAGCCTCATTCTGACCTCAAGACCGTGACGCACTCCAACGACTCTAAGAGAGACTCTCATTCGCCATGTACAAAACATTTGTTTAGCAATTGTCAACAATTTACAACACGAATAAAAACCGGTAGTGCGAAAGACAAGGCGTGACCGCATGCCTCCCCCGCACCCCGGCCGTGCACCACCTCGCCTATCTGACATCAGTGAAAATGTTCGTCTGTGATGCACTGCAGCCAGCAACGCTATATCAATGGACCCAAGACATCAAAGTTGTTGTTGTTTTGCGCGCATACCTATGAGCAATGAGGCGCAATCCGTTCTGGAACGTCCACACACCAGAGACGCTAAAATAAGTCTTGAGGAGTTGCAGCGAGTCGTCATGTTGGGAACGACATGCGTGTAGTTCAGCCTTTCGCCCCGAAAAGAACGAAACGTCGACAAAAAGTATACATTCGGGTCATTTCTAATTGGTCATTGCAGACGAAGTTATCAGGGATGCATACTGAGCAACGCTTGCATAAGGGTCAGTTCGATCAGGCCAGCTAGTTGCTGACGACGCCAAGCGTTTCCAAGCCAAGTCCCCAAGGTCATCTCCGTTTGCGCAGCCAGCAATCGGAAGTTTTTCTTCACCTCTAAACTTTTGGGTTTTCAACATACGGGGTTTTACAGACTCACTGTCGATAGCTTGAGTTTGTTTGGCATCAATAGTTATTGATCAAACAGACCCTAAGAGTCGTGTGACGAGCTTCCTAGCCACAAGTGGATGGTAAAGATGTGGAATCTGCCGAATGTGGGATCAGGAGTTTTTCAATCTAGATCTTGGAGTAGTGAGGCCATCGTCCTTGAGGACCCATGGCCATGCGCATAACTATCAACCTGTTCGAATCTGGATGAGCAGTGCCGTAGTACTCACAGAAGAGCCTGCATCCGAGTCTGGCGCTTATTTCAGCAAAATGCAATGTATTGCGCACTCACGCCTTGTAATACAAAAAAGAATAAATTGTCAGAATGCGAGAAAAAAATTCTGCCGAACACGAGGACCATTAAATGGTCACAAATTTTGTGAATTTATTACAAGCCTAAAATATCCATAACCATAGCAGAAATCCCACAAAACGTGAAAAACATCTTCCAAACTATTGTAGGTGGCGCTCGCATATGCGTCAAGTATAATAAGAAAACAAGAATTTGTATACAAGCCAACGGAGCAATAGAGAGGGAAGTATGAGGAAAACGCGTCAGAAATAAGATAGAAAATAGTCTGAGTTCGGGCTTGGATGAGCTAGAGTGATGACCTCATGACGCGCGCTCTACGTTTTGTACCGGTTTTCAGTGAGTTTGAAGTGCTAAAACTTGTGAAAAAGTGGCATATGCTTCGCCCTTATGACTGATCACATGTCGGTGAAATCTTTTTGACCGGAGAGCTTTGTTTAACTGGTATAAAGTCAAGTTGGATAAATACAAGCTATTGGAAGGCTAGCCGGTGACCTAGTTAATTGTCCGCAGTTTTCCTCATTACGTGGAGCCCGCGGTGACGATTGGAGTGTAGTCGGTCGCGCTGCAGTGACATATAGTCGGCCGCTAGCGTTGTGCTAAGAGTAGTGGGGTGAGCTCGGCTCCCCCTGTACGTTCGGTCTGCGGGGCGCACGCGTTGCGTCAGTCTACGGATGGATGAAATAAACCATCTCCAACTAAGAGCCTCGCTCTTAGAGAACAACATGAGATCTATGGAGAAAACAAAGAGTGACTTGATCTCTATGATTCGCAATGAAAGAGCCACCTTGGGAGAGGTGAAGATGGGCTCAATTTTGAGAGAGGTCGAGGAATTAGCAGATTTTGCATTGGCCGCATCGAAGGGGTACAGCGAGGTGCTCGAAGCCTTTGATTTGAGGCATGAGGTCGTACCAAGGCTCAATTTATTATCTGAAGAGATTGAGAAGATAAATGAGAAGGTTGAGCAGATATCAAAAGAGAACATACTCCAGTACGTACTTGAGAGGCTGGACAACGAGGCCAAACACAGGAAGCAGGATATGGCGCAAATTTCAACTGGGATCGGCCGGATGGAAAAAGCCATTGAAAAGGCGAGGAATGACCTTAAAAAGGAAGCGGTCGGTTTCTCAAGGAGGAATGCAGCAAGAGAAGACACGACCTCGGATGGCGCGATCTCAACAGAGGAGTGGTCTGAGGTTCTAAGTCCAAAAAAAAGCAGCGCGCCCCGAACATTCGCTCAAATGGTCAAGTCGGAAATCAAGAGGAACGTGTCCAACGACAGGGCAAGTACGATCTTAGTTTCGAACCCTAACCTCAGCCCACAGTCAACGAGGAGAGAGGTTATGAAAGCAATCGACCCTGCTGCTCAGGGCATAAAGATTAGGGCAATGAGAACAAAGGGCAAAGAAGGAGTTGTATTAGCGACGGCAAGCCAAGAGGACAACGTGAAGATCCAGAGCAACGTCCAGCTTCGCAATGCCGGTTTTACTGTACAAGAGTCAATGGGCGACAACCCCAGACTTAGAGTGCATGGCGTTCAAGCAGAGCTCGCTCCCGAGGAATTCGTACGTGCTGCATTTGCTCAAAATTTCCAGGGCAATTGGACCGAGTCCATGTTCAGGGCCTCTTTCAAGCCGTTGTTCAAAACAGGCAAGAGGGATTTGGACACGGTGATCTGGGTTGTCGAAACCTCACCAGAGATGAGGAGAGCAGTTCTGAACCAAGGGCGACTGTACATCAAATGGGACAGCTGCTGGGTTGCGGACTTTGTACGTGTATCTAGGTGCTTCAAGTGTCAGGCTTTTGACCACGTCGCAAAATTCTGCAGGGGTGTGGAAATATGCAAACACTGTGCAGCCGAGGGACACAAGGAGGAGGCTTGCCCTGCAAAAAATGAGCCACCCAAGTGCAGCAACTGCAGAAGAGCTAAGGAGGACGACGGCCATGCAGTGGCCTCTGAGAACTGTCCTGCTTACAATTGGGCAGTTCGTAAGAGGCTCCGTAGAACCAACTATGGAAAGGAAGCGGAGCAGCAGGGAACCCAACAGCCGCCAGCACCGTGCCCCCGGAACTGTGACTCTGGGGGGAATGCCAAGAGGGACAGAGAAGAGGCCTCCCCTCAGGGCCCCTCAGAGAAACGAGTCATTTCAGACTTGGACAGGCCTGAACCTCCAGTTACGCCCAGAAGAAGGTCGGAGGGGACTGAGATTGCTTGGAAGGAGTTATGTAGGCACTGCTTTAAATATGGGCATACAACAAGTCAGTGCCGCTCGTTAGTAGCCGCTTGTGAACACTGCGGGTTGGAGGGGCACAAGGTAGAAACCTGCCCAAACAGAGGCTCATCGACGCGATGCGTTCAATGCATCAGGCTCAAGTTGAAAAAGGACGCTACCAAACACAGCGTCCTAACTCCGGAAATTTGCCCAGCATACATTATGCATATCAAGCTTGTGAACAAGGGTGAGCCCAATTTGGCAATATGCTCCCCGCCCTAGAAACAAGTCCTCAGGATGGATCCATAGCCTGAACTACCTCTACTGCACTCAACAGCGAGAACTGATGGGGAGGAGCAAACAAGCGGGTGCGCTAGCTCAAGAATCGGCTAAAAAAATATAAAAAAATAATGAGATAAATTTGACTAAATTAATACTGATGTGTCGTTCTGTGAATTTGTAGATTCTAATGATTAATATCGACTGTATACTTCAATTCGGTTCTATTTGTTACTTTGCCAGTGTGCATTGTTGGTTGCGTGAAAACTATGCTATGGATGTAAAAAAAACCTTTGTGAAATCTTCGGATCAACACAAATAAAACAAAAAAAAAAAAAAAAAAAAAAAATAGAAAATAGTCTTGAAACGTGAAATAGAAAGAGTGAGGAGTCGACTGGTGCAGATACAGCCGATGCTGGAGAAAAGCCTTGAGATCGGCCAATCAACTCGACTGCGAGGCTGCGCGACGGTGACGCAACGAAATTCAAACTAGGAGGGGAAGTGGGGGGGGGTGGGGTTCTGGCCGGAAAGGGAACTTTCTGTTATCTTTCTCTGTGCCAAGGTGAGTCGAGACCTCGGGTGCTTCTCGTGGCTCAGACTCGAATGGAACTGCCGGTGGTACAACTGGTGTCCCCCTTATATGTACAAACACGACCTATCCTCGTTTATCATCGATACCCAACTCGAATTGCGATATCTCTGGATTTGTACGGCGCGGAGTTGCACCTATTCGGTGGCCACCTGACAAAATGTTTGATTCGTAGCGAAATTTTGACTCTGCATTGCCAACTGAAGAGTTTTTTTTTTTCAAAACTACATAATATATTATATCCATTTTCGAGTTTTGTCGGTATCGATTTCGTTTTTCGATTTCGATTCATAGCAGTTTTAGTACCTATAAGCAATCGAAAATCGAAAAAACGAAATCGATATCGACAAAACTCGAAAGTGGATATGCTGTTTTGAAAAAAAAAACTCTTCAGTTGAATGCTCGAACGTTGTTCGTTTTTGTAGCCAAGTTGTAGTCTTCACATTTTTCATTCAGACCCAAGGGTCACAGAGCGGATGAATTGACGAGTATTTCCTAATTGGTAAATTAGCATCATGATATTTCTAGATATTTATGAAAACCTTCAGTTTGATACCGATTTATCTACCCAAAGTATTCCATGGTATAAATACCATAAATTTATTGCTGTTTTTTTGTCTACGCTTTACTGATTTTTTCTGTCTGAAAATTTCACAGATATTCATCGAAAACCACTGCACCTTCTTGTGAATGAATAATTCAGTTCAAAAATTATGTAACAAAATTTTTGGACCCGAGGACATTTAAACGACCGGTCGAGTTTATTCTAAACACCTCAGTCTCGCTTTGGAATATAAATGAACTTCTCGGTTCGGAAATCAGTGTTGTAATTTTTCCAGCATTGTGAAACAAGAAGGGACTGGATTTGGCTTCATTTTTCGCTTTGTAGTTGATTGATGCCGAACAATCTCATGTATCTACCAAATTGCCGAACCGATTTCTTGAACAAATTCGAAAATTTAACAAATCATATTGAGCATTTTCCCAAACGAAGTGCCCTGGAAAATTATCAATTTGGTTTGGGAAATTGTCAAAGTGATTCAGGAAATTGTCATCTTGGTTTGGAAAATTCTCAATTCGACTTGTAAAAACGATATTTGACAAGATATTTTCGGGATCTGGACAAGGATCGAGTATGTTGAGGGAAGAGCTTTTGTCAAGATAGCTTCTAATTTTTCCCATTTTTTTTTACTGAGCCCAAAAATGCACCGAGAAACTGGATTTTTTGGCTTCTTCAAGCTGTTTTTTAAAATTCCTGAATTCCTAATTCAAGTTTCAAAATTTGTTTTTCAATTTCTTATAAGATCTTATAATATAAGCATACCTGCTGAAAGATTTTTTTTCAATTTTTTCTTTCAACCTAAGTTACTAGTTTTTTTAGAACTTTTGGTACATTATTTCCAGAAATAATGTACCTATGTAATTGTTCAAGAAAATTTTTTTTACAACACCCCCTGAAAATTTGTTCTTTCACGTTTCAGAGGTTCTAGAACAAGAATCTGCAATAAAAATTTTTTGTCCGTCCGCCGTACGCCGTACGCCGTACGCCGTACGCCGTCAGCAGCAAAACGCATAGAAGGAGTGGTCCGATTTCAAAAAAAAAAAAACGAGCGTTTAGCAAATTTTCCTGTGACGTGCACCTCCTATAAGGGAATCCTCTGAATCAACTCTAGACTACTCAAAAACGATCAAATGTAAAAAAAGTCATGATCTCAAAAACAGTTTTTTTGGGTTTTCGACCCCTTAAAATTTTTTGATCGGATTCCCCTGACAATATGCCTCAAGTTGGAGCAAAACACAACTTTTAGGACCAACCGCACCAAAATCGGATCAGCGGTTCGATACGAAGTGGACGGACGAAATTTTGGCCAAAAATTTCGTCCAGCCACTTCGTATTGAAATACTGATCCGATTTTGACTAAATTAGTCTTGAAAGTTGTGGTTTGCTCCAACTTAAGGCATATTGTCCGGGCAATCCGATCGGAGAAGGTTAACGGGTCCAATTCGGCATAATTAGGGTATATTTTTGAAAAAACACAAAATCTCAATTTTGAAGGTGATGCCGTGGGTTTAGAATTTTTTGAATATTTTTCCCGTGTTTCTCGCTTGATTTACCATAAGATAGGGTGGTTTTTCCGAAAAAATTCGAAAATTTGGTTTTTGAATCGGTTTGGCTTGAATTTCTTAATGCGATTTCTGCGTTTTCGCGTTTTTGGCAATTTGAGGGAGTCCTACTGAACCGATTTTGAATTTTTTGAGCTCGTTGGATTCCTTGAAGGTTTTTACACATTTTTCACTCCCTATAAGTCAAAATCGATTGGGGTTTAGTAATCAAAAACTGGTTTAAAGACTAATTTTTGACCTAAACAAAAAATATTTTTTGACCCTTTAAAAAAAATGTTAAAATTCCAAAAAAAATATTTTTGAGTAGGTTTTGGGCAGGTACATGACACAAAAAATTTGCAATTTTCTACAACTCTCCAGGACTAAGAAAAATGAAAAAAACCGATTTCAGCTGGAAAATCCTAGCCTAGGAAAAATTTCAAAAAAATGATGGATTTGACTTCGGGGTTTTTTGGCGGGAATATTTAGATATTGACTATGAAACATGAAATTTGGCATTTTTTCGAGATTTTGGTCAACAGGGTCAATTTTGGGGGCAGTGACACTGCTGAAATTGCGGTTTTGCAGTTTTCTTGGGTTCACGGCACATGTTCCAATCGGTTCAAGGCGTGAGGAATACGAAATGGCGGCTGTAACATTCCCACCCTTGATCTTGGTAGGGTGGGGAAGTAGGGGACTTCCCCTACCCCTACCGGCTCTTTCGTCGTCTATTGGCTCAGATTTATTAGAAACTGAAAGTGTGAAGCTGGGATTGGACAGCTTATGTTAATGGGGCGGATCTTGATAACAGTTGTCACCTGTTAACGCGGTTAACAAAATGGCTGCCTTCTTGCCGCCAGGCCTCAGGAAATATTTCTTTGAAAGCAGCCGCCAGGTATTTTCTTTTTATACCTACCTATTTATTATCATTGTGAAAACGTACCTTTTCGGCATAATTGAATTCACGATTGACCATTACTCCACAAATGATATGATGATAAACCGACCTACTCCAACTATTTGAACTTTATTTTCTGAGGTACCCAGACAAATAATGTACCCATGTCACTAATCTACTTAGCAGCGTTTTTTATTGTTATGGTAGGTGGCTGGAGTCAGTCGAAGACGAGCGATAACCGTACGGGGTATTTTCCTAAACATCGGTTTTTCTCAAAGTTTTTTTGTCGCTCTTTTGATTCGGAAAGAAAGTATTGAATAAGGAAAATACCTAGTATTTCTATCAAATTCCACCCATTTGACCATTAGGAATCCACGTAGAAAAAAGTTGAGGCGGGGCATTACTTCTTTCCTCTCCTTTGCAGTTGAGACAGCTAATTTTAGCACTCGTAAACTTGAAGTTTATGGCCCCTTGGCAGAACTCCTGGGCCTGGCCACTTTTTCGGTGGATCCATTACGAAACTATGGCAATCGGCAGTATGTGAGTTTATCGCCTGTATATTTTTACACAAATTACCCCACCGTGTAGGTTACACGAGAGCGAGCGGATATTCTCGCCAATATTTCTGCAAGGTGTTTACCGTGCGTTTTTAAGGTTCTTAAAATTCCTAGGACGTCGTTATGAATTTTAATCGGGACCGGTTAACTCAACAATAACAGCCTCATTGTCGCTCAAATTCGCGTCTTCCGCCATTTACGAGAAAAATACGTTCACTATCGCTAGTATTGAAGAGCAGGTAAGAGATTTCATGATGCGCCTCACGACTCATTCAATCGCTTTTCCTCTTTGACATTTAAAAAAGTGATAAATCGAATTCCCAAATGAATAAACCAGCTGATAATGCACAGAAGATACTTATTTGCTGTAAATCAGGGCCAAATTCATGATATTCACACGTATCTAGGACTAAACTGAAACACGGATGGATATTGTTCACGGATAGGAGCTCATCGGTTAACTTTCCGCTGTCTGTCACCTCTTTTTTCCAGTGCAGTAATGCTCAAAAACGTGATTGGAAAAAGTAGGTTGGTATATAAAGTGAAATTTTGAGGAGAAATTCGTACCTTTCACTCTTTGGACTACTATTAACTTTGTAAACAAGGGATGGAAAAAATTCCAGACGAGTCTGTGACGATGACGATTATCAGGCAGAATCCCAAAAGAAGACATTTCCTCCGATACCCGGTCGACGTTTGTAACGGCTTCCGATAAAACGAGAGCGAAACAGAGGCCGATAACGGCTGAGCGACAAAGACGAATTCGACTGGACCGCTATAAAGACGATAACGTCAACGACTTGTCGTTATCGGCTCGCCCGGCGCCGAGACGCGTTTTCCCAACTTCTATATCGACATCGGACGATTGGGATGTGAAGTATGGCAAACATCTTGCGAACTTCTTCTCTCAGCTTTCAGTGACGAAAAACTAGTGCTAGGGAGGTGCGTGGTAAGCGCAGTACTTCGAAATAATGGCGAAATTTGGGATACATGTCATCACGCTTGTGGCAACACCGGGTAACTCACTTTTTCCAATTTTCCAGGAGAGGCAAAAAACTTATTATTGTAAAAATTATAAGTGACCTAATAATAAAGAAGAGGTTGGACCCCAAGCTGTGTTGCGCACCACCACTAGCGCTCTCGTGGCTTGATCGTCAACTTGTCCCTTATCTCTGCTATCTTCTCCCGGCGTCTTGCTTCCTTACATCTCTTTCTGTATATATCTGATTCAATATCATGCTTGATTAGCGTTTGACTGATGAGTATGTCGAATTGGACTGATGAGGGATGTTTTTCTGTCTTGGAGATGCGAGCGCAGCGAGCATCCAGGTCACCAGATCTGTTGCGCACCACCACTAGCGAGAATAGCAGAGAACTAGAAGAACTAGAATAGAATAGAACTAGAGAGATAGCAGAGATAAGGGACAAGTTGACGATCAAGCCACGAGAGCGCTAGTGGTGGTGCGCAACACAGCTTGGGGTCCAACCTCTTCTTAATAATAAGTTTCCCATGTTCCCAAGTTGGGTCTTACTGTTAAATTTGATCGAGTTGGCTCTAAAGACGTCTAGAGACTTGCCATCGGGCGTGTGGTTGCACTGAGATAGCACGTTTTGACGATAATTTGAGATACCCACTGTTGACCGAATTGCGATTTACGCGCTTCCTAACGAACTGACAATAAAACTAGCTCCGCTAATCGATCCGCCACCTCTTTTTCCATACAAAAGCGTTCTTAACTCAAAACCGTCAGAAAATGAGTTAGCTGGTGTTGCCATTAACGTGACGATGTATTTTAATTGATTTTGTAGTTGCTCCGTTAGTTAGTAATTTATAAAAGCAATAGAGGTGCGAAGAGTTTTGGAATAAAAAGAATATACTCAAACATTTCGCAGTCGAAGACGAATATTTCAAAGCCTTGAACACCCAAATTGAGCCATCGTTACCTCAATAGAAAAGTATAATTCAAATAATCTGGAAAAAACTTTAAAAAATTGCTCATGAAACAAAAAACTAAAGAAAGATATTATAAATCACTAGCTGTACCCGCCCGGCGTTGCCCGTGCAAAAAAAAATAGAAAATGCAGATAAGTGAATAGCGCGGGAATCTCTCTCTCCCCCCCCCACACACACACACACACACACACACACACAACATTCCCCGTCGATAAAAATCAGATACAGGGCTACCCAATCATATAACTCCCGTTATCGAACCTTCAGTCATTCTTGAGTTGTATCGGCACAAACATTGTACACTTTTTTTTAGGACCCCGTAAAACAATCAGTTGTAAAAAATTGATAGCTGTACCCGCCCGTGCCCCCGTGTGCTTGGTTGTCACTTTTTTCACTTAATTCACTTTTTTCACGTTTAAAACTCACTTTTTTAAAACTTAAAAACTCACTTTTTTAAAATTCAATTTTTTCACTTTTTTTAAATTTAAAAAATTTTTTTTTTTTTTCAAAAATCGAAAATTGGGATTTGAGGTCTTGTTGCCAGCCCCTTTGTGCTTCCGCGTAAAAAATTCCAGGTCCCTGCGTGCGATAGATTTGGCTGGAGAGCTCGGTCAAACAAACAAATAAACAAACAAATAAACAAACAAACACTTGCTTTTATTATTATAGATTCTGGACAGAATGATAGATTCTGCTTAGGTGGGCATTTTCGCAAAAGAAATTGTAAAAATATCGACATTTGAAGACGTGAAGTTTTTTTATGCGGAGCAAACAGAAGACTTGAAATTGCGAATTAGTGCAATTAAACAGAATTGTGGTTGCGCCGTTTTTGATTAAATAATTCGTGATTAATCCGCTCATTATTTCTATAAAGTGCAGCCAGTAGGAAGTGTTTTGTTCCAAGTACCATCGAGTTTTTCTCCTTAAATGTGAAATACGTTCGAAGAAAATGGTCGATCGACAAAAAGTGCACTTGACAAGTGAGGATTCTTTCCTGGAAGTGAGCAAAGCTCGTCCGAAAGCACAATGTTAACCAGCTCGCATCCATTGTATGGTAATGAGCAGCTAATGCCTTCGAGGAATTATAAGACCTCGTTAAACCTAGGATGGAAATGGGAGCACCAATATGTACGACTTTTGACCATCTAAAACGTTAACAGTGGAAATTGTGATTGGATTTTTTCGAATATGAATTTCGCTAAATTCGGATCGGTACATAAATTATCAGATTTCTTATGAATTGGTGCGAAAAATTTCGTTTGTTCAATCATGGTTCGAATTCGTTCCAATCAGGAACGTCAAAATCGCACATAATCGTCAATGTATCAATCGTCATGATGTCAAAATTGATTTTTATAGTATAGGTAAGTATACTATTTATTTTCTTAATTTGTTTTTTGTTTCCATTCTACCTTATTTTCATCCTTTTTCAAATTTCTATCGGGGAAGGTATAAAATTCACTGGATACCTCCAATTTGCGTTCAATTACCGTGTTCCGAACTAAAATTCATTCCAACCGTGCGTTTAAATCGATCCGGCTAGAAAAGTCAGGGTTTTCCGGCAGTTGGCCTCGCTTTTTTACTGATAACCTCGACCTACGACAACTTTCTACACACGGAACGGAACTTTTTTCAACGTTCGAACTACCAGTCCCACGCGAACCAATCGTATCGTAGGAATAAGCCGACTTCGAGGAAAGAAGACGTTTATTCAACTTGCATATCCGCTAGTTACATTTTAATTCGCATTCTTACGAGTGAATTCGTAATCGTTTGAAAATAATTGACATTGGACCGAAGGTCAAAAAACATGTGCCGTGACCGTGACTTTCATGAACTTTGATGAGTAGGAATGAGAATATGTTGTTGAATATATATTAGGACATTTTAAAATTTTATCTAGGTGACATTTTATAATTTCCCCCTATCCCTAATTCACTGAAACTCAAACTCAAACTGAAACTCCATCTGAAAGTCACACTCAACTAATGTGAAAATCGAATTGAAACCGATACTCAATCTGAGACTCAAACTGAAACTCGACTTTAAACTGAAACTTTATCCGAAATTCAAAATGAAACTCCAATGATACTGAAACTTAAACTGAAGCTCAATTTGAAAGTCAAGCTCAAATGAAACTCAAACTGAAACTTTAAGTCGAACTCAAACCGAAAATCAAACTGAGACTCGAACTGTAGCTCAATCTGGAAGTCAAACTGAATTTCAATCTGAGGCTCAAACTGAAACCCAAATTCAACTCAAACTGAAGCTCAACCTGAATGTCTAACTGAAACTCAATCGGGAGGTAAAACTCGAACTGAAATGCAAAATAAAATGAAAACTCAAACTGAAGCTCAATTTGAAAGTCAAACTCAAACTGAAACTTATGCTCAAAGTCAAACCGGAATTCAAACTCAAAATAAAACTTGAAACTGAATCTGAAACTGAAAGTCGAACTCAAGTTCAAACTGATACGCATACACAAAGCCGACTCACTGAAAGTCAATTAGAATGTCAAATTGAAGGTCAAGATGAAATTCAAACAGAAACTCAATCTGAAACTCACTCAAACTGGAACTTAATCTTTCATTTTGATTTTGAGATTGAATTCTAGTTTGAATTTCAGCTCAACTTTCAGTTTGAGTTTCAGTTTGATCTCGAGTTTCAGCTCACGTTTCAGTTTGAGTTTGACTTTGTATTATTTGAATATAAGTTAGCATTTCAGTTTGAGTTTTGAATTGAGTTTCAGTTTGAGTTTGACTTCGAATATAAGTTTCAGTTCAAGTTTGACTGAGTTTAAGTTTCTGTTTGATTTTGAGATATTTCAGTTTAGTTTCAGCTTAAAATTCAGTTGATTGAGATTCATTTTGAGCTTCAGTTCGAGTTTCAGTAGGATTTTTTTAGTTCGAATTTGTGTTTAGTTCAGACTCTGAGTATCAGTTTCTGATTGATTCCATTTTCCGTTCGAATTTCAGTTTCTGTTTTACTTTCACTTCGAGTTTCAGTTTGACTTTGAGAATGAGCAGCCTCTAAAGCTGTTAAAATCAATTTGGGTCAGGAATTTACAAATCAAATACGGAAGTGTTGTGCCTTATCTACGCACCACTGGTTTTACTTATTCTGTTCGCCTAAACCCAGGATCAGGAAATGTGGAATAAAGATAAATTGTGAATGATAATTCTCATTATTGATTTTAAATTATTAATTCTATTTTATTGATCAATGATAATTGCAACCAAAGACTTGCACGTGGCGATCTTGGATGCAACGATCCGAAGGTAACATTCTTGGCCTGCAATCGCGCCATCGCGGATCCGTCCGACAATATTCCGCGACGCCAAATCCGGGCAGACACCCGCGCATGAAGGTGAGCTAAGGTAACGCGGCCGCGAGAAAAGAACATGCATCGCATTAAGAACGAGGAAGAGCGTTTTGTTTTTATCCGGCAAGGGTGCGCCAGACAGAGAAGGAGCGACGGCCTGTCGAAAGCGAGCGACCGAGAGGGGAATCGATTTCGGGCGGCGCGGGGGACCAGGAAACGGGCGGACGCTAAAATTACACATCAAGGTGTTAGCGCGAATGAGAAGCAAACGGTCGGATTCGCCAAGTCGGGTGTTGCCGGGGAAAATATGCGATGCCGGTGCCAGAACTCGTTCGGATGCCAATGCACCGCCTTGGCGGAATCGAATTGAGTGGTGCTCCATAAGTGCACCAATTTGAATTTGGTGGGCTGAAAGCTTGAAAAATTTTCAAACGGAATGAATTTCTATTGGGTAATTTCTGACAATGCCTCATAAATTCAGACGGAATTTTAATTGAATATTTGTGGGAATTTTTCGTAGTACAGAAGTTTATTCACAAAACAAATTGCGAATCTCGATAAAGCGAAAGTGGAACGCGAGAGATGGCGAATATTAACGATGCCCACGGTGTTACTCGAGAAATTCTCATCTGCATGTCCATTTCGCTAATCCGTGATTTTATTTCTCAGTTTTTGATAATTCGATCTACGATGGGAGCTCTTCACGGATCGTTCTATCCGATTCACACGGAAAACATTAATTTTGGTACATGATTTCCGGAAATATTGAACCTATACCTATTTCTTCTCAGGGTAGTTCCGAACTGACGCCTAAAAAAACCTTACCTGAGTACCTTAGCTTAAATTTTCTTGTAAAATTTTCACTTTGATTCGGGGAATTCTCAATTTGATTTGAAAAATTCTCGATTTGATTTTGGTTATTCTCAATTTGATTTGAAAAATTCTCAATTTGCTTTGGAAATTTTCAAGTTCCATATTGAAGAAGTCGTATTAAATATTTTTTTGAAGAAGTCGTATCTCGTTTTGAGCTTTAATTTCGGATATGATCGCGTTAGTTTATTCCGGGTCCTCAGGAAATGCCACGGCCACCTGCGACAGTTGGGATTTTTTTTCTGCGACGGCGTTGCGACATGTTCAGTATGACAGGGTGGAAGTAGTTCGAGTTCAGCATAGCAGGGCAACAGTCTCGACGGGTGTGTTGTAAGTCTGGTTGAGTTTGTAACTTGGTCAAGGCAGGCAGTTCGAGAATGAGCTCCTCCGGCCCGACGGAGAGGAAGTCGAACGAGAGGCCGAGTCAGACGTGGACGTGCCCTGCCTCGGGATGGGGTATGAGGGCTGAGGCGTCTCGGAGGAGGGAGATGGTCACGTTCTGCGTTTTGCTTCACCGTTGAAAGCTATTCGCTACTACACGACCGATCAGTAGGCTGTTGAGCGAAAAAATAGCGAGAAAATTTGTCTTATATGACTTCTTTAAACCAGTGGTGCGTAGATAACACACAATACTTCCATATTTTGAAACGTAAAATTATGACACAATTTGATCACATTTTGACTACTTTCAAGGGTGTTTATGCAAAAAACATCGAAAAATTCACTATTAAAATTTTAAAATTCGCCCAAAATGAAAAAACGCCACATTTTCGGCATATAAAAAATATCCACATATTCTGCAAGGTAAAACAAAGATTTTAAGACCAAAAACGCTCAAATCGGTGCATTTTTGTGGCCGGAAAAAAATAAAATAGAAAACACTAAAAATGCAAATATATCGGAAGTACTGTGCGTTATCCAAATTTCGGTTATACAGGGTGTTAGGTCTTACCGAGACAAACATTTCAGTTCAAGAAATTTGAAAAATTGTTGAGAAATGAGGGAGTTATGGCCATTTTTGTAAATGACCACAGACGGACAGACGGACTAACGGACACACAGACACTTGTTCAGGAAGTGATTCTGAGTAAATGTGTATGAGAAAAAGTTTTTTCTGAAGCTCCGTTCCGATTCTCGATTTTAGGACGATCACAATACTTCCATTCACCCTGTAAATATGGAAGTAAAAATAGACATAGCTCCCTCAATTCTCGTACTTTTTTCAAAATTTTTGAACTGAAATGTTTGCCTCCAGTAGCAAGTCCCTGTTCAGCAGTCCCTGCTTGGATAAATCTAGCTTTAAAAAAGTCGATAAACCGGCTCTTTTTCAACATTCGTTTTAAAAAAGATTTATATTTTAAAAATTTACCTATGATTCTAAATGAGTATACCCTCCATTCATCCATAAATCGAGACGGTGTGAGCCGATCTTTTCGCAAACCAGCAATTCCTCCCTCCTTAGGTGTTAGCGCACACGACGGAATTGATTTCCATTTGCCTAAATTCATTTCGAATTAACTTTCAAACAATTATCAAGCCGGGAGAATTACGATAGTTATTTCCACTATCTAACTCCTATAATTATTAGGTAGCCCTTTGTTCGGCGAGACTATCAGTACTGCAGGATCTATCCGACTATTTGGAAACGCATTTGTTGGAATTCTAATCTGTTGCAAGCAATGCATGAACTGCTGCAGTTCGAGGGCCGTTGAGTTGGAAAACGTCGCTTTGATATGCAGTACCGATTCAGTGTAACGACGTGATGGTAAAATGCAATTGAGTGCACGAGGGCTACGCCCAAACATAGGCTGATTTATTCGGCGTTAATATCTTTCGTCTTGTAATTATGGTTTTCCACCGGTGACCAATTTCGGTCGAACTATTTTCACCATCATTCTGTTATCTTATTCCGGCTATTTTACTATAATTTCGAATTCCCCCAAATTCACGTTACGGATGAGCAATTATTGCTGTGTTGATAACTGAAAGCTGATTCTCGCCCCAACGAACGCGATTATCTGATTCGTGGTTAACGTATTCTTTCACCTTCCTCTCGAACAATTATTCTACAATCAGATTATGCACTACGGTGATCTGAAAGGTCCGATACCCGCTGTGATTTTGAATAATAAACTCCCTTCAACTATATTTCTCTTTACTATTTTTATTAAGTAACTGAGATTTGGATTACGTACATTTTCGTTTTTTTTATTGTTTCTATTCAAGTGTTATACTCGTATATTCTTTGTTTATTTTTAATTATTTTTTCATATTTTTAATATTCTCGTTTAGATTTATTTTGCTTAACCCACTGAACTTGACTAATCGTACGTTGAGCATTGCGGTGTATTTACAAAACATGGAAGTACTTTGTGTGCCCACCGAACTACAAAATTGGAACTAAATTAGATCGCCAATTTGTTTCAGGTATGGGCTGTGACCTGAACTCAGCGCTTGAGCAAGGTGAGTAATTTTTTTACATCGTTCACTGCCACACAATATTAAAAACAGCTAAAAAAAAATTGCATTAAAAAAAATTGAAAACGCCTTAATAATTAAAAAACCTACCCCTATTTCAGGGAAGTATGCCTTTGTTTATTATTATAAGTAGTAATAGTTCGGGTTGAGTGAAATTCCGAAATTGCCTTCTCTTAGCATAGGTACCAAATAACAAAAATATAGGTAAATGTGTGATTTTATTTTAGAGAAACTCGAAAAACATTATTCTGCGCAAAACGTGGTCGAATTGAGGAATTTCTGGTTTTACCGCAAAACAAGCACAATCCCCTCAAAGCAATTTACACTAATAAAATTGTTGTAAACAAATGGTAGAGCCTCTAAAAATTGTTTTAACGCGTTGCGAGTTCGAAAAACTCAAACATTCGAACTCACAACACGCGCTAAAAAAAAGAGAAATCGTTCATTACGTTCATACACACCAACCTCATTAAACCTTGTGAAATATTCAATTTTTTACGAAAAATAATTATACAAATAACATTAGCACTGTTGTACTCGCACCCGCCATTTGTTATAGATTTGAAACTGGAGACATCCCACTCAGCACTGTTCAAAGGGGAGAAACCAGCATTTTTCCGTACCTATGAATTTCATTATTTACCTATTATTTATTTAAATGATTTTTCCCATTCGAAAATGCGGTAGACTTTTTATCGTACCCTAAGTTTTTATGAAAGCGAACTTTTCTCTCTTTTTAGATATCACTGACGATGAGGCCTCTTCGCAACAATTTTCAAAGCTTCTCCTCAAACTATCTTCAGCATTAGGTCAGTCAATTTTTTTTTTTCTTGAGTTAATACGCAGATTTTTTGGTTAGAAAAATCTTTCGATTGTTTTTCGGCCCTGATCCTCCGCATTTTTTCTGTTCGATCAAATAAATCTTCTTTTAGTTTTTTGAGGTTTATTTAAGATAATCATAATTAAGGTAATTATTTAAATTGTGAAAACCCCAAACTCAGTTCGACGTATTAAAAATATCTTCATGATAGATTGTCGTATAAAGAAATTTCACAAAAATCTAATCTTATTATGACTACCTATGAAATTTCCAAAGATGAAATGGAGATTTTTTTTCAACTCTTGAATTCACATTTATTTATTTTTTCTTTAGTTTATTTAAATTTTTTGTGTGTTCATTAATTTTATTTTTCATTTTTCAAAAACTTTCATTCCATGTTTTGCTCAGGTCCTTAGTTATACGATGGCCGATCATTTTTTCATCTCTTTGCCTCTAGTATATCCGAATCTCTTTCCATTGGGCTGAACATCCTTACCACAGGACCTACCTATGTTCCTTCAAATTGTCAATAACATCCTCGTCCATTCGTACGGCTTATCCGGAAATTCGTCGTGAGAACCGCAGGTGTCGACTCAAGTCAACCTTCCTGGACAGGGTGTTTGAAATTCTTTGTCACATTTTACACACCTTTGCTCCTTTCAAAGGGCGCAGTTGGTCAGCCTGTTATTGTGAGCTCGAGGTTCCTGCTCGTTTTTATTCTTGTGTGGGTGCGAAAGGATTTAATCTCATATTTTATGGAAGTACCTAAAGAGTTTATTTCGTCTGAGCGAATTCGTAAGACACTTTTGCGAAACCAACTGTGATTCCTTCTCTTTATACGAGACATTCTATGGACGGTTATTTTCGCATCATAAGTAGGTACTTAGCAACTTTTCCTTTTGACCTATCTATGCACAGAAACGTCGAATTGCAGAGAAATCGCACCAACCAAAAGGTCTTATTTTGAGCGTCTCGCGATAATTACTTTGAACTTTTTTCGTCTCCGAAGGTATTTAATACCTTAATACATTAATTTAATGTTCTTGAGGATTTTTTAATTCGTAGGAAAATATTACTGGGTAGGTAAACTTATGTGTTTGACATTTTTTTGTGATTATTAGTTAAGTAAAAAAAGTAGAGTAAACCGCCGTTCCAGGCGTTGGCTTTTCGCCCGATAACCGAAGCTGTCCCGGGCGTGACCTGCCGCCCTCAAGGAGAGGGTCGAAACTGCTAAGGACATTACATGAGCATTAGCACCCCCTTGAGTGGAGAGGGACGCCTTCAACGGCCAAATACCCCTAAAAAGAATACAGAAATGCAAAACTATGAATAGTGGTTATTAGTTATTGAACAGTCATTCAGATTAAAAAAGGGTTCAAAACTGATTGTTGAAGGATATTTTATGTTAAGGAATGAATGAATGAAAATAACATCATTCCTGTTCTTCAACAGTTTTCCTCGTTCCCCGAAAAAGGATTTTTGAGCTGTAACACTACTCTCGCAAGGGTGCGATATGTTATTTGGCAAAATTTCCTCCCTTAGGTTCTTCCCATTGACCGCGAAGGCCAAATCGGTGAAAGCCTGAATACTCGTACTTCATAGGTTCACGGCCACAGTTCGGTTTTCTATGCTGTTCCCCTTCCATATTTGACTCTGACTTTGAGCCGAGGTTGATCCGCGGTTTGGCATTTTTGCCCGGGTACTCGAATCGTGTGCAGGATCCGAAGGCCCAATGTCGACAGGATGCGGCCCCCTAAAGTCGTGTAGTCGAGGATGCGGTCAGGATGGGATATCAATGTTGGACGGTCTGGCGCAATCCTGCACTTCCATAGCCGCCACCTGCCCTCATGCGGTTACCCCTGGCGTAACTACTAACTGGGGCTTGGTCGTGTCGATAAAATATGTTTTGTTCGCTGATCGATTTTTTACCTATATTTTCACAAGATGACCTATACAATACAAGCATTCTTCCATATTTTTAAAGAAGAATTCATATCCAAATCGGCGATTGTCGGAGTTTTTGTGCCGCAACTTGTCTTTACCTATTAAAATTTTAGTCATTTCAAATTGCGAATATTACAAAAAATGTTGAAATCCAAGCACTCGCATCATGCAAACTCCAAGTGATGTTTGTAACTATTTCACAAGTTAAAAACATCAACTAGAAAATTTGCATTCCAAAATTGAAATTCGTGAGAGCAAGTTAGCGTTCAATACAATTTTCTTCCATTTCCTATATCGAGCCTTTATCAAATCTGAGAGGTTATGGGCCCAGCACACCTTTTCACAGCTGGTTCCGAACCGTAGTTCCGTGTATATGGCCAAAGAGGGGCATGGTCAATACTGAATGTGAGAGTTGGTCTGAATTTGAGTTCGCATTTGCTCGTGGCTGAAACTACGTCACTCGCACTTGCATCGCTTCCATAACAGCGCCAAAAATATAGGTAACTACCTAACTGATACTAAGCCGGCGTATAGAAACAGAAAACTATGCAATTCGCATAAGATGGGACACAACGGTAATTCTTACGAAACAGAGCAAATCTATTTGCAAATATCAAATCGTTGTTACGAGCGTATGGATGGAGGAAACCTAATAATATGCCTAAAGGGAAATCTCGTTACGTGGGATGGATTCGATTACGAGATAATCTCTTACATCGAACCGGGTCCTATTTATTCTGCACTTGACCGGCGAAAACATTTTTATACTCGAAGAAAGGTCAGATCTAAACGTATATTTTACTTCAGGTCAACCGAAAATAGCCCAGTTACACGGTTTACTTCAACGATTTTGACCCTATTTCCAGTGCCCGACACACAAATAAACAGAGCATCTGCATCGGAGTTGTTCAGCGAAGTCCATTTTGAGATATAAACGGTTACGCAACTGACAAAAAACCAGGTTGTCACCGATGGAGGTGCCTGTAAAAATGTCACAGGTTCACTGTCTGTGCCACACTCCTGCCCCAGTTTACCTATTTATACCTGATGAAAATAATGCTCTTATTTTTTCGTGGGCGGACACGTTGGAAATGGCTCGTAAACTATTCCGAAATTCGGAGCAGTCGTAAAAAAGAAAGTTTAAAACGCAATAAATCAAACTCTCGAACGAATTTCTCTTCCTGATTTTGACTGTTTGAAAACTTCCCTATGAAGCAGGTAGTTGCCGGAAACGTACCGACATAAGAGGGCCCACTGTCCCACTGACTATCGGACTACCTGACCCAAACCGACTCCCCGGGGACCAATCCGGGTAAATCTCACTGAATCAAATAGAAATGTGTCAAAAGAAGTCTCGAATCTACCTGAAACGTAGACTCTCCAGGCTTGTACGAATGACGGACGATTTCTCCACAATCTCAGCCCAGGAAGCAGACGCAGAAAAAACTATCGGAGGCATTCCAAGGGTGGAGAGTCCCGCTGGGGAAAAAAACCGAAGCAAAAAATCCCCTAGACTGCGTTAACGGAACATAGATCTCCGTTATGAGGAGTGAAACTGGTACGATGTAAATTTGATAGCCATTAGGGAAGATGAAGGAGAATAGGCGAAGCTGTGGATGGTACACTTGACCCCCGGCTAGGTAGACATAATTGAATATCATACCCTACAGGGAAATAATGCCTGGGAGCTGAGAAAAATTGAGGTATGTGCCTACTCTAATTGTTTCACCCAACCACATAATTCCCTCTAATTCATAATTTTATCAGCGATTATTTATATGCAAAAGGTTTGTTGGAAAATAAGTTATTCAGAAACTAAGCTGCTTTAGAAATGGGAAAAAAATCCTTTCATACTTACAGCAAGGGAATGTAACCTATTTAAACCGGTACGATAGGTTTCCGAGTTTTCTATTAGTCGTATTAGAACCAGGGTTGAAAAAATACAATAATTCCACATTATTAGGCTCGCGAAAAATAAAATGTTCTCTACAAACCGAAAAAAACGCGTTTTTTCAAGACAAAAACAAAACTTTCAACGACTTTGAACCATTGGAAGTCTCTTTTTTATCGCAAAAAATATAGTTTAATCGAGGTAAATTGACTGTTTTTCTTGAGCGCTTTGAAATTTCTAATGCTTATTATTTTATTTATCTCTGATCCCCAGTGGTAGTTTCATTGCTACCAGTAGCTCAATACCAGCCTCGAATATCGAGGATTGGTCCTGAATGTCACGTCTCAAAATAGTTGAATGTTATTTATCTTGTTGCAATTTTTAAAGAGGGTTTTCACTATGTTTTATGCTCCTAGTATGTAAAGGTTTATGTAAACCCGATTTCCATATTTTTTTAGCAATAATACTCTCTTCCGGTGTTCTTTTAAACTCAAATAAAACGTTGACAGTCTCGTCTGAAGACGTTCCGGTGTTTAGGACCGCGGAAACCCTTTTCACCGAACTATTAATCACCAGTCGGACCGCTAGATCTAGTGACTCCAGTGCACAACTGGACTGCACAATAGAAGTGACTTCCACAGTCGATTAATTCTCATCAGGAAAATGTGTCTCTGTGACAGATGCAGGAGAGTCTGCTCACAGAAGCTATCGCGCCCTCATAAGAAAAAATACCCTTGTATATTCGTGTGTTTTTTATTATTTCGTTTTCAAACCATCGGTTTTTTGCTCGGTGCATTTCCTAACATCATCAATCTTCTTCATTCACTGCAACATAGAATAGTCAAGATTTTTTCTGAAGCAGTAAAGAGGTACTTAAACGGGATGTCTAGTACGAACTATTGTTGAACAAATTGCTAGTAGTTTTACAAACTTGGGATTTAAGTGCAACTTGATTTCCGATCTTTGCATAGCTATACCTAATGTTGGATTAACAGCGATCTGGAAAATTCTCAAATGGTTTTGGGAAGTTCTCAAATTGTTTTGGGAAATTCTCAAATTGTCTTGGGAAATTCTCAATTCGACTTGAAAATGCTACAACTCGACTTAATTACCCAAACTCTCGTTCACCTAAGGCACAGCCGGTTAATTTTTTCCCAAAGCCAGTTCATCCACCGAGACGAGTCTTGATCCATCCTTAGACGGCAGCAATTAGGTACTAAAAAATAATTTTTTTTCATCGTCATATTTTAAATAAAATATGATAAGCTGTAAAAAATCCATTGCTGAATCCTTGTATGAATCGACATTCAAACGAATTGCGCCGTATCTATAGTTGGAGATGACTTGTAACATTATCGACGACTTTTGGAATCGTCGTATGCCTGGTCCTTGCTCACGTAGACACCGGGATTTATCGAAAACGGAAAGCCTCTCCTCGGGGGCCGGCGACCGGCGAAAGATTAACACGCGGCCAATTAATTGATCCTTATTCTCGGAAACAGTTTCCGAGCGATACCAAACTCGAACTGTGTCACATCCGATCAAACAACTATGCGTTGAAATATATAACGAGCCCGTTACTATCGTGTCACGGTAGATTTTGAGGCCAATGCACTCATCGCGCCTTCCGCGTTTCAAGTGTGGGAGAGACCAAAGTTAGTTGATGCTCGAATAATTGAATAGGAATAAATACATTTTGCTTTATCTCAAGATTTATGACCTCAGCCAGTCCTGACATGACGAAGGCTTTTTACTCCCAATTTTTACTCCCAAATTTCCCGTCGGGGAACACCGTTTCATCTGCTCTCTAGCGGCGAATATTCAAGTTAGAGATATAACTATCATCTTGCTGTGTAGAGCTTTTCAAGCGCTATTTCACTATGCATTTAACTCAAAAATCGCGTTTTTTGAGATGTAACACTGTTCTCGCGGGGGTGCGATATTTACAGAGTAAATGATAGTATTGCAATCGTCCTAAAATCGAGGATCGTGTCAAAATGTACGTCTCAAAATATGGAAGTATAGTGTGTTATCTACGCACCACGGGCGTTTATTTGTCCCGATATCCTCCCATCAATGAATCCCCGTTCTAGTGGGTTAGACGGCGGACTCAAGACCCAAAGATGTTCGATTTGCGGTCGGGGCTTGGTTTTTTGTGCCAGTTTTTCCAACTTGATTTTCTTCTCAGTCCATAAATGATATGCCCTGTACCCTTGGATATCATTCAAACCATGACTCTCATGTCTGATTTATAATTCAGTTAGGAGTGAAAGTACCTAGTTTCAAATCGAGATGACATGAAGGGTAAGGGGAAAGAACAGGAAATGTCCATTTTTCCCGAAAACAAGCTTAATAGCGCATTCTGTAGGAATTCAAAGGTACTAACCGTATAGTAAAACTCCAAGGGGAAAAAAGTATAAATGCCGCACTGAGAAGCAACGAAAGATTCGGTGTAAGGGGAAAAAACAAGGAGTTTAAAATACAAAACCTGCTTTTGCTCTAAAAGTACTTTTTGTGACATTCCTCGTTCCTTCCCCTTACCCTTCTCATGTTAATTCCAAAATTGCAGGAAAAATTAAACTAAACATTGAGAAAGTCAAAATGAGCTGTTTTACTTTATGCACCGGTGGTTTTGTCGTTACTGCCGCAACTTAAAGTACGAGTACCGATTCATTCCATTCCACCTCGGCGTCCGGTACGTGGGCGGCTATTGCGTGGCAGGGCATACCTGTAGTCCGAGGGGTTCAATCGTCTTCGATGTGCCCCAAGTGTGACGTCAGGCGCCCCGCTGTCGGGGGATAACAAGAGAAGTTGTGTAACTATGTTCGTGCGACCCTGCTCCTGGTGATCTCCAGGATTGGCAGCCGTCGAGGGTGGAGCCCTAGCCCCTGGAACGACTGACCCGTTTTCCGAGAGTATGAGGCCACCCGTCACGGGTGTTATGACTGCGAGGTGATGATGTGTACGTGCGAGGGTGGTTAGATGATTTTGGAGCTTTCGTAATTCGAGCACCCAATTTCGTAACGTGGGAAATTATGTCGTAGAGCTAGGTGCCTATAAGGAAAACCAGTGGTGCGTAGATAACGCACAATACTTCCATATTTTGATACGCACATTTTTGACACAATTTGATTATGCTTTGACTGCTTTCGAGGGTGTTTAGGTCAAAAAAATGAAAGAAAACTAATATACAAATTTTAAAACTCGCCTAAAATAGAAATACGCCTAGTAATCGGAATATAAAAAATATCCTCATATTCTGCATGGAAAAACGAAGATTTTAAGACCAAGAACGCTCAAATCGGTACATTTTTGTGACCGGAAAAAATAAAATAGAAGACTCTAAAAGTGCAAATGTATCGGAAGTACTGTGAGTTATTCAAATTCCGATTAAACAGGGTGTTGGGTCTTGCCGAGACAAACATTTCAGTTTAAGAAATTTGAAAAAAGGGTCAGAATTAAGGGGAATAAATTCTTAAAATGACTAAAATGTAATTAATTTGTGTCGAAAATGTACTTGTCAAAATATGGAAGCATTGTGTGTAGTCTACGCTTGGTACCTACGTTTCCGAAGCTGCCGTCTCCCAAGATTCATGACTTCTTCGTACATAACAACAGTGCATAATAACAGCTCGATGCAAACTTGCTATGCACACAATTGCATCATAAAGTCACTTCTGCATACTCCCTATTACACATGATACATCACGACGAAAAACAAACGTATCGAATAATGTTAGACGTCTATTTCAAGTGCCTGGATACTCTTGGCAGAAAATCAGACACCATATTCTTCGAGTTGGCTCTCCTGTTTCCGGCAGTCAACCGTATCCTGTTCACTCGGTTACCGTACCGGGACCCCCTGCAATTACTTCCAAGTGAAGACAACCTCCTTTGATACACGATATGCACCGAGAACACTTGCAAGTCTCTCAACTTGGGGAAGTGAAAATTCAACGTTATGTTCTACAACATACCTAATGTATGTTATCATGTCGCAACATTTCATCTCGGTTCTAATGAAATTGTATATTCATTTCGTAATAAACAGCATAATATGAACAGGCCACCGAGCAGATTTTTGTAATGTAGGTAATCAATCAGTTATAATCCAAATATAAGTCAGAATAGATTGGCATTTTTCAATAAGTCGAAAATTCGGAAAAACAATACGATCATTAGTAGATTCTAAAATCTCGTCTGAAATATAAATAGATGAGTTGATCCCCGAAAAATTTGCTTTTCGCAATAAGCCAAAACCAAAATGTCAACAATAAAAATCGGAAACAAGTTAATTATGAATAGGTTGTGAAAAATGAAATAAAATGCCCGAATCTCAAAATTACTGTCTACAATCTATAAACAATTCTCATCAACTTCTATTTTTGAAGAGTCAGTCGGCGAACGGCGAGCTCCAAAAAATTAAACTTTCTCCCTCGTTTTTTTTTCCGACTAAAGCAAAAACCACCCTCGATAATTTTTTTGCCAAGTGGAAAAAACCGTGACATTCTGCAGATTCTATTGAAAAAGGGATGCGAAATGAATTGGCTTTGCCCTTACAATGTGAGGGGTTCTAGGTATAAATTCCCATTGGAGAAGAAATCTCGGCTAATGTAACTCGTAGGGGTAAACCCTAGTTCATCCTTCGATTCATAAAAAGTCAGTTTTTGTGCATTTTGTCTGTTACGTCTGCCGCGGGTATTAGGGGTTGAAACGCATTAGCTTCCTGCGTGGGGTAGGGGTTTTTTTTGCTTATCATTTTTTACGCATCGGGGAAAAAATGAATAGAGGTCAAACGGCGTGAAAGATTGATACCCACAGCCATTGTACGGCAGATTCGACAGGATTACGTGAAACCTGTGTAACTCGGGTTTTAGGGTATCTATTACGAAAGTTGTAATACGAGTAACCGCTTCAGATGTTGACCTACTCGTGTACACTAAATTTACAGATAGACCACGCTCAGTTATTGGTCTCATAACCCACCATATTATATCGAAAATGTATTACAGGCAGTGGCGGCTCCTGGCAGGAGCAGAGGAGCATGTGCACCCCCTGACCAAAATGAGAAAGAAAAAAACAGTGACCTACCTTAATAATAACATTATTACTGCCACACAACTCTTCACTATTAATCCTCTCTGAAAAACAACAACAACGTCATTGGCAAAGCCTCAGGATCACCGACGGATAGGACTAGCGCTACACTGTATGGGGCGGCTCGTGCACGAACTAGTAACACACTACATCGGTCTTAGTAGTCGTGTATTTGTGGAAGTGTATGAGTGAGCCAGCCAATGCCTCACCGTACCGTCCAGGTGCAAATTTTCTGTCTGCTCCGGCGGTCGAATGCGATCGAATCTGCGGTCGAATGCGGTCTAATCGAGGTTATCTTATCTTATCAGTTCGAAAACTGATATGATTTAGTAAAAATCGCGGTGTTTTCTTCTGTGGTTCAATAAAAATGAGTGATGTGAAGGTAGTTCAATTGAATTTTTCTAAGCTTACTTTGGAGGAGAAAATAGCAATCCGGGAACCCGGCCGCTACTCACCTGCACTGGAAGGACTTTTACTGAAGGTAAAAGCTAAAAATCGCTCCACGACTCGGAAATGCAACCGACAATACTAAGGTACTTCAATTTCAACTTTTACAAAATAGTGTTTCTGAAAATTGATAGATGGTAATCATCTTAAAATTCCTCTGTTATCACTAGTGAACGTTTTTTGGTGTTCATTTTATAATAATGAGACGTGAAAACTTTCCTAAGGGTTAATTTGCATTTACTTAGTTGAAATTGATATTTGGCTGAGACCAACTGACTGTTTATGATAACATATTCCCTTTGCGATTGTTCCATAATATAATATATTATTATCTATATTATAGATCTAGATAATATTATTATCTATATGATATTCTAGATAATATTATTATTCTATATTATAGATCTAGATAATATTATTATCTTATGGCCTAAATGCACCCCCTGGGTTTAAGGGCAGGAGCCGCCACTGATTACAGGGTAATACATACTTTCTGAAGCCCTGTTGAAGGTGGCATAGTTTCGTCGGCTAGGGGGTGAAGTTGTTATCTGCATGACCCTAATCCCTATAACACTCACGAGTTAACGAAGTTAAGGGTTGATCGACACCATCTACAATTTTGGTTTGGGAACATCCCGACAAACTGGAGCCGAATTTCAATCAATGCTACGAGCTAATGTTTTCGTCCTGCTGGCCTGCCAATTACAGAAATGGTAGAAAAACGTGCGGATTTTTATCGACCAGTGAAACTACTGGGTCTACCGCAGATCGGTTTAACCGCACAGGAGCGAGAACATGTCGATCCTCTTTTTCTTGGCCGTTCGCGTATGTGGGTCAGTCCCAGCCGACACAGACCCAGAGCCTTGGAACCTACAGACCAACAGATCCTCGGCTACCTGTTCGTCTGCTTCACTTCCTTTACTTTCATTCAATGCACTTTCGTTTCAGGTTCAAGCCACCGGGAGAGAGTTTCAGGTTTACCTTCCTTCGCCTCTTCTCTCGTTCTTACCGCGAGTTTTCCGGTTATTCTGCCAATAATACTTTAACAAAGCCAGGATTCAGGGCGAAAGCGTTTCAGACCATGATATCAAAATTTGATAGAGAATTTAATTCCCTATTTTTTGGAAAATGGGTACCTACATCCAGGCAACATCAAGTTTTAAAATGATTTTTTTTTTTAGTTTTTATGTTTTTTTTTTTAATTTTAAAGGTTTTAAATATAAGAGGGTTAGTTATTAGCGTTGAAATAATGGCTTACTGAACAATAATTGAATCTGAGGTGTCAGTTGCGATTAACATTTGAGTAGAGTAGGAATATAATAAAATTGGGTGAAAATGAATAAGTTGGTGAATACCCACATGCATATTGTATACATGGTGCATATCTGGACACTTCTGTGGGCCCCTCTCGTCTGTCTGTGGGCAGCGATTCTGAAATATTCCATTTTTAATGCCTTCGAAAATTATTGCCATTAGTGGTGAATGTTCCGATATTTCTAAGGATTGAGTGGTTCAATAATAATGTAGTTTTCAACAATCCGTTCGATTTCCATTTCGAAAATAACTTTCCCGAGGTCGGTTCCCAGCTGGTAAAAGTTAGGAGCATATTTCCGATTTAATGGATCTTCCCCGCATATTGTGAGAGAACGAAGGGAAGAGTTGACCTGATTTTTAAGGCTGGCCCTGAACTTGAAACGCGAAAGGTGAATGGAGGAAGTGCAGGTGGCATTAGGTGGATGGACAAAGTGAAATTCTCATCCCAGGCGGCTCTCGTTTGTTTGGGGAAGACCAGCCGACCCTCTCTTATCTTTCTTCGGAAGCCTGAGAACGGAACTGATCTCAAGCCTTTCCTTAGTGCCCTCCAGTCGGAGAAGGATTTTTTCGAACGTCGAATTCCTTCTTTTACCCGGAAAAATGAAACCTTGCCTCGTATTGAGCATTCACATTGTGATTTCCACTTACAGAATGTCTAAGGAAAGAAAAATTTAAATCATTTCGAAAAACAGTGGATTTTATTTGATTAATATCAGTTTTGGGGGTTCTTCGTCATGATAACTGATAACACTGAACGCAAGCAGTATATAATTTTTGAGCGTTCTTGTAATTGTTTGATCAAAATACAATTTTCAAAACCGATACGTATTTCAGGGACACACATTCGCAACCAGAATGGTCGGTGACCTGAATGAATAAAGCATACAACAACATTTTTAAGCATACAACATAATTTTAAAAACTTAATTTTATATACTGCTCATTCAATAATAAACAATTCTAATCGCTGATCTGGTTGCAAGGATGATTGTATAAAATACAATCCTTACAACCAGATCAGCGATTAAAATTGTTCATTATTGGATGAGCAGAATATAGAATAAAGTTTCTAACATTACTCCGTGTTTACTCACCTGAATCTGATCCTTATCAACGCTGAAATATCATGGCTGTTTGCTCATCGAACCTACTATTCGAGGTATAGGTATCATTGTCAGTTAACAGCCAGTCTGGCTGTTTACTGACGATGGCAGTTCGACAATGGAAGTGACCAGTGGATGGGGATCATCGTATATGATAACCCTTCTCAACAATCATCATCCCCTGTCCAAACTGATTCACCTTGACGATGCACTTCTTCCCTTCGTATTATGCGTACCCACGTTGTTCCCTTCTGTTTCCTGTTCTTCACCTTTGTATTGGGGGGACGGCCTATTGTTTGAGAAGAACACGAGCTTTCCGCCGGTCCAGTACTATGCGATATGTTTTACGTGAAACTGACACCCAGTTGTGTTTGTTCGAAGATTTGAAAGAACGGCCTTCCTAACTCCTCCAGCAAGGAACCAGCGGAGTGCTGATACATTTTGGCGTATATTTGGTTTTGTGAAAAGTCGTATGACCTTGAGCTTACTTGAAGGGCTTTCAGAATAAAAAAAAACATAAAAAATCTTCGAAAAACACCCTGTTGAATTTAAGGCGCACCTAAGTCGTACGCCAAGCTACCGATGTTAGAAAAAATGCTTATACATCCTAAGACCAGCATTTAAAGATCTCGAGGACTTGAAAGGGTTCACTTTAGTGATCAGTAAAATTTGCAATAATTTAACGTGCAATGAGTTCTAAGGTACCAAAAACCAGTCTTTTTCAAAAAAATGCGTTATCTCAGCGTTTTTTGGCAAAAAATCATTGTGTAATTACATTTGGAATTGGCGATTTCCCTTGTATGAAGAAGGTTTTTGCAGGATTATTTGATATCTGTGGTTTGCTGTACTGAAAAAAACACGAGAAAACGGAAATCCACCAATAACTCGGAAGTTTTTAGGACAATTGCAATACTTCCGTTTATCTCGTTTATGGAAGTAAAAAACTGTCCTGTAAAAAACTCCAGAATTAAAATGTTTTCTGAACCAACGATGCAATTTTCCATATTTCGACGGTTAGAACACCTACCTACTTCATTTTTTTCACTTTCTAGATAAGGTCGCTAATCTGAAAAATTATCAGCGATAATTCAGAGCGAGCGTTTCAAATCTCAAACGAAACTGACCCTCTGGTGGTCCAGTTTCAGATAAGTTGGATTGTACGGATGAGAAGACCGAGAAAGCACAAAGAGAGTTGTCAGAAGAGATTTTCTGATGATACTCCCCTCATCTATTCCGAAGTTCGCGGCGCGGGGAAAAATAACGAAATTGGGTTGAAACGATAAAATTAAGCCGAAACCGAACAATTCGGGGCTCGCGAGAATGAAAACAACACGCACGGCGCGTTAATATAAATCATGGCGAGCATCTCGACCGGGCTGACCTACTGAACATGGGGGTCAAACCGAGTCGAGTCCGAATTGGAGCTCAAGGAAATAGGGTTAAAGTTCTCAGTTTTCATCGGTTCGCATGAGAAATGGGAACGGTCGGATAAAAGAAGAAAACGTTAAATATAGATACGGTACTTTCAATTCGACGCCAATATTGGGGCGCTGTGGAGTTGCCTATCTATTGGGAACACGGTGAAAATCGTGGAAAACATTCTGATCCTTCTCCTCCCCCATACCTATGCCCATACCATGGACCTATGTCTTTATATGTTTAACACCAATGGTTTGATTGGACTCGTTTGGTTTCCATTTTCATTTTTGAACAGTAGAAGTAACATCAAGTTGGTTTCACATTGAAAAGTATCTGCCTATCAAAACGTAGGAAAGGAAAGTTGTGGTACGTACTCACTTGATAATATAATTCCGAGGGCTCAATGTAGATTTCATTAAGAAGGAGGATTGAAAAATTGCAAAGTAGGCTTCTCATCTTGACTTGGCAGTTACACAATTTATTGAAATATTTCATACTTATATACCTGCATTATTTCGATTTGATACCTTTAAAGAGAGGGATAATAGGGAATATTAGGGAATAACTACGTTATTTTAGAGACAGCCTAATTGAAGGAAATATGCTAATATCGTCCACGATTGTAATGGATCATTGTTGCAAACTGGTTTGGAAATCGAATTGCGAAACCCTCTCATCCGTATAATTGGGTGTCACTAGCATCCCATTCCTTGTATTACTCATGCATAATTAAGCCACGTATGCTCATTCAATTGCAAAAATGTAGATATTAGAGATTCGATAATAATTATCATCTCTTTTCAGTTAAATTTAATCCCTTATACTGAAAACCAGTGGTGCGTAGATAACGCACAATTCTTCCATATTTTTATCCGTAAATTTCTTAACCAAAGCATTTCGACAAATTTGGTGGCTATAATGATTAGAAATGTCTAGAAACACATAATGCAAATTCTATAACCCGCCTGAAATCGAAATACGATTACAATACTTCCATTTACTCTGTAAAAACCAGAAGCTGGGAATAACTATGATGCAGCAAAATTACCCTTAAACATGATCGATCATGAGTCAACATACACCGAACATTTTAGACGCGAAATGTGGTTGAGAACTGAAGAATGAACATAATCGTTATTGTAGATGACGGGAAGATAGAGTGCTAACAATTACTTTCAAAAACGTTTGACTAAAATAAGACAGTCTGCATAGCAGACAGGATAGATCCAACATCAGATTTAATCATTCATTGATAGGTACACATTAGAAATAACGAGGCGTAAATCGTCGAACAAGACTGCCGATCACACGAGTAACTATCGATCAGGCAAGAGCCAAAACGATGAGCCTGAGCTGCTCTGAAACCGGACCGCAAGGAAGAGACCCTTGGCGAGGGAGGCGGACGGTGGAGCCTTTCACTTTCGCCCGCGCACCCTAGTTGTTTGGCGACTGAATTGCTGCGAATCTTCGTTCGAATCATAAATAGATTTCCCTACTCTAATGATCTCCCACTATTTTATCATATTCCATGCACTGTCAGAAACTCATAATCAAACTAGAAGTCAAACTCACATTGACACAGAAACTGAAAGTCGAAGTCGAAGTGACAATGAAACAGAAACTCAAACTCACAATGGAACAGAAACTCGAGGTCATACTCAAACTCGAAGTCAAACTCAAAATGAAAAAGTAACTCAAACTAATAGTCAAACTAAAAGTCAAACTCACAATGAAACAGTAACTCAAAATCATAATCAAACTCACGATGAAACAGTAACTCAAACTCATAATCAAAGTCGAATTCAAACTCACAATGGAACAGAAACACAAACTCATAAACAAAGTCGAAGTCAAACTCACGATGGAACAGAAACTCAAACTCATCATCGAAGTCGAAGTCAAACTCACAATGGAACAGAAACTAAAACTCGTCATCAAAGTCGAAGTCAAACTCACGATGGAACAGAAACTCAAACTCATCATCAAAGTCGAAGTCAAACTCACAATGAAACAGAAACTCAAACTCATAATCAAAGTCGAAGTCAAACTCACGATGGAACAGAAACTCAAACTCATAATCAAAGTCGAAGTCAAACTCACAATGGAACAGAAACTCAAACTCATAATCAAAGTCGAAGTCAAACTCACAATGAAACAGAAACTCAAACTCATAATCAAAGTCAAAGTCAAACTCACAATGGAACAGAAGCTCAAACTCATACACAAATTCGAAGTCAACCTCACAGTGAAACAGAAACTTAAGTCTAATCAAACTTAAAGTCAAACTGTCAATGAATCAGAAACTCGAACTCATTCTCATACTCGAAGTGAAACTGATGATGAAACAGAAACTCGAAGTCATAGTCAAACTCGAAGTCAAATTCACAATGAAACAGAAACTCAAACTCATAATCAAAGTCGAAGTCAAACTCACAATGGAACAGAAACTCAAACTCATCATCAAAGTCGAAGTCAAACTCACAATGAAACAGAAACTCAAACTCATAATCAAAGTCGAAGTCAAACTCACAATGGAACAGAAACTCGAACTCATACACAAACTCGAAGTCAACCTCACAGTGAAACAGAAACTTAAAGTCTAATCAAACTTGAAGTCAAACTTCCGATGAATCAGAAACCCGAACTCATTCTCATACTCGAAGTGAAACTGATGATGAAACAGAAACTCGAAGTCATAGTCAAACTCGAAGTCAAATTCACAATGAAACAGAAACTCAAACTCATAATCAAGGTCGAAGTCAAACTCACAATGGAACAGAAACTCAAACTCATCATCAAAGTCGAAGTCAAACTCACAATGAAACAGAAACTCAAACTCATAATCAAAGTCGAAGTCAAACTCACAATGGAACAGAAACTCAAACTCATAATCAAAGTCGAAGTCAAACTCACAATGAAACAGAAACTGAAACTCATAATCAAAGTCGAAGTCAAACTCACAATGGAACAGAAACTCGAACTCATACTTAAACTCGAAGTCAAACTCCGAACGAAACATCAACCAAAACTCTTAGTCAAACTCAATGTCGAACTCACTATACTCATACTCGAAGTGAAACTCACAATGAAACAGAAACTCGAAGTCATAGTCAAACTCGAAGTCAAATTCACAATGAAACAGAAACTCGAAGTCATAGTCAAACTCGAAGTCAAATTCACAATGAAACAGAAACTCGGACTCATCGAAAAATCGAAATCGACGTCAAACGTTTCTGTTCCGGTATGAGTTTAAG
Source organism: Nesidiocoris tenuis (assembly GCA_036186465.1). Classification (NCBI taxonomy): domain Eukaryota; kingdom Metazoa; phylum Arthropoda; class Insecta; order Hemiptera; family Miridae; genus Nesidiocoris; species Nesidiocoris tenuis. The sequence goes on along the minus strand of AP028912.1, from coordinate 6,884,403 downwards.
TTTCTGTTTCATCGTGAGTTTGAGTTTCGATTTCTGTGGGAGTTTGACTTTGAGTTCGATTATGAGTTTGAGTTTCTGTTCCATCGTGAGTTTGAGTTTCTGTTTCATTGTCACTTCGACTTCGACTTTCAGTTTCTGTGTCAATGTGAGTTTGACTTCTAGTTTGATTATGAGTTTCTGACAGTGCATGGAATATGATAAAATAGTGGGAGATCATTAGAGCAGGGAAATTGATTTATGATTCGAACGAAGATTCGCAGAAATTCAGTCGCCAGATTTTGAGTTTCTGTTCCATTGTGAGTTTGACTTCGACCTTGATTATGAGTTTGAGTTTCTGTTTCATTGTGAGTTTGACTTCGAGTTTGATTATGAGTTTGAGTTTCTGTTCCATTGTGAGTTTGACTTCGACTTTGATTTTGAGTTTGAGTTTCTGTTCCATTGTGAGTTTGACTTCGACTTTGATTATGAGTTTGAGTTTCCGTTCCATTGTGAGTTTGACTTCGAGTTTGACTTCGAGTTTGATTATGAGTTTGAGTTTCTGTTCCATTGTGAGTTTGACTTCGACTTTGATTATGAGTTTGAGTTTCTGTTCCGTTGTGAGTTTGACTTCGACTTTGATGATGAGTTTGAGTTTCTGTTCCATTGTGAGTTTGACTTCGACTTTGATTATGAGTTTGAGTTTCTGTTTCATTGTGAGTTTGACTTCGAGTTTGATTATGAGTTTGAGTTTCTGTTCCATTGTGAGTTTGACTTCGACCTTGATTATGAGTTTGAGTTTCTGTTTCATTGTGAGTTTGACTTCGAGTTTGATTATGAGTTTGAGTTTCTGTTCCATTGTGAGTTTGACTTCGAGTTTGATTATGAGTTTGAGTTTCTGTTCCATTGTGAGTTTGACTTCGACTTTGATTATGAGTTTGAGTTTCTGTTTCATTGTGAGTTTGACTTCGAGTTTGATTATGAGTTTGAGTTTCTGTTCCATTGTGAGTTTGACTTCAACCTTGATTATGAGTTTGAGGTTCTGTTCCGTTGTTAGTTTGACTTCGACTTTGATTATGAGTTTGAGTTTCTGTTTCATTGTGAGTTTGACTTCGAGTTTGATTATGAGTTTGAGTTTCTGTTCCGTTGTGAGTTTGACTTCGACTTTGATTATGAGTTTGAGTTTCTGTTCCATTCTGAGTTTGACTTCGACCTTGATTATGAGTACGAGTTCCTGTTTCTTAGTGAGTTTGACTTCGACTTTGATTCTGAGTTTGAGTTTCTGTTCCGTTGTGAGTTTGACTTCGACTTTGATTATGAGTTTGAGTTTCTGTTCTATTGTGAGTTTGACTTCGACCTTGATTAAGAGTTTGAGGTTCTGTTCCGTTGTGAGTTTGACTTCGACTTTGATTATGAGTTTGAGTTTCCGTTCCATTGTGAGTTTGACTTCGACTTTGATTATGATTTTGAGTTTCTGTTTCATTGTGAGTTTGACTTCGACCTTGATTATGAGTTTGAGTTTCTGTTTCATTGTGAGTTTGACTTCGAGTTTGATTATGAGTTTGAGTTTCTGTTCCATTGTGAGTTTGACTTCGACCTTGATTATGAGTTTGAGTTTCTGTTCCGTTGTGAGTTTGACTTCGACTTTGATGATGAGTTTGAGTTTCTGTTCCATTGTGAGTTTGACTTCAACCTTGATTAAGAGTTTGAGGTTCTGTTCCATTGTGAGTTTGACTTCGACTTTGATTATGATTTTGAGTTTCTGTTTCATTGTGAGTTTGACTTCGACCTTGATTATGAGTTTGAGTTTCTGTTTCATTGTGAGTTTGACTTCGAGTTTGATTATGAGTTTGAGTTTCTGTTTCATTGTGAGTTTGACTTCGACTTTGATGATGAATCTGAGTTACCTTGTGAGTTTGACTTCAACCTTGATTATGAATTTGAGTTTCTGTTCCATTGTGAGTTTGACTTCGAGTTTGATTATGAGTTTGAGTTTCTGTTCCATTGTGAGTTTGACTTCGACCTTGATTATGAGTTTGAGTTTCTGTTCCATTGTGAGTTTGACTTCAACCTTGATTAAGAGTTTGAGGTTCTGTTCCGTTGTGAGTTTGACTTCGACTTTGATTATGAGTTTGAGTTTCCGTTCCATTGTGAGTTTGACTTCGACTTTGATTATGATTTTGAGTTTCTGTTTCATTGTGAGTTTGACTTCGACCTTGATTATGAGTTTGAGTTTCTGTTTCATTGTGAGTTTGACTTCGAGTTTGATTATGAGTTTGAGTTTCTGTTCCATTGTGAGTTTGACTTCAACCTTGATTAAGAGTTTGAGGTTCTGTTCCGTTGTGAGTTTGACTTCGACTTTGATTATGAGTTTGAGTTTCCGTTCCATTGTGAGTTTGACTTCGACTTTGATTATGATTTTGAGTTTCTGTTTCATTGTGAGTTTGACTTCGACCTTGATTATGAGTTTGAGTTTCTGTTTCATTGTGAGTTTGACTTCGAGTTTGATTATGAGTTTGAGTTTCTGTTTCATTGTGAGTTTGACTTCGACTTTGATGATGAATCTGAGTTACCTTGTGAGTTTGACTTCAACCTTGATTATGAATTTGAGTTTCTGTTCCATTGTGAGTTTGACTTCGAGTTTGATTATGAGTTTGAGTTTCTGTTCCATTGTGAGTTTGACTTCGAGTTTGATTATGAGTTTGAGTTTCTGTTTCATTGTGAGTTTGACTTCGACTTTGATGATGAGTCTGAGTTACCTTGTGAGTTTGACTTCGAGTTTGACTATGGATTTGAGTTTCTGTTTCATTGGGAATTTGAAAAAAGGATTTATGCGTATTGGTCGTATGATGTTTGGTCATAATAAGGTTGAATTCGACTTGAAATATTGAAAAACGCGTTTTGATCTTACCACCATTGTGACGGCTTTCCCAAAATGTTTGCATCCGTTTGTCCAAGCTAACTGCATTTTGTACAGAAATAAAAATTGAGGGAGATTAAAAATTTACTAACAATTAAACAATTCGCACCTTCTTCGTCGAAACTGCATCAGGTTTTTTATTTTCCTTTCTTGACAAAATGCTCTTCTTCATTTCAATGCATGGCAAGAATCTGTCTTTAAATAGGAAATAAGAATGTCGGAGGTCCTTCAAATTTGTTTCAGTCGATGATTTACATTGACGGGTCGGAGAAAATGGAACGGGACGGCCACCGTTGGCCTAATTTTCGACACTTTTTCGCTCTCGGATGAGGGAAATATCCCTGGAATAGAAACGCGATAATCTTCCGACGGATGTGTAAATTATACGTGAAAGTCTTCTGGTTGATGAGGTGGTTCGCGATGAAAATGAAACTGATAGTTTAATAGAGGAGTAGCAGAGCGAGCTTGTGAACACCGAAAAGGGAGAGAGTTCGCGTCCGGCCGGTAATGATTTAATATGGAAATGGGACGTTTTCTCAGGGCCCAGACGAACACTGGTGGTTTGGTCGGACTAAGAGAACGAATAAAAGACTGTTAAAGGGAGGGACAAAGCGGATTTGGAGGAATTATGTAAATAGCCGGCCAAAAGAATGACAAAAAACCTCGAGGATAATAAACTTGAACGGGCCGAAGAACGAGGGGTGGTGCGTCTTTAAAGATAGGCGTACCGTGGCGGATGTCATCGAGTATAAATCAAATAGCGTGGCCGGCCGTGAAGGCAACGGCATCAACGAACTTCGGGCGAAGTTTGGTTGGCGAGGGTTTCGCTTTCAGTTATTTGTTTTTACTCCCATATTTGAGAATTGCGATTGTTCGAAAATCGGATCGGACGCTCAGGAAAAAAATCATTCGTGTGCACTTTTACTCTGAATCCTTTTTTTGCAGATCACTTTCTTTTTCGGCGTTCGCTCGAAGAAAATTTGAAAATGTTTAATAATTGATGGAGACAGCCATTTTTTTGAAGGCGCACAAACGGGCGCTATGGGACGAATGGCCCCTCAATTCTCAACCTTTTTTCAAATCTCTTGAACTGGGATTTTCTCAGTGAGACCTATCACCCTGTTGGGCAGGAATCCGTATTAATCACAGCACTTCCGGTATATTGGCACTTTTCCATTTTATTGTTTTTCTGGCCACAAAAATGAACCGATTTGATCGTTCTTGGTGCTGAAATCTTTGTTTTATCTTGCAAATAACGTGAATATTTTTCATATTCAAATAACTTGACGTATTTTGATTTTAGGTAAGTTTTAAAATTTGCATAGTGAGTTTTTTGATATTTTTTACCTAAACAGCCTCGAAAGAAGTCAAAATATAATCAAACTGTGTCAATTATATGTGATTATATTTTGACTTCTTTCGAGACTGTGTAGGTCAAAAATATCAAAAAACATCATGTTTCAAATTTAATATGAAAATATTGTGCGTTATCCACGCACCACTTGTTTTCTCAGCGTTTCCAATCAGTCCGAATTCGTCCAGATATGCCCGAGCTTCGTCATCAGCTGTTAGCAGAGTAGGTACATCGTCAATTATTACCAGAAACGGTCTACATTACCTATTACGGAGCAAAGCTAAGATCAAAATCGGAACCTGTTCTTGAATAAATTAACGGCGTACCATCTCGACAGTGCATACGGCATTGATGGTTATCGTCCGACTAAATTAACCTTGCATAAACTCGGCTATCTCCTATTTTGTAGAACAGAATTTCATAATAGTTTGTTCGATATAATGGCCAACTCTTTTCAACTTCCTTAACTCCAAGAATATAAGTTGGACCATTAGGATGATGACTCAGATGTAAATGTTCGTTCTGAGGTAAAGTTCTATAATTTATTTGATTCTCCATTTGACACAATGGACGACGTTGTCTCATAATTTTTCTCGGATTCGCAAGCGCTTCCGCCGATATTGACCTCTTCAGAGGATTCCATTGGAGTAAAGGTTATACTAGGATATTAAGAACTTAGAAAACGGTTAAAAGGACCCGGGAGGGGCCGTCGTTCTCTACAATAAAGTTATCTAATAACGAAAATAAAATAAGACTGTCCCCTTGAGGAGACTGACATCGACGAAAGCGCTCGGGAAGTCTAAATAAATCAGACGTCTCGCAATTCAGCACACCCTTGACCACATCGAAGTAAAAGGCACCAAAGATGTTAACTCACAAAATTGTAAAGAAGCAAAAAAATATAATGAATTTATTGCATTAGGTAATTATGTTTTAGAGTAAATTTCAGGAAAAATCAATATTGCTGCTGATTAATGCCTGAATTTTGTTGGTGTCATCGACATTCTGACGAAAAAATCGTAAATTCGCCGAACAGGTCGTCTTCCCGAGTTTCAGTTGGCCCATGGACATAATCCAAGGTCTTTATGCCCCCTTTCGTAAGGTATACATGTAATTAGGAACCTGAATGGGAAGAAAGGCCCACGACAATGAATAGGGTACATCCTCTTCCTTTTTGTGTTTTTTGGCGGCCGCATAGAAGACTTGGTATTTTCTTCTTTGAAAGCCCCGATGGCATTGTTGGTCTGTCGGCGAGTCACCTTGGCTATCCAAGCTGATCCGATGTATTACCGTCTTTCAACGACGACTTTTGCCCATAACCCTTTTTGGACTGGGGTCCTATCTTTTACACTTGTTCGCGCTCATCGGTTTCCTCTTCCCCAAACCTCAAGGGGTTTGCAACCCCCCTGTGGTCACACCTCATTAAGAACCATCTTGAAGAGAACGAGTCTCTCGTAAAAATTACGGTAAACAACTCCTTTATATTTCTTCATTTCAACCGAAAGGAACGTTTTTTACTCCTTGAGTCGCTTACCGGTACGTTTACCGACTAGCAGTGACTTTCGTACGCTTCAATATTTACTCGAGCGTAAGCCCTTGACGTTTGAGTGTTGTACCTATAATAGACGCGTTGTTGACATTTGGAACACTCTTGGCCAATCGAATCTCGAAACTGCTGTTTTTTCGAGTCATTTTCCCCAAATCAAAACGTGGACATTCTTTACTAGGACTGATCAGTTTTTTTTGGCCCATCCTACGAAACGGTACCTAGATTTTATTAGATTGATGCCATTGTGGTATTTTTTTAGTAATTGTGTGCAATTTATGGACGTAAGACGATTTTTTAAAAATGATAGTCTCTTCTTGGGAGTCATAGAACACACTTACTAATTTACAGAAACCATTTCTGGTTATTAAACGAAACCAGTGCTGCGTTGATGACACAAAATACTTCAAAATTTTGATACGTAAATTTTTTACTCAAATTGATTAGGTATATTTCGGCTAGTTTGGTGGCTGGGCGGATCAAAATATTAAATTACAAAACTTCCATTTACTCTGTAAATATGGAAGTAAAAAACTCACTACCCAAATTTCGAAACCCTCCTAGAATCAAAATTGAGTAACCGGAATATGAAAAATATCCACCTATTCTGCAAAATAAAAATATCCAAAAATACAACAAAAAAATGGAAAAGTTTTTTTTTTGAACCGGAGGAATGTTGGTTTTTACTTCCATATTTACAGAGTAAATGGAAGTATTGTGATCGTCCTAAAATCGAGAATCGGAACGGAGCTTCAGAAAAAACTTTTTCTTATACACATTTACTCAGAATCACTTCCTGAACAAGTGTCTGTGTGTCCGTGTGTCCGTTAGTCCGTTAGTCCGTTAGTCCGTTACTCCGTTAGTCCGTTAGTCCGTCTGTGGTCATTTACAAAAATGGCCATAACTCCCTCATTTCTCAACCTTTTTTCAAATTTCTTGAACTGAAATGTTTGTCTCGGCAAGACCTAACACCCTGTTTAATCGGAATTTGGATAACGCACAGTACTTCCGAGATATTTGCATTTTTAGTGTTTTCTATTTTATTTTTTTCCGGCCGCAAAAATGAACCGATTTGAGCGTTCTTGGTCTCAAAATCTTCGTTTTACCATGCAGAATATGTGGATATTTTTTACATTCCGAAAATGTGGCGTTTTTTCATTTTGGGCGAATTTTAAAATTTTAATACTGAATTTTTTGATATTTTTGACCTAAACACTTTCAAAAGCAGTCAAAATATGATCAAATTGTGTCACAATTTTACGTTTCAAAATATGGAAGTATTGTGTGTTATCTACGCACCACTGGTTTTAATGTGTAATATAAATGTACCTAATTGTTTGTGATTGAAGTGTAGTTAAAAAAAAACTTTTGAAAATTTTATCTTGGAAACGGTTTGAGGTAGGAAAATGCGGTTGGCGGGGTTTTGTTTCATTTTTGTTCTGGGTTCACCTGATTTTTTAAATCGCGTTCGGGACACCTTGTATTATGTACAGCTGAACGTGTCCATTGGTCCGATTAGCGGTGAATAACGCCAGTTGAACGAATCTATCGGTGTTTATAACTGTCTTGGAGAGGTCGTGACTCGAATTAAGTTAACCTTAGTAAACCTGTAAGAGTGTAAGGGATTGAGGGCGATCCTTCCTATCTACCGCAGGCTTAGCCCCTCTGGGTGCGATAGGTGAGTCAGAATGTCTTATGTAAGGATCAATGGCGTACGAAGTATTCTTGGTTTTGCCCTTATCCTCGGATTATTGGGGAACCAGTGAGTAACCATATATGGTGACATTTTATATTCAGCTCTTGGCAGTTTAGCTCAAGTTAACCCTTGTGTAACGTTACCCCGGTTGGTGTAAACTTCATGGATGTTCGCTAAACGTGGATGAACTACTTTACGAATATTGGCGATGAATTTAAAGCTGTAAGGAAAGTATTCGCTGGTTTTGGTACTAAAGGTGCGCCTATCCGATCGCTGGTCGTGGGGCCAAGACAATTGGTCGAGATAATTCAATAAACACCTCAATTAGGTAAATTTCATTGGCGTTCAAAACCGCGTTCCCGTGTTCGTCCCCCCTACAACATCCTGCAATCGGTGAGTGGGCACCTTAAGGTTAATGTATTTGATGCAAAAACCGGCAACCTGGCAGGTATCTGCATGCAATTAAGATGTCTTCGGTTTCTCGATTTTTACACTCCTTTCCCTCGAGCTACAGAGGAGGGAAAGGTACAAACCGCGAGCGAAGACGTTTCCAAATAGAAAAACAAAACAAGATTGTAGCTCCCCTTCTCATAAACTCGCCTCTCCGACTCGGCTTCCTCGTGATTCCTAGTCTTATTGCTCTTCTGGATAAAGAGAGGATCTTGAAAATGGCCGACTTCCTGCGGAGCAGCTTCCAGAATGGCAACGCATTTCCGAAAATTGACGGAAAAACTTGGGATTAATACACTACGGAACTTTTCAATGGCAATTAAATATTATAATTTACCTTTAATTAAAAATTAAAATAGCCGTGCGCAGACGTTTGTAAATTTAAAATTTGGAAAAATTAGGGGACATCCGAATTTGGTTTTTAGGGCAATCTCTATGATACCGTCCAAGTTTTGAATTTAGAAGTAAATATGCACAGAACTTCTAGTGAGATTTACCCATTTTTATGCATTTTGCTTTTTTAACATTTAGTTAGGGTAGGTTCAATTCAGTGTATTCATCGAACATCCATTATTCTCCGAACGAAATTTTCCTGGGATACGTTGACTAGGACATTAAGGGCCGGGTTTTCTGTTAAGTTATTAAAGATTTATCCAAGGACGCTTGCACTATATTTCACCTAGGTCATGTTTTCACTTACCGACATTCTGAAAATGTCTTGGCAATTAGTTAATGCAAGCGTCCCTGGATAAATCTAGCTTTAAAAAAATTGAAAACCCGGCCATGATAGTCTCCATTTCCAAGAAACTGCTTACTCGGAGAATATTGTTTTTTGATGAATTGATGAACCCACCCTTAAAGAAATTGGTAATTCTTACTTATAGGTTTTCGTCTTTTCCAAAAATTTAGTCGATGATTTTCAACAATTTCAATTCAAATTCGCTATATCTGAGATCCTTCGTCGGAAAAAATCCTCGTTCCTATGCGATGGAAACCCGTTTTTCACGTCTTTCGCAAAAGTCGAAATTGAGTAAGACGAAGGTTGCGATGGTGTCAGAGTTATGTGAATCTTTCGTTCCCGGGGTACCTGCGTTTTCCGTGACACGGCCGATCGGATTTGAAAGGGCGATTCGATACGATCGTCAGGAGATCCCCATTTAAGGAAGAGAACCCGCCGAGCGGTTATCGTGGCCCCCTCCACCATCGGAAACAGGTTCAATAGGAAATCCAACCCGTCCAAAAGGATCGAAAGGCGTCGAGGAACGGCAGAAAAAAAGAATCGTATACGCGAAAAGGATGAAAAAGCCGCGAAACTCGCTGTTGGAGCCAGTTCGGACTGACCGGGATTTCTCAATATTGACTTTCTTATTGGCACCGGCCTTCAGGAGTCGTCCCCCACCTGAGCCCAGTTGGCACATCGGACCGGTCCCCGGCCCATTGGGCTCGCAAGATTTGTCTGCAGGACTGTCTGCTATTGCAGACATTGTCCCGGCAATGGCGGAAAGAATGAGGCGTGTCACGACTTGCGAGATTCGACGATCTTGAGGCAAATGGAAGGAAGAGCATCTCGACAGTTGTGCACCAGATGATTTTCACAGAATGAGACGAACATCTTCAGGAGCGCTGGTTCGACCATCTGGGAACCAAAGCGTTGCGACTTTGGCGCACCTTTTTACATTTCTCTGGCGCATGTTTTTGACATGATGGCGTACCACTGATCGATGTTCCTCTTGAGCATGCGCACTCCCTAGAAGCACGCAAAACCTTCCAGATCCACAGGGTAGCTCAAATCTGTGATTCTGGGGATGGCCAGAGGGCCAAAAGCGCTGGAGAGAAAATATACCTAATGTTTGACATTTCAACTTCAATAAACCATTTTCATGAAGTTACCTTAGGTTATCCTCTGCGCAGGATGAGCCATAATGAGTTTTGAACATTTTTCAAAAAACTTTCAAAAAACAGACTATTTTAGGTTATCCTCTGCGCAGGATGCGTCATAATGAATTTTGAACATTTTATTGGTCAATTTAAAAAAAAACCATTTTCCCAAATTTCAACTTCAATATACCATTTTCATGAGGTTATTTTAGGTTATCCTCTAAGCAGGATGCGTCATAATGAATTTTGAACATTATTTCACCCTGAATTTCATTCAAAACCACTGAGTCATTGACAAATCGCAGTTGTTACTTAACCTACTTACAAATTACAAAAATGTATGGGAGAAAATGATATTTTGGGGACTTGAAGGCCAGAACAAAAAAATGAGCTGACAATTTCTCGAAAGTCTAATACCGTAGAAGTTGTTACAGGAAAAGTTGAGTTTTATCTGTTGAATGATAGATGCCTGCCTACCTAAATGGAAAATAAATCTGAAAAATTGATTAAATCCATCCCCTTGATTCGAATTACGGATTGTTTGCTACTAAATTTGCTCGACATGCCTATATGTCGTTGTAATATTAAAATGTATCATTCAGGTCTCGAATTTCCGTTTCGTGCAGACGTCGATAGAAAATTCTACTTCCCACCTTCTGAAATATACATAGCAGACACGAGAAGCCAATAAAAACGTTTCGGGGAAGCGGAAAATGACAAAAACGACGCGATAATCACCGTTTATTATTATAGGAGATCGATCAGTTCTCAGGATCGATGCGAGTCGTTAGTCCGGCGAACATTCCGACAGGGCCGTCCAGAGCCAAGCCGGGCCCCGGGGATAAAGACTCGACCGGGCCCCCCCCCCGGTCAATAAAAGCATTTTTTCTAATTTGCATATTAGTACGTAAAAGGCCCACGGGCGGGCCCGGGCCCCCTTGGGCCCCGGGCCCCGGGGATTTTGCCCCCCCTGCCCCCCCCCTCTGGACGGCCCTGCATTCCGATAACTTTGTATCCGTCGCATGAACGGTATCTAATATCAAATCGATCCTACAAATCGGCGTACCTGACCTTAACCTAGTGGTCGTCGGAAAGAGACGAAAAATCCCAAAAGGTCGCGGGTTGTTGACAAATCAAACGGATGTGAACTCGATACCAGGAAAATCGATGGGCTGGGTCACGAAATTGAGGGCGGATACTGTTGAATCGGAGCACTCGTGTCGAAAAGTACATGCGATTAGAATGTCTATCTATCTTTCTAATAACAGAAAATATGGATTTTTCGTCGTCAAACTCGGGCTGTTCCCATTGTTCCTGCAATGAGGGGCCAATAATTGTTAGAAAGCCGACCCTTAAGCGGCCAAAGGGCCAATCTGCTGTATCATTTAGAAGCAGATTGGCTCTAAGACCGCTCAGGTGTCGCTACAGTGAGTTTTATTCCGACCAGTTAGCCAGTTGCGTCAAAATTAGATCAGCGGTTCGAAATTTTGCGGACACGACTTCGTACTGGACTACTGAACCGATTTTGACTCAACTAATCTTAAAAGCTGTGGTTTGAATCAACATGAGGCATATTGTCCGAGGAATCTGATGAAAAAGGCCTAAACTAGCAGTTGCATGGTCCGTTTTTGAAACAGAAAAAGTCTGTTTTGTAGTGGGTATCGAATTTTTCGGGTATTTTTCTCGGATCCCTCGCGTAATTTACCATAAAATAGGGTATTTTTCGAAAATTTTATAACGAAAGATTTTTTGAAAAAATTAAGGATTTTACATTGATCCTTTTTGGGATACATCTTAAGGGGTTGGCCCAAAAACATAAAGCTTTACGGTTTTTTCGAGACTTTGATCAAAGTCAGTTTGCCAATGCAGCTAAAATCGAGAATCGGAACGGAGCTTCTGAAAAACAGTTTACTCAGAATCACATCCCGAACAAGTGTTTGTCTAAATATCTTTGTTTCACCTTGCAGAATATCATTGGCCATGTCCTTTCTATTATGGCTGGCAAAAACTGGATAGAGAGGAAAATGGCGGCCTTTAAATTTCCCACCTTCCGGTTCGAATCGTCGGTGTGAACTGATTCGAAAGTAGTCGAAAAAGTTGTTTTATTTGTTCCAAAAACCACTACCTCAAGTGTGAGGCCCGCAGGACGGTCAGAATGGCAGCCGCGCACGTTATTCGCTCTTGAATTCGACTCGCTCGACTTCTAGGATGAGTGCCGTGGTGAGGCGATAGCGGGAAGTCAATGTTACGCGACTTGAGTACAGCCAAAATCGAGTGCAAATTGGTGTACTTGGCCGGCGTATCGCCTTCGCATGTGATCGTATTAACGACGCCGTAGACGTATCCGTTGCAGATCAGAGGCCCTCCAGGGAGTCCTCCGCAGACGCGTTGGTTCCCCGTGGGCAGCGAGCAAATCGCCTGGTACGAGGGTACGTACACCTGGCATTTTTCAACTTTGGCTTTAGCGCACAGGACTTCGCTGCACTTTTCCGGCGTTATGACGTGGACGTTGGCTATGGCGAAATAGACGGTCAAATCCTTCATCTCTATCCATCCGGGAGTGATGCAGACGGTTTTTTCGGCGATGAATTTCGAGTACGCCTCGTTCATGCATTCCTGGTTGTCGCAAGCGAGTGACATAGGCTGGACTCCTTCGCCGAAATTCAGCTTGCCCTTTAGAGAAACGAGGGCGACATCGTTGATGGCGGATCTGATCGATCCGATGACGACCATATCGAATTCGGGATGGATCATGACGTCTTCGATCGGAAGCTCTTGCTTCGAGCTGGAAGCTTCGTTCGGGTCAGCTGTTCCGGCGATAACTGCTGCTTCGTATAACGGGTATTCGACGATTTCGAAGTTTTTCTTAACCTTGCAGACGCATAGGGCAGCTGTGATGACTGTATTGCTGTTGACGATCGTCCCGCCGCAGGAGGCAGTTATCGGTAACTTCCAGAGTATCTCGTGCGGGAATTTGACGTAGACCACGTACGGATATGGACCCTTGCGAGCCCATCCGCCATCCGAGGAAGGTAGTTTACTCAGGATGAAAAATACCATCAGCAACGAAGCCTTGAGCATTTTGAATGAATTTTTTGTTTGGAATTTTGTAAAAATTAATCGAAATGATCATTTTCGCCGAGAATAATTTTCGTATCCACGGCTGAAACAGTGCTTGGCAAAATTTGAGCTTCACGATCAATTTAGTTGCTACTCTCTAGAACCTTGGGAGGAGGAAAATTCACAATAAAATTTATTCAATGCCGCTTTTTTCACTGAGCATTTTTGGGAGTTTGCTGGTTGTTAGGTAGGTAGTTATTCAGTGCTAGGGTATTATTTTAGCCTCTAATAAATCAATTAAAATATAGTACTTATTTGAAAAGAAATTAAAACCCCAGTGACGCGTAGATAGCACACAATACTTCCATATTTTGATACGTAAAATTTTGACATAATTTGATTATATTTTGTCTGCTTTTGAGGGTGTTTAGGGCAAAAATATAAAAGAACTCACTATGCAAATTTTAAAACCCGCCTAAAATAAAAGTACGCCAAGTTATCGGAGTATAAAAAATATCCACATAGCCTTCAAGGTAAAAGAAAAATTTTAAGACCAAGAACGCTCAAATCGGTTCATTTTTGTGGCCGGAAAAAAATAAATAGAAAACGCTACAAATGCAAGTATTTCGGAAGTAATTTGAGTTATTGAAATTATAATTAAGTAGGGTGTTAGGTCTTCTTAAGACAAACATTTCAAGAAGTTCAAGAAATTTGAAAAAGTTGAGAATTGTGGGAGCTTTGGCTAGTTTTGTATATGACCACAGGCGAACAGACGGACACACAAACACTTTTTCGGGAGTGAATGTGTATAACTTTATACGTGTGTAAGTGTGAATTGTGTGTGTAAGTTTAAATGTGTGTAATAAGTGTAAATGTGTATAAGTAAACGTTTTTTCTGAAGCTTCGTTCCGATTCCCAATTATAGGACGATTACTATACTTCCATTTACTCTGTAAGAAAGGAAGTAAAAAGTAACTTCGGGAAATTGCTTTTTCTACTTATTTCCTTCGAAAGAAAAACATTTATTGAAAATAACATAGGTTAAAGCTTCCGAGCTATTAGACTCGAGACAATGATTAAGTACGCTTGCAGCGATTGGATTTTTCGAGTTCGGCGAGCGGCACTGGTCGTTTTCGCGTTTCCGAAAACCGCTTTCGTGTCGTATTTGCGTATTAATTCTATCATCGTCAAAATAGTCGTGTATTCCGTCGGCACATAATGGCATGGCACTTGGTCGACGAGCCCGAAGAGGTAATCATTGCACACCAATAGACCTCCATATGCCGGGCCGCAATCCAAAGGCCTGACGCCACAGAATGCGTGTCTGGGGGGCCACCCTTCTCGGCAGATCCCGTCCGGAGAGGCGAAGCAAGTCTTGGAGCACGTATGTCCGACAACCATGGACGCCTTTAAAATGATGGCTTTATACTTCTGACTTCTGTGGTCGCGAAAAGTTCCGAAGACTAGACAATTGATTTTCTTCCTAATTAGCCCGAAATACATGCCCAGGGTATCGGTGATATTGGAGCTGTACATTTTCACGGGCCCAACTCCATGGAGCAATTCCAGTTTATCTTTGACGATAATTAGTGCTGCGCCGGGCATATGTTCGCCGCTGGCGGTATAGGGTTCTTCTATCCCTTCGTAGCTGGGGTGGATGAGAGTAGATTTGATTTTAGCCACTTGAAGGTTCAGGGTGATGACCGTGGCATTGTCGAGCGGGTCATGTTTGACCCGGGTTTTCGATTCGGTGAAGATGCAACTGCCGGTCGTGATGACCGTCTCGGAGTTTAAGATTGCTCCGCCGCACGATTTGACAAGTTGTAGGTTAATGTAGTTATTGACGCGGACGAAGTAAGGAGGTAGATCGTAAAATTCCACGCCGACGCTAATGCCGGGAAGCGAAATAAAAATAGAAAATATCATCAGCTGTAAAACTTCGAACTTGTACATCTCGAATTCACAGTTCTATTCTGTAAAATCAAAGCGATATGTATTCGGAAATCGATGTTGAATTGCCATGCCAAATCCAATGACAACCTATGGCAATTTGTGCAATGAGTCGTTAGCGACTACCAAGACATCGTCGCTTAAGCGGCAACATGCTATAACTCAATTTTTGGCGAAATTGGCCGTACTCACAGCACTTCCCTGGCCGTTCGATGCGCCAGCACTTCCTTTGCGCATTTTATTGGTCAAAATTGTTCAAAAAAAAAGCATTCCGTTTTCATAAAACTCGTATGTTATGGAAACGATCACAGCAGCTTAGGTACTGTCAATCGCAACCTCGATTTTCGATGTTCCAATTTTGAGGTTGCAAACAAGCAACCTTGATATTTGGTTGGACCTTACCAATATGGTAAAACGATGATTTGGACCCAAGTCCGTGGTCAAAATTGCGAAAAAACTGAAGCCAACAATGCTGTAGCTAGTTTTGTCCCAAATGATACAAATATTGGGTTAAGGGAATTCATTGCTGTGATTGGTCGAGGTGGAGTCGGGGTTGAACCCAATAAATTTTATTGGCGTTTCCAAGCCACGTTCCCATTTTCATCCCCCATGCTCATTCTTTCCGACTACTTATCAGTCAATTTATGCGTACAACCGAACTTTTTTACTAACCTTTAAGCATGGCAAATTACTTTGACAACTGTAGCTTGCAAAGTCAGTCAAAAAACATACCAAAACATCAATACAAATCAGGTATGTACCCACAAGTGTGAAGGGAAATCCCGATTCCCAAATGGCCTTCTGCTGTACTTAGCTGATAGGTATTTCTTCATTTTTAAATTTTTTTAAAAATTAATTTTTAATTTTTTTTCTTTGTTTTTTTTTTAGTTTTTTCCTAGACCTCCAACTTAAGTCGAAACCCCCTAGAAAAACCCCCGAAACATTTCACCCCCAAAATCCGCCTCCGGCATTAAAAAACCGCCAAATTCGGGGAGACAACCCCCAGCTTGGCAACTGTGAAGTCGGACCTGCCGGACGCGTCACTTAGTCTCACCTGCCTCAGCTGATGCTTTTTTTTCGCCCAGGGGAACGGCGGGATTTATTTTCGGCTGAGGAAACATTTCAAGGCCAAGGTCTCAATTCGCGAGGTGCGAAATCGCTTCAGCCCGTCCCGCTCTTATAGCGTTCGGAAGGCGAGTAAATTAAGCGTAGACGTAACAGCGGTCGTAAGATTCGAACGAAAATACATTATCGGAATTTATGGCGCGGTTTCTGAGTTAATAGTCCGCGACGAACTGTACAAACTATCGCGCCCCAGCCAAGCTGGCGAATGAATTATGCTCCGAATGATATGAAAATCAAAATGTATTCGCAGCACCAATCTGACTTCATAGTCCGTCATGAATCGATTGGTTCATTTGTTTGTCAATTTCAGCTCTTTTTTTTTTAAGAATATTAGATTTTATTTTGCGAACATTTTTAAAAAGGCTATGTTAAATAAAATTGAAAATTTCAATTTTTTCAAAAATTCGTTTTTTCATTTTTTGAGAATTGTAGAGATTTTATAATTAATTTATTATAACGATCGCAATTATTGCGATCATTATAATAAATAATTGTAGATTCTAATATTAATTCTAATAAATTATTGTGATCGTTATGAGCTCCAATTATCTCAACGTGCGGCTAAACAGTTCGCTGAATTGAGAACCGGGTTGGTCGCTTATCGCAAATTTCCATCTGTCAGTCGTACCCCCAAAAATAATTGGTTCATTATGGTGGGATTTTCGGTCGCAGAATGCAAGTTTTTCAAAGGAGTCTAATTTTGCGTCAATAACAACTAACAGTTTGAGTTTGACTTCGAGTTTTAGTTAAAAGTTTGAACTTCAGTTTGAGTTTGACTTTGACTTTTAGTTCGAGTTTGAACGTCATTTTGAGTAGGTATAACTTCGACTTTTAGTTCGAGTTTGAACGTCAGTTTGAGTTTGACTTCGAGTTTCAGTTCAAGTTTGAGCGTCAGTTTGAGTTTGACTTCGACTTTTCTTTCGAGTTTGAACGTCAGTTTGAGTTTGACTTCGACTTTTAGTTCAGGTTTGAACGTCAGTTTGAGTTTGACTTCGACTTTTAGTTCGAGTTTGAACGTCAGTTTGAGTTTTACTTCGACTTTTAGTTCGAGTTTGAACGTCAGTTTGAGTTTTACTTCGACTTTTAGTTCGAGTTTGAACGTCAGTTTGAGTTTTACTTCGACTTTTACTTCAAGTTTGAACGTCATTTAGAGGTTGACTTCGACTTTTATTTCAAGTTTGAACGTCAGTTTGAGTTTTACTTCGACTTTTAGTTCGAGTTTGAACGTCAGTTTGAGTTTGACTTCGACTTTTAGTTCGAGTTTGAACGTCAGTTTGAGTTTGACTTCGACTTTTAGTTCGAGTTTGAACGTCAGTTTGAGTTTGACTTCGACTTTTAGTTCGAGTTTGAACGTCAGTTTGAGTTTGACTTCGACTTTTAGTTCGAGTTTGAACGTCAGTTTGAGTTTTACTTCGACTTTTAGTTCGAGTTTGAACGTCAGTTTGAGTTTGACTTCGACTTTTAGTTCGAGTTTGAACGTCAGTTTGAGTTTGACTTCGACTTTTACTTCAAGTTTGAACGTCAGTTTGAGTTTGACTTCGACTTTTAGTTCGAGTTTGAACGTCAGTTTGAGTTTGACTTCGACTTTTAGTTCAAGTTTGAACGTTAGTTTGAGTAAAACTTCGACTTTTAGTTCAAGTTTGAACGTCAGTTTGAGTTTGACTTCGACTTTTAGTTCGAGTTTGAACGTCAGTTTGAGTAAAACTTCGACTTTTAGTTCAAGTTTGAACGTCAGTTTGAGTTTGACTTTGACTTTTAGTTCGAGTTTGAACGTCAGTTTGAGTATAACTTCGACTTTTATTTCGAGTTTGAACGTCAGTTTGAGTATAACTTCGACTTTTAGTTCGAGTTTGAACGTCAGTTTGAGTTTTACTTTCACTTTTAGTTCAAGTTTGAACGTCAGTTTGAGTTTGACTTCTCAAAGTCAGTTTGATGAGTTTTTTGATATTTTTGACCTAAACGCCCTCAAGGTCAAAATATTATCAAATTGTGCTACAGTTTTAGGTTTCAAAATATGGAAGCTGGTTTTATACGAAAATCCCTTTTCTTGAAACGAGCCGAGAGCGCCGAGATTATGACATTGCTCGCAATAATTTTCCAGATTCGATCCTGTCCAGGTGTCCGTCAAAGGTTTTTTGCCCGCTTATCGTTGGCGATTGTTCCTTTTTAAAACCGTTCCGAAACAGCCGTTCGCGCGTGCGCGTCGCTCTTGCAAAACCTCGCGCGCCTGCGCATTCGAATTACCGGACAAGAGCAAGACGTCCTTCGTCTTTTGATTGCCTCGCGTACGAAATTGACTTATCTCGACTTCCTACGGGTCACAGAGGCCGCTTTAAGTACGAATTGTCCCATTACGGTGGCGTCACATCCTTCGTCCAATCGGAGAGCTTCTTTTGTTGCCATATTTGATGTAGGAAGCCATTATATCCATATCATAGTCTTTACGAGCCGAGTGATTGATGTTTTTCCTGTTTTGCAGGTGATGCGCATTTCGCCGGCGGCTTGGATGGCAGCCTCCGTCGTCCACGTAAGTAAACTTTTTAAATTGCTTGCTCGGAATAAATTTATTGTTGAATAGAAAATTTCTAAAGGTCATTTAATGATAACTTTTGTAGAAGTCGTTTGCTTAGAGGTTGGTTTTTTTGCGCCTATAGGTAAGTAATGAGTAGATTTTCATTTTTCATTTTACAGAAATAAATCCTTTTTCTGAAAAAAGAAGAAAAACAGGTTTTTTATTTATTACATATTATACAGGAAATGAATCAATTTGAGTCTTCAAGGTAATCTAGGTCATTTTTATCAGTTTTATTCAAGCTTTTTCCACTTGAGGAAGAAAGTGGTGACAGAACGAGGGAAAATTAGAGAAAAATGGCCATACCTCCCTCAATTCTCAACCTTTTTTCAAATTTCTTGAACTGAAATGTTCGTCTCGGCGAGACCCAACACTCAGTTTAATCGGAACTTAAATAGCTCACAGTACTTTCAACATATTAGCATTTTTATTGTTTTCTATTTTTTTTTTTTTTCTTCCGGCCACA
Organism: Nesidiocoris tenuis; assembly: GCA_036186465.1. Taxonomy (NCBI): domain Eukaryota; kingdom Metazoa; phylum Arthropoda; class Insecta; order Hemiptera; family Miridae; genus Nesidiocoris; species Nesidiocoris tenuis. The sequence goes on along the minus strand of AP028912.1, from coordinate 6,865,410 downwards.
AAAATGAACCGGTTTGAGCATTTTTGGCCTTAAAATCTTTGTTTTTTATTGCAGAATATGTGGATATTTTTTATGCTCCGATTATGTGGCGTATTTTTATTTCAGGCGAGTTTTAAAATCAGCATAGTGAGTTTTCTGATATTTTTGACCTAAACACCCTTTAGTCATTACTTTTCCTATGCAAAATTTGTCAAAAGCAGTCAAAATAATATTTTCATATTATGATCAAATTGAGTCCAGCCTTTACGTTTACAAATATGGGAAGCGTTATCTACGCACCACCGGTTATAATTCACAAGCATGCAATACTCAATATCTTCAGTCCGGCCCTCTTTTTCCGTCTGCTAGCGTTAATTCTATTTCTAGAATGTTCCGTGAGCGGATCTCATCCACCCTATTTTGAACTGACGGGCTCACCTTCCTCAATCGTCTCTCCTAAACAGTTTCGTCATTTGGCGGCCAACGCATCGATTTCCTATTATTAGGGACCACCCTAATAACCTACTTTGAAAGTGTTGTGTAAACGATGCACTCTGGTTCATGATCGACAATTTTCGGTACCAAGTATCGAATAATTGTGGATACCCGTAACTATCGGTACCAATATCCAGTAGGCAATTTTATTATATATTTTCTACAACAGTCGTTACTCGCCCATAATAATATTTTAGAGTTTAATATCTAAATATCGTAATCGTGAATGGGATTTTATCACTTCCACCCAAGCAAAGACTCATGAATGCTTTATTCATATCGAAATCATCCATTCAACATTACGATATAGGTAGATGCATATCTAGGCCGCCTTCTGGTACGTACAGGACAGGAAAAAAAATGTCTGATTGAAAAAGATGTCTTCAGCACCACCCGCCGAAGAAAAATGCAAAAAACAAATACTTACTCCCCCAGAAATAAGTAAATTCCCAGTGGAAATTTAAAAGGAGGGAATCGAATAATTTGGTAGTTTTGCCGTATTCATTACTTTCCCTATGCAAAATTTGTCAAAATTTTCTTCTTTTACTAAAACGCAAAAGTTTCCGACTTGCGGGGTTTTTACCAGAGTTCTCAAAAAACGGATGGGAAAACAAATCTTTTTTCGATCCTTCTTCGAATTTATCTCTACTTCACCTCTAAGACCGTTCTAGGCTCAACGAGGTGTTTTTCGAGTTTCGCCGGCGGCAAGAGGGCGGTCACCCATCGCTGACCCGCTGTAATAAATATAAATTTGGCTCAATTTATACGAGACAAACGTGGAAATAACGAGGGAAGTTAACCTACTTGGATGCCCACCGATTTTCGGAGAATCGGAACGGAATATTATCTTACAATCGCAGTTGGCAAATAGCATCGTTAATTTTATCAAAGTTGACAAGTTTGCCCTATTAACGCATTTAGTCCTTATAGAAGTCTAATGGTATCTCAAACGGATACATTTTCAGGAAAATCGTCCAAATTGTATGGGAAACTCAGTTTTTCGAACTTTCTATATCATCGGTTAAAAAAATTTCTTCCAAACTTTCGTGAGATTGGGGGGGAAATTCAGAATGTTGAGAAGAATACTAGGTCCTTGAATACCTATTAGTTTAAACAATATGTCGTGTGTTAGTTTGGTAGGTATCCAAAAACTGTAATGTTTTGTTTGGTATTTAAATCTGGATTCTCGTAAAACGTAAAACTTTGATCAAAATTAGATGATATTAGGGCTGATTTGTTGGATGACGAGATAACTAAGGAGCCTTTTGAGCAAATGTTACTGCCCCCCTAAAATAGAAGTCGTTTAATTTATCCATATCACATAAATGCCAACACATTCTGTAAGGCGAGATCCACATTTTGAGGCCTCGAAAGCTCAAATCTTTAAAAAATAAAAATAAAACAGAAAACCCGAAAAATCCCCACGTCATGGAAGCAGTGTGTGTAACTGAAAATTCTTCTCCCAAAGACCCCAACCTAAAATGAAGACGAAATGCATTAGAAAATCTCCCGGATTTTGCCATACCAAGTCTGTGTTTGGTTTCGTGTTACAATTTCCTTTACATTTTCTCTCGTCACCTTTAGCTCTGAGAGAGGATCCTCTTCTTAGTAGGAAATGGACCCTCGGGCTTCCGTGGCATTCCTGCCCATGTTTTCTCCTCGGATGTCTCACAGGTTTTCCACCGAAGAATTTTCATCGTTTAACTCCTCAACTGATAAAGATTCTCGAGTTCTTGTTGGCTTTGTCAGATTCGCAGTTCTCCTGTTCCATATTCAGTAATCTGAGAATCGGTCGTTTCCTTTTCTCAGGACTCGCACCCCGAGACAATGTTGACCTTATGACCCCGTATTTTCACAATTGCCACTTGATGCATTTTGTTATGTGGAACTGTGGGCCAAATCCATGATATTTGGACTGATTTTGTGGCTTTTGCGATAGAAATGCGGAAAAAGTAGTTCAATTGTTGAAACGGACACTATCCGGCTAGAAAATAATGATTTGGAAGATGACTGGACTTGCACTGAGAAAAAAGTGGTGACAGAACGACGGAAATATAACGGATGGTCGCCTATCCGTGAGGAATACATCCGCAATGTAATTTCGCTCATCCTTAAGGTAGTGTATCCGTTTTTGATTGTACTATCCGTGGTGCGCCCGATGAGAGCTCCGAACGGATCAACCCGCAACGCGACGGGGCGGCCACGGTCGGCCCGAAACATTCGACAATCGGAACCTTCTCGACCGGCAGCTTGAGCCGTCGGTGTGCGGACCAAGCCGTGGCGATCAGAAGAGGTTGGACCCCAAGCTGTGTTGCGCACCACCACTAGCGCTCTCGTGGCTTGATCGTCAACTTGTCCCTTATCTCTGCTATCTTCTCCTGGCGTCTTGGTAGGTAGGCTATAAAATATCTTGCTTGATTAGCGTTTGATTGATGAGTATGTCGAATTGGACTGATGAGGGATGTTTTTCTGTCTCGGGGATGCGAGCGCAGCGAGCATCCAGGTCACCTGATCTGTATAAGGAATGTGTGAAGGAACAGTTAGCAAGAGAGCTGGAGAGTGGTGGTGCGCAACAGATCAGGTGACCTGGATGCTCGCTGCGCTCGCATCTCCAAGACAGAAAAACATCCCTCATCAGTCCAATTCGACATACTCATCAGTCAAACGCTGATCAAGCAAGATATTTTATAGCCAACCAATTTATCCGAGAAGGTGTTGGATACACCAAAACGACGTGAATCACATATAAACAGAAAGGAATGAAAGGAAGCAAGACAAGTTGACGATCAAGCCACGAGAGCGCTAGTGGTGGTGCGCAACACAGCTTGGGGTCCAACCTCTTCTGTGGCGATCGCGTCCCCGGTTAGCTGAGTGCCGCCCGTTCTCCTTTTCACAACGGGCCCGCCGGGCGTGCTGAGTAGATCCACCAAGTACCACTCAACCGAGAACTCGGATATCGCGCGTTTCTGGAAAGCCCACTGAATTTTGACTAGAAAAAAGAAAAATAACTTGAAAAAGGTATAAAAGCTGGCATAAAAGTATATAGTTAGCTCATGATGGAGGAGATGAACTATATGTAGGTATATGGATATTCATTAGTATGGCAATCGGTGGAAAATCGTTGGAAAAGTTCGACTTCGTTCTATTATATCATCTTTCTGCAAATAACATTCATAACCGGTGTCCGGCCTACATCGATGGGAATATGTTTTATCAGCATAAAGCAGCCCTTGCTTAAAATACCAATTCGCGACAACTCTATTTCTGCTGTGAGAATCCAGGCCACGAGGAGTTGTTATGCGAATCTCCCTCGTCTCTTCTCCCCCTCATTTTTATTTACTCGGACGGGTCGTTTTTTCTCTGGCCTATACCCCCGCACTGAAAATAGGAAGGTTATTGAAATTGACAGGTTCTCCGTCTCCCTCGCCCGCCTCTTACCGGCTATCGTCTTTCTCTTTTCTTGCCCCGCGAACCCAGAATCTTCCACCGTTCGAAGAACAAACCGTGGATTTTATTTATGCGCCGACGAAAGTGTTTCTGGTGCCGGGGAAATCGGGTGGGGGCGAAGAATGGAAAAACTACTAGAGGTTGACCTCAATTTGTTGATTCATGTTATGGAAACGGTTTCCAAACCTCTGCCTCACGTCTGCCCATCGTATCCTATGGCGGTGGTCAAATCTGGGTCTTTTGGCTCGAGTTCAGTTCGTTCGGTATTCACATGACTCCCATGTCCTTTCCAACCGGCTCTCTCCTGGGGTACAACCATAAGCGCAGATTGCCTCCAATCACTGGTGGTTCGAGTTCTGCTGTAATTGTTTCGTGCAATTGGTGCCTTTTTCCAAAGAGAGCTGGCCAAAAATTGCTAAAATGGTTGGAGGAGCCAGAAAATTGACTGCTTACAATAATTTAGTGCTATGCCCAAGTATCTAGTATTAGTTTACTAGAAAATCGACCTAACTGAAAACTGGCGATGAAAATTGTTTACCCTAAAATCATGCATATCCAGAATTTGATTAGCTGTTATTGGATTTTCGCCCTCATTACATCAACTGCCACAATTTTCCATCTTCGACCTTACAGTAGGTATCTTTTTACTGTTTTTCTCGCGACGCAGGTGGCCCATGAAGCTTGCACACGAATTGCCGGTTTTCGAGGCCACATGACGATCCGTTCCCGCCGTTTGTTTTCGTTGTTCCGGCCTCTTTAGCACCCGGGTGGCGGTTCCCTTTCGTTTTCCCGCCCCTGCGTGCAACATCGCGAGTGTGAAAGTTATAAAAAAGGGAAAAGATTCCTTTGGACGGGGAAAATTAAGAACGTTGGCATCCCTATTGATGCCAGGATCGGAGGTCCTTGCTCGGCTGCTCTCACGCGCATGGCCCACATATTTCATGAGGCTCCGAAATTGAGCGATTTCGGTATCTTTCCACTGCTGTTCTCCCTGAAATGAGTTTATTCGTGTTTTCCTACTGTCGTTTACCTTCTAGTTGATCGTCTGCCTGTGCTCATCCACAAAACTGCCACAATGTCTCTATTTTTCTTTTTTATTTCTCTCTTTCTTTTTTATCATTCTTTTTACAAATTTTATAAGTTGAAAATTGTTGAAGTAAATAATTTATAAGTAAACATTTTTATGAGTAAATAAATTTTATGAGTAAAAATTTTCATATGTAAATTAATTTTATAAGTAGAAAAATTTTTCAACTCAAATTCTATATTCCTGTCTAATCGAAACATTTAAATATACCATAAATCATCATAATAATAATAATAATAAAATGAGTTGGTATCTCCTACTGTTTCAAACCAAGTTATTATAACGAATTTCGTTAGCTTTTCTACACAATAGCGAGTATTTATATTAGAATCTACATAAAAATGCTTGAAACATTCAGGCAGTTCAAGGTTTTACTGTATTAGTAGGTATAATTTCCACGATTGTTACCTTTTAATTTATTTTCCAATTAAAAAAAATAAATTACTCTCATTCGTCACAAAAACATTTTTTAATTGTTTTCATTGCATTTTTATTAAATAATATTTATTTGCTGTTTTTAATTTCTTATTTTTTCCAACAACTAGGGAATGTGAGGATTTTCAACTTTTTGAGTGCATAGGTAATTTTTTCAATTATTTTTCTTTAACTTTCATTTATTTTAACTTTTTTTTATTTTTTACATTTTTTATTTCTGTATCTTTCAACCTTTTGCCAAATTCAATTTTTTGGCTTCTTCTTTGAAATTGGAAAATTGCAGCATTTTGAATGCCGCCAGATTCGTTCCCATAAATATCTGCCAGAACATGTGCAAGAAGCGTTGGTCTGTATGCTCCACAGCACGCTCCTATAGCATGCGAAGATCGGAGAACAGGTTCCGATGGCGCAGATCTCAACCGAGAGAGAGTGTTCGACTTTTTTTCTCCTACTGACTTTTTTCTTTTTAATAGTCCCAACCTCACGCGAACTTTCAGTCTCCATACGAAGCGTCGTTTTCTAAACGATGAGAAGGCTGAACGTTAAGCCCTTCCTTAGCCAATAAAATGCATTCTATACCTGCAGCTTTCTAAGAGTACTGCACATTGGAATGGGACGTGTTCACCTTTAATGCAGGATTTTCCTCTACGATCGCATTTTCGGTTTACGGAGTAGGTCGATCGTAAAAATCGAATTTACAGCACATTCTGTAAACATTGGAGAATTTTTAGCAGGGAGAAACAGAAAGTTTCATTTCGTCCTTTACCGGCCATTTGTGTGGTCAATATCTTGAAATATTCGCCATGTCTTGCAAAAATGTTAAATTCTTTTAAATGATATTATTATTTTTTCATCCGCCAATATCTGGAAGTGTAGTCTGTTATCTACTGGCTTCATTCGTCTTTAAAACAGTATTGACCGTCCATTGATCAAATGGTAGGTACTGACCTGAATATTGACCACAAACTATGTGTCTACCATCAGAAAATGAATGGGACAATTTTGATTTCGCATTGCACTGTGGTGGTTGGTATACCTGTCTTGGCTGAACTGCCTTTGGAACAATTCCCCGTTTGAAAAATAGAAGGGCATTAGGGGATTTTATTAGAAGGGCATTAGGTTTGAAAAATAGGCATTAGGGGATTTTATATGCTTCGATGCGACTAGTTTCCTTCGTTCAACCTCAAAAAAATGTACTCGCCTTTCAAACGTGGAAGGTTTTATCGCTCGATTCTTCAAAGATTTCCTCTCCTCAGCACCGTTCCTTCCCAATGGGAAAAGCGATTATTCATTTCATCATTTGTGATCATTCATCCGCGTCTCGGGGATCCCAAATCGGCTATCAAAACGGCTCTTTCATTAGGGGATTTCGCCAGCCCCAAAACAAGGAAGGATCTTGCGGAGATTCGCTTTTGGAGCGCCTCGTCTCACCCTGAAAACGTCGTTTTGCAACATCTTGAGCACCTAACAACCGGATTGCCAAACTGCGAGTCATCATCCGATCTTCACCCCTTCACTATTGTAGGTCGGCGCTTTTTTCTAGATGCTAACAACTGGAACACCGGGGGGTCACCTGTTGCCGGTAGCTCGAACATCGCCGACTTGAATGTTCGCCGAACTTGCAAAATTTCCTTCCCCGCCACCTCCGCTCTGAATGCACAATTTTGTAACGACATACCATCGTGACTTGGTTGCGATTCGAATAGAGCTAACAATAGTCGAAGCGGTTCGTTTTTATATGCGTTGCGAAAGTCGTGGCAGAAAACACGACTTGGCGGAACCGGCGCTTATTACGAGCACATGGCTAAAAAATACATTGGATTAAAAAAATAAATCAACAAAGAATTCGAAAAAAAATAATGTTCTTGAGGAAAAAAATAATAAAAATATATTTTCCTAAATTTTCCGGAAAAAACACCTTATCCTATGGTAAATTGAGCGAGAAACCCGGGAAAAGTACTCAAAACACGATTGTATACATTCTGGGAATTATTTTTCTTAAATATCATTCAATTGAGTGTGTTTGAACATTTTTATTTTCATCAAAAACTGAGAAGAATAATAAAGAATAATAATTTGGGGATTTCTGAATGATTTTGCACAAAATTGTGACACACGTAATAGCACTAGTTGGTGCAGAAAAACCGAATGACAACCATCGCGGAAGGCTACAAGCAGGGCCGCCAGGGGAAGAGGGTACTCGAGTGCCCTAGCGGCAACGAAGGAACTAGGTACGTTGGGAACATTTTGTTTTTTATGATCATGACACATCTCTAAAAACTGCACTAATTGGCGTAGAACCGGTACTACTTTGTTATCTGATATTGAGGATTGGATGCTGAAGTATAATTTGATTTTACTGTTAAACCGTGAGTCGTGTAAAAAATTAAAAATTTTCCAACTCTCTCTCCTTTATAGGGCCCCACAAGACGGTAAATGTTTTCAGTAGTGCCTGAGTCAATTTGCGCTGAAACTTGGAAAAAATTTCTAGCATTTTCGAGCAGTGATTCTCTAACCAAAAATTTCTGGTTCGTCATCCAGTTCAAGAGGCTATTGGCCGAAAATCGGACCTGTCTACGCGTCGTGAGAAAACGGGTTAGTTCCCGTGAAAAATCTTTGGTGACAGTTTATCAAAAATCGCACAACCTACTTCTGTTTTACGGCCTGTTGGACTTTAATCTTGGTCAGGCTTTAATCTTCCAAGTACAAGGTCAATCGGCCAATTGAGATACGGCATATTATTTCCCAATCTTTCAATCGGTCGAAATCCGGTGAGAAAAAATTGTTTGTTCCATCTTGTCGCGAAAAAAATTGCCTCTTGCGAGAAAAAAAAACTATATTGCAATTTTTATCTCTCCCGGCAATTGGCTCTCTCGTATTTTGCAGTTTTTAATTGCTTCACATCCTCTTTCGAACTTGACCGTGAACGTTTTAGTGGTAGCGGAAAAAAATCCCGCGATAAGAAACATTCGTTGGAATAAATCGTCGATTTTTTCATTTTATCAGTTCCCCTCATGTTCAGGAAGTAAGGAGCGATTACGAAATGAATTCATCGTGGGTCGATTTCGATATTTATTAACCCACAATCGATAAACCGGTCAGGATTTTTCCGCATCTATGATCCCGAATAATGTTCAACAAGGTCAATTGAGGATTGGAACGAGCCGACTTACAATGCCGAACTATTCATGCATCCGGAGAATATACTTTTGTAATTTTCTTAATACAGATAAAATTATGTCGTGCCTATCTCTGTTGTACGATGTTGTACAATGAATTACTGGAATGAAAAAATGCTAGGGCATCATAATATGGTATGAAATATATTACCTATATTTCAACGCCAACAAAAATGATCGAGAAAAATGCAAACAATCTCTACAGAGCGGAAGCATTGAGCGTTACTGAAATTCTGAATAAATATAATCGAAGATTAGAATATTTTGGGTGAGAAATCAAGGAAAAAGTTGATCGTATCAATTTATTATTATCATTTGGTATAGGAAATCCAGAAAAACAATGCCTAGGTATAGAAAATTCAGGATAATAATGCCTATTAGGATTCTTTTGTATTATGATTCTTTACTTGGTGAAATGCTGTGTTTCTATGATATTATTAAAGCTGAAAACATGGATAAATATTCCATATTGACTCATCCCAAATTAGACAATCTTGCTCTTACCCAATTTCCAGTTTAGCTCATCACCTCGATTCGAATCGTCTATTAGGATGTCCGCTCCTCACATTTTCTCTGCTTTCTCATCCGGCGAACAATCGGTGTTGTTCTATTACGTAAAAGGGTCATTATCAATAAAGGTGAATGCACTTTCGGTACGAATTGCCTTTCAATTTGAGCAACCGGTGGCAGAATGTGATACGGTAGAATTTTTAATTGGTTACGTCTCAGGCTATCAAAGGAAAAGGCGGTATTTTAGCCCATTCGGAGCTGTTTTTAGGTTACTTGAGGTAACCTCGGTGTATTGGAGTCAGGGAATTTCAAAAACTTACCCCGTCTTTCATCTGCCCCTGCAGGGTTTTTATCTGCCATGAACTTTTCTGATCTTGGCATGAAGTGTCTTCCATCTGCCATGGGTTTCTTTCATCTGCCATGGGTTTTTTCATCTGTTGTTAGTGTCTTTCATCTGCCATGGGTTTCTTTCATCTGCCATGGGTTTTTTCATCTGTTGTTAGTGTCTTTCATCTGCCATGGGTTTCTTTCATCTGCCATTGGTTTTTCATCTGTTGTTAGTGTCTTTCATCTGCCATGGGTTTCTTTCATCTGCCATTGGTTTTTTCATCTGTTGTTAGTGTCTTTCATCTGCCATGGATTTCTTTCATCTGCCATGGGTTTCTTTCATCTGCCATGGGGTTTTTCATCTGTTGTTAGTGTCTTTCATCTGCCATGGGTTTCTTTCATCTGCCATTGGTTTTTTCATCTGTTGTTAGTGTCTTTCATCTGCCATGGATTTCTTTCATCTGCCATGGGTTTTTTCATCTGTTGTTAGCGTATTTCTTCTGCCATGGGTTTTTTCATCTGTTGTTAGCGTCTTTCATCTGCCATGGGTTTCTTTCATCTGCCATTGGTTTTTTCATCTGTTGTTAGTGTCTTTCATCTGCCATGGATTTCTTTCATCTGCCATGGGTTTCTTTTATCTGCCATGAACTTTTCTGATCTGGGCATGAAGTGTCTTCCATCTGCCATGGGTTTCTTTCATCTGCCATGGGGTTTTTCATCTGTTGTTAGTGCCTTTCATCTGCCATGGGTTTCTTTCATCTGCCATTGGTTTTTTCATCTGTTGTTAGTGTCTTTCATCTGCCATGGGTTTCTTTCATCTGCCATGGGTTTTTTCATCTGTTGTTAGCGTCTTTCATCTGCCATGGGTTTCTTTCATCTGCCATGGGTTTCTTTCATCTGCCATTGGATTTTTTCATCTGTTGTTAGTGTCTTTCATCTGCCATGGGTTTCTTTCATCTGCCATTGGTTTTTTCATCTGTTGTTAGTGCCTTTCATCTGCCATGGGTTTCTTTCATCTGCCATGGGTTTTTTCATCTGTTGTTAGCGTATTTCTTCTGCCATGGGTTTTTTCATCTGTTGTTAGCGTCTTTCATCTGCCATGGGTTTCTTTCATCTGCCATTGGTTTTTTCATCTGTTGTTAGTGTCTTTCATCTGCCATGGATTTCTTTCATCTGCCATGGGTTTCTTTTATCTGCCATGAACTTTTCTGATCTGGGCATGAAGTGTCTTCCATCTGCCATGGGTTTCTTTCATCTGCCATGGGGTTTTTCATCTGTTGTTAGTGCCTTTCATCTGCCATGGGTTTCTTTCATCTGCCATGGGGTTTTTCATCTGTTGTTAGTGTCTTTCATCTGCCATGGGTTTCTTTCATCTGCCATGGGTTTTTTCATCTGTTGTTAGTGTCTTTCATCTGCCATGGGTTTCTTTCATCTGCCATGGGTTTTTTCATCTGTTTTTAGTGTCTTTCATCTGGCTTATAGGGGACTTAGGTGTCTTCTTTACCATATTATGTCTTCCGTTTATTATACGTGTCATCCTCTTTCTTCAGTGTCCTCTTTTTGCCATAAGAACGCGTCTTTCATCTGCAATAGTCTTTCTTCCCCCATAGGTGACTTACATCTTAAGTGTCTTTTCATGGATTTCGTTCTTTCATGGGGTATCCACCCATTTTTCGTCAAACATTTCTCATCTACTGTACGTGTCTTTTATCTGTCAAAGGGTTTTTCATCTGCTGTACGTGTCTTTTATCTGTCAAAGACGTCGTTCATCTGCTATTGGTAATTTCATGTCTTTCATCGAGTATAGGTGACTTTCATGGGTATCTTCCCTTTTTCGTCAAAGGTTTCTCATCTGGTCTATCTTTCATAGGTTTCTTTCTCTGCCATGAACGGCTTTCATCTGTTATACGTGTCTTTAATCTGCCATTTGCGCCTTTCATCCGCAATAGGTCTCTTTCTCCTCTCATGGGTATCTTTCTTTAATTTATCACTGACTGAAGTTTCATCTGTCCTTGGTAAATTTGGTCCATCATAGGTCATTATGCTATAGATGTTTTCCATCATCTGTCATCATGTGTCTTTCATCACCTGTCAGGCTTTATCTTATATTAGTTTCTTTCGTTCGCTATAGGCGTCTTTCTTCTTATAGGTTTCTTTCATCTGCAATTGGTGTATACCTGTCGTTCCTATTTCATTAGCATCATTCATCTGCCTTACCTCTGTCATGTTTGTCTTTCATCTGTCGCAGGTATTATTCATATGGTATATCTGCCAGAAAGACTTTCTTCTAGGCATCTGCCAATTGGTCTTTTAAATTCTCCATAAATAATTTATTAAAATTTAACGTTTAAAAACATTGTAGTACAGGTTACTGCGGGTTATCCTCCGTTCTTTTTTATGATTATTACATTTTCCCATGATTACTAGTCTGCAATGGCTGGTAAATCAGGTTTGTTATGGTAAGAGCGACCTAGAGCGTCACCTGCTAGCGATTGCGCCACTATTTCGTATCTCATTTTCCGTATCATTTCTCTTTCGTCCGTTTGAATAGAAACCGAACTCGTATTTCTAACCTCTCATTCATTGTCTCACTTTTGTTTCCATTGGTAGCAGATCTAGGGCATCGCTGCCGATAGATGGCTCTTCACTCAAGTAAAACGTCCTACTTCCGTCACGTGTTGGTCGTAAATGCCCAGGTTTCGATAAAGGGGTACGAAAAAATTGTTTTAAAAGATGTTGCACGACCGAGTTTTACGATTATTGTTCGATATCTCATTTTCCAAAAAATATTGGCGCGTAGATAACTGACAGTAGGTACTTCCATATTTTTGGCACATACAATGTATGTGGTAGACGTTGTATGTATACAATTTTTGACAAAATGTATCATATGAGAACTGATTTGAAGGATAGTGGATCATAAATATGGGTAGAAAAATATGCTTTGCAAAGTTTTAAAAATGATTTTTTTTTGTATTTAGGTCCAAAATCGTCAAAAAATCCGCTCTCATTTTAAAATGTTAACTTTGTGTCGCATTGAAAATCGAGGTCACCAGCCTAGGAGAATTACGTGAAGAAAATATTTCCAACTTCTCAATTGCATTTCAAAATTGATTTTTTCCGGGCGGGATTGATTTTTTTTTTAATTTCAAAAAACCTCCCCGCTCTTGCAAGGAACCGTAAACTTTTATCCTTTAGCCAACGGTATTTTCACAGAAATATAACAATTCTTCTGAAATAGAGCCGGGCAAACAATTTTCGAAAACGGACCTCAATTAATACCCGCTAGCCGTTATCGTAAGCTGATCTTCTTACGATAGTTACGTACAATCTACGAACGCAGATGAGTATCATTTCTCCGAGCGGAAACCAACGGTAATCGAGTATCTTCCCCTCATGTCGGCCCTGATTTCTGCTCGTTTCCTGGAACCGAGAAAAGTTCCAACTAAGGCGATATAAATATTTCTATTTTCATCACCTTCCGTATACCTCCTACTTATCCTGAATCTTCGATTAATCGGTTCTTATTAGCGTTAATTAGCAGGCGATAAATGCCACTAACAGTATTCGAGTTCAATGTTCTGCGAGTTTCCTGAAATTCAAAGTCAACGGTTCATATATGCGGACGAATGCAAAATTCGAGTTCCTGTTTCGGAAAGACGTCGAAAAATGGCAATCGTTCGTGCCACTGAGTTGCAAACATCTTCCTGGGTCACCGTCACACCCGTATTGTGTTTTCTCGAGTGGAATACCGAACGATCCGGGTTTTTACGTGCCGCGGAAAAAAATGAAGCCTAAAAATGCTCATTTGAAATAGTCTACTTTTGATAACACACAGTACTTCCATATTTTACAATTTTGTAAACAGGGCCAACGAATCAAGAATTACTTCCTTATTTGTAAACGTAAAAGTGTGACTCGATTTGATCATGATATGATTTGATCATAATGATTATTTTGACTGCTTTTAAGGATGTTAAGGTCAAAAATATAAAAAAAACTCACTATGCGAATTTTAAAACTCGCCCTAAATAAAAATGCGCCAAGTTATCGGAATAAAAAAATATCCACAAGGCTCCTTAGATAGGGAACAGCGTAGATAACACACGATACTTCCATATTTTGAAACGTAAAAGTTTGTCCCAATTTGATCATATTTTGACTGATTTTGAGGGTGTTTAGGTCAAAAACATCAAAAAACTCACTATGTACCTAAATCTTAAATAATTTTGAGGGTGATTAGGTCAAAAACATCAAAACACTCACTAGGTATGTAAATCTTAAAGTTCGCCCAAAATAAAAGTGCGTCGTATTATCGGAATAAAAAAAAAATCACATATTCTGCAAGGTAAAACAAAGATTTTAATACCATGAACGCTCAAATCGGTTCATTTTCGTGGCAAAAAAAAAATAATAGAAAACACTAAAAATTCAAATTTACCGGAAGTACTGTGAGTTATTTAAATTCATATTTAACAGGGTGTTCTCTCTTTCCGAGACAAATATTTCTGTTTAAGAAATTTGAAAAAAAAAGGTTGAGAATTGAGGGAGAGGACCATTTTCGTGACCCATAAATGGGTGTCTGTAAATACTCTGTAAATATGGAAGTAAAACTCTGATTTCCTTCGGTAAGGGAAGTCGGCCCGTGCGCACGCCGGTGCCAAATCTCGGCCGAGCCGCCGACCCAGTTCCCGGCCTCCGACTCTCACTTCCTCCGGAACTGGCGGGACGTAGTAATGCCGTAGTATCCCTACCCCGCCGACTCTCAGGTCCCGCCGAGGGGAAAGTCATCGCGGAATCCTCAAGTTCGGTTTCATTCAGGTCGGCGGGTTTCCCTTTTCTCCGCGAGCCGATTCCTGGATAAGGTAACGTTCAAGGGAGGCGGCCCCCAGGACTCGTTCCCGTCGCGGCCGTGACCCCGATAGCCGCCCTGCGATTCCTGGCGAGGGAACCGGTCACAACAAGCGCTCGTCAACTGTCAAGTTCTGCTCTGATTGCAACTCGAAAACGCCCAACGCTACTGGTTTTTTTTTCTAGAATAAATGCCTGCCAATTTTCAATAAGGTATTTTAGGTTTTTTTAATGATATATTGACAGCCACACTGCAAAAGTCTGTAAGTCAAAAAACCAAAGCTGTATAATATAATATTATATTCTAAATGATGCGCTCACATTTTGTTCATTTTTGAAACATCCGAATTTCATTACACATATTTTCACAAAAAAAATTCAACATTCCTATTTTTCAAAAAATTTGAATTTTTTATCATTAATGATTTTAATTTTAAAAAATTTGAACTTGAGTGGATGATATTTTTTAAAAATTCAAATACCTATTTATTTTTCAAAAAATTAAAATTTTTAATTTTCAAAAAATTAGCATTTTGTATTTCTCAAAAAATTAGCAATTTTTATTTCTCAAAAAATTAGAATTTTTTATTTCGAATTTTCGAATTCTTACTTCTCAAATTTTTATTTCACAAAAAAATAAAATTTTTAATTTTCAAAAAATTTGCATTTTTTATTTTTTAAAAAATTAGAATTTTTATTTTTCAAAAAAATTAGATTTTTAATTTTTCAAAAAATTACATTTTTTATCGTTCAAAAAGTTGAAAAAATTTCATTTTTAAATAGTGATTTTCTTAATTAAAACAAAATGGGATTATTATTATTATTTTTTTTTTAATTAGAGTTTTTATGATTTAAACATAAGAATTATTTAATATTTTAAAAAATTAAACTTTTTTCTTAAAAAAAAAAAGAATTTTTTCTATCTAAAACGATTGAATAGATGTATATTTTTTTCAATTAAAATGTTAAAAAGTCTGATTTTTTCAAAAAATTTCAACTGTTTTATTTTTAAAAAATCAATTGTCATGCGGAACCAATTATGACTTTTTTGGGCTGGTATGATTTTTTGAAATGTATTGAAGATCTTTCACCCCCATACGCCAAAATCGACCGAGTTTGTGCTGAATACGCTCACAAAGATCAATTCTTTGATTTTCCAATAATGATTTTTGTATGTTTTTTTTATGAAACAAAAGTCGATTTTCTTAACGGCCCCTTGGCGGAGAAACAAATATGGAGAACCCAGTGAACAATTACAGTAAAAATTTTGAAAACATTTCGGGACTTGATTTTTCCAACATGAATCTTTGGGTCTGATCAAAACCATAAACATTCAAATTTCAGTTGACCAACGTACTTTTATGGTTACATCCCGTCACTGTTCCTTCCGGTGTCCGTGATTCACACGGGTTGAACGGTCATCGGCTCGCCGGCGATCACGATTTTCGTCCTTTTCTAGAGTACGCGATGTTCCATACTTTTGGATTGGAAGCCATGGAGATGCGTGATTCTCCTGATCAACAAAATTCGCATATCCGTTTCCGGTATGCGCGTCGAATTGTTCCATTTATGGATCCCGTATGCGTTTCCCGCTGGACGTGAAGATGGCCGAAAAAAATTCGAAAAAATTACAATTTTTTATAAAGGCTCCTTAGATAGGGAACAGCGTTATTTATTAACCAATGGTGCGTAGATAACACACGATACTTCCATATTTTGAAACGTAAAAGTATGGCACAATTCGATCATTATTTGACTGATTTTAAGGATTTCTAGGTCAAAAACATCAAAAAACGGAAAAATGGAAAAAATCTTTTCAAAATCCATCAAAAATTCGAATTTTCGTTCCACCAAAAATGAGCCAGATTCTCTGTTTCAATGCCTAACGGACCCTCTGTGCCCACGTCACAAAATATTTTCTGCCTGGAACGGTTTCTTGCAGAAAGGGTTCACAATTGCGAAAAGTTGGGTCATAAAATTCGAGTAACGGGCCTCGGGCGGTATTGTGTACCTAAACATTGCAGACAACCCTTTGACAGGCAAGTCAAAACATTGCAGTGCCGTTACTGTCCCCCCGAGACTCGTGTTCCTTTCTTCGACTTCTCGGAATAAGTGAAAACTGGCCGGTTCCTGTTTTGGATCGATTCACTTTCGACGGATGTGTTGCCCAGCTTCTAAACACTGTTCACATTGTGAACTTCACAACCAGTCCTATACAACCGAGAATAATGAAATTATTCTATACTATAATAATATAATTTTAATATTATATTTTATTTATATTTTATTTATTTTATTATATTATATTTTAATTATATTTATATTTTATATTATAATTTTATACTATTACATCGATACCTTAAAGCACAAAGGCCCCCCCCCCTCCTCCCCCCCAATACAATAATAATAATAATAATAATAATAATAATACGACCTTATACATATTATGTCCAAAAATGGCATAATGAGAAAAATGCAAAATAAGTTTTTGATCAATTTACAAAATTAAACATTCCTCCCATAGTTTTCAATTCCATAAAAAAATTCGCAAGTCAAAATCAATCTGAAACCGAAACTCAAACCTTAACTGCAACTCAAACTTTAAGTCAAACTCAAACGGAAACTCAAACTGAAACTGAAACTTAAACTTGAACTGTAACTATAACTTTAAGTCCAACTCAAACTTAAACTCGAACTTGAACTCAAATTTAATCTCAAAGTCAAACTCAAACTCAAACGTATACTCTAACTCAAACGTTAACTCGAACTCAAACTGAATATCAGACTGAAACTGAATCTCAAACTCAAACTCAAACTGAAACTCAATATGAAACTGAAACTCTAACTTTGAGTCAAACTCAAACCTGAACTGAAACTTAAACTCAAACTGAATCTCAAACTCAAACTATTCAAACTTGAACTCAAACACAAACGTAAACTCAAACTGAAACCAAAACTTAAACTTAAACTGTAACTATAACTTCAAGTCCAACTCAAACCTGAACTGAAACTTCAACTCAAACTGAATCTCAAACTCAACCTTGAACTCAAACTATTCAAACTTGAACTCAAACACAAACGTAAACTCAAACTGAAACCAAAACTTAAACTTAAACTGTAACTATAACTTCAAGTCCAACTCAAACTTAAACTCGAACTTTAATTCAAACTTAACATCAAACTCAAAGTTGAAGTCAAACTCAAACTCGAACGTAAACTCAAACTTGAACTGAATATGAAACTCATGCTGAAACCGAAACTCAAACCTTAAGTGAAACTCAAAGCTGCACTGAAACTTATACTCGAACTGAATCTCAAACTCAAACTTGAACTAAAACGTAAACTCAAAATGAAACTCAAACTGAATCTCAAACTCAAAGTGAATGTCAAACTTGAGCTCAAAATCTAATTAGAAATCGAACTCAAACTGCAACAAACTTTGAGTTTCAGTCTGAACTTTCAGTTCATGTTTATGTTTGAGTTTGAGTTTACGTTTGAGCTCCAGTTTGATTTTGAGCTTCACTTTGAGTTTCAAGTGAAGTTTTAGTGGCAGTTTGAGTTTAAGTTTGTGTTTGAATTTGTGTAACAGTTTCAGTTCATGTTCATGTATGAGTTCAAGTTTGAGTTACAGTTTGACTTTTTGTTTGAGCTTGACTTACTATCAGTTCGAGTTCAGTTTAAGTGACGGTTTGAGTTCCAGTTTCAGTTTCAGTTTGAGTTGAACTTGAGTTCAAGTTACAGTTTGGGTTTGAGTTCAAGCTTGAGTTTAAGATTGAGTTACAGTTCGAGTTGAAGTTTGAGTTTGAGTTAGAGTTTCGGTTTGAATTTGAAACAACTATTGACGAATCAAGTAATGGAAGTATTGTGTGTTATGTACACACCTCTGTTTTCTCAATGTAGCCTGCAATTTTTCGACTCCAGTGTCAACGGTTCAACGACTGATTGTCCTTGACCGTGTAATCCAGCGGAGGCTCATAAGTTGACAATTGTTGATAAACATGATCCCCCTCAGGTCCATGTTGCAGGATCGATTTTTGTTTATTATTTTCACCAACAGTGAGGAATTGTTTTAGGAAAAGTTCGCCTCGTTTTTGTTTTTATTTGTTCAGTCTTTGACCTGCGCGCCCCTGGTTTTGAAACAAACATGAAGCATGGAAAATGTGCGATTGTTTTAAAAATTTTTTCACACCGCGAAAGTCGAGAAAGGATTGAATAGGTAATTTTTTTATGCAGAAATTAACCGATCTTTGATTGTTAAAGGTATATTATTCTTTTATTAGGTGTTAGTATTATCTTTTCTCACCCAGTAATTTGACGATGTTCTATTTTAGCAGGATTCTGAAAATTTCATGACATGTTTTTTGAGTTCTCCGTCTCTAAGCCCATCTAATCAGTTTGTTTATTTATCGAAGATATTTCGGTTTTTGAGACTATTTCTCTTTAAAATATGGATTTATTATCGCCTCGCCTTTAATTGTCTTCATTTCTTCTTTCTTCTCACCTTATTCCAATTTTTTATTTTCTCACAAAAAGACCGGGTTATGCCTTGTCGCTGCTATCGTAGGTCTACCTTAACCGGGGGCTGTCCGGAGCCGACTCCCACTCTCAGCTCGGATTGCCTAAACTTCGGCCCCGTTTCGCAAAACCGCCAATCTCAGGTCGGCCGCCTTTTTGTGTTTTCGAACTGTCTTCCTCTTCACTCTTTCTTTTCACTCTAATCTCCTGGGCGAAACCAACGATCCGCGACGCCAATGCAACCACTTCCCCTTTTCGTGCCTTCCAGCTTGAGTAGGTGGGTCAGTGGTTTTCTGCCGAAAAGAATTGGAAATACTTCACTCCGAATACGAGTGTATTTGAATGAATATGAAATTGAATATGAAATTGAATGTGAAATTTTCGAGCGAATGTGAATTATTTTTTAATAAAAAATACGCAAAAAACGCTCGTTCTTGTATCGTTGTTGTTAAGGGGCCGTTCAATAATTACGTAAGGATCGAGGGGGAGGGGGGGTTTGAAAAATCTTATTAAATCCTTACAAGGGGGGGGGGGGTCAAAAATCCGAAAAATGTCCTTACGTAATTATTGAACGGTCGCTAAGTAAATACAGTGAGACGAAGTGGAGACGTAACGACCGATCCGTGAAAAATATCTATCCGTAAAGTTAATCTCGCCAATTTCTCCATTTCGATAAGGCGATCCGTGATGCGTCCGTTGCTCTCAACAATTTTTGGGAAAATTGGCTTCCTTGGTTTTTGGGTATACTAATGATTTTTCAGTCCTAAAAGCGCTAAGTATCAGCTTTTTACTTCCATATTTACAGAGTTACTTCCTGAACAAGTGTCTGTGTGTCCGTCTGTCCGTCTGTGGTCATTTACAAAAATGGTCATAACTCCCTCATTTCTCAACCTTTTTTCAAATTTCTTGAACTGAAATGTTTGTCTCAGCAAGACCTAACACCCTGTTTAATCGGAATTTGGATAACGCGCAGTACTTCCGATATATTTGCATTTTTAGTGTTTTCTATTTTATTTTTTTCCGGTCACAAAAATGAAATGATTTGAGAGTTCTTGGTCTTAAGATCTTTGTTTTACCTTGCAGAATATGTGGATATTTTTTATGTTCCAAAAAACTGGCGTTTTTTTATTTTGGGCAAATTTTGAAATTTGAATAGTGAATTTTTTGATATTTTTGACCTAAACACCCTTAAAAGCAGTCAAAATATGATCAAATCGTGTCACAATTTTACGTTCCAAAATATGGAAGTATTGTGTGTTATCTACGCACCACTGGTTTTTTTAAGGCTAGGCATTTATTTTTTACCGTTTTTTAATTTTCTTCGAAATTAATATTTTTCGTAACAAAAAAAAATCCATAATTTAAATTCCAAATTGTTTAACTGGCGTGTAACACTAACTTGTTTCTCGCCATTTGAAAATAGAGAGTACAACTAAAAATGCCCATCATCGCTTTTGTGTTTTCGTTAACCCTCTTCACGTTTTCGTCCTCAGCTGTTTGTTTTTGTTCGTTTTGTCAGTCCGACAGATCGAATTCGTTCTCCCGTTCACTTTCGCCCGGTGAATTGTCCAACTCAAATCGCCATTGTACCTAATTGTTGTCAAATAACAGTTTCGTGGTCCATACGTCCTGGCCCTTCGAAGGGTCGAGCGGAACGAATTAGGAAGTTTCACTCTTAACCTAAATTACTTTCTGAGAATGCACTTTCGTTCGAGTCCAAAAATATTGGGCGACGTTTCAAGGATGTTGGGGTAGCTGTTTACTCGTTAACCGTATTGAGGTCCGAATCAATTGTGGAATAGTACTACGGTTATTTTGAATAGAATAGGACCCCTAGTGTGCGCATTGGGCATGACATGAGTAACGAAAATACGATCATTTCAAGATTTTTGGTCAATTGTGTGAAAGCTCTATTGATCCCCACAAAAATTACATTGTGCCGTAAAAATCCCGAAATATTTTCGGAATTTGAAAAAATTAAAAAACCACTTTTTCCAAATTTTGAGCACACTCCGGTGACTGCCCTCATGTATAATTACCTAATCGAAATCGAAAATTAATCAAAATTAATTCCCAAGAACCGCTATAAATGATCGAATGTCAAGTAGTAGTAGTAGTATATTTTGATGGAATAATAATGATAATACTTTTTATTTATGTTCCTATACATTGACGTAGTTTAACACATTGAAATAATTTAATGTTAATTTAATCTGAAAAAAAATTTTTTTAAGGGCAATTTTTCAAAAAACGTACTTACTTATTTCAAGTTGGCAAATTTCTAAAAATGCCACCTACCTAGATAGATGTATTAGAATAATAGATAGATCTATTATACTACATCTATTATACATAGATCTATATAGATCAAGTAGAATCTATCTATTGTCCCAATCCTATCCCTATACCTACCTGTTTTATTTATTCTAATAGATCTATCAAATAGGTCTATTGACAATGTATTTTGAATCATGATCCTGCTTCTCTCTTATTAATGTTTAACAAATATTTAAAAAAAAATTGCTACCTAGTGAGTTTTTTGATGTTTTTGACCTAAACATCCTCAGAAGCAGTCAAAATATGATCAAATTGTGTCACACTTTTACTTTTAAAAATATGGAAGTATTGCGTACTATCTACGCACCACGGGTTTCAAAATAAAATATTGAAAAATGCGATTTAAGCTAAAAAAAAATTACAAGAATTTTGCATAGTGTTTAAGCCATTTTAAAATCAAATTTCGAGGAATTTTTTTCGAATATGCAAACGGTACAATTTCTATTGGCTATTAACAAAACGAATCAGCTTTTTATTGACAATGTCCTTGCTATTATGTTTTTATGAAGGTAAGGATAATGTGTAATTTGAGTGGGAACGTGTGTGCTGTAGAGAGTTCCTGGAGGTCGTAAATTACGTAGGAAAAGTAGGTGGCCCATATTTTCACTCTCATCAGGCAATTCTCTCTTTCTCATATGTTCACGGAACCAGTCACCTTCTAGGGAACAGGTTCCGTTTTCGTGGTACCCGATGGCGACCGGTCAGGAAATTGCATTTCGGCCAATCGACTTTCCCTCGATTCGTTTTGATTTCTGACGGATTTATCGCTACAGCGTACCCGTTTTACGAGCTGTTTTTTCAACCGGTAGAGTTTTTTATTTTTGTACGAAAATTTTCAGATAAAAAATAAAATAAAACTCAAATATGAGAGAAAAGAAATAGTCTATAAATATACTTGGAATTTCACTATTGAGTTACAATTGCAGACCGGTTTCGTCGATTAAACCGTCATTAGCCCTTAACAACAAAAACACACAAGGCAACGTTCCTATATTACCCTTTAATTTTTGGGGTGCTGAATCCGTATTTTCAATTTTTGGATCACCAAGTCTTTTCATCTGTTTTCACGATTTTTTTTCGTTTGTAAAGCCTACAAAAAATCGAGATTAAAAAATTATATTCTTGCAGCATGTTCTAATTACAGGAAACCAGAAGTCCGTTTTCGAAGTTGTAAGGCATTTTGTCAATTGTGGGGTTAAATTCAGGTTAATTGAAAATTTCAAAACCGTTTTTACATCCATATTTACAAGGTAAATGCTAGTATTTTGATCGTCGTAAAATCGGATTGGAACTTCAAAGAAAATTTTCTCTTACACTTTTACGGAGAATACTTCGCGAACTGTGGTATTTTACAACCACTGGTGCGTAGATAACACACAATACTTCCATATTTTGAAACGTAAAATTGAGACACAATTTGATCATATTTTGACTGCTTTTGAGGGTGTTTAGGTCAAAAATATAAAAAAATTCACTATTCAAATTTCAAAATTCGCCCAAAATAAAAAAACGCCAGTTTTTCGGAACATAAAAAATATCCACATATTCTGCAAGGTCAAACAAAGATTTTAAGACCAAGAACGCTCAAATCGGTTCATTTTTGTGGCCGTAAAAAAATAAAATAGAAAACACTAAAAATGCAAATATATCGGAAGTACTGCGCGTTATCCAAATTCCGATTAAACAGGGTGTTAGGTCTTGGCGAGACAAACATTTCAGTTCAAGAAATTTGAAAAAAGGTTGAGAATTGAGGGAGTTATGGTCATTTTTGTAAATGACCACAGACGGACAGACAGACAGACGGACAGACGGACGTAACGGACACACAGACACTTGTTCAGGAAGTGATTCTGAGTAAATGTGTATAAGAAAAAGTTTTTTCTGAAGCTCCGTTCCGATTCTCGATTTTAGGACGATCACAATACTTCCATTTACTCTGTAAACATGAAAGTAAAAAAGAAAACCAAAATTTTGGAATTTTTGGAGAATTCTCAAGCACCTATTTTGACGATGCATCGATTTCCGAAAGTTTTTAATTTCAAGCGTTCCATTCAAAATTATTGGATCTCGTTAATTTTCGCAGAAGCCATTTACTGTCCTTTCATGGCCGATTTTACGGACCCCGGAATGTCTGTAGTCTAAATACAGCTCAATTTTAGATTTAAAAAAAGAAAAACCAAATTTCTGCATTTTTGGAAAATAGGCAAACACCTATGTTGACAAATCATCAATTTCCGAAAATCTTTAATTTCAAGCGTGCCGTTCAAAATTATCGGATCTCGGTCATTTCCGCAGAAGCGATCTTCTGTCCTTTTTCCGGCCGATTTTGCGGACCACGGCCCCAGGTAGGGCAACCGGGTCGGGCCCCTGCGATAGCGAGAGTGACCCGCGAACTCTCCGGCATCGCTCCCCTGCGCATGACAAGTACCCGCGATCCGAACGGGCAGATCGGGACTACTGGGATTGGGAGGGGCCTCCCGAATACGCGGCGAGCTGCTCGCGCAGTGGAAAACAACCGACCGGCGAGCCGATCCGAGCCGACGGCTGCCGAACGGCCGAGTGAGTCAGTGGGGCAGCCAGCGGCGACATGCCAGTTCAGTTGGCTAGTGGAGCCCGCACTGTCGAGCGCTAACCGTACGTTCAGTGAAACCGCAGAGAGTGACGTCTTTACGCGATTTCCGACGAAACAATTTCGAAAGATTTTTTTTTGTGGATTTACAATTCTAAAAAAAGATCGACATTGCGGAGAATTTTGCCTCATGTGATTTTCCCCTTCGTTCGACTATGCATTTTTTACCGGTGCGATTCGAGTGATATTCAGTGATTGAGTGACTTGTGTTCCGACCCGAATTCGACGGTCCGAATTTCGACCATGGAGGTCGAGTGCGCGCCTTTGGACCTGAGCGCCACGTCTCGGCTCAAATACGAGTATTGCACTTCGGATTCGGACGATTCCGACGCCCAGGGCAATCCGGCCGACCCGCATTGCAAAGCCTACAAAAAATCCCTCATGAAACGATACCGTAAGTGTTGGAATGGAAATCGTTGAATTGGAAAATTTTCAAATCGACACTGAAATTGATATATTGAAATTTGAAAAATAGCAAGACCGTTTTCCCGAACCGTTGAAAACGATTGAGCATTTTCTTCGACAATGAAAATTTCTTTTTATTTTCATGTTATATTTTATTTTTACTTCCATATTTACAGAGTAAATGGAAGTATTGTGATCGTCCTAAAATCGAGAATCGGAACGGAGCTTCAGAAAAAACTTTTTCTTATACACATTTACTCGGTATCACTTCCCGAACAAGTGTCTGTGTGTCCGTGTGTCCGTCTGTCCGTCTGTCCGTCTGTCCGTGTGTCCGTGTGTCCGTCTGTGGTCATTTACAAAAATGGCCATAACTCCCTCATTTCTCAACCTTTTTTCAAATTTCTTGAACTGAAATGTTTGTCTCGGCAAGACCTAACACCCTGTTTAATCGGAATTTGGATAACGCACAGTACTTCCGAGATATTTGCATTTTTAGTGTTTTCTATTTTATTTTTTTCCGGCCGCAAAAATGAACCGATTTGAGCGTTCTTGGTCTTAAAATCTTTGTTTTACCTTGCAGAATATGTGGATATTTTTTACATTCCGAAAATGTGGCGTTTTTTCATTTTGGGCGAATTTTAAAATTTTAATACTGAATTTTTTGATATTTTTGACCTAAACACTTACAAAAGCAGTCAAAATATGATCAAATTGTGTCACAATTTTACGTTTCAAAATATGGAAGTATTGTGTGTTATCTACGCACCACTGGTTATAAAATTTCATATATTTCATTTTCATTTAAATTCATATATTTTATTTTAATACAATATTTAATATTCTAACTAAGAAGTCACCAATTGAACATTACGCCCAAATTAAAACTCGGATTTCGCGTTTCATGATTTGTGAATTTCAAAAATTAAAAAAAAAAACATGAAATTATTTCGCTGATTTCCAACATAGGACTTGAAAATTGATTAACTCGATCGTCTAGCATGACCTCGGCATAGGAGAAAAAAAATTGTTTTTTCCGAAATAATTGCTAAATAAACTTGTTTAGGCGAAAATAGTTGCAAACTTTAGCCGGAAGACTTCAAGGACAAATGATCGAAATTGATGTGAACAAGGGGAAAACCTCCGGTTTTTTAGAGAATGGGGAAAATACTAATTTTTATTGAATTTGTTATTTTTACGCTCAAGTATTGTTCAATTAATTTTGCATTTTATAGTGGTTTTAGATCATAAAATCAAAATTGATGCGTATTTCTGGTAAAATGAGTTTTCAATCGATGACCGACTGATGGAAAACATTTCAGTTTTATTATTTCTATTTGACCCGTATTGCCCTTGCTCAGAGTTGACCTGCCCAGGGAAGCTACACGCCCTCCTATGTCAATATCAATATAGATTGACTGTTGAAAAAATTTTTTGGCAAATTTCATCTCGAAATAATCGTTTTTGAATTAAGCACTTAGATTAATTATAGGTATCGATGGGTTCCATGACCTCAAAAATTTTCTACGAATTCCAAAAAACATTTCCAATGAGCTCCATCAAACTTTTTCGATAGACTCCAAAACTATGAAAAAAAAAAATTTTTTTTACAAATACCAAAAAATTAAAAAAATCATTTTTTATTGATTTCAAAATCCTGAAAAATCATTTTTATTTAATTCCAATAATTTATTTAATTCCAAATCTTGTCAAATCATGTAACCTTCTCCTTTTTCAAGTTCTTCAAAAATTATTTATGACAAATTTCAAAAAATATTCCGTAAAATCATCGTTTATGGAGTTCAAAAACCCCGTTTTCAACCATTCCAGAAAATTTTTTCGAAGCACTCCCAAATTATCAATTTTTTCAAAAGTGTTTGCTTTTAAATGTGAATAATTACATTTTTAAATTGAAAAGGGGACTCCGTACTGTGAGTATTTAGCTCGACTTCATGCATGAGTTCCTAAAATTTGGATTTTTAGGAATTCGGAACCAGGAAACAGGATTTTTCAGGCTTTGTATGACATTCATGTTTTTTCCAATTCGAACGTTCGCAGTTTTATGACAAAAATTCTCGATTTCTTCGAAAAATTTATACAATAAAATTGCACATAACTAGAAAAACCATTCAGCTCGCAAACCACCTTATTTTGAGAGATTCACGTTCAAATTCGGAAGGGCTCTGTTCCGAATACGAAAAATATCGCAATCGCTTCGTTCGGGGTTTCGGTCGAAATGATAAAAAAATCAATGGGGTAGAATTTTTTAGAAATATTCGAGTCACGTCCGCCGTAGCCGGTGGCGGGTGGCGTCGTGGCTGACGACCTCGTTTTCTCGTTGCGGCGGTTTTCGCTTTCTTCCGTCATTTTCTCTTTCTTTATCGGCGTTTCTCCACCTTCCCGTCCGTGGCCTCTTTTCCCCGTACCGAAGGTTTTCGAGTTAATTTCACTTTTTCAACTTTTCCTATTTCCGGTGTCGGGCGAGCAACATTTTCGCCGTTATCGCCCGAAGTTTTCCCCCCATTGCGCTTTTTGAGCTGATAACGTTCAGAAGACTAATGTACGTGTTTCTGACGATTGCAATAAGACATTATTGCTGAGCTTAGGTAGGTGCTTGCTTACTTGTTGAGTCGAACTTGAACTTGAAAAATGTGTAGAAGACGGGCATTTTTGATCCTGATTAAGAGCTAAGGATTTTTGAAGAAATTTTTCGTCATCTGGAAGATGAGAAATATGAAAACTTTTTATGGGAAGAACTGTTGGAAAAAGAGAAACAACTATGAATTTTTAGCGGAAAAATTAGAAATGAGCGAATTTTTAATGGAAAATGCGAAATGAGAGAATTTTTAATAGATAAAATGATTAACTTAAATAAAGATAAAGAGAGAGATACAACCTTTATTTTTTAAACAAAAAAATGGCGAGCTGCCCGAAAATACGGGTTGCCGGACGACACAGCATTCTTCTTCAAACATTCTTGTTACAGGGTTTTTTCTTTCTGTTTCTTTATATAGTTTGTGTAAATCGTTGCTTCGGTGGAATGGGGTTTAACTTTGAATTTCAGTTTGGAATTGAGTTTCAGTTTGACTTTGAATTTCAGTTTAACTTTGAATTTCAGTTTGGAATTGAGTTTCAGTTTGACTTTGAATTTCAGTTTGACTTTGAATTTCAGTTTGAGATTGAATTTCAGTTTGACTTTGAATTTCAGTTTGACTTTGAATTTCAGTTTGAGATTGAGTTTCAGTTTGACTTTGAATTTCAGTTTGAGATTGAGTTTCAGTTTGACTTTGAATTTCAGTTTGACTTTGAATTTCAGTTTGACTTTGAATTTCAGTTTGACTTTGAATTTCAGTTTGAGATTGAATTTCAGTTCGAATTTGAATTTCAGTTTGAGGTATGTATCATATATGAGAGATTTTTCAGTTAAAAATGAGAATTATTTTATTAACCAGTGGTGCGTAGATAACACACAATACTTCCATATTTTGAAACGTAAAATTGTGACACAATTTGATCATATTTTGACTGCTTTTAAGGGTGTTTAGGCCAAAAATATCAAAAAATTCACTATTAAAATTTTAAAATTCGCCCAAAATGAAAAAACGCTACATTTTCGGAATGTAAAAAATATCCACATATTCTGCAAGGTAAAACGAAGATTTTGAGACCAAGAACGCTCAAATCGGTTCATTTTTGTGGCCGGAAAAAAATAAAATAGAAAACACTAAAAATGAAAATATATCGGAAGTACTGTGCGTTAGCCAAATTCCGATTAAACAGGGAGTTAGGTCTTGCCGAGACAAACATTTCAGTTCAAGAAATTTGAAAAAAGGTTGAGAAATGAGGGAGTTATGGCCATTTTTGTAAATGACCACAGACGGACAGACGGACAGACGGACACACGGACACACGGACACACGGACACACGGACACACAGACACTTGTTCGGGAAGTGATTCTGAGTAAATGTGTATAAGAAAAAGTTTTTTCTGAAGCTCCGTTCCGATTCTCCATTTTAGGACGATCACAATACTTCCATTTACTCCGTAAATATGGAAGTAAAAATGAGAAATACGAATTCTTTTATTGAAAATGAGAGTTGAGCCAAATTTTCATAGAAAAACCAATGGAAAATTAGAAAAAATATTGCAGTATTTTGCCGAATTTCCATCGAATTTTTGTCAGTTTTCCAAAAAAAACTTTTCAAACTATTCACAGTAAGTTCGAACTTAAGGGATGATATTAAAGTTTACTGACGCCGAGCTCAAAATTAAAAAAATATGTGTTCAGTTTAAAAACCAATAAAGTTTGAAACGTTTTTTTGTTAACGGAAAAAACGATGCATTTGAATAATATTTAAGAAAACTACATCGCATTTGGTCAAATTAATGTTTTTTTAATGTAGCTATATGACATGTCAATTTTTATTTTAATTTATTTTCTCGAGGAAATACTTACTTTTTAGAATTTGAAGTGTTTTATTAAATAAATTTTTTAAAAATTAAAAAAAAATTTATCTCATAGTTTATACCGTTTTGTAAGGAGTCGGGATATACATCTCCATCAAGGCAGCTAGCTCTAATTTCTCTGCAGCTATTTCCTCGTTTGTCCGACCACAGTCAATTAATAGCCTATTCGGCAACGCTTCCTCCGTTAAATTTTTTAACCTTGTACCCCTTTTTGCCCGTTGCGAGCGTTCTATATTAATTTGACTTTTTTTCTCTCTCGTTCGTCTCGATTTTGCTGTTTGCAAATATTTGCATTTCCAATTATAGAACACGTTTTTTGGCAATGCAACATAGTCTGCGGCATTGGGGCCTCCAAAAACCGTTATCTCGAAGTTTGTTAGGTAATTTATAGATCACGTATTGCTGTTCGGCTGTTTCACATTTTTCCTACTCAATATTTCAAAAATAAGCATTTACCTATTTGTTTAAAATAATTTTTACTCATTTTTGAAAAATCCTAAACCGAAACCGACCATTCTGGTTTAAATTATGCCATCCTTCCATTAAGAATTGAAAGGATAAATCGACCCAAGTCTCAAAACATTGACCTGTAACCTTCGCTGAGCGGAAATCGTTCATTTTCTCACGACATTGTGATTTCATTTTCGCATGTTGCTTTCCTCGGTTTTGACACGTAATGAATTTCTAAACGGTCCATTCAAGGTCCACCTTAATTCCAACAGATTGAGACGATATTTAAAATTCAAAAGAGCCAGACCAAATTTCCGTTATTGTCTCGCCGGGCCAATTCTCCGCGAAATTGAAAATGTTTTTCTCACATATTGTGTGCGAGGTTTTCCATTTTTGTACCAAAATTTTCACCGGATTTATTCCGAAGTCAAATCGCGAATTGTTCGTAATTCCGCCCATGGCATTAATGATAATACTAACGAGTAAAACAGTCGTGATAAAACGTCATTTTTCTGGAAACCGATGCGTAACGTTGAATTTTGTACCGTCCCCGAGCATTATCCGGCTTATCCAATATCCTATACCTCATTTATCCTGTCGATATTTCCAATCCAATTGCCAGAACTGGAACGTCAGCGATTGTGCATAACTGGAAGTTTCTGCATTTACGTAATTTTCCCGCCGAGTCAGTTAATAATCTCGGGAAATGCCTCGGGTTTTCGTAACCGGAGGTTTAATTGAATGATTTAAGGTACCTAACAGGTTGTTAATGGAAATTCCCGTTTGACGTCGACCGCTTTGTCCCCTTATTGGGTTTCCCTCATTCAATTTTCACCGTTTGTCACTTTTTCGACGGCGCGGTGAAAATTTTACGACCGTGAACTTCAATTTCCTTCCCTTGCTCGGGAAATGGGTTGGTTAATTGTAAAATTAAACGGAAAATATTTCGGGAGAAGTCGGATGAATCAGTAATCATTCTCAGGTTGAGTCCGAGTTGATAAATTGAATGACGTCAGTAGGTATTCTAACGGATCCTTCATCCCTAAAATGTAATAATAATACTAATTATAACACAAACAAAGGCTGTTTTCATCAAAAGTTATTAGTCGCAATTATTAGAAAGGAAGGGAAGAATGTTTAATTATTATAATTCAGCAGTTCATGGTACATTTCTTATAATAATTAATTATTTATTCGAGGCCTTGCTAAATGCTTAGGTATAAGCATAAATGCTGATTATGATTAGGTATACATGAAACTACAAGATTTTTCAAGATAAGTTAGATAAACGAATTTGGAGGGTTGGCAGTTCGTACGAAGTTTGTTATGTTGGATTTTTTATGGACTTCTACTCATTACGCACGCCTCCAGTACCAAATTTTTTTTTCCATGATGAGCCCTTTCCATTGGGCCGTTATGGGGTCTGTTATAGGGAGCGGAAATCTTCAATTGCTAATAAATAACTCAGAAAACTGTGGGCTCTTGTTTTCGTCTAATTGGGACATTTTTCTTTGCTGCCATTGTTCATTAAAGGTCAAAAAACCTTAAATCGGTCCATTAGTTCAAGAAAAATCGCTAATAAAAAGTTCTTGTCAGGTGAATTTCTCTTTGAAAAATAACTTAATTTTTAGGGCAGGAAAGTTGACACACTTATATTTCAGTAGTCACGCTATAAAAATACTTACGACATTGATTTACTGTAATTTTACATTATGAAGTTTTAAATTACAGTGTATTTAAATTCCAATGCGAGGCCCTGCGTACGAAACTGCGTGGGCTATCTAAACCCCTATCTCCTAAACCCTTTGAAACTAGGTCAGGAGTGTAGGTGTATTCAGGTATAGCAACCAACATGTGTGCGTGGGGTCTTTTCGGCTACGAATCTTCCTTCCGTGGGAAAAAATCGAGGGACGCCTAGGTAGTCCATATCTAGGACCTCTAGGATTCCGAAGGGATGAAAAAAACTTTTTTCCAACCTCCATTTCCACCCCCTTAGGGTGGAAAACCAGCTATGCATTCCACCTTTTGAACGTTGTCTATCTCAGGCTTACCACCTGCGAGCTGTTTGCCATAAACCTAGGCCATATTCAACAAACGGTACCTCTCGTTTCCGTGAGAACTGCCGACGGCTGGAGAAATATCATCGAGTTTTAATCATCGTTATTAGGGTAGGAATTGAAACGATAACAAGGATAATTACCATCAGCTGCTGTGATTATGAGCGTTATAATTTAAGCATGCTGATTTGCAGGGATGAAAATATTCCATTGTACCCTCCGAGCCAAGGACGAAATTTTAAAATTTCAAACATAAATAAGTTCATTTTTACAAAAAAAAAAATAAAAATTCATGGAAGATTGATATGATGTTTTTTATTCGACGAAAAAATCTCTCTAAACGACAATAATTTTTTCGACTTTCTTTTCGATCGAGAAAAAATAAAATCACTGCCCCGATATTTTTTCAAAACCTCATAATAAATATAACCGTCTCAACATTTCCATGGCTTCTCCATCGAATCTGTCGGGCTGCCTTTAATTTTCTGAATTCAATTACTAGGTCATCGTATGATGTTCAATTCATGAAATTTCATGGTTTTCAAGATTTCCGCCGTCCTTCATCCATTTGGTTTTCAAATTGACGTAACGTCGAAACCGTTACTGTCTACGTGACTAGACGTGACGGGTATGCTAGGATATTGATGAGGCTGCTTACCGATTCGGAGTTGGCTCCGATTTGTGATCTATGGTTCCAAGCTGTTGTAACGGAAGCGATTCATTCCATCCAACAGTTGGTACTTGTCAGTCGAAAGGTACAGCTCACCAAATTTCGCCTTGAAGACTAAAAAATTTTTGTTGTCTAAATTGAGAAGATATTACCGAATTCGGTGCCGAAAAGAGTGGTGATGAAAATATTCCGGAAAAATTCTGACGATGGCATACGCTGGATAAAAAGTGGCGTCGGAACGCGGCATGCGCCTATCCGTGAGAAGCATCTATCCGTTGTATCATTTCTCCGTTTTTGGCAGGACAATCCGTGATGCGTCAGTTGTAAGCACCCAACAGACAGTTCTTCATGAGATAAATTATTCATTTATTTCTCAAACTAATGTAAAAAAATGCAGACAAGTTACAAACGATTTGTAAATAATTAACTGGTCCATCGTTCCGTAAAACAGAACGTGTTGAGCTTTTTTTATGGAGAACTTTATTTGATCATAATTTTTATTTGACTTTGAAACCTCATATCTGATATTCTCATACCAATATTTTTAGTATAATATGCTAAATATATACTATATTAAAATCTCAACAATTTTTTTTGCTGTTTCGTTTTTTCTATAGTTTTCAATCATGTATTTTTTTTACATTTTTAGTAATACCTACCTATTCGATTAGCTTTTATATATTTTCCTAATTTTTCACTGTTCCCTCCGTTTTACGTATTTATCAAGCATCCCTCTCAGGAAATTTCCCTGAATTTCAAGATGCGAAGTTTCCTCAAAATAAACCGGAAAACTCGCCTTTTCCGGGTGTACGCGATATTTTCGAAATCGGTCGTTTCTTTGTCCTTTTGCGCAGTGAAACAATCAGCCAGGAATCCCGCCTCGTGTCACGGCCCGTTCCGAACAATCGAAAGTTTTCCAAACGTTTGTACTTTGTTTTGACTAATGCGTAAATCAAAAATTCGGCGCGAGGCGAATCTCAAAAAAATGCGATTTTTCGGGTTGTTATTCTTGCGTTTTTTCATTAAAATTGCACAGGTCTCATCCATAGAAAGAAGAAAATGAATATTTTGTCTACCAAAAATATAAATTTATTCTCGTATTCAATTTTTTTTTCTTTTTCATGTAAAACTATGAAAAGCCGTGGCTCAGAAACCGGTTCCGATGCTCAAAATCCCATTTCTGAGCTTTTGGTCCGATTTTTAAATTTTGTATTTGCGCCATCACATTATTCCTACCATTTATTCAGTGTGGGTTGTTTCGCTTTATTCTAATGAAATTTTTATTTATTTACAGGTGAGTATCTGCTTCATAATGATACCAGCCTCGTCGACCAAGCCTCGTCAGGTACAATCACTAGCCAAGATCTTTTTCAGATCGTTTTGCTATTTTGGTCAATGGGGTTTTTGGAAAACACCTAGGTACGACCCTAATAGTACGGGAGCCGAACCTGAAAAATCGCACTCATTTTGGGCTAAGGTTTAACATTCGAAATGTGGAAATTTTATTGCACAATTTTCTTCATCGAAATGTTTGTCCGTCCTGAGCATTGAATAGGATGAATACCAGGCAGTGCTTCCACCCACCTTTTTTGAGGTTTTTCGTTTTTCTTTACTAACCATAAAGGAACTTTCATTTTGAATTTCCAAGCCGGTTAGCCGACCAAAATGACAGTTTTAGGCCTTAAAATCTCTATATTGACTTGCAGGCCAAGACACTGTATGGGATATGGAAGTACTGTGTGTTACCTGCGCACTACTGTGTTCCCCATAACAACGTAAATCGTCGAAGATCCAAAATGTCAGATTCCAAAGCGATTTTTCGTGTTTCTG
The DNA here is from genome assembly GCA_036186465.1 of Nesidiocoris tenuis. Classification (NCBI taxonomy): domain Eukaryota; kingdom Metazoa; phylum Arthropoda; class Insecta; order Hemiptera; family Miridae; genus Nesidiocoris; species Nesidiocoris tenuis. The sequence continues at coordinate 6,831,741 of AP028912.1, read as the reverse complement.
ATGTCCTGCCACCAACGTTAATCCCACGTCCTTCGTTTGCATAAGAAACCGCGCCAGAGAAACGGTTAGCAGCCGTCGAAAAACGCTTCCACACTTTCGGCTTCTATTCGTTCCGTAGGCGGTTTTTTCTGTCGTCACAGTGGATTTTGGAACCGTGACAAGTCGGAACATGTCAAGAGGCCCGTTGACTTTCTTTTTCCTCCGACCTTGGCAGAGCAAAACAGGAAACTCTGCCAGGATCCTCTCCCAAGGACCTACTTGGAGTCACTTTCTTCTGCTCAGGACTCCCTCCGTCAGAATCTGGATCACTTGCTACACCGGGCTGTCCCCGTTTCTCCGTGGTCTGCCTTTCGTTTAATGATCATGTATCGCCTTTTTCATCTTTTTTTTAGATCACTTTCTTTCACTCTTCCTCTCGGCCAGATCTCGAGCAGATCTTGACCAATTAAAAGGTTTCCCTTCCCACATTAACCCACCTTCCACGACTGACGGATTCTCCTGTTTAAGAACCACTTTCTTTCTGATTAGCGGCCTATGGCGACTTTTGCCGACGGCTGTAGGCCACCTTAAAGGATACGATGAGCCCTCTTTTAACCGAAATCTGAGCTCTAATTTCATTTAGAAGGATATTAGTACAGGATCTTGGTGAACTACATAGAATTGACTGTTGATATGAATGCTGAGCACTCAATACACGATTTTTGAAAATGGTACAATGAGTTATTTGAGAAGCGGTTTACAATAAACAATAAAATGACTCCAAGTTGCCGCTTAAGACAGCTTTTTCAAGAATTTCATTGCTATCCTAAAATCATGTTTTGGCCAAAAATGCCATGACTTTTTTTTGCGCCTACTTTTTTGAAATCTATCTCAATTCACCAGCTCAACCGTAGAAAAACATGGAACTATCGTGATTTTAATAGATGATGGTCGGCTCAGTATGGCGAATTTAGAGGCCGCATCTAGAAAAAACGGAACCGGTGGAACGAGAATTTTCAAAGAGCAAGGACAGTCGAGTGTCTGGCTTCTTTATGCCTATCCCTCCAGGAGTTGAATGAACCTAAGTTTTTCCAATTGAATTTTGTCCTCATTCTGTTATTGGACTCATTTTAACGTTTTTTACGATAAATCATTCGGTGATTCGAATCCTTAGAACAAAAATTATCAAAAAATTTTTGTATTATTTTTGAAAAATGTGTGTATATCTAAGCTATATATTGAATAAACTGTACATCACCATTTTTCATACGTTCAAAAACGGAAATATTCATTTTAAGTACCTACAAATGGTTTTAAAATGAACTCGAAAATAGAGCGGAAGAAGCCTTCAAAATCTGATTCATCGTAAAACATCCTTAATTTTGTTCTTATGGAATATTTGTCGAAACCCTTTCAAATGAAAGATGTCTGGTTCGTCAAAATAATACATACTTTCATTTGTTATCTACCAAATATAATTTTTTCTTCTTTTTTTCATAAGTATCCACCTCATGCCAGAATGGACGAAAATAAAAATTCATTTTCAATAGGTATTAAAACAATACGAAATATTCCACTTTATTTTTATTTGATAACCGTCTGAGCTAAGTTTGGGGCCAACTTTTTGGATTTCCCCCTATGTGCCTGAAAGGTGGATGAAGTGTCTGGATTGCAAGACTATAATACTGTGGAGGGGGCCTCGAAGGACGTGATCGGCCGAGTTGAGCGACCTCGTTCAACCTTCGGGGCGACTCGCTAAAAAGACGCCCACAAAGGACTAGGACTCCAGAACCTGCTCGGCAGCCTTTCATTGTCCTTGGTGGTCAAGCGGGGAAAAATTGTAGGAAAACTATTTTTCCTCATTGCCCACGAGTTGGGAAAATGAGAAAACAATAGTTCGAGAGGCGTCCGAGCTGTTTATTTTAATGGTTATAATCATACTGCAAATCATGCTCCTAACATACCTACCGGTCGTACAGAAAAATGAAATTTGGTTTTCCTGGCAGAAAGAAAATTGACACAAATCCATTTTCCACCAATAAAATTTCTTCATTTTTGGGCCACATTTTCTGAAATAAATACAATTTAAGTTTTGCATAATTGAGCTCAGAAAATAGCTATTTTTGAAAAACGGTTATTTCGTACATTTCGAAAATATGTTTTATTTCGATAATGTTAAAAATCGAAAACTCTGAAATTTTAACAATATTGTTCAAGTATGTACATAAAAGTCTATATATTTTAATTGATTTATTCCCCACCTATGTTTGCTCCGGCCTCCTGGTCCCAACACAACTCTAAGGCCACGTCGGCCTCGCTCCTCTAAAATGCCAAACAAATTTTCGAGTTTGACTCGCTACTTGTTTTCCGCAGACAGAAGTCTGAAATCCGCGCCATTTTTAGTCAATCTAATATACGAAATCGGGCCGTTATACCGACACTAATTGGCGGTGACCCTATGAGACCAATCTTACGGATTTAGAAGGAGAAGCAGAGCACGAATGAAAAATGGTTCACCCAAAAAGAAAAAGAATCCAACAGGAGGCGCGGTTGAGGAATTTCGTCCCGTATTCTCAAAATAGATTCGAGTTGGTCGGAAAACTAATGTTTCACGTTGTCTTCTTCCCAACTGTTCGCTGTCTGATTCATTTTTAGGCCTGGAATATTGATGAAACTTGAAATTTATTGTATTGTGAATAGTAAATTATTATGATAAAAAATAATTATTATAATGTTATTATTATTTATTCAGGTTAAAAAATTTTTGGTTTTGAAAATTCAATATGAAATTATTTTCACATTTTTCCATCAACTTTTTATCTTTCAACCTCACTCAAACTGAAACTGTGGAAGATTTAAAAAATTGAACCCGCCAGTTGAACAATTAAAGCAAAAAACTCATCTAGGGTAAAAGTCTGGCCCACTGCTAACCGCAATATGTATCCCTTTTTTATCCCATATTTTTTGCCTTCTCTAATCACCGCTAGCAATCGACCGCAGAATGCATTAAAAAATTATAAAACTTATTATACTGTTATGGAATAAATTAGCGCACGAATTCATCGCTTTTATCGATAAATTTCGGTCCTGAGGCTGAATTCTAATATCGCCTGATTTTTAACCCTCATGAGTTCCTTCATATGTATGAGTACCGCCTCATTCTGTTAGATGCGGGTTGACCCTAACCCTTTTCCAATTTTTTATCCACGTCGATACCTGAATACCGTTTTCGACGCGATTATTAGATTATTAGAAAAACTTAATTTTTTTCTCACTTTTTCGCCCCGGGGGTTACACTTTTTTGCCTCTATTGCGGTACATTGGGATATAGGTCAGACGTACTCCATGTGTCTATGGTAATTGACTTCGTGTCGGACATATGCTATGAGTTACCTGCACCAGAAGGCATATGTTAATGATATGTAATCTCAGTATCTCTGATATAGGTCGGAGGCCTATTCGATTTTTTTGTCCCAACCCTTCCGATAGACGTCTGGTAGGTACCTTTTTTATTTTCCTAAGGTGTCTGCCTGAAGAGCTGTCCCTATATACGAGTCTATAGATTTCTTGCAGAGGCGGATGTTCACCACGTCAGGTGGGCCTTGTGATGCAAGCCGGTTCCTCTCTTGTTTTGAGGATCTGGGTCACTGGGACGCAACTGTGCCTTCTCTTTCCTATCCCTTGCTTTGTGTCTATCTTCAAAGCCCTTCCTCTACCTTCTTCAGATAGCTGCCCGTTTTCTAGACTATTTCAAACTCATCTCTTCGATTAGAAGACTTTCATAACATTCAAAATAAGGTATATATCAACAATTTTTCAGTTTTCATTTTTATCAAAAACTGACTGATGACTATGTCGATTTTCTTCCTTGTTGCGCTTGATGGTTGATGCGTGTCATTCAGCACGGATTGGAAAATGTCCACAGTATTTCAGAGTTTGAAAAAACCATTTGATAACCTCATGGAAACGTTGCGATTCGGGCAGGATATGACAAATTAGGTTTTGAAGGAAAAACCCAGGAAAAAACGCAATTATGCACTGAAAAAATACATACTGTTTACATAAACAAACCGATAAAGCTACTAAAAAATTTAATCGCTACTAGCAATTCTAGACAATTATTTGGATATTTTTACGCAAATTCTAACTAGCTTTCAACTTACTTTCATTTATCTTGTTTATTGTTTGTGTGACACTTTTCGTCAAAATTACTCGTGCTACTTTGAGAATGTAATTATTTCGCATTCAAAACTTTATTACAGCAGTTAAAGCACTCTCATCTGAGGCACTAGTTTCCCATTAATTACAGCTAGTTAGTCATACTCTCTGATTCATACGAACGTCATTAATGAAAAACTAAAAGGAGAAAGTCGTTAGAAGAGAAGAGGTACCCCGGAGGACAGGAAATGCACCGAAAGCAGAGAAACCGCCGACAGAAAGAAAGTAGGCCTGGTAAAAGTCCAACTGCGCATGCGCATCCTTCGGAGTGAAACTAGTCCCACAGTCTACCGGGCGCATATTGTACTTTTATCTATTTTATTAGATTGACCATCGGAATCCTAGTATTGGGACCATTGGTAGGTAACACACTACTTCCATGTTTCGATATGTAATATTTTGAACCAAATCGAAATTGAAAATTTAAAAAAAGGCAAACTAAAAAAATTAAAACGAATTATGGGGAGTGAAGATGCTCATAGCACGGAAACTATTGACAATTAATTAAATATTAGATATGTCGTTTTGTTCCAATATGAGAATCACTTGAGAACTTTTCATTCATTAGAAGAGACATTCAAGAATTCATGAGACCTAACTCATTTTACTTTAGGTACCTATTCATTTTCCGCTAAATTGTTATGTGGGTACCATCTTGAATCATATTTGAGCATTACTTCCGCCTAAAACACAGGCGTGCGAATTTCTCGATTTATTAACCCTTTCGTACGTTTTACTGTAATTTCTATATCCGTCCAGATCCGCCAGTGCGGCTGTGGGCGGTGGCTGAATGGGCGGGGATGAACCCGATTGAACTCCTGAAGGCAGAGGCTTCGCGTGCCGAGTTCAGGGTCAAGGTCGATCCTTTTTCCTCCCCTTTCTCCTCCCCAGTTGGGACCCCCCCGGTTGCTATGACAACGGACGGTTTCGACCTGTTGGGGGCTTTCGATACAATAAGTACACTCAATACATCAAAGTTCTATTGGGCATGCGAGTATCATCTCGAGAATCGATGGATTCAGGTTTCTTTGGCGTGAAGAAAATTGAAATTTCAAAGGTTGTTCTTGTTTTTAGAAGTGATTTTGAATTCTATATTTACGTTTTCCTGTTTTCTTTAATCCACTTTTCATTTGCTATAATTATTTCTCTCCGATACCAAACCGATTAGGTACACCTTTTTCCATTTTAAGACTGTTCTCGTCTTTTCGGCTTTGTCTCACTAAAATGGCCATAATCAACCCTAAATTTCGGAGTTATTACAAAAAAGAGGATACCTCCGGGAAGGCCTTTAAATTTTCCATAAACTCATGGTAATTGCAGCTTTTTAACATTGTGTTAAAGAAGCCAAAATAAGGCCAAATTTGAGGATTGCTTCATTTTTCGAAATTATCGTTTTTTCGACGTCTATTCAGGGAAGGATTAAAACGGTAAAATCCCGCGCATGTCGGATAAAAACGGGTGCAAACTGTAAGCTCTTCGATGTCATAATCACGTTTAGATTTACATCACTAATTAGATGAAAAATCGACGTTCGGAGATTAGAAAAACGTGGTATTGCAATGGCTCAAAATTTTGATCTACCATTCGCGGTCGGGTTGTGAATGCGAGGGGGTGGAAATGACGTCGCCGCTGTCGGTTATGACGAGGGGGAAAATACGGTTCGATAGTAAGCGAGAGTGAGGGGGAAAGTGGAAAAATCACCTCCCCTTCTTCAGCGCGCTGGTACAGCAGTAGCGTCCTTCATGATAGCAAAAGTATGCTTGGTAAATTTCGAATATTTTAGCACTTGTAACGCAAAATTCATAAGTAATAATATTATTGGATGAAGAAAATATTTTTCGAAAGCTCGGCGAAGGAGACTGAGTTTTTCTGAAAACCCTGCCCCTTATGTCTGACTACAAAAAAGAAGATTATTAATTAATTAGGTGCCGACTGAAGTGCTTGCACTAACTTGAAGCAAGTCGAAATTTTCCGGATTTTTTCTTGGCATTAAGAAACGCCGCCTTTGACAGAAAATGTCGAGAGAATTTTTCATTTACAAGGGCAAAATTTTCGGTGCGATAAAACTTGTTTTAATTTTTTCAATAGGTAGGTAATTCCATTGAAAAAACTGACGGCTACCAATCCTTGTTACTAGCGGATTTAATTTTTTCCGCCAAAATGACAAATCGGTTCCGGGCTCGTTCGAAAAAAACCGGACACATGTTTCCGCGTGTACGGAAAACCGCTCGGAAAACAGTCGATACCGCTGGACGTGGGAAGGACACGGGGCGACCTTGCGGCGATAACAAAGTTTAACGTGTCTGTGGACATTCGCTGACAATGCGCCCCACAATGCGGCCAGTCGGAGGCGAATGTGGACGGACAATGTGGACGGACTTCCGGTTTCCGGGATCCCGGACGTGCGATAGGGAACGTCAGGTGTCGTCCGCTGTCCGATCGGTTCCGGGGTCGCACTTTTCGCCCTGACCGCCGGTCAATGGTCGTTAGCCAAACGAGCCGATTACCATGGAATCCACAGGTGTTATTGGGGATTAACGCATGTCTTTGGAATTCATTATTATTATTTATCGCTTATTGTCCATCTCGACTGGGATTCAGAAAATGATCGGTGAAAATTTGTCGACTTTCCGATCCGGCTGAACAAATTAATACCTAAATATTGAAAAAGCTCCATGAATAAATAGAAGCTCTACGAGGCAAGATGATACAAAATCGACAGTGAATATCGTCGCTTGAACGGCAACATTCTATAACTCAATTTTTGGCCAAATGAGCGCCTAAAAAGCAGCTTGAGGGGGCTAAAAGCCAAGGACGCTTGCAGTAGGTACATTTCACGTTTCATATACCGCCATACTGAAAATTTCTTGGAAATTAGTTAATGCAAGCGTCCTTGGATAAATCTAGGGGTTCATCGATTCAGGTTATTCATCGAATATCCATTGCTCTTCGGATAAGTGGTTTCTTGGAAATGAATACTAGCGATTTCCGTGTCGACGCATCCATGGAAAATTTTATTCGGAGAATAATGGATATCCGATGAATAAACTGAATTGATGAACACACCCCTAATAAATTGATAAACTGGCTCTGAATCAATTTTCTCGACTCGAGGAGATGCGCAAGGATTTGTTTTACTAGTCGATCTCAAAACATCATTTTCCCGAAAAACTCGACTTTTTTACAGATTCACTGTCGATGTGCTTACAAGGCTCTCCTGCCTGGGTATTTAAAGAGTAATTTCATCGAAAATGATGAATTTCACCACAGCCTCAAAAATCTCGAGTGGTATTCTCGTGCGAATCACTAATAACTAACAACAAATGAGTCAGCGAGTCTCGATTGTGCTTGAACTATTCCGCGATCAGAAATGTGCTTTATCTCGCCAATATTTCGTAACCATTACCTTTTTTCTTATACGCGGCGACTAATCTATTGAGGAAAGCTGGCTTTCCGTTTCTCAACGACCTGTTTATCGACGTGATTCAAATCAAGTGAATCAGCTTGTGTAGAATTTATCGCATTACTTTCGACGCGCTGATCTGATTTTTATGTCTTCCGTTGCGTCCGAACGGTGCCAATAGGTCGACATTTTTTAGGTGATCAAATTGCTTAGTCTTCACGTTTCATGAGACGTCAAATGGAAAAATAAAAATGGTAAAATTACCTAATTATAGATTTTTGTTGTAGTTTTTCGTCAGCCGTTGTTTTTCAAAGGGATGGAGTTTTCGGGAAAAAATGTTGAATGCGCAGTTCCATGCTCAACACATAGGTGTCAATTTAATTCGAGATAATAAGTTTCCCAGATAAGAAGTTCTCCTTGTTGAGAAGTTTACCAAAATATGAAGTTTTCCACACTGTATTTTGTTATGCGCGCATTATTTATATCGGTTTATTATGCTGGAATAATAATTTTGACCATTTCCGTCTACTCACTAAATCTCTGGCATTATGTAATTTGGGAACAGCCCATCACAAATTGCTGAGGATTTACTAAAAGTAGATTATATCGTATATAAAGAACATCGATTCAGTCATCGAGGCGGCATTAGCGAATACGAAACCGCCATCTCGTAACAGGTCCTGTTTGCCCTTTAGTGTATTTCCGTCCTAATCTTTTGTGGTATCTATATCACCGAAATCAAGATAAGCACAATAGCCTTGCATTAGACACCATAGAATGTCGTATCCTTTTTCGATCGTAGGCCCGGCAGAGGCACAAAAAAGGGCCCGAAGACGCTTTCACAAGTCTCCTTGACCTACTCAAGGCCCTTCTTGGGCTGAGTTACCGTTAGAAGCCCTTCTTCCTTCTCGGAGGCTTTCTTCGTTCTTATTATTGTTCATATTCTTCCTCGTTTTATCCACATCTTCCCACGCTTAAGACATCCCGTCCGTTGATATACCTGTATTATACAGGTACTATAATAGTACCTATATTCAACTATCGTACAATGGACCTTTCCATAATAATTACAAGAATGGAGCGGTATTAATGGATGAATCCCATTTTTTATATTATTTAATTAGAATTTTCATTAAGAAATTTAATGCGAAATAAAATTTTTAACGTATTCCAGATTGGTCAAAATAAATGCTTGTTTTCTATTCAAATTTAAATGTGTCCTTTCGAAATAGGAAGAAACAGAAAAATTTACTTGTTTCCCTTTGATGGGATTTCCAATGATCCATTCCCCATTCCCAACCCGGGTTACCCTCAATTTCGACGTATATGTAAGTAGAACAATATTTGTGAAAAAGCCCTTCTACTTTTTAGTACAAATACGCAATTCACTGTATCGCCTGTTGCGCAGTTTGCTGAGAGGGTGCATCTCAGTTGATGCGCCAGGTTTATATGCAAATCGATGTCGGTCGCCCTGGGCAACCCCCTCGCTTTTCACTTTCCGTTTCAATTTCCGACGCAAGAAGGTCAACATCCTCCACGTCTGTTTTCATTATTTATTATGAAATTAAAAAAATGGGACGAAGATGTGTAGTGGGTGAGTGGGGGTGTTGTGTGAGGATTTTGACTAAGCTGATCCACAAGCTGCATGCATGATCGCAAGATCCATTGGGTCCATTGGGCTGACCGTCAAAGGCAATGTAAAGAGCTCATTATGCACGAGTTTCTGGGTCTTCAATATGACGCTTGATTTTTAGGGCTGCACGGTGCATTTGGCTCGAAAATGACTTGTTTCTATGCACCGGTTACATACCTATTATATTGAGATATTTTTCTGTGGGCAACTTTTCGCACAAATCAAACAAATCTTTTTTTTTCTTTAATTTTTTTTTTTTTGTGAAATGCGAAATTTAGCCAATTAAGAACGAAGTTTCTTCCGCAGTTTCCTGCCAGTTTTCCAGCCTCCCGGTAGCCCCTCCTGACCCCGGAAGTGACTTCTGACCTGATCGATACGCGCTCCTACAACCTCGACCTCGCCCGCCCGCGGCTCCGCCCTCGCGACCTGACCGCATTTTAGGCCTGAATTCCATCCCTCGTGTACAATTACCTACCTGTTCACACAAAATCATTGAAGTAAATGTGGGGAGATTTTTTCGAAAATTTCAGCCTAAATTAACAACCAAGTTTTTGTAAAAGTGTTGAAAAATAAATGTGAAATTATTTTTCTCTAAAATAGCCGTACAATTTTTTCCGTGCTAAAAATGAAAAGCCGAAATATCATACTTAACTAGCCTTGGCAAATGTAAGATATATTTAATAACCACATCTCTAGTGCTATTGTTTCGCCTCATCTCAAAATATCGAATGCGGACCGTGTTTAACTTCGAAATGTAGGACGAGCCAATTGGTACGGAAGGACTGGCGAATATTTAATTAATGCCGTCGCTTTTCGTTTTAACTAGTCGATCCCGATGGAGAAATGCGTGTAATAGAAGAGGATCGATTCAGTTTGAGGCCTTGATGCCTTCGGCCGACTCGAATTGTGAATGAAGATGAATGGATGGTAGAAAATTCCCCTACCACTCGTACCGATCATGCGTGTATTTAGGTCATCTTGAGAAAAAGCGGATTGAATCCAAGGCCAACTTTTTCATCGTGACGAGGAAAAAGGCGAGAAAATAAAAGCAGGTTGAAAAAATACCAGTTTACCATCGATCGTTTCAACTTTATTTATTCAGTTGCTTTTGGACGCACGCCCGTTGTGCAAAAAATGAAAAACGTCTTCTCCCGGTTCAGAGGTCCTTCACCTTTTCAGCGGCCCGTAGAAACCCTTCGGTTAAACGGGGAACTAGTCTCTTTCGACATTTCGCTGGGTGTTGCAGATCCAAGCGCACCGAGCCGGTCGGATTGCCAAGAAATTGCCGGGGCCCGCGGAAACGGTTTAGGCAACAGCGGCGGCGTGGGCGAACTGGTTTTCACATCTGGCAAACGAGAATGTCTGGGATGAGGATTATTTTTTGCAGCAAATATTGAGCAATACGCTCGCAGGAGGAAATGATTCGTCGGTATTTCTTCATTACCGAAGAATCGTAAAATTGCACGGGCGATTTCGAAGATCGATAAAGCGTTTTCGAACGTCGAAGAAGAAATTCCCCATTTCTGAGACTACAGTCGGATTGCGGCTTTCGAAGAACGAGGAAAACCTTTAGATGCGTGGGTTGGGGTTGGCGCGGGCCTCGTTGGGCAAGTGTCGGCTGTTTGAGGAAGGCGCTGGCACAAAAACTCGTTCTCCTGCGCCGCGGTGGAGCTGACGGTGTCGGGTGGCCCGGGAGGGTCGGAGTGCGGAACCTTGCACAACCTTCCTCGAGACGGGAGCAGCGGCAGGGCCGATGGGAGATGGGAACTTCCTTCGAACTTGCCGGGCGAAATGAGCGCCAGCCGTTGCCAAACTTGGACTTGCCGTTTCCAATTTTTTTTTTTTTTTTTTTTGGGAAACATTGCTGGAAACAGCGGAATTATTTAAAAGATTTCGATTTTTATTTAGACTGGAACCGCTAGAAGTGGTTTTGGTGTTACGAATATGATAGGTACACCCATTTAGCTGCATCGAGTCATATTTTTTAATTTCATCCAGATATTAGTTTTTCAGCATCTTTGGACATTCCAGAACGTTTTTGAATGTTCTCGACCATTTTTGAATTTTTCTTGACCGTTTTTGAATTTTCTGGAGTGTTTAATAATCATCTTGAGCGTCTTCGAATTTTTTTGAGCCTTCTTGAATTTTTTGGACCTTTTTTAAGTGTTCTTGAGCGTTCTTAAATATTCTCGCGTAGTCTCTTAAATGTTCTTGCGCGCTCTTGAATTTTCTTGAGCATTCTTGAACGTTCTGAAGCGATCTTGAATATTCTTAACGGTTCTTGAATATTCTTGAGCATTCATGAATTTTCTCGAGCGTTCTTGAATATTCTTGAGCGTTCTTGAATACTCTTGCACGATCTTGAATGCTCTCGAGCGTCTTTTTAATATTCTCGAGCATTCTTGAATTTTCTTGAACGCTCTTGGAAAATCCGCGGGCCGTGCACTTGTTGCGTTGTGTCTCAAGATAATTCGTATTGTAATGCAAATATATGTAGGCTCCGTGCATAAAATCTTCCATTATTTCCTCTTCTCAAGCACAATGTATGAAGAACCCTCTCGAGAAGATACATACCTATATCTTCAACATCGTGTCAAAACTCATCCAGCGAATGAAATAGCCGCACTCAAAACAGCCCAGGATCGAGAAAAATAACATGTTCCCCCTTAAATTTTTCACAAAAATCCAAATTATGTTCCTGCCTATCTATTCGTGATAGGATTTTTGAACTCTAGCGCCGATTAGCGAGGAAGGGGAGAAAGCTCACCTCCGATAGTTGGGGTAGGGGGCCTTCCAGCGGCAGTGATGAAATCCTCAGCCCCCGGACTCGAGTTCCTCCGTGTCCGCCTAAGGTAACAGGCCAAGCTGGAACGTGTATTATCGTCTCCTTGGCCTAGTCAGCGTCAGGCTCCGAGGGGAGAGACCTCTCGACATTCTAGGGCTGTTGCTCCGGACCGGATGCCGAGAGCACGACAAACCTTCGGCCGACGTTTCTTGAGCAACTTGAGGAAAAAGGTGGTACTCGACCGGCGGTTAAGAAGGCACTGCTGTTCAGCTCTTCGGAGGAAAATGGCCGCTAGAGTAGTTTACGAAAAATATGGAGGAAAAATATCGAATAAATGCGACGTGGGTATCTCCGGCAAAGAAATTTGATTTTTTTCACCTCGCTCCCGGGTCCTAGTGCTTCGATTGCATCGATGATCTCTCTTCAAAGGAAAAATTGTACGTTTAAACGCCAGTGCTCATCGAATCAGCGGCTAGTAGGGCAGACGAGGCGATAAACTATCGACGTAACGCTGTGCGAATTGGAGCGCGACTACGCCGGAATGTGGGCCAGGAGCGCTCGATTCACTTTTTAATAGAAGGTGACGGATTACTCGGCTTTACCCGCTGTTAGAACAGACCGCGCTGCGGTTTCAGAAAAAGAACGGGAGAAAAAGTTAAATCATCGCCTTTCGTTCCATATAGTTGACGGAGCGGGGGCGGACTACACCGGTGACCGCAGGCACATCTCGGCGCATGCGCCTTCGGAAAGTTGTATAAGACAAGAACAATAGGAGGTCGGCTGGCGCATTGCGCAAAATCGGCTCTCAAAAAGGACGCGGGGGAATCAGAGCGAAGCCAAGTCGAAAAGGGGGTGCGTTTTTGCGGTATTCCCTTTCGGAGCGGGCGAAACGCGCGATGACAGGTGGTGTAATCAGGTAGTGCCAATGCCAGGTAGCGTGGAGAATGAAGATCATGCTAATTTCTGTCAAGTTTTTCAGAATTCGAAATGCCGAATGAGCTGATGCGGAAATGCAGGAATACGCAATAGCGCTTCCTACTGAAAGTCAACTGCTGTTTCTGTTTATACGGATGAAAAATTACAGTCTTCGAAAAAAGCGAAAAAATCATTATTCACATCGATTGATCGCGTGCATTCAGCTTTGGAATTTCAATTCGAAAGGTAGAAAGTATTGGACGAATATCCGATCGCCGGCGTTGCTTCAAAACCGACAATTCTGTCCTCTACCTGGGGCCTCGTATATGCGAGAAATCTCGGTGACTTCGCATAACTGTGGAACTCTCCCGTTCAATTTTACAAGGCGAGGTTTTTTACGACCCCAACCTCCCGGTGCCAGGCAAAGCCCCGTAAACAAACTCGACTGACCCACTTTCACGTGCTGCGTTGTCTACGCTGCGTCGATGACAAATGTTTTTCGTTTTGGTCAATGGATGAGACCGATTCACATGCACCCGAGGTGCAACACGATTGGACACGCGTCCTTGACTCGGTCAAAGGACGTGTTTAACGTCGAGGATAACTAAAAGGAAAAGTGACACTAGCGTGGCGAATAGGCTTACAAAAACTCGAGCAGGCGGCCATCCGATGTTTTGACCTGGGAAATGAAGCGTGAAACCGTTTGAGAAACAGTTGCTTTCAGAGGGAAACGTGCAGTAAAAGTCGAGGGTTGTCCGGCTGAAATCGAAATTTCTTCGCTTCGGACAATGGAACTGGGTCAAGTTTGTCGAATGGCATTTTGTCATTTATGGGCGTCTCTTCAAGGGACTGCATTGAGAGTTATTTTGGGTATATTGACCGATGATTTCACGGAGCCTGTGGTTCAACATAAGCGGATCTTTGTCCCGATTTGCTGAAGGCACTAAATTGACGCTGAAGATTCAATTGAGCGTGTGCTTTGTTTTATTTCCATATTTTCGTTCAAAACGCAACTACGTTTATTTGGTGTTTCTTTCGGTGTATCTAAAGGAGTGGGTTTGGGAGGGGGCGTACCTCCATTTTGTGACGCGTAACTTGGCCTGCGCTGCAAAAAAATCAAAAAGAGGGCCAAGTATAGACTTGAAAAAATGTATTAAATACACAAGAAATGTAGGTATTAAAAGAAATTTTATTTATATACCTATATATTTGATTTTATTATGTTTTTAATTGTAGTTTTTTATTTTTTGTTGCTAGGTTTGGTGAGTTTTAATTTTTTTTTGAACTTATCTATTGAATTTATCGCTGCTGTGATAACAGGAAAACCGCTCGAAATTTAACATTCATGCCACTTGCTCTCCAGATTTCACTGTTCGTCTATCCAATGATTCAATTCCTTCTCAATACGTCTCGAAAGGAATTGATATTTGTCAGCCTAATAGAGAGCAGGGCAGTATCAGTGGGAAGATGATATTAGTGTCGCCGAACAGGAAGTGCTCGGTTTTTCGATAGGTCCGTTCGAGAGTAGCAGACAAAAGTATATCACCGACGCTGCAGTCTGCGGTGGAAGTCAAGATCTCTTGAAAAAAGGAAGAATTGACGCAACGAGGTCAGGCCCATTACTGAACAGCCTCTCGCTCCTTTAACCGTCCGTTGCTTCGGCGCGCGAACTTTGTTCAACATTTTCGAGTTTTTGAATATTTTTATAATAATTTTTTTTATAATTTTTGTTTTCTACTTACGAGATTGAGAATTTTACTCGATGTTTTGTCGGTAACTTATGAGTTATGAAAAATTGTCAAAATTCGAATCAGACTTTATATTTATTATGGCTCCATTATAATATGGCGCAGTTGTGCTGAGTTTTTCGTAAAAATGCTAAAATTGCGTCGATTTTTCGAATGCGATATTTCATTATTACCAAAAGATTATCATGATTCTCCTCTTCCATCATTATTCGACACGCCGAACAAACTTTTGCGATGCCCACCCTCGAAAACCGTCCGACCCGGTCGTTTCCTCAGCTGAATTCGACAGAGCCGCCGGCTTGAATTGTAGGTCGACCCCGAACTCTTTCAGCAGAAGCTTTGGGCAATTCGCCGTCCCTTTCAAAGCCCGACGATTCCCCCTTTTCGTAAAGGATTCTATCTTGGTACAACATTAGTCCTGATTCAATTTACAATGAGATGAAGCGGGTCGTTCCGAGGAGCCAGGAGTTATAGCAAGTTCGACGTTCCGATGTTTACAGTTGTTAAACTTTGTGAGATAAATGTGCGCTGGGAAAACTATGAAAGAGAAATGAAACATTGTTTTGGCCAGGAAAAAATCTAAAACCAAAATTGATCGTGGAAATCACGCAGGAAATACGATCCTTAAATTCAATATTTTGTTGACATAAAATCTCACATTATTATAAAATATTCAAACCTCTTTTAAAAATTGTTCTTTTACCTTATAACCGTTACTACTTATTTACCCATAAATATTTTTGAATAAACTCTCTTTTTTTTTCTCCACTCAACTTTTCACGTCAAATACTGTTGATACCTTTGACAGAACGATTTTCTTGGAAAAACTGCGTACGTGAGCTCACCCACGACACATTCTTCTACCAGGTTCAAGGAACTCCGCTTGCAAAACACCTCCGCTCTTAATGGCCTCTACAATGAAATAATTACCACCGATTTCTGTTTGTAAGAGTCACTTCTTATGGGAAAATTCCGTATTTGAATCGGGCCGTATGCGAGTCTGGCGTCGCCGGTAATGAGGAAGAGAGTAACGTCGTTGACCTGGCACCAATGCGACCAAATAAACGCCACTCAACTCCGGTAATTTGCGGAGGGCGTAAAACTCCGTTTAAAATCCAATCAATGCTCTATTGGAAATTGGTAAAAACAGGATATCGCCCGGTGTTCGAACAATTCCACGTATAGAGGTTTTTGACTCCTCTGGTGTTATTTTCACGAACCCAAAAAAATATCGCGATATTCTCTTTTCGAAACTTTCGCCATCGTAATAAAGCCATTTTCTTTTTTTCTTAATTTTTTTTTCCAAGACCCGGGTTGGTAATTGTTTCTGTAGGTACTGTTGTTGAAGTTGACCATTCCAATCCTGAAATTTTAATTTCTTTGTGAATTTTTTGGCCATATGTCAAAATTTATATGCAACGCTTAAAACTGAAAATTCTGCGCTTTTTACGGAAAACACCCCAAATTGTTCCTCAGTGTAGCATAGTCCGCTGTTGGTATCACTTTCTATTTTATCGATCGGGTAACTTCATTGTGTCACTTACTTATTTCAGCACGTGGCTAATGATAGTACAGCGTACCCATGAACTAAAACGTGTAGCGCTAATCGGCTGAATTATTGAATAAATTTGAAAAGAGCTTCGTCGTAGCAGCATGCTTGAGGTAGAATTATTTATTACGAAGCAAGTATTGTAAGGGAAAGTCAGCTAGGTACAAACAACGCTCAATTACACGTTTCTCGAACCCTTGAATACGGCATCGCAGGTTTGCGTGCACAATGAAATATGTACTTTGCTGTTCGAACCGGGTACATATTTGAACATGATTATTGCAGATTTCTTGGGACAAATTTCGAATTTCCTCGGCCACCTGATAATATTGGCTTTTAATTGTGGCGAATGGCATCGGAGAAATTTTGGATAAATCTAAAAATGGGATTTTTTTCTTTTGTGGCTCGGAAGCGCTCAATTTGTTCATAAGCAGATGAACTAGCATTGCAGCTAATCGAACTATCCAATACAACTCCAAGTATTTTTGCTCTGTTTTCACCTGGCACGTTAACAAGACCTGCAGGCAGACACAGGTCAACTGTAGGAAGGACCCATTACAGGACAATGCCTGGCTGTCCCCTTGCTCTTTGAAAAAAAAGGCACCGAATTGTCCTCGGATTTCTCAAAGTTAACCGCAAAAACCTGCCATTTCGCAACGTTTCCAATTTCCGCCAACGGATAGCTGTTTTTAGGGTTTCCTGTTGCCTCAGCCGGTTCGGATTGAAGCGATTGCCTGATAACGGCAAAAAATGTGGAAAAAAATCTCCTCGTAGAGGGTACGTAGTCGATCAGAAAAAACCGGTGTCACCCTCCAGGGACCGAATGTTGACTTACCGGCCCCACTGCGGGCTCATTGTGCCGGATTCGATTTCTTCTCCATTTCCGCGCTAAAATATTCTTTTGTCCCTTAATCACCTCTAAATTCCCCAAATTAGAATAGGTCAGAAGATGGGGGATTCGCGGAAACCGCCCAGGGGAGCCATTCCATGTAGCCAGATGTGCTTCCATCGCTTGAAATATTTAATACCTAAGCTGAATTATTGCAGAGCTGGAGTGCGTTGAATCAGAGAACAGTTTGTAGTTTGTTTGTGCTAATCTGAATCACCGGGATAACAATGTTGGTATTAGGATATTTCCAAGGTTATATTTCGAGGTAATGGGCCTGAGGGCAGAAGGCGATGTTGAAATTCGGAAATTTTTAAGGGGGCAATAACGTTCGTTATCAAGAACAACATTATTTTGGGGCGGGCAAATGTTCATTGAACCTAAAGATAAATTTTGAAGCAAAATCACGATTTCCAAAATTTCCCATTCGACTCTCAAAAAAATCATCAGCCCTTTAATGAAATTTTTGGTTTCTTAACAACCGTTATTCTTTGACATTTTCATAATCGACGTTTTCGAAACGCTGAGGATTTTTTATTCGAATTCAATATCGAATATTTCCAATTTCGAGAATCCGTATTTTATAATACCTAGGTCGGAAGATCTTGCTGGGCTTGTCTGGAAAGGTTAACAGCCTTTTTGCGATAAGATCCGATCCGATGATGTACGGGCACAAGCAATAAGCAGGCGGCAACCAGTCGCTTCGTGCAGTGTCCCAACCAGCCCTACCTGCTCGCCTTGGCACGGATTCTCTTTTTGACTTTTGCTGCAACACTCTCTCTCGCTCCCCTTCCTACGATTCTTCTTCAACTTCTCCTTCGCTATGAAAATCCACCTTGCGTTGGAACAATTGGAAAAGTTGGCATCGACATTGTCTGAATGATCTGTTCTCGAGTCCGGCAGTTTGTGATGTCAGTATTTGTACTCCAGAACACTGAATTCTTGATGATTCGAAAAAGTTGATTCTTTCTTGGAGAAAATGTTATACCTCATTTGTCATTTGTCTCAAACTTTGTATCCCATCTTTGCTGTGTAAAGCTGAGGAAAATATTTTCTTGGAATTGAATTAATTTGAATGAACGTATGTACAACCCGCCGAAATTGAGGCCGATTCCAGAGATTGGAATTTTCTCTCGTTGTCCAAGTCGTTGATGATGCCCAGAACATCTGATAATGCTCCTCCAACTCCAGACCGAGGCTGTGAGATGGATTTTTCAGAAACACCTGAGTTCTTTTGCAGCTTGCTGCAGAAGTCAAGCCTTTCTTCTTTTTGGCAAGTTGGCTCTTAATCTTCTTGACAAGCCGTTCCTCTGGGCATCTAAAATTTGTCTACAAAACAACCTCTTTCGTCATTTTCCTCTTCAACCAGATTCCACTCAAATGCCGCTAAGCACTAGTATCGGCGTCACTTTGTATTCCCAAAGAGCCTCCTTAGAGATTCCACCTTGCTTTGTACTGTCAGGTATCTGTCCGATTCAGGTGATGGAGGACCTCCTGCCAGGCGTTGAATGCAAAAAAAAACATAATGCTATTATTGTGAGCACCTTCTGGTTGCTCACGGTCTTATTGCAAAGAAATGTCTGAACACTCGATTTTCTGGGTCTTCAAGATTCCATTCGTCCGGAGGACAGGTCATCGATTCTTCAAAAATTTAAAAAAAACCGATTTCGTTTTTTTTTTTAATATTGCTGTCAATCTCTTGATGAAGCGCTGACTTCAAAATAATATCGTGTCTCTATCAATTTCCTCGATTTACGTCCTCATCTATTGGCTCACCATTCTGGTCACTTCATTATTCCAATTGGAATCGAGTGTTTGCCAATGCGAGGCGGAAGCTTAGTTAACCTCGTAGATTGCAATTCAAATTCAAACTGATGCATATGCAATTCGGATACAGTCATACGATGCTTGATCTTCCAGACATGGAACATTTCGATTGACAGTGTCGAGATCCGAATCATTTTAGTATCGTCGGTGAATTATTCGTTGTTTATCTGGCGATGTGCTAATTTTGATGGTTATCTTGTCAGTTTGATGATTATCATTCTGGCATCGAGAGATTTATCGGTTTATTTATTTTTGTTACAGTTGATACGGCGGTGGTACCTGCAAATGGCAATGGCTATATAAAACGAGAACCTCAAGACCACAAGGCTCTCCTTCACGGTATACTGAGCCATCAGCCTCACGCTGCCGCCCTTCTCGCCTCCTACACCGCTTCCAATACAGGTAACAAAAATTCAGGAAAATCAATTTTAAAATAGTTCATGTATTCCAGTGGTATTTTTCGCGGGCAATATTGGTCGTCACCAACTCTGAAATTCTGTTGAGCCCTGGAGCACTGTGCGGTTTTCATGTTCATGGAGAACCTCTTCTATATTTTTGGCTCATTCTGGACCTCACATGTGTTTCTGGGCATTTTCGCTTCAGTATGCGAGAGTATTCTGGATTTTTCTGGGTATTAGGTATCTAAATTTTTAGCTGAGGTCCTGACGATTGGTAGGATCTCGGGACTCCGGTCATTTTTTCTGGAGTTCTAACCTTTGATGATTCTGGCCTTTCTTCTGAGCATATCGCCATGTTTTGGCAAATCTGGGAATGGTTATGGTGTTTTGGTATTGCTCGATGATTTTCCGGGCATTCGGGGCATTATTCGTACAACTCTGAGATCTTTCTGGGTGTTCTGGATATTCCAGATTTTTTCCTAGTATTCTGCTTTCCTAGGCTTTGCGGCATTCTGGTTGTTATTCTGGCATCTGGTCATGCTTTGTGCTGGTATCCGGTGATTTTCATCGGTATCCTTGAATTTTCTGGGTTTAATATGATTTTTATGAGTAGATTTTTTTTTATGAGTAGTTTGGGATTTTCTGGGTATCAAGCTTTCTTCCAGGGTATTCTGGAATTTTCCTTTGTATTTTGGGATTTTCCTGGCCGTTCTGGAATTATTTCTATGGATATTATCATAATTCTAGATTTTATGGTATTCTGGACATTATTCTGGATATTTCGGGTACATTCTGGGCACGCTGGCTATTCCTCTCGACGGACTCGATTCTTAGAAAAATTTTTGCTGCAAGAAATCCGACTGTTTCTCGGAAAGTCGTCGCTGATGCAACTGTCGATCATCGCTGGTAACGTTACTTTATTATTCGATTAGACAGTCAGCCATTACTTGATTCTATTGATCAGCGGATGTATCGTGTGACAGTGGGTTTTACACACGGATACCCAGAAGCTCCGTGAAGTCAGTTTGTCGAAGTTGGCTTATCTTAACGAGATCATGATTCATCTCCATTAAGTGGTGATCAAGCCGCGGATAACATCCAGGTCCCTGTAGCAGACTTTTTTGGAAACAGCTTTACAAAGGGGAAAAAAATGTTTGAGAGTGCGGATTTCTATAAAAACCCTTTTTCTCCTTTTTTGGTACAAGGGTTGAAAGGTTCGGGGAGATTAGAGCCGGCTGCACTTTCAGCCGACGGAAAGGTGCCAAAAATCGGGGATTCTCCCCCAAAAAAGGGTTGGCAAGGGTTAGGGCATGGCTAGATAAAGACCAGGTGCATAGAAAAAGCACTTGCCTCGTGTCTCTTCCATCTCAAGCAGATGTTTTTTCCAGGTTTGTGGAAACCCACTTTTCGATGGTGCAAGGGGAGGATCTATTGCGCCTTCTGCCACTTTGTTCTATTGACTCTTTGCACAACGGGCGCCGCAATAACAGCTAACTTCTATTATCCAAAGGGCGATGGTAAGGGTTAGACTTTCGGAACCATCTGCCTGCATCTTGCGGATTCTAGAACCCTTTTGTCGGCCTAAGAGCTCCAAGTGGGTAACCCTATTCTTGAATAAACTGAAAGCTTTCCA
The DNA here is from genome assembly GCA_036186465.1 of Nesidiocoris tenuis. NCBI lineage: Eukaryota > Metazoa > Arthropoda > Insecta > Hemiptera > Miridae > Nesidiocoris > Nesidiocoris tenuis. Next base: position 6,810,767 of record AP028912.1, on the reverse strand, counting down.
TCAGTCAACCTGCTACTCGAGATCCAATTCGGGTCGTCAAAGTCGACTGTGCGGCAGTTTAAAGAGATCGAGCCCTCCGTCCAGGATCGGCTCGAAAAATGGAACGTTTTCTATACAAACGTGAAATACGAGGAAAAATGTTTCAATCCACGTAAAATGTCCAATTTATCCTTCGAGCGTAATTTATTGCTCGGCAGCTGTTGCTTTACACGCCATTGATTATACCGGTACCGGTATATGTATTTTTCTATAAAAATTGTACAATCCATTCGCTTTTTTAAGGATGAAAGGATGCGAGGGAAAAAATGCCGAAAAAACGAACGAAGGGGAGAGACGTTTTTTTTGGGGCAATTTACGTGAAAAATGTCGAAGGGAAAAAACGTCCGAAAAAGGGATTTAAGTTCAAAAGGCTGTGTCGAAACGCGAGGTCACAACAATGACATCGACACGAGTTGGGGCAAGGACACGACCCCCGACTTGCGTAAAACTGCGTTTAATTAAACGAAAGGGTCCCCCCATATTGACAAAGGGACAACGACGGCGGATTAAGATGGTGGCGAAGGTTCCAAATTTCTGGAAACCCCTTTTCTCGCGTGCCGTAACAATAAATAACATCTGTGGAGGGAAGGGTTGCAGTACATCCTTTTGTCGCAGTCGGGCACGAGCATTGCACAATTGGTTAAGGAAAAACAGCATCTGCAACACCGAGGGACATATTCTGGCAGATACATCTGTTTCTGCCACGGCGAAAGGGGTATTGTCCGAGCTATGGGAAGTTACGTTCGAATCCGGTAAACAACATTTGGGCTGACGCCATTTTTGGCCGAAATATGCGTCATTTCGCATCGGATGCAGCTGCTGGGCAATCCTTTCCTCTCTGGATTACAAATGGACCCAAACTACCTGACGGGGAAAGTGCAGCCGTTGAGTAACATTTGGGATATGAGGGCAGCTGATGCCAACAATATGCGGACTCTTCAAGCCATCAGCTTAATACTTGAGCCTGTCAAGAGTATTGTACGATAGACAAGTATCGATCGTATACTGGTTGGAGGATTGAACGGTCTTACCGAATTTGATCACGTGCTTTTCTCAGTGGGCTACCTTGGTGAAAATAAAAAATTTAATGGTTCACCAATTTGATGCATTGTTTAGGTACCCATGCATCGAAGGTGCCGGAATATCAACCGACATAATGCTCAAGAACGTTCTCTAGCAAGTTCCTGCAATTTCTTAAACGTTCTGGCATGTTCATGAACGGTCCTGCAAGTTCTTGAACGTTCTTGCAAGTTCTTGAACGTTCTTGCAAGTTCTTGAACGCTTTTGCAAGTCCTTGAACAATATTGCTCCTATGGAGTCCCCATACTTTTAAGAAACGTGGGATTTACTTATTTATTGGTTTAAATCTGAGAAAAGGATTGAACCAATGCCTAAAAAATATTCTGAAGGCGATATGCATAAGGTATCAACCTTAGGAACCGGTCAGAATTCCTGTTCCCAGTTCTCTAAGCTAACGCCAGCCTTGCTGTTCAAAAATGCTTAGGTATATCGCCTCCTCAGGGCAATTACGAAGACAGCTGCCTCGAAAGAACAGGATAACCAGAATCGGTTCTCCAAAATACGGCAAAACAACGGAAATTTCCCCTCCAAAGTCGGCAACATCAACTTGCGATTCAACAATGGAGTAGGTAGCCTTAACGGATTTTTCTAGACTTCCCCAACATTGGGTCAAAACCAAAACGGTCAAGATTGCCGGATCCGTTGGGTTGTGATGGGATTAAAAATAATACTTCGTCTCATACAATAGATTGAAGACGTTACTTGTTAAGGAAGGAAGAAGATTAACCGATTTTTTCCCCTTTCTATCAACGAAAAAACCGGCTTCGTTGTTCTGTTGGATGTCCAGCGCAGGTCAGGTTTGGGTCAAATAGACAGTCTGTGGGAGGCAATGTCCAGTCGCTATTGAAGATGGGCTGAGGTCATCTGGGGGTCAGTTGTGTGCAATACGGACCCTTTGATAATGGGAAAGCCTCAAAAAATGCATAACATGTTGCACTGGTCAAGCTTCCTTCGGCTTAATAATCAAAAGATTCGAGGGAATCGACCGAAGGGATCCGTGCGAAAGGGTTGACCCTGTTCTTCAGGGGTTATGGGAATCGATGGACACTGTCCACTACTAGGGTCACGCTCGGGCCCTCTAGGGTCAAGATGACCTGTGTCCATCTTTGCTATGAGGATTCCCGCATTTTTTATCGGACCACTGTTCTTCCTTCGACCCCCTCGCAAGGGAGGGATAACGGATATAAAAATAAAGGTGAAAAAGAAAGGATGCAGACGATTTCCAAGGGCCCCAGATGACCTCAAGGTAGGGTAGCCCAGACTGGTCAGTCGGACCCGAAGCCTTACCGACTGACCCCTGTCCGTTCATTGTCCGGCTCGAATATATCGAACATATGGGTAGAAAAAACGAACCCTCGTTCGAAAAAAAACCTGTTTGCGATTAAACGGATTTTTTCCGACACTGGTCATCGCCTCTGATTGTCTGACTGATTCTTAGCCAGCACCTGAATGGCCGAAGAAGACTCATCACGGCATCCGTTACTGACCTGTACAAAAGAGAATGAAACTTGACTTTTTTTGTGTTGATTCAAACTTGTCTGTTGAGACATTACGTTTTTCCGTTTCGTCTTTGAAGCAGGTAGCCTTGAGAAGGCTTTCCTAACGATTTTTTGTATACTTTGATTTCTGAGGTATATCAGCACCGGCTTTGAAGAATTGATTTTGTTGCCCAAAAAATCAAATTTAAACAAATTTAATTTTTTTGCGTTATTATGGTGGTCTTGTCCGTTCCCAGTCGCCAAATTGGTTCAAGTAGACCCTGAAATGCTCCAGTAAGTCCCAAACTGGAAATTTATTGTGTTCATGATCGAAGGATTGAAGAGTAAAGTTGAGATTTAGGCTTATCTTCAGGAGCCGGAACATTTTTGTTGGCACACATTATTCTAATGAGTACCAGCCTAACCCCTTGAGTGATTCCGAAATTTTCAGTGGGAACGTCAACCCGTTCCGTGTCATTCGAGTGATTTAAATACCTCAATTCGTGACCGGAAGTTTCTTGAATTTTCGCATCACCCTGATGCGGGTGGGCGGTTCACAAGATTATCATAACCAAAAACCGGAATTCGGTCCATCTTTGTCCACTCGAGTTCCTGGTTCACCCCCGGCCGTACCTGGTCTTTCAAAGAAGATGAGACCGACAATTACGAAAAAAGCCTCCTCCTCCGGCCCATCTGAATATTTAGCCGGGACCCGGAACCAGCATTCGGTATAATTAATTCTTTTAACAAGCCTCACTGTGAATGGTACACTTCTTGTCATACGTACCCTTCCTGATTCGGCCCGGTTCATGTTTTTCCTCCTACGATTCAAAATTCCAGGGGTTCCGGCAGACACCCAGAGGGCATTTCTTTTGAGTCGTGGGTCGCATCCGCCGTTGGAAAGAACTGGTTCACTGTCCGACCACAATTTCCTTAGGTCTGAGTGTCCTCTTTCTGAAAAATTCAATCTGCTTGGCCTTAATTGCTACCAGGATCCGCTTTCGGCTAAAACAATTATCATCATCAACTGTCACGTCGAATGAGTTTTGCACGATTTTTATTCGATAGAAATTTCATTTGTTTCCACGAGTATTGGTTCATTACTGAAAAATGAAACATGGAGTGTGCCAAACAAGATTATAGTGCTGGAATAAATGCTTGAGTGAGACAAATTTGTCACTATCCCATCTTTTTTCGATTATTCCTTACATTTTGAAATTTTGTTGAACTCGACACAAGTGAAACGACTAAATAAATATATAAAATACCCACAAACAATGCATGCCTAAAATAAATCCCATCGAAAATTCTCGTCTCGAATTCTTTCTAATTCTCGAATTCTTTCGAGTTCAACACTTCAAATTGGTAGGTAATTCAAACATCATGAGAAAACTGAAATTTCAGTCTTAAAAAATTGATGTGTAACGTGCGAGGTTATGTAGGAAACTTCTTTCTTCACTTTGAAGTCGATTCGTTAAATAATCGTCGCTCTACGAAATGGTCTTTTCGCGTTTCTTGGCGGAAAATCAGAGCCCAATAGTTAATAGGGCATTTAAAAATATTCACCACTTCGGAATGTAGCGAAGGCAGGGCCTTTTTTCGCATTTCCTCTCGACCCGCGGTTTTCGGCTCAAATTAAACTCTCCCCGTGTATTTCCGTCTGTTTTATCTTCGGTTTCATCTGCTTGGCGCCGGAATCGCAACTTCTAGCTCGAATTTCAATCGTTTCGCCGGGTTTGTTTATTTCTCCATTTAGCAAATGATGCTCCCTCCTTGCCGGGACCTTGAAATCGTCTTCTAAGATCTTTACGTCACCCCCACCCCGCGGCATTCCCACCTCTGACGTCAGTTCCGGGCACGCCAAAGTTGTGCTTACGATTCCCATGATAATTGCCTGCGAGATCTGCAAGTTCCCCTCGGGCCGTCATGTGTCTTTGCTGTTCATTCAGCGACGTTTCTTTCATTGTATCGTTTTCCCTTTGTTTCATCCCCCCCCCCCCGATCTGCCCACTCGAGACTTCCGCTTGCGATTTCCCACAGATTGGTGGCCTCGTTCACCGGGAATGGCCGATTTCCTTAGTTTCTAGCTCTGCTCTCTGTTTCTGAGTAGTGTAACTTCTAGTTCCTAAAATCTTCCAAATGTCCAAATTCGTGGAGGCCATTGGCCATTTTCGTGATATTGTTTGAGCTTTCCCAAAACGCCTCTAAAATCTAGAGGTACCTGCTTATATAATTGAGGTTCTAAAAAAAGGAATAAAATTATTTGAGTGGCCCTATTCCCAATCAGCTGGTGGAGTTAACTATGTTTTTAAGGTTATTCCTATAATAGTCCCTTTTTGCATGAGACTTCAATAATAAATACAAAATAATTCATTTTACTTTCAAATCGGGACTCGATTCTGCTCTTCATTGGATGAATTTCTGAAAGAATTCAAACTCAAAAATCGTCATACTGTGTGTTTATCATAATTTGAAAACTGATTCTACTGACACTAAAATAGGTAAATCGTGTTCCTATCGCCAGCCGTATGCTGCCGAGGTAAAAAACAATTCTCGGCCAAGCAAACAAGAGCCGAGAGGAGGAACCGACCGAAAAAGCGACACTTATCCGCCTTTGTCACATCATATTTGAGTTGAGAGGAGGTGTTTAACACAGAAACCTCAATTTCCGTCCCACATTATCGCAGGCTCGTGTTCACTCGACATTGTTCGAAAAGATACTCGCCCATTCACAGTTTGTCGAATTATGAACGTAAACGTAGGTTTAAACCGAAATTAATAGTTTGAATTTCTTCTCGAATTTTCAATCTTGAATTTTTTGAAATTCTTCGCGCTTTAAGAGTGACAAGTAAAATTATTTGTTCGATGAAAATTTATCAGCTGTTAATTTGGGGATATTTTTTGCGGCCTAGAACACCTTACCATGCTACTTATTTTGCAAAGGAGATGAATAGATGGGCTATTCCTTACTGAAGAATCGACGGCTGTAGTAGGTGCGCCAATACGAAGGTTTCCTCGTTTGTCATGTAAACAGAGGATGTTACGCAATGGTAAACCATTAGCCTTGCTCATCTTGATTCATAGTTTCCTCAATTTACCAACTAGAGGTTTTCCTGGTCAACATAAAACATTGTCAACTTAATCATCACTTAGAAGAACCATAATTGTTCTTTTATACATTTTTTTATAGATAAACTTTTTTTAATTTTTTTAGATAAACCTTTTTTTATTTTGTAGACAAACAATTATTGTTTATCTAAAAAATAAAAAAAGTTTATCTAAAAAAATAAAATAAGTTTATCTATAAAAAAATATATAAAAGTTTATCTCGAAAATTCGCCATACCTATAAAACAAAGTCCGTATGCTGACAGTACGTGGCATCAAGGGTCGAAAGGACACAGGGTCGGTATAAAGATGGCGGATAATCACCAAGGGAGTGCGAGTGGGAGTGAAAAGGGCTGTTATGTGCCCTGTCGATCGAGACCGGGTCTCTTGTCGTGGTGCGGGTGTAATAAACGAGGTCACCAGGGTTGACCCATCCGCCACCCGCAGGAACAACCAATCAGAATGGTAATTGGAAGCTAATAGCGATTTTGACCTAATTGGTTAACCAATCAGACGGACAGTTGGGCATTGCTGATAGGGGTTTGATCTGTAAGGGATTCCAGCCCTTCGAGTTGTACAAATATCGGTAGCACTCAGTAGTAATCCAAACAGTATCACGATTATTTGCTGCAAAGATCAATCGTATGATGAAATTTACATTTAATGTGCGCTAGATGAAAAGCACTGTCAACTGAGAGCGTATTATCCTGACGTATGGAATAATTATATTAGCCCTTGTATACTGTCACGAGGCAATTTGATGTTTGCTATACTGACATTTATCAAGTGACTTCAGAATGGTATTTTGCGTAATTTTGAACCAACAATAATTGTTATGAATATCAATTATTGATATTCCTATCTTGAGACTCTGCGACTTGGGGGGGGGGGGTTGCTGCAATATAAGGAATTGAGAATTTCAGAGGATTTTTCCATAAAATTTTCTATAAACTCTCGGTATTTACGGCTTCCTAAAATCAAGTCAAGTTACCAAAAAATTGAGACAAAGTTGAGAATTTCTCAATTTTTATCAATTACCGTTTTTTCAACGATTGTTTGTGACTAGAAAAACATTGAAAACTTCAGTGCATGTTCAAGAAAAAACTGGCCCATATGTATGCCCATAAAAATCCTACTAAACAATCTAGTAGGTTGATAATATTTAATTTTTGCTAGCTTAAAAATGCTCCCAGAAGAGACAATCCTACTACTGCCATTGATGTTGCCAATCTCCAAGTTTCTCCACCAAAGGAAAAAGTCAGAAGTATGAATTGCCTCATAATGACTCCTTCTAGCATGCTTCACCATTTTCGTGCCAGACATTTCCCTTCATCTTGATGAGGGTCGCCATCATGATAGCTCGGTCTCGAAGACATTTTTTACGATGTCAGTTTCAGCCTAACGGTCATTTCTTCACTGGTCAAGCCCATCAGGATCGCCAGGATTCAGAAGGTCCGTTTAGGTCAGCGGGTCATGAGACGCGGCATTAGGAAGAAAAGCCCCGGTGGCTCGTCTTGTTTTGAAATTTGTGCTCTATCAGGATTCACCCAGAACCCGTTTCGTCCATCACTGGACAGTGGTCAGTTTCCCTTTTGACCGACGCCCAAACACCAAAACGTTGGCTTAGCCGCACCCTCGGCTCCCCTCGCTTCTTCACCCAGGTCATTAATCTGCCTCTGGTTCACAACCTGTTGGTCGGCCGTCCCGGCATTGAGATGCCCCCTTTTTGACGACAATAGGCTCAAGAAAAGAGCTTTTGTGCCTGCGGACAGGGGAGTGTGCTGAAGACACTGGGGGCTCTGTACTCGAAAAACGCGCATTATCCTATGCCGTATATACTTAATGAGCCGTGAAGCCATAGGAATATCTTCATTCGAAATGGCAGCGGTGCAGAATTTATTGAAATTTGACAAATCTTGAATTCGTCCAAAAACTTGTTAATTGCAACAAAAAATTGCCATTTTTCGGCCGGACCTCTCTCCTAGTCTTGTTTTTCTCGGTCTTGGACTCTGACCGGTGATTTTGGCTTATAATGCTCTTCACAGACAGTCTTTTGACGAAATTCTCCACAACTAACTCACTCTTGCGTCTATCGGACATTTCACCCAGAAAAGCCGTAAATTCAGGCCCCAGATTACATGGCGATCTTGGTGAGAAAAGCGGTGCGATTTTCCTCTCCGATTTTCGACCGTTGGCCTGTCCTCACAAGGTGGTGACCAAAGTGGCCCGAGATGGGGACGGAAGTACGTTACTGAATTATAAGACTGCAGCACATTTCCTTTTAAATCCGAGATTTACTATCGACAACTATTGCCAAGTATTGTTCGTACTGTACAGAGAATGGAGTAATTATGCTAATGCGCTTAAAAGGGTTTACCCTGTAGGGTCTGTCTGGGTGCCCTGGCCCAATTCAGTATAAACTTTATGACTGTTCTTTATCGCCTTAATGTCTTCCAAGCTGATCTTCCCTCAGAGCAAATAAACAGTAAACTTCTAGTTGACGGAAAGAAGTCAGAGACTCTAGAAGGATTCCCTTTCTTTTTGGATGACCAAAACAAACAGATAGGGTGCCCAAGGAGTACAATGGTCCTTCCTCGGTGCACCTTGCTTCGGTTCGACAAAAAAACACTCCTCGAAGGACCCTCCGAATTTTACGTTGACTGCGAATGTTTGCATCTCGAGATTCCGAGTTCCCCTACCTGGTTGTCACTCAGAGTCTCGTCAGTTGGGATCGGTACATTGAATAATTGGCTAAAGCGATGACTTCATATTAATCCACGCTGACAGCTCCTATGTCCGCTATTGTTCAATCGTCTTTTCCAACGTTTTCTTCCGTTACCGGCAGCCTGCATCATCAATCAAGAAGTGGCCGAAATGCATCGAAACTGGTCAGCCATTGTAGCTGAGGACGTTCCCAAACGGTTTTCTTCCGTGTCATTTTAAGCGTCAATTTATCAGAAGAGTGTGAAACTTCATTTCCGTTTCCATTCCCATACCAACGTGTAGGGCAACTCCGAGTCCTTCAGAAGTTCGCTAGTTCACATCCTTTCAAAATAATTAATAAAATGAAGAAATAATTTAAAAAATATTTCTAGTCATCTTCCAGAGACTCAAGCCGAGAGTACGCTAAAAATAGTTCGCAGTGGCCTTCGGGATAAATTTTTTCCTCGTTCTTCAACTGCTATTTTCGTGTCTAATCGTTCGATACATTATGATTTTTGCAGACTGCGGATTTCTGCAACCGATCGAACGTCACCAATATTTATCTATCCCGATATAATGTCTGCCGTATATCACTTCCTAGTTTCACCAGTTTCCGATAGTATTACTACGTTCGTTTATTTTGACAGTATTTTCCTCTGCCGAGCTAATTTTACTTTTCAATTTCAAAAGAGCCAATCGTTAAAATGTCGATAAGATATATTTATTCAGCCGCTGTGCAATATGTCGTGCGACTTTTCGGTTACATAATTTGTAGATTTTGAGGCGTTGAAAATAAAACAATAAATCCCCGAGATTTCCACCGTCGGACAATCAAATCTCGTTTTCCGCCAGAAATCTCGCCCTCTCGAAATCGTATTTGAATCTCTTCTCGAGCAATGTTAACATTTCGGCGATCGTTTACGCAAACTCCGCCGGCGCCAACTCCTCGTGCGCGATAAGAATTGTATGAAATAAAGATGAAATTTTTCGGAAAAAACTTCCGCAGTTTTAGTTTTGTAATGAAGGTGAAGTATTTTAAAATAGCAAAACATACATCCCGACTGACAGCTCTGATACGTCGGTATCTCGAATACGTCCGGAAGTCGTCGTTTCTTATCAGTTGCTCTAGGTAAAAATATACCGACTATATGAGTTTTTGCTAGTCTCCAAGAAAATAGACCAGTGCATGATAATCTGTTTTCAAGGTCAGAATTTTTTGACGACGCTGAGAAAAAAATTGGTGACGAAAAGGCGGAATGGAACGGATGGGGATTCGCCTATCCGTGATGTAATTTTTCCAAGCTTAGTAGAATGGTCCGTTATGCGTCAGAGCTAATGGCGGAACGACGTACCCGATTTTTACTGAAAACAACCTCTATTTGTCTCGGTATAACTAATAATCAAATTTTCAAAAAAAAAATCTCAGCAACGGATTGTTGACTGGAAACTCCATAAAATGTGACCTCCTACGAATCTACCTCGTCTCGAAATTTTTCATCGGCTCTCTTTTTCTCAACAATTTCTCTCTCTCTCTTGTTCCAGGATCCCTGCCTCCAAGTCCAGCGGACTCCGGCGTTTCCGACGTCGACTCGTCCAGCAGCGGGCACACGTCCAACGATGAACTCCGCGCCCGCCTCGCCCCTCCGCACCCCTACTACCCCCATTCCGCGACGACGGCCCCCACATCAGGTAACCCCCAACAAAGAAGTACTCCCGGTAAGAAGTTCCAAAAAATACTCTTTTCTTCTTTAGTACATGAACCGGAAAAAGCTAACCATGCGCAATGTGTACTTGTCATGTGTTGGGCCGTGTCAGAAGCCTGGATTTAGGATAGATGCAAATGATTGTTGGCAAAATCGAAATTTCTAACCGAACTGAACAGAGGATGCAAATTGGCGAAAACCTCCTTTTCTCCGCTCCTCTCATTGAGATTTCAATTTAAATTCTGGTCTGGCGTAGTCATATTTTTCAAAGTTCTTGAATTAGTGGCTTATAATTTTATTTATCCATCAATGAAAGCGGAATTCACTTTCAGAACGCAAAATTTTTCCAAACATCGCATCCTCGTTTTTTCGTTTTGTTCATTTTCGTTCATCACGACATCGACTCCTTATCACGAACATATGGCAATAATGCATGCAATAATTCATTCTGTACATCGTTTCTTCGCTCTTGTCATCATTTCCTATAGTTATCATTGTCGACGGGTTGACATCACGTATACGTAAGTTTCATCAATTCCGATAACCTGATCGATTTTTCTTTTGTATTCTTTTGTTTCTACATTTTATTTTTTTAAATTTACATTCCCTTCAGAAATTCTTTTCTTCCTAACATTGAAATTGAAACTGTTTCCACCAAAGGATAGAAAACAGTTCGAATTTCTGAAGTGAATTTTATTGGTGCTTAAATATCATTATAATATGGCTTTTCTTGAACTTTTTAAAGTACCACGCCTACCTCGTTGTTTTAACGTGTACATAAATTAATATTATTGTACATTCATTCTCTTTTGATTGTTAACATTTTTCGCACGACAGGCTGACTTGGTAACGGACGATACAAAGAAGGATTGGGTCACTTCTTACTTGTATTATACGCCTTCTACCCCTGCATATCGGACGTTTTCGCTAATTTGATTGTTTCCAAATTTTTTTAGTCAATCCATGCAGAAGATCGCCTGATGCCGGTACGACAGCGACACAGGCGAGTATGGGCTCCCTCTACCCAGCCGCCCATTTTCTCTCGCCCTACTACCACCAACCTCAACCCTACACCAACCGAACCAGTGAGTAGACGAAATTTTATCATTTTTCCATGATTCCAGCGGGCATTTTTCGATTTTCAACCATACTCAAGTTTTAATTTAAAAAGAAAAAGGAAAAAGGAAGAAATTCAAATTTTAGCATGAGAAATTATTATTTTAAAACCGCAATTTTTGAATAATAACTCGAAAGATGAATTGGAATGATGATAGGGGTATTTTTGAATTGAGAGTAACAATTTCGACAAAAAATTACACTTACCCCAAAATTATCCTCAACCCTGAATCGCCCTTCGCTGTCAATCCACGTATTTTGGAGCCGTATCAAATTGCAAAGGCCTAAAGAGAATTTTCATCTTTTGCGCCTTGTTTTCGAGCTGGCAAGGCCAAAATTGGCGCACCGTTGCTCTGCCAGGTGTGAAAACACATTCAAGGCTGAGAAATAGCAAACTTCGCAGTCACGACCTACCTCAAATATTCTCGCCTACACCAATAGACGGAAAAAGACAGTTTTCTTGTCGTTTTTGGCACACCAGCTCACACAGGCGAGCCTACTGGCGAACATGGGCACATCGGGCGATTTCGAAATGCAACAACGTGCCACACGAGCGTTGGCTATAGCCCAAGACGTGCTGGTACGATTTGTGTCCTTCCTTGAACCTGCCGCCGCTTCTGGGGCCGCCCACATTGGAAAAAATTACACCAAAAAATGTATCCCGTTTTCTTGGCTAAAAGTTACAAGTCGAATTTTGCAGAGCTGATTTATGAAATTGCATTGCGATTTTTTTGCATAATTATCTGGGTGACAATGGCTAGATCGAATGGTAGAACTGAAGAAATGTGATAAATTTCGAAGAAATCTTAGCTGTGAGCGTCTCTCTCTCAGAAATTCCCGGATGAGGAAAACGCTCGAAGAATTATCGGTCGAACGAGTCATTTTTACGGAATAATACCCGACTTCGAGAAAATGTTAACTTCTATACGGGCAAGAAATGAAAAGGCCCGGCGGCCCGGCGGCCTTGGGGGAAAAAGATGGCGCGTTTAACCCTGACTCCGAACGTTGACCAGGAAGACACAAGTCGACTGGGAATGGATCTGATTTGCCTGGCCTTTAACGATCGTATCGATATCGAAAGAATCTAATCCTCGTTTGTTGTGTAATCCGAGGAGGAAACGAAAGCAGGAAGATTCTAAATATCACGTACCTAACTCAACAATGTCTAGACGGAGATTTGCCTTCGACGGATTAGTTCAATATTCGACTCTTGAAATAATTTCAAAATGCATTAAATGTATGACTTTAACTCTTGAATACCGACCGGCGATTGCACTGAGCTGAGGTCTGTGCCAAATTCCTGCCAAACAGCTGGTCCGATATTTCAGAAAAATTAAATAACATGGCCACGTAACATGAAGAGCACAATGCTATGAAAAACTTTTCAAAAATTTCCCTAGATACCTACTCGAAAAAGGCAGAAGAAAATTTTTCTCTTATTCCAGTGATATGCGTCTTGAATTGATAAAGTGCTTGCTCAAAACAAAGTTCAGATTATTTTTGGGTGGTGAATTTTTTGAAATCTGAACGATCCCACAATTTTCCGGTCGTTTTGGAACATTTGCCAATTTTATTTACCAATTTTTCTGAGCATATCGTCCTTCCACATCTACGCTTCATTGTATATTCTCGCTGTACTCGAAGGGCGTGTCTTCCCCTCCATTTTCGGAAACGAGGGACCAACTGAGGGCTCCCCTATGCGGCCTTCCCCTCTAGGACATCTGCCAGGGTCCGAACTGCGGGCATACGAGTCTAGGATACTGACCAGTCCTTGATTCTAGCCTTTCGAACCCTTGTATCGGAAGAAGAGGTCAACAGGTCATAGCTGGACACTGGAGAACTGGCTTAGCATGGACTGGACGGGGGGTACCCACCTCTATACAGGGGCACAGTTCTAGATCACCCTGTCTCACCTGCGCATAATGAACAGTGATACTATTTTCTACGAGCTCTCTTCGCTCATAGTGCACCAGTACAGAATAAATATGAATATAAAGCTTTTCAGAAAAAAAAAATGATAATCCAAGAGAAAAACTCGATTTTTGAAATTTTGAATTTCTCTTAGCCTTTATTTTGACACTAATTCGTACTTTTTAAAAGCCCAATTTCAAACGATTTTCCACAATTGAGGCGATTCGTTACAAAACTGGCTCAATCAAAATTTGAAAATTTTCCAGGAAATGCAAAAACGTACTCCCTTGAACCATATTATTGAAGCGAAACCACCGTTTCGGAAGCATTTTTCTATCGGATTTGGTTCATAAGGCGTTGCAGGGCGATAGAATGGATTATGAACTTGGGGAAAATGAAGAAGTCAATTTCTGAAAAACATGGATTGAGCCGGTTTTGAAACTACACGCCTCAATTCCCAATTAACTATGATGAGCTTTAACAACCACCAAAAATATTATTTGAAGCCCAGGTGTACGAGTTTGAAATAAAAATCATTTTTCTTCCCTTGTAACTCCTCAGCCGGGGAATCTCGGTTGTAATACTCGTCGAAAATGATAAGGAAGACTCCAGATTCGCCGAAAGAAGTGGCGCGGAGCAACCGAGACTGTGGAGGGAAGGCTGGCCTTGACTAGGGCGTTAGCTTCTCGTCGTCCGTCTCGTTCTCTCCTTCACGTCTTCGCCTTTCCTCTCAACACTTGCATTGTTTCAATAGCGAGACTGGTCTTCCTTCTCCAGAACCGCCAGCACACGAAGATCCGACTCTAAAATATACAGGCGCATACGCCGGCGTATCCGCAACACCCGCGCACAACTTACATAACTTCTACGCCCCTCGCCATCTTCATCGGATGAGGGAAAAAAACTGCGACTATTTGCGGACGGGAACCCGGGCCGTGGAAACCATTTAACTCACTAACGCCAACAACTTCCTTTTCCTATTGTCGAATGAAAAACGAGACGGTTCAATCCCACGGCTTGAATTGCTAACACTTTTTTGTCGCTCCGAAGTAATTCGTTGAAATGAGTTTTCAGTCATTTTTTGCTCGAATTTAAATTCTGTGCCACCTGCAATTTGATGGTGGTAAATCATCTGATAAATCCGGTCCATCAACTTGTGGAAAGTTCAACTTGCATTCATTCGCTTCATTGACTCACAATCAAAGTCAAACTCGAAGTGAAAGAGAAACTCAAACTGTAACTCAACCTCTTAACCAAACTCAAACTCATACTCTTGTACCTACTCATAATCAAACGCAAGCTCAAACTTATACTCATTATGATACTGAAATCAACCCAAAATTCGTACTCAAAATGAAACTGAAACACAAACTGAAACTGGAACTCTAACTGACAGACATAATCAAACTCAAGCTCAAACTCGAACTAAAACTCATATTCAATAATACTCAAGTTCAGACAAAAACTTATACTCTAAATGAAAATGAAAGTCAAACTCTAATTGAAACTGAAACTCAGACTCAAATGAAACTCAAACTCAAACTGAAACTCATGACCAAACTCAAACTGAAAGTCGATGTGAAAGTCAAACTCAAACTCTTATTCGTAATCAAACTCTTACTCGAACTAAAACTCTTACTCATAGATAATAATGCTCAAATTCAGACTAAATCGATATTTCGAAATGAAACTGAAACTCAAAGTCAAACTCAAACTGAATCTCGATGTGAAAGTCAAACTCAAACTCATTTCATAATCAAACTCAAACTCGAACTAAAACTTCAACTACTCAAACTGAAACTCATGATCAAACTCAAACTCCAATTCAAACTCGTAATCAAACTGAAACAGAATAACCATCTCAAACTGAATATCAGTTAAAGTTTGAGTTTAAGTTTGAACCTGTGTTTGAGTATGAGTTCGATTACGAGTTTGAGTTTTAGTTCGATAATGAGTTGGATTATGAGTTTAAGTTTCAGTTTGACTTTGATTATGAGTAGGTAGGTATGATTTTCGGTTTCGGTTTGAGTTATAAGTTTGAGATATAGTTTGAATTAGATTATGAGTGCGAGTTTGAGTTTGATCTTGATTTTTCGTTTGATTTTGATTTTTGAGGTTCGAATTCGATTATGAAGTTGAGTTTCAGTTTCGGTTCCAGTTTGAATTTAAGTTTTTAGTGTCAGGATGAGTTCGAGTTTCAGTTTAGGTTTAATTTCGAGTTTCAGTTTGACTTTGGGTTCGAGTTTGAGTTTAAGTTTGCGTTCAGTTCGATCATGAGTTTGATTATGAGTCTGAGTATGAGGAAGATTTGCATTTCCCCAAAATTGTAATTATGGGCCCCAACGCGCAATCTTTGTCAAACATCCTTTTCTGGGCAAGTCGCGAAATTCTCTCAAATTCAAAGCACTTGAGCCTGAAATAGATTTTCTCATTCATCTTCCGTTCTAATTCCGCGAGTTGAGCCCCTGATTATTTTGAAAAGCGGAATGAGGAAAAAGTTGCGCTTGGCGCGCCGGTAGAGCGAGGCGGCCTTGACAATGAAGATTGAAGAAGTGGTGGATCCGAGATGAGGTTGGGACGGAGCTGACATTCTTCAGTTCAAATGGAACTCTGCCAACTCAAATATATAAAAGGTCCGAACGTCTCGGGATTTTTTTCCTCAACCATCGGGGAAGATGGGAGAAAAATAAAACCTCGGGCGGGGAATCCAATCTATCGTCTTGGAGGTTCGACTTCCTCGATTCTTTCAGGCAGAAGAGCCACGGACTTCCTGTCCGCCTCGGCCCCTCATAAATATATAAAGCGTATCAAATTTTCGCCGTCGTCCGTTCACTTCACGAGTCGACATTTACCACTTTTGGTCGAATTTTTTCCATGATAATTCATGTTCTCATTTGGTCGAACTTCACGACTGTTTTTTGTGCCGTTGAAGAGAATTCAGAAATTTTCCATTAATATGATGACAATTTAAAATATAAAAAAACTGACTGTCAGCAGTAAGGTATGCACGTTGTCACTACTCACGATTTTTAACGACATCGGCACTTTTGAGTCAAAAGTTTTGACGTCACCATATTTTGACACTTTGCCGCATGATCATGCGCGTTCATGTTCTATGCTGCGTACCTAAATCACATTGGACGGACTTTTCAACCATTCAATTCAGAATGAGAACCAAAAATGGACAAAACGCCAAAAAACTGATTATCAGCATTATAGGTAATAGGGAATGATAAAATATGCTGCCGAAACGTGTCCTTTGTTTTCACTTTAGTGAGAGCGATAGTGTAGGATCGAATATGGAAAAACACTGTTACCAACCTATCCCGGAATGTGGAAAAACACTGTTACCAACCTAACCCGAAAAAATTTCGGAAAAATATTTTTTAGAAACATTCTATCCAAAATCGCTGTATTGCTCATCGGTGTCGTAATGCCCACGTTATAAGTCGCACTCTCCTCGCCGAATATCCTGTTGTCAAGGTGGCTGCCAATTTCACGTGAAAACTGTCTCTAAATAGTTTTCTGCCGTTGGACTTGAAAATTTAATTTTGGACGACCGCCCGATCCGCCGGCTAGGCGTTCAGCCCGTGCGTGGGATGTGACGAGTCTGTAACACAAATGTACTCGTGTATGTCGAATATGTAGATCGACCGTGCCAACAAAACGCGAAAAATAACGATCATTGAAATAGTATCCGTTCTAGGATATTGATACAGAAAATTGTTAAAATATAGCCCCCGAAATATTTTTTCTTCTGAAGACTTCCCTGCCTTTATGTCGGAGATATTGAAACCCTATTCTCCAAAAATGGCCATTTTTTCGAACAGGGGAGAAAGCGTCGGGAAAAATTGTTTCGTGTGTTTTCAAGGATTTTGCCATGTCGGCAGCAATTCCGTAAGATTTGAAGGTTGAAACGATCTTATTAGTAAAATACGAGTGCAAACACTACAGTTGAACGACCGGCCTCCGTAGGAAAACATACTGCAAAAGAAAGAACCGGAGGAGAAACCTTCAATTGAAAAACGAGATGGAAACAATAAACAATTCGCTTTCAATTGCAATCAACTCTCCGTTTATTCATTCCAGCTCTTTCGATGTTTTTATTCAATTTATTATTTATGGAAAAAAAAACAGTAAAATAATCAGCTGATATATGAAACGTAACAATTTTTTAGCCTATCAAATTTAGTTTTTGCAAAATGTTTGAATTTTAATAGCTCAAATTTCAAGTTCAAAGATTCGAGAAAAAAAAATTAAAAATTGTGTCTGATTTTTTCGAGGGTTTAAAAATGTATTTTTCTTGTGTTACAGTGTCGGACGGTACCTACGTGAGTAGCGGAGGGGGCGGTGGAGGGTACATGGGTCCGCCACCGCCAAACACCGGAGCCACCGCTGCATATTTTGCACCTCCACCTCCGGCTCCTTCACCTCCTCGAGCGTCCGTCATTCAGGTAAGTAAAATACGCAAATATATTCCAATCCAAGAATAATTATTATTGAAATCGGTTTTTCTTGGAATCAAGAATAGTAAAAATTATTCCATAAAATTTACGAGTCGTTTTCGATGGGAAAATTTACGAACATCTTCGATCGATTTTTAATAATTCTTTTTTTATTCAGGCGGCCGCTTCCTCGTCGTACGATGATACGCTCGGTTACATCTTCGACCTTGGCTTCCAACACCGGATCAAAAAGAAGGTGAAACGGTCGAGAAGCGGAGATTCGCCGACCAGCGTTGGACCGAAACGGAAAAGTCGAGAAGGTAACATAAAAACTACGAATCGCTTTCCGAACCTAATAAATCGTTAAATGACCCAATAAACAATTTCTTTTCTACTTTATCGAATTTCTCTCCTAGGTTCGACAACGTACCTGTGGGAGTTCTTGCTCAAATTGCTCCAAGACCGAGAATACTGTCCGCGGTACATCAAATGGACGAACAGAGAAAAAGGCGTGTTCAAACTTGTCGACTCGAAAGCCGTCTCTCGGCTATGGGGTCTGCATAAAAACAAACCCGACATGAACTACGAGACAATGGGCCGAGCCTTGAGGTAAGCCTTTAAAAATAAATTTTTATTTCATTTATAATTAGTTTTTAAAAATGTTTTAGAAAAAAAATTTTTTTTCGAAACCAATGAATTTTTTGTTTATTAAAATTTAAATTTGTTCGCTATTTTCGCTCCGAATTGGACCGTAGTTCAATGCCACTCATTTGAAAGCATTTCTCGATACGTTTATGTTACACAATAGCACAATTATTATTGTTAAATTTTTATTTTAAATAATTTCAATTCTCTTCCCAGGTATTACTACCAAAGAGGAATCCTGGCCAAAGTGGACGGCCAAAGGCTGGTTTACCAGTTTGTCGACGTGCCCAAAGACATCAACGAAATCGACTGCAGCGGAGCGTGAGGAAATTTTTCGCACAAGCCTCCAACGAACCGAGTCAACGTTACCATTACATTATAGGACGTGTAAAAAGAAACGTAAATAACGATTTACTCGTAAGGCGAGCGAAGGAGTCTCTTCAATGCACCAATTGCACATCGTCGACCGATCGGTCTTCCAGCGAAAATCCGGAAAATCTTCCGAAAGGATTTTCGGGCCAGCTCAAACTCAAAAAGTCGCTGAACGATTACTCAACTCGGGAATAACTCGGCTCCCGAGTGAATTCTGTCTTTTAGCTCTTTCGACGTTGTTGATGTACAAAAATACGTGTTTTTTCGCTCTGTGGACATGATAATATTTTTAAATGTTTCGCAACAAAAAAAAATTCTTTTTTCGAAAAATTGTCATCTGAATGTTCGATAACAAATTTGATTAGGGAAAGAAAAGCTCATTTTTTCCAATGGCTATTTCATTATCGCCCGCTTGGGCGCTGAGTGTTTACTAAGTGTCTTTTGCCAACGAATCGACTTCAAAAATATTCGCAAAAATCTTCAGAAATATTTGAACGTTAGATTATTTTTATATTCAATAATTCGATTCGACGGCTCCTCAACAGCTGCAAAGGTTGTGTATTTTTGCATATAAATATAAAATCACCCGATACCACCTCATAGTCGTTTAAATTATTCGAAATAAATAATGTCCTCGCTTCTTTCGTTCGAGATGAGACAGAAATTAATAGGCAATTTTCTACCCCCTATCCGAAGTTCACGTACATTATAAAATACACTGCCAGTTAGGTAAATATAGGGAATTTTGATCTTGAGCTTTCATCGTTTTTAGCACAATTTAGCGAGGGAAAAACATGTTACAGAAAACAGAAAAACTGGTACAAAAAAAAAACTCGTTTACCTCTTTCGCAGTTGACCATTTCTACATAATTTCCTGTGTCTAGTTTCTATTCAGGAATCGATTTGCTCATTCAAGTTTTTAAATGGAAAAAATGTTCGAAAATGAAAATTAACTATAGCCGTGTTTAATTCGAAGAGTGCATGATAACATTGTGATAAGCGTGATCTTTCAACGGAAAAATAGTGGAAAACTAGAGATGTTTTTCTTTTTCCTATGAAAATGTTCCCCGACCCTGGAGACGCCACACCGCAGCTGTCACTCGCATCGACCGGAATCTTTCGAGTTTCCAGGTCGAGACTGATTTCTGAATTTAGTAATTTATTTAAGCAATATATTCGCGACAATAATTTTATACGGCCGAATTTCCCAACATTGGCGCTACTTTCCTCGACCAAATGAAAATTGATGGGTTGGAAACTATCGGCGGAAAAACCACATATCACCACCTCCAGTAAAAAATTCTACGAGGTCGAGGGAAAACGAATAAATTTTCTTCGCACTGTGGCGTCTCAGGTGTTGGCCAATATTTTCAATTTTTCCCGAATCGAACGAAACATTTGCAAAAGATCCCTCACTCTCAAAAAAAGCAGTGGTTCCCTTACTGGCGAAAATTTCCATAAACACGAGAGAAAGAGTTAATTTTGCGATTCCTTCATCGAAACCCCTCCTCTAAAATTTTTGGGGCGAAAACAAAATCTCGATAAATTCGTTTTAATGATTTGTGATCTCAATTTAAAAACAAGAAAAAAATGCGATTGGTGTTAAACCGGCAACCACTGCCTTTCCGAGACCAATTTTCAATTTTGATGATTGTTGTAAATAGATAATATAGTTCACGAGCCTACCATGACCACGAGTAGCTTTGTTGTATTTTATTCTATTCAAAATAATGAAAAAAGGAAAAATCCCAAAAAAATTAATTTATTTATTCTGTTCAGTTTTTCTTCTTGTGTTCATAAATATTCTTCTATTTACGATTTAAGAGTCTATTCTTTGACATATTATATATATAAAGAGATTTTATATATGTAGATTGTAAAAATTGTATTTGATAAATTGTTTTATATATGTATAATGTACTTAATTAAGGATGTTTACCATAATTTTAATTTCTATTCGATAAGGTATCTATTTCTGTTTAGACGTTGATTTCAATTTTATTCTTTTTTTGTTCCCTTTTTGGAAAGATGCTCGTAATTTTCTGAACCCAGTGTATTCTTTTTTTCGCGTCAAAACGAACCTAAACGTACTAGCTATTGATCAGCAGCCTCGTCTATTAAATTAAAAAAAAAATATGCGTAGTAATTTCAAGAGTACAAAATGAACAATTTACCGTATTTTATCGTATAACAGTGAAAGTTTTGTCGGATATCGGTTCAGATTCCCTCCAACGCCATTATTTTCATTCGAGATTTAAATATTTATAGGTGTGGTAGTTTTTAAAAATGGATTACAATTCTAAAAAATTCCACGAATTAATTTCATAGGCTTCGTCGGTTTCTGTGTCGAAATTTTGTAGACATTAATTTTCAAACGGGATTACAAAAAGGAAAACTCACAAAAAATAATAATACTGCCAATTATTGATGTGGCCTCCACGAAATTATTAAAGTAATGTCCGCCTTTTGTCGAATGTTAGGGAAATAATTTTGAAAACCGTGCGTCGCGGATCGGAGAAGGGAAAAATTAGTACAGCTTCGAGGATGTTTTCAAAAAATTTATAAAAAAAAAAAGTAACGAATGCTGTGAAAAGCCTTGTTGGACTTCGGTCGGTTTTTTAAAATGAGACTGATTTTGGATGCGAAACATGTAGAATTTGTAGTTGCAGAATTTAAATACGAGGGGACAAATTCCGAAAAGAAAGTTTTATTAAGGAGAAAGGGTCAAACGCTCATTTCCGAAGTGTGCGTTCCCTAACAAAAAAATGCAAAATTTCATAGCAAAGTTTGTGACAAAATTTAGTACCAACAAATCGTTTGACAAAATGAGGCGTTGATAGCCAGAGTGGACCATTCCACAAACTGTCCAAAAATGAGTTATACAGTGCAATGGGTCTGTGGTTGCTCTATCTATCGAATTATTATTAAAATTTGTCTCGTTCTCGAATGTGCTAAGAGAGAGCGCAAATTTTCAAATGGTCCGTCTGCAAATTGGCCGCCGATTTTGATGGCCAGAGTGGACTTTGTGACTTGTAGAAATGTCCCTATGGTTCATGAGTCATCTGTTCTTGGGTGAATGCTTGTATTTTTTCTTCAAAACACCATAACAAGGCCCTTAATCAATTACAAGAAATTAGTCGAAATTTTCAAATGCGATTTTCTCAGTTTAACACCTGTGTGGAATGGTCCACTCTGGCTATCAACGCCTCAAATGTCTTAACAAATTTTTTTTGACGAAATTTCTCAACAAACCGACATAATTTCTTACTAAATTTTTTTGACAAAATTTCTCAGTAAATTTTTTCTGTAAAAATTTATAATTAATTTTTTTTTTTGACAAAATGTCGTTTTAGATTTTTTGACCAAATTTCTTACTACATTTTTGACAAAATTTCTTACAACATTTTTTTGACAAAATTTCTTTCTACATTTTTTGACAACGTTTGTAAGGTACCTACTACATTTTTTTGACAAAATTTCTGACCTTCAATTGATTCTCTAGAGAAAAAAAATATGTTTGTAGACAAAATGGACATTATCGAAAATGAGCGTTTGACAATGGGAAAATTCGCGTACGATGTTTCCATAGCAATGATTGCGTTTTTTAGCCGGACATTTGCGCGTGAGTGATTTTTTCTCTTTCCGCTCTTCAGCTCTTCCATAATTATCACTGGTTATCAGTATCCGAACCATAGACCATGGTTCCTCGATACAGTTTCCCACTTAAATTCACCGTATTCCCACCCGAGTGTTTCGTCCGTAAAAGCGTATTGTTGTTACTTACAAAATCTTTTTCCGAAAAACTCGTCAATGGTGGTGTTTATCTTCGATAGATTCTCTTCATGTGTGTGCGCTATTCTGTACAGAACTCGACATTTTATTGTGGTTAACGAATTTTCCGGAATTTCTCGTTCTTATTGGTAAAAAAAAATCTGAATGTGTTGTCTCATTTTCTCGTTACTGGATCCATTCGATGTTTCTTCTTGCAATTCTGTAAATCTGTACAAATCGTTCGACGGATTCACCAAATTGAAACTACCTGGCCGATTTTAGGGAAAATTGTCAACTTCTTGCCGGGGAAAAACGTTAGGCACCACCGCCTTCGCACACGTTCTTGTTCTCTGACTTTGTACAACTAAACTGAACGCTGTACCTAAAGGAAAAGAAAAGAATTTTAGAAGAGAAGAAAAACTATTGTAGTGCGTGGCTAATAGTGGAAATTTTAATGATGAATAAAAACAAATTTGGTGATATTTTCTTATATATTAAGAGAGACTACGAATATTTGTTGTAAATAGTATTTTTTTGAAAGATAGATTCGCATTTTTGAAATTAATAATTATTACTGGAATATTGCAAAACCACAAACTCGAAACAAAAACCAACATGGAAAAAATGGACATTATTTAGGGTAAAGGCACCAATTGCTGACACCACCCCAATTACTGACACATGCTCATTCAACCTTAAAAAATAAGCGCTTCAGGCACCCTGGGAATTCGAAATTGGCGCAAAGTCAATGCCACAATGACTGGCTACCAATTCCAGCCAAAATCTTGCCAGAATTGATGATAATTAGTTCAGGAACAGAGTTTTATCATCAGTCTTACATTTGCTTTCGAATCGTTAGTGGTTTTGCTAAGGAGGTAAGTCGCTATTTCGTCCATTATAACCGTTTCATCTTTGTTTCTACATGCAATTTTTTTTTCACCGCTCCAATATTGATTTTTGATAGTAAGAATACACCATTCCGGCACAAACTACTGATAAAACATTGTTTGTTGTGGTGTTAGGAATTGGGTATCCAGAAATGTGACTTTACCCAATTACTGACACTTGTGTTAGTAATCGATAAGTAATGAAGAAGACGAGTTGGAGAAAGACAAAACGCCGTTGAACTCAAGACAAAACGCCATTGAAATCCAAACTGTAAGAGAGGGCGACTACATAACCACATTTATGCCAACTGAACACGAGAACTGATGTCAGCAGATCAGGAGTAGGGTCACCGTAAGAAAACTGCCTCTTTTGCCGAGCTTTCGATCTCTTGGAATCTCTTGAATTTTAGATATTAGTTGTTTTGTTATATCCTTACTTTGGTTGTTCTGCATTGTTTTTATAGGCCCTCATGAAGGTGTTACAATACATCAAAAGCTCGGCAAAAGAGGCAGTTTTCTTACGGTGACCCTACCCCTGATCTGCTGACATCAGTAAACGTTTCACGGGTCGATCATTCATCCACAATAAACACGAGAAGATCCGCGTGGCATGCTGTGTTCGTAACAATGCCGATGGGATTATACAAGCTGAACGCATGAGGGCCAGAAATCGCATGAAAACAGATATTTCGATTACCTACTTTGTGATTTTGAACTATACTAGGTACCTAGTATTATAGAGAGGATTACTTTTCTATTTTAAAGTTGGAAATACAATTGAATTGAACTTGATTCAGGATGTCAGTAATTGGTTCCTCACACCGTCAGTAATTGGGGCATGCATGTCAGTAATAGGTGAAAAAAGACGTATCCATATTTTGGACGAAAAAATTATTTGGCTCGTTATATTGATAATTTTAAGGGGTGAAATGGAAAAATCCAATGTTGGCCTAACAGAAAAAATTTAAATTGTGAGGATCGGTTGATAAATACGGGAGAAATGGTTGAAAAACCAAAAAAAATTCCTTAAAGTGTCAGTAATTGGTGCCTTTACCCTAAGTGTTTTTGAAACTCTCGGATGTTGTTCTATGATGCAGATTTACTTATAATATTATGATATAAAGTTTATTCACTGGTTCTTTTAAATAATGCATTAAAATAAAGTAACTTGAAAAAATTATCCTATTTTGTTTCTTTCTTGTGTCCTATTTTCTGAAAAGGTTGCTTCCTCTCTTTTGAATCGAGAGAGAATGAAATCTAGGAGAG
The DNA here is from genome assembly GCA_036186465.1 of Nesidiocoris tenuis. Taxonomy (NCBI): domain Eukaryota; kingdom Metazoa; phylum Arthropoda; class Insecta; order Hemiptera; family Miridae; genus Nesidiocoris; species Nesidiocoris tenuis. The sequence goes on along the minus strand of AP028912.1, from coordinate 6,786,244 downwards.
TATTCCAGATTCTTGAGCCAAAAAAAATTGGTGGCCTTCGGTAGCCGTGGCTCAGGGTAACGAACACCTCCAGGACAAACAGGGGGTTATTGAGGGAAGAGCGATGCCTAAAATGTCAATTTTAATGGAATTTCCGAACTTTCGAATTCAACTTGTTTTGTCGATAATATTGGAATTTCCCTCAAAAATGCCCTAGATTTTGTTTCATAGAGGTACCTACAAAAAAATACGAGCGATTAGCCGGTGAAAATGTTTCACAAAAATATGTAAACTCTGCAGAACTTATCTTTCTCATCAAATCTGTTTTGATTTTCACAGGGGTATAACAGTGGCTTGCCAGATGCTGTCAATGCCCTAACATAAATAGAACAGATTCTGCTTACGTGAGTATCGTTACATTTTGAACACTTTTTTGGTGATGGTGGCAAAAAAAGAGGGATAAACTGGTTTAATGGTGAGAATCGCTTTTTATTTAGGACAATGTCTACGAATTGGAAAAAAAATATTTTCGCGATGGTGCAACCATTTTTACAGGCCTAAAAATCGGGCGACTCGTCAAAAAATCTCATTCCTCAAATTTAGGCGATTTACGTGCATATTGAAGGGACCAGTACAATGGTAAGTATGGTAAGACTGCCGAATTACTCAACGATATCGCCATATTCTTCGATAATAATACTACCATAATTATCAGAACGCTGAAAAATAAACGGAGATAATATTAAATAGGTACTATCTTCCAAATTTTAAGAAATTTAGAGCATTTAACTTACCAAAAGGAGGTACTTCCATGTTCTATGCCAATGACTTGAGCGGTCAATAAAAGTGGTACACTTGATGAAGGCTACAGGGGAAAACAATATAAGTCCAAAATTGCCTGATTTTGAAAAAAAATAAATTTTGCAAAAAAATCTTTTTTTTTCGTTCTATTTATTTTAAAACAGTCGGAATTTGAAAATTTAGGAGGAAATTATTTTGGGCTTCCATCCCTTATCCCCCGTAGCCTTCGCTTTTATAGGCAAGATATTAGGTGATTAGCAATCTTGGAATAAACTTGAACACCAAAATTTTGAAAAATGTGATCATTAACCTACCTCACAAATGAAATTATGAAGGTACGAAAATTCCAAAATGCAGACGCTAGTTTCAGCCGTTCCACGGTTTTTGAAATTTAAAAATTAATGTGCAAAATTTAGACAAATTTGTGTTAGAGGGTAGGTAGTCACTTTCACATAAAATATTAGCAATCTCCGATCAGAACTCTAAAATAAGAAATAGACCCCCAAAAAGCTCACGAACCCCAATGTCCATAATGTCCATAATCAACAAACAAGCGCATGAAGAAACGAAGACGCTCATTTTGGTTTGTCATGGTTGACCAAGGTGTTTGCAAATGGAAGATGAGCCATAAATTTGCTGAAAACGCTCGTTTACGGATAGGCAGTAGAGAAACACATAGAACTTAGCATCCTTGAGGAGCAAGATAACGTAAGAGCTGGTGGGGCCAGGAAGCAGGAGTCCTCCCATACCGCTCATCCAAAATTTCATTTTATTTTTTCGAATAACGGAAAAAGCAGCATTTCCTTCCGTAGGGGATTTTCAAAATAACTCTACAATAACGAGGGATTAATAATAATGAAATTAAAGGAAAGAAATTGACATTTTCATGTTATTCACATCGGGGGGCAGGTGATTAACGTGCGTTTCCTTGTTGCAGGTTCGCTGTCCCTCTGGCGCTTCCTGTTGGTCCTGCTGAACGACAATAATTTCTGCCCCCGCTACATCAAGTGGCTCGACCAACGAGAAGGAGTTTTCAAATTGATGGACACCAAAGGTGTAGCCAAGTTGTGGGGTATGCAGAAAAACATTCCGGACATGAACTACGACACGATGAGTCGATCTCTCAGGTATATCGGTTGATTAATTTTTCATCCCTCAAGTCCATAAACTAAAGAAGTCTGTTCAAAGACAGGCCTCCAGGAGGGATAGGGTAGTTTGAATAAAAATTTCGTGCCGGATTTTAATTTTTATTCATAAAAATAAATAATTTATAAAACGTTTTAATCGGTTTATTTGTTTCAGAGATATTTATAATATAAATATCCTGCTATATTGTAACTGCTTGAAGGTTTTCGTCAATTATTGAATTTTGGAATCTCATTGTTCCAGGTACTATTACAAACGAGGGATCCTCACCAAAGTTCGTGGCCAAATGAAAGTGTACAAATTTCAAAATCCCGACAAATTTACCAGTCTGGCCAAGCCGATTGAATGTATCCTAAAACTTAGAGATGTAGCGTAAAAATGTAGCATTTCCTCAATTTTCCATCGAACTATCAACGAAATTCTGTAAATTGTACAAATTTTAACGCAACGCTGATTACCAATTTTATGTAAGTTGACGACTAGTTAAGGAGAAGGCTGCTTTAAGATTCCTAATGATGCATCACACGAAGTACTGATTATACGTCGACTATAGCAAGCGAGAGAAAATTAAATTTTGTATTTTTATATCGAATTTGAGAAGAGTTGACAAAAATGAGAAAAACACGATTTTTTTCACGAGGTATAGCTGGGCCAAAATTCATTTTAAAGTGTAGGTACTTGGCTATTCGTCTGTTGAAATTTTTCTCCTTTAAGGGGAAAACCAATTTTTAAAAACGCGGAAATTGTAAACGACTTATGACTGTTCAGCTAACGAAATTGTAGTTACCTTTATATTTTAATTTACGAATAGATGAATATATTTTATACTTCGATAAGTGCACGGAGTTGTGGCACGATAAAACTATCACATGTTAACTACTTTATAAGCCGACTGTTGACTATTATTGAAATTGTTTAATTTGTCACGTTATTCTACTTTGTTGATAAATTCCATCAACTTCATAAACCATTGTTAATTTCGATACGATTGTCGCTTCCGATTCAATTCGTTTAAGGATGAGAGCTGAAATGACTTTAAATTGTACATGCAGGAGCGCTTTCGGCCGGGCGGCCCTCACCCTAAACTTTCCAAATTGTTGATTCGTTTGTCACATAGAAGAAAAAGAATTTTGAAAATATTTCACAGGATTTGCAAAACATCTTAGGATTTGTGTGGGGCCTGACATTGAAATCTCTTATTTTTGAATGGCAATTCAAAGTTTTGAACATTAAATTTGAACGAGACAGCGAAATAATTATGGTAACATCCAATTTTGACCGCCTTGCAATCATTTACGCAGCAGTCTGACGTTCTCTGACCAAGACGTCGGACCGAGCGATTTGATTGACGTGATCGGAATATCGAGGACCATCCAAAATCAAAATAGTTCTTCCTTCATTTTCAAAATGTAAAATTTTTATGGAAAAAAAATTTCCGATCCCCTGGCAGAAACAATAAAAAATGACCACGAAAAATGAAACAACAAAATTTTAAAAAATTTCATTTTAGTAAAAACTCCCATTTAAGGAAATAGAAGTTTTCTGCTCTTTGACAGCTTAAGCCAACTTATCATCGACAGTGCACGGTGAGTTTGGTATTTCTTCTGAATTTTTTAAGCAAATCGATCAAGTTTTCTGCAACTCAATTATCGCTGCTCTTATAATTTTTACAGGATTCAACAATCCAATTTTTGACATCGAGGCGAAATAAATCGAAAATTTTGAAATTGTCATTTTTTACATTTACCTTGCCCCTCATCAGGTCGGATTTAATGAAACTACACCAGAATGCAAAGATTTCAAGAAATTCCATTGATACAAGGAATTGAATGCATATTGCTGAGAATGTCATGTTTTGCTTGACACTTTGTAAATGGCCGAGAGGAGGGGGAATAAAAAATACGCGTCAGGTGAGTTATAAAAGTCGTGTATAATTTACATTAATATTGCAGTTCTGTTTAGTAAATATATTAATATTTAGAATAGGGCAAACACGCAAACCAACCGGAAAACGCACACAGATATTGTCGATCGGGGAGTCGTTCATTATGCCATTTCGAATAACTATACGTTTGGAAGCCAAGTATTTTCACGATACTTTTTCCACTTATTCTAATAATACGCTAGTGAGCCTATTCGACGAAAAATACAAGATCAGACTTTCGATGCGTAAATGTTTGAGGATGTTTGGGGAAAACGATTGATAATACGAAAAAGTAGGTAAAACTTCATGATAATGTTGAGGCGATAATAGATTGACGTTGAGATAAATCGCCCCGAAAAAACGGATTTTCCTAGGAATAGCATAAAAATCGGTTTATAAAAATGTTCGGTTTTTTCTCCATGCTCTTGAATGGATTGATTCGAAGAGAATAAGCCTTCAAAAATCAAAATCGGTTCAATATTTCAAGTTATTCAACGAAAACAAAGAACGGGTAGTTTCCTACGAAATAACCCATGGATTCCTGGACCAATTTGGATCATTCAGGGCTCATTCTTTTCGAATCGATCCCCTGAATAACGCAGGGCAACAAAAACCGAATATTTTAATGGAATTTCTAGGAAAATCCGACCTTTAAAGACGTCACTCCTTACTTGAAGCATATCTTGATGCGAGGGGGGTAAAACCGCTGATCGAGCTTGTAGCTGAGTTTTTAGTATTTTATAAGTAACAGGCGTATGATTCGAACATGTTTTGGGCATGAGAGGTGCCCCGGAGGATTTTAGAGCCTGTTTTTTAATCCTGTTCGTCGGATTGATAACAGTCGAATTTCCTAAAAATTTAGTCAAAAATTTTGTACTGCCTCAGTAAGAAAAAGTTTATATTAATAATTGTATCCTTGTTTCGCTCTCTTATTTTTACCCCATCGAGAAATACAGCGAGCACGAGGCTTGTACACAAACAATCGGTATAGGTGAGTAGGAATGCGAGCGAACATGTTTTCATGCGGGTGCATGACGTTTTGCATGTTTTCTGCACTATAGTTCCCCATATATTGCACCTTTTTGAAAGCCCCACAGAACGAACATTCATTTGAGGCAAACAAGTTAACTCGGAACCAACTAAGAGAATGAAACGTTCATAAAATATCATTTTCAAACGGTTGCTGAAAATATCTGTTTTAAATAGATGATTGCTCAATCGTGCTAATTTATAGAGTCCTACTTCTACAATTTCAAAAACTTTGTCTGGAAACCCTTGTCGCCAGGGGTAACACAAAAGGCTGTGGGCCAGTTTTCATGTCACCACCGGGAATCGAACTATAACTCGCAGCAGCCTTGAAAATAAAAGGTACAAGTCTCGATTTTCGCTTACTCGAAAGGGGCAAAAGTACGATAATACTATAAAGCTGCTCCCAATTTTTGATAATTCTATACGAAGAGCTATCGCGATGCAATTGGTTAATGAATCATTATGATGAGATAGAAATATGAGCTAGTCGGGGGTGTTCTTTGTCATTTGAACCTGTTAACCAGCAGGCGATTGGCGTCTGCCAATTCGAACGCCAGCGTACGAACGCCTTCCGCCGCTTTTTCCAGATCGGCGCATTCCACTTGAAGCCGGGAGGTACATGTGTTGAGGCGGTAGATAGCGGATCGGATCGCCTGTGTGAAAAATGGCCGAATTTCAATATTTCTAACTTGAATTTCGAATAGGGCGAATTTTAGAAGTTGCTACAATCTCATGTGATTTTGGCGCAAGAAGAAAAAGCTCATTTTGGAGAAATTTTGTAAACAACTATTTCCAATCATCGGTTTAGCAGGTCATACGCTCTTCAGGGGGTTGATTTGAAAATGATTCTTGAATGATCAAAATCGGTTCAGGATATCATTAGTTGTTCAAGGAAAGCAAAAAACGGGTGGTTTTCCGCATGAAAACTCTCGACATTTTGAATTGGGTTAGTGATGTTCTTCAAATCAACGCCCTCGAGAGCATAGACCAAAAGGAACCGATCATATTCAACGATTTTCAGGAAACTTCAACAAATCTGGCGAAGCCGACTTCACTCCCTCATTGTCTCAACCCCCAGAGGTAATTTGAAAAACGTACTTCGTCTGATGTCTTCTGAGGAAAAATGGCTGTCAGTTCGGCGACAGCGACACGAATCCTTTCAGCGCAAGGGACGTACACGAAATTCGATTCTGGGGGCCGGACGGCAGCCCATAGTTCCTGGAATAAACAATAATTGTTTTTCAGAACTGAGGGGGTTTGTCTGGGATTACGACCCAATCTTAGAGTGGAGGAGGAGTAATGCGTTAGCGTTTTTGAGGCTTGAGGCCGACTAAGGCAACTGTGGTGGGGCCAGGAAACTGCAGCTTGATACAACTCATCCATACTTTGGCCTTTTCCTTGGGGGATATGCCCATGGGTGTTGTGCCTTTACCATGTAGGAGATAAAGGACCTTATCTATGAGCTTGGTTCCGGATGAGCAGTATGGGGCAGCATCCTAATCCCACCACAACTCCTAGGCCCCATCCGGCTCTCTCCTCAAAAATGCTAAATAATTAAGTAGATTAACCGTTTTAGAGAAAGTATAGACGACTTCGCATGCAGCAGGGCAGAAAGCTGAGCTGTTTCCAAGTTAGTGTTAACGGTGACGACAACAACAACCAAAATACTAGAATAAGCTCGTAAAGTTGGTAAAAGGCAGCCAAACAGACCTGTATCCTCTTAGTGACAAGTCCCGTGCGGCGGATAACTTCTTCAGACAGGGGCATCACATTATTCTGAACACGAAGGGAATCACGAACTTCGTACATGGACACCGGCCTCGGAGAGCCAGGATGGGAACCGCCGCTGGACGAACCTCCACCGCGAAGTTCCATGACCGGGTCCATTGACGACTCGGAGCTGCTGACCACGGACGCCTTCAAGGATCTCCGCAGATTTTCGTTTTCTCTGCAAAACAACCAAATATTGTTCAATTGCAAAAATATGGCGACTCAACAGAAATCATAAAAAAGGGTGGCAGAGAATCTTTTGCTTACACAATAGTACTTGCTGTATCACATGATTTAAATACTAAAACTCTTAAAAATACCTGTTCATGTCTTCTACGCGTTTGTTCAGCTGCTGAACTTGTGCAGCCAGCTGACTTTCTCTGTCGCGCGCTTGTTTCAACTTGTCCCGGAGTTCCCGCTCGACGGCAGTCTCCGACTTGGCCGAGGTACTCTTGGCCGTTTCGACCAGTTTCAGTGGAAGGCCTCGCGAGTTCTGCGCCACCATTATGGCAAGCTGTTCGGCTGTGGCGTAGTCCTCGTCCGAAGCTACGCTATCGTAAAGCGGCTCGTCGTCGGGGGTTGATACTTTGTTTTTGACAGACTGACGACGGTTGGCGTCGTGGAGGATGTTGAAACAGAGGGCGGTAAACTCTTGGGCGGACAGTCTGGCCAATTTTTGCCGCCCTTGGTTTCTCAATGCTGAGAAATCCGGATTCACGGGGAGAAATGGGACTGTAGAATATTCCAGGGAGGCTCCGCTCGATAGCCAGATTGTTTCTGTTTCTCGGCGGTCAATCTCGTCATAGACATCCATGGCCAAATCACCGAAGAGAGGATTCGTCAGCTGGAAGAGCATTGCTTGCCCATGTTCGGCCGGAGCTGGTGTCACTATGCAGTCACGCTCGTCGGGCAAAATGAAGTGTTGGCCTGCCATGTGGTCGGGCCGTAGTCGTGTCAGGAAGTAGATCAGACGGTCCGTTACGGTATACAGCATTTCCGTGATACGCATCTGGACATCGCGGTGGCCAGCTAGACGCGCTACGTGCATTGCCGAGTTCCCATTGACATCCTTCAATGTTGGATCAGCTCCATGAACGAAGAGCAATTCGATTTGAGCAAGTTGTCCCGCCTTGGCGGCGACATGAAAGGCGGTCGAACCCTTGTCAGGATGTAGGAAGTTTGGGTCAGCCCCCTGAGCCAGAAGACGGAGGCTCGTCTCGAGGTTTGACGTTCTCACTGACGAATGTAGCTGAAGGTGGAGCTCATCTTCGGGTACGGCCACTCTCAGTACAAAAGTCAGGTCTCGATGCTTCGCACGGATGAAATCGGCCTTGTTTGGATGCAGGGGATCTTTGGGAGTCGGCTTCCGCCAGGATTTGAACTCTGGTAGAGAATGTTCCCATAGGTTGTTGACACCGCCGTTATTAAGAGCGTAGACCATTTTCAGCTGCGATATACTCCAATGAGCGCGTTTCAGCGATTTTACGTCGGATATGTGCTTTCCGAGGCTGCGATGTACGCTGCAACATTCGTCGCATACTAAAAGACCTCGGTTAACCAGGGCCCACGGTGGGTCTAATGAGCCGCAGTCGGCGCATACCTCCGTATGTTTGATCGGCTTGTTCGCCGATGACATCCTGGATGTGAACCCGTTCATCAATGCAATTCGCCTGAAACCAGCAGAAAATGCAGCATTGAAAATTGCTATGTCTCGTGATTCTAGGGTGGGGACAGATAGAAAATGGGCTTCTAGAATGATGAATGGCAATGAATACAGATGAATGAGTCATCCTCAATTATGAATCATGGAGCTAACGAAGAAGGATTTCTGCCATACGAAGCCACAATCACTATGATAGATAGGTACCAGCGGACCAAGTTCATTTGAATTTGAAATCCCCAAAATCTCTGCCTGGTGATTCTTCAATATCATTCTAATGCCCGGTTTATTGACGAAATTTATCAGTCCGATATCCTAGGAAGCTTCAGATAAAATTCACCAAGGTGGTATCTGGATCAAATTTGAAAGTAAAAATCTCGTTGGAAATGTTTATCTAAAGCTTCCTTGGATATCGGATGGATAAATTTTGTCAATAAACCGGGGCTAAGTAACAGTTACTGTTGGCTGAATATCTGGCCAAGGGAATTGACCAACGGAGTCCTACCAAAGCTCACGCGTTTTAGCAGATAACTAGTACTGTAAGTTGTACCTAGTCGAGTACATTCAAGCAAAAGTACAATAAATTTAATTTGCAAAAAAAAAAGCTTTACCATGTCATGGTAAACTACGCACCTGCCACCCTTGGGGGGATTCAGCTTGCGGCTCTGCACCTGTTCATCAAACGACTACAACGAGCAGGATAGTTTTATCGTCACAAAATTCCGAGTGGCACATCATTGCTACGCGTTTCGATACGTTTCGGCAGAAATTTCGAATTCTATGCAAATTATAGTTAGAAATGCAAATAATATACTGTACTTAACAAGGTAATTTAGCAAGCACCACCCAAATAGCTCAAGTAGGGGCACAATCAGAAGAAACAATGATAACAATAACAATATTATTGTTGTTGTTGTTAGAGAGATAAGAAAATCGTAAGTACAAGGGTGTCGTATGTGACAAAATACGGTAATTTCCAGCAGATAGCACGGGCAGTATTCATGGCAACACTGGTCAGTTTACTGATAAGAGTTAGAGAAGTGATAAGACTGATAAGAGTTTGATTATTGATAAACGCCCAAGGCTTTTCTTGTGACTTTTTAAAATTACTTATTTACTGACCTATTTTATTCGTCAAAAATATTGATAAATTGAAATTGTTGAAAGTTATATATTAGGTTGGCAGGTACCTGAAAATTAGTCTCATGACCAAAATAGAAAACAAACTAGTTCAATCCAAATCGTCCCACTGGGAGGATTTTACTCTAGTTACTGTACTACAATAATCTTCGCTTCATAATGTAACTCTCACAAACTCAAATCCGTCAACCTACTCACGGAAACTACCAAAAGAAAATCGTTAATGCTGCAATTCATTTTATAGACCGTCAGCGATCATGACGAGAAACATAACTGAAGAGGAACTGGAGAGGTAAGTTAATCATACCTGATTTACAGTAATCCATTGTAATAAAATCATTAATGCGCAGCTCCGGCTTGAGGACCCTTCAGTATCCGAGTCATGCTGGGAATCGATAGCAAGCCACCCATGGCACGCCAAGCGGTGGGAAGGGTTCATCCTCGTGAGGAGGACCATACGGTTGAAAGCGCTAGAGCTGTCCAGCACCGGCTCAATACTATCGGAGTAGAATAAGAGCTATAGTGGGGGAAAACCAACTATTATGGGCCCCAGAATTGGACACTCTCACTACGTCCTTATTTTATGAAGCATACCCACAATGACATAAAATTTATGTCTATTTAATTTTTTTTTTGTACTTAATTTACAATTTTTTTTTTTTTTTTGTAAAGGATGGCTGCAAAAGAACTCCTCAAAGAAGCGGAAATCCGAGAAAATTGGGCCAAAGTGGAGGGACCCAGCGCATATAAAGTGCGGCGTATAGCAAGAACGAATCAGGTGTTTTTGAGACAGACGGTCAAGAACGTTGTGCGGTCCAATTTGCGAATGGAGAAAAAGACATGACATGAATAATTGGTCAGAACAAATCCATTTCTGTATAAATAATTTATGATAAACATCTGATTTTTCTTATAATTGAAAGACAGTCTTTTGACAAGACAATGTTAAAATAAAAGCTGTTTCAATCGCCTTTGGTTGCTAGTATTTGCCTGCATTCGAGAAAATTCAACATTTAAGTTAGTTATCATCGAAATCTGTTTTCCGGCATTTCTCCTCCATCCCCAGGAAATAGAGGGCATTAAATGCCATAAATTTTATGATGCTAAGCAGGTGGGCTGGGATTGAAGGGTTATAACCTATATACACTTACAGCTTATCACAGAAGATCGATTGGAATATTTTCAATGCCTCGATCAGGTTAACTCTGTATTTCGGTGGTCAACAAAATATACCAATAAATTAACCGCCAAGTCGATAAAATGGGATAAGTACCAAGCGTAAATTCAAAAACAGGTAAAGGCCAGATCATGCAGACAAAATTGTTTCAAACGCAGATTTATTGCATTGTTAAAAACGTTTAACAAAAATTTAAACCGATACCTAGTAACTAATTTGTAAAAAATAATAATTATTTATAATGAATCAAATTGTGTTGGCCCAAAAAGGATCAAAAAGTTTTGAAATGAAATTTTCTGAACTAATAGAATGGCATAACTCATTCTTGTGGTAGAACTTGAAGGGGCCTGTTTGTGGTGAGTAGAAGGCAATCATTGGATAAATCAGCGATTATCATTGTAAACATTTTTCAAATTGCGATAACAGATAGGTAGCAAAATTCGTTGAATCCAAGAGCTATCAAGTCATGGTCATCAACAAGACCGCCTAAAATTACAAGGCACAGTTTTTATGAAGAGTTGTGCGCAGCTCATTTTATGGATTTTTACATAAATACCGACTTCAAAGGAAGTTATCTTTTATTAAAATAATGCAGTCATTCGACCGATGTAATACGGCCCAGGTTCCAACTATAGTATTGTGCCCAGATGTTTAGTACACACACATTTTTGCGTGTTATCACCATGGAAGAAGAACAGGAAGGTCATTCTCTTAGGTTAAACGCTGTTCAAAGAATTTTGGCGACCTGAGAATGAGGCGTTCAATAATGATTGCAGAATGAACGGATTGTGGAAATTCGTGATAATTTGATTTGGTGGCAATTGATTTCAGATGAATTTTCACACAACGTTGTCGATTTCATGTATTTTTCCCAATGTATCACACCCACAGAAACCAGGCTCCTGGGACGTGCAGTAGGTGTATCTTATTCTTCATCCATGGTGATCTGGTAAATTTCTTCACACCAATTTATTGATAGAACAGTCGACAGGCTAGTATAAAAGATTGTCATTGTAGCCAGATGCGTAAATAAATCAACACCGATGCTAGGGGTCGATCACAACAAAACCACTCAGCTTCGTAAACAATGCGTCCATTGCCATGGAAATTGAGGCTTGCAAAGGAAATTTCAATTGAAATCGAGTGGAACTGAAACGACTACCTACATGTTGTTCAACAGATTGTTGGACTATTAGCAACAACAAAAATAACACAAAAACAATTTTCAGGATAACATTAAATGTTATAAATTTTATAAAAAGGGAGTTATATTAACCGAGAAACCGAGTTAATGTATTCCTGGTTCATCAATCCAAGTAACCTAGAACCACTAAATTCAATTTTGAATAAATATCGTTCAAAATTAGATGAATCCGGCCCATGGTACGGCTGTTCACGACTATTCACATGAGAAGCACTTGATACTGCGGTAAGGTACATTATGGTCTACGTAGTGTATCACACCAAAAGACCTGTGATCTACAAAAAGTCACCCCTCACTTGTGAATCAGTCTTAACTCGAATAACAGCATACCAACTAAAAACTATTAATAGGATATGTGGATACCTATTTAGAAAATAAAAATAATTTCATCCTTACTAAACAAGATTTGTTTTCATTTACAGTAAGAAACGACTCAAGTTTTCAAACTGTGATTGGCCAATTGTGAATTTTCAACCGAATTCCTCTGCACAGTATTGAAATATTTCTGAGCGAATTGCAGCAGTACCTTGTAGAACAGATTGTATGCTTTTTTGTTGCGCAGAAGAACCATTACGTCGACGACTAAACCAAGACCTTCCTCCACAGTGAAGTCCTTGAAGGCTTCGACTAAAAGCCTCTCGAGCTCTTCGCGCTGTTTGGGTCGTAGATCGTACTTGATGATGTTGTGGAGCGACTTGAACTTCCCTCGGCTCAGCAGCGTGAAAACGACCGAACCCACAACAGCACCTGCGCAAGATAGTTCCGTATTCTAGAAGTCGATTGTAAAAGTTGACAACAAAAAAAAATCGGATCCTAGAACTTGAAATCAATTTTCTAACCAGCGATCATTCCCACGGGTCCGAAAGCCACACTTCCAGCGCAACTGGCAGCCGTAGTCGACAAGCCGGCACCGACAGCATACTTGGCGCTGACGAGCATCTCTTCTCGCTCCGCAACGATGGCAGCAGCATCCATAAGGCAGTCCGTTTTTATGGGCATTGTAGCACAGCGATTTAACCTATTCAGAAAAAAGACTTGCATATATATTATGTCAAACTTGAGTTTAACTTCGACTTCCAGTATGAGTTTGAACTTCAGTTTGAGTTAATCTTCGAGTTTCAGTTCAAGTTTGAACGTCATTTTGAGTTTGACTTCGACTTTCAGTTCGAGTTTGAACGTCATTTTGAGTTTGACTTCGACTTTTAGTTCAAGTTTGAACGTCAGTTTGAGTATAACTTCGACTTTTAGTTCGAGTTTGAACGTCAGTTTGAGTTTGACTTCGACTTTTATTTCAAGTTTGAACGTCAGTTTGAGTTTGACTTCGACTTTTAGTTCAAGTTTGAACGTCAGTTTGAGTTTGACTTCGAGTTTGAACTTCAGTTTGAGTCTAACTTCGACTTTCAGTTCAAGTTTGAACGTCATTTTGAGTTTGACTTCGAGTTTTAGTTTGAGTTTGAACTTCAGTTTGAGTCTAACTTCGACTTTTACTTCAAGTTTGAACGTCAGTTTGAGTTTGACTTCGACTTTTAGTTCAAGTTTGAAAGTCATTTTGAGTCTAACTTCGACTTTTAGTTCGAGTTCGAACTTCAGTTTGAGTCTAACTTCGACTTTTAGTTCAAGTTTGAACGTCAGTTTGAGTTTGACTTCGACCTTTAGTTCAAGTTTGAAAGTCATTTTGAGTTTGACTTCGACTTTTAGTTCAAGTTTGAACGTCAATTTGAGTTTGACTTCGACTTTTAGTTCGAGTTTGAACGTCAGTTTGAGTTTAACTTCGAGTTTCAGTTCGAGTTTGAACTTCAGTTTGAGTCTAACATCGACTTTTACTTCAAGTTTGAACGTCAGTTTGAGTTTGACTTTGACTTTTAGTTCGAGTTTGAACGTCAGTTTGAGTTTGACTTCGACTTTTACTTCAAGTTTGAACGTCAGTTTGAGTTTGACTTCGACTTTTAGTTCAAGTTTGAACGTCATTTTGAGTTTGACTTCGAGTTTTAGTTCGAGTTTGAACTTCAGTTTGAGTCTAACTTCGACTTTTACTTCAAGTTTGAACTTCAGTTTGAGTCTAACTTCGACTTTCAGTTCAAGTTTGAACGTCATTTTGAGTTTGACTTCGAGTTTTAGTTCGAGTTTGAACTTCAGTTTGAGTCTAACTTCGACTTTTAGTTCGAGTTTGAACGTCAGTTTGAGTTTAACTTTGACTTCCATTTCGAGTTTGAACGTCAGTTTGAGTTTGATTTCGACTTTTACTTCAAGTTCGAACGTCATTTTGAGTTTGACTTCGAGTTTTAGTTCGAGTTTGAACTTCAGTTTGAGTCTAACTTCGACTTTTAGTTCAAGTTTGAACTTCAGTTTGAGTCTAACTTCGACTTTTAGTTCGAGTTTGAACGTCAGTTTGAGTTTGATTTCGACTTTTACTTCAAGTTTGAACGTCATTTTGAGTTTGACTTCGAGTTTTAGTTCGAGTTTGAACGTCAGTTTGAGTTTGACTTCGAGTTTTAGTTCGAGTTTGAACTTCAGTTTGAGTCTAACTTCGACTTTTAGTTCGAGTTTGAACGTCAGTTTGAGTTTGATTTCGACTTTTACTTCAAGTTTGAACGTCATTTTGAGTTTGACTTCGAGTTTTAGTTCGAGTTTGAACGTCAGTTTGAGTTTGACTTCGACTTTTACTTCAAGTTTGAACTTCAGTTTGAGTCTAACATCGACTTTTACTTCAAGTTTGAACGTCAGTTTGAGTTTGACTTTGACTTTTAGTTCAAGTTTGAACTTCAGTTTGAGTCTAACTTCGACTTTTAGTTCGAGTTTGAACGTCAGTTTGAGTTTGACTTCGACTTTTACTTCAAGTTTGAACGTCATTTTGAGTTTGACTTCGAGTTTTAGATCGAGTTTGAACTTCAGTTTGAGTCTAACTTCGACTTTTAGTTCGAGTTTGAACGTCAGTTTGAGTTTGACTTCGACTTTTACTTCAAGTTTGAACGTCATTTTGAGTTTGACTTCGACTTTCAGTTCGAGTTTGAACTTCAGTTAGAGTTTAACTTCGACTTCCATTTCGAGTTTGAACTCCTGTTTGAGTTTAACTTCGAGAATTGACTTTTGTGGGTTGAGTTTGTATGTCGAGTTTGTGAATTGAGTTTATATGTCGAGTTTGTGGGTTGACTTTTTGACTCGAATTTGTTAGTTGAGTTTGTATGTCGAGTCAGTGGGCTGAGTTTGTGAGTTGAGATTGAGAGTCGAGATTGTGAAATGGCTTGGGGAGTTGAGTTCGTGAGATGAGTTTGAGAGTCTTTGAGAGTCGAGTTTGTGAATTAAGTTTTTATGTTGAGTTAGCGAGTCGAATTTGTTAGTTGAGTCTGTATGTCGAGTTTGTGAGTTGAGATAGCGATTCGAGTTTGTAAGTCCAGTTGGTAAGTTGAGTTTTAGGGTTGAGCTTGTGAGTTGAGTTTTTAAGTTGAGCCTGTGAGTTGAGTTTGTGGGCTGAGATGTCGACTGAGTTGGAAGTTGACCTTCGAAATAGTGCGTTGAGTTAGTATGTCGAGTATGTGGGCTGAGTTTGAGAGTTGAGTTAGTAAGTTGAGTTTTCCTCCCTCCCAAGCGGGGCATCTGGCAGTCCCTAACGACACCGCGGAGACGGTGGGACATAACCGTCCAAAGCGGGACATAACTTATGTCACATAAGGTCGATTTCTACAAGATCATGGGGACAGTGGGACACAGCCCTCCAAAACGGGACGTATGGTACTGGTCCCTTCAGTCATAGCTCATATTTTTGTCACTGTCCTCTTGCCCTCAACTCATGCAAAACATCAGTGAAACGACGAGCACGATTGAATGAATTGTTTGAGATTGGATCGAGCGAAGTAAAGACCATCACCTGCAGATTGTAGGTCAAACTTGGCGAAGTTGGGTTCGGACTTCGGAATCAATCTACTTCATCTAATGCTAACTCATTGAGAACATAAATTAGAGGCGCATACTTCTTAAATAAGTACGCTATAAATCAAAGCGAACAGAAAGAAAATAAGACCAACTATTTACGTTAGGGCTCTCCGTTGTTTTGATTGATTCTAAACGCGAGTGTGAATTACGGAAAGATTGTGTTGTGATGTCATACCACTACTACGCACAATAAAATCTGTTATCGTACGAATTGCATAAAGTTATCGTACGTTATTTTAGCCAAGGATTTAGGTCAGCGGAGAATTTTAAAATTCGACCAACGATTGAATTTATTTATTTTCAGCTCTGGCTGAGACACCCCGGAAAATTAATCAGATTTTCAGCATCCCTGCAACTACGCAGCTCGAGGAGCCATCGGCAACGACAAAATTAAGGATTCAGGTCAGGGTCAGGCCTATGGATATGGAGAGGGGATGGAGTGGATTATCGCAAATTTTATGAATGAGGAAGAATAAATCCTTGCGCAGCTGGATTCTTGCCTCTCGAACTCTTGCACTAACGAAAATGTGTAAAAACCAAAAGCTGTGCGCAAGAACCATACGATTTTCTTCTCAATCTCTAGAAACCAGTTTGCGTCGGTAGCTTGTGGGATGGATGGATTGTGGCTGGATATCTCTGATTCATTGATGGTTGATAACAGCTGCATACTCAAGTCAAAACTCAATTTTCGCTTACACACTACTCACTCCAGAACCATTTTCTTTTATTGATCCATCATACGAATTTGTATAATTTGGTGAAAAATTGGCTTTGTTTCTTCACTAGCAAGGTAGATAACAAGGTATTCGCGCAAGCTCAGCTTTTTCCTTTGAATCGATTTCTAATAGCTCGGTGCACCTAACCAACAATCGGTTAGGTGATTCCGGCTTCGTCACTTATTAAACTCCAAACAGCAGTTAACATTGGAACTTTGTTGAGTATGATTATGGCAATCGGGAGTAGCAGTTTCGAACTTTTAGTACAATTTGGCTTTCCCTGAATCATCCCCGTCAATTGCAGCGGTTTGTCCTCCACGCAACGCAAAATGTCAGGTGAGTTGATCGATAATTTTCACAATGCACCTATACGTGACAAATCACCAAGGCCCAGAAGAACGTCTTCTTGTTTTGATCAAAATTTGAGGCTATAACAGAAGGCACACGAATATTACAGGTCCTTTCAATAGGAAAACGAATAGACAGAACCTTTCTGAACAGATAGGTACTTGAAAAAACAAATGCCTAGCTAAGTATCTGGCTGTGAGTAGATGAATGGATTACCACTTGACACAATCACTAATAACATCACAGATACCCACTTACCTGTTGAAGACGCCGTTTCCTAATGAGGCCCAAGAGAGCGAAAGAGCTTGGCGAATTGAAACTGAGACGACAGTTCTCACCACCACAGTAAAAAACCACCAAAAATCGTATTTGTGTGGTATTCATGAATCGTGTTGCAGTCTGATAGTACCTGCTGAACTGATCGTAACGTTTTTCCGATCATTCTTCCTAAACGTAGGTACCTGTAGTAATCCAAGCAGGCATTTAATTTTGCATATTGTTAACATTTGTTGCAGACATTGAAAAACTCCCGCTTCTCCTCGAAAATCTAGATCTCCTCAAGGAGGACAGTCAGGATGCGTTGGCTCTGTTCGACAGGGTCATTTCATTCATAAGCGATCCAGAAAATCTGAAAACTATCGGTATGATTGTTTCGAGTATATTTTCGATCGATGACCAGTTAGCTGAAATTTTTTACGTAATCATTCAAACCTGTTGTAGCGAAAAGTTTTGAACCTCTTCTTGAGAGCGACAGGGCACGTCCGGGACACCTTCGGTTATCGGGCAAAAATTGATGCCCAGGACTGTCTATTTTGTCGCTTTCCGGTCCCAGTGGTCCGGGAACATAGCTTTCAGGAATAGCCTGATATCGACAGTGCGTGTTAGAAAAGACAGTTTTTACATGATGAGTTGTTTGACAGCAACCATCACCCCCAAGCTCAAGATATAACCTGAAACCTCGACGAAAAATCACATAAAATTACCTACCTTGGATAACCGACGCTTCAGGAACCTCCTTAACCGTAGTGTATGCCACTGAGCAGTGATAACTGAACACTTCTGCCATAGATCTGGGACAGTATGCGAAGGAAGTGGCTGCTTTTATCGGATGCAACGTCGTCGAGGTGGAGAGCAAAGCTGCCCAAGCCATTGCCGAACTTTGCAAGGTGGAAGGCCCTCGTGCAGCTTTGTCGACCAATGAAGTTATCGGGCCTCTAGTCAAAATGCTGTCGTCATCCTTTCCGGAAAATCGACAGCAGGCCTGTCGAGCGATTGCTAATATCTGCTTTGACAATAGTGGGTATTGAGTGTGACTATACAATATTTATTTAACAAATCACAAGCATAATCGTTGATTATTAAAATAATTTAATTTTTGCAGGTAGATTTTGACGATTTTTCTATTATAAACTATGATGTAGTCCTGCATTAAATATAAGTACTTATGCCTATATTTTTTGGAAAAATTTCAACCGACTTCTTTATTTTGTAGACGAAGGGAGGAATTGTGTTTTCGGATGTGGTGGCCTTGCTGACATCGTCGAAGTTCTGCGAATGAGCGCATTCCCCGACAGCGACGTTCGTTTGCGCACGAACGCTGTCGGATGTCTTCTGAATGTCATCATGGGACAAGACCAATGTTATCCTCAAGTTAGTAGAAATAATTTCAGAATTATCGGTGGGCAGATAACACAGAGTAAGATATCCATGGATCAAATCAAAACAGCCATTTCCTGCCTTACACTTTTTTGTATCCTTTGTCCCTCCAGGTTGTTGAAATGGGAGTGATGGAAATCTTGTGCGATCTGCTGACTTTTGGCATCGGCACCAAAACTGAGGAAGAGACCGCCGTCCACATCTACGTAATTTTGGGACTTCTAACTGACGCCGGTCGGTGCAGTGATGGTGGATACGGCTAATGTTATTATTGATTTGTCGGTTTGATTTTCCGTTCATTGTTTGTGTTCAGGTTCGAGCGTGTGCATTAGCGAAAAACTGTGCGGGGTAACAGTTAAAATTTTATCCGAATCGTCAAACGGTGAACTGAGCGAGCTGTGTATCGAGTTGTTACACAGCCAAGCTGAAAAAGGTTAATTTCATATTATTGCTCTAAAACTTAGTCGCCTTCCATAAATAATTTACTTTCCTCAGAACTTAATTTGGTTTGCATGGAGTATTTTTTCTTTAAATTAGTTTTTTTTTTAAACAAATTTATAATCTCTAGAATCATGTAAATGTAAATGTACCTGATTTTTACGAATTTTCAGAGGATGTAAGACTTCACCTGGCCAAGGCAGGGCTCTGCGAGCTTCTGATCGAACTTATGGAAAAACACGGCCGCCTCGCCGATGATGACGAGACTAGAAATTTATTAAAAATGGCCTGCGATCTGATAGTATTCATTTTAAATGGAGGTTAGGGCAGTTAACTAATACTGATGGATAATAGGGTGGAGCGAGAATCGAGAAAATAATTTTTTTTTCATTTTTCACGTTCCAACAGGGCGCTTTTGTTGCGTTTTGCCTTCCTGATGAAGAATCAAAAAACTTTGGGCACAATAAAAAATTCCTTCAGTTCCCACAACCGATTTGAAGTACAAGGAGGGGCAAATTTGAAACTTTGAGGAATTGAATTTAAAAAAAAATTATGAAACTAACTGAAATGTATTTTGAACCATATAAAAGTTATCTCCTTTGTTTTACAACTGTCTAGAAAATGTATGAAGGCTCATTAAAGCCACAAAAAATACTAATAATACGAAGCGAGAACGTCAAAACACCATACAAAGTAAAACAAGCAAAACCAGACATTCCCTCAAATTCTTCTTGGTTTCAAGTTTGTTGACCTTCTTCAGCATTGCGTGGGACCTGTTTTCAAGCTGCCCATCTTAAAAGACCACAAAAAGCATACTTTCTTGAAAAATTGATTTGAATCAAGAGTAGAATGTGCGTTATTCACTTAAGAAAAAAACACAAAACCCCGAATCTTATAGACACGTGTGGGAACTGAAGGGATTGAGTTTTTGAAAAATTGTTTTGCACACGTCTCATTGAGATCATATTGCAGCAAATTAGCCCCGTTGGAAGAAGAAAAAAATTCATTTTGATTTTCGCTCCACCCTAATGGATAACCTATTGCAGTTTTCTGTTTTTGACTCATTTTTGTCAAGAAGTTGGATAATTTCTGCTGTCGGAAATTCGGCATGATGGCGTATAGTTTTTTCAGCTCCATTTTATCTCCAATCATTTTACGCATGAGTTACGCCCGTTGGGTTTGTCAGGACAGGCATCCTGACTTGCTCGGGATATGTCCAGGAATGCCTGTCCTAACAAACTAGCGGACGACGTAGTTCTTCAGCGACAACCTCATTGGGCTTGTTCCAGGAGCGCGAGTGTAGGCATGTGTAGATGCCTTGCGCATGCGCCATGTAACGTTTGTTCGAGACGTTGCTGGAGCGTTGTCTACCGAACCTTGCACAGCGCACGCGTCAGGCACACTTGCGCGCTTGGGACAAACCCATCATACCTAACATTATGGTGTAGCTATAGTTGCTTTTGATAGCTCTGGAGTCCCTGCGGGCCGCATTATAGGTGATTTTTAATTTCTTTTACGATAGATGCAAGCATGGAATTGGCGTTTAACGATGGGAAAGGCCGCGTGTACAAAGGTCTTTGCCAATGGTTGTCGTCAGCGGACGACGATTTACAAGTGACGGCCGTTTTAGCTATGGCGAACTTCGCTCGTACAGGTATGCGTTTATATTCAGGTGATTTCTACTCCTATCGTGTTTTAAACATGATTGTATATGATGTACATTATTATACATACTCGTACTTTAAAATTGAAATATGTATCAGGTAACCTCTCTTCTCTCATGTTAGAGAGTTTTGCTTGAAAGAGAATTGTAGATTTGTTCAAGATCTGTTAGGGCGATGCCAAGCCATATGATTGGGTGAACGACTTCATGAAAAAATTCATTCAATCAAACGACTTGAATTTGCTTGGCGTCATAAGCTCATGGTCTGTCACTGCCGCTCCAAACAGACCTCAGATTGTACCTGGTTCTCATGCGTCAAATGGTTCATCTTTCAATTTCTCATTTCCAGACAAGCATTGCGAGAAAATGGTGCAGCTGGGCGTGAGTAAGGAATTGTTGAACCTCCTATCGCAGAATAACACGTCGGACGCGAAAATCCGATTGCAACATGCACTTTTAGGCGCTTTGAGGTTATTGCTCTTGGAAACAATTACGACGAAAAATCATCGCGATACGATCGGTGAAATTGGTGGAATCACAAATGTCCGTAGACTGTAGTGAACTAATTTTATTCTCTCTTCGCAGGAATTTAGTCATCCCTACGTCTAACAAAGGTGTCGTTCTGAAACAAGGTTTGTTCCAAGCTGTTTATCCGATGTTCACCATTCCGACGTTTCCCGTCGTTTTCAAACTCTTGGGGACCCTTCGACTCGTCATTGATGGCGAACGTATGTATTGCTTTATGATTCTTTCCACGTTAATATTGGACTTTTGTATTTTCACAATTGTATATTGTAGTTTCAGCAGAGGCTCAAATTAAAGCCGACTGAGCAATGAAAAAGCACCATATTATTTGAACATTATTTGATTTCTATTGCTCACAGCTGAAGCGGCTACAGAATTAGGCAAGAAAGCAGACATCGTTACTAAAATAGTGGAATGGTGCTCAACCGACGATCATCCTGGTGTCCAAGGCGAGGCGAACCGGTTGCTGGCTTGGATCATAAAGAACAGCCGGTGAGCTTTTTACTGATAACATCTCTAATGCTTCTAAAATTCCCCTTAAAAAACGCTGGTGCTTCTCCCCTGCGTTTGTTGTTTCTCCATCCACATTTAGCCAAGCTGAGGGGTTACATTTTTCCAAAGGATGCAGGATTGTCCGACATTCTCCACTATCTAAGGTGGATGTTATTAAGTGAAGTAAACCGCCGTGCCGGGCGTTGGCTTTTCGCCCGATAGTCAAAGTTGCCCCGGGCGTGCCCTGCCGCTCTTAAGCAGAGGGTCGGAACTATTCAGGAGATGTTGCTCTAGTCTCACAGCACGTATGTTCTGTGATTCCACGGCTACTCATTGCCTCACACCCTTGAGTAGACGGGATCCAACGCGTTGAGCATATTTGGTTAGAATTGGTGGATGCAACTAGTATGGGCTTTTTGGAGTTGTCAAAACACCCATTACCATTTTCAGGGACCGCGACGTGATCGGCAACGTAGTCGACGCAGGTGGCATCGAATGCTTGGTGAAGATGACTCGCAGCGAATCGGTTCTTATGCAGGCAGAGGCGTTTCTAGCGCTTCATCTGACGGCAGCCATCCGGGGGACTGACGCGGAGCCGTCGCTCCTCAAGGCGAACATCGGCGAGGCCATAACCGAGTTCCTCGTTGCGTCTCCTCAGCGGGAGATCTTCCAGAACTTGCTCGCCATTATCGGCCTCATCATCAGCAGCGGTGAGCTGAACTCACGCCTCAGTGAGATTTAGAGTATAGAACTGTGCGAACCATTGCCCCAAGATGACTACAAACCTTTGTAACCACCACTTGTTGACTTGCTAACATCGCTGCCATTGAGATTTGGCAAATACTAGAAATGAATTGACAGAAATCAACTTACCTCATTGTCGAATCTCCACATGATCCATCCAGGTTGCAGAGGTAACTGCCTCAAGGCAGACTGGGGCACTACCAGCCGGATTTCCGTTAAACGCCTGCCCTTCGTTATCAAGTGGAGATGCAAACTTTTACCCCGTGCTAACCTTTGCACCCACCTACCCTATGAACTTGGGCATAATTACGACAATTTTTTTTGCAGCCGAAATGCGTAAACACCTGCGTGAGGCCGGCGTTCCAAAGGCACTCTACAGCGCCACTCTCGCCGAGTCGCTGGCTGATCTTCGCGAGCAGGTATCCCGGTTGACGACGATGATGGATCCGGCTGGATAGGCCCGAGGAACAGAATCCGACGGAACTCTCTGCTTTAATCAATTTCAACGCCTCCATTCCTCTACTTTGCATTTGATGTTGCGTATCGATTTTTACGGGTAGTTCACATGTTCTTCTGCAATGATTTCTTCAATGCTTCACTCAATTTCAATCGTTGACTTTTCGAGTTCGGTGAAGCCAAACTTAGCGTTTTTGTTAGGTACGAAAGGACCAGCTTAGAGAGCCGATAATTAATCGGAAGATCCGGGGCTGCAGGTATCTATTGTCAAATGTATGCGATTTTGGTTCGAAAATGAACGATTCTTGCTCATAAGTTGAAAGTCAAAAGTACATTGGGCAACAATGTGTAATTTTGAATTTGAATCCTCCGGTTTCAAGTTGCACTGTTCAATCTGTTGTCATCAACTCCAATGAGATTATCTCTCTGGATTACTCTGAGGGGCTTGATGACTGTAACTGGGGTCATCAAGCCTCGGTGGGGCATTGGCCATCGCTCGTTGCCCCTCGCAATTCCCTCCCAATTTTGGCATAGGTGGACCGTAAAAATTATTTACATCTTGTGATAATATAAAATACGTAATAACAGCTGTGAGATTGTGGATCTGGTTAACGACAAGCAAGTTTTGGAAATTCTAGTTGACAATGAGGGATAAGCCTGATGCGAAGCAGGCGAATGTAACCGATTGTTTTTTACATTCCTGGGGCGTGTGACTTTTTTGTTGTGAGCCCATAGCGCCTTGGGCTCAAAGTCCGTATCAGACGTCAGACTTGATCTTCACTTCAGAAGATGTTCACTTTGGCCCTTGGATTTTTGAGTTTATGACGATTACAACACTTCAATTTACTCGGTAAATGGGGAAGTAAAAAGAATCAGTCAGTGCAGACGGTCTGTGGGATGTCTGACGTCTAATCCGGACTTTACGGGGGGCTCACGATAATCAGCAATGATGAGAGAAAATATGACCCAGTAACCCAACGTTAGCAATTCAACGGATTTAAGCAATTCCCAAATTTTCAGAATTCCATCTGGCTACCATGTTGTCTCAGTTAGACCATTATCTGTTAGAAGTTTATTATAGTAATTTTACTAGTTTCGCACATTGCTGAATGATGATTTATTATCGACTTCGGCTTCAAAGCTTGAGCTATGAGCACATAAAGCAGTTGTTATTAAAATTAAAAATTTCGCATGTGGAAAATCATGAGGCGATTTAGTACTGAATTTTCTGACTATTTCTCTCTAATTTCCCACCCAAAAAACTTTAAATTCGACAGAAATGTTTTTAATTAACTGCTGAACGAAAATTCGATTTTTTGCTGCCCCGCAACTCTGGGACTTCTTGAGTAGAGAATAAGCAAAATTTATTGATTTTTTAAAATACCTGAAAATTATTTTTATCAAATTGTCAACGATTCATTTCTCAGGTTAGGTCACAAAAATTTCCATAACGCACAACCCTGGCTCAATTGATGGCTTGCTCTTGTAAAGTGTTCATCGATGGTTTGTTCAAAATCTAGAATACCAATACAACGGTAGGCACATTGAATTTTGAAAACAGAATAATACGTTTAAGTTTCAATTTCAGAATCAAAGGACTCTACGAATTTTGCTAATCAGTATTATATTACTCAGAATCGTTTACCTTACTTTTTATCAATGAAAAATTAGAGCTTGACGGTTATTCAATGCCAATTTTAGGCTCGTCGGCTGTTTTGTATTTATCTCGCATCAAGTTAGTTATTCGCATTTTTTCCTTCAGCGTGATTTTATTCCGAAGTTGCATTCTTTATTCTAGCTGTAATTCTTGCGTTTTTCTCAATAAATTGAATGATTCACGTGTTCTGTCGAGTAAACATCCCTTCTAGCCCTGGTATCTGTAGAAACGAAAAAATGCACTGATTTCTCCATCGATTTTGCTGTCGACGAAATTTTGAAATCCTCACTCAACCCTCGAAGGATTAATCGGGCGTGAAACTAAAATTTAAATTGAAAGAGAAACTCGAGCCGAAACAGACGTTCAATCTTAAAATAAAATTGAAAATGAAAGTATAATTGAAAGTGGTCGTAAAGCTAAGTGAAACTCAAATTGAAAGTGAAACTGAAAATCTCCAGATTTGAAATTCGGTTTCAGGTCGAGTTAAACTTTCAATTTGAATATTAGTTTCAGCTTGACTTCCACTTTCAGTTCATATTTGATTTTAATTTTTAGTTCCATTTCCAGTTCAACTTTCTCTCTGGATTTGAATTTCACTTTTAGATTCCAAGTTTTAGTTTCACTTTCAGTTTTACTTTCATTTTGGGGACATCAGTTTCGATGGTTTCGATTTGTAAATAAATCCACTTCTTTATCCAATGATCTAATATAATATTTTTTAAATACAATAACTTTCCTTCATATCATAAAACAAGCCAATTTGTTTTTACATAAAATTTCCATAAATACGATTATAATTTTCAATAAAAACATTGAATATTGATGATCGTGTTCGACTGACGTGTAATTTTTGGCAGTTCATGTTCAGCGTCAGCGGAACTCGGTTTGTCATGCAGGTTACCAGAAATCCTCCAACGAAGGTTTAACGTGAAACATAGTAAAACATTGAGCTATTGCATCGTTCTAGGCGTAACTAAACAAATAACGTTCCTATATTACAATATTGAAACGTGCTGAAACGTGAAGAATTTTTGGTCGATTCGACTTTTGCTGAAAAATTATCAATTTTCCTATCCCAGGTAAGTGAGCTTCAACGCCGCTCATTTCCGATTTATTGCTAAAGAGCAGCTGATCCAAGAAATTTGACTATTTTCGATCGATTTTTCTTTATTTCTCAGTCACCTGGCCGGTACCATTAGCCTTGAATGTACCCGAAACTCTAGTAATGGGATTCATCTATACCGATGAGAATAAAACAGTTAAAGGGCAAAATGCAAACACGCTTATGGTATTGACGGACGATTGGCACTTCTGCGATGCGATGCGTAGTGTGCGCTTACCTCAAAGGCATTTCGCCCACTACGCATCGCATCGCGTCCCGTGGCAAAAACATTTCAACGCATTGCAGAGGAAAAACGCCATTCCGTCCCAGTCATCATCCTATTTCGCCAGGTTTTCGTTGATGCGCACTCTCCAGCCAAGGGGGGAAGTGTCGCAGCGCATCAACGGAAAGATACCTTTCAAGAGAAATGTTTTTGATGCGCTCCACTTCGCCCCGCACCTACGTGCTACGGAACCGAGCTATTCGCAAATTGCAATGCGATGCGCCCTGTCTGTAGTGTGCACTTACCTCTAAGGCACCTCGCACACTACGAATCGCATCGCGTCCCAGCCATCAAGTGCGCTTCAAGAGAGATGGTTTTGATGCGCTCCACCCTGCCAACGTTCGCTTACGTGCTATGGAACCGAGCCATTCGCATATTGCAATGCGATGCGCCCCGCCTGTCGAGTGCGCTCACCTCAAAGGCATCTTGCGCACTACGCATCGCATCGCGTCCCACGGCAAAAACATTTCAACGCATCGACAGCATTGCAGCGGAAATTCCGTCCGCGTTGTGTGCACCAGTTTTTTGTTAATGATGATGCGCACTGTAGAGTCCCGGAAGTGTCACAGCGCATCAATGGCAAAATACGCTACAAGAGACATGTTTTTGATGCCCCCCTCCCGCAACACACCTACGTGCTACGGAACCAAGCCATTCGCATTTTGCAATGCGATGCGATGCGCCCTGTCTATAGTGTGAGCGCATCAACAGAAAACAGCACTTCAAGAGAAATGTTTTTCATGCGCTCCGCCCAGCCTACGCGCACTGGAACCGAGCCATTCAAATTTCGTAATGGGATGGTACCAACCTGTCTAGTGTGCGCTTACCATAACAAGCAATAACTTCATAACCTCCAACAAAGTTGATACCTAGGCAATGGTACGGCGTAACCGTCAAAATAATCCTTCCGTTCAAAAACGTAGTAAGACATTTCAATTCTATTGAACTCTACAACTTTAATTTATCGCTTTTCGCCGTTCGTTGCAACATTTTGGAACTAATTTCACTTTAAGAGCAATAATTTTTGTTGCTTATATGGTTCATCAGGTTCGTTATGACTCAGGTAACCGGCTAGGCCGAAAAATCGTAACAAATTTCCCATTCCAATAGTCAAATAGGTACGAATAACTTTGTGATGCTGTCCTTCGGATGTACGAGTCTTCCCCCGATTGCTAGACCACCGTTTCGTACTGCACCACATTCCCTCTTGTGCATACGATGCATAAATATGATAAATAGTAACCCCACAACAGAAACCCTAAAACGCGATCGCTCATTCAGTGTGGAGCGTTGAATTACGGGTGGAATCGATCAACACCAGTTTCATAACACTTAATCCTAATCGATTTCGTACCAATAAGGCACAATCTGCACTTTAAATAGTCCCTGGTATCCAGTTTGCGGTAGAATATTCTTGTGTATAGCAAGTACAAACTATTCACACAGCTGCCCACGGATTTCGGCCGATTTTCAGCTCCGAGTCGAAACTCGGATCCAGCCCGCACGATCGTGTAACGGCGAATTGATTTTATTGTTTCTACGATAATATAAAAACGATATATTCGGGCTTCGGCCATGAGGAGGTGATGAGTAGCGAAGGTACAACCGTCAAATCGAGGAATTACTTAACCAGCAGTTTAACTCTTTGGAGAAATTCGTAGTAGGAATGGCCGGACTCGGTTTTGTCTTCTATCAGCTTCTCCAAAAACAAAGTCCTCTTCGGATCGTCGTCCCTGTAAGAAAACGAATCCATGGATTACCGATTTCCCCGTATATATTGGATAATGGTGACATATCGAAAGCGAAACGTAATGATCACCTAATGATCTGCAGTGAAGGAGCGGTCGGCTTTTCATTGTGGAGAAAATTCACAAAGTTCCTCAGCTCTCGCGAATCGGCGTTATCCAGTTCGGGGAGTTCCGTCTGTGAACAGTGACAAATTCATGAAAAACGTAAAACCCCAGTATACACCCGTATCTTGGTTCAGGTACAAGATTTCTGAAGGTGCGAAATAACGGTACGATTACAGGTTGGGAGAGCGGGGGTTTACGAATGTTGCATGTAACAGGCGTTGCGCCAAACACGGAATAACCTGCCCGAAAGGTTATCTGCTACCCTCGTTTTTGAAATCATCAAATTTTGGAATTTTTTTGAAATCGTGACCCAAAATGAAAGCAATGACGATTTTTGAAAATATCAATGGAGGAATGACTATTTGGAAAAATGGTGGCGAACTATCACAATTTACAATAAGAGGGAGAATAAGTGATAGCATGATAACAGCTGATTTGATAAGCGGATGACTGGGCAATGGGATTAGCGTTTCCACATTAACCGGGAAATTCCTCTTTTGAGGGGAAAGAAAAGGGGAAGATGACAAAAGGGAAAATTGAAGGAAAAATCGTTAATTCATCCTGAGCCTTTGGGGTTTTTGGGGATTTTTTGACGTTGTCTCAGGGGTTTTTGACCTTCGCACCTTAGCAACACTGTAGTACAGGCACTTTAATGTCGAGCAAATAATTGGCGAATAAATTTGCACAGGAATACTTGGTGACTTTCAACGACTGGATTAGGTAAACATGGCGGTAACTGATCATGGTATCATTATTGGTAGAAATGCGACCAAAATTGTTCAACCACCAAATGAACCTACGAAATTAGATTAGAGAACGTACCATATTGGGGTTTATGCTGTTGAAAGACGGAGCACCGAACATCGATATGGCTAAACGTTGGTTGATATTGTGGCCGACGTAGATCAGCAAATTGGACCCGTCGTCCATCAGGTAAATCCCGTTGCTGTCGATCTTCTCGGCCGTCAAATGCAACGTCGGCGGCGACGGTACCGAGTCGTCCCCTACCGTTATTTGCGGCTGAAATGTTAACGTGCCCAAATTCAGGATCGCTGGTCCCAGCATTGAATTATATAATTCATGGCGTCATAGTTCATGGCTTTTCAGTAGAGACAAAAACTGTTATCAGTGACTCAGGGCCTCCTTGAAAATCGAAATACGAGGTTCTCAAAGAGAGCGCTAGAGAGCAGAAAAATGTATTTTCCGCCAAAATTCGAATACTGGCTGATGAAGTACGAGGATTTTATTCAGAAAATGCAATTTAAAAAATGGCCAAAATCCGAGATACGAGGTCATTATATGACGCCATCAATATCAAAAATGTTAGATTTTTGGGGAAATTGCTCCACAGAACAGAGTCATCACATGGAAGATGATAACTTTATCCAATATTTCTTGAGGGGCCTATACCAAGCATTAGAAGTGGCGAAAAACTCGAGTCAATTTTTGGAATAATGAAGAATTTAGAGAAAATCGCCCACTGTGCGAAGCAGATACTCACGCATTCTGAAATGTTATGTACAGGGTAGAGATCGGGATATATAGATTGTATTAACTGGAACAGCGGCAACGTCTTCATGTGGCACATAGCGAACACCCGGTCGTCCAAACGTGTGCTTTGTCCTATCCGGAAGGCGGTCTGCAAAAATTTTGAGTTTTATGAAGTCAAACGGTTTTTCCAAGTTTCTATCTCAACGACACACTGAGCCCCTTTCGCTTGAATGAAATTTTCATCGGAATATAAATGTTTTTAATAGGTACTGCATAAAACGATCATTATTCCAAAATGTTACTTACACACTTGAGTAGAGCTAAGATATAAAGAGGTAACAGGCTCAGACTTGAGGGAGCCAACAGACTCGTCGACTGATAGTTGGACTGCGTAAGTTTGTACGCACTCAACATGTCTGCCACGACATTGACGAACGCCTCCCGCGCGTCTCCCAGCGAATATTGGTGGCAGCGGTCGACGGCTGGAAAATCGATCGGTCAAGCGTAATTTGTAAGCTTATAATTCACAGAAGAAATTTCAAAAATTTTTTTTGACCAGTAGAAGGCGCAGCAAATTGCTTACCCATTTTCGCCAGAAGTCCGATAATGCATTGTTGATCTGCGCTGTGTAGAACATCCGACAGATTAGAAGCGATAGGAAGGCATAACGTGTGCACCCGTATTCTTCTTTCACCTGAAAATGTACAGTCGTTCAATGCCAGTCACAATGTGAAACCCTTTTTGCCTGCATTTCATATTTTTAGAGATGCACTCTTCCTAACCCGGCAGCATAATTTACCTTTGCTTGACGTGTAGAGGAGAGCAGCTTGGAAACAAACGTTCTGCAAGTCCGTGAGATTTTCATCAATGGAGACCTGCATCCCGAAGCCGGCGTCCGGATTGACGTTGGGAAGGGAAAGAAGATCGGTCGAACGTACGAAGAAGTTGCCGTGGAATGTATGGATGGATAACCCCCTAAAACGATACAGAATGGATACAAAACGCACTGATTGTCGTCTAGTTTGTTAACTTTCTTAACTCTGTTGACCTGGCAAACAAGACCAATTTTTCACGCAAGTGGCAACACGAGGTATCTCATTTTCAGGCGGTTTTGAGTCAAATTTGAGGGTTTTGTGTAGAAAAAAGGTGGCGGATCGATTAGCGAAGCTAGTTTCATTGTCAGTTTGATGGGGATACACGAAGTGAAGTACGAAGTTCCCAAAAACTCTCTATTTTATCACTCGTGATTTTTACAATAATCAGTTTTTTCCTTCTCCAGAAAAATTGGAAAAAATTAGTTACCCGGAGCGGCCACTTGAGTGACGAATTGCACTTATGAGTAAAATTGAAGTTTACCGTGTACACCGCAACCGCATGACCGATTCGAATCCGATTTTTCTGCACATGTAGCGCTGCAAACATCTCTGAAGCGATTCGACGTGGAGTTGATTCTTGGCGTTGAACAGTGGAAAATGGTGTATGCACCCGCCGGAAAATTTGGACACTCCACCTGAAAGCAGCGTTGGAATATAGAAACCGGAACAAATTGAAAAGCTCATTACCAAAACAACCTATGAAAAAAAAAACTGATTTTCAAAAGTTTAAATCTCAATTTTTGATTTTTTGATTTTTTTGACATTGGTTGTTTTTGTAATCAATAGATCATGTAATATCATAAGGGTCGTGAAAAAACCGCTTACTTAGCGAAGCGAGGTCGACGAATTGGCTATTCAGTATAAACAAATCGACCGCTATCTGCTGACCAGAGCAGTCGAGGGCCAATTTCTTGTAGAAATCAGTAACAGGATTCAGCATGGTTTGGTTAACATTTTCGCCCGATCTTTGAGACGGGTCCTCACGAGGGCTTAGCTTGCCAGGGCCGCAGTTGGGCAGGCAACTTTGGAAAATCGTTATCCTTCCACCGGTCGATGCCTGAGAACGGGAAGAAAGTTATTTTGAGTTTTATGCAAGAAATTTGAATTTTGTTTTTACTGGGCAAGTTCGAGTACGATAGATAAATAGTTTATTTCTTCAGTTATTGAACTTACCAAGAGTTTATAAGCCGCTTGAAGGGCCGGACCTAAGGCGGACCCAGTGTCGAAAGATTCTCGGTACTTTTCCGGCAGTTCCCTCAACAGATCTCTGACGAGGCCGAGGCATTCGTTCAAGTTGACGAGAAGGTTTTCAGGACAGGGTACGAACATGTCTGAAAACACGAAGTTGATATGACGGGTGAGCGTAGGTGCATAAAATATTAACTCAAAAACATTGCTAAGCAGATTAGTGGTGGGCACATTATTCGTCTGGGTATCGCAGAAAATCAAGTTCAAATAGTAGGATAAGTTAGGTTTATCATCATACTATACGAGTCAAAATATGTATAAAAATAGAAAAATGTATAATGTTTTCTAAATATAATATGTTTTCACAATAATAAATAATGAACAAAAATGAAAAAAAAAACAACGATTAAACAAGACAGTGACACCCGTTAGCGAGGTCTCATCCGGAAAATGCCTTTCTACCTGAGAGAAGCTACCAGCTGTTTAGAAAGGGATAGACCCTCCTCCCCAGTTAACCACCCCCTTAATTAAACGGTTTTGCATTTCTACCTAAAATCAGACCCCCTCGTGTTAGAAGTCAGTAACAAGGGTGGGAATTTATCTGATAGAAAATTTAACACCCAACATTTTCTTCTCTATTGCGTTTTTGCCTTAACCCATAAGTACTTCAGCTGTAAATCCAAGAAAACTGCGAAAAAACGCAATTTTGGCCGTACCACTACCCCTGATATCAACCCTAGTGACCAAAATCTCAAAAAATTCCAAATTTCCTGTTTTTTAGTTAATAACTAAAGATTTGAGATAAAAAATGGTGATTGCAAACTGTTAAAATAACCAACAAAAGCCATCAATCGGAAAATTTGCCTGGATGTTAATAATAATAGTTGGTAGCAATCAAGAGCACCTTCTATGTCTACCACGACCATTTGATGCGGCTGGGAGTGAGTTTCCGCTAAACTGTAGAAGTGAACAGCGGAATCGAACGTTATAAATCCGACGGAAGTCCGGCTATCTCCAGGCAACGCTTCCAACTGCGAAAGGAGACTGTCGCAGAAAACTTTGAGATAACCCGCCTCGGCTCCGATTCTTGAAACATCGATAACGAAAACGTACGCGGCCGGTTGAGGAGGACGAACCTGGAACAGGATTTTGAAAAATTAAAAATATCCAGTCAGAGAAGAACAACAACAACAACATCAACAACAAAAACAACAACAACAACAACAAATTTTGGTCCGCTTACCATATACTCCGACGGAGCGATGAACTCTATCGTTGCCGATTTGATTTCTGGCCGCCGAGACGGGTCACCGTACGTTTTCGTCAATGGATCGTACTGGAACTCTTCGGGCACTAGAAACAATAATTAACAACAATTTCAATGTAGGACAATGAAGAAAACGAAGCTCAACTTGCAACAACGTGAAAATTCAACTTACGGTCGTTGACTCGGAAGCAAAGATTGCATTTCCACCGTTTCGAATCGACGAAATAGACGAACGGGTTGATGTAAGTACGGCAGGAGCGACATCTTACGATGACACTGCACTGTATCACTGACAGTTGCTAGAAACCAGAGCATGAAAAAAATTGTTAACAGTGTCGCTTGAAAAGGCGAATAAAATAGAGTAGGTATCAAATACTCATAAAATAAAAAATAAAACACTGATAAAATATAAAAAATAAATACTAAAAAAATGAAAACAAAAATAAATTGAAAAATTTTTTTCACTTCCATATTTACTAAGGTTCTGAAAATGTTGGTATCTAACAAAAATTGAAAATCGGACGTTTGTGGGAAAATCGAACCTATTAACAAAAAAAAAATGTTGGACAACGAAAAACAAGCTGCTGGACGCAAAAAAGTTTTAATTACCTATATATTTTACTTCCCATCTTTTCGAAATTTTTTATTTTCATTTTAGGCTGTACTGCCAACAATATTAGGTACCTACCTAATTCTAAAACAAAGAGGTAACACATGGCAGATAATCCCGAATTCAATTAAAGAATTTTTGAAATCCCATCAAAGTTGGCTGTGTGAGAACGGGACGAACATAACAAGAGGGGAGGGAACCTTACGACAAGTCAAATTGAGTAACCTCCTCCTTTTTGAATTCGGTTTATAAGATAAAATCACATTGTAACAAAAAACATGTTATTTCTTTTATTGTTAATGACTCAGATGTCATTAATTCGTGAATTTCCACCGCATACCGAAACAAACAATTCAAGAGTTTGTGGACTTGAAAACAAAATTTTCATATCTTTTTCAGCCCAGTAACTCAGTTTACGTCCAATGTATAGAGGATTGCGACAAAGTTTGAGAGCATTGCGAAAATTAACCAAAAAGATAGATATTTCTCGCAATAAGGAGGACAATTAACAATAAATTGCAAATAGCTGAGCAGTTGCGTATCTCTGCGTTGGCTCCTGATAGCGGAAGTTTTATAGCTCATTGAATTAGCTTCCATTGGAGACCAAGAACGCCTGAGAGACAATTCTACCGGCAGTTAAAGCATTCTACGGAAATTAACCATTTATTGCGACGCTGTAGTTATTTTTCGTACAAGATAAGGAATTACCCAAGTTCAAAATCAAACGAGGGTCCAAATGTCGAGAAATGGGCGCTGAATAGGAGGCGTTTTTTAAGAATATTTACGCACTTTTTGAGAAATCGTTAAAATCTAAACTGCAGTAGTTCGAACTTGTAAAAATTTTTGAATAGCCTTTTCAATATATTAGTTCATCCTACACCCCAAGTCCTACACAAAAAATAAAATAAAATAAAATAAAAATCATACAAATCTCAGAGATTAACTTATCAATTTGGTAGATGAGGGACATGCCTAACAACAATATTATGAACATTTAAAACGAAATTTTCAACTCACGTTCAAATCCTTGAATGGGTGAATGAGTACTCCCAAAGGTAATCTCGATTTGTCCAGAAGAGATTTCGTTTCTGGAATCTTCGTCAGGGTACAGCGGAAAATTCTGAAAGGTGTAAACCCGCGTAAGCATCAAAATACAGGAAGCAGAAAATCATACTTCGAGTTTTCAAGAATTCACTTCCAACTTACTCAGGACTGCAGTTGGCCGATTCGAAATACTCTTGCGCCAATCTAATCTTCGGAGGCTCGACTTTCGGTTGAGGAAGGATATCTCTGGATTTTAGAAGGTCGATGGCTTCCCTGCCCTATTGACAAGCCATAATATCAAGATTTGGTACGCAAAGAGTGCCAACCTATTGAGAACAGGGAGGGCCGTACGGTCGAAAGCGTTGCGGCTCGACACATAAAAAGACACATTAGAAAGGCACAGACTTACCCAAAGTTTATTGTAACCCGAATTCACACTCATGCCAGCCATGGTGTTGGCCAGGTCGTCAGGGCCTGGATAGTAGTTCTGCTTATTGTTGTAGCCCGAATGGTTGGCAATATTGTTCTGAAATAACGTCAAAAATTAATCAGATAGTCGTTATCTTCCAATTAACCTAATTGAAAGAACTGGAGAAACTTGGTATTTGAATTCGGCACAGCACAGCTAAGCCCTGTCAAAACTCAAATTTGAGTTTAGCAAAGGATGTATGAGACAAGGCCGGCTCAAACTGCAACTACTCAACAGCGCAAAAGGCCTGCTCAAAAGATTAACGGTTTGAGCCCTCAGTGGCTGTGTCCAGCGCTCTGATTGGCTGCGTATGCAACAGGCCCGCCGACCAACCGAGTGCTTCACAAACTCAATGGTTGAGGGTTGAGCCATTCGTGTGATTTTCACTTAACTCAAAAAAATATAGTCTCTACAGCTAGACCAGCCACGTTTCCAGAAACTACGTTTTCATTGGTGATTTGAGGTCAAAAACTCACTTGCTGCTGATATTGGTTGTGGTTCTGATATTGAGGCTGCGACGGCATCGTATTGTACGGCTCGATGGGACGGCTGACGTGCTGTTCAGCACTGTACTGTTTCAGAGGAGGCCCTTGAAGGCCTACAGGCTGGGGTTGCTGCATCATCGGGGGAGGTCCGATAGAATACGCCGTTGGCTGGTATTGCTGCTGAGCTTGAAACTGGGGTGGTTGGATTTGGTACGGCTGCTGTTGAGGGGGAAACGTCTTCTGCAAAGGTACCGGCTGGGGTGAACCATAAACGGGCGCGGCTGCTGAAATCGGGGGATTGTACGGCTGCGATTTGACCGGCTGCTGGATAAGGGGCGAGGCTGTAGGTAGCAATGGATTTTGATTGACTACAGCTCCTCCTCCCGCTTGAGACATTTTCGTGACTGGGTCCTGCAAAAAATGGTTGTTTCATTTTTAAAAAATTTTCCAGTCTTCGGCTTTCCGCCATTTTCGAAATCACAGGAACTAAACGTTTTCCATGCAAAACTAATAAAATGCTAACCGTGTTGTAGGGAATGATGCCCAGAGCGTTCGTCCTTGGCGGCCCAGACTGCGGCGGCATCTCCATCTGCTTGATACCGACCTGCGGAGGTGCTGGAGCTTGAATCTGCTGAACACTCGGGTTCTGACGTAGCGGACTGTATCCTGGCCCTTGCAGATTTTGCTGGAAAGACGCCTTCGTCGGGCTCTGTACGTCGGAGGCGTGGAAATTATTGGATGGATTATGATGATCCTGGTAGGTAGCGCGGACCAAGTCCTCGTTGCTCATCGAATTTTTGCCATAAACTGGCAATCGATTCGCTTGCCAGTCCGGGTCGACTATTCTATTGTTATGCTCGGAATTTTTCGACTGCAAGCCAAACGAACTGTTGGTGTAACCGTGCGAATTCGTATCGTCTAGTCTCGATTGAAGATTCGTCTGATCCGAATTTCTAATCGATTGGTTCACCTCCGCTTGAAGTTCTGGGCTCATCAGGTTCTCGTACCTTGGGAAAGATTGCCGATCAGAGTTCGAGTAGATCGGATGGCTCTGATTATCTACAGGCAATTGGCTGTTAGGATAAAGCGCCGAAGAAGACATTTCTGCCATTCGAGACGGGTTCAGATCGCTATTCGAATGCTCTTTCAGCGACGGTTTGATCATGTTCGAGGCGATCGGATACGAATGCTGATCGTACATTCCACCAGGACGAACCTGTTGTTGGTCGTAAGAGGAATTGCTGTGGAGGGCAAGCGGGGATATTTCAGGAGGGCCGTGGCTCATTGCTGGCGGATGGCGCGCTGGAGATGCCTCCCGTGACGATTGTGACGACAGACTCGCTGTGGATCAATAAATTCACGTATCAGCTGAAAAATTGCCTCTCATCAATTTATGGTCATAAATGCCACAATGAATTAACGGTGATTGCTAATTACCAGGGTAGCTAACCGATGAAGGGGTTGGCGTACCATTGGCAGAATTGCTTCCCGAGTAGTTGTAAGGCTGTCCATTCATTGTAAACTGGAAGAAGGGTTGAATTCGTTCAAAGATCAAATAATTTTAGATACGATACAATATTTGAGAAAGAGGTTTCGAGTGTTCAGTTTCCACTTAGGGAGCTGGATTACCTGCAATTCTTCGTAGCGGTTTAGGTTTTCTTATTGAATGTTTATTTGTGGAAAGAAAATAAATAGGTAACTTTCCCTCAAATCATCACAAAAATAGGAAGTCAAAATTTTGACGTTTGTTTGTCAAAACCTGGATTCTTATTGCAGTATTTCTCTTCAGGAAGATACTAGGTATACAAGCCTTGAAATGATATTTCCTTGACACGGTATAGGTATGCGAGCTGGGCATGGCTAGGGTGACCAAAACATTATGAGCTTGGAAGGACAATTCAATTCCGAAACAAAAGGTTCAAGTTTGTATAGAGTAAGTACACTATTTTGAAACAATCCCAAATATAGATACCAAAACTGGCAGACAGCCCAAAATACCAAAAATGAAAGGTTTCGCTTTTTCCTTAGACCAAGAGGGCGAATAAGGGGATGTACTCTTCCAAAGTGGTCGTTTGGTCGCCTTTTTCGATGGTGAGTTTCAAGCTTCTATTTAAAAAATTATGACTTGAGAAGGTGATACTATGCCTTTTCAGCATCGGGGAAACTCTCGGGGAATAAGCAATAAATTATTTCTCTTCGGAACCAAGAGCTTACTGCAAGAGCTTTTACATGATACCAATTTTTTGCTGAATCATCCTTTCCACACACTGAGTTTTCGTCTTCGCCAGCTTTCTCAGACGATGCTTACTTCACCAGTGAACTCAACAGCTATCCCTTCGATTAGATTACGCTGATAAGTTTATTGTAATTTTAGACGTACGTTCAATAATAGTCAAAGATAATGAAACGAGTTCCACGATGTCGAGAGACATTCTTTCGGGAGAATTCTTTCGGGAACTATCACGATGGACCATTATTGAGAATTTGGAGCATTCGATGGCTCAAGAATGAGTTTATGATTTCACCAATTGAAGAGAATTCGTGAGCAATCGTAGACAGATATTATTCATGGGCAGTCGAATCTAGTCAATCCTTGACCCATTTAGGAGAGATCGAGGAATTTGAAGGTAAGAATCATTGGCGAACAAATTAATGAAACTTGTTGCCCATGAATGTTGAAAAATGCAAGTCAATCATGAATTTCTAAGGGCAATTTGAAATTCTTGCCTATCTCAAATTGGTTGGTGTAAGAACCTACTTAAGGCAGACTTGACTCCTATTCGACGATGAATTAACTCGTACGAGGCACCCATTCATTTATCCAACTACAAAAATAGCGTAATTCTCTCGTGTAATCTTCGATTCGAGATCTTCTCCGCCAAATAATTAGGCAAGTAGGTAGGCCCGTTCGTTAATGGCGTTGGAGTGTAACAAAAACTGGGCGGCATAGTCGGTCCTTGAATGCCACATCACAGCCACTGAACAAACAGTTGGAAATCACGTGCAACGTCTTCCAGCGACACGAGATACTTTCTGCTAGATTGGAAGCAGCAGATTGATACGAACGGAAGGAAAAATAGTGGGGTAATTACGTTTTAAATGTAGAAGCTGCGGTTGTGACAGTTTGTGATGACACTACATTGGGGAAATCGTCGTGGCCGCTACATCACCTTCCGAATGACACTGAAGTGCACTCGCGGAACCCGAAAATCCGCTCAATGTAAAAATTAAACAATTTCAGTTTTATCTAGAAAGGATTTTTCCATAAATTACGATTATTACACTTCAATAGTTTGACGAGACGAAAGATCGGGAGAACTGAAGAGGAGTGAGGAGGCATCAAAAAGCAAGGTTATTTCTCTTACGTGTACAAGCAGCTTTGAGCGACAAGGAGGTTGGAAGGCATCTCCACTTCTCGCCAGTCCTCGGAGGCCCTGGCAAGTTGGTTCGATTTGCCCAAATGAGTTGGAATAATAAATGTTATGGGTAAAAAATCAGTAAAAAAAAGGAAAAAATCATTCAAGTTTTCTCCATCTTGCTTTCTGGCAGTAGAATTGCATGAATGTGGGTTTGTATAAGTCAAGGAGGCGTGGCCTAGCCAAGTAACATGATTGGTCAAGTTTGCTTCGGCTCAGATGGGTCGCTGGCCCAAGCCATGCCCAGTAGCACTTTTTTCTGCTGCCCAATGTAGGTGCTAGGTGCCCATTTACGCTCTGACTAAGGTCCATTTACGCCTCGGGTTAAAAAAACTCAAGAAACCACTTTCAAGAAATTCTTTCGGTATAGATAGAAAATTGATTGGTCGAGGTGGCAAATTTGAAATCCAAGAAAATCTAGACACCAAGGAAATTTTAAATGACCAACCTACTTTCCTCCAAAAACCGAGAGGTTGAATTTCGGACTTTTCGAGGCCTAGTAAACCCCGACTGGCAGACTGTATGAATAATTCATCAATAATAATCTTTTTCTTTTGAAATTTTTTTAAAACTTTTTAAAGACCAAAACTGTGAAATTTTCGATAATTTGAGCTCCCATGGCAACCATCCCGCCATGTTTTTGAGTTGTTTTGACAGGGTTGCTTGTTGTGACAGCTGGCCACACTGTCGTTCCGTCAGTCACAGACGCAAAGTTCGTCATTCTGTCTCTGTCGCTCTCGCAGCTCGAATCTCATTCGGCATTTTTCCCCTTGAATTGAACGTGACGTCGCAATTTTTTCTGATTTTGAACTTAATTTATATGTATGATACGGATAAGTTCTCAGGCGTTCGTTACCTTCGCTCAATTATCGATTGGACGTTAGTTATAAAAGGCTGCGGCCCCGTTAGGTTGGCAAGAAACATGTCAATCGGTTGAGGCTTAAGTCAAATTAGATTACTATCCCGTGTGCCTGTGGATAATCGACTTATTACATGGATGTTCAAAATTGACGTTTCCTGCGAAAGATTCCATCGTGAATTGGCTAGTAAGTGAATTGAATACTTGGCCGTCACGTTCATAAATCCCCAGAGTGTTAACATTGCTGTCTTCTTATGTGATAGTTCCGTGGGAGGTTGGTGTTTTTAGTGGTCTTATTTTCTCGATGTTTTCCAGCGTCTGACCATTTATAATGGACGAATTGCGGAGAAGGAACGTCGACCAGTCGACTGACGACAAGGGCTCGAAATCCGAAGGCGAAAGCGATCCTGTAAGAATTGTTACGTTCTGTAATTCTTATCCGGTGTGTTGTGATATTTGTCAAAGCCAGCTCCAACTTATTATGCGACGACGGGTTTATTTGCTTCCACTTTGAACCATTCAATTTCCAAAAATTTCTCGCCAATTCAGAAGGTTTCTATGTCGGAGGTGCTAAAGGAGCTGTCATTGCCACCTTAAAAGGGTGTGTTGGTTCACCTTGAGTATTGACTAACGAGTCTTATCACGATTGACCTCAAGAACTGAAGCTCGTTATTTCAGAGCATCGAGCTTGTTTGGTTGGCGTTTAATGACAACTTTAATCAAAATCACTCGTTTCCATTATTTTACCAGCATTATTGGTGGAAAACATGACGGTGGAAAAATCATGATGGAACGGAAGAACTTTCCCCATCAACCAACACCATAGTGAGATGAGTCATTTTGTCCATGTCCGCGGGTGTCACTTGCTTTCCAAACCTAGTGGTTGCCAATTGTAAATTCTCTCCTGGTTAAAATAATTCAATTGCAGCTATGTCAAATCAGCAAAAACCAAAAAACTGACCACATAGACCACTTATTTTTCGAATTAGGGGGATGTTAAAACATGGAACTTAGGTCGAGTCAACATATCGAATAAAGCCGATCTATCGGGTTAAAAAATATCTACTGAAACTCAATTGAACGACATATTGGCTACGAACTATCGATACCCGATACTATCGTCCCTTGAATCATCGTTGGAAAAATATCGATATATCAGCAGAAAACATCGATATTTCGATACTACCGACTATCAATGGCCATCCCTTCTTAAGACTTTCATCGCCACACCATTAATTTTTCCGGCTGTTTTGGTTTTCTTGCAGAAAGAAGATATCGACTCGGAGGAAGACACGAAAATTGATACTACGCCTGTTGTTGCTTCAGGCACCAACAAATCTCCAGAAGTTCTGGGCTCCGCCCTCAGCGGTCTTCCTGAAAGGTTGTTAATTAAAGTATTGAAAAAGTCGCATTTTTCGAATGCACCTTTTGGTGTGTGGTTTTTCGAATGACTTTTTGGAGTTCAATATCTCAACGGTGAAATTGCAATACTGCCCAATTCAAAGCATCGTGCCTTTTGGGGGCGTCTGGGTTGCCTACTTCTTAAAACTTGGATTGGTGGCAACTTGGCATATCACGTCATATTGCATGGCAAAAATATTGGGCAGTGTTAATTCTACACAGTCCACCTGCTTTCCTTTGACGGTAAAATATTAAAAAATTTCAGATGGCGGAATTGGACAATTCGTGGCATATTCACTCTAGTCATGATCGGGATTTTCGGCCTCATAATATACTGGGGCCCTCTCGCTTTGATGATCACCGTAAGTATTTATTTGATTTCCGAAAATCGATTGCCTCATGCGGTCTGCAGGTAGCTCAAACATTTGTACGCCTTCCAGACGCTTCTCGTCCAAGTGAAATGCTTCGAAGAGATCATCAACATCGGCTACGCCGTCTACCGGATCCACGGCCTTCCCTGGTTCAGGTCGCTGTCCTGGTACTTCCTCATCACTTCCAACTACTTCTTCTACGGCGAAAGTCTGGTCGACTACTTCGGCGTGGCCATAAACCGGACTGTAAGCATTCGTTTCCGTCGGCTAATCTCTGCTGAGGAAAATTTAACCTCACCTGCTTCACTCTGGATTCCCCCTGATTCACTCTGGATTTCCTCGGTTTTATTCCGATTTCCAGGATTTCCTCAAGGTCTTGGTGACGTACCACAGGTTCATCTCTTTCTGCCTGTACATCGTCGGCTTTGTCTGGTTCGTGCTATCCCTCGTCAACAAGTATTACATGAAACAGTTTTCGCTGTTCGCCTGGACGCACGTCTCTCTACTGATTGTCGTCACGCAGAGCTACCTCATCATCCAGAATATCTTCCAAGGGTTAATCTGGTGAGACATTAAAAAAATTTAAGAATTTGAAAGAGATTTGAAAAATTATACCTAAAGCGTGCGCCATTATTATCTTAAAATATTTGAGTGATATTTCGGTAGATACTTCCACATATCTTCTCTCTCGTACACTTGCTTTAGTTCGTTGCAGTCTTCATTCCTCACGATACGAATGAGGCCACAATTTTGAAAATCTTATAGAAACTATTTCAACTGGAAACTTCCATAAGAAGTTGCCAACACCTCCACTAAAACTCAAACTTGAACTCAAGCTTAAACTTAAACTCAAACGTAAAGCCAAGCTCAAACTGAAACTCACTCTCAAAACCAAACTGAAACTCGAGGTAATCTGAAACTGACACTGAAACTCGAACTCATACTAAAACTCAAGCTGAAACTCAAACATAAAGTCAATCTCATACCTAAACACACTGACACTGGAACTGGAACCGTAACTCAAACTTAAACTTGAACTCAAACGTAAACCCAAAATTTAACTTAAAGTCAATCTCAAAACCAAACTATAACTCAAACGTAAACTGAAACTGACTATGAAACTCAAACTGTAACTCAAACTTGTACTAAAACTTAAACTCAACATAAAGTCTTAACTTCTCAATATCTCAATCTCTAAATCAAACTTAATCTCAAATATAAACTCGAACGTGAAGTCAAACTCAAAGTTCAACTCGAACTGAAACTGAAACTCAAACTTGAGCTCAAAGTTAAACTCGAATGTAAAGTCAAACTCAAGCTGAGACTTGAACTCAAACTCAATCATAAACTCAAACGTTAAGTCAAACTCGAACTTGAACTGAAAGTCAAACTCAAGCTCAAACTGAATCTCAAACTCGAACGTGAAGTCAAACTAAAACTTCCACTCAAACTGAAACTGAAACTCAAACTAAATCTCAAACCCAAACATAAAGTCGAATGTAAAGTCAAACTCAAACTGAGACTGTCACTCAATCTCATAACCGAACTTAATCTCAAACATATACTCGAACGTGAAGTCAAACTAAAACTTCCACTCAAACTGAAACTGAACTCAAACTTGAGCTCAAAGTTAAACTCGAACGTAAAGTCAAACTCAAAGTTCATCTCGAATTGAAACTGAAACTCAAACTTGAACTCAAAGTTAAATTTAACATAAAGTCAAACTCAAACATGTACTGAACGTGGAGCCGAACTGGAACTGTAATTCGAACTTGAACTCAAACAAAAACTCGAACTCAACGTGAAACTGAAACTCGAACAGTAACTCAACCTGAAACTTGAACTGAACAGTGTGAGTTTGAGTATCAGTTCGAGTTTGATTTTCGATTTCAGTCACAGTTTCAGTTTGAATTTACGTTTGAATCTTTGGTTGAGTTTCAGTTTCACTTTGAGTTCAAGTTTCAGTTAGAGTAAGTTTATGTTTGAGTGTTTCAGTTTCAGTTCAAGTTGAAGTTCGAGTTTGATTTCACGTCCGAGATTGAGTTTTAGTTCAAGTCTTTGTTTAAGTTTGGCTTTACGTTCGAGATTAACTTTGAGTTCAAGTTTGAGTTTCAATTCCAGTTCTAGTTGAAGTTTGAGATTGGCTTCACGTTCGAGTTTGAGATTTCGTTTGACTTTCAGTTCAAGATGAAGTTTGAGTTTGACTTCACGTTCGACTTGGAGATTTAGTTTGAGTTCAAGTCTCAGTTTGTGTTTGACTTTACCTTCGATTTTAACTTTGAGCTCAAGTTTGGGTTTCAGTTTCAGTTCGAGTTGAAGTTTGAGTTTGACTTCACGTTCGAGTTTGAGATTCAGTTTGAGTTTGACTTTCAGTTCAAGTTGAAGTTCGAGTTTGACTTCACGTTCGAGTTTAGGTTTGAGATTAAGTTCGGTTTTGAGATTGAGTTACAGTCTATGTTTGAGTTTGACTTTACGTTCGAGTTTATGTTTGATTTTGAGATTGAGTTTCAGTTTGAGTTTGGCTTAACATTTGAGTTTGAGTTCACGTTTGAGATCAAGTTAAGTTTGACTGTACGTTCGAGTTTATGTTTGGGTTTGAGATTTAGTTTGAGTTTAAGTTTTAGTTTCAGTTTCAGTTCGAGTTTGACTTCACGTTCAACTTTGTGTTTGAATTTGAGTTTCAGTCTTAGTTTGAGTTTGACTTTACGTTTGAGTTCAAGTTTGAATTCAAGTTTGAGTTTCAGTTCGAGTTGAAGTTCGAATTTGACTTTTCGTTCAAGTTTATGTTTGAGTTTGAGATTTGGTTTGAATTTGAGATCCAATCTCAGTTTGAGTTTTTGCTTTACATTCGAATTTATGTTCGAGTTTCTATTTGAGTTACAGTCTGAGTTTCCATGCCAGTTTGGTTTTGAGTGTGTGTGACTTTATGTTTATGTTCAAGTTTTTGCTTCAGCTCTTAAACTATGCTTCCTTGGGTTTTTTATGCCAATAACATTTTTCAGCGTACAATACTCATCGAACATTTCAGGTTCATCATTCCCGTGTCAATGATTGTTTGTAACGACGTCTGGGCTTACTTGTTCGGCTTCTTCTTCGGCAAGACACCGCTCATCAAACTGTCGCCGAAAAAGACCTGGGAAGGATTTAT
This sequence comes from Nesidiocoris tenuis, assembly GCA_036186465.1. Taxonomy (NCBI): domain Eukaryota; kingdom Metazoa; phylum Arthropoda; class Insecta; order Hemiptera; family Miridae; genus Nesidiocoris; species Nesidiocoris tenuis. The sequence goes on along the minus strand of AP028912.1, from coordinate 6,741,927 downwards.
CGGCGGCGGTTTCGCCACCGTGATTTTCGGACTGATCGTAAGTTGACTTTTCCGTTTTTCTATTTTTCGACTTCTCCTATTCGGCTTTTGAGTTTATCAATTAATCGCGTTCTCTCTCAGGCGTCTTACGTCCTCTGCCGCTATCAATATTTCGTCTGCCCGATCGAGTATTCGGAAACCCTCGGCCGTATGACCATGGAATGCGATCCTTCACCATTGTTCCGACTTCAGGAGTATACATTACCTTCGTCCATCGGAAGTGTAGCTAGTCTGGTGAGCGAATGGAGAATTATTTTTTCTGAAAATATTTCATCGCTTTTGTAATAATGTTTTTAGTCTTTCTTGCGTTAACCACTGTACCGATTTTGGCCATAGGACTCTTCAAATCAGCCCCTCCATATCAATAACCTAAAAATCGCCAAAAAATGTGAAAATTTAAAAAAATCAAAACTGACTTTTTTAATGACAAATTGAAATCTCTTTTTCCAGTTCGGGTTTGAAAAGACTATCAACATGTACCCATTCATGCTCCACTCGCTATCCATGTCGCTGTTCAGCTCGATAATCGGGCCGTTCGGGGGATTCTTCGCCAGCGGATTCAAACGAGCCTTCAAAATCAAAGTGAGCTACCGCTTTTTGAATTCAGTCTACCACCTGCTAGCTATTATTTAATTTTTTTACTAAACCAATCCACTTTATTTTGGCCTAGTAAACGTTTACGTTGTTTTCCTATTGAAATTCCAGGATTTCGGTGACGTCATACCTGGACACGGAGGAATCATGGATCGTTTCGATTGCCAGTACCTCATGGCTACATTCGTCAACGTGTACATTTCCAGTTTCATTCAGACGTCCTCTCCTCAAAAGATACTTCAGCAAGTTAGTTGAATTCTTAGTTTCAATGTATCTATTGGTATCGATTTCTAGTCAAATATCAAAAGCCTTTTGTAAGACAAGAGATCCGAATTCTTCATCGAACTCTTCTTCAGCAGGTGTTGAATCTGAAACCCGAACAGCAGCTCTCGCTTTACTACATGCTGAAAGAAGCTCTCGTCAACCAAGGTATTCTTGCCCAGCACTAGATGCGCCGATATTCATCACGAAACGACAACTTTTGAATCGACGGGTTCTTCAAACGAACAAAATACTGAACAAATTCGGTATAGAATTATTTTGGAGGGACGGTAGTCTGTTGAGAATTATTCTAATTTGTGCCCTTTTTACCCTAGGTATTAGTCACCTTAGCCTTTTCCATTTGACGTAGTTACCTGTAATGTTCTAATTGTTGGTTAAACCCCTCAGAAATCTCGTCGTTATTCCGTTAGCTCATATTATCGTACGTTAGAGTTTTAAGAGTTTCAGAAATACGCGATGCGTAGAAGTGCATCGATGCCCGAAGGCTAAGATTAGTGACCGCGGCTGAAAATCAAAAAACGGTCGCATTTGCGAATTGCCGACGTTCGAATTTGTCTCGCGTTGTGGTTGGCATAAAACTGTCCCGTGTATCCCCCTCAAGGGTTGCGTGCACTTCATCAGCCTGACTCCGATTGGTATCTCCGCCTATTTTCTGGGGTGCGTTCACCCCGCAGACATCGAAGTGCAATGTTTCGAACCAAAATTCAATAGATGTACCTGAAGCTGTGATTGGTTCGTGAAGGACTCGAATTTCTTCAAAACAAGTTGACTAACATGCAGAAACTGCATTTTTGTGCAAGCGCAAGTAATAAAACTAGTCTAACGTCATCCAATGATGGCCCCTTACGAAATTTATGAGATCCTGGGGGTTGTAGCACAATATTTTACCAACTAATATTAGAGCGTGTAGGACTATCGTAAAGAGTTCTTAAATAAGTTTTGAAGAAAAAACTGGCGTACCTTGAAGCTTTTTGCGATTGATTGTGAATTCCCTGCAACTTTTTTTAGACCTTCATGCAGGCCGCTATAGAATTTATCGTCTCTCATTCTAGAACTGCTCCGGAACAATGAACTTCTCAAATCTTACCGATAAACCTTCATACAATCTACCTTGAAGCATCTTGAGACAGAGTCAAGAAGTGTTGCAAAGAAGTTTGAGTCTTAAAATAGGCTGTGAGGAGCTTTGAGATCGTGGGGCATCAAGACAGGCCGTGGGGAGCATCAAGAACAGTCGGAGGAGATAAGTCATGCGGGGCATCAAGATAGGTGGCAAAGAGCTTCGAAATAGGCCGTGAGGAGCTTCAAGATAGGTCGTGTTGATCAGGTTAGGTTGTGGGGCATCAAGACAGGTAGAGGGGAGCATTAAAAACAACCTGAGGGTGTGAAGATGAGTCATGGGGGGCATCAAGAACAGCCAGAGGAGGGGAAGATTAGTTATGGGGGGGGGCATCAAGATAGGTGGCAAAGAGCTTCAATATAGGCGGTGAGGAGCTTCAAGACAGGTCGTGGGGGGCATCAAGACAGGCGTGGGGGGCATCAAGAACAGTCGGATGGGGGGGGAAGATAAGTCATGGGGGGCATCAAGATAGGTGGCAAAGAGCTTCGCTATAGGCTTCAGGAGAGGCCGTGGCAGGAATCAAGATAGGTCAAAGGGCTTTTACATGTTCCTCAAGGAGTCTTCAAGATATGGCGTGGGGGCATCAAGACAGGTCATGGGAGGGGGGGGGAATCAAGATATTTCAAGATGGTCGAAAAAGCTCTAATACAAGCGTGAGGAGCTTCAAGCATAGTTGGTGGTGTGGGACAAGATAAAGCATGGGAGGCGACAAGATAGGTGGCAAAGAGCTTCAATATAGGCATTGAGGAGCTGCACAGGAGATGCACATGCGGTGAGGAGCTTCAAGAAAGGTCTTGAGGGGGCCTTAAGATAGTTTGTGAATGCATCAAGATATTTCACGGGGGCATCAAGATAGGTCGTAAAGAGCTTCAATTTAGGCTGTGCGGAGCTTCAAGATGTGCTGTGAGGAGCCCCGATTGCTAATATTGGTTGGTAAAATAATTACTGCTATGGCCCCTGTAGTTGAAGGCTCATCAAGCTGACAGAGGTTCAAGCATAGTTGGTGGTGTGGGACAAGATAAAGCATGGGAGGCGACAAGATAGGTGGCAAAGAGCTTCAATATAGGCATTGAGGAGCTGCACAGGAGGCGCACATGCGGTGAGGAGCTTCAAGAAAGGTCTTGAGGGGGCCTTAAGATAGTTTGTGAATGCATCAAGATATTTCACGGGGGCATCAAGATAGGTCGTAAAGAGCTTCAATTTAGGCTGTGCGGAGCTTCAAGATGTGCTGTGAGGAGCCCCGATTGCTAATATTGGTTGGTAAAATAATTACTGCTATGGCCCCTGTAGTTGAAGGCTCATCAAGCTGACAGAGGTTCAAGCAGCCCGTAGTGCAATTGAGTCAACCAAAATTGCTTTGGATGAAATTGCGTTTCTTTGGAACCAGCTCTACTCATGTGGGCATGTTGCTAATCAAAATACGCGATTCGCCGTCATTCATTGAGAAATTTCCCCCCATCGGCACCAGGGATTTCTTGGTCATTCCACTGTAAAAATAAAAGGATAACGAATGCAGGTATATAAATGGCTTTATTCGCCTGAATTAGAAAAGTAAGAGTATCATTTTAGTATTCGATGAAATGTTGTGGATTTCTTGTCTAGAACTTTTAAAAAGTTAGGTTCATTTTCGATTTTTTTCATCGTTAATCTCACATTGGCCATAAGCAAGTGGTCAAAACTTTACTCGTTTAGCGACCATTTCTTACACAGGGTACGGGTCTTTTAACGGTGTGGAAATGAGATGGTTATTTACTTTTTGCTAATTTTTTTTTTGGTTCATCAGATTTTATTTTCAGTATTTTTAAAACTATTACTGATTAGCGATCGTGAGAAAAGTGTTCAGTCCTGTGTTGTTGTAGGGGTCCTTCAAAAACCGGTCATGTGTGCCGCCAATTTGATTTTTCGTCTGCTATACCTCAACCTATTACAATTCCGCGACCCTTAAATTCAGGTTGAATTTATTCGAACATATTCTTGAGCGGAAATCAACTGTGGGATTTATTATGGAGTTTTGCGAATGGAAATGGCGAATTTTTTCCCCTCAACTTAACCCAAAAGATGAAAGCGGAAAAATCAAAATTGAGATCGAGCATACCGGTGTTTTTGGAGCCTTACTTATTGTATGTTGAACTGTTTATAGGAAGATTGTATTGATATATCGACCATATTGTATAAAAGATAGGTAGTGGTTATAATTTTCGAAACGCTAGATTTTCTTTAACGACGTTCTAACTGACTAATACCATTCGAAGGATTATAGTTCAACGCAATTTTTTCCTCAATTTTTTTCAAATTTAAAGAATAATAGAAGCAGCTGTTCGTGTGCATTTTTGTTTGCCTCTCAACATAGAAACAGCTTGATAAAGAAATATGAAGGCCGCATCGTAAGTTCGAATGCAATAATGCATTATGTCTGTCTCTGAAAGTTCTCAATTTACCTTTTTTCCAAATTCGTAGCCAGGATATTGACAATTTGAATGAATTTACCAAAATAAAAATCTGAGTCAAGTTGATATGGAGGTGAGATTGCCTGGTATTCGAGTTATGCCAGGAAAGAAGAGTTAACTATTCGACGTTGAGACATGATGACACAATGTGTCATGTCATGATAGTTCTGTTCTTTGTAAACCATCAACTGCATAAAAAGGAGAGATAGCTGCATTTTCTTGCTCTTTTTGAGATAGTGTCTTTGGTCGAATGCAGCAAATCAGCGGGCTGTATCGATCGATGCCCAGAAAATGAAAAATTGACTACCTACTGAGTTTCCGGTCAATTGCTTGTGCCAAAGTGTATCCGTTTGTTTGTAATAGTTTGAGTTTAGCGCTAAGCGAGTCACCTTCGCCGGTGAGCAGGGCTTGCGAAACTGTGAGCAAAAAAAAAACGGTTATAACTATAACCGTCGTTTACAAAATTGTCAAAACAGTTTTTTTTGCTTTGCCTCAAACTGGCTTTTGCTAGGTGAAAGGGGGAGAGGTTGGCGAGTTGGTGCAATTTCGATGTAATTTCAATGCAGATCAAAACACAAAAGTTGATGTGCTCACACTCACATTGCACAATTTTTCGCGTCATACACCAAAGCAATGGGTCATTTTTTTATTTCTGTTTCGGATTTTTGTTTTCTTGCCCCGAATAAATTTTTTTATTTTTGCTCGAATGTGAAACAGGCTAATGATGCAATTTGCGAGTTCTCCGATGCGTAACACTAAGAAAACTCAATTTTCACGTCGCTCTCTCACTCGCTAAATCTTCATTCACGGCTCGACCAAACGCGATTTGGAGCTTTAAATGTAAGTTTATAGGTTTTTGGAATACTGACTCGTGATGTTGAGTTTGAGTCCAAAAATATTATATTCTGACACCCTCAAAACGCCCCGGCACTCAATATTTTCTGTCTTGCTTTCATGACAGTTCGTTTATGTTACGAAATTCCGAATTTCTCCTTTTTCTATTACTCATAATTTTGCCCAAATTTGGTTTGTGTTAGAAAACGCTCGAATATTTCCTGTACAATACGAGTTCTTCATAAAAAGGATATTCTTTTCTGTTATTGTACCAAAATCGTTTCCAATGTTCAGTTCCATAACCCCTTTAACGTTTCATTAATAAGATTGGTCAGGGTTGGTCAACGGTTTTACCATTCCAATTTGTTTTCTCAACGCTAATTTTGAAATGGATATTGTTGGAATATATATTATTTATCAGGTTTACTCGTGCACGATTTTATTCTGATGCGAAAATCACCAAAAACACATTAGGTACGTTAGACGTGTTGTAGGTAGTCGGTACAGTGTGTTGATATTCATAAACACGAATGTACTGGTCGATTAATTGTTATGGGCCAAAGTCTTTTTTTATTATTTTTTTATTACAATTTTGTCACATCTATTCTGATTCTAATGAAGCAGTAGTTTGCATTCTAAAGTGCTGATTGTGCACCCTTTCCATGCGGTGGGTTTTTCGCCCGATAATCGAAGTTGTCCCGGGCGTGCCCTGCCGCCCTCAAGAAAAGGGACGGAATTATCCGATTCAAAATTTAAGCTTTGCTAGGGCCCTTCAGCTATGCAGTATCACGAGAACTTGCATCTTCGACAAATTAACCCAAAATATTTCAATTGTCGCACTGGCGGAAATTTTCCCCAAAATCAAAAGTATCTACTTTTTAGTGTGTGAATCAAAAACCCGTTTTCCAACAGTTACATTATGAATAGTTCACATTCAGAGCGAACTATGGGAATTTAAATGCTCAATCCGCTCTTTCGATTCTCACGATCGGCTTACGGAATTTATAATGTTATTTCCTCGATATAATCGACCAGGTGAATGGTAACACCCTGCAGTATATTATTGTGTGTCATAGTTATTAGTCGAAGCTGTCAGTATGGAAATATTCCCACAAATAATGAATGTTCACCAGTAAAAATGAGAAATATGCGTGAAAACAGAATTTTTTCAAGTTGGAATTTTGTTTTTTGGTTACAGAATAGTAAATAAAATCTCTTGTTTAAAAAAGTCCAATAAAAGGTTCCCTTAAAAACTAAAAATTATGGATTAAAAGTAATCGTTCCATAATTTTCAAAGCCGAGAGAACAACCTTTTGACTGGAAGAACAATTCTGTTTTTCATCCATGTTTTTCATTGTGTCCCATGAAAAAAACAAATGTTTGGAAATTTCTTTAATGTACGTGTAGCTGTACAAACAAATTTACAGTGCTCGTTGTTGTTATACATTTCGTTGTCATTCGTCATGTGCAATCTCAAAATAAAATCAGATCTCAAAACAGATTACGAATAGATTAACCAATTACACCTTTGATTCAATCTTTCGCTCCTTAAAACTTCATCGAGTTGAAAAAAAATGAAAATTCTGATTCAACTCTCAATCCCATGGTGTTTCGATCGTATTTCGATTCGACTGATTCTATATCGCGTTGCACAAATTTCGAATGCAACCGTCAAAATCGATAAGGCCAAGCCGACGAATAGCACTCCAAAAGCGACATTGGTCGAATAGAGGCTGGCACTGACAAAATTTGGCTCCGCTATCGGTGCCGGCTTTTTGGCGTTCCATTTCCGGTCCTCGTGGCATAATATTCCTGCCTCCCTCAGCAAAAGCAACCTGCACGACAATGTTATTCGTTAATTAAAATTTTCAATTTAAATTAGCCAGTGAAATTTTTTAATATGGTCAAGAAACATATTTTTTTCTTTCGCATATTTTTTTTTATATTTTCCCTTTTTTTTGTTATTAAAAAGTCGTCTCACCCTCTGAAAAATTGTTCTTTGAAGAGGAAATTCTTCCGAACGAATGTTCCGACAAGGAAGGGTTTATGGACGGCCACTTCTCTCAGATCGATCTTTTCCCTATCGCTCGTCATGTCGTCCAAAATGCCGTAGACGTTTGACACGTATCCGAAATAGGCGGCATTCTCGTTTTTGATTTTTCCACCACCGGTCTCGAGATCGTAGTACTCAATGTTCACTCGGCAACCTTCGGATTCGGTTTCGCAGTTGTGGTAAAACCATTCAGTCGGTCGACTGTAGTTTCCCTGTCAAGCCGAAGAAAATAGGCCCAAAAAACGTAATTTTTCATAAATGATTAATTATACATTTTTCATTTGTTGCTTATAAGAAAAAATCACATTAAACGGATAGGTACATAGCAGGTGACAAAAATTTACGAAACATAATTTTTACCCCAAGTTGATACCGATTGTAGGGAGTGTCGTGAGCGGCTATCGTTTCCTTCTTGTCTGCCAACTCGGGAAACGATCGCACTTCTTTTTGTGATGGATTGAGCATGTAGATTAGAAGTCCCGTATTGTAAAACATGTACAGCAGCGTAGTGAGTATGAGTAGCGACAGGTGGGCTATCCGCAACGATATACTGTCGTACGTTTTTCCTAGGCCTGAAACAATTGTTCAACTTGGGGTATGGACATTGAACTTGAACATTAAACATGAACATTGAACATGAAAATTTAACATGTACATGAACATTGAACATGAAAATTTAACATGAACATGAACGTTGAACATGAAAATTTAACATGAACATGAACATTGAACATGAAAATTTAACATGAACATGAACATTGAACATGAACATTGAACATGAACATTGAACATGAACATTGAACATGAACATTGAACATGAACATTGAACATGAACATTGAACATGAACATTGAACATGAACATTGAACATGAACATTGAACATGAACATTGAACATGAACATTGAACATGAACATTGAACATGAACATTGAACAATGTACATGAACATTGAGCATGAACATTGAGCATGAACATTGAGCATGAACATTGAACATGAACATTGAACATGAACATTGAACATGAACATTGAACATGAACATTGAACATGAACATTGAACATGAACATTGAACATGAACATTGAACATGAACATTGAACATGAACATTGAACATGAACATTGAACATGAACATTGAACATGAACATTGAACATGAACATTGAACATGAACATTGAACATGAACATTGAACATGAACATTGAACATGAACATTGAACATGAACATTGAACATGAACATTGAACATGAACATTGAACATGAACATTGAACATGAACATTGAACATGAACATTGAACATGAACATTGAACATGAACATTGAACATGAACATTGAACATGAACATTGAACATGAACATTGAACATGAACATTGAACATGAACATTGAACATGAACATTGAACATGAACATTGAACATGAACATTGAACATGAACATTGAACATGAACATTGAACATGAACATTGAACATGAACATTGAACATGAACATTGAACATGAACATTGAACATGAACATTGAACATGAACATTGAACATGAACATTGAACATGAACATTGAACATGAACATTGAACATGAACATTGAACATGAACATTGAACATGAACATTGAACATGAACATTGAACATGAACATTGAACATGAACATTGAACATGAACATTGAACATGAACATTGAACATGAACATTGAACATGAACATTGAACATGAACATTGAACATGAACATTGAACATGAACATTGAACATGAACATTGAACATGAACATTGAACATGAACATTGAACATGAACATTGAACATGAACATTGAACATGAACATTGAACATGAACATTGAACATGAACATTGAACATGAACATTGAACATGAACATTGAACATGAACATTGAACATGAACATTGAACATGAACATTGAACATGAACATTGAACATGAACATTGAACATGAACATTGAACATGAACATTGAACATGAACATTGAACATGAACATGAACATTGAACATGAACATTGAACATGAACATTGAACATGAACATTGAACATGAACATTGAACATGAACATTGAACATGAACATTGAACATGAACATGAACATTGAACATGAACATTGAACATGAACATTGAACATGAACATTGAACATGAACATTGAACATGAACATTGAACATGAACATTGGACATGAACATGAACATCAACATGAACATCGAACATAAACATCGAGCATGAACATCGAGCATGAACATCGACCATGAACATCGAACATGAACATCAAACATGAACATCGAACATGAACGTGAACATTGAACATGAACATTTAACATGAACATACATCGAACATGAACATCAAACATGAACGTGAACATTGAACATGAACATTGAACATGAACATTGAACATGAACATTGAACATGAACATTGAACATGAACATGGAAATGAACATGAACCGTAATTTGAACCTTGCTGTGCGAACGCCCCCACGACGACCAATACGCTGCTGGGTACTGACGCCTCATTGTGCTCTTCACAGTTTTCCGGGTAAATCGTTTTCAATGAAAAACTAGCCACGAAAGTGGCGATCAGTGCGAGGCATAGTGAAACCCCCCAGACAGAGCCGGAAAATTGCGTATACAGAACGTAAGGCTCCAGGTATGTTTGCGGGCTGCTGAATACGAATGCTTGCCTGGAACGACACATGGGAATAGTAGATTGAGTTCACTTTGAAATTTTATTACAAAAGTACAAAAATTATTCAGTAGATTTTCTTTGGGGTTTTCATTTTTACACCAGCATAATCTACAAACGGAAAGACTTGGACACCGGATGGCGAAACTGTAATATGGGACTTGTTCCATGTCCGAATACCTAATAAATCTTCCGAGTTTGACACAGCACCTGAACTTCAACAATGGAGGGAGATACTCGAAAGTATCCAATCCCGATGGTAAGAATTCGGCAGGATACAGTCCGACATCGTCGGACAAGTTACTCAATGATCCAAATTGGGTCCCATTCATGTCGTAGTTGATAGAACCGTTGACGGTTGCATATACACGATGCACTGATTCCAAACCTGTCAAGTGCAATTCCCAGCTGGAACAAACAAGCGATTCGGTAACTACTGAAAAATTCGAAAATTAAAATTTCGATTTTTTCCTCCACGAGACTATTCCACTTACTCGAAATTGTAAACTGTTTTCAGGAGATTGTGTAGGACGAAAGAAAACTTCATCAAATTGTCGTCAACAAATTCACGATCAACATCTTCCAAAGTTTGGAGAAGTTCGTCATTTCTTGTACGACTATCCTTCAACTGGAATCAGGGATGATCAATCAAGAATCAACTTGAAGTAGGTATGACAATTTTCGACGGATCGCTTTTATTTTTACTCCTTAGCTGATTTTTGTACCCGGGGATGAAGAATAAAATTAAGTAGGTTCAAATACTGTACAATGTAAAACAAATTACGATAGATTACTTACGCTGATCGACCCTCGAACAGTGACGCCTGGCAGTAACTTAGGTCCAGGATCCTTCAACATTTCCAGCCCATGCGAGGAGTTCCAAGTCATGATGGGGTCTGACCGGCTATCATAAACAAGTACACTTGCCCAATTATTTTCAAATTCTTTGGCAACATACGATTCAAAAACAGAATTCGAAATATCTCGAGGCAATAATTCTTCTACTGTTTTTGAGAGATCGTCACTGGATATGATGAGGATCGCGTTCCTTCTGAAGGCTTCTGGTAGCTGAAACAGGCAGAAGGTAGATTCCACAAATTGAGTTTTTTTTCTTCTAAAGATAACTTAACTGTAGTTTCCGTGATGCACCGTTATGAATAATAAATAATTATGGATACAATAATTTATTAAATAAATAAAAAAGAAAAATTAAGTAAGGTTTAATTTATTATTAATTAATTAGGTATATTTATAATAAATAAATAACAAATTTATTATAATGAATAAATAATAAAGCGTAAGGATTTGAATCAATTTTCGAAATTGACCAATAAAGCGTGCAGAATGGATGTAATATTTTTTAAATAAATTAAATAAGATTTAATTTATTATTAATAAATTTTCATTTATAATAAAAAATTAAATAATAAATAAATAATTTATAAATGATAGATAATAAGTTTATAATAATAATAATAAAGCGTAAGAAATTAAATCGTTTTTTGAAATTGACCAATAAAGCGTGCAGAATAATTCTTCAGAATAATAATAATGAATTATTCATTATGGAGGACCCATTGACCTCATAGAGGGGGTCCTGCGCAAGTGCCGAGGTGTTGTGAAGTGTGACTCTCGTGTAGCTTCAAAAATAGCTGCAGACTTTTAGTATATCAGAAATGAGAATTTAAGTACTTAGTTATTACATTTTGCAGAGCAACCGGCATTGGACAGCCGAGGTTCACGACTAAACCCGTCAAACCAGATATTGTCGCAATTGTTGGGAGCGTGGTTTGTAACGAAAACAGCATCTCAGACTGTTTCCTCCACTCCGCCAGGCCATTGCCTGTTAGGAAGGGGCAGCAATTGTCAAACATTCGAAAAAAGACAATGATCATGTTGGTGATTTGTGTTTTTTGCCAAGATCTTTGACTGGAATACAAGAAGAGGAATAAAACTCACTTTGTAGACGACATGGCAAAAAATGAATCGTTCTCACATTTTTGAAAATGAAGAAATCTTTCAAAAACAATTCAAAATCTGGGACGTTGGACGCCGGTGGTATCAAAAGTAGACCGAATAAAAAATACAATTCCATGATGACGGCCAATATGGGAATGACGGGCTAAAATAGCGACCCTGCAACCTTCAAGGTGATCGATTAACATTTTTTCAAGGTAGGACATCAAAGACGTCCCAGCAGTTGACGGGTCTTAGTCTCAATTTCTTATGCATCAAAGAATGGTTGATGTTGACAGGTCCGTTTATCGTCTGCGATTGTCAATTTCGCTGTTTGGCAATATCGGGTTAGCAATTATAGACGGATTTTCAAAATGGAGCTGGATTTTAAATGTCCAAGATATTTACCGGAAATTTGAAGGCCAGCACTTCATGGATAAAATCGCAACACCAGCCATCTCGTATAAAACACGGAGATAGCTGTTATTCTAAAATAAGTGACCCCATACGAAAAATTCCATTCAAATTTAACCCCCCTCCCCTTTTGTAACAATGGGTGAAATTTAGGATGAAATCAATAAATTCACAATTTTAATAATTTTATTATAAGAACGTTGATTACAATAAAAGAAGCAGTCGAACTAACGATTTATAAATGTGTAAACGTACGATTAGTCCATTTAAACATATTGTGCTCAACTGATAGTAGATGAGATGGTAAGACAACCTTTATCAGTCATAAAATGATCATCTCTACCAACCGGCAAAAAACTGTACAGTCAGCGGCAACAGAGAAGCACCGTGAGTTCTTACGGTATAAAACCAATATTGCGCGTAATTCCCCAAATTTAGATTATTGTTACCATTTAATTTCTAATCGGACCTGTCAGCTGTCCGAAACTATTTTTTACAATTTCAAAAGTATCACAATCATGTCCGAGATCAACGGGCTTGGGGTAGGGGAGAAGTGATTTGCTGAATAAAATTGTAAAGTTTTGTTGTGGTTGAGGGTGAGAGATATACTTCCTCTCTATTCTCTAGCGGTAGACTGAATGATACAGTAGCAGCGTCACTTTCAAACGAGCCAAATGAATGAATAAGTAAAATAAAATGGTAGAAATTAAGCTAACAGAGGATAAATTCGATATAACGGGAGACATTCTAGAAATTCGTAATTACAGGAGTCCAGTAGTACATAATGTTTATCGATGAACATCACAAAAAAAGTAGTAAATAACAGCTAAACCCCCAGAAAGGCATTTTAGACAGTCGCTAAAGGGATAACCTCAATTGTAGAGACCTGAAAGTCGTTTATTCTAGGTCCTCATCAAAGAAATGTTAGCGTGTTTGCGAAAAATAAAATAAAGGAGGCCTATTCATTAGAAGAAATAGCAGTAACGTAAAACTTACGGAAAACCCTATGTCACTACTGTATATTGCAAAAGCATCTCTGCTGAATGGCACAGTTCCTACGTATTGCACTCGAAAATAGTGCTCCGGGAAGGGGGGGGGGTATAGTTTGGCTTATTGCAAAAGAAGTTGGCTTTATTTTTTCGGTATTATCGAATTCACCAGTCATGAGTGACTCGGTAGTTGAGCCAGGAAAAGCTGTCACTATAATCCGTTAATCAAATCGTCATTTCCTCCCTTCCAGAGCCGAATTTCGACCTCAGAAGGGGTCGGACATGACAAAGATCGTTCAGTTAATGCGATACTGAAAGAAACGGTCACGGAAATCGAGAGGAGGAATCGAACCTGGTCCTAGTGCTGCAATAATAACGCCGTCCTAGAACAAACCGAGACACAAATAAATCGATAACCCGGTCTTCAGAAATCTCCGCGAAATCTTTAAACTAATCAAGACTTCGATAAATTTTTAAGAAAAAAGAAAAGAATTAGGAACAATTTAGGTTGTGCATGACAGACAAGGCGACTCGCCCAGTCTTTGAACAGAAGCGGAAAATGAGCGTAATTGGTACCGTAACGTAATTGGTATTTTAAGCGCTTATGCTCGACTCAGCACAAGCGAGCCTCATTTACAACATCATCATCATCATACGACCAAATTCCAAAATCGCAATATTCAAGAACATCGATCATAACGATCGAGCACCTTTTGGAAAACCGATTCGTTGCTCAACGCAAATACTATCCAGGAAGACGAAGCGAACATTAGAGAGTTTTTGGTAATTTCTTACTTTTTGCCTTTTCACAGCACGAAATTAGTAGTTTGTACGATGTAGTCAACTGGCAAATCAAGAAATCCTATAAAAACTCCCAGCTCCCGTTCAACAGTCAACAAAAAGTTCGGATTTGATTTTATTTGCATTAGTTACGTTGATACCAACAAATTCGTACTACAAATATGCACGACTCGTGTACAAATTAGGAGGAGAAAGTTCGTACAAGAGTTTAGAAATTCGGAAAAATCCAGACTTTTGGAAAAAATCCATCTTTGTCGCTTACGGCTAAATTTTCCAAGTAAGTGACAAGAAGCACAAAACTGCCAAAAACTCTCCGCGTACGTGCCAAGGCGAAGGACGAAGGAGTATTTTGTAATGCCAAACTGTCATGATGCCAAAAACTTGCTTTTGTTCATGATGGTCAATTTTTCGGCTTTTAGAAATTGTCTGATATTTTGACCCAGTAAAATTCATTCAGCTTCTTGATTGTATCGACAATCCAATTCGACATGCGCATCAGGCCAACGCTGATCGAGCTTGAATTATTTTTTTTTAATACACGATTTCACGTCTCTGCTAACGTTTCGGTTAATTTATCACCTTCTTCAGAGGTCTGAAATGTTTCCAACACCTTGAGCCGATTTGACATCTAAAGTTTGACATTAATTAATAACCTGTACAAAGTGATTGAAACGGTAAGGTATATCATCCCGATTGAGGACACGATAGGAGGCGTTAAAATGAAAAATATCATTTAATCAGCTAAATCTGGAAAAACTCAATCGGCAATACATCTTTAAAATTTTAAAAAGAAAAACACGAAAGATTCAGCCTTCTTCCTCATGCATCAGTAGCTCAACCAATAGTCCCCATTCAGTTTAAACTAGAATAGATCTGTTTGAGAGACTCAATAAAAACAAAAGTGGCACATCGTCTGTTTCTCAATTAATTGGTGTTGGGGCCCTCTGAATGGAACGCCTCTGCCTCCGAGCATCACAACATAGTTGATTTGTGGTGCCGAGGCCTACAAATCAAAAAGTTTCACAAACTTCAATTTTTTGGCACCTAGGTTCTAATTTAAGGTTCTTGCAAATGAGAATTTGAATAAAATATTTAAAAATCTGTCGGTTATCCATTATTGTGAGTATGGAGCTCATGGTGGCATGTACCCTCACAAGGATGTCCATAAAAAGGGCTGAAATATCGTTTAAGGAAGGCGTCCATCAGAGCGACTCCATCCCAATGAATTGACTCGCATTCGGCAAGCGCCCGATTATCCAAACTCAATTAAAAACGTATAGTAATCGGCCCACGTCTTATTTAAGTACAACTCGACGCTGTCACATAAAATTATATTGGCAACTTGAAATAATAAAAGCCTTTGAATGGTCAAAAAAAGCGTGTCGAACGGAATTTGCGGGAACTGAAAAACGGGATTTTTTCAGGTTATGCTCACGTGTCATTCCTAAGCCCAGTCAAATCGCATTTTCTCTCCCCGTACTTGTACCCCCACACGTTCAGAAACCTGGGGGCGGCAAGGCACGTCCACGGCAACTTCGGGCAAAAAGCATTCCTGAATCAGTTCTAATATTTTCTAAAATTCTTAAAACCTATTAACGAGGCCAATCGTTGAATCAGAGGGGGGGACAACCTTAAAAAACAAGCTCACTCAACTCATCAGCTGCTAGGACTTTTCAAAATTTAGGCTCAACTTCGGACAGATCTAACGACAGAAATTTTATTATCGGACGCTAACATTCGCGTACATCCTGTAGAAACCGGATCGCAGCTGACGTCAGGACAGGGGCAGTCTTTTGTTTTTCGGCGATTAGCTCGAATCCGAAGGGCCGCCGTAGGATTTGCCGACGAGCAACGGCGAATGTGAGCCTGAGTCGGTTTCCGAATTCGAATTGTCGCAATAAGTCGACGGCATCAATTTCGACGACGACCCTCCGTCCTCGTCGCTCTGGCCGAAATCGAATCTTATCTGGACCGGATCTTTGACGACTTCGGCTTGAGCTTTTTTCACGACGTCGATGACGATGGGGTCGTTTTCTTGATCGTCGATCTTTATATTCACCGACGTGTCCTTCCGGTCGGCCGGGTCGCTCGATTCTGCCGACGGTTCGCCGTTCTTCTGACCGAACTTAATGACTATTTCAGACTTTTTGATCTGCAGCTTCAGCACTGAATCGTTTTTATTGGCACTCGACGACGTCGCGTCGGAAGATTTCGCCGTCGCAGGATCGTCGACGGCCCTCGTCGATTTGTTGAGCGGGTCAGCAAGTTCGGCCGTTGTCGTCGTTTTTCCGTCCGTTTCTGAGCACCTGAAACCGAGAAATCGAATCAGTCATACTAGGAAAATTTTTGATTTTTTTTCAATTTTTTGAATTTGTTCAGCTGATTGATTTTTTTTTTGCCAAAAGGCCAACGGAAGAGGTTCTTTAATTTTTTTCTAGAATAAGGAGCTTTGAGGAAGGCCAAAGTTAGGACAAAATCGAAACTATACCTATACCTATCGACCTTTTCTACTGAATAGTACCAAGGACAACTTTTCACTCGAACATCGAACTTTGGAGTTGGTGCCTTAGAAATCTGACAACTCATTCTATGCATTTTGCTGCAGACGGCGTGCGGACAAAATATTTTTATTGCAGATTAGTGTTTTAGACCTTCTTAGACCCTGTTCGAATACGACGTCAAAACACCAACATTCCGACTCACGTCTGTTGTCAATCGTTAGCTCTGAGGGTTTTCCCAAGTTCTTCAAATTGAGAAAAACTAACAAATTTCCATTTATCAAAGAGTTCGTTCTGATCGACTGGAAAAAATCATGGTAAAAAAGAAAAAAAGTTAAGTTTTGCCTGTTTTCTCTTCAACATATTTTTTTCTTGTATTACTAAAAAAAAAAAAAAAAAAAAACCGGATAAGGCACTCATGGTACAAGTCGCGAGCTTTTTAACGGTGTCCTCAGATTTGAGTTTACTCGAAAATTGAAGGATCTACAGCCAATTTAGTGAGTTAAGGTCGAAAACGCAAAAAGTCCTAAAACAGGGTTTTTTAGCGGGCTAGGAAACAATATCCGCGAGAAAGATTTGCTGGAAATGACTGGTGGAATATTCCTCTTCATGTTCAGGAAGTCATTCTGAGTGAAAGTGTATGAGTGGACATTTTTCAACCCCTTTTTCAATTTTTGGACGATAGCAATAATCCATTTACTTCGTAAGTATGGAAGTGAAAATAATTCAAATTCGATTTTTGACCCGATCGCTAAACGATCTGTTCCATTGCTAGGTAACCAGTCTGTGGCTTCTCAAGATAGATGCTCAACTCGCGCTCTGAGGAAATGAACGATAAGCCAGATGAAATATTTGTACTTCACCTAGGGGGATTTACGGATTCGCTTTTGCCGATTTTTATGTGCCAAGAAGTCGACGAGTTGTCATCGTTGCGCTGACTGTTGCCCGGGGCGACGGCGACCGCGTCCAAACTACCGCCGCCATCTTCGTTTTCGTTCTGGACGCGAACGCGACTGCTGCTCTCGTCGTTGAAGAAAATGTGCAAGTTTCTGACGCCTTTCAAGTCGATGCTCGTCTCGTCGCAAGAGTCCGAATACTGGCGGACGGGGAAATCCGACGAGTAAAGGCTCGGGCCGCATTCGAGAGGCATTGGCGGCCCTGAAGCGTACACGTACGGCAGCACAGGGCTAGGGGGCGCCACTTGTTTTTCCGGCGCATTTTGCACGTAGATCACTCTGGGAAAATCAATAATACGGAGCTGCAACCTGGTTTAGCTAACTGAGATCTGGCTGAAAATCATTGTTTTCGGAGCCAATGAAACTGCGAGGTGCGAGACATTCGGATAAATTCTCCAACAATACCTGTTGAACGCTTTCCATCTCTGGCAGATCTGCATGTAGGCTTTGCATTGGATGTACATGAAAACCACTCCACCGGTGAAGCCGATAGCAACAACGATGAGTTTCGTCCAGAACGGCCATTCGAGCAGGCCGTACTGAATTTCTTCGGCCGTCCTGTGTATCAGTACGTACAATGACCAAACGACGCACGTCAACGCTATCGCGTGGAACATGACTGCGCAGAGGAGCTTCCTCCGTTCAAATCCAGTCATCTCCAATGGCTCCCACTGAAAATGATGAAAAACAGTCAATTGAGGGGTGGGGGTGAAATAACGGATGAAAAGTTTATGACGTAAAAAGTTTGGCCAAATAAACTGAAACCACGCTCTGCTACCAAACTAAAAGTAACACTATCACCATCCAGTCAGTAGAGGACTTTTATAAATTTCCAATAAGATTGATTTTATGACTTTTGATTGTAGGCTCAATATTTCTGGAGCAACAGACAGACAAAAAAACGCTCAAAATCAGTTCAATGATAAAATGATCTCCTACCTCCATGAACGGCTTGGTCTTGGTTTGCATTATGAACTGGAATTTACACAGTTCGCAACATCGTATGTTGGATGATTTTATCCATTGTTGGAGACAGGATTGGTGTACGTAGCGTAACGAGCCGGCGCAATAGCAAGGCGCAATCAGCCCGCATTCTGAATCGCCTTCGCAGTGACAAATCCGACATATTTCCAGGCTCGAATTTTGACTAGACGTTTGCGATTCGCTTCGACACGATTCCTGGCTTTTGCTCAGCTGAATGCAAGTCTGGAAAAATGATAAAGATGTATGCCTACCGATGGCGCGTAGATATGGAGCGAAGACCTTCCTTATTTTGATGAATTTGGATAACATTTCCGGTATTATTTGGTACCTATGTTATTTTTCGAACGATCACAGTTCACCTCGATAAGATGGAAGTAAGATAAATCCAGTATGAGGGCAGTAAAATAAAATCTTTTGACAAAGTAAACACTTTTTTGTTTCAATTTTCTACCGACGCTGGAGCAAACGTTCATTTCAACACCAAATCGGTAAAACGATCAAATTTAACATTTAAAACCATTATATTATATAGGCCAAACAATTTGGCACGCCAGCGGCAAGTATTTAAAGACAAAAATACCCGCCTCGACAGTGACGTTTTGATTGATGAGCCGTATGAAGTAGGACGTAACGGTTTCATCGAAAGGGGCAACTGATGTCAGGCAGCAGCTGTTTGGAAGGGTAAATTTGAAAAAATATGACTTACTAATTGCCCCAAAACTTCTTTCGCTCCGTTGTCATCTCGAGATTCACACGACACTGGAAGTGTCATAGCGGTCGAGGATTTTGTGGCTGTTTATGTCGTCAAAATCGTCATCCTAAAGGGCAGGGATGTGAATACAGAAATCTGAAAAAATGCTACGTAGGCTGAGCCCGAGTAACTTTGGAATCTAATAATACGACGGGACAATCAACGAAAATAGCATCGAATAAGGACGAAAGCCGAGGGACGACTGTAGTAGGGCAGCCTACACAACCCAGCTCATATCCCAAGGCAAACGAGGTAGGCCGAATTTCGATGACCATCAAACAACTCGACCAAACTACGATTGTTGAATAATTTTGTTGACTCACCTCTGAATTTCTGGTGGTTTTGAACAAGTTTAGCTGGCTCTGTTGTTCTTTTTTCGAGCTTCAGAGAAACAGGTGACCGTCTCCTTATCACTGGGGTCGGGGCCACGGAAAGAATAGAAGATCACGAGCACCAAAGATCCAAAGAATCTACAAAAACGTGTAATGCTCCTTCGTCCTTAAAGGTCACCACCAATACAAGCCAGTTCAACTTATAGTCGCGATTATTTCGAAATTAAAAATAAAAAAGAGCCAGGTCAACAAAACACGCACAGGCAACGGATCCATCTTTGAACCTAAGAAAAAACATTCGGAAAAATCGTACTCTGAACGATACATCGTTTGAACATCGAACAACACAAGACTACTGGTTGGGAGAAAGGACTAATTTAGCTCTTATCCTTACTTAAATTCCTTCTCTTCTACGGGTGTGCTCTTCAATGTATGTGTTTGTAAGAGCCACCTAAAGTAGGTACACCTCGGTTCTAACATTTGCATGTTTGATACCTAGCAGATTATTACTCCGGTTGGAATTAATCATTGAATGCCCACATTTTAGTTGTTACAACCGACAACCTGTGGAATGAGGCAAGTCGGTCAACGTTGGCAACCCTGTACGCGTGTCCGTAACTCGTCAGCTGTGAACGGTAGCTGTTCGTTTCTAGGGGAACCGAATGGGAGGAGAGAACGCCGCGCCTGCGCTTCAGCAACTGGGAAGCCAACAGGTGTCACCATGTTGGGAAATTTACCGTCGCCCAGGGAAAAACGTATGACAGTTTCGCTACCGTTGGAACAGTTGGTAGGAATTAAATTAAAAATGTTTTTGGACATGATAAGCACCTACCTACTTGCAGCAAAAACAGTTGAAACAAAAGTTCCCTCCAACTTGGTGCATAAATTGTTTGTGGAATTTTGAAAAAATATTTAAAAAATGTTCAAGACTGTATCTTTGTTGAACAATTGTTGAACAGAATTGTTCAAGACTGTAGGTATTTGAATTGTTGACTTAATTGATTTGATCACTTTACTTATCCCTTATAGCACGATTTCTTGTTTTCGCCAAAAATTTCTCATTTAATAAATTACGGGAAAATGATTAAAAAATCTAAGAATTCGGGCAAAATTCCCGACCGATAACATACCTAGCTTACCTACACACCTACTTGGAAAAAATATTAGACTGAAATTATTTTACAATGGGCAAATTCAGTCAGAATACTTTGAATTTGGAAGGACCAACTCTCGAAAGTTGTTTTTACAATTGAGTGCATGACCCGCATACGAGTAGTTTTGGTGGCTCCCCAATGGTAGCCATCCTCATCCTTAGCATGAACCCCGGGTGCTGTCATTTTTCCTCAAGCCAAGCTTGACTTGTAGTTGCAGCCCTCTAGCTTGACATGTAGCCCTCTAGACTATTATAGTCTAGCTATAATAGCTCTCATTTTTACGTTTTTTGCAGTCCAGGCCAAAGTTCGAGTCAAAAAAGAGAAACCCCCTCCCAGCAAACCAAATAATATTTTCCGTTCAACCCAAGACTGACATTCGGCCTGCTGGGAACGCTTTCGGAGGGGAAAACTGGTATAACGAAAGGGAGATTTATGGGCGCTGTGGTAGCTCTGCGAGTGGTAGCAACCACCCGAAGAGGGGGGAGGTTCCGGAACCGACTACCGACTCCGCGTTGGCAGGCCGAGCCACCGCAGCCCGAACGAAACGAAAGACTCCAGTTCCAGTCGTAGAGTAGTTCCATGCAGCTGAGACGCTCGCCGTGCGTATCCTCGTGACCGAAGCGAACAATAACCAACTGAGTGCGTGCAAAAAGTGTTAAGATTCTTGGGAAACATTTTCCCAACAGTGCGCGTCGTATGGTACATTGATATTTTTTCCGGTGTTTCGCGGACGAGTGAGCTTCAAGTGCTAGCAACATGTTTGATGTGTTCGGGTCTTTGAAAGGCCTGTTACGTATAGACAGTGTTTGCATAGACAACAATGTATTTCGCTTGCATTACAAGGCGACGGTCGTCATCCTCGTGGCGTTCTCGCTGCTGGTCACCAGCCGCCAATATATCGGCGATCCGATCGACTGCATCGTCGACGAGATTCCGATGTCGATAATGGACACCTACTGCTGGATCTATTCGACCTATACGATACCGAACCGACTCACGGGTACCGTGGGAAAGGACGTCGTCCAGCCGGGCGTCGCTTCCCACGTCTCGGGAGAAGACGAAGTCAAATATCACAAATATTACCAGTGGGTCTGTTTCGCACTATTTTTCCAAGCGATGCTCTTCTACATCCCCCGATACTTGTGGAAAACCTGGGAAGGCGGACGTATCAAGATGCTAGTCCTCGACCTGAACTGCCCCGTGGTCAGCGAAGACTGCAAACAGGACAGGAAACGACTCCTCGTCGACTATTTCGCGACGAATCTCCACACGCAGAATTTCTACGCGATCCGTTTCTTCTTCTGCGAGGCGCTCAATTTCATCAACGTCCTCGCCCAGATCTATTTTATGGATTACTTTTTGGACGGCGAATTCTCCACCTACGGGTCGGACGTGTTGAAATTCACGGAAATGGAACCCGAAGAACGTGAAGACCCTATGGCTCGGGTGTTCCCTAAAGTGACCAAGTGTACTTTCCACAAATACGGTCCGTCCGGGTCGATCCAGTCGTTCGACGGCCTATGCGTCCTTCCCCTGAACATCGTCAACGAGAAAATCTACGTCTTCCTCTGGTTCTGGTTCATCTTCCTGACCCTGATCTCAGGTCTGTCCCTCGTCTACCGAATCTGCATCGTGGCCTTCCCTCGCCTTCGCCTCTTTTTGCTCCGCGCCCGTTCACGTTTGTCTCCCCTAACTCAGATAGAGACCATCGCGAACAAGTGCCAGATCGGCGACTGGTTCATTTTCTACCAACTGGGTAAGAACATCGACCCCCTGATTTTCAAAGAGCTTGTCTCGGATCTCGCTAAGAAACTCGAAGGTAAAGAGACTGTTTAGGAAGAAAAAAAATTATTCGCGTAAAGAGAGAATTATTTGAATTAGAGTAGAATACTACCTATTTTCTTGCGGCCAAGAAAGCAAAGATGTAGCTCTGAAATCGTAGAAATTCGAGGAACCGAAGTTCATCCTTCGACGCGATCCTCGCCATGTATCATCTTTACCCTATTTTATTTGTACAAATTGATTTCCTTCCGCGCCTAGAGACAATGCTTGGCCGTCGAGTAGCTTTCGCGCTCCAAGAAAGCGCCCAAAAGCTGCCCACGTCTTTCGTTGTCCCCATACACAAATAATCGAATGTGCCATCGCTTTTTATATGAAAATCCGCACAAGGGAAAATCAGGGGGTTCGAAAGTTCCCCTCAAATCGGTTGTAACCGGTTCGTGCGCCGTCTGAAGCGCGCAAAACATTGTATTACTCATCCAACATTCCTTCAAAACGAAGACAATATCGTATTCTGTAGGCAACACTTTTTAAAAAGACACGAAGAGCTCACGAGAAAACTATGCAAAAGACTGCCAGACTAAGCTTCATGTGCTTCCTGTAAATTATTTTATTAAAAAAATCCGTTTGAATTTTACTGAGCGACCAATGTCTCTGTGAAGTATCGCACAAAAATGGCTCAAATCAGCAATAACATTTTACATATCTTTCTATATGTATCAATTTATGAAAAAACCAATTTCTTTTCCTATGGGTTGTCTAAAGGGGGTTTGACTCGAAATTTTCATCTCGCCCTAGAGTTCCATCGTCCATAATTTTCACCGAATTTCCATTCGATCGGTTAAATTCTATCTGCTGAGGTGAAATTTCGACGAATCGGCTCTCGGGTGAATTTCGTCGGAAGAAGGCGACGATTTTCTTGTTCTGGTTTCAAAGCAAAATCGGGGGATTTGCATTATTTAAGATAGACTTACGAAAAGAAATGTGATCGTAGTAATATTACGTGTAAGGATATTATAATATTCTCTATTAATTTCTTGTTCTATTGTTTAACTTTGAAGAGGAAAAAATGAACGTCGACCATTTGTGTGGGTACGCGAATTATATTGGATTATTCAACATTTTTGTTTAATTGTTTTCGTGATATTGTGTTTTCTTGTTTGCCCACTAGTTTCAGAGTGGGCTGGAAAAATTCTTATGTATATAAATATATATAAATTAGGGAAGGAAAAATTGAAACCGAACATATTCACTTGAAATTCTCTCTACTCTCAAAGCTACTCATATCTATATATTTTTCTAGGATTAGTGCCTTCAATATTTTCCACAAGTTGAAAAATGGGAACAATTAAATGTAACAATGTTGAGCAAATTTATTAACGCATATTTTTACATTCCATCGTCAACTGTACAATCCAAGAAGCAATTATAATATTAACACTTATTCTAAAAGGCCTACCTTCTCCATAAATTTTTGTACAATGTCTTTTCAAGAGAGTTCGGCTGAAAAGCTGCGATATTTTTTGTAAATTATTAAGTAATAAAAGATTTTGCTTGTAAATGAGTTTCATCATATTTTTTATGCTATCCTTTCGCTTCCAATGGCTACAGCGTTCTGGTATTATTGAGATCTAATTTGAGATGCATTAGCATCAAAGTAGCTGGTAATCTTTCCTAAAATGAGGAAGATATCTTTTTAATTCTCTAATCTTATCTGTACACATTGGCTCAAGTCAGGTAAATACGCGAGCGGTATGCTGCTGCATGGTTCAAATAACCGAAGGACGAATGGATAAATTGAAACCCTGCAATTTTGGAAACAACATGATTCTGAATGGTTCCTGCGTTTAGCTTGATTGGCTTGGTTTCGTCTGCGAGTCAATCTAGAGCATCCGAATTATACAAATGATTCATTATTGCCTGACTGATATGGCGTTCCTTATGAAGGAAAAAGTTTCCAGGCCAGTTTGGGTGCGGTTGTCCTTGCGGCCTGGGACCGTATGAGGGCGACACGCTTGTAATGGAAGCTGTCTGGTCGGTGAATGGGTTGCGATGAAAGGATATCGAATGACAAATGTTTTTACTTCCATATTTACAGAGTAAATGGAAGTATTGTGATCGTCCTAAAATCGAGAATCGGAACGGAGCTTCAGAAAAAACTTTTTCTTATACACATTTACTCAGAATCACTTCCTGAACAAGTGTCTGTGTGTCCGTGTGTCCGTTAGTCCGTTAGTCCGTCTGTCCGTCTGTCCGTCTGTCCGTCTGTCCGTCTGTGGTCATTTACAACCAGTGGTGCGTAGATAACACACAATACTTCCATATTTTGAAACGTAAAATTGTGACACAATTTGATCATATTTTGACTGCTTTTGAAAGTGTTTAGGTCAAAAATATCAAAAAATTCAGTATTAAAATTTCAAAATTCGCCCAAAATGAAAAAACGCCACATTTTCGGAATGTAAAAAATATCCACATATTCTGCAAGGTAAAACGAAGATTTTGAGACCAAGAACGCTCAAATCGGTTCATTTTTGCGGCCGGAAAAAAATAAAATAGAAAGCACTAAAAATGCAAATATCTCGGAAGTACTGTGCGTTATCCAAATTCCGATTAAACAGGGTGTTAGGTCTTGCCGAGACTAACATTTCAGTCCAAGAAAATTGAAAAAAGGTTGAGAAATGAGGGAGTTATGGCCATTTTTGTAAATGACCACAGACGGACAGACGGACAGACGGACACACGGACACACGGACACACGGACACACGGACACACAGACACTTGTTCAGGAAGTGATTCTGAGTAAATGTGTATAAGAAAAAGTTTTTTCTGAAGCTCCGTTCCGATTCTCGATTTTAGGACGATCACAATACTTCCATTTACTCTGTAAATATGGAAGTAAAAATGGCCATAACTCCCTCATTTCTTAACCTTTTTTCAAATTTCTTGAACTGAAATGTTTGTCTCTTCAAGACCTAACACCCTGTTTAATCGGAATTTGGATAACGCACAGTACTTCCGATATATTTGCATTTTTAGCGTTTTTTATTTTATTTTTTTCCGGCCACAAAAATGAACCGATTTGAGCGTTCTTGGTCTTAAAATCTTTCTTTTACCTTGCAGAATATGTGGATATTTTTTATATTCCAAAAATGTAGCGAATTTATTTTTTTTGCGAATTTTAAAATTTGCATAGTTAATTTTTTGACATTTTTGACCTAAATACCCTTAAAAACAGTCAAAATATGATCAAATTTTTCCAAATATGTACGTTTCAAAATATGGAAGTATTGTGTGTTATCTACGCACCACTGGTTTTTTCTCAAGATCGTCACTCTCTCCTGTCTCAGTGGAAATTATGATAAAATAACATGTCCATCTTGAAACCAGTGGTGCGTAGATAACACACAATACTTCCATATTTTTAAACGTAAAATTGTGACACAATTTGATCATATTTTGCCTGCTTTTGAAAGTGTTTAGGTCAAAAATATCAAAAAATTCAATATTAAAATTTCAAAATTCGCCCAAAATGGAAAAACGCCACATTTTTGGAATTTGAAAAATTTCCACATATTCTGCAAGGTAAAACAAAGATTTTAAGACCAAGAACGCTCAAATCGGTTCATTTTTGTGGCCGGAAAAAAATAAAATAGAAAACACTAAACATGCAAATATATCGGAAGTACTGTGCGTTATCCAAATTTCGATTAAACAGGGTGTTAGGTCTTGCCGAGACAAACATTTCAGTTCAAGAAATTTGAAAAAAGGTTGAGAAATGAGGGAGTTATGGCCATTTTTGTAAATGACCACAGACGGACAGACGGACAGACGGACAGACGGACAGACGGACAGACGGACTAACGGACTAACGGACACACGGACACACAGACACTTGTTCAGGAAGTGATTCTGAGTAAATGTGTATAAGAAAAAGTTTTTTCTGAAGCTCCGTTCCGATTCTCGATTTTAGGACGATCACAATACTTCCATTTACTCTGTAAATATGGAAGTAAAAAAATCAACGCATAATCATATCATTATATTATAGACGCTTAAGTAGAAACATGATGTACCTACTGTCTTCTACGATTGATACCTAGAAGTGTCATCAGGACGATCGCTGATGTTAACACTTGAGCGTGGATATTATGCATTATACCTACAGAAGAATTCAGGTTATGGGCCGTTGGGTCTAAACACTTACATTGGGAAATATCGCCACAAAAGGGGTTAAGCAGTTTATTGTTTTCATACCATTCGGGAGGGCGACGCTGTAGGTATTCAGTTAGTCTCTAAAATGTCGCGTCACAGGGAATAGATACCTATCAGTCTTTCACCTGCCTGTTACAAAACGGTAAGATATAGAAATCATTTTTGTTTTTGACCTGTAAGTAGGTATAGGTTTCGACGAGCAGAATCCAGCAGTACAGAGCTTTAACAACATCAGCAGAACCCGTGCACAGCTGAAAACCTCAGGAGGATGTGCCTTCAATCAACCCAAATTGAGACAGATTTAAAAAAAAATTATTTTCATAATTAAATGATGGAACACAAATTTTTATTTTTGAAATTTGCAAGGCGTATTGCGTAATCTGCGTTCACATAAGATTTTCACATAAAACTGGTTGCAGTTCACCAACTTTTTCGTTTTTTTTTTTGCGATAATGTAGTCTGTACTGTAGCCACATACCCCCTTTTGGTCTCCACTTGAAACTATAATAAGATTTGCAACCTCTATGGGTGGGGGGGTCCATACTTATTGATATTGATATTCAACTCGTAAAACGACCCTCACTAAAAACATGAACTGAAATGAAACAATGACAATTTTTGACCAACCCTACCTCAGAAGCAATATGGCTTGAAAGCTGGGGTTGCGCTGGAAGTCACAAACTTAGTCGTCACTGAAATTAGTTGCTTTCCTTAAACACAAAGAATCTAATATAAGTAAGCGATGGAGTAAAAAGTCCCAAAATGTCGAGTTTTTTGCTATTTTGGTTGCAACGTCGCGCGATTTTGAAAGTGGAAACCAAAAATTAAAATAAACTCTAAAATAAACTCTAAAAACTTACAAATCCGTTAAGAACCCTTCTTCGGTATTTTTTCTCAAAATCGCGCCTTTCGAACACCCGTTTGATAATCCTTCAAGATTATGCGAGTGAATTTCAGTTTTCTGCAAGCAGAATTATAATGGGAATTGAGTTCGATTCATCTTTGAAATGGGAGTGTTCAGCCGCACGCCTTAATTGTAGGTGTCGTGCCGACGGGTCATTCGAGCGAACAGGAAAATAAAAAGACGTTTTGAAACGATTTGAATAAATAGACTGAGAAGCCTCTTGAGTCTCTTGTTGGCACGAGTCCAAGTCCTCTGTCTTCAAGTGATGCCTTCTGCGCATGAAAAATAGAAGATGTTACAAATCAAGAACCTTTGTTTACACAAGAACACGTCCAGCTTGTGAACAATGGGATGTAATGAGACAAAATCAGAATTTCCCTTCAGTCCCTTTGTAATCTCACGTACATGTACGTTCTTCACCGGCACGAACTGCATTTTGAAATTTGAAAATGAAATAGGCGCAACACGGTCTCGTCGGCTTGAATGCTGTATGCTTTACAAATGACCTAAACTAAATTCAGTTTAGTGGTAGGTATTTGAGTGGAGGGGGGATAGCAGTCGGTATGCCTACTCTGCTACACACGTACCGTTGTACCAATATAATATATTATGTATATTATACAGGGTGCCCGTTTTCGCTGTAAATAAAAATCGTGATAAACTAGACTGAAATTCAGAGTTTTCCTCGTGAGTAGGCAATTTTCACAAAGCGCGGGAGTGGTATTGAATGCCTATGTGAAAAACGTTAACTATTAACCTATTTTCCTAATAAAACTAAACTGGAGTCTTTGCATCATGCGTTTGTATGGATTCCATACTATGGAATAGGGAAGTAAAAACTAATATAATACCCATTAAATAAACGGATATAGGCACCAGTTTAGTTTAATTAGGAGAATAATGGACGGTTTTCCACATATTAAACATTTTCTTACTTTTCAAAATTGCCTATCCATAGTTTGAAATAGAATAATCGTGTACTTTGGTACGTAGAAATACTCTTATTTCGAGTTCAGTTTACCACAATTTGTACTTACAGCAAGTGTGGGACATTGCAAGTACGGTTATAGTAGAGTAGGTATGCCTACTACACAGACAGAT
The DNA here is from genome assembly GCA_036186465.1 of Nesidiocoris tenuis. NCBI lineage: Eukaryota > Metazoa > Arthropoda > Insecta > Hemiptera > Miridae > Nesidiocoris > Nesidiocoris tenuis. The sequence goes on along the minus strand of AP028912.1, from coordinate 6,713,061 downwards.
ACCTTAAGAGCCTACCCCATACGCCAGGCACTGCATATCAAATATGTGCATACGTAAAAAAATGGTACGCAGATTAAAATATTTCAGTGAATGTCAGAGGGCAATGGGGTTCAAAATGTTAGCTATTAAAATATTTCAATTAACTCAGTTAATATGGGATTACAATTATTTAGAGCGAGGAAATCTTGACAAAAACCGATCACATGGGTACATTATTTCTGGAAATAATGTACCAAAAAACCGTAGGTTGTTAGCCGCATATTGAATGGAATAATGCAGTCGAGGCTTCCGCCAGGCTGCATGCTTTTAAGTTGTGGTCTTCTCGACTTGGAAGCCTTCTCGTTGGCATGGGTCGGGCTGAGGGCATTGCGAGGGCCGCAGACACAGAAGACACCGCCTCGCATGGTCTTCTTATCCGCCGTGAAAGGGAGACAGCGGCCCCAAGATGGCTGCCCAGTGGCCCCCGAACCGGTCCTGGAAAAGGCAGCCGGGGTAGGGAGTCCTGGAGGAAGGAGCCGAGAAGGAGAACACGGCCAGGATGAGAAGGTATCGAGTTGTGTGTGAACGGTAGACAAGGATGGGATGGCTGATGGCAATGGGTTGAACCTATTGGTGGAAGCCCGACTCTTTTCAAGAATGCAGTTCTCCGAGCACCCAGGCTTACACACACGGCTGTCCCTGACTCCCTGGATAGGCACCACCGGCCTAGGCGCATTCTGAAGGCAACACCGAGCACCACGAACGAGTATTAAACCATTCATCTCGTCTTTCTTAGGTTCTCTTTCTCTTTTACTCTTTCATCTTCATCCTCCGACCGGCGGCTCTCTTTTTCTCTTGGGTAACACCGGCCTTTCGGCGCCAGTTCACACTGACCGATCCGCCAATGCCAGACCGCTGCATAATCATCTGGAAGCTTCAAAACTTTAAGGGCCGTATTCGCCAGCACTTCCTATGCACATTTTATTGGTAAATTTCAAAAAAAAAAAAAAAATTCCGTGCCCATAAAATTCGCATGGTCGCCATCGAACTGCTCCCATTCAAAGGAAGTGCTGTGAATACGGAACAACTTTTAGCTGCAACATGGGTGAGTGTTTTGATGATTTAATTGCAGACGTCGTCAGAATTCACGAGGTCGTCTCATTATTTTCACCAACTTAGTAAGCGCTTTCGCAAATATCGGCCTCTTCAGGGGATTCAGCGAGATGCTGGTGGACATCAGGGCACAGAACGAAAACAGTTGAAACCGTCCGAAAGGCTAGGCGTTCTCAACATTCGTATACTGAAGGCCTCTGAAAAGGCCGATACCAGCGAAAGGGCTTGGGAATTTGATATACGATCATTATGGCTCTTTCAACCAAATCATCATAAATCGATGAGTCCATAAAATGGTTAAACTGACCGATCGTCCTTTTTATAGAAATCGGATTTATTTGTGGGTTTTATAACAAGCCTGCTTTAAAAATGATAAGTAGTTAATTTATAATGGAGTTTTTCATTTTCTAGTAAGTAATCATGTTTCAAATGCCGTAGTCGAAATTGTCATGTTTTGGGGATAGAGCCCACGATTGATGTCATCCCAGGTTAATCATCAATTAATTTTGTCAATTTATGGGTTGGGTTTTCCAAGAAATCATGAAGAACGGAACGGATCGGTGGAGACCAAGTGTGAACTGACTCAGATCCTCGCCCACTCACAAGAAGTTCATCCCTGTTCGTGCAGGTCTGGCCCTCCGCCGCGTCCAGCTTCCATACTCCACCTTGAGGGGTCCACCTTTCTGAGACCTATCCACACATTTATGTTGAAACGACTGAAGACCACTCGAAGCCGGTCTATTTATAGATTGGAGCCTATCGAAGGTTTTGTCCCTGCAAGCCAAGTCAACCAGGAATATTGTCCTATCAAATTCTATTTTCACGGTGATTTGACTCCATAACTGACTATCCTGATTGATCATTACATTTTAGCGGTACCAGTCGGTGGCTGGAGCAAATTGAGACATTAGTTTGACGTATGGGTGCGAGGAGATAAAAATTAATTTCATGAGTGGAATCACCTAACTTGCCATAAATTGAAATCCAACACTCGAATAAATGGCGACATTTAAAATCGCATTTTGAAAATCGTTAAATCGAGTTAATTTTGATATTTCACATCCGTCCGATATTCAGTTAATCCAATACTCGTATAACAACCAACCTTGTTATGCCAGTTGAAACAATTTTATTCTTATCGCGTAAGTGGCGATACGAGCCACTCGGACAAACGGAAAATAAATACGACTCAATTAAAATCGTTCAGTTTTATTGATTTAGATAAAATAGACGGACACTCCCAGTGTCATTCCAGTGCGGGGATTTCCAAGGGGCATTTTGAAAAATATAGGTAAGACTTTTCGCCCCATTCAAATGACCATAGTATGGTCGTAGAGATGAGCACAAATCCCCGCGAAGAACCAGCTTTGTAAAATTGATTTTTTTTTTTTGTGACTAGGGAATGGACAGATGTAGGACAAACCCAAATTTCAAACTTGACTCTCAAACCCATTGCTCAAACCCAACTCTCAGACCCATTTCTCAAACTCAACTCACAAACTCAATTCACAAACTCAACTCACAAACTCAACTCACAAACTCAACCGACAAACTCAAACTCGACTCACTAACTCAACTCACAAACTCAACTTTCCAACTTAACTGTCAAACTCAACCCTCAAACTCAACTCACAAACTTAAATTTTAAAAAACTCTGAAACCCATTTCTCAAACTCAACTCAACCAACCCAACAGACAAACTCGACCCTCAATCTCAACTCACAAACGAGAGTGTAAAATTTACAAAAAACTCATTTAATGGGTTTGGAAGTAGAGTTGCTGGGGTGAGTTTGCAATTTGAGCTTGAGCGTTCAGTTTGAGGACTGAGTTTGAGTTGTGTGTAGTTTCTGGGTTGAGTTTGTGAGTCGAGTCTGAGAAATGTGTTTGAGAGTCGAGTTTTTGGGTTGAGTTTCAGGGTTTGAGTTTGTACGTTGAGATTGAGAGTTGGGTTTGAGAAATAGGTTTGACGGTTAAGTTTGTGGGTTGATTTTGACCGTTGAGTTTGTGAGCTATTAAATTGAATTTGTGGGTTGCGTTTGTAAGTTGAATTAGTGAGTTGAGCTTGTGAGTTGAGTTTGCGGGCTGAGTTTGTGAGTTGAGTTGGTAAGTGGATTCTGCGGGTTGAGTTTGCGAGATGGAAGTACCCAATTATAAAATCACGTTTCATTGGCATAAAAAAATTTTGTTTGGCAGTGAAGCATAGAGCGGTTTTTATGATTCCAGACATCGATGTAGCGTGATAATGGATCGAGAAATTATGAAGGTAGATATTAAAGTTATATGGGAAATACTGAGTGGAAGAGGCAAAAAATATCGCTGGTAGAGACAGTTCGGTTGGAGGCCGTTCGCGTGCAGCGGGAAGTTTTCCATTAATTCATTATTGGCCACGAGGGGCTCATCCGATGCGCACTGCATAAATTTACCGAGCGAAAAAAAAACGATGTGCATTTTTTTGGTAAACTAAATTATTCCATCGTACTTGGAGGAAAAAGAGTGTAGCAATTTGCACGCAATTATGAGCTGGAAGGATACTCATAAGCAATAAATAAATTTCAATATTTAGTGCTATTGACTACATGATAGCGTTTTCATCAAAATGCGTAGGTACCTACGTGTGGCTATCTTTTTTTTCTGAAACCTTCTTCTTATTAAAAAATAAATTATCATACATGTAAGCAGGTACTTTTTGTAGGCATTTTTCTATGCCTCTTTGGGTAGGAAATGTTGATTTTTTCTGAAAAGATTGATTTAGGCTTTCATCCATTGAAACGTAACTGAAACCACCAAACCAAATTCATAAAATTTCATTTTTATTTTTCATCAAAATTAGGCTGAGGCGGGGAAAGTGCGTTTTAATACTATGATATACCTATAATATAAGATATATAAGATATGATATATACATAATATGGATATATCATAATAATGTTATTATGATATTTTTCTGCCAATTTACGAAATGCTTATGTATCCATGGAACTATATAATTCATAAAAAAGTTTTTAACCTGGGGGTGTAAACCGGCTGGAAAGACGGGTTTTGTTAAAAACATAATAGGGCCGACCTCCAACACGCGATTTATTACAAACTCTTTCTCTGCCCATAAAGTCTAAACCATAGGTACTGACACTTTGAGCGCTCGCCGCCAAGGGGACTAAGTTCGCTGTAAAAAGGGTGGATTTCACCCAAGAACTGTATCTTCTGGATTTTTACGTTTTAGGGTATTCCGTTTAACGACTTGCAGTAAAAAAGGTCTCGGTTAGCCACGGGGGGTAAGTTGCAAATGGGAGGTTCAAGTTTGCACACGTTGTCTCATTAAAATGCCAGCGCACGTCTGGGAACATCGGCTTTTTCAAAAGAGGCGATTCTTCGAAACGACTCGCGGACCATTCGATTTGTTGGTTGGCTAACAAAAGGATTGAGGAATCCAGACACAGTAAAACGCACGAAGAATCTTGAAATGTTGAAAAAAATTTAACGACTAGGTACCTACACATGCATAATTGGTATCGCATTACAGGGAAAGATAGTTAAAAACGTTTCTTTTAAAAACAACTGTTAGAAATGGTTAAACAATTTTTTAAAAACAATCATAAAATTTTTTCACACAATTTTAATGATTATAAAAATCATTGAATTGTATTGGCCTTGGCTCGCAGAACATATACTTTTTTAAAATTTCCCCACGTAACCCAACGTACCTACCTATCTACTTTTGATGGTGAGTGAGATTCAACACTTGCTTAGGTAGGTATAAACTACTTTTTGAAATTTTTAAGCCTCGTAGCCTCAAAGCGATGGCCAAACAAAATCAATGGGCTCAAAATTTTAAGCATCAAAATCCTACCTGAGCATCAACATCGCATTAAATAAATTTTATTTTTTGAATTCATTAGGTAGTCGTTATTTACATTTACGTTATTTACAAAAAACAACCATACATAGTTTTTCGTTTGTCATCCGATGACTGGATTAATTAAACAATCGGTTCAAGATGGGCGTTCTTCCTCGGTAGGTTCCTACCACAAAATTTTCTTCCCAACGCTGATTTGTCTTTTACGTAGCAGCATCATAGTGATCAGCGATAGTCATCACAAAATGCCTATTGTTCGGCAATCATCAATCGTCATTCTTTTTCTTGAGCTCTTCTCTTTGTCCCATTAATTAGATCGGCCAGTTGGTGCTGGGTTTTCAACTTTTTTTCTAATCGCATTCATCAAACTTTTTTCCCATTCTATTCTCGTCGTCGACGATCCATTGATATTGAGGGATAATGGCTTTCTTGAAATCTCGACTCGGTGTCTATGACCGCGGCAGAATGTGCAGATTGGGAAAAAATACTGTCGCCGTAGGTACTGCATCACTGTCGTCGGAGATGCAATCTTGATGAATAATGTGCGCAGAATGAAGAAAATGTATTCCGCAAAGGGGAACTTGGCGGAAAACAGGTTTTTGTTGGAATTCATTCGCCCTTCACACCAATAATTCTCTTAGAAAACTGAGGAAATGAAGAGCTATCTTATTTTGGTACTTTACGAGATATTTGTAAGCATAAAACTCGAACCAATTGGAATTTTTTCCAAAAAACTCAAAATTACTCCAAGAATAAAATGATCAAGTTTCCTGTAAATGTTGGAAATTTAACTGGCTACAAAAAATCCTATCCCTGGTCTGAACAAAAGTCCAACCCTTATCGACGAAAATCGCCAAGAACCGAAACTACTTTTCCAAAAAAACTGAGAAAGAAAGTTGAGTTTGAACTCGAAGTTGACATTGATCTCGAAGTTGATTTTGAACTCGAAGTTGACTTTGAACTCGAAGTTGACTTTGAACTCGAAGTTGACTTTGATCTCGAAGTTGACTTCGATCTCAAAGTTGACTTCGATCTCAAAGTTGACTTCGATCTCAAAGTTGACTTCGATCTCGAAGTTGACTTCGATCTCGAAGTTGACATTGATCTCGAAGTTGAGTTTGATCTAGAAGTTGAGTTTGATCTCGAAGTTGAGTTTGAACTCGAAGTTGAGTTTGAACTCGAAGTTGACTTTGATCTCAAAGTTGACTTTGATCTCAAAGTCGACTTCGATCTCGAAGTTGACATTGATCTCGAAGTTGACATTGATCTCGAAGTTGAGTTTGAACTCGAAGTTGACTTTGATCTAAAAGTTGACATTGATCTCGAAGTTGACATTGATCTCGAAGTTGAGTTTGATCTCAAAGTTGACTTTGATCTCGAAGTTGAGTTTGAACTCCAAGTTGACTTAATTATTTTTAAATTAATTAATTTTTTTATTTTAATTTTAATTGAATTTTTTTTAGTTTTTTAAATTTAATTTAATTTTTAATTTTAATATATTATTTATTAGGTACCTATTTATTTAATTTTAAATTATTTTTCTAAATTTTTTAATGATTTTTTAATTTTTTTAATGCAAATAGTTTAAATGCAAATATGAGTAGGTGCCACGAATTGTTTGAGGAAGAACACTCTTCAATTCAGGATGTGCACGACAACCTTTTTGTAAGGAGCATCAGTTTTCTTCGAATCCTTGGAGCTCAGATATCTGTGAATCATCTCCGGACGTACCCGACTCACCACTTCCTACTCTGCAGTGACTAACCAGCCTTAAAAATGCGAACCATGCTCATTCATTGATCTATTCTGGGAATTTTCGGGTCTTACGGTACACACAGAATTGCCGTAACTATCCACTCTTGAAATGGTTTACTATTTGTTCGAAAGTGGCATCGGAGAGTCGAGCCGCGCTGTCGTTGGCATTCTTTGCACTGTTCATTAGAGCTTTCCTTTGCAAAGGTCCTTATCTTCAGACCCGCCGACGAACATCGACAAGTTTGTACCTGACCTGGCAGGCAGGTCAACAAGGACACCCCTAAGTGTACACGATATTCTTCAAGAAAGAAAAAGATAGGAAAAAATACAATTATCTCTTCTAGCACACAATAGATGTGAAGCATCCGGTGTTCGTGTTAAGGCTGTTCGTGAAGACTGCGATGAGGATTGAAGCACGCCACGTTTGAGGAAGTCCCGAAGACTTTTTTGGAATTATTTCCAACAATTTGCATTTTATTAGAGAAAATGACAAAAACAAAAAAATTGCTGATGAGTGGGTTGAGGGTGAGACTGATTAGACAATGATGTTCAGCCATTTTTAATGATCTCCCGAGCGCTTTCGGTATTTTTGACCTCGTCGTAAAACTCCGGTGACATTGGGAAATTTTGTATGGGTACGTTAAAAACCGCTGAAATCGCCCAAGAGAGTTTTCATTCTCATCGGATTCAACAAGAATACCCTCCACGTGGTCAGTACGGTGCATTCAATTCTCGCTACATTTTATCGTTTTTTGTGAAATTTGTGGTGAATAACGGTCTCCCTGGGTGATTTCAGCATTTTTTATGGTACCTTACAACGTCAAATTTCGCTAATGTTGAAAATGAAAATTTTCAATTTTTGATTCTACACTATATTTAAAAAATCTCCTAATTTTTCTGTGAGTGTAGATCAAAGAAAGGGGAGCATCAAACAAGAAAAATGTTCCGCGGATAATTTCAACTAGAAAAGGCGAAATTGCCTTCACAATGGCGTCTTTCGTGATTTGAAGTTTTGACTGGCTGCTACGCCTGAGGTGGGAGTGAACTTAGGTGTCGAGGAAGGGCCTGACCGCATTCCACGATCCGAAGCTCGAGGACTTCGAATACAAGCCGACTACCTGTGTTGGGCCGAGATGACTCATTTATTCAGTCGGTGCCGGATGAACAGCGGCACTCGAGTGGCGTTTGACCATGACGTCGGTATTGTCAGCCAAGTAATAATTATTTATTATTATTATAATCAGAGAGAGGAATCGACATTGGGACCCAAGGGATAGTGAAACGGTTCAGATACGTGAAAAAATTGAGCTGAGTTTTCAAATATTGGGAATCCGAAAATTCCATAGTAAATCAGCCTCACACAAATATGAATAATACTTTCAGTTCTTTTCACTGAGCACTTAAATTAAGCTCTTCTATGAAAAGTCGATCGAAATGTTCTTGTCAGAATTTTTACTGGTAGGTACGTTGCATTCGAAGTAGTTTAAATTTTTCTTCTGATTTACCCACATTACTTTAGTACAATTATATCAAATTATTGTAAACCTGACAGTCGAAATCATATTCAAAGCGTTCCAAGACCCAAAGAATCCATAACCGTTGTAATAGGCTGGAAGGCATCCAAGTTTAAAACATTCCATTCTGTAACAAAAGTGAGGGTGCCGAAGAAAAAAGTAGACCCACTGCCGAGAACACGATTAAATTGTAGGTGCCTACCGGCTCAAGTAGTGAGAGAATAATAGCGTGAGAGTGTGGAACGAAGGGCAGCCACAGGCGCATACCAGTCCGTGTCCCGACTCATTGTCGACCCTTCAATGGCTTTTAAATCGACTTATTCCCAGGTGGATATTTGTTAGATTCTTGCACTGTACAATTTTTCTCCCAAATTTGAGAGCAAGGATTAGGGTAGAATCAGGATTTTAAGAGAAGATTTTGAGAATACCTGAGTAAGGCCGTACGGGCGAAAGCGCCACCGATACTGGTAAGAGTTAATAATGTCGGCATGATCATGTTACCTTTGGTAAAGGTTAATAATGTCAACATGATCGTATCATTTTTGGTAAGGGTTAATAATGTCAACATGACGACAAAAATGAACCAATTTTAGCGTTTTTTGTCTTAAACTCATTGTTTTACCTTGCAAAATACGTGGATTTTTATTTATTCCGATAACTTGAGGCATAATAATCGAAATTTTCGAATCAACGTGTTTTAAAATTTGCATACCGTGTTGTAGTGAGATTTATGATATTGTTCACCTAAACCGCCTCAAAAGTAGTCGAAATATAATGAAATTACGTTAAAAATTTACGTAGTAAAATATGGAAGTATTGTGTGTTATCATCTATGCTCTAATGGTTTCCTTTTAGCAGGTACGTCCAACTCATGGACCGGCCTGTACTGCACCATTTCGTTTCTGTACCACTCGGTCCGCCCGCTTCAATGACCTTTGGATCGCCTGCGGGCCCTGGGCCCTGGGAAGACTCGAAACCCTCGGCTGAGAAAGGAAGCCGCACAAGCGGCACCACCGTAGCGTATCACGCATCCCCGGCCCCTGGAAATGTAAAGGAAGGTAAGCGATGCCGAAGAAAATGGGAAGGTAACTCGCGATAAAGGATCAGCCCTTTAAAACTGAGGAATATCTCCGTCTCGTTTCGACTCGTACTCGTCGATTTACATACACGGACGCACGTATATTTCATCTCAGTCTTCGTCTTCGGGGCCCGAGACCGTGAGAACGGATCAGGAATCCAGTAGATGACTCATTCAAGTCGCCCAACGCCTCCACCTCCCACCAGTTCGAGTCCTGTGCATTGGCTGGGTCTGCAGGCCAGGATCGAATTCTCTCCTGCCTTTGCCAAGGATGCATGACAAGGATTAGGTACCTGGCAGGGACCTGGGAACCTGAAGAAGAGACATTTTACAAAGCATTCGTGTGTCTTTATGGAAATTGTTTTGGTCAGCGGCCAACACACGATTTTCTTCATTTCTCTAGGCCTTTTAGTTGTAACTTTTTATGCTTTAGGGAATAATAATGTAAAAAAAAAACACTTGGGCTAGGAATCGTTTATAAACAGAGAAAGCTGGTTTTTATCCGATTTCAAAAAGGAGGAGGTTACTCAATTTAACTTAAGGGGTTACGTAAGGGGTTACTCAATTTAACTTCGTCGCTTCTTTTTGTTGCGTCCGTTCCGCTCTCACGTCGCCAATTTTGATCAAATTTTAGAAATTCTTTCACTAAAATGTCGGGGAAGTCTGCCATTCGGTAGGTACCGCAATTTTTTCATTTTTACTTATTGGATTAATATTCGAGCTACAACCGCCAGGAAAGTGTTCAAAAAATTTTTTTTGTCGAAATTTTGCGTTTTACAGTTGTGGTTTATTGCACCATTAAAAAAACTAAAACAAGGAATATAACCGACAATAAGAAAATAATGTAAAATAAAATAGAAAATAGTAAAAAGTGAAAATTAAAAGAATACTGACAGCAATTTTTGAAATGATTAAGTTACCTCAGTATTAAAATGATAAGGACACTCGGTGCCGTATCATTTTAAAAATTGCTCTCAGGATCATCTTTTTTTAATCTTTATTTTTTACTTTTTAGTTGTTACACTACCTATTTCTTTGTTAAGAGTGGAAGGTTAGGTATTGAACAACTTTCGCAAGTGTCACTGTAATACACCACTTTCACGTCCAGTCGACTGAAACACGTTCTTTCCTGTTTGAAGCGTTACCTTTTACGGTTTTTTGCAGCCGGTTAGACGACAGCGGGTTTAACCTAAGGGCTATTATATGAACTGAGATCTTCCAACAACTCTCAACATCTTCTATTGGCTTTTTTCTTCGAGAAACAGCATAGCAAAACCGTCAGAGATTTGTGACATTTTTATGGCAAATTAAAACATGTATGGCATGAAGACCTGCCAGGTGGTTGTGGGCGGAGAAATCATGATTGACTGTAAAATGAAATTATTTCTTAATACTTTACCTGTTTCAAGCGTTTCCGCTCCAGGTGTTGGCTTTTCACCCTGTAACCGAAGTTGGCCCGGGCGTGCCCTGCCGCCCTCAGGAGTGGGAAGGGCTCGTGCGGTACATCGGACTTGTATGCTTTTCTTGTTTCGTGTCATTCATGGTTTATAGCACTAGACATTTTCTTAGGAGCATACTAGGTTTGTTAAAGTGGCCGTGCGAACGAAAAAAAGAACTTCTTGACGCTATTTGGTGAACAGCTGCCACAAAAACTAAGATATGCCCCCAATTTCTCGGTTACGCGTTGATTCGATTTACCCGCTATCTTTAGCTCCACTTATCTGGGGAAAAAACAACGAGGAGGAAAAACTCTACCGCTACTTTCCGCGAGTTTTGATGACTAAGAATTAGGTACGTTGAGATTGTTCGGGTTTCGGGAAAAAAATTAATCCAAAGGGAAAGTTGGAGTTTCCGGAACAACAAGCTGAAAAACCTGTGAGTTTGCACTTCAATTCATCCAATTTCTTCCTTTGAGGCACAAAGGAATTGTGGTCGTTCCATTATTTCTTGCAGAACAGAAAAACGCTATTTACAGCTCCGAGAAAAAAACGTTTATACCAGGAGCCAGTGTCGCCAGATAACACACAGTACTTCCATATTTATGCAAGAAAAATTTTGGGTCTGTGGATAAAATTTGAGGCTATTAAGATAAAAAATTATGAGAAGCATCGGGCCTCAAAAAATTGTTCAAAAATCGAATAGAAAACACTGAGGGCCAATTTCACCATCAATGAAAACCTAGGTCGAGTGAAATAAACGATTTCTTTGATATTTCACTTGACCTAGGGTTTCATTACTTTTGAAAAGCTAATACCACAAAACTACTATCGGTAATCACAATCCCGGTTGTATAGGATAATAAATCTAGCTAAAACAGACATTCAAAGAAAAAATGTGGAAATTGAGGGAGATGTGGCAATTTGTTTTACTGAGAAAGAATTCCAAAAGTGCTCATGGAGAGGAAAACCACTAATTGCGCATGGACTGTTGAACCTAAAGACAGAAATTTCATAGGAAAACGATTCTGAAAAAATCACTTTTGTCCTCATCCCTCGCCTACCTATCCGATTTTCATTTTTTAAAGCTTTCACCACGCTTCCCTAATTTGTTTTTCCCACGTTGGATATTAAGATAAAAGCATGAAGAGCTTTCAAAAAATTATTCTATTGTTATCGTCCTACACAGATTATCGAAGAAGCGATAAATTTTCGACTCGTAAATTTCGGTTTCCCGTTTTCGCTCGTAAATTTCGTCTCGAATCGAATGAACCCAAATACCAGTGCTATGGCTTCCATTCAACAGAACCCAACTACTAGCGGCGGATGATGCGTGAGGGCATCCGAAATCACGTCTTCTCAGTTCCTGAGTATAATCCACGTATAAGTATATACCAATCTGAACCTCATGCAATGGACCGAGCAATCTTCCAGCTCCAGCCGGCTCTCCTACCGGCCAACTTCGCTTTTCGAGAGCATTATCTTAATTGGACGGGGTCGGAGATTACTTATACGGATCCATGTGTTGGACGCTGCACGAATCTCGAGATGAAGGAGCAAAGGATCGATCGCTGCCACCTGCCACCGTACAAAAGAACCCACCTTCACCATTCTTGATTCTGAAGACTTTCTGTACCTACACGTGTTAACGAGCACGTGAAGAAGATTTTTGGTCATTTTCAAACATTATTTTCATCCCTTATTTCTCCGCTTGTAAGTTGTTCGGTAAAATGTTTACGAAATTTTTGCTAGGTAAAACGAAGTAATGCTACGTTCGTTCATAATCATGATCTGTTCACGTAAATTTGGCGATAATCAGTAGTTCATCAAATTCTCGCACTTTTGTATTGGCATTTTAATTTTTTTGTGTGAACGTAAGATCTGAATAATAGAACCCAACGCGCAAGTCTCTAATATTATCAAAAAAACGCCAAAAAAATTATTTGGAAGCTGAAAAACCGGGTTTTAGCTATATTCATTTTTCAGAAAAAATTATATTTCGTCTCGCTCACAACGTAAATTAGGAGAGTTGAGGTATAAGTGCACCTCATTCGCCCGCCAAAATGGCCCTCTATTATTTTTGATTTCTCTATTGACAGCGCGTATAGTACCAATCTACCAAATTGGACTGGTTTTGGACTCAAACTCAAAATAGGAATGCCAAGACCACAAAATGTTATTACTAAAAATCCCATCAATGGAAGATATTAGGCGCAATAGGAAAGAAAACAGTCGACTGGATCATAACACAATTATTTATAATTGTAATAGTAACAATATCAACAGTAGGTAGCAAAGAATCTAAAACAGTCTTTTCAGCATAGCAATAATTTTACAAAATAAATGTGAAAATATAGATGGGTAGGTAAAATAATGTAAGGTTCAAACAGCAATAAAAAAATATAAGTTTACTTGGGCGCCCAACATAAATACGCAACTTTCCCGTCGCCGTCATCGATATCAAGATTGTTACGGGCATTTTTTTGCAATTTGACTAGAGCGCTCCTGGAACGCTGAATCGAAAACAAATTCGGCACGTCTAAAAACATAGTTATGGTGAAACAGGCAGATATAGGCTTTGCGAAGCCAGTCATCCTGGAAATTTCACTCGGCTTGCACGCCAATTCAAATGGGTGGCACCACACGAAATATCAAGGAAGTCTTAAGGCCGTAGTCACAGTTCCTTTGCATAGGAGCCGTTTGATGCTCAAAAATAAATGTTGCACATTCAACAGGTCAACAAAAAAAAAATAATAATAATAAAAACAAACATTCCGTTCCTACAAAACGCGCATGATATGGAGACGACCACAGCAAGTTAGGTTCTGTCAACCGCAACCACAATTTTCGAGGTCCCAAACTCAAATTAGCTGGCGAGACGATTTAAAGGGTATTCCCTCACATTTCATGCAAAAAAGTTTGACGTACGTGCATATTTCATGCTATACCAATCGATCTGATCGATAAATGTAAAGAGGTTATAATCGAATTTCATGTTGCGACAATTTCATTCGCTTCGATTCCCATTTTACGAGCCAAAAAATGAAAAATTAACAGAACGACTCCTTAGGATCGTCTTCGGTATTGGTTGCTTCCAGTTTGATCAACCGATTCGGCCTCCGTCTCGCAAGATCGAGAGATATTTGAGATACGGCCAACCTGAACAGCCGACCGTCGATATTCTTACCGATATAGTACAAGAACATCCAGTCGGAAAAGCACAATTCTCTCGTCAGCGTTTCCACATCCAAGGAATACAGCGCCGGGCCGGGACTGACTTCACCCCAGACGAGACGATTGAAGGCGTAACTTCTATTGTGGAAGAGCAACGTGAGACAGCGCCAAAATAGGCCGATCGACGTCAAAGCGAACAGTATGATGAACCAGAACCAGAGGAGAACGTAGATTTTCTCGTTGATTATGTTCAGCGACATGATGCAGATCGTATCGTGGGTCTGGATGTTGCCCGATGCGCCGTATTTGTGAAACGTGCATTTGGTCACTTTGGGAAAAACGCCGTCGACGTAGTCCTCGTCCGAATTCCACCAGTGGACTCCCAGGTCGACGAATCGGCCTTGCAGGAAGACGTTGGTCCACCAAATTTGCACCAAGAGGTTGAGGCCGTTGAGGAATTCGCACAGGACGAGCATCATGGCCCAATCTCGGCTGACTCGGAACCGACTCATGGAAATGTACATATGGCTCAGCCAGTCGACTTTGTCCGACCTGGATTTCTGGGACTCGACTTTGACGCCGTTGATGACGCGATCTTCGTCGGCGATCAGGCGCGTCGATCGCATTTGGTGAACGATCGCCGCCAGGCGGCCGTTGTCGGATTTCTTCCAAATCATACGAGGAACGTAGAAGAGTATGGCTTGGCCGAAAAGTACGAAAGGCACCCATTGGTAGTAATTGTGGTGGACGATTTTCTCCGATCCGGAGTATGGACCGACTCCGGGATGCGCCGCTGCCGAGAGGAGTAAGCTCGTCGAATTGTGGTACTTGACGACTGTGAAAGTCGTCGAAAAGAAGCAATAAGTGTCGATAACGTGTTCCAGGTATTTGTCCGAAAAACAGTTGATGTGATCTTTGATGAACTGCCTGGAACTCACGAGAACTGTGCAGGCCATCAAAAATATGAAAGTGACCCGGTAGTGGAGCCGGAAAATGATATTATCCAATTCCACATCGGTCCGGGAGAGTTTGACTTTTTTGGCAAAATCACTGAAGACAAACATCTTCGATGTCAAGCCGATAACTGACCGAATTGCCGGAAAAAAATGCCAGCCTTATCTAAAGTGGCCTACCTACAGGTGACATGGCCGCCTTCTAGGAGATAGAAAGAAGATAACTCACGTACGCCTTCCGCTCGCATATCGACTCATTTCGAAAGGTAACGTACAGTAAATCGGAGTGCATTATGTTTATCTGGACTCTCCACTGTAATCCTGTTAATGTATGTCTGTCACTCACGGATATGTCATGTCACGAAAATCGGTTCCGATAAAATCCCAAAATTGACTTTTCCACTGGCACAGATAACTGACAGATTTCCCGAGTAGCACTCGACAGCTTCTGTTCACGATAGGCCTCCCACCATAGACAACCTCTGTTTTCACAGTTTTTTCGTAAGAGCCGCTTTGTCGGAGAAGGGGGTAGGTACCAACGGGTGGGGTACCGGTGGATCCGTTCCATTCAGGTAATTCATGGTTACACAACGCTGAACAAGTCGGACACGGTTGTTAATGTACATAAGAAGGACGAAACCGCAAGCGTGCTTATTTAGACCAGAGTATCAAAGGTCTTCAAAAAAGGATAAAAAATAAACTGAACCTGGAACGGAGGAGGTATAGAACGATTTTCATTCAAAGAGAACAAAAGCAATTTTTGGATAAAGGCACCACTTCAATAGAGTCATTTTGGCATCAAGCCTTGGAGTGATGTAAGGAGTCCTCGAAGCTTGAGAAAAAAATTCCTATCCTGTAGATTTTCAACCGGTGGTGTAAAAAGTTAAGGGCAAAATCCGTCGAACTCACACACAAACTCGAAGTCAAACTGACAATGAAACAGAAACTCAAACTCATTGTCAAACGTGAAGTCAAACTGACAGTGGAACAGAAACTCAAACTCACAATGACACAGAAACTCATCATCAAATTCGAAGTCAAACTCATTATGAAACAGAAAGTCAAACTCATAATCAAACTCAAAGTCAAACTGACAATGAAACCGAAACTCAAACTAAAAGTCAGACTCACAATGAAACAGAAACTCAAACTGATAATCAAACTCGAAGTCAAACTCACAATGAAACAGAAACTCAAACTCATAATCAAACTCGAAGTCAAACTCACAATGAAACAGAAACTCAAACTCATAATCAAACTCGAAGTCAAACTCACAATGAAACCAAAACTCAAACTCATAATCAAACTCGAAGTCAAACTCACAATGAAACAGAAACTCAAACTCATAATCAAACTCGAAGTCAAACTCACAATGAAACAGAAACTCAAACTCATAATCAAACTTGAAGTCAAACTCAAAATGAAATCAAAACTCGAACTCATAATCAAACTCGAAGTCAAACTCACAATGAAACAGAAACTCAAACTCATAATCAAACTCGAAGTCAAACTCACAATGAAACAGAAACTCAAACTTATAATCAAACTTGAAGTCAAACTCACAATGAAACCAAAACTCAAACTCATAATCAAACTTGAAGTCAAACTCACAATGAAACAGAAACTCAAACTCATAATCAAACTCGAAGTCAAACTCACAATGAAACAGAAACTCAAACTCATAATCAAACTCGAAGTCAAACTCACAATGAAACAGAAACTCAAACTGATAATCAAACTTGAAGTCAAACTCAAAATGAAACCAAAACTCGAACTCATAATCAAACTCGAAGTCAAACTCACAATGAAACAGAAACTCAAACTCATAATCAAACTCGAAGTCAAACTCACAATGAAACAGAAACTCAAACTCATAATCAAACTCGAAGTCAAACTCACAATGGAACCAAAACTCAAACTCATAATTGAAATCGAAGTCAAACTCAGAATGTAACAGAAACTCCAACTCATAGTCAAACTCGAAGTCAAACTCACGATGAAACAGAAACTCGAACTGATTGTCAACTCGAAGTCAAACTCACAGCACTACGAGTTCGAGTTTCTGTTCCATTGCAAGTTTGACTTCGAGTTTGATTATGAGTTTGAGTTTTGGTTTCATTGTGAGTTTGACTTCAAGTTTGATTATGAGTTTGAGTTTCTGTTACATTGTAAGTTCGACTTCGAGTTTGATTATGAGATTGAGTTTTTGTTTCATTGTGAGTTTGACTTCGAGTTTGATTATGAGTTTGAGTTTCTGTTTCATTTTGAGTTTGACTTCGAGTTTGAGCTTCTGTTTCATTTTGAGTTTGACTTCAAGTTTGATTATGAGTTTGAGTTTCTGTTACATTGTAAGTTTGACTTCGAGTTTGATTATGAGTTTGATTATGAGTTTGAGTTTCTGTTTCATTGTGAGATTGACTTTGATTTCAATTATGAGTTTGAGTTTTGGTTTCATTGTGAGTTTGACTTCAAGTTTGATTATGAGTTTGAGTTTCTGTTACATTGTAAGTTTGACTTCGAGTTTGATTATGAGATTGAGTTTTTGTTTCATTGTGAGTTTGACTTCGAGTTTGATTATGAGTTTGAGTTTCTGTTTCATTTTGAGTTTGACTTCAAGTTTGATTATGAGTTTGAGTTTCTGTTACATTGTAAGTTTGACTTCGAGTTTGATTATGAGTTTGAGATTCTGTTTCATTGTGAGATTGACTTTGATTTCAATTATGAGTTTGAGTTTTGGTTTCATTGTGAGTTTGACTTCAAGTTTGATTATGAGTTTGAGTTTCTGTTACATTCTGAGTTTGACTTCGATTTCAATTATGAGTTTGAGATTCTGTTTCATTGTGAGATTGACTTGATTTCAATTATGAGTTTGAGTTTCTGTTACATTGTAAGTTTGACTTAGAGTTTGATTATGAGTTTGAGTTTTGGTTTCATTGTGAGTTTGACTTCAAGTTTGATTATGAGTTTGAGTTTCTGTTACATTGTAAGTTTGACTTCGAGTTTGATTATGAGATTGAGTTTCTGTTTCATTGTGAGTTCGACTTCGAGTTTGATTATGAGATTGAGTTTTTGTTTCATTGTGAGTTTGACTTCGAGTTTGATTATGAGTTTGAGTTTCTGTTCCATTGCAAGTTTGACTTCGAGTTTGATTATGAGTTTGAGTTTCTGTTTCATTGTGAGTTCGACTTCGAGTTTGATTATGAGATTGAGTTTTTGTTTCATTGTGAGTTTGACTTCGAGTTTGATTATGAGTTTGAGTTTCTGTTCCATTGCAAGTTTGACTTCGAGTTTGATTATGAGTTCGAGTTTTGGTTTCATTTTGAGTTTGACTTCAAGTTTGATTATCAGTTTGAGTTTCTGTTTCATTGTGAGTTTGACTTCGAGTTTGATTATGAGTTTGAGTTTCTGTTCCATTGTGAGTTTGACTTCGAGTTTGATTATGAGTTTGAGTTTCTGTTTCATTGTGAGTTTGACTTCGAGTTTGATTATCAGTTTGAGTTTCTGTTTCATTGTGAGTTTGACTTCGAGTTTGATTATCAGTTTGAGTTTCTGTTCCATTGTAAGTTTGACTTCGAGTTTGATTATGAGTTTGAGTTTCTGTTTCATTCTGAGTTTGACTTCGATTTTAATGATGAGTTTGAGATTCTGTTTCATTGTGAGGTTGACTTTGATTTCAATTATGAGTTTGAGTTTCAGTTTCATTCTGAGTTTGATTCCGAGTTTGACTATGCGTTTGAGTATCTGTTTCATTGTGAGTTTGACTTCGAGTTTGGCCTGGTGACCATATGAGCGTTTGATGATTCCTAAAACTGATGTTGGTACCTACTTGGAAAAGGCAACTTTATGTGTAAACGGACCTCTTTGTTTTATAAATAGGATTTTTATGGATTTGGTAAAGATGAGTATTTGTCAGACCATCAATCATTTTTAAAGTGTTTGCCATATTAAACAATAACTTATAACTTTGGTAGGTAAGATCTCTTTGATGTTTTCCCAACAGTTCGTCATCGTGACAGAATACAACATCGCTGAGAGGGCATTTCAACAGCTAGCCATAATTTGAGGTTTATTTGAGGCTTGAAGTCTTAGGATCTTCTGCAACTCGACTTCCATGAGCCTTCCATTCATCAACCACTTCGAGCTAAATGGTTCTCTCTGTTCAGGTAAGATTTGAAAGGTTGTTCATCCAGGCAGCCTCGCCCCTGGTCCCACAGGCGCTGCCAGTTTCACAAAACCCACCTCCGATCAATCACCTGGTCGAAACCCATTTGTCACCTCCGAGGCCACCAAACTCTCGTTTGTGGGTTCTTGCTCGCTCTTCCCCTCAAATCCAGCTCATTACTTTCCTTACCTGGCTCCAAAGAAAAATCATGCGAGAAAACAAATAATTCCGTCGAGCGAGGACGGTGTTTGGATAAAAATATTGAGCCAACAGAAACCATATAAGTAACACGCAACACTTTCATATTTTGATACGTAAATTAACTATATTTTGACCTTTTATACGGTAGTGCGGATCAAAAATTGTAAAACCCATCTAAAATCGAAACAGGTCTAGTTACATAAATATATAACCTAGTGGTGCGTAGATACCTAACACAGAATACATCAATTTTTGTTAAGTTAATTTTTGAACCTAAGCAATTTGATTTTGACTAATTTGGTGGCTACAATGATCGAAAATATCAAAATACTCACTGGGCCAATTTTAAAACCAGCCGAAAGTCAAAATACTGTGATACAAAACATATCTACGTATTATAAAAGGTAATAGGAGGATTTCAATACCACAAACGCTCAAATCGGTTCATTTTTAAGGGCAGAAAAACCACAAAAAGTGCTAATGTAACAGAAGTACTTTGAGTTATTCGAATTCTTGTTAAACAGCGTGGTAGGCCGTACTGAGACCAACATTCCAGTTCAAGAAATTTGAAAAAAGGTTGAGAATTGAGGGAGCTTTTGCAATTTTTGTAAATGACCACAGACGTTCAGGAAGTGAATTTGAGTTACCTAAGTGAACATTTTTTTCTGAAGCTAAGATAGTCCCATTCACTTCGGAAATATGATAGTAAAATATTTACTGCAAGGTAAAACAAAGATTTTAAGGCCAATAACGCTCAAGTCGTTAATTTGGAAGCAAGACATAAATCGATAAGAGATAATTTTTTTGAGAAAATGGGAAAATATTATTGCTAGTAAAAACTTCTCTAGGGCTAATTTTCTGTTTTTTTTTTCTTTGTTCCTAACCAACGCAGAATGTCGTTCCCAATTCAGAAATTAAGCGTAACCGACAAATTATTAACAGATTTCAATTTTTATGCAAAAGACTGGAAAACATGATTTCCCGAAATTCTGCGTGACAGCTCGCATTCGGCTTTGCCTTCCATGTTAATAAACTAAGCAGAATTTCACCGACTCCATAAAGGATGAGGTTACTCATTACACTCCATTATTCACCATTAACAGTCTCTAACATTTCAGCCCCGAAGTCTCGGCTCCTTACGAGCCAAGGTATACCTAACTTAAGGGCTATGCCCCGAAGGAATAACCTTTATGCGATGATTGGCTTCGCCCCGACAGGATCGTATGCTCCTGGGTGGCCCCGGCCGGTGTGAGTGATGAGACGATCGGTTGTTATCGGCCGAGTAAAGTTTAACTATTTTGTTGCCTGAGTAATGGACACCTGAGAACACAATGACGCTTTCTCGCCCACACGTGGTAATTACCGAAGAGCGGGGGGACACAGGTTCCAGGACTATCTCTGGTTTGTCCTCTGATAAGAGAATGCATACCAACCTGGCCGTCAAGTTACCTTATTTCCATAAATAATCGGCTAAATCGACAGACTTAAGAACAAAAACGAGGACTTGATTAACGGGCTTTTTACTAACGAATCAACTTACAGAATAATAATAATTATTATTACTATTTTTATAATTATATATCCCCCTAGAGCTAGCTCGAGAAGGCACATCCGGATGAGTGGTATGGGGAGGCTCCTGGTTCCTGATCCCACCGTAAATAACCGAGGCTAACGACCTCTATCCCCCAAATCAGTAATAGATTCTGCTCCGTAGAGTAGCGGTGGTTGAAAGACTTGTACTCTCCAGTTACCTACTGAAAAGGAATAAAATCAAAGATTAATTTCCCTCGAAACGTTTTCGTATTTTTGTTCATTTCAGTTTTCGTAATAAAAAAGCCCCAGGTAGTCTCGACCTTTCAGTTACCAGGAACATTCACTCCTGGAAACGGTAGGGGTTCGTCGGCCGCCATTCGTTGGAATCGAATCCGTGGGACGTCGGTAGCCACTAAAATGAAGGCATTTCAACGGATTTTACGAGGCTTCAAAAAGGTTTTTGTGTAGAAAACGTGAGCTCGGCTGCGAGCCGAGTGGGGAATTGGTGAGCTACTGGTCCTACACTTTGGGCCCCACCAAAGACCAGACGGCCAGGACCTCCAATCTTGTCTGAGCAAGTTTTTACGACCCGGCTCCCTCTCTGGTCGTGTCCTTTCCTGTCCTCGACTCGGCGAAGATAGGCATCGCGACCGGCTGGCGAACGGAAAAAGACCAGTGGTGCGAAGATAACGCACAATACTTCCATATTTTGATACGTGAATTTTTGACGCAATTTGACTAAATAATGACTAGTTTTAAGGCGGTTTAGGCCAAAAACAGCACAGAACTCACTCTGCAAATTTTAAAACTCGCCTAAAATCAAAAAACGTCAAGTATAAAAACCTCAATATAAAAAATATCCACTAATTCTGCAAGGTAAAACAAAACGTTTTTAAACCTCCTCTAGTGTATTACTGAATCTAGTAGGGTACTACTGAATCATGTAGCATACGACTGAATTTTATCCATAAAATATTACTGACTGATGCAATATTACTGCAGGGTGAGAGGTAAGGGATTCAAAAAGCTCACTCTTCAGATGGTTTTTTAGACTGATCATTTTTAGCCTTTTCTACTTCCATTGCATTGCAATTTTTACTCCTATTATTACTAATTTAGACATTTGTTACAAAATCGTACTATCATCTACCGTATCACTGCCACCTTTACTCCCAAATTAACATGGTATAGGCAAGGCATTTCATTACTACTATTACTACTTTTACTTATTAACTTATTGATTACTAATTTATACTACTAGCTACCGTATTACTGGCACCACTAAACATCAACGGGTTAAATGCTAGTTTTATTTCCATACTATGAACGGCCACTGATCTTTTTACAACATTTTTCGAAATTAGTGAACTTTGATGGCATGACCCATGAGGTCGTATAGTCAGAATTAGGGTTACTCGCATTACTTCCGAATGATTCCCTAATGTTTTATCATTTAGGTACTGTTTCTGGGCAATAAAATTCAAAATAGGTGCTAGGAAGCACCGAAATATTGATGTATAGTGTTATCTGAACACCATTGGTTTTTAGGAGGTCTTGCGAACGCTGGTTCGAATTTTTGTCCCTGCTGCCAAAAATATTATTTGAACTATAATATAGTATTATATTATATTATAATGTTATGATTCAATATATGCCTCAATATAAGCTTGAAATATGATCCTGCGGCCACAAATATCATTGATTTGGACAACTAATGTTATGATTCAAAATATCCTGCTGCCACGAATATAATTAATAATCAATAAATATTATTAGTTAATTTTATCATTAATGAATAATATTATGATTCAAAATATGGAAGTACTGCGTGTTGTCGAGGATATAAGATGAAGATTTTTCGCCGAGGTTTGGCACCTCCTCCCCCACTTCTCCCCCCACCTCATCCCCCACTTCACCCTCCACCTCCTCTCCTACTCTTCAGCTGCTCATCCGCGTGCGGCGATGCTAAAGGTTGCGGCGCGGCGTTAGCTCATTATCACGATCCCACCGAGCAAAGGACCGGCTCGAGAGATTTCAGAGACGTCCCGAGAGGGAGGATCCCGGGGGCTCGTGGAGTATGTTTATTCTTATTCAGAAAGGATAAGATCAGGACCTGGGGAGCCGATCCCACGGAGGACTCCCCGCGGACGGAGATGGGCTCCTTGTGGACGATCCGGGACTCCTTGTGATAAGGGGCGGGGGGCCGCGGCAGCGAGCGAGGGAGTATTTAACAACAAAACAAAACGGCCCGTTTGGAAAAGGCTCGAAAAAGGCTTCTCGGGCGGCGGCGGGGCGGGGGTGACTGTGTGGGAAGCTCCTCGGGCCCAAGGGGCCACTGACCCTCCGCCGGGCGGACCGCCGCGGACCCGCCCGCTCGTTCTGGCCCCCGCCAATTATTGATATTGATTTATCCGCTGAAAAATTAAAAATCGGCTCAGAAGGAAAAATCGTTAATTTTATAAGAATCTCCCAAACTAGTCAGGAAAGTATCGGTGAGCCCACATTTACAGAAATTGATGATGAATAATCGACCCGTATTGCTATGCTGTAGTCACGTGATCAGGGTTAGGGTCATACAGTGATACTCCGTCTCCTTCGCCGAGCTTTCGGCAAATTTATTGCCTTCTTCAGGGCTTGGAGCCTCATCTTTAGCCTCGTCTCCAAGCCCTGAAGAAGGCAATAAATTTGCCGAAAGCTCGGCGAAGGAGACGGAGTATCACTGTATGACCCTAACCCTGATCACGTGACTACAGCATTTACAGAAATGTCTAAATATCGATTACTCACTGCGCTTCCGAAATATCGTTATGGTAGTTTTCATAAATTTTCACGGGCAAAAAAATTTCCCATTTCGATCGATTTCAAAACGTCAATTTTACCTTTCGAATGACTACCTTATTCCTATTTCTGACTAGTTTTTAAATATACAAAGTGCATTTTCCGTATAGCTTTTTACCTCGTTTTTACGTGTTTTTACTTCCATATTTACAGAGTGAGTGGACTATTGTAATCGTCCTAAAATCGAGAATCGGAACGGAGCTTCAGAAAAAATTTTTACTTATACACTTTAACACAGAATCGCTTCCCGAACAAGTGTATGAGTGTCCCTCTGTGGTCCTTAGCAAAAATGGCCATAACTCCCTCAATACTCAACCTTTTTCCAAATTCCTTGAACTGAAATGTTTGTCTTGGCCAGACCTAGCACCCTGTTTAACCGGAATTTGAATAACTCACAATACTTCCGATATATTTGCATTTTTAGTGTTTTTCATTCTATTTTTTCCGGGCACAAAAATGTCTTAAAATATTTGTTTCACCATGCAAATACTCTGGCTCTGACATACACATTGTATATGAAGTTACCTAACTATTTATGAACTTCACTTTTCACGACCTACAAAAATTGCGATTCCTAGCGCCATGGCGTTGCAAGACACTTCTACCCCATGTGCAGTCGAGTCTTCTCCTGTAAATATCTCCCTCTCTCTCACTTCCTTCCCCACTTCGCCTGCGCCCATTTTCAAACTCGTCTTCATATCTTTATCTACAGACCTTGGCTGTAGAACGTTCTCCAAGTCTTGGGAAAAGGATTTGGGCCGGCCGAGGTCGAAGATGACCCACCGCAAGATTCACAATTTCCAGTCGTGCGATTTAAAATAAAATTCATTTGCGCAATTAGTACGATATTGTTCGAATAGGTTATCAAAATCGGATAGCAGGGTTGGAAGAAAATTTTTCTTACCTTCACGTTTTCTCAGATAATTTTCTGTCAGCTCCGATAACCAGCAAATTACTTTTCTTAATAATCAGTAAAGTACCTAATTTCTGAGAATTTTTTTCGATCATAAGTTTACGCTCGAGAATTTTTTCAAACAAAATTTTGATAAAACGCAATATTAAAAAGTCATAATTTGCGAAGTTTTTAGGAAGAATATTATTAGAATATTATAGAAGAATATTTGAACATGGAATTTTCGAATATCAATATTCGAATATCGATCAAATTTTCGAACATCGAATGTTCGAATATTAATATTTAAATTTTGAATATTCGAATATCCATATTCAAGTATTGATATTCGAATTCGATTATCGATATTCGAATATTGATATTCGAATATTTGATATTTGAATATCAATATTCAAATATTTGATATTCGATAAAATTCGATCAATATTCGAATAATTAATATTTGAATATTCAAATATTCGAATATTCAAACATTCGAATATCAAATATTTGAATATTCCAACATTCGAATATTAAATATTCGAATATTCAAACATTCGAAAATCAAATATTTGAATATTCAAACATTCGAACATTAAATATTCGAATATTTGAGTACTTGGTATTTGAATATTCAAATACTTGATATTCGAATATTTGATATTCAAATTCTCAAACATTCGAATATTCAAATACTTGATATTCGAATACTTGATATTCAAATATTCGAATGCTCAATTATCAAGTATTTAAACACTTGATATTCAAATATTCAAATACTTGATATTTGAATAATTAATATTCGAATATAAAGTATTTGAATATTCGAATATCAAGTATTTGAATATTTGATATTTAAAAATGCGAATAAATCATATTTGAATATTAAATATTCAAATATCAAGTATTCGAATATTCAAATATCAAGTATTCAATTACTTGATATTCGAGTATTCAAATATCAGGTATTTGCATATTCAAATATTCAATTATTCGAATAGGTATTTGATATTCGAAAATTGTGATATTCGAATATTAAATAATATTTAACATTATTTAAATATTATTTAAATACTTGATTTTTGAATATTGTACATGCGTGACTTGCATTTCGAGAATAAAGGCTTGGTACTACTCGGCATGTAGGAACCTTCAACGCTGAATCGTAAATGTCCTCAAAAGTTTTAAACCGGAGAAATGTGGGTGTTTAAAATGCAGAATGAGGTTTTGCAAAAAAAATAGTTAAAAAATTGCATTCTCAACGTACCTACTACTTAATCAAAGGGGACGCTTATTTTGATATCAGAGAAGAATTGAGTTTTGGAAAACCGGCTCAACAATATCGCCCCTCCAACTGAATCTCGAGTATATGACCGATGGTTATTTTTCTGGGGCAAAATAACAATGCTGTTTAGAGCTCGTCGAGCCAATTATTGTCAGTTAGCGAGAGAATGCGACCGAGACGGAGCTCGTTCAACAAACCGGCAGAAGGACGACTGATCCCATCTCAATTGCTAACATTATTTACACGCCTTGGCTAAACCAGTAATATGTAAATTATTGCCCGAGCGATAACTGATTGGCGGGTTGTTAATGCCGTTTATTCGCAGATCAACAAGTCGAATGGATGGTAAACAGAATTTCAAAGGAACTCCTTCTTTTTATGCACAACAAAATGGAAGTTTGTGATTGTCAAAAAATCCATCTTTTAATGGAGAACAAAATGGAAGTTTGTGATTGTCGAAAAATAAAAATCGGTTCATAGGTTTGAGCGATTTTTTTACGATTCATATGTTTTGATTTGCTATTTTGCTATTCCACGAGGATTTTTTCGCCAGGGGTGTCCGTAACATGAGCGGTTGAGACTGGTGTCTGTAACAGGACATGTTGTGTCTGAGACTGGTGAAAAGGGATTTCTGTGTGTCTGACTGGGGCAAAAAGGAAAGTGCAACAAACAAGATTAATTACTCAATTCCTGCAGTTTTCAAAAATTTAACAATTCACAATCAATGGGAGATTCTTGAGTTACAGAACGTCGCGAGCAATAAACTTTCTTCAATGATTGATATTGAATATTACATTAAATAATTAATAATTACATGATAAAAATTATTTTATTGAAGGCAGTCGTTTTCAGATACCTATGTACTATTCCCTATTCCGAAAAAAACCGTTATTTCTACTATTTATGATAACTAAATTCACTCAATTATTGGAAGAGCCACAGAACGTCGACTAAAACTTTTCTTTTTTGCAGTCAGTTGGTCTCACGCGCGCTGTAAAACCGAAGTGCAAATAAAAAATTACACTTCAAGTGACAGAAGAAATGCGGTTTCATGAGTCGAATCGAATTGCTGGTGTTGGTGTGCGGTTATTGCGAGGATTTTGTGTCCGTTCGCGTGAGAGTCTGCGGTCGTGCGAATTGTGGAAAGATGATTGTGGCATGACATTTTGCAGAGGTTGCATTCAGGCGTTCGGAGAGTCGAATTTCACGCACCTTCACTTGCAACCGCAGATTTGAAAAATGAGAAGCCTCTGGGATAGTCGAGTATTCGTTTTACAGCTTTCCTGCGTAAAAGTGCATCTTACAAAGCAGGAATTACCGGAGAAATCACGGTGAAGAAAATCCCATTTCTATATTTTGGTTTCAGCTGAATTTATTTATCTTCAGTAGAGCCGTCAATTTTGAGACCTCCATCTGCCGTGATTCAAGCATAATGATTGACGAACGCTTCACTCTTCATTCGATCATTTTTGAATTTCACTCGCGTTTTGACGCATAATACGAAAAAATTTGACAAACTTACGATTCCCGTAAATGAAATTATCAGTGCGATTACTAAAATTACTACTAAGATTGCTCGATTGTTACATTTTGACGACACTGGCGTATTCCCGGTGTGTAAACAGTCCTTTGACCTCCGGTAACATATTAACGGCCGGATACGGAAACCAATATCCGTTGCCTCCGAAAACCATCAATTGCCGGTCATTCGGAAGCTGATGAGTTAGGTAGTTAGTTCCCGACATACCTACGTATCAAAATATGGAAGTGTTGTGTGTTATCTACGCACCACTGGTTTACACCAAGTTCGGGAAAAACCAACCTTCAAAAATCGAATTTTGGAAACGGGTTGAGATAGGAAAATACGGTTAATTGTTCCATTTTCGGTCTAGTTTCACCCGAATTTTTTTCCACACCAAGTTCTGTACACCCTGCATTGAAATTTGGACTTGACGAATCTTCAACTCACCCTCCATCATACCCTCTTTTATTCAACAAAAGTTACATACCTTCGATATTCATCAGTGCAGAAATTACAACCCCCGCATTATCTGACGACTGATCTGCAGACGTTTGACTACCTATGCGATAAATTTTATGGGTTAGGGACTCGTATGAAATCGCCCTGCTCGACAGGCATTCGCTACAAGAGGCCTGTCTCGCCTGTCTCTTGAAAAGGTGACCCTGGTAATATAAGGACTATAAAGGACTATGAGCTGTGTAAGATGACTGGGCTTCTCAGGTGAACGTGGTAGGGAGGCCGACGAGTTGGCAACGCTGTCAGTGACTGCACTGGAGGTCCTGGCTCTCCTTACTTCGTCAAGTTCACACTGGAGCCGAATAAAATCGCTAAACCAAATGATTCGATTGGCAATTCAAATTTTGTTTTTACTGTCGTTGAAGGATTGTCGGAGATTGGAATTATACAATATTCACACCCAATTGTAGCCGGCTTGATTTATTTCAATGAAGACAATTTGGCAAGCAATTACATAATTTCGTCGATAAACCGGTCATAAATAATGATTTTGCTCGTCTTCTTTTGATAAAAACTTAAATCCTTTATTTTTTCAGTACCGTTGTAAGCTTTCACCAATGCAAAATCATATGCATATAATATATGCATATGGATATATTATAGGAGCAGTGTATGGAGGCTCCAGCTTCCTAGCTCCACCACAACTCTGATGCCACGTAGGCCTCGCTCCCCAAAAATGCTAAAATACCTATTCTTGAATATTGTTATATTTTTTAAATATTGTTTTTATTTTTTCAAATAACCGGCGTTTGCTGAGCTGTGCATCACCCACCAGTTTTGGGCCTCGCTCCTCAAAAATGCTAAAATATTTTTATATTTTTTAAATATTCTTTTTCCCCCCAAATAACCGGCGTTTGCTGTGCTGTGCATTACCCACCAGTTTTGGGCCTCGCTCCTCAAAAATGCTAAAATATTTTTATATTTTTTAAATATTCTTTCTTCCCCCAAATAACCGGCGTTTGCTGAGCTGTGCATTACCCACCAGTTTTGGGCCTCGGACCGCCCAGGTCGTTAGCCTTGGTGACATGTTGCACAACCGTCGTAGGTTTATTGGCCGTTTTGGGCCGACTGTTGACGCCTCTCAGTCGTCCACGGTCGGATTACAAAGTTAAATGAGCCCAGCAAGGTTCTCTCGATTCTTACGAACATAATGAATGTAAAATTCACATTGCTATTTTTGAGAACGTAAAACTTGGCTACAACTCGGCTTGAAAAATTGTTTGAAAATTTTCAAAATCCAGGGTCTTCTGGGAAATTTAATGAGTCATATGATAGATGGACCTTTTCTTTCATATAGGTACCTACTTATTCACCAAATTCCATAATTTTTGACTTTCAAGAGAATTATGAAAATTTCATAAGCTCTTGTTGCTCAACTATCCATTTCCCTGAAGATATATCTGGGCTTTTGAGTTATGAATAATATTCTCATTGAGTTATGATCATAAATCGAAGACGTGGTCGAAGAGCATCCATAAAATTAACTCAATTAAGCATTCGGCGATGTCATCTGGCGTCGAAATCGTTGAAAAAGCACGAAGAAAGAACAAAGGTGAAGCCTGAACCAGCTGCCAGCCCTCTCCACCCCTCACTTTCCTCGCAGACCTCACAAGGCGTCATGACGTTCCTCGGTCCCCTGACACGGCAACATGCCCGATGAGGAGTCGAGATTGAATGTCCTGGTACCCGTCAGGTGGCTCCGGTACGAAGGATCCTTAAGGAACCAGCGATCGCGACATCTGGCGGAAATCTGAAAAGTCTGAGCAGTTAGCCTGGCCGACAATGAGGGCGCCACCTGCTGGAGCTATCTGACGAAAACTAGGCCAGACAGTTTTGCACTTCTTGTCAGAGCTACTTGTTTCAGCATAATAATAAACTGTAACGGATCGCCCTCTCACGCGCTGAAGAGACTAACCTAGTTTTGGAAAGGAATACCCAATTTTTGTGTTTTCCCACTACTGGTAACTGTCGTATGTTTGGGCCACTTGCATGGACCCTTAAAGTTGATAACATTTTGGTAAGGTAACACGCATTAGTACCTACTTACCTTAATAGGCATCTACAAACTAATTTCCTATGTTTCATTCATTTTTTTGAAAATCGGTACTGGCTAACTGTTATCTGTTAAGCCGCGGTTACACTTGCGGTGTTGGGCCCAACACCGAATATTCGTCGGCCTCTTCCCGCAAGTGTAACCGCCGGATATTCGCCCGAATGTTCGCCAATGTTGGTGCTCGGGGATGCTCAGGGCCGTCCAGAGGGGGGGGCAGGGGGGGCAAAATCCCCGGGGCCCGGGGCCCAAGGGGGCCCGGGCCCGCCCGTGGGCCTTTTACGTACTAATATGCAAATTAGAAAAAATGCTTTTATTGACCGGGGGGGGGGCCCGGTCGAGTCTTTATCCCCGGGGCCCGGCTTGGCTCTGGACGGCCCTGGGGATGCTCGGTCAAAAGGCGGTTTTTTGTCCCGCGTCAAAGGCGGCGAGTATTGGACAACTTGTGTATTCGTGCAGCGTCTACACATGCGGCCGAGGAGTTCGAACTGATCTGACTTCGAACTGATGTGGGTTCGAACTGATGTGGGTTCGAACTGATGTGGGTTCGAACTGATGTGGGTTCGAACTGATGTGGGTTCGAACTGATGTGGGTTCGAACTGATGTGGGTTCGAACTGATGTGGGTTCGAACTGATGTGGGTTCGAACTGATGTGGGTTCGAACTGATCTGACTTCGAACTGATCTGACTTCGAACTGATCTGACTTCGAACTGATCTGACTTCGAACTGATCTGACTTCGAACTGATCTGACTTCGAACTGATCTGACTTCGAACTGATCTGACTTCGAACTGATCTGACTTCGAACTGATCTGACTTCGAACTGATCTGACTTCGAACTGATCTGACTTCGAACTGATCTGACTTCGAACTGATCTGACTTCGAACTGATCTGACTTCGAACTGATCTGACTTCGAACTGATCTGACTTCGAACTGATCTGACTTCGAACTGATCTGACTTCGAACTGATCTGACTTCGAACTGATCTGACTTCGAACTGATCTGACTTCGAACTTCGAAGCTCTTTGCTCTTTGCTCTTTGCTCTTTGCTCTTTGCTCTTTGCTCTTTGCTCTTTGCTCTTTGCTCTTTGCTCTTTGCTCTTTGCTCTTTGCTCTTTGCTCTTTGCTCTTTGCTCTTTGCTCTTTGCTCTTTGCTCTTTGCTCTTTGCTCTTTGCTCTTTGCTCTTTGCTCTTTGCTCTTTGCTCTTTGCTCTTTGCTCTTTGCTCTTTGCTCTTTGCTCTTTGCTCTTTGCTCTTTGCTCTTTGCTCTTTGCTCTTTGCTCTTTGCTCTTTTATCTTTGCTCTTTGCTCTTTGCTCTTTGCTCTTTGCTCTTTGCTCTTTGCTCTTTGCTCTTTGCTCTTTGCTCGTTGCTCTTTGCTCTTTGCTCTTTGCTCTTTGCTCTTTGCTCTTTGCTCTTTGCTCTTTGCTCTTTGCTCTTTGCTCTTTGCTCTTTGCTCTTTGCTCTTTGCTCTTTGCTCTTTGCTCTTTGCTCTTTTCTCTTTTCTCTTTTCTCTTTTTTTTTTGCTCTTTGCTCTTTGCTCTTTGCTCTTTGCTCTTTGCTCTTTGCTCTTTGCTCTTTGCTCTTTGCTCTTTGCTCTTTGCTCTTTGCTCTTTGCTCTTTGCTCTTTGCTCTTTGCTCTTTTGCACTTTTGCTCTTTGCTCTTTGCTCTATGCTCTTTTGCTCTTTGCTCTTTGCTCTTTGCTCTTTGCTCTTTGCTCTTTGCTCTTTGCTCTTTGCTCTTTGCTCTTTGCTCTTTGCTCTTTGCTCTTTGCTCTTTGCTTGTGGGTATGAGAAGAGAGCGGATGCCCCTCTCGAGAACGTGGACGGGTGAACGGGTTGACGCCACACCAGAGGGACTCTCGTGCTAGTGGGTCATTCTCACAGAAAGGGGCAGAAGTGATGTCCAGAAGGTTTGTGGGGGCCCTCTTATGAATTTGAAGTTGCGCATAGTTTTAAATTGTACTATTTCACTTTTCGCTAAATGCCTTTTTTTTTTGTTACGATCAATCAAGTCTTTCACTAAGAAAAAAAATTAAATGCGTCGATTTGTCACGGCCCTGTCCTGTCCAGGCACGAGGTTCCCAACTTCAAGCTTTTTTTCTATGTCTTTCCGATGCGTCTTCTAGAATAGGTCAAAATTGGTCTCAAGATACCTAAATGACAGTTTTTATAATTTTAGAACGGAAAGATTACGGTACTGAGATGAAAATAGGGGTGTCCAGAGGTTTGCAGTCAAGGCCCTGTCCTGTCAAAGAATTCGAATTTTCGCGGTCCTCTCAGGGGTTTTTCCGGATTTTCTTCCCTCCATCATTTTGGCACGAGTCTCAACGGTCCAGAACATCGGCTAGCTTTGGATTTCTGTCGAGATGTAACCCAGTGACGAGATGGAACGTCGGCCGGAACCTTGTTGGTCGGACACAACCTGTCAAGGTCCTGTCCTGTTTCTCAAAGTAGGTATTCAAACTTAATTTTTTTACTTCTCAGTACCTCGTACGCAGCGTGGAGCAGTTTCGATTACGATAATAATTATTGGAAAACAATTACAGTGTGGACAGGAGCGTCGAAAAACCTATGTTTTGTCACCGCCCTGTCCACATCTCTAAATTCGAGGACAGGGCTGGGATGAGGAGGACAGGACCGTGACAGTTCCAGCACTCTGCAGCACAAAATAGTTCCATTCTTCCCTCTTTTAGCTAGAATTTCGCCATTTTTAATCGGAATTTGAATAACTCACAGTACTTCCGACATATTTGCATTTTTAGAGTTTTCTATTTTATTTTTTTCCGGCCTCAAAAATGAACCGATTTGAGCGTTCTTGGTCTTAAAATTTCTGTTTTACTTACCAGAATATGTGGGTATTTTTTATATTCCGATAATGTGGCGTACTTTTATTTTGGGCAAATTTTAAAATTTGGATAGTGAATTTTTTGAGATTTTTGATCTAAACAACCTTAAAAACAGTCAAAATATGATCAAATTGTGTCACAATTTTACGTTTCAAAATATGGAAGTATTGTGTGTATTATTCTGCGCACCACTGGTTTTCTTTCAGGTAAAGTCCCTGACAAGTTGCTTGACAATATTCGTCGATGCTCGGGGTCGAGCGCCAACACCGCAAGTGTGTGCGGGTTGCGCGTCAATATTCGGGATATTCCGAGCATAGACGAATGTTCGGGCGAGTATGGGCGATTATTCGGTGTTGGGCCCAACAACGCAAGTGTAACCGCGCCTTTAGATATCGGGTGGTCACGAGGTAAGTACCCGAGCACTGCCTGGTATTCGGCATATTTCATCATTTCTACGATTTAGTTGATACAATCCAAATTATTCATTGTTTCTCAGGTGGTTGAACGTTTCAACTTGAAACCAAGCAATCTTAGTGGGTTATTGCGTCAGACTTGATGACGTGCTGGTGCACACGTGCAGGGCTGCGCAGTCCATCCCAGCCCCGATGTTCTATCATCCCCAATCCGCCATCAGCCACCCTTCCACCGAACGAAATCACCCCTTTAGCTTTTAGGGCTAAACTCGTACATCCTCCCATCTAAAGTCAACTTTATAGAACAATATCACATCGCTATAGACACCCAGTATCAATAAAATCCATAATTTTCTTCAACTTGGTGACGGAGGATTCAAAAACTCCTCCTGAGGGCCACCATGCCGAAAGCGCTCGAACATAAATACCTACCGATTTTGAGAAGTCGCCACGTATCCCTCACCCTCAATATGCCCAATCAAAATTCACAATCGACAAGAAAAATTGTCGTTAATTCTCCAAAAATGGAGGAAAAATCAGCTCAAAAGTCGCCTATCCGGATACATCCGGTAGTTTGCCTCCTTCAATGGGCAAAAATTGGCGGCGGTAGTCCAAGATTGACCTACGAGGTCAAGTAGTTTTGCTCCCAATGACGTCCACTCTGCTCCCATTACGCAATCGTTTGTACGACCATCATGAAAACATCAGGCACGAAAACTGATCACATGCACTGGCACGTACCATTTCTATTGGACTGATGAACTATGAATACTTGGGTTAAATCATTGACCCGATGCACATTGGAATTCAACTATTCACGTAGCATCTTGTATGGACTTGATTGCATTAAAGACAATCCATACTGAACAATCAACAATCTATCAATTGTGGAAAATGATTTTATTCTCAGCAGCCAGACATTTGTTCAGACAGTTATTGACCCGACCGGATTTCTAATCCTTCCGGTTATTATCTTCGGAAGAGCTTCTCAACTTTCGGAAACCGAAACCAATTTCTCATGAGAAAATTTTTCATCCACTCGATCGCTACCTATAGTTAGGGCTACCTGCCTGAAATTATGGCGCCCGCGTTACGCCGGCGGAAATCGCACGATCTTTTTTCTCATTTTTGTTCACTTTTTCTTTTCCTGTTTGCGCAACGCAATCTTGGCGTGGGAGATCATCCATATTGTCGGCTGGCCTTGCCTGAAGATGCAAAACGTCAGCAGCGGAATTGCCAACCGTATTTTATTACTCGGGTCAGCTGAATGTTCAAGGAAACAGGTAAACTACCTATAATCTTCAGCGCTGCTGAGTAATTTATTTCTTAGCAGAGCTAGCTAAGTTTGTTTTATAGCTTTTGAGGTCGTATAATCGTTGCGAAATAAACTGTAACGTAAAGGAGGAAGGTAAAAAAGATATTGGACGCGTGTTGCTATATTTCAAGATAATTATGTTGGGATAATAATCGAGAGTGATTTTGTTCAACCGACTCGATCGATCATGGAATTTTCACCTAAATAAATATTTAATCCATTAAAATAGGTATACATGTGCGTAAATGCTAAAGAAAACTGAATAAAATTTGAACAATGAACACGATTTACTTACCTACCAAAATTAGAAAAAATTAATGAGCCGTAATTAATTTTAATTTTAGGTCACCTATCTATATTGAAACTTCATCGAATGATGAACACAACACTTTTTATGTTGGTATAATGGGTATCTTGGGTTTCGTCAAATTTCGTCATATGCACTCAGACCAACCCAGCCTGAAAATGAAATATTGCGGGAGCGGAAGGTAATTTAATTATCAGCGCAGGCAAATATAGCTGAGTCATTTTATCCTTGTTCGAGGTAAATGATATATCCCAATTCCCAAGTCGTGGCGTCATTCCTTTGCGGAGAATCTGTTATAACCGGTTAACTGGCGCTCCTTTCACTTCTTGGCGGCTATAGTTGGCTATACGACTACCTAAATAAATATCACTATTATAGAGCCGTACGAAAACAGAACATAATTTTACTCAAGTGTGGGACCCATGAAATCAGCATTCTGTAAAAAGGATCATAATTCTGTAAAACGTAAAAAAATTCTATCAGAGTAAAATCACCAAGGCCATAAGACCCTATTTGTTTTCCCAGCTGACAAACGGCATACGACATTGATTATTAGGTCGAATAAAGACCACTTTGTCCTATAATGGCTATCATTGAGTGGCGATGAGTTCTTGATCATATACGGATCTGAAATAACAGCTGTGTCAATGGGGTTCCTTATTTGGATTCTGCCCCAGAGTCACTCGAAATTGGTGCCAATGAGAAGTGAGGTTGACGTTTGTGGAGCACGGACTGGTTCTCCCACGTGGACGCGGGAGACACGTGGCCTCGTTCACGTCCTTGGAATAGGCAAGGGTAAACTTATACGAAAAATTAGTTTTGTCAAAAATCATTTTCAATTTTCAAGTTTTCTCAAAATTTTAATTTGATACGTTCGTTATCACGTGAAACTTGAAGCTATTTGCTACATTAAAATTTAATGTAGACTTCTAATTTTGTAGTCTAACGACCAGGAAGGTCCCGAGTTTGGTTAAATATCGACCCACGGAATGAGATAAGAGGTATGGAACCGAAAATAAAAAAAAGTAAAATTCAATTTTGCTTCACTTTATGATTTTTACGAACTCATCTGGGCCTGACATGTCGAAGGGGCTATTCTGATGAGGTTGTACCAAAAGGCCATCCTTTTGCTTGCCTGAAGACTATCCTTTTGCTGGCCTGAAAGGATCATAAAAATTCCGGGGCATTACAGAGGGGGATTCGAACCCCCTAATACCCGACTGTGGACCAAAAAAGGATAGCACCTTCGACCGGGCAAAAAAATTTGAAAATAAGACTTTTGTAAAAATACAATTTTATATTAGCCTCGCAGCCCCCAAAAATCCGCTTAAATCCTTCTTTCCTGAACATTTACCACGAAATTCAGCAAGGAGCCGATCCAGCTTCCAGGCCAAGGTTCTCTCTATTGTACCCGGATCACAACTCATGGTACATCAGACCTCCCACCACCGACTATAGTCTCGAAGATTGCAACATCGACCAACTACGTCGCGGCCCTGTAGATAGTAGCCGTACTCTTTTCTTGGAAGGAGCCATCGAAGTCAAATGTCAATTTCACACAGCCGACAACTTTTGGCAGGTGAGCGGCACTGAAAGGTGTCCTGGGCTAAATTACTCGTCATGCGATAAAAATGGCGGTGAAAAAATGTGGTACAAAAAATGGCCTTCAAGATATCATGATCGTGACTCAGGCATCAAAATGAGAATAACGTGCTTTCAAATTTTTGGACGCCGACAGAATTAAAGTACAATGCGTAATAGAAGTTAAAAAAAACGCATTAAAAACAACCTAATATGCGACCTTTCAAGACCTCGGACACAAAAAATGGTCAATTTTATATAGCCAGTGAAAATAAAATAGAGAAACAAATATTTCCTGTTATCCCAATGCCGCACTGTATTGATTCTTGCTAAAATAGACATTTTCAAGGTCCAAAATTAAAAAAAAACGTGAGTCGGAAAGCACTTCCTTTCCATACACTACCGCAGGACCTATTTCTTTTTGCATGGCGTGCGGTTTTCTCAATTGTGTTACGATCAGTTGGATCAAATCTGATGGTTCAAGGTATGGAATGATCGAAACCCGACCCATTGTTTTGTGAAGGGCTGGAGGGTTGGTACCATTACTCATCTGATTTTAGTCGAGCTCCTGCTCCAACGTGTACCCCTGGTTAATTTCAAGACGTGTTTGTGGCAAAAGCAGCTATGTCCAGTCCCACAGGCAACTGCAATACTAAAATCGATAGTCGTTGTTCCCATTGGTTATTAGTTACATCGGTAGTTAGCGGCGAAATCCGTCAACACCGATTGAATTTGATTAGCCGTTTTAGCGTGAAAAATGCAAATCCCAATCACACTTGAAAATGAAAAAGTTTTTGGTCCGATTTTCAAATTTCGCTTGATAACGAGAACGACTCAAGGCAGGTGTATCAAATACGTGCATGGCATCAAACTAAATCGAAGATGGTCATGTTCTAATTACCGAATACGTTCACAATTAGGCGCTATACTCATTCGTATGATGTGGCGCAATTTATGTTCCTAAAGCATGGTAGGTAGGCGCCCATATTTCGCAGAGAAAACATTTTTAATAATCGCTTTGGAATGCAATAAAAATTAAATAAAATATCTGCGCATAAAAATTGCATCAGCTTATTAAGTGGAGAAATTATGGATCCCCGAAATTAGGTAGGTACGTTATTCAATTTTTTACATAATCGGAACGCTTGTTTTCGTTAGTTTTGAAGCAGTCAGGTCGAATTGGGAGCTCCTGCCAAATCGTGCTACCCTGATCCGCTTCAAGACGCGGTTGTGGCAAAACCGGCTACGTCCAGCCGCGCCCGGTCAGGCGGGCTGGACTTTATAACCAATACCTACGTATTGGTTATAAACGACACGTCGACACGTATACGTGTATACCCGACGATAATAATTATCGGTTAACCAATTATTGGTTGTAACATTGTAGTTCTACTACCCCGACGACATAGGTAGGTCACATACCTATCCTGTGTATCCGAAAAGATATTACCTATTCACAATATAGGTCACATATCCGTAAAACCGACGTATACTCAAATACTATTGGTTTTAAATTGGTAGCATTATAGGTCATAT
The DNA here is from genome assembly GCA_036186465.1 of Nesidiocoris tenuis. Lineage (NCBI taxonomy): Eukaryota > Metazoa > Arthropoda > Insecta > Hemiptera > Miridae > Nesidiocoris > Nesidiocoris tenuis. Next base: position 6,675,204 of record AP028912.1, on the reverse strand, counting down.
TGGATTATATTAATTATCAGTGTCGACGAAGATACCAGTTTTTTTTATCTAGATATAGATAGGATATTTTGCTATAAAAATATCTAGATCGGATACAGATACCTACATAGTATCTGTATCTGAGATACAGATACTGAGAATATATCTAATTTAGATATAGATACTGATAAATTTTGGACGTATATTTTCTATCTAAATTACGTTGTGCGAGTAGTGGCTATTCAAAAAAGGGGTATTATTCGGTTTATAATCACTGAAAAACGCTGCTAAGTAGATCAGTGGCATGTGCACATCAGTTTTCGGTATATCCGAAGAACTCTGCAAATTTTGCACAGGGGTTCATTTTTCGATTGCAAAGACAAATCTTACGATATATAGGTTCTCCTTAAACACGGAATTTAGTTGTTATTATTCTAGAATTTCAGTTTAAATTGGTAGATATTTTAGATGGGGATTTAGAAAAACGTTGCCTCAGAATGCCTCTGAGAATGCCTCAGAACCTTTGTTAAAGCCTGTCTCGTTCTTATGTTGCCAAGCGCAACTGGTCGTAGTGTGAGTGCGTCACCTTGTTGTTGTAATAGGCTAGTGGTCGTAAGTAGATCAATCAACCGTATCTAAGAGCCGAGGCCAAATTCTCAAATTTATCCGATTGTTATTTTGCTGATTTGTGTAATGCGACTAGATTCTTTAAATTGAAGATATCGGGAGGACAGAAGTTTTTGTGGGCATTCCAACGAGTGGAAAACGATTTTTGTGGCTCTAGTCGTCTTCGAGTTATTAAGAATTGTAGAAATTTTCAAAAACTCAAAAATGCCTCACTAAAACTGCAATAACTCCTAAACGGTTGAAGCTACCGGCGTGGCGATGGTCTCATTCGATTCAGCATAGAAAAATCTATAGAAAATGATGCGTCACATGCCTATGTTTTAAATTTCCAGAAAAACACGAATTTTTTCCCACTTCAACAGCTGTTTTACTGGCCTTAAAATTAAGGTAGGGTTCTGCCGAGACGTTAGGACCAACTAGATACGGAACTTGATTTTTGGTAAAAATTTCAAAATTTTTCGATAACTCCTTCCCCCTGAAAAACCCCGGACGGCGGACGGCGTACGGCGTACGGCGGACGGCGTACGGCGGACGGCGGACGGACAAAAAATTTTTATTGCAGATTCGGATTTTACACCCCTTGAAACGTCAACCAACAAATTTTCAGGGGGTGTTAAAATTTTTTTTTTCCTGACCGATTACAAAGGTTCATTTCTATAGAAAAATGAACCAAAATGAATTTTCCCTTAATTGCTTAATTTTATCAATCTATGAGGCTTCGGGAAAAAAAATTTTTTTAACACCCCCTGAAAATTTGTTGGTTTACGTTTCAAGGGGTGTAGAATCCGAATCTGCAATAAAAATTTTTTGGCCGTCCCCCGTACGCCGTCCGCCGTCCGGGGTTTTTCAGGGGGAAGGAGTTATCGGAAAATTTTGAAATTTTTACCAAAAATCAAGTTCCGTATCTAGTTGGTCCTAACGTCTCGGCAGAACCCTACCTTAATTTTAAGGCTAGTAAAACAGCTGTTGAAGTGAGAAAAAATTCGTGCTTTTCAGGAAAAAAGCAACATAGGCATGTGAGGCATCATTTCATATAGATTTTTCTATGCTGAATCGAATGAGACCATCGCCACGCCGGTAGCTTCAACCGTTTAGGAGTTATTGCAGTTTTAGTGAGGCATTTTTGAGTTTTCCAAAATTTCCCCAAATCCTAATAACTCGAAAACTACTCGAGCCACAAAATTCGTTTTCCACTCGTTTGAATCCCCACAAAAACTTCTGTCCCACCGATTTCTTCAATTTAAAGAATTTGGTCGCATTACATAAATCAGCAAAACAAAAATTGGAAAAACTTGAGAATTTGGCCTCGGCTCTTAGATACGGTTGATTGATCTACTTACGACCACTAGCCTATTACACCAACAAGGTGACGCACTCACACTACGACCAGTTGCGCTTGGCAACATGAGAGCGAGACAAGCTTCAACGAAGGTTCTGAGGCATTTTTAATTTCATCATTCAGAGAATTTAATAATTATTATTATTCTGTTAATTATGAAGGTGATTAAGAATAGATTTAAGTGAATTTAACGGAATTAAACGATCTGCTGCGTTGAAAAGATGGATAGGTAGGTATTCATCAAGCGAGAAGAATGATCATTTTTTGCCTGGTTGAAAAAACGTTTTTCTAAATCCCCATCTAAAATACAAATTTATACTGAAATTATAGAATAATAACAACTAAATTCTGTGTTTAAGGATTACCGATATATCGTAAGGTTTGTCTTTGCAATCGAAAAATGAACCCCTGTGCAAAATTTGCCGAGTTCTTCGGACATACAAGGAGGCTTCGGCTGAGCTTAACTGAAGAAGCGAAGTATAGAAAATTTTATCTAAGTTAGATAAAAATTAGATACAGATACCCATTTTTTATATCTAGATAGGATACAGATACGTGGGACGCAATTTTATCTAGATACAGATACAGATACAAAATTTTCGGTATCTATATCTATTTTAGATACAATTTAGATACAATATCTAGATACCGTCGACACTGTTAATTATAGATTATATTATGAGATAGCTGTGAGCATTATGTGACATATTTTGAGGGTTAAGACGACTCATTACCAATCGAAACTTTGGAGGGTTAAGGGGCTTTTGCATATTTGGAATGCAACTTCAATGTTACATGGTCAGCTGAAGTCGCTTCGCCGAAATCCCTTGGGAGCCACTAAATTCAGAAGTGACGTGAAATGAAAAGTTGGTAACGTGAAAAATTTAGTGCAGGAATGTTTGATTTGGTCACGATAGGGTTTAACCGTCGATTTTAAACATAATAAACAAAGGGCCACTTTAATCAAACATGCCTTGTTGGTTGCTGTGCGTAGCTTGTTGAGAGGTAAATTCAACGAGTTGGTATGGTTGTATGCTGAATTTGGCAATAAATTGCGATGTTGAGAACTGGTGGAATCGGGTTGATGTTGGAATCAAAAAAATGCTGGAGAATCCAAATCACGAAAGGCTCATGCATTCCGGTCCACCATTTTTGGAGATGAAATTTTTGATCATCCCATCCGAGGAAGGGCAGGTGGCTTATCCAGCCACTAACAATGCGGCAAGCGAAATTGTCTACTGTTGCCAGACTTTCAGGCCACAGGCAGATGTTTCTAGCACCTGGCATCCGAATCACAAGCATGTGTTTCCCCATGTCTGAGATCCATCCCCCACCCTGAGGGGTGAGTCCGCAGCGAAATAATAGATTGCTGAAAGAGTGCACTGAAAGGGTGCTCACTGGGTGACGTCGCTTGGGGCAGCTGAAAATGTCACGATCTTTTATTGTTGAGCACGTGGGAAATAGAATTATTATCATTATCTCTTTTCAAACAAGAGTGAACACAATTTTGCCAACTTGAGAAAACTTCAATTCGACTGCTTTTTGATTTGAAGTCACTACAATAATTTTCAATAGACATCTTAATCAAACGTCCAAAAATAATTCTGAAACCCGGTTATTGTAGTATTTTCTTACTCAAGAGGGTAAGCGAATATGTTTGGTACCTCGATGGTATGTAAAAGCTTGCAAAATACAAATTACCTCGAAAATTTCCATGTTTGAAAGGATTTTCACATTCTATATTGTAGCCCCGTACCAAGAGGAGACACAATGAAAAAGAAAAACTCAAACTTGAAGTCAAACTCGAAGCCAAACTTGACGTCAAACTCACAATGAAAAGAAACTCAAACTCATAATCAAACTCGAAGTCAAACTCGCGATGAAACCAAAACTCAAACTCGAAGTCGAACTCACGATAAAACCAAAACTCAAACTCGAATTCAAACTTACAATGAAACAGAAACTCAAACTCACAATGGAACTAAATCTCAAACTCATAATCAAACACGAAGTTAAACTCACAATGAAACAGGAACTGAATCTCATATTCAACTCGAAGTCAAACTCACAATGGAACCGAATCTCAAACTCATAGCCCAAGTCGGAGTCAAACTCACAGTGGAACAGAAACTAAAACTCGCGATTGAACTTAATCTCAAACTCATAATCAAACACGAGGTCAAACTCACAATGAAACAGGAACTGAAACTCATAATCAAAATCGAAGTCAAACTCACAATGAAAAAAAAATCAATCTCATAATCAAACTCGAAGTCAAACTCACAATGGAACCGAATCTCAAACTCATAGTCAAAGTCGGAGTCAAACTCACAATGGAACAGAAACTCAAACTCATAATCAAACTGAAGACGAGAAAAAAACCAAACTCACAATGAAACCGAAACTCAAACTCATAGTCAAACTCACAATGAAACCATTAATTCACAATGAACTCGATCTCATCCATACACTCGAAGTCAAACTCACAATGGAACAAAAACTAAAACTCATAGTCAAAGTCGAAGTCAAACTCATAATCGAACTCGAAGTCAAACTCACGATGAAACCAAAACTCAAACTTGAAGTCATTGAACTCATTCATTGTGAGTTTGACTTCGATTTTGACTATGAGTTTCAGTTCCTGTTCCACTGTGAGTTTGACTTCGAGTTTGATTATGAGTTTGAGATTTAGTTCCATTGTGAGTTTGAGTTTCTGTTTCATTGTAAGTTTGACTTCGAGTTTGAGTTTTGGTTTCATCGTGAGTTTGACTTCGAGTTCGATTATGAGTTTGACTTCGATTTTGACTATGAGTTTCAGTTCCTGTTCCACTGTGAGTTTGACTTCGAGTTTGATTATGAGTTTGAGATTTAGTTCCATTGTGAGTTTGAGTTTCTGTTTCATTGTGAGTTTGACTTCGAGTTTGATTATGAGTTTGAGTTCCTGATTCATTGTGAGTTTGACTTCGTGTTTGATTATGAGTTTGAGATTTAGTTCCATTGTGAGTTTGAGTTTCTGTTTCATTGTAAGTTTGACTTCGAGTTTGAGTTTTGGTTTCATCGTGAGTTTGACTTCGAGTTTGAGTTTTGGTTTCATCGTGAGTTTGACTTCGAGTTTGATTATGAGTTTGAGTTCCTGATTCATTGTGAGTTTGACTTCGTGTTTGATTATGAGTTTGAGATTTAGTTCCATTGTGAGTTTGAGTTTCTGTTTCATTGTAAGTTTGACTTCGAGTTTGAGTTTTGGTTTCATCGTGAGTTTGACTTCGAGTTTGAGTTTTGGTTTCATCGTGAGTTTGACTTCGAGTTTGATTATGAGTTTTAGTTTCTCTTTCATAGTGAGTTTGACTTCGAGTTTGATTATGAGTTTGATGTTTAGTTCCATTGTGAGTTTGAGTTTCTGTTTCATTGTAAGTTTGACTTCGAGTTTGAGTTTCTGTTTCATTGTGAGTTTGACTTCGATTTCGATTGTGATTTTCAGTTTTTGTTCAATTGTGAGTTCGACTTCGAGTTTGATTTTGATTTTAGGTTTCTGTTTCATTGTGAGTTTGACTTCAATTTCGATCAACAGTTTGAGTTTCTGTTCAATTATAAGTTTGACTTCGACTTTGACTATGAGTTTTAGTTTTTGTTCTATTGTGAGTTAGGCTTCGAGTTTGAGTTTCTGTTTCATTGTGAGTTTGACTTCGAGTTTGATTATGTGTTTGAGATTTAGTTCCATTGTGAGTTTGAGTTTCTGTTTCATTGTGAGTTTGACTTCGAGTTTGATTTTGAGTTTGAGTTTTGGTTTTATCGTGAGTTTGATTATCAGTTTGAGTTTCTGTTTCATTGTGAGTTTGACTCTGACTTTGACGATGAGTTTGAGTTTATGTTTCATTGTGAGTTTGACTTCGAGTTTGATTATGGGATTCAGTTCCTGTTTCATTGTGAGTTTGACTTCGTGTTTGATTATGTGTTTGAGATTTAGTTCCATTGTGAGTTTGAGTTTCTGTTTCATTGTGAGTTTGACTTTGAGTTTGATTTTGAGTTTGAGTTTTGGTTTCATCGTGAGTTTGATTATCAGTTTGAGTTTCTGTTTCATTGTGAGTTTGACTCTGACTTTGACGATGAGTTTGAGATTCGCTTCCATTGTGAGTTTGATTTCGAGATTGATTATGAGTTTGAGTCTCAGTTTTATTGTATGTTTGATGCCCTCCCTCTCCTCAAAATCGTCCGGAATTCCTTCACATCAGTACAACGAACATGATATATTTTTCATTATCAACACGGTAAGTGCCTACCAGACTATCCCACCGATAAATATGTTGTTTCCTAATGTTGATAACCTAATGTTGGTTGTTTCCGAATCGAAATCCTGTGTACGGGCCTGATTGTAGGTGCTTTCGGTATACACCTATATTCCGTTGAATCTGAAATGAACCAATGATGTATCTCATGCGCGGATCTTTTAATAAGAATAATTTAATAATAATAATAATAATAATTTAATAAGAATAAGAAATAATTTGGCACCTCGTGGCATGTCCTGGATGACAGAAAGGAATGGCAATAATAATTGTAGGTAGTACCTACTAGGTACTCATCATTGGTTATTTTTCAACTAACTAGAGGGATTTCCATCGACGTCTACAATAATAGCATAAGTAAACGTCATTGTTAACCGTATTTACTGGGAATGCCGTTTTCAAACGCTTCAAGGACATGCCATTTACCGGACATTGTAAATCAGGCTCTCTACCTGAGCAGAGTCCACAGGTCAGGTAAATAATATCCTGTTGAACCGTCAGTTTCGCAACCGGTGGCAATAACGGGATTCAGGTAATTTCTAGTTTCACGGCAATGTTCAAAGGGGCAATAAAAAATCCTATGGTTATTCGAAGTCATTGCAAAAGCCTTTAAAGTGAAATTGTTTAAAAACTGCGTGCTTCTTGTGCGACTACTGACGAGCCAGACATTCATGAGACTTTCAACAAGTGAAAATTACCTATTGAGTTAGCTGATTCATGAGTCTTTAAACCAAGAAAATTAAGACAAAATATGCTTATGGATATGCTAGGTACAAGAAACAGCTCCTAAAAAACATTCAAGTTTTCCATAAAATTGCCGATGTGGCAACATGGAAAGTTGAGTCAGCAGAAAAACCAACACTGAGCCTCCAATTCAAACCCGCGGGGAAATAATGATTCGACAGACGGTCGCCTGGTAGTCGACTGGTAAAGACATCCGCTTGCGGATCACACCTTTTGATAGGCGATCAAATGTTTTGCATAAATATCATTCTGTCGGTACCTATACCAATATAAATTGATTTTTTTTTAACGCAACGATATTTATTAATTCTTGGGGATTGGAGGGTATGTTCGGAAGGGTGTATAGCCCGGGGGAGAGGGTGTGCTTCTTTTGTTGACGTAACCCAGGCCTGGACTGCAAAAAAAATGTTTGAAAAAAAGGGCTAAGTTTGGGATAAAAGAAAAACCAACAGCTTGTAAAAAAAACAATATAAATTGATAATCAGCTTGTGTGGACATGCCAAAATTACGAATAACTAATCTCATTAGGTCCTACCAGCCTTGTTTTCAGCATGATACTTGCTAGACTCTTGGTTGTGAAACTTGGAATTTCGCGAGTGATAGGCCAGCTCACTGAAGCTTGTCTGGCTAATGCCAGTATTGGAGATAATCTCTAGTTACAGGTTTAACTAGGCACCTACCTGCCGACCTGCCGGTCGGTTTTCACATGCAAGAAACCGCCAGTAATTTACGACCAGTCGCCAGACTAGTGACAGTCGGGAGCAAGCAATCGAGGGTTATCATTAGCTTCATCTTGTCAGTTGAGTTAACTGTCCAAGGAGACGATGGGAAAAGTGTTCTAGGAGAGAAAGGTGAAAGCACTACTTACATGCGACTGGACAGGTAGGCAGTGACTTCTGCCATTCCGACAATCATTTCCATTGTGCTCGAGTTGGAAAGTCTTTTGAGTATTTAACTTATGTGAATCATCAAAAAAGTGCGCACAAATGAAGGTGAAGAACCTTGTGCACTACTTTGAAGAACTCGAAAGACGGTTTCCTTTTCACCATTAACAGGTTTCGGTGCAGGAATCAAGAATAACAGGCGCCCCAAGAGAAACGTCGTCAATAAAAGACATTTCTACCTGAATCGGTCTAGGTATTTGGGAATACCAGTAGAATGTACCAGTAGAATTCCATTATATGCATGGACAATAATCAATGAACAACTAAGTAAAACGATGTGGATAATGGTTAACTAAGTAAATGTACCTAGAATTTGCATTTTTGAAGTATTTTTGGAGGATATATACAAATAAATTATTTGTTTTCAATAGAGCAAAGACACAGAACTTTGATTTTTGCTTACAATAATGCGGACGTACAATCCAATACCAACTTCCCCAAAAACTAAAAAAATCGTGGGATAAGGATATGTTATCTCGAGGTCTACAACGCGGCAGATACCTGATTCAAAAGGACTATAATGAGTTCATAGAAATCTGACGGACGAGTGCGGCAAATGGCCTGTTTTGACGTCGGAAAATTTCCTCTAATTGACTTCGCTGGGGCATGAGTATAATACCAAAATCGCTCTGATAAAGTACAATTCTAATGGACCGGCTCATGAAGACGTCTGGTTTCATATCATCTGCGTTGTTCTTCATTACTGGTCGTTCAAGAACAATTAGCCATCCGGGCCCACTCTCACGATCCGTCTTGGGGCACGAGGTCTCGTTTAGTTGAAATTGAAGGGGATTTTAAACGGTTTTCAAGGTGAACGTCATTAATGGAGCGCTGGGAACGGTCGGGTCGCAAATATCAAAGAGGCCTGTCTGTACCGATTGATCGGCTCCATCTGGAGAACGATTTCCAATCAATCGGACTCTTGGGTCGCCAAGATGGAAAAATGGTATGTGGTCCGCTCCAAGCATAGTGCTTCAATTCAGGTTCTATACCTTCAGCATCGCCCCACTGAAGGGATGCTTTCGATGTTAAAAACCCAACACACGCAACCCAACCACAACCATCCCGAAAACCCAACACACCCACACATCCATGGTCGAATAAAGGTGCGAACTCGGTTTTTCTCCTGTAGTTGCTTCCCATTGCATTTTACGGCTTTTAAGACTATTAGCAAACTTGTAGATCAATAAATTTCCAACGACATTGATTCTGTGACTTCTGTTGGCAGGGTTCATAGTTTCGGAGCTACAGCCCGGCAAAAAAGACCGAAATTTCCAAAATTGTGAGATTTTGACCTTTGTCCTACTTCTCATGACGATAAGTCCGATAAAACGGCTATTCTGAGGTACTATGAAGGTGAACCCATTTTGTCCATAATGTGGTAATTTACGGTCAAATCACCCCCTCTGCCACAACACCGGCAGCTCTATTTTAAAGGAAATTCAATAGAAAATTCAACTTGTCTCGTATATGCTGGTAATATCTAGTACCTACTTTCCGCCTTCCTAACTTCGTGTTTATTTTGGTTAAAATAACCAAGTTTTTTATAGTCGCCTAAAAATCTGCAAATCCGAGATACCTATAGCTCAAGCAGATGAAAAGGCAGTGGAGTGTTTAGTGCTCGATCTGGCCGCCACGCTGAGCTACCGAACAGACTAGTACGAAGAGCGGAGTCACTGCCACCGCAATGCTTCAGAGCTCCTACGTACTGTCGGTTCTAGGCTATCTATTATCCTGATACTCAGCCCAAGAGGACCGGAGGAGCTCAGAACTCAAACCGCTTTTTGGAAGACCACTTTCAGCCAGTTCTGGCGACCTCGACCCTATTTTACTGAGTCTGGTGCTGAACTGCTCGGACAAAACGTCCTTTTGTGCTAGCCAGGAACGGCCCGAAGCGATCCGTGCTCGTGAATAGGCCCGAATGATTGGTTTTCGAGGCATGCGCAGACTGACATAATCTGCACGCGACGCGTACTCTACATCGACCAAGGGCAATGGGTTTTATGATAATCACGCACGTTCCACGAGCAGAATTAGTTGTTAACAATGATCGACTAGTTTGGCTATAGTTTGTCCATCAGTTTTCTTAATTAAAACCGATGAATGGGACTTGGTTTTAACAATAGGTACCTGCAAATAATCTGTAATTTTCCTTCCAACAGCCTGATGAGCTGATGATGATGTAAATATGTTGAAAAATAAACCTCATGTGAAGTCATTTGCAAATAATATTAATTATCCGATGGTTAAGGCCAGTTTACGACCAATTATTAAATGGCATTATCAATCGCAACAAATCTTTTGGCGAGTTATCGTCTAAACCTTTCCCAATCATGTCATTTTTCCTCAAAATGTATACTTATTGCATACAATCAGTTGACAATTGAAATGTATACAAAAGCTGTATGGAACCGGAGGCTTGACATTCCTTCGAGCAGGTAGCCGAATGGGGGCAAAGGTTTGCTATCGATAGAACCCAACATGTCTTGACATAAATAAAAGTAAAGGCACACTATCTCGTCTAATCAATGGCCAGGAGTGCCGAAGGGGCTTTGGGCATACCAAGCAAAGATTTGTAGCTGGTATCTGGAGCTTTGACAGATTTACTACACACTGATGACCTGAGTAGTCAAGACTAATGCTAGTGAGTGTTTGAGTGCTCCTACTTCCATCCAAGCATTAAATTCCATAAATTTTATGGAGGTAGATCCTTTATACCTACTTTACACCGTGTTTGGTATGGATTTTTGACTTTTTAAATAGAATTTTCGTCCACTGACAAAAAACTCCATTTCCAAGACGACCATAAAAATTCTAAACCATTACAATCTTATCACTCCGTTCCACCTATAGGCAGTTTTGCAACGGCAATGCAGATAAACTAGCGACCCCTCATTTAGAAAATAACCTCCGTGCTATCCTCAGTTTCGTCTCCTTACGTAAATGTGGCCTCGTTCTTTATCTCCTGTGCAGTAAATGTTTTAAATCGTATAACACCAAGGTTTTGAACCGTCGTAAAAAGTAAAGGGGAGATTCTTATTCCAGGACGTAACGACTGCGCGTGATCAATTTCGAAGACGATATCAAAACTTGTTTCGATAAATGGAAAAGAAACAGCAGTTGTTCAATAATAAGAAGAAATATGCCTAATAAATCCACTAGTTGAAGATTAATTTTATTAGAGAAATAAATAAAAAACTAAATATTACCATAACTTACTTCACAAGTTCATGGTCCAAAAATTCTGCTTAAAAATTAGCGCCCGAAAAAAGATAATGGAATCTGATGAAAATCGGAGCATAGGGCACGACAAGTATTCCAAAACATAACTTTTATAATAACAGGCTAACTGACTGGTTAATTGGAAATTATGGAAGGTGGAGAGAAACTGCTTCAATTATCGGACATGTTTTGATACCGTTTTGATACCTACTGTAAGGATAAAATAAAATAAATATACCTGTGAAGATATTTTAGGTCAGAATGCAAAGCGATTATTAAAAAAGAGGACAGATAGAGTTTAAAGATGTCACAACTTTTTTCTGTTATTTTTTAATTTTTTTGTCATTATTTTTTAAGCTTATCTAATATTGCATTTTCACTGTTCGAAATATTAGTCCTTTGACGGGCAAAACTGCACGAGTCTCGAAGCTAAAACTCACTTTTCGGACCATAGCTCACCGGGACGTTTCAGAATACCTTGTTACAAGCATGATTGAATATTCACTCAGCCATCGCCCGAAAAATGATCTAACAATCAACTGCTTGTGAAACCGTGTTCCTGCTGTCACCATTCCGAAACTTGGGAATCGAATGGTTTTCCTTCACGCTATCTGGATGGATGGACACCCTTTTAGAAATTTCCGATGGTATTCACTGATTTCTATCAAACGGCATAGCGAAGGACTGAGGGTTGTGAACGCCCTCAGTTTTACCTCAAAAGTTGAGGGCTTTCAGTTTCAACCACAAATCGTTGCTTAAAGGTCCTTTTCCTCTTTGATTTTTTCTATCGGAGCAATAACCGTCGATTATTGGGACAGCGGAACCGATGGGTTTCTAGCGTGGAGTCAGCCGTTCACCTTCTGGAGGAGACAGGTGCCACGATTTATGGGGGCCGTCGAGTTTCATTATTTTCTGTAATTTTCTGACCGGGAAGGGAAATTGGTGAGATGGGCTCGAGGTTTCAAGAATAGACTTATGATTTTTTGACCGAATAAAACGGGTAATTTTATCGATGATTATTAAGGATCTAACTTTTGGCAGAGAAGTTACAAAATCCCGAAATAGAAATTGAGACGTTTCCAATTATTAGATGGTAAATGTATGCAAAACTGAATATCTAGTTTGGAATATTGAATGAGCATAGTGAAAAATAGTTTGGAAGATGGAAGAGAGATAGGTCATTCTCCCAGGATATCGTTTGAAAAATCATAAGATCTATGTATAGAATAAATAAAGTAATTCTTGAAAAAATTTTTGCGGTTTTTCAAAAAAATACTGAGGCGACTGATCATACGATACTGTTATAGCATAAGGCAAAATTTTTATACCAATCATATGCATTCAGCATGTGTGAGAATGCCCTTTTCCCCAGAAAAATGATTGGGCATATCATGCCAGCGTAAATATCACAATATTCTCACGCTGGAAATAGGAGAAAATATTTTTCTCCAGGTGGCAAAGACTCAACAAAATAGAAGGATCAGCCGGAGAAAACGGATGTCCCCAGAATAAGGTGAGTCGACTATGGGAAAGAAAATCGTGGAAGGAAGAACCGTGCGAACCGAGGCTATACATCCGCACAGCAGATGTTCTCTGTTCGAAAACGAACTCTTATCTGCAGGACGATAAAAGTGGAACGAGAGCAGCAAAAGGTGAAAAGAGAGGATTGTTGTTGTTGAACTCGGTACCATCCGTGAGTATTGCAGAGGTAGGGACTTTCATCAGCCAGCAGTGGAAAGGAAGGAGGAAATGATAGTACTTACGCTAGCGGTACTCTTCTCTAAAGAGCGCACAGTTTGCCGAGTGGGTTACTTCGACAAGATTGGCAAAATATCCGATGGAGCTTGCAGTATGCGACCAATAATTATTGGTGATTGATTATAATCAATCTCACCATCAGAGCAGGAAAGGGGGTTTTATGGACACTGCTGGTATTATGGCATGACCACCTTGACTAGGTATCTGCCTTTTGACGCGCCCTGGAGAAGCTGCAAAGTTTTGAACCACGATATTTAACATTATATACGTATTCAAAGTAGTTTGTATTGATTTCAGAAAGAACAATTTCTGGCGGAAATTTTGCAGAGTAGGGATATCACGGGGGTGTCCATAATGCCCTCCAATCGGCTGAACTACTGATTTCGTAAACCATAAATGCTGCTTAAAGCGGGCTCATCAATTCAGTTTATTCGTCAAATAAACATTATTCTCCGGATAAGTAGTTTCTTGGGAATGTAGACTATAAATTTTCGTGTCAACGTATCCATGAAAAATTTTATTCGGAGAATAATGGATATTCGATGCTAAACTTTCGAAGATTGAAACTTTCTTTCGAAACGAACTTTCGAATATTCGATGGATATTCATGAACCCACCCTTACTCGTGTAAATTTCATCAGTTGAGGACTCTACCTGCAAGCAAATGGAAGACTATAGAGTACTTTAACGCTATTAAGTAATAAATTAGTGGTAGTAAAGTGACAATACTCCACAGTCTCCCACTAGACGTATTCCTTTACTATCCGAACGTACTGAAGCAACTTGTGCGGGCTGTAGACTATCCTGGAGAACGCTCACTCCTGCATAGGAAGGGAAAACGTCAAGGCGCGTTTCTGGGGTGCTCTGGAACTCATGGAAGGGGAACTTGGAAGACTCAGTCGAAATCGGTATCCTGCCGTGACCGGATCAGCAGGCCTCGCACAAACGTATAACAACATCTGTCTCGAATGTTCAGCGCCAATTCACGTCTTTTTCGGGAGTGCGTCGCTTTAGAACCGATTTAAATTAAGTCGAAACGAATTCGAACGAACTTTTTTATTTTCAAAACGATCAGAGTTAACTGTCTATCGGATCGGCATAGATTTATTGGAAGGGCCTTCCAGAATAAGGAGGCCTTATTTGACAGGACACTCGACAAGAACGCCTTGCCAGGATGTTGCGACTCCTCGGAGGGCTTAAGGATTATTTGAAATGGCAGCCCATCTCGACGGACAGCGCCATTTTCCGTCTGCACAATCTTTTCACGACAGCTCTACTCATGGGCTGCTCGCTCGTCGTCACGGCCACTCAATACGTCGGTAATCCAATCCAGTGTATCGTCAACGGCCTGCCGACACATCCGATCAATACTTATTGCTGGATCACGTCGACGTACACGATGCCGGACGCCTTCCAGCGTCAAGTCGGCGTCGAAGTCGCCCATCCGGGTGTCTCGAACGATTTCAACAACGAGGACGCCAAAAAATACTACACCTACTACCAGTGGGTGTGCTTCGTCCTGTTCTTCCAAGCTTGCCTGTGCTACGTGCCAAAAGTGCTTTGGGACAATTGGGAAGGCGGCCTCATCAACGCACTGGTCAACGGGCTCAACATGGGTCTCTGCCCTGAGGAGACCAAATGCGAGAAGAAGAAGGTCGTTACAGACTATTTCCTCAGCCATATCAAGGTAAATCTTCGAAGCAAATCTTTTCAAAAAATGATTTAAAATGAGCCTGAGCAATTTTTTCAGCATTAAGCAGGTTCGCAATATGAAAAACGACGTGGGTGGGGAGCCCTGAATGAACTTGCACGCCGATTGTACGGATAAACGATAAATACTTGGGTTATTAAGTAACTGCAGTACAGGAATGATCTTTGGAATTCTAGAGCGATCAATTACTTCTCAACGCTTGGAGCGTCAGAATGAGAAAACGGCTGATGCAACCCTGAAGTCACAATGGACTAAAATGCTCATACCTCACCAGTGCTACCATTAGGGCCATCTTTTTTTTCAAAGCTAGATATATCCAACGACACTTGCATTAATTAATTTCGAAGAAATTTTCTATTGAAATATGTCCTAGGTGGAATGTAGTGCAATCGTCCTTAGATAAATCTAGCATCAATTTTCAGTTCGCAATTTGATCGATGAGCTTTGGAATGAGCTGGTACCTAGTTTCAAAATCACTTGGCAATTTACCTTTATAGACTCCAGACGATATAGATAGCCCCATTACTCCATTAGGTCAGATTTTGCATTACAAGGGAGAAGGGACGTTAATTAGGGTATTCCATGCATTCATGTAGATGAGAATTTTGCTTTTGCTTCAACGATACCTTGCAGTACGTTTATAATTCTTGTGATACCTTCCCAGTTTTTCAACACTCCATCCTCCCCAGCCTATCATACCCATGAAAAATTCCGACCCAATTTTGAAATTATATGCCTACACTATTCGCAAATTTGCACGTGCCCGTTACGTGAGGGTGCAATGACACTGAAATCATTTTCCTTGACAAATATGAATTTACCTATTCTGAACCTGAAACTACTGACATCGGTAGTCCGAACATTGTGAACCGTAATTCAAACGTGTTCTGGCGTCGCGAATAATTCGGTTCATGCGGAGTTGAACATCTGGCGCGATAGGGGCCCGGACACACGATACCAGTTTTTGCTATTGTAGTGCGCGCTATTGATGGTTCCCTCATTCGCTCCAATAATGACGGAGTGTGTTAGCTATGGTATGATTAATGCAGAGTTCGAAATCCCTAAGAATTATCAAGGTATTTAACGATACATAAAATTAGGCCAATCAGTTCGGGGAGTGGCTGGCATTCAAGTCTCGCCCGAACTCCAATCGATGACATTATTCGCAATTGAAGGGGTCAATTGGCTGGGCCAAGATACGGACACAGAGCCTGTGTATAAATATCTCCTCGTCTACAGTTCCAAAATAATCGCAGTCACCATGCATGATCATGAAATCTTCCGCGGGCACAAGAACAAAATGCAGCTAACCGCTAAAGCTAAACCGGTATTCGTGAGACAGAAGTTTTTTACCCAAATATTTTGTGTGGTTTTTCCAATGAGTAGGTAGGTAGTCTTGTATTTTGGACACGTGTAAATCGGTGATCGAGCGATTTCCATCTTTTATTCGGCCCACCCGGCAGTTCAATGAAGAATTGTTCTTGAGTGAAACGACAAATTTCTTCACTCTAGATCTACCTTTGAGCTCAAGTTTATATTTCACGTTTTTGTCGAGGGGAAAATGTCTACATGTTAAAATGTAGGCGACATTGAACTTGCACGATACTTTAACGCCCCGGTGAGCCGCCCGGTTGGGTATCTCATTCGCTACCTACCTACTTCGAGTCCTCGGAGTCACTTTCGGTGCCCCGCGATTCCGTCTGACACACATTCAGAAACTCGAAGGCGGAGAACGATAACATTTTACTCGACTAAGCAGTATACGAACTATATTCAGTATAGGAACTGTAGGTGGGGTCTTAGTATGATGCGTAGAAATCGCATTTTGTCGCTGGAAAACCAATCGTGAATTTGGAAGACTCGCGTAAATTCTTCATAAGCGTACTACCTATATGGAAATGAAATATGTACATAATAATAATATTATGTACATATTTCATTTCCATATATTATGTAGTGATTATCTATATGGAAATGAAATATGTACGTATGTAGTGATTATCTATGCTTTTATTTGAATATTGAGGGATTTCTTGCTGCTTACCCCGTAAACAATGCACTAGTGCCATTTAGTACACATTGCAACCTACATTAAAGATCAAGTACGGAGCATGGATGGTTCGTGTTACATATTTGATGTTCGGAAATTCTTCCGAAAAGACTCGATAGACTTATTTAAAAAGCCTGATGGACTAAAAGCCTGATGAAATAAAATCACAATAGAACCTAAAATTACTTTCTTCATATTTTTTTTGTTTCCAAACCACAAATACCTCCCGGTTTAGGATAATATGTGCAGTCGATCCACGTTGATGTCTTTTGCTATGAGAACCCGATTCGAAATGATGACTGGCAATTATTTCCTCTCCGAAGTGGCGCTAATCAACTTAACCACCTAGTGATACCTACTGATCGAACGCTTCTGGGAACTCAGGTCGACTGACGGGCATTATCGGACTTCTGGGAATGCAGGCGTCTTTGACAACTTTTTTTGCCAATTCCGCATCAGCGATTAGTGGTAGGTTCACACAATAATAAACCAGCACGGTTTTTAACGAACAAAGTACGCGATGTAACCTAGGCAACACAAAATTTCTTTGAGCGTGTTGAAGGCAAGAGAGGTGCGACTATATCCTTTTGACAACTTATAGGATCTCGAGCGCTTTCTGTCGTAAGGCCCTCTCCGGGAGCTATTTATGACACTCTACCTTCCGACAGTTTAGCTTCCCGCAGGTGGCCTGCTCTCGTTTCGCTTTTGGGATACGGCCGCCTGGAGATGGGGTCGTTTTCGATACGATGCTCGCCTTCATGTAGTTGCTGATGATTTTTGAGACGGCTCTTCGTCCCGGCTTCCCTGATCGCAGGATTGAAGACTTCTTCTTGACATAATTTATAGAAGCTCGAGCGCTATCGCCCTTACGGGCCTCTTTAAAAGTTATTCCTAGCATGCCTCTCTTCAAGCACATCGACATGAGGCTGATAACGAATTTAGCTGCGAATCGAACTATTGCAAGGTGTGGGGGGTAAATCTACAAGAATAGGGGTAAGGGCTTTTTCTATAGCTCTGCCCAGCAACTCGTCGCTATTCGTTATAAAATTCATTGGCAATAAAACAGAGAGCACCATTCTGAAGTCACAGTGGTAATAATGGGAAATGACACTCAACTGTGAAATGGCTGTCAGGTTCTCAGAACTCGAATGAACAAATGCTCTGAACTTGAACTGAATAGTTACGAGTGCATTCATGTCAGCTCAAGCGTCTACCTTACGGCAGGCACCCAACCTGAATTACAAGCTCATCCTGACAGAATAGAATTTATCTAAAACAACTTCTACTGCAAGGCCAAATCGTGTGGAGTCTTGTTATAAAAGATTGAGTCATCTATACTTAAGTGCAAATGATAGAGGCAGCTATGCTCGCCACTCCTTGTCTAGATAAGATTGCCAGGCTTGAATTTTTTCAATTGACACTCTTTGAAGTATTGCTTTGGATCCGAGATAGTAGATAATCATTAACATTTATAATGTGGGGCTTGGTTCCTCCAGCACGAATGCTCCGAGCTATATAATTAAATTGAAATCTTTTTTTATCGTCAGGATAATCAGAAGGGCTACTACAATGTTTGAAACTTAAGGCGAGGCAAACAATTTTCTTTTTAGTAGATGCTGATGATTCGATGACGAATTTTTGAAATTAAAATAAGAGGCTATTCCTCCCCAAAACCATGGTTGTGACCACAATGGGCTTCTGCTGCAACTCCGGGCTCTAGTCTACGTTGGTATTTCCAGGAGTACTGGGAGGTTAATGCACTATTTGTTCGACGGTATGTCAAATCACAAAATCCAGGCCAAAGCTGTAAAATAAACTGTCTTCTATTGTATACAGGTAGTTATAGGCACTTTCATTTGCACCTCAAAGGCCTCAAGGGCGTTGGACCTAATACGATTTTCAAAAGTAAAATGTTGTAGGTAACAACCCAGTTGAAAAGAAGAGCCTAGTCGTGAAAGGAAAAATCAATAGGCAACGCTTTACCATCGAGGGAGAGAAATTTCTACTCACTTGCTGTTGAAGGGGAGTCCTTTGTATCGGGCAGTGCTACCTACCTAACGGATCGAGGCAAAGTCCCATTTTTAAAAATAGCCCAACCGTGCGAGAACGGGCTTTGATGATAATTGACGTTACCGTACAATGACCCTTTTCACTGGCAACGCCATGCTTTGCATTTGGGAAGAGGAAATCGTTTGAAATGGATTCTAACGAATGGATTTGGCCGGTAAGAGTGTTGACGAGCAAATCGTCTGAACGTGGATGAACTACCTGTGGATTATGGTTGTCAGCGGATCAGGAGGTAGGTAGGTCTCTCCTCCGGGGCAGGAGATAGTTGTTCAGTAAAGGCAGTTCTACAGGGTTATTCTGATATTTTGACACAACCATCCACCCTACGGAGGCGGAATACATTAGCATGCTTGAGGCCGACTTGACTTCCGATTGGCTTGAGCCCAGGAAATGTAAATCCTAGCCTCACAGGGCTGAAAAGGACGAAGCAGATGTCTGGTGAAATGAGAACTTTCTCGAGCTAGCTTTTGAGGGATGGGTGATCATTATCGCTTTCTGGTAAAGGGTCAGTACGGAGAGGCAGCCCCGGACTACTCCAGGTCTAGTTGCCGACGACGCCAAGCAATTCAACTGCGTCTCTCTGCAAGTCTTCAGGATGTCTTGTTACCAATCTCGGTGGGGAGGCTTTTACTCACCATCCTCGCCCTTAGACGCTCTCAGCGACTCCTTCCTTTGCCAACCCTCTTGAGCATCCATGGCTTTAAATGCTGAATATTGTACCAAGACTAAATAAAACTTTTGAAATTCCCTCCAATCCCTAACCTGTTTATTTTTCTGTTGCAGAGGCATAACACGTATGCCGTGAGGTACTGGTTCTGCGAAGCGCTATGCCTGGTGAACATCATCGGTCAGCTGTACCTGATGAACAGGTTCTTCGACGGCGAATTCATGTCCTACGGCCTTCGCGTGATGACTTTCAGCGAGCAATCGCAAGAGGAACGAGTCGATCCCATGGTCTACGTCTTCCCAAGAGTCACCAAGTGCACGTTTCACAAATTCGGTCCATCCGGAACCATACAGAAGCACGATTCTCTCTGTATACTGCCTTTGAACATAGTTAACGAAAAAACATACATCTTGATCTGGTTTTGGTTCATCATTCTGGCTACGCTCTTGACCCTCTTGGTCGTTTATAGAGTGGTGATACTTCTACTGCCGGGTATCCGGCCAGCACTGTTCCGTGCAAGGAACCGTATGGTGCCAATGAGCGTTGCCGAAGATCTGGCCCGACACACCGATGTGGGAGACTGGTGGGTCCTTTACATGTTGGGCCGCAACATGGATCCCCTGATATTCAAAGAAGTGGTTCTCGATCTGTCGAAGAAAATACAGACTGCTGCGAGTAACATACAATGATGATGGGAACCTTTGATCCCTGGTGATCATGGAAAGCCTCGGTACTATGCTCGTAGTCAACCGTGGCTATCTCATATGGGTGAATCGGTCGATACTACTCGCAATTGAGAAATTTATGTGCGTGCTCGTCCTTATAACAAACCAAGACTGCCCAGTGCCTTTGCTCTCGCTAAGTCTGATTTCACTCCAGCTGTCTACACCGCTGCATCTTAATCACGGTACAGTCAGGCACAGAATAGCGTGTAATAGGTTCAGAAAAAACCTAGAAATCTTTCCTTTATTCCCAAAGCGGTAATTCATGATCTGAGTTCAAAAAGAAGTTGCTTCGATTTTATTTCTCATTTCTACGCGGTCTTCAGATTTTATGAGGAAGATAAAACTGAAGTTCAATTTAATGATGTTGCGGGTTAAATCCCGCGAGCATTATGCGTATTTTCGATAAAATTACTATTCCTACAATACTAATGTATACAGATAAGGTAATGTTTATCCACATGTTGCACAGTTTAGTTGTCCTCAAATCCCCATTTATAATTTTCTCGGTGCGCAGATCCTGTCCTCATTCAGGCGCTGCTGAAATTTAGGCTGTTAAAATGGTGCCGATATTATGCACCATATCGAATCGATTCTACAGCACAAACTACTTTTGACCTTACAAACGCAGCCTCACTGGAAACATTGGCAATTATTAGGTACTATTAGATATAATAATTTTATATCTAACGCCTGTTCTTATTTTTCATAATTATTTACTTCCTAATTCAAAGTTTTGGAAGATTTCATCCGCTCAATATAAATAACAAATTGGTACATAGGACATTGAATGACTGTGATTTTTCAAAAACATAATCCTATATTTGTCATCAAGCTTCTGAGCTAAGAATTATTTCTATTTCGACGTGAGTTTTTGATTTAGTGTAAGCTAATTTGTAAATACTTATGTTTTGTATCATCTCATTGTTTGCATAATGAAATCTCGTTATCGACCCATATTCCCTTCCAATCAGTACAATGTTCAGAATCGTAACGAATTACTACAAGACTGTAAATTTAGATTTTTACTATGCATTTTAAAATATGCTACACAGTTTATTAGGTGAATTTTGTACAAACATTTTGATCTGGTTTCTTTTGTATACGAATTTTTCTTTTCATGATCATGTGAAACGGTCAATTTACCACACTTTGGAAAATGCTCAATAATACACTTTACTGCCTGAAATACCAATAATTGTTTTTCGGTCCGAATGCTTGCTATAAAAATGCGAGGTAAATGTGTTTTTCATAAATTGCCCAGAAATGATGTAAAATATCATTATTGGTAATACCTACGTGTAATATAATATTTTTGAACAATAAATCGATTTTTGGAAGTTTTACTTCTGTTCGTTCCTATGATAGAATATTTGTTACTTAAAAATCATTAGTTTAGTCTTCATTATTTATTTTATTTTATCTTTTAGAGAACATGAAAATTTTTAAACAAAACGGTTCAATGGTGCGCAATAACTCCATATTTTGGTAAAAAAAGTTTGGATGATCTGAGCTGCCGAAGGGCCAATCTGCCTGTTTTCCGAATGCAGATTGGCCCTTTGTGCAAGAGACAAGTTTCTGGAATTAAAAGTACTCCCAAAATCCGTCAGCAATTTAAATAAACTCAAAAATTGGCAAGGAATTACTGCACGTAATCAGAATTTCGGTTTGAAGGTGTTGGTGAACTGATGATGGGCAAAGTGAATGGAAAACATTTCCAACTCAAGCCTTGGATTTCCAATTCGAATATTGGTGAAATGATTTTCTGACGACCATGAGATAAAACAATTACCTAAAATGTGACACAAATAGACTGCCTCTTACCTACTCTCTCTTCGGGAAGAACCGGCCGGGGTTTCGTGTTTACCGAATTAATCGGAGCAAACAACGTCAGCGCGTCATCAGCGGAAAGGAATTTGTACGGAGATGAACATCTTTTGAATTACGAGTCTAAATAACTCGGGGAATTCTGAACCGATTAGATACAATGATTAATACAAGGATTATGCATGATTTTTGCTTCTCATAGCCCATGTAACCGGTCATAAAATGATTAAAAAATTGTTGAAAAAAAGGTTAAATAAAAAACGTATAGAGGTAGGCCGGGGGAGGGGGGGGTTAATGGAGGAGTTCTGGAATAATTTCGTTATTCTCTCTAAATTATTGTATCAACAGGTAAGTAGGTACGGGTAATGACAATTTATGTTTTGGATGGTTTTGACCATGGAACAACAGTTGTTCCATGGTTTTGACCCTGAATTAAATGAGACCACAATCATGCCGATAGCTTCCCTCATTCAAACGTTATAGCGATTTGAGACAGCCCTCAGGACCCCCAGTATCTTGCGAGGAGTCCTCTCATTAATTCAGCTGCCACAACATTGTTGAGCTTGAGGAACAATATCACTCGTAAAACAACTGTTGGAAAGAACAAGAAATCCTTCAGAGCTGCATTGAGGAAAATCCTTTTTGATTGCTAATGCGCTAAAAGGTTCTGGCACAAACGTCTTCGGATTCGCGAAGGCGTTAAGCGGAGGAGCCAACTTCCAGCATTAGCATAGTAGTGGGATATCGGGGGAGGGGATGGTGGGCATGTCTAGGCACCTGAAGGCACGAGGCTATTTGACCGTATGCGTCTTTTATAGGTCAAGGTGCGCCAAACTCGAACGGCTTCAACATGACGTCACCGCCGGCATTGTCATCTCTCCAGTTCCATTCTGTTGACGCAGCGTTGTCGTCAGCATGTGCGTCCACGTGTTTCATGATTTTGCCTAAGAGAGTAGAACTCGTCACAGGCATATTTCAAACCAAAATTTCGAGGTATACCCCACAGTTTTTAGGGATCTACTTGGTTAACAGATCAAATACTAAAAATCTCGTAAGAATCGTAAAGCTGCTCCGAGGATTGAAAATCCAAAATGCACCTTCTACTTACCTACCTCCGAAATTATTATTATTTTTTTTCACAATCGGTTGCAAAGAAAATTCGACTTTAAAATCACCACCATCGTTAGCGAGACGTTCATTTCTCATCTATCATTTGCGAAAAGAAGTCTGAAACATTTTATGCCTTGTGGCGGCCCGTTCTTCATTCGAGTCTCTCCGAAACGAATCAAACGGCCACTAAAACGAATTTATTGTAGCGCTTGCGCCTTTTAAAACAACAGAACCATCCTGAAGACTTTCATCGCTTATTCCGTATCAGTCGACCGGAATCTGTGGCCCTGAGGCGCTTAGGAATTCCTCTCAGCTGCAACATTGATGGCCTTAAACTCGCAACCGGTGCTTTATGCTTTGATTAGGGATGGAAAAGAAAAAGTCCTTTATCAAAATAAAATGTTGACAAGGAATGTCGTATATCAAAATCAGATCGCAGGTTAAGAAAATGTTGGAAGAAATCGAGAAATTTCATGAATTTGTTAAAAACTGTCAAAAAATGATGAACTTTTCCAAAATCTCAAGCCTTCAAAAACTGGTTTTCTTAATCAAATTCACGCATCGAAATAAATATGGAAGTAATGTGTGTTGCCTAAGCTCCTAAGCACTGGTATGCGTGAAGTGCGTCCTTCCAATGTAGTTTCTATAACTGCGATAGTAGCAATGAACCGGCTGAAGCTAGACTCGAGTTTCAATGGGAATGTGATCCCTAATAAGGATGTGCCACCCGTTTATGGGCATGAAGCTCTATTCATGTGTGCCCGTCCCAGCGATCAAGGGCTGACATATAACTAGTTTTCTAGTCTTTCAGTATAACGGGATAGAAGGAGCGCTTTCAAGAACAGCCATAAGAATTATTTAGTGGTGCGTGGAAATCACCAAGTACCTACTCGAGTACCTACTCATTCCTTATTCGTTACCTACCTGGAGGCGCTTAAAAACGCCAAGTTTTGGACGAAATCCATGATATTTTACAAGATTTGTGGCCGCTAAGCTCAAACACTCAAAATTTGTAAGGAGTTACCGAAAGGTATGGAAATAAAGTCTTTAGGAATAAAAGGTAAGTAAATAAAAGGTACTTCGGTGAACAGCTGGGGTCACGGAATGAGACAACTAAGTTCTTGGAGGAAGTCGTGCTGTATAGCTTGGAGTGGCGCAAGTGTGCCTCGGTGTGTCTGACTACGGCGTGGCCTCCGTGATTAAAAGCCCAAATCCTAGGGTTTGGTACCCTCACGTCCACATTGATGAACTGTGGAACAACTCAGAGGGGCGATAATCATAGGATTTCCAGACCCTCACTCCATCTCAGGTTCTCTCGAACACTAGATTACCCTATACCACCAATTTCGCCTCAACCTTGCGACGGTTGCCCTTATAAATCAATTCTGGCGTAGATACGTTTAGTTGTTCAGCTCCGATTGAGCGGAATCTATCGTTAACTGTATTCGATAAGGAATACATGGATTTACTAATAATCGCCTTCTTGACGCGAATTTATGGGGAATACGGCTGTTTCGACTGTGGCTCCTCATTTGACTCAGCATCTTGAACTGTAGAATCGACACAACTTGGAGAGCAAATAAATCGATGTGCACATTTCTAATATATCTTTACTTCCTTTTTATCCGTATCTATAACGATGAATCCTGAGATAATTTAGGATTTTACGAAGATGAAAGAAGCTATGAATTGTTCCTTTAAGATTCAACAAACGTTCCTAGATTACAAATCCGAACCACGGTAAAATTAGAAGGAAAAAAAATTCTGGTTAAACGGGATAGAGGGTCACGCCAATAATAATATTCCAGGGGAAGAAATTTAAAAAAAATGTTTAGAATATGAGCCTGATGACTATGTTTTGTAAAAGTGCACAAAAGGACGGACCCGCTGAGGCACTAAGAAAATCTTCAGAAGATGATTCTGAATGGATGTATGCCAAAATCATTTTTTCTAAATTTCAGAAGATAAAAATGCTTTCATTTACGGAGTGAATGTGCAACAGTAAAAAGTAGGTACTACAATTACATTGTAAAAATCGAGACACCATTTGTCACGCTTCGTCTGGGTGCCGAAACAGGAGCTAAGTGAAAACAATAGTCCAAGTCCATTTGTATTTCAGTAGCCGTTCGGTTGGCTGAGCCCAGAATAACAAAACGCTCCTGCACTACAATGGAAGCATAATTATCAATGCATGATGGGTATTTTAGTGGCTCAATGCTCGAACGAGTTAAGTATACTCGTTTTCAATATAGAACAATGTTAAAATAGGTGTCGTTTAGACGTTCATTTGAGAGCTCACGGCCGGTTTTGAATAGAAATCGACTCCTTGCGGTCAGTGGATACGGCGTCGAGTACGAATAAAATTAACATAGAGAATCTATAATAATAAAAGCAATCATCAAATCTGCTAACTTCAAAATCAAATTCAACTTCGAGATCAAACTCAACTTCGAGATCAAAGCTTCTAACTTCGAGTTCAAACTCAACTTCGAGATCAAGTTTCAACCCCGAGCTCAAACTCAACTTCGAGATCAAAATCAACTTCGAGATCAAACTCAACTTCGAGATCAAAGTCAACTTCGAGTTCAGATCTCCAACTTCGAGTTCAAACTCAACTTCGAGTTCAAACTCAACTTTGAGATCAAAATCAACTTCGAGATCAGAATTCAACTTCGATATCAAAGTCAACTTCGAGATCAAAGTCAACTTCGAGATCAAAATCAACTTCGAGATCAAAGTCAACTTCAAGATCAAATTCACCTCTTCGAGTTCAAAGTCAACTTCGAGATCAAATTCAACTTCGAGATCAAACTCAACTTCGACATCAATGTCAACTTCGAGATCAAACTCAATCTCGAGATCAAAGTAAACTGTGATATCAAACTCAACTTCGAGATCAAACTCAACTCGATCAAATTCACTTCGAGTTCAAAGTCAACTTCGAGATCAAATTCAACTTCGAGAGATCAAACCAACTTAGAGATCAAACTCAACTTCGACATCAATGTCAACTTCGAGATCAAACTCAACTTCGAGATCAAAGTAAACTGTGAGATCAAACTCAACTTCGAGATCAAATTCAACTTCGATATCAAAGTCAACTTCGAGATCAAAGTCAACTTCGAGATCAAAATCAACTCGAGATCAAAGTCAAACTTCTGAGATCAAAGTCAACTTCGAGATCAAAATCAACTTCGAGATCAAAGTCAACTCTGAGATCAAATTCAACTTCGAGTTCAAAGTCAACTTCGAGATCAAATTCAACTTCGAGATCAAACTCAACTTTGAGATCAAACTCAACTCTGACATCAATGTCAACTTCGAGATCAAACTCAACTTCGAGATCAAAGTAAACTGTGAGATCAAATCAACTTCGAGATCAAAGTCAACTTCGAGATCAAACTCAACTTTGAGTCTTCAAAGTCAACTTCGAGACCAACTCTGTCTAGTTTTATATGAAATCCAACTTCGACATCAATGTCAACTTCGAGATCAAACTCAAATTTAGACATCAAATCCCAACTTCGACATCAATGTCAACTTCGAGATCAAACTCAACTTCGAGATCAAATTCAACTTCGATATCAAAGTCAACTTCTGAGATCAAAGTCAACTTCGAGATCAAAATCAACTTCGAGATCAAAATCAACTTCGAGATCAAAGTCAACTTCGGAGATTCAAATTCAACTTCGAGATCAACTCAACTTCGACATCAATGTCAACTTCAGATCAAACTCAACTTCGAGATCAAAGCAAACTGTGAGATCAAACTCAACTTCGACATCAATGTCAACTTCTGAGATCAAACTCAACTTCGAGATCAAAGTAAACTGTGAGATCAAACTCAACTTCGAGATCAAATTCAACTTCGATATCAAAGTCAACTTCGAGATCAAAGTCAACTTCGAGATCAAAATCAACTTCGAGATCAAAGTCAACTTCGAGATCAAAGTAAACTGTGAGATCAAACTCAACTTCGAGATCAAATTCAACTTCGATATCAAAGTCAACTTCGAGATCAAAGTCAACTTTGTAGATCAAAATCAACTTCGAGATCAAAATCAACTTCGAGATCAAAGTCAACTTCGAGATCAAATTCAACTTCGAGATCAAACTCAACTTTGAGATCAAACTCAACTTCGACATCAATGTCAACTTCGAGATCAAACTCAACTGAGATCAAAGTAAACTGTGAGATCAAAATCAACTCGGTAGATCAAAGTCAACTCGAGTTCAAACTCAACTTCGAGACCAAATTAACTTTGAGATCAAACTCAACTTCGACATCAATGTCAACTTCGAGATCAAACTCAACTTCGAGATCAAACTCAACTTCGAGATCAAAATCAAATTTACGAGATCAAAATCAACTTCGAGAACAAAGTCAACTTCGAGAACAAAGTCAACTTCGAGATCAAACGCAACTTCGAGATCAAAATCAATCCCGAGATCAAACTCCAACTTCGAGTTCAACCAACTTCGAGACCAAATTCAACTTTGAGATCAAACTCAACTTCGACATCAATGTCAACTTCGGAGATCAAACTCAACTTCGAGATCAAACTCAACTTCGAGATCAAAAATCAACTACGAGATCAAAATCAATCCCGAGAACAAAGTCAACTTCGAGATCAAACGCAACTTCGAGATCTAAATCAACTTCTGAGATCAAATTCAACTCCGAGATCAAACTCAACTTTGAGATCAAACTCCTAACTTCGGAGATCAGCAAACTGTGCGGATATCAAACTCAACTTCGAGATCAAAGTCAACTTCGAGATCAAATTCAAACTTCGAGTTCAAACTCAACTTTGAGATCATCAAACTCAACTTCGAGATCAAAATCAACTACGAGATCAAAATCAACTT
The DNA here is from genome assembly GCA_036186465.1 of Nesidiocoris tenuis. Taxonomy (NCBI): domain Eukaryota; kingdom Metazoa; phylum Arthropoda; class Insecta; order Hemiptera; family Miridae; genus Nesidiocoris; species Nesidiocoris tenuis. Next base: position 6,647,285 of record AP028912.1, on the reverse strand, counting down.
CGAGAACAAAGCTCAACTTCTGAAAGATCAAACGCAACTTCGAGATCAAAATCAACTTCGAGATCAAAGTCAACTCGAGATCAAATTCAACTCCGAGATCAAACTCAACTTTGAGATCAAACTCAACTTCGAGATCAAAGTCAACGTCGAGATCAAAATCAACTTTGAGATCGACATACCAAGTTATACCAAGTTGAGGTTTGAGTTTACTTTTGATTCAGTTTTCTTTTCAGTTTTGTCTAAGCTTGGGTTTCAAGTTTCAGTTCTACATAGTTTTCAAGAGTGAGTTTCGAGTTTAGGGGTTACATATGAGTTTGAGTGTGAGTTTGATCAAGAGTAGGTATGAGTAAAAGTTTGAGTTTCAGTTCTAGTTCGAGCTTGAGTTACAGTTTGAGTTTGATTATAATTTTGAGTTAGTGTATAAGTATCATTTTGAATAAACTGGCATTGTCTGCCGTTGAGCCAGATCATCTCCGAACTGCCAAGACTTTCAGTAATGTGGAGTTGCGTAACAGACTTTTGTTCTACCTGCAAAAATCAGCACAGATATTTTTTGTAGACCCAAAACGATGGCACAAAAATTAGGTACCAGGGGGCCAATTCTGTAAACTCAAAGCAATATGTCTTTAGGATTCAATATCGATTTGCCATGCTAATGACAACATAATATGTTGTTATATTATAACAATTTGTGTAATGAGTCGACAGCGACTACCAAGACATATTGCTTCAAATTTACAGAATAGGCCCCCTGGACTGGTTCAAAGATTTAAATAAATCCAACATTCCCGAAATTCAAATGAATCAGATCATAGTCATTGACATAAAGACCACGGGGAAGAATAAATCTTAAGACAATAATACCTTATGCATCAGTCAAAGAATAATACGACTTCGTTAGAAGATTCTATTGTGCTCGAATGCAAGCCTCACAATGTACCAATCTGAGTAACAAGACACAATCCAAGCTTTGTGGGCGGAGCGGTACTGGCACGTTTTCTCAGAACTTTCAAGATACGATGTGGAAGCTGCAGACGTGATCGTATTTTATCAGCTGCAAACTATCAGCAACATGAGTCGCATTCCTATTTTGCAAAGGTAAGGAAGTCACTATTTTTGTTAGGTAAGCTATTCTGAAAACAAATACGTCAAAATTGCAGATGGCCTGAAATTTCATTCATCAGCATAATATTTTCAGTATCTCCGAATCTCATCTTATACATGGAGATTCTAACATTGGACTCAGTCCCTTAATCCGGCGGTAAGATGGCGTTAAATTGATGTCAAGTACAATCACACAACTACTTAGGTCTCCAAACAAACAGCTGTGGGGAGAGCGATTGCGAGACAACTTGGTATAATTACTTATCAACAAGTTTGGAAGTTTGGCTGCCCTGGCGTTTCTAAAGCTCTAGAGAGTCCCCAAGAACCAGTTACTGTCTCAGACCCCTTTGATTTGGGACACCATTAATTCAAAAGTGGTCTTCTGATGGTAATTGAGCTCCTGCATGGAGGGCGTGATTTATCAGTGTCTCAACCAGTGTAACTAATTTTCCACGATAACATATTACTTTCACATAATCTCTAACCATTGAGAAGTGATCTGAGTGATTCTCGATTTTTAACATCAACTGATTTCCGAGAAATTTTCAGTTTGACGGTGAAAAAATGTCCTAAGTACGTAAAATGTAGTGCAAGAGTAATTAGATAAATCTAGCTTTAAATAAATTGAAACTTCTCACGGTACCTATATTATTTTTTATTTGCAAAACTCTCGCAAATGCAATAGGAACAAAGAGGCGAGCTCAACGTTAGCAATTCTTCCTAGAAACAATTCAAGACGATTGTTTCCGCGTATCGGACGGTTGACTGAACTTCTTTGAAAAAGCCGTTGCTCGCAGGGGACCCTCGTTGGAAGGGGGGGGGGGGGTCGAAACGTCGTTTTTAGCTTGAAAGTGAACGAGGGAAGGTCTCGTAGTCTGATCCCTTCACCCGAACCTAGAACCAACTGATGGAGGGGAAAACGAACCTAATCATAGTGTTCGGCCAAGTCTCGAGCTCATACTTTGACTATGGCATGGGCCGGGAAAGGTTCCCCGAATCAGACCACCGTCAACCGAGTGGACGGATCCGATCACTATTCCTTTCAAACATTGCAATAAAATAAAATAAATTAAAAATGATGATAAAATAGGTACTAACTGCGACTCTTGTCAGTGCGACTTGCAACAAAATACTGAGACTAGACGCCCATATTACATTATGAGAATGTTGGTTTAAAAAAATAGCATTTTCAATTTTAGAAAAAATATAGTAAAAAACGTTGATACGACGTGCAGTAAGAACTAGAAGTTGTTATCGATTCTGAATGTGATAGAGCTGCGGTTGTTGCATTTTTCAAGTCCATTAATGTTGGTGAGTGTATTTCAATTTTAAAAGAATTTTATACTAGACTTGTTGCCTAAGAATATTGTTTTATGTTTGTTATACTTTTATCATTGTTCCAAGTGAAGCCTGATGCATTAATTTTCATCTGAAATAGTTTAGGGTAATTAGTAGCGCGATTTGTTGCTGATGGAAACCGTGCGATTGGAAAATTTTTTTTATCACCCGAAATTTTGGTAAGCAGGTAGGACCCATTAGTATTCATCTAATTTTTTCCCATTTTTCCAAGTATACCACGTTCTCGTAGGGGCCAAAATTTGGCTTCACATTTAATATGAAGAATATTTCCTATCGAAGAGCCCCTTGTGCCAGAAGGTGCTGGTATTCTCAGGTACACTACTATTCTCAGAAGGTTGAGGAGCAAGAAGAGGTGGACGGGCTCGATCCTGCGACCGGCGATGTTAGTCTGACGAGTGCTCGCTATGGTTAGGGGCAACGTTCACGACCGAAAGGCCCTGGAGCCAGGCTCGTGCTCCTCAATGACAACTTGATCCACCCCATCCATCAAAAACAGCTACCTCTCCTCCCACACCCAGCTTCGACTTAATGTTCGAATTCTCCCGATTCTTCTTTATAGTACCCCATAATCGATAATCGTTATTTTCCTTGGGCCGCCCATAGTCCGAGCGAGCTCTCCGAATCCCCTGGACCCAATATCAGTCAAAATGAGATGGGCTGCATGAGGTAGAAAAACCACCAGAGTAGTATGGACTTAGAGCGCGAGAGAAAAATCAAGAAAATGAAAAAATGATATTTTTTTAAGCATAAGTAGGTAGGTACTTTCATCCTCATTTAATATTCAAAAAATCATAGAATTTGACTGCTGTGACCTAGGTGTGATTTCATTATGGTCTGATATACACAAAATCAAGGTTTCTGTTTAAAAAAACGCTAACGCATTGTTTCAATTTATTCGGTTTTTACATTTCTAAAGGGATAATAAAAATTTGACATTTGCACAGCAAGCCGAAATGAGTGAATTCTTAAGGGAATCCGGTAAACCTATAAAAATCAAAAAGTACTGTACAGACTTCGAAACACTGCCAATTTCGTTCTTCAGCCGCACCATCTAGGATTCGAATAGACTCAGGCTTGGAGGAGAAAGATGGCTGGAATTCCAATTACCACAGACTTCCCCTCGGTCGAGTCTCGTCGGATATTTTTCTTCTGCTGAAAAAACCATGCGGGCACCGACTGGGACTCGAGAGTCCGACAGATGCTACAGCTGGGGGCAAAGTCTTCTTCTGAGGTTCAGATGTTCAACTAGCAGTTCGTCATGAAATAAGAGTCAATTCTAGATCCTCATAGTATGCAGTTGGTATCTATTTCAGATAGTATGGTGTAAAACTTGATTGATATAAAATCAAATTTTTTCATCCAAATTCAAAACATCGAATGTCGTCACGACTTGAAACGTCAATAAATCCAGTGAAAAACTATATCAAATCGATTGATTGAAAACAGATTATAGGTGAGAACTACTTCATGAAATTCGTTTCAAACACCTGAATCCCCTACCATGATTTTAAACAGAGACTCGAATCATGGTACCCACGTCCGTCGGTTTGGCCGTTTTACCCCAGGAGGATGTTCTCATTCATTGCCCCCGGTACCGGTTGTTCCACTTCTCCAACCTTTACCATTGGTGCAACAAAAAATTCGAAAAAGAAAGACTATAGGTGTACCGAAGCTGATTTACAACTATAACTTTTAATTAATTCTAAGGGGCCCGAAGGCCTTAAGAGAATGGAAAACGTTTTAGAGGTATCTGTTACCTGACCGCTGCCGATTGGGTTTCAGTATTATCACACTCATGTTATTACCCATTAACAGTAAGACGAGCAAATATTGAGCGGACAATTTTTCAGTATTTTACGCTTATTCCAATGAGCAAAACAATTTATTGTGCAGGATTAACAAATTATCCAGAGACCTTCACTTGAATTTATATCTGGGGGGGATATTATTTTTGATCCTTGTAGCCCTTAAAAGTTGAAATATTGATTATTCTCACACATTTACGTGTCAAAATATGGAATAGTGTTATCTATGCACCACTGTTTGAAAAAATTTCAGCCTGAATTTCAATAAGAAGTGTGAAGAATACGAGTATTATAACGCCCATCATCAATATTCCACGTTCGAGTGGCCGCGCTGAAGTTGAATTTCGTTTGAAAGCATCGAGAGATCAAACGATGGCTTTTGATTGAATAAACCGCAGACAGTCGTCAATCTTCATAAAGCAGCCGCCCGAGTCAAGCAACTGTCAGCGATAATGAGACTCTGCCAAGCTCATCATTAAGGCATACAACGAATAGATCTATAACAGAATGCTTACTGGGAGAAGCCGGCACTTGAAGAAATAGTGACTATAGCAGTACAAATAGTGAGATTGAAATTTTAGCAAAAATTGCTGACACCCAATTTCACCTTCTCCTCGATAAGTTGGCTCAGCAACATTATTATTCGAGCTCAAAAATTTGAAAAGCACTGCATCGAATTGACGTTTTCTGCAATCGTACAGCTATCGCGATAAAAAATGCAATGAAGGCATTTCTCACCTATTGAGCGGAAACACGAGCATTTCAAACAGTCATTGAAATCACAACAAGTGTTGCTATCACATCTTACAGTTACCCAACTGCAACATGATTCAGAAACACCAAGAAAGAAAGCGAAGAACGGCCTTATTCCAAATTTATCCGTAAGAGTCGATTTCACACAGTGAAAATTATTGATAGCTATTTATAGCTTATAAGTGAACAGAACACGACCTCAGTTTGGTGACAATTGCGAAATGAATATAAGTATTATTATCGTCCTAAAATAAAAAACGCTGCTAAGTAGATTAGTGACATGGGTACATTATTTGTCTGGGTACCTCAGAAAATAAAGTTCAAATAGTTGGAGTAGGTCGGTTTATCATCATATCATTTGTGGAGTAATGGTCAATCGTGAATTCAATTATGCCGAAAAGGTACGTTTTCACAATGATAATAAATAGGTAGGTATAAAAAGAAAATACCTGGCGGCTGCTTTCAAAGAAATATTTCCTGAGGCCTGGCGGCAAGAAGGCAGCCATTTTGTTAACCGCGTTAACAGGTGACAACTGTTATCAAGATCCGCCCCATTAACATAAGCTGTCCAATCCCAGCTTCACACTTTCAGTTTCTAATAAATCTGAGCCAATAGACGACGAAAGAGCCGGTAGGGGTAGGGGAAGTCCCCTACTTCCCCACCCTACCAAGATCAAGGGTGGGAATGTTACAGCCGCCATTTCGTATTCCTCACGCCTTGAACCGATTGGAACATGTGCCGTGAACCCAAGAAAACTGCAAAACCGCAATTTCAGCAGTGTCACTGCCCCCAAAATTGACCCTGTTGACCAAAATCTCGAAAAAATGCCAAATTTCATGTTTCATAGTCAATATCTAAAGATTCCCGCCAAAAAACCCCGAAGTCAAATCCATCATTTTTTTGAAATTTTTCCTAGGCTAGGACCTTGGATTTTCCAGCTGAAATCGGTTTTTTTCATTTTTCTTAGTCCTGGAGAGTTGTAGAAAATTGCAAATTTTTTGTGTCATGTACCTGCCCAAAACCTACTCAAAAATATTTTTTGGAATTTTAACATTTTTTTAAAGGGTCAAAAAAATATTTTTTGTTTAGGTCAAAAATTAGTCTTTAAACCAGTTTTTGATTACTAAACCCCAATCGATTTTGACTTATAGGGAGTGAAAAATGTGTAAAAACCTTCAAGGAATCCAACGAGCTCAAAAAATTCAAAATCGGTTCAGTAGGACTCCCTCAAATTGCCAAAAACGCGAAAACGCAGAAATCGCATTAAGAAATTCAAGCCAAACCGATTTAAAAACAAAATTTTCGAATTTTTTCGGAAAAACCACCCTATCTTATGGTAAATCAAGCGAGAAACACGGGAAAAATACTCAAAAAATTCTAAACCCACGGCATCACCTTCAAAATTGAGATTTTGTGTTTTTTCAAAAATATACCCTAATTATGCCGAATTGGACCCGTTAACCTTCTCCGATCGGATTGCCCGGACAATATGCCTCAAGTTGGAGCAAACCACAACTTTCAAGACTAATTTAGTCAAAATCGGATCAGTATTTCAATACGAAGTGGCTGGACGAAATTTTTGGCCAAAATTTCGTCCGTCCACTTCGTATCGAACCGCTGATCCGATTTTGGTGCGGTTGGTCCTAAAAGTTGTGTTTTGCTCCAACTTGAGGCATATTGTCAGGGGAATCCGATCAAAAAATTTTAAAGGGGTCGAAAACCCAAAAAAACTGTTTTTGAGATCATGACTTTTTTTACATTTGATCGTTTTTGAGTAGTCTAGAGTTGATTCAGAGGATTCCCTTATAGGAGGTGCACGTCACAGGAAAATTTGCTAAACGCTCGTTTTTTTTTTTTTTGAAATCGGACCACTCCTTCTATGCGTTTTGCTGCTGACGGCGTACGGCGTACGGCGTACGGCGTACGGCGTACGGCGTACGGCGGACGGACAAAAAATTTTTATTGCAGATTCTTGTTCTAGAACCTCTGAAACGTGAAAGAACAAATTTTCAGGGGGTGTTGTAAAAAAAATTTTCTTGAACAATTACATAGGTACATTATTTCTGGAAATAATGTACCAAAATCAGAGGATCAGAAAAAACGTTCACTTAAGTACAATTTTTCTCAGAATCACTTCCCGAACAAGTGTCGGTGTGTCCTTCTTCGAAACTTCCATGGTAGCTTCTATGGTAGCGACCGAAGAGAACGGAATCAATGTAGGCATGTGTAAGCTGGCGGAAGGGATAGGGCGGAAGAAAAGCCTTGTTAAGGATACGGGGTGCAGGGGCAGGGAAGGGAAGCGAGGGGAGGGCCGTTCGGGGACGCGAGGCGAGCAAACGAAGCGAGCGCAGACAGCGTGCGCAGATGCGACGTCGTTCAAGGGTATTTGAGTCTTTGTAGTTGCCTTCAGTTTCAGTGTTCTCCTCAAGCTGAGCCTGAATGTGTAGTTGAGTAGGATCCTTATCATGAACTTCACGTTAATAGTACCTACCTATCTATTCGGGTAATATTCGAGTGAATAGTGCGAAAAGTGAATTTTACAGCTTCTTATAGGTATTATTACAGGTAATTAAGACCAATCGATCGTTCTAAAAGTCGAATATTGCTGTAACACATAGGTAATAATGAATAATGTAACTAATCATGTTTTATGCTGATAAGTGTGTAGAAAGTAATAATAGGTAGTAGGCCGTTTTACCGATTGACGACACGAATTGATCAGGTATCTACCAGGTATTCCTTCCTAAATGCCGTTCATAGATATAGCACCGTCGTGCGAGAAGGTATCCATGTCGCCTTTGATGAGTTCGCCTGATAATATAATAATCAAGCATTTTCTACCAATGCTGCGATTCGGGATAATATCCTGACATAATATTTTTATGCCTTGGACCATCACGACAGGTGGAATTCGGACACAAGTTTGTAGGACAACGAAAAAAGAAGAAGAAGAGGAATGGGATGTCAGAAGGTTCTTATTGGTTCTTCGATACCAGTGACGCTAGGGATTTCTTCACTTTATTTTGTCTCTAATCTGCCAGCAACAAAACAGTAAGTTCAAATAAATTACTATTGTTACGTAGCACGTCTTCTCTCTGTTCCAAACTAAACTTTTTCACGTTCGTTCCATAGATACAAGTACAGTGATCTTTCAAGATAAATGTACTGTCAAATTCTTGAAAATGACACTATGATGTGCTCTTTGATTTTCCCCTTACTTTCGTACTTCTTGATAATGGTCATAAGTGTCATGACTTAAAACTGTCATTGTCACGTCCACAACAGAGGCCACATCAGCAAGTTCAACAACAAAGCTATGACGATGAGGACTTTCTACGCAATATCTCAGCACCAGCCGTTCTAAGCTTTTTAAGTAAATAAAAATTCTTATTTTATAATACAGTTATTCTTTTGAAAAGTCTGATTAAGTAAGCGCTTTTTTAAAAAACAATAAGCTCAGGAGGGCTGGTGCTGGAGATATTACATAGAAAGTCCGCATTGTCATTGTCGTGGCTTTTTTGTTGCACTTGCGGATGTGGCCTCTGCTTTGGGCACAACACATGGTAATGACAATGTCCCACAACATGACAATTACAATGTCATGACAATGACCATTACAAAGACAAGACGTCGTTCAATAGCACTTCCTACAATAAAATACTTCCATTATACAATGGAAACCCAGACAGTACCGACAGGTACAAAAACTAACGTAGATTATTTACCCTCAGCATGGCTCGAAAGAAAATGTCGGAAGAAGAAAGAAGGAGGAAGAGAAGAGAGGCTGAACGGAGAAGAAGGGATTCGCGGAATGACAACGAAGAAATTAGAGAAGAAGACAGGTTGAAGAGAAGACTGAGTTACGAAGAAGCTAAGAAGAAGAAAACAATTAAAATGATAAGTGACATGTCTCCTCAGGAGAAACGCAGGACGAGGGAAAATTGGCGAAAAAGTCGTAAGAGGTATTATTGGCGCCAAAAAATGGAGAATTCAGCTCAAAGTGATTCCCTCCCTCAAACTCTGACGAATGCTGATGGTCCTGAAGATTCAACGCCCAATATAGTGAGTGAGCAAACACCTCTTAGTGACTTTCCATTGAGAAATTTAAAAAATCATGATGGGGAAAATCGAAGATGATGAAAACTGAGAAAATTTCATTTTTATGGCCAAAAACTCTTACGAAAGTTTCAAAACGATTTCAAGTTTAAGTTTGGTGGAGCGTGAAGAGGCAGAGGACAAAAAACCCCAAGCAAAATGAAATTTTAATTTTGAACATTTTTCAGGAATCGCCTATAGCTTGAGAATCGCCCATAACCCCCACCCGAATTTAAGTAACTCTCTAATTATTAGAGATTTTCTATGTTAGAGATTTTATATGCAAGCAGCTGATGTTCCTAAGGAAGTAATTTATTTATTTGGATACAGATGAACAACAATCTCGAACCATTGGCTACCCAAAACTACCAGAGGCAGATGTGGAATGCGGACACATCCAATGCTGAACTGAATTCGGAAACTGCGTCAAAAATATGGAAATCGCTGTTGATTGGACAGAACCCTGACACTTTACAGGTGAGCAGCCATGCACCTATACGTGGTTAATAATGATAATCCACTAGGGGATAGTACCTCGTAGTGCCGTTAAGCATAAATGAGATCTAAAGGGAAACGGCAGAAATCCTCATTTCTGGCAGGACTCGAACCTGACACAATGCGCTCACTAGGCAGACGACTTAACCCTGCAGAAACAGAGAGCCTGGGGTTTTGTTCTTAAAAGTTTCACGCGAGTGCACCTTCCATACTGTCTGGACCCAGGCTCTCCATTGCCGAAGGTTCAAGGGCTTCTGCCTAGTGAGCAGGAGGAGCCAGGATCGAGTCCTGCCGAAGCTTGAAGATCTTATCCATTTTTGATCTTATTTATGGTTGGTTAGTCGCGTGATCCGCAACATATTATGTTGTCCGGACCTATTTATAATTGGTTATGAATTGATTGCAGATGGACAAGGTACCTCGGAGAGGAGATGCTGAGATGAAAATACTCGCCAAGCGGGCGAGAGAAAAAGCGAGATACGAAAGAAACAAAAGCGATCCAGCCAAGGCAATGCTAATGAAGAGTAGATATCACGCCAACTACTTGAAAAGGAAAGAAAATTATATCCCGTTTAGTCAAAGAACTGAAGTTGAAAAACGGATATTGAGAAAGGTTTGGCGGGAGAATAAGAGAGCTTCCAGACTTAATAAGGCTTCAGCGAATTTAAAAATGACGCTGACTCATGAAGAACTTGATGGTGCCGAAAAGTCATTCAAATCTGATGCCTCAATCTGTCTATCAAGCGATCAAGGAAGCCTTGGCTCAACACGAGGAAATTCTCCACACGAGTCCAGCCTAACGCAACAACCAAATACCAACGACGCGAGCTTTCTGCAAGTTTCTTCCGTTCATCATAGAACTGTTTGCAAAATGCCTACATCGCTTGTAGACGTTACGAATTACATTTTTACACAGGACCCATCTACCTGGCGCATTATTTCTCGTTCATTAAGAACCACTTTTACAGATTCCTAATGACTCGTTGAATTCAATGTTGGTGTCCGTTTATATTAGTAGTTACTGTCCATTACTATTGGTAGATACCAATAACCTGGACCCCCCGGGTAGCCTAGTGGCTAGCACGACTGACTCAAGCTGAAGGTTATCGGTGCAGCCTCCCTGGTGGGAGTTATGGGTTCGATTCCCATAGATGGCATGAATCCTTACGTAAAATCCTTGGTCTGCCAGTGCCAAGATACAGTCATACATGTTTCTTAAGTCTGTCAATTTGTTTTCTCTCTGTCAACGCGTCTTTCATCTGCCAATGCGTCGTCTTTCGCCTGCCAATGGCCTTTTTTGTGCCAATATGTCATTTGTCTGTCAAGAGTCAATACGTCTTTCTTCGACCTATCTTTACCAATGAATTCCGTTTGTAAAAGTGTCTTTCATCAGCCAATGTTTTGTCATACGCTAGCTGTCAGGTATCTCACAGCAGCTATATTGACTTTAATTTATTCTTTCTTTTAATTTCAGCAACATGGACGTGGCGAGGTTGATCCAGAAAGTAAAAGAACGTGAGCCTCTGTGGGACAGGAAACACGTGTATTATCATGACCGAACGATGACAATGTCGCTATGGGAAGAGGTCGCGTATTCCCTCAATGTTGACTGTAAGTATGATAATATCATACAATGCTGTTTATTATATCAGCACATTATGTTGTTCATTTAGGCACTCAGACCCCTCATTCGATAATTTGACTGTCATCAAAAATTTTTTCGTCCAAACTTCCAAAAATGGGCGATTTTCTGCTTCAAATCACCGTGTGGCAACCAATTCTGGCTCTTATTTGGCTGGGTTTCACTCAGATTAAAAAACGGTTGGCACCATGTGAATCAGCGTTAAAAAAAGGTGAAAGTTTGTGTACCACAAGTGGTTTGCATTCAAAGCAGGGGTGTGGATGGTCGAAAATATCAAGCGAGGGGTCTATCATTCGTAAAATTTGGCTTAGAATCCGAATCTTACCAAAAATTGGGGTTCTAATTTAAAATAAGAAAGTGGAAGGGCCCGTGGTGCTGGGACGCATGCGCAGAGCCCAATAATTGGGCAATTTGGCAATTATTGCAAAATAGAAAATTTGAAAATAAGTAGTATTTACTTAGACGACTTTTTTGAGTCTTCAAGTATTTACTAAGAAAAGCGTATTGGTCCTCTGTTTTGGGATCCTGTACGTTAAAATTCACTTCAACTCATTAGGGTTTCCAGAATTAAATTCTGGAAGATTTTGAAAAGATCATAGCAGATTGAACAGATTCAACAATATTGGGAAACAGCTAAGGCAAACTCGAGTAGGAGGATAACCTATTTAACCTTTCTACGTAAACCTTTTGCCTTTCTTCCCCGGTATCGCCTATGGAAACTTTTTTTTATGAATGTGTTCAATAGCAGCCTGAAACCCCGATTCTATGTTCTCGCTCTGAACCTTTAATTTAGCTGAAACTGCCCGCGCTAAGTGGAAAGGCCTACGTGACACGTTCAGAGGCGAGCTGAGGAAATTGCACAAAACTATGGTAGCTGGGAAGCCGAGGACCTCAACGAATTGGGAATATTTCGACAAAATGTTGTTCGTCAAGGATCAGATATATTCGTACCAGCGTCACCACGAAGAAATCGTAAGTTGTCTTCGTGCCAGGATTCTTAATTATTCTAAAGCCCATATTTCGGCTGTAAAACTAGAAAATTGCCATAATCTAGATTATGGCCCTTCGACTCAATACCGTTGTGATCACTTGGGAAAAACATATTTTGATTTTGAGTCAATAGGTGAGTACCCAAATCCATCACACCAACTGAAAATATACGATAATTTAAGGTGCTCGTGCACTATCCATATAATAAATTATATTATGATTTCCCATCAAACACGGTTGGAACAATTCAAAATTTGAGCCCATACACAGTCGTGTTACCGCTTCAACATTGTGCGCGAGTGGTGGTTTTGGAGATGGTGCCCATTTCTAACCTACTGCATTGGACAAGAGGAAATTGGAAATTTGGAAAAAACGCTTCGATCATCGCTGAAAATCGAACCCGTAAATCAGGAGAAGTAGCCACGTAGAAGTAAGTTAGTGAGGGTGCATTTAAACCCTCTGAGTGTCCCTGCTTCTGAATCTGTGTGTTAAGTGTGTCCCACAAACACCCATATTTGTCAGTAATGAAGATTAGGTACACACCTCGGTCATGAAGGTGCATGTGTTTGTGGGGTCGGCCACACTCCGATTGCTGAATGATTAGTCGGACACACAATATTCAATTGCTGGCTGTTGGAGAAGGGATGAACATGGGAACATGGGTTGGTTACCCCAATCAAGTTTAGAGGCTGCAGGATCTGGGGGTTTGGGGGGAGGGGGGCGAATTGAGCTGTTAAAATTATTTGGGGTCCGACCAGCGAGACTCCAAATGCTTCAATCGCATGCAGGAATAATGTACCTATCATTCGTATTTTGAAATCGATTGAGGTCTCGAGGCATGACCGTGGTGACGCTTTGTCTCGAGCGTCACGATCACGAACGAAGTGAAAAAATGACAAAAACGAAAAAGGAAACTACTTACTCACGTTTACACGATAAGCTGAAAAATCAATAAACGAGTACCCTGCTTATCCCGACACCGAAATCAAACAAAATATGAAGTACTTACTTATTAGTTACTTACCACAGTCCAATCGTAACGCAGGTCGCAAGCCATGAACTCAATGGAGGTACGGACACACAGGCAGAGGTTGAGGAGTAGAGGACAGAGATCAAGAATTTTCCAGGAAAAGAAGGAGGCAAGAGAGACAGAGCGAGGGTGACAAGCGACGAGCGGAATCCGGAGCTCCAGGCAGGAAAAAAACATTTGAAGTTTCCCTTTCTCCCCTAAAAAGGGATACTTTGCCTTTGAACTGCGCGAAATTACCTTACTACTCTGTAAGTGCTTCCAAGCAGCAACTCATAGAAAAGGTGCCATCAGGGCCGCGGCGTGGGTGTGGCCGGGAGGGCGCCGCTACGGCGTGGAAAACGGGAATTTTTACTACCTACCAGAATTTTTTTAAAAGGTGTTTTTACAATAACACAATTAACATACTGCAACAATAACTACAATATTTGCTATCTCAAGTTATTATCTTTTCAAAATTTAGAACTTGAAGAGAGAGAAAAAATTGAAGAACTTTGAACTCCTATCTTCTCTGTGTAAAAATCCGCGAAATTGGCGCTTGGAGCCATGGCCGCCCAGTTTCCTCCACCTCGCCACTCGGGCCCACGTGGAGGAGCTGCAGAATAGAGAGCAGAAGTTTGCCGTCATGGTAACCATGAGGAAGGCAGCAGTGGACAAAACAAACCGAAGCTTCGCAAGGCAGCCCCAGTTCCTTTCGTCTTTTCAATTGTTCGCCGCTTATAATTCAAATAATGCCGCACTGCTTTGCACCAGGGTGCAACCATAATTCTCTAAGAGAATTATGTAGGTTTTTCTGCTTTCCCGCGTGCCCGAAAACCTTCGCCCGATGGAAAAGAAACACCCGGTAAGTGTGATTGTTGATTCTTCATTTTCTACTTTCTTATTGCAGTTTACTTACTGTGACAAAAAAATGTGCCGAATGTTTTTACAATGTAAAAAACAATGTAGCATGTCATGCTACTACTTAGGTACATGCTGTAGGTATTCACCCATATAATTTTCCACTGTTTTCCCTGATTTTCAGTCATGTAGGGTATTAGTAGGTAGTTGAGTTGATTAGGTTTCGGGTATCTTACATCTTCTAGGTCTCTTTCTTGGAATAATGTCTTACTAATATCTTTAACCAGTAGGTACAAAGAAACGGTTTTAAGCCTCTAATGATTATTTAGAACACCGCTACCTAATCGGTAACAACATGTTTACGTTTTTAGTCGAGCCGATCGCCATCCGACCCGAACAGACCGGTTGTGCGACTGCCACTTCGTCGATGGCAAGAAAGAAAACGGGCCTACTATTTTCAAACACAATGAACGCAAGAGAATTGATTTTTCGTCATCTGAAAAGAAGTAAGTTTGTACTATGCAGGGTGTGTTTGATAGAAACATGAAACATTTGGACGAAGGCATCCATCTCATTATTGTCGTCATAGAAAAACAACGGCAATTCCGTGAAAAAATGAGGCATAGTTTTTGGATGCATACTTCATTACTGTACATAATTTTTCCAGAGGTCGGAAGAAATTAAGCTTGCCGAGCCCCAAAGCAGGGCCCTCCTACGTGCTGGTTGGACTTCCCGCGACTCGTGTTCCAGACGCTATGGTGACTGCTAATTTTTATCAATTGTCAGTTATCCAAAAACTGATGGCTAATCTCTTGGCCACTAATTTCAGGGTGATTTTTGGGTTTATGCACATAGGCTGTGTCTCCGAGAAATTTGTAGCCAAGAGATTAGCTATCAGTTTTTGGATAACTGACAATAATTGTCATTGATAAAGCTGGATTCACATGTGCGCTTTTCTCTGCGTCCTGTGTTCTGCGTAATGAGATCTGATTGGCGCACTTTACCCGGTAACTTTACCTGGCGGCCAATCAGATCTCATTTTGCAGAAAAACGCGGAGAACATGTGAATCCAGCTTAAAGGAGCGAATTAAAGCTGACCGTAAGCAGCGTATGAAATTTGTTGATATCAGGGAAACATATGCTCTGGTAATTCAGGTATTGCTGCTTTCAGTTTACAGTCATGAAATTTCTGCCTAAAATATCCTTTCAAACTACCAGAAGGCAACCTTCATGGGTTAAGGCATGTAAACCTCTCTGCCATCCTGAGTGCATGATTTAGCAAAACAGACATTTGCGCCGCCACACCTGGCGACGGCTCTGGGTTCAGCCTTTGGGACAGCCTGCCGTGGTATTTTTTACAAACTTAATGAGGAACGCAGCAGTGTGATAATTTTCAATCAAACTGTAATTTGTCGCTCCTAGAGAAGGAAACCCGTAACTTTCACTCTCTATGAAATATGATTACATTTAATAAACCCTAGTGCAATAATTAGCAACGTTTACCATTTTTTCTTTCCATCTACACCTTTAGTTTTGTGCTATGGTGGCAAAAATGGTAGCTTTTATTTCAGACGCAAGCAACCAAAGCCAAAAACTGTATAATAATCTAAGTAGAGAGAAATGTGGGCACCTGCCTTCTTGTGACGTCACGTTGTTCCCACCCGGCGTCGTGGGCGGCCCTTGTTTAGTTAGGCTGGTTCATGAGTACTCCCACGTCCCACGGAGTCGATATGGAAGGTCGGTCCTCAGTACTCCTCCCGCCCAGTACGTGAGTGGGCCCGAAGGAGGGAGGACGCGAGTGCTCCCGGACTAATTATATCGATTATTATGTCGGCCCTCGGTTCAGCGGCCAACCGTTATCTTCCGAACGATAGAGAAATAGGAGCGCGTGAGACTCAATGGCCGACGAGACAGAAACATTATTTATCGAAGGGGGCAGCCGGGAGAAAAGGGACGCTATTTTCCGGGGAAATTTCAAGTTCATCTTCCACAAATTTCTTGCCGGTGGAAATGGTATGAGATGGGCGTGCTCGAAAAAAAAGATGAACTGCAAAGCGTATTTGCGAACTGTAGGGATGGAAGTGGTTTTCGCGAATGATAACCATTGCCACGAAGCACCTCTACTGCGAGACTTGGGCAACTTTCAAGTTTGTGGCAAAACGGAAGCTGGCAGCGGGTTGTCAACTTCCCTATCCAAGGTGAAAATATTGTGTAGATAAAAAAATTTCATTGCAAAAAGTGGCAAAATTTTTTTCAGCAAATATTGTAAAGGTGAAAAATTTAGAAAAAATACTTCAAAAATTTCAAATCCGAGGCATCATCTTCAAAACCATTTTTTATTTATTCATATTTTTCGTCGCCGAAATCATGTTGGATAAATGAATTTTAGCCAATTCTGGTACATATCTCCTAAAAAATAAACTTGCTCTAAAAAAATCACTTGACCTGCCATGTACTTATTCCTAACAGGTTCAATATCCTACGAATTTTATCATTTCCAGAAAAAAAGGCGAAAACTGTTGGAAACCCAATCGCAATCGTGCACGACTGACGATTCGAACGAATGCGACCTGGAATTCCAGCACAGACGCAATTTGGATTCGATCGCGTCCTCATCTGGAAGCCCTCCCGAAGAAATTGTCATCCATCCGACCGTAAAAGTCGAACCTTTCGATCCGATCGACGACTACGTCGAACCTGAAGTCGACGAATCGCTCAGTTTCGAGGAGCCCACGTCGACTGCGGCCGAAAGAGTGAACCCTAAATCGAAAAAGGATTCGATCGAAAAGACGATCGACGACGACGATTTCAACTTTTTGATGAGCCTTTTACCTCAAATGAAATGCCTGCCGATGACTAGGAATTTATTCGTCAGATTAAAAATTCAAGAACTTCTATACAACGAGATCGTCGCAGCCGGTCAAACTGTACAGTCCACATCTTGAGAGAAAATTATTGTGATTATTGAATTTAACTAAATACCAATGTTTTCCTAATTTGGAGAGTAGAGTTCGTTGTCTTCCGTTAAAGAAATGTGATGCGTGATAATTAAAGTTCGTTTTTTCCTATTGAATTTTTTATGGCTTCAAACTTGAACATCGAAAGTGAAACCTTTTGAAACCTAAAACAGAACGTTTTGATTGAAAAACATGATAATTATTCAGAATTATTTTGGTTTCCATTGACGTATTCTGATTTTAGTCTGGTTTCAAAATGCGCATAGTATGTTTTTACATGATCGATCCGTACAGCCTTTAAAATTAAAATATAGTAAATTTGTTTTAAAAATTTGAATACTGAATTACTCTGAAATGTTCATGGTTTCACCAGATAGTTTTTTTGTGCTTAATCGAATGGAACTATTGCCAGATCGGTAGCTTTCTTAGTTCTAAAAATACAGGCTTTACGGTGGGGGGGGGTAGTGGGGTCAAACATTTAAAAGCTACAAGAATAATAGACCCTTGTGGAGAATTTGCAGCGTTTTTAAGCGATTTTTGAATTCTATCATAGGTTGATGGTGAAGGATTATTGTTGAGGTGAGGAAAAAAGTGGTAGCCCATCGTACTCTCTTATTTTTTACTACTCCAAGCGCTTTCGCCCCTCTGGGCCTCTTCAGGGAGCGACATTTTTCATGTAGGGGTTTTCCCACACAGGGACCCCCCCTACGAGTACCACCCTTGGGGGGGGGGTCAGTTTTTTAATGACTAGTAGGTAAAGTTAAAGAAATATATTATATTAAATAACCCCCCCCCCCCTTAGGTTGATACTCGCAGGGAAAAAGGCCCCCTGCGTTGGAAAAACCCTATATGAAAAATTTCGCTCCCTGAAGAGGCCCAGCGGGGCGAAAGCGCTTAAATAAAGAATAGTACGAAAGGCTACCACTCTCTCCCCCATCTCAACAATGATTTTTGAATTGGTGCAACCTATCAAGCACTGAGCAAAGGAGTCCGGAGCCGACCAAAAAGAGTCCTGGCAGGCAGGTTCGGGCACTCGCTGGCACCTCCCACCACCTTCCAGGGGACTGGAGTCCAAGCTTGTCCCGCCAGCTCCTTGCCAACTGGCGTCCTCAGGACTTCGGAAAGAACGCTCATTCTTCGTTCCAATCCCTCGCGGTGTTCCCTTCGAGTACCATCCGGATCGGCGAGCGTCGTTTTTTGAAATTCGAAGTTGATAGAAAATTCGAAACTCACAAATGGTTTTTTAAAATTGGGAAAATATATAAACGAAAAGTTCATATAAAATGAAGAGGTTAAGCATTTTGATTTTACTCGCACTCTCGTCGTGGGTTGCGTGCCAAAAGACTAACGGTCCGTTCAAAATTTCCGTCGCCCCGGACGAAACGACTCCAGCCGGCGAATATAAAACGTTCAAACTCAAGGAAATTGAAAAAATCCCAGTCGACGATGACGACGTTGACGAAGATGTCGACGATGACATCGGCGATAATCCTATTGTACCGTCGACCCAGCAAAGTCGGGATCAAATTCACGCGAAATTCGGTTTAGAACGTGCCCTGGACGTGTACAATCCTCATCTTCTGAGCGGACTTTGGGATCGAACGGAAGCAGTCAATTCGACCTGTCACCGGCAAATGGGCGAGTACCTGCGAGAACTTACAGCGGGTCGTCTTTGGGCACTTAGAAGTAAGTAGAAAAAATTACGCAAAAAACTTACCTTTGAATAAAAAATAATTAAAAAAAATTACTTAGTACTTACCGTATTTATTTCTCGCTCGTTTCTGGACCAATTTTTACCTCCATATTTACTGAGCATGGGTTGTAGTCGCCATAAAATTAAAAATTGGATCGGAGGTTCAGAAAAATGTTTGACTTTCATGCAATTTTTAATTTTCCTAACAATCGTCTGAGAGGATTCACAAAAATTGCCTTATCGTCCTGAATTCTTTTTCCAATTTTCTTGAAGTGGAATGTTTGTCTAAGCAGGAAAAATACCTTATCCTGTTTAACAGGAATTTTGATAACTCGCAGTATTTCCGTAATATTAGCTCTTTTAGTTTTATATACGCTTTCAGTTTTATATACGCTCTTAGTGTTATATACGCTTATATTAGCTCTTTTCGTTTATTTTTAGTAAAAAAAAAATAAATTTAGCTTGAAATGTAGCAATACATGAAAGAACTATAAATTTTTTAGTTTATTTTCGAATTGTATGCATTTAAAAGTAAAAACTACGCCCTTAGGAATCCGCATTTCGAACTGTTGATCCCTTGAAGTGACGTTGCTCATTCGAAGTTAGGCTAATTGAGGGCGTCAGGGCATTCTCTCGAAATTTATTTATAGCTCTTGCGCTTTCGGCGAGGTCGCCTTCATCGGGAGCTGATTGATGTTGAACATCAGGCCAACATTTAGCTCAAGGGTTGCCCAATGTTCAACATCAAATTCGAAGCTGCTGGTGATGGCGACCTCGTCAAAAACCGTTGGATCTCAAATCGCCATTATCGAGCGGGGCCTGCCATCAATCAAGACACTTCGCACTGGTTTGATTCCTCGATTCAGAGGTACTTACTCAAGTTCCATTCATCTCGAAATTTTCCAGAGCGATTTGAAAAATGTTTCAAATTCCACAGAAAATTTGCCCATTTATTTCGATATTTATTTATTTAATCTTGAATTGTAAAATGTACGTACCTTTTTATCAAGATTGCTTGTAAAAATGGTAAATAACTTGAAATAAAGATGACAAAAAAAAACTCGCAGACGTCAAAACGTAGTATTACCTACTGATACCATCTTTCATACGTATGGTATAGGTAGGTACATATTTCACAACTTGGATGATTTGCACGATTTTGGTTAAATGCTCAAAAATGTAGAGCTAGGTTTTTGAAACGAATTCCGCTCGGAATTCAAACGATAGTTTGCCACTTTGAAGAGGCCAACGGACTTTCTTCTGATCCCAAGTGCTGATTGCCTCTTTGATTGTCTATATACATTCAAAAGCAATAAATCCTCCCAAGTCGAGCTTTTGCCGTGAATAAAATCCCAAGCACGCTATCTTACTTGCAAATGATGGAATTTATCGCCGGATTTGAAAGATCGAACGTCATCGAAATAATTAACTTATACAATCGAAGCTCGAACCGTATTTTACTAGTAAAATGTACTTAACAAGCTTTTGCGCGGTCTTGAAATGTTAGACGTGATTTTCGAGAGAATTGGGTATAGGGTAAATACTTAAATATTTTCAAAAAAATGATGTGCCCCCTTTGGGGGACCTCTACATAAAAATATATACAACTTATTCTTTTGGTATTTTTTTAAATAAACATTGTTTTATACCTACTATTTTTTTATTTTTTTTTAATACTATTTTTGATTATGTATTACAGTTTTTTGACGACTTTATAAAATAGGATTTTTCAAATAATCTATCATGATGGAAATGTATCCAACAATATAATTGCCTGAGCGAGCCCTTCCGGATTATGGCTAAAAATTTAAGCACAGAAACTGAAAGCTCAAATCCAAGTCCCAGCACTTTCATTCCGTTCTAGAAATGTTGGTACCGGGAAGGAAAGTGAAAACGTGAGTCATTCGAATTTGGCGTAATGAGCCTTTGTCATTCAAATCAACTGCTATGCCACCAATTATACGCCGCCCGTACCTAACCCTGAAAGCGAACCGTTTTTCTCGAAGTGAAATCAGTTCACGTACTAATCCTCTTCTAACTTTTTTTTCAACCCTGACGTAAGTACCTATTTGCTCTCACCCTCGACGAATCTCTCAAGTAGACGCTCGCCTTTAATCAGTTTAAATTGTGATGGGCTAGTTAGCCAAAACGTGATGCTGATTTAATTTTCTCGAGTGCTTATCGAGACGAGTGCTGCGGTAATTGGGACTACATCGGAAAGCGGGTTACCAAAAGATTCACGTATTCAGCAAGCCAAGATAATATAATAATATAGTAATATATAGGCCAATATATTGCCTTAAACGCTCAAATTGGTCCATTTTTGTTGCCAGTAAAAAATAAATAGAAAATGTCTCGGAAAAAGGTACTGTGAGTAATCAAAATTCATGCTAAACAGGACTTCGTATCTGCCTTGCACGTTTAAGTTCGAGTAATTTGGAAAAAAGGTTGAGAATTGAGGGAAAATGGTCATTTTTGCAAATGCGCACAGACGTCCGAACGGACACAGTACTTGTTGAGATGATACTGATAATTTTTAGGAGATTCTGTGAATGAGTCTTTTTGAACTATTAGTCCGATTTCCTATTATAGGACTATTACGATGCTTCCATTTTTTTTCTAAATAAGGAATTACCTACTATGGGTAGGTATCGTAGGACATGTAATTTTATCATAGAACTGGTAATTTGGGAGTGATTCATTTTGCTGTGTCGGAGAGTTCAACATGTGGACAGTTGTTAATTATGTGAGATTAGAGTGATTTCCTTATGTCATTTTCAAGTTCCGTTATTTTGATAGTTCCTCATTGAACGGTTAAATTGATCGGCCAAATCGATCGTCTGCAGACGCTTGATCTGCAGGAAGCTGTATTTTTGCCTGGAAGAGAACCAGTGCTACAAGAAGTCCTGGTCGTGTCGTCACCCAAGGACACTTTTAATATCTCACTTTTCAGCCTGCGTGCTCTAGAGGCCTTTATTTATTTTGGTTTGTTGGTATTTCCTTCTGTTTTGTTTCAAAAGAGCAGATTGTGCATCCTCATTGGTTTTAGGAGAGGACAGGAAACTCATCCCGGAATTATTGAGGAAGTATCACAATATTGAGGAACAATGGGTAACGAACTGCTGAAGAATTTGTAAATTAAAATAGTTACAAACTGTGAAATTCATTGACCTGAAGCGTCATACCCTTATCAAAGTTTGGTATACCTATATAATCGGTGGAATTTTTGAGGACTTCGTCGATGGTAGATAAAACCACTCCTTGACTCAAATTTCTGTACGACCAACTACGCGTCGAATTAGGTACCAAAAAATCGACCAAAAAATTATAGGACCCAATCGTATTATGGGGTGAGAAGCTCGCCCGTTCCCGAATTGTGCAATCCGTTTAAGAGGTTCGGGCGAGTCTGACGATCGGAAACCCGACCTCTCCATCCCTGGCCATCATCCTGGAGGACTGAGGTCGCTCATCGATGACGCAAGCGCCCCAGTCGTCCACTTTCTTCGGGCGAAAGTCCGCCAAGGTCGCGGTCCCGACCCCGTCCCGGGGGAACAATTGTTTCTTCCGTATCTCAACCTGTGTATATTATACGTTATACATTATAGTCTATGTATAATCGCTTAAGTGGCAACATGCTTTAACTCAATTTTTGGCCAAATTGAGTTAGACCTATTTGTATGGTAAAACAATCAATCTCCATGTGGATCAATGTCAATGTGGATCCATGTCCATGGTCAGAATTGCGAAAAAACAGAAGCCAACAATGCTGTGGCCAGTTTTGTCCCAAATGATACAAACATGTTGTTAAGTAATTGCATTGTGTGATTGGTCGAGGTGGCGTCGGGGTTGAACCCAATAAATTTTATTGGCGTTTCCGAACCACGTTCCCATCTCTGTTTCTGTCGAAAGTTTTTTTTTCGGGGCAGGGCACGCCCGAGACAACTTACTTTTACAATAGGTACCTAAAAGTCCATCATGGAGTCATATCCAACATCTCCCGCGTATATGACATCTCCACGGAGTTGAAACCAATCATCCGATATTTCCGCAGCATACGAGCATCGGATAACTTCGGAGAACAAGGCGTGTGACATTTGGGGATTTCGCATACAAAGCCGCAAACTCTCGTTGCCGGGGCTGCTGTAAGCAATAATTCGACGGCTACGTCACCCGGTACTGAGACCGGCTTGCAACACTGGCTGACTTGGCAGTTTGGCGCGGTAAACTGCCTCCCTGGCGCACTCTCATTCTACACATTCGCCACTTGTGCAAGGGAGCGCGTTCTTTTCTGCGGTTTTCGGCTCCGGGCAAGGCTAGCTGAGATGGCGGATCAGGATTTCCGTCAAGGTTTCAATGCCAAGAACGGAATCGGTTGGAAAATTGTGTCAAGTCCTTTCCTTTTCTCAATTGAGCGGGAAAAAGTTGCGGGAAATATTTTTCAACTAATTCCTGTTCAACACACATCACATTCCTGTGCATATCGTCTCTGAAACGATTTTTTTTCATCAGCTTTTTTTGCAGAGGTTTAATTAAGCAATCAGGTAAAATAAGGAAACCACCGTTCCACGTCTTCCATTTCTCTTGACAACCGAAGCTGTCTCGGGCGTGCCCTTCCGCCAACACATGGAGGGTTGAAACTAAGGAAAAACCTAATTCTGGGCTCGAATGTTTTTCTCAGTTGACCCACTCTCACTATTTACTTCGAGAAGTAGACGTTTGATATCGGTAGGCCTATGTGTGTAGTAACACCTATGTGTGTGTTACTTTTTCCACATCCTATAATTATACCGAACTGAAATAAAATACCTTATCTATTTAGCGCCACCCTTCGTAGGTAGGGATACTCTTCCTGAACGATGTCCAAAAAGGTCGCGATGCTTTATTGAGTTAGAGCTGTTCGAAATAAAATACGTGACGTTATTTCCTGCTCAGGGAGCAATACGTAATTTGCCGTGCCTCGGAAGTCGCGCTAAAAAACTATCACGCCCTGCAAGTATTATACAATTGCTGACGACGCGAAGGGTGAAAGCTTTTGTTTGGAAAACGTGATAATATTTAAGAATCCCAAGCACGTAAGGCAAACTGGGAGCGACTTTCTGGGACTCGGCTCTTTGTCTGTCGGCGTCCAAATGATCTGATGTCCCTTGAGAGAACGGCCCGCCGGGACAGATATAACTATCCCATAATGTTGGACAACAGGAACACTGTCACTTTTCACGTAATCCAGCATTGATTGAAGTTCTTCTAGTCCAGAAAATGTCCACGCGGTTTTTGTTTTCCCGTGAAACTCTCACGGCTGCGGTTTCCTGAGGCGACATTCCCTCTCGTTAATTCACGCGGGTTTCAGGAAGAAAAAAGCATTTCCTCAGTACTGTTCCCATCGTGTCTGAGCAACCGCAAATCGTCTCGGAATGATACATAGAATATAAAAAATTTATGCACAGCCTACCTTCATAACCGCCTTAAGAAAAAAACGGAGGTCACTCAATTTGTTTTGTAACGAAAATAGTAATTTAAAAAAATCGTCGCTCACACCGTATCATGACCGAATCTTTGACATAAGTTCAAGTTGAAGTTTTTGCCCGATCGAGTGGAGTGGACAGTTTTGCGGAAAAGCCATCAGGTTCGCTGCTATCGTCGATTTGTTATCATGATATTATTCGTTATGTAGCTGATCATGACATAAGTCATTGTGATACTGAGCAGCGCATGAGACTCCCAAGATTACCGGCCTGTTATCTTTATCGAACTTGACACTCGAAGTCAAATTCACAATTGAACTGAAACTCAAACTGTTAATCGAAATCGAAGTCAAACTGACAATGAAACAGAAACTCTAACTCATAATCAAACTCGAAGTCGAACTCACAATGGCACAAAAACTACAACTCATAGTCAAAGTCGAAGTCAAACTCTCAATGGAACAACAACTAAAACTCATAGTCAAAGTCGTAGTCAAACTCACAATGAAACAGAAACTCGAAGTCAAACTCACAATGAAACAGAAACTCAAACTCATAATCAAACTCGAAGTCGAACTCACAATGGAAAAAAAACTAAAACTCATAGTCAAAGTCGAAGTCAAACTCACAATGAAATAGAAACTCGAAGTCAAACTCACAATGAAACAGAAACTCGAAGTCAAACTCACAATGAAACAGAAACTCAAACTCATAATCAAACTCGAAGTCGAACTCACAATGGAACAAAAACTAAAACTCATAGTCAAAGTCGAAATCGAACTCACAATGGAACAAAAACTAAAACTCATAGTCAAAGTCGAAGTCAAACTCACAATGAAACAGAAACTCGAAGTCAAACTCACAATGAAACAGAAACTCAAACTCTTAATCGAAATCAAACTCACAATGAAACTGAAACTCAAACTCATAATCAAACTCCAAGTCGAACTCACAATGGAACAAAAACTAAAACTCATAGTCAAAGTCGAAGTCGAACTCACAATAGCACCAAAACTAAAACTCATAGTCAAAGTCGAAGTCAAACTTACAATGAAGCATTAACTCAAAGTCAATCAAACTCGAAGTCAAACTCACCGTGAAACAAAAACTCAAAGTCATAGTCAAACTCGAAGCACACAATGAAATAGAAACACAAACTGATGATCGAAATCGAAGTCAAACTCACAATGAAACCGAAACTCAAACTCATAATCAATATCGAAGTCAAACTCACAATGAAACAAAATTCAAACTCTATGTCAATTCATAATGAAACTTAAACTCGAAACTTGACTTTCACTGTGAGTTTGACTTCGACTTTGACTATGAGTTTTAGTTTTTGTTCCATTGTGAGTTCGACTTCGAGTTTGATTATGAGTTTGAGTTTCTGTTTCATTGTGAGTTTGACTTCGACTTTGACTATGAGTTTTAGTTTTTGTTCCATTGTGAGTTCGACTTCGAGTTTGATTATGACTTCGAGTTTCAGTTTCATTGTGAGTTCGATTTCGAGTTTGATTGTGATTTTCCGTTTCGGTTCAATTGTGAGTTCGACTTCGACTTTGACTATGAGTTTTAGTTTTTGTTCCATTGTGAGTTTGACTTCAAGTTTGATTAAGAGCTTGAGTTTCTGCCTCATTGTTAGTTTGACTTCGAGTTGGGCTATGAGTTTGAGTTTCGGTTTCATTTTGAGTTTGACTTTTATTTCTATTAAGGGTTTTAGTTTCGGTTCAATTGTGAGTTTGACTTCGAGGTTGATTATGAGTTTGGGTTTCTGTTTCATTGTGAGTTCGAATGCCCAAAAATAAAATCACATCGTTTGGAGGATTTGTGGTGGGACCAGGAAGCTGAAACTTTCTCGAACTACTCATCAGGAAAAAATCGTGTTTTTAGGTTCCATACAGGTACTTACTACCTACTGCATTGAGAATGAAAACTATATTATAGTTTTATTATCATAAAACTATAATAATATTGTTATGTTCTATTATAATATTATTACAAAACTATAATAAATAATGTTCTTCTCTTGCCCCCCTCCCCCTTGAGTACGGGGCTGGTTAAATCTTTGAAAGACAATCTTAAGTGTGAACACCTTGTAAAAAGTGCCCTATCATAGTGGATGTTGATCTTGGGCCTCTTCGTATCTAGAGTTGGATTTAGTAAATTACTGAATATGTGCCTACCTATTTAACTTTTTTCAAGGTTCAAAGTATTATTTCAGCAATCGGTGGGAAGAAATTAACAAATATGTCTAGCCATCGTTGCCCCTCCACGTCCATAAGCTATCTGGCAGAAACTTTTGATTACACTTTCGGGACCAAGCCGTTCACTTCACGCACCCTTTGTGCTTTTTTCGAATTAGAGTAGGTATCGATAAGGTATCGTAATATCAACTGTATTGCAACATCCTTAATTATTCATTCAAAGTCGTTCCATCCGACCGATCAGATGTTGGAGTCGCAGCATCCGAGGAGTTGCGCAAGCCCGGATGATCCTGAGCGTAAGACGCCGTCCGACCGTGCACTGCGTATCACATCGTTACATTTTCTCATCAAGAGAAGGAACTAGACGTAAAGTGTGAGCGGATTACACATGAGGAGTCATCTAGGCCTTTCGGGTGTACTCTATGTTATGGCTAACATTTCAAGTCAATGAGAGCGAGGAGAGGAGATCTTGTAAATTATTTTAAACCATCTCATTCCAGATGAAGATTAAGATTAAGGGTTCAGACGGAATTAACAGAATCTGTGCCATCAATAGTAAATATTCAAGGTAAAACTGTCTTAAAAATAAATTTGACAGGGCGTTGGTCAACCTGTTGAGTGTCGTCTGACCGCGAGAGCAACTGATTGCGTGTCCTCAAGAGCGGCTTCTATTTCGTAATGGATAAATACGTTATTCTGCAACCTTGACACTGGGATGTCTGTAGGGAATCACGGTGTTTTGCTGTCGGCTTCGGTGGTATCAAAATTTAAAGACCGATAATTTTCCTTCCCGAATGTAGTGAGTGGGATGGAAAGGTAGAAAGAAATTTACAGAATATTTGGTTCTAGTTTTCCTCAATTATTGGGGTTTTCCTTTCCTCCAACAGGGGTTTCCCTCCATTGGGATTTACCTCCCCTTTTTTGGGGCAGCCTGCGGTTATTTGGCCAGGGTGGTGCATATGGCCTGTCATCTTCTCGTGACGAAGGAGTCTAATGAACAGGTGCTCTTTAGCGCCTGGCAGTTGCCTTTTTGAGATTGGATTTCATTACATTTGATCGATCAAAGGTATCAGAGCAGGCTGTCACCAATATGTGAAAAATGGCTCCACGCAGAAGTCATCAAAATCATTATACCAGTAGGCTCATTTGATTCATCAGTGTGTTTTGGGCAAAGGATATCTACACACCTGTACCTGATTTTCAATTTTAGACTAACATGTGCATAATTTCAAACTTCTATTTCCATTGGATCCGAATTTGAAGAGGAATGAATTCGGTAGAGTAAAACATTGTCCACTTAAAAATTAAGAGGAACCTCGAACCAATTTATGTCAAAGCAACACACAATCCCACCCCTCAGACACCCCACCCTTCGCCAACGCCATTTCTACTTGATTCTTTCACGTTTTGACAATGCCCATTCATTTAAACGTAGGTACTCGTCAATTCGGCAGGCCTCGAAGGATGTCTGACGCCTAAGGGTGACGAGACAGTCACGAATGTCCTTGAGAAGGACAGCGAAATCTGCCGGACGCCCCGGCGTGATTCATGGCTAATCATATCTGTCTGCTAAGCTTCCCAGCGTACAGATACATTGGCGTACATTGACTAAGAAAATGTCGAAACCGTCATCCCGCAGTTATAAAACACGTTTTTTCGTCTGCGGCCAAGCTGACACCTTATTATTCGGATTCAATATCACCAACGTTGGATTGGAGAAAAAGTCACGCAGCAACAAGCCCAGCTCGTGGGGACTGTGTTCCAGTCGCGGTGGATTTACTGGGCTGCTGGGCCTTTCGAAATGATCGGTTCTACCTTGAGCTCTGCTGAGGCCTCAGTTGACAATCCTGTTCATCATATTTCAAGCATATTAATTTCTTAGTACCTATTTGTTTGAATCCTACGTTTTGAAAATTTTGAAATGACATCATCGATCCAATGTTCAAATTTGGGAACATTTGTATAAGATGTGCGCGTAATTAACGCTCAACGACTTGAAATGACGCAGAAATGGGACAGCCATTTTCTTCTTACAAATTCAGGTGACCCGTGCATCCAATCATCAAATTGTCATAATGTTGCTTTGACATTTACTAAATAGAAATATTTTTAGATAAAAATTGTTAAATTGGTGGGTAGTTAAAATTCGGTTCAAAAACATTGGCTGACCCACAATATTTCCTTAAATATGAGGAAATCGAAAAGTCATCGAAAGTTTTACTTGCTAGTCGGAGAAGATTTTGGAAATTACAATTTTCTCAAGACTCCAACAATTTTTCCAAAGGGCTTAAAACTGACCGATTGGCTAGGCTAAAGAGTTAAGGCTATCCCGAAACAAAGTGGATTTTTCCTGAAAATTTCAAAGAAAATCTCAAGTTGTTTGGAAGAAAAAGTGTTTACGAAGGACGGGGTCGGTGGACGGACGGTTTTTTTTTTAATTGCATTTTTTAATTTTATTTCCATGAGAGTTTTTAGGATAGGTAAGAAAAATTTTTTCTTGGGCGATTAAAATGGTTTATCATTGAATTATTAACCAAAATCACCGAATTGATACCCACAGAGGTCTTTAGAAAAAGAATGTGTTGCATAATATGTACACATGTTACATATTATGTACTTTATAAATTTATGAAAGGATGCACAAAAAACCGAACTTTTTTTAGTAAAAATAAACAATATTGACCTTATCTATTCGATACGCTCAATGCCGAAAAGGGACATTTAGAATGTAAAACACTACTTTTACACAGAGTTCACCGCACGCATAATTACCAGACAGTCGCGGCCTACGGATACGCTTTCAACCGTATAACTTGTCGGCAGGAAGTCGTACTTGCAGACAAGCAGCAGAAATACTTTTCCTTCTGCGGAAATCTTACGCTTGACCTCTTCATGCACTGCGCAGAGGGCGTGTCGTAAGTGAAATAACGTGTTGAGGTTATCCCTCGACTCTATGCAAGCCCATCGTGTAATTATAATTTCCAGCTAACCTTCCTTTGATTGGTGGGCAAGGTGCTGATTTGACGTTGTATTATATTTTATAATACTACAAATATTTAGGGTGTTCACCCACCTAAGATTTCCTCACTTGAAGGAGTCGATTTTTCATTTCATCTGCTACAATTTTTGTTATTTAAATTTTTTTGTCGCCTCGTAAACTTTTTCGCTTTGAATTTCTTTTCCGTGTTTTCGGCCTAGTTTCAGTAAAACAGCCTCAAGTCCCTCAAACTTTGGACCGTTGGAAATCTGAAATTTTGGTCCAGTTTCCCTGAAACTTGCGTGGAAGTTTCAACTGCTTCTCTAGTCTTAAACAAACGTTGAAAAAACTGCAATTTTTAAAAATTTAGCAATTCTCGACTTTGGCCTAATTTTTTGCTCTCTTAACTCAATTTTAGAAAGCTGCGGTACCTTACCATCACTTTACCATTCTTTCCAACGGCATCCTCGTTTTTGGGATTGGTTCAATATTTGAGTGACTTATTGCTACATTACTGAGACTAAAAACGGATACTAAAACACGAAAAAATTCAAAGCGAAAAAGTATACTTTTTCTGGGCCTCACAAAAAAACTTACAGAACAAAAATTGCAGTAAATGAGCTGAAGAATCGACTTTCTCAAAGCTGATAACCTTAATAATGTGAATAGACTGTATATCATATTAGTGCCTACTGTACATCATAATATGATCAGCCCGTAT
Organism: Nesidiocoris tenuis; assembly: GCA_036186465.1. Lineage (NCBI taxonomy): Eukaryota > Metazoa > Arthropoda > Insecta > Hemiptera > Miridae > Nesidiocoris > Nesidiocoris tenuis. Next base: position 6,617,160 of record AP028912.1, on the reverse strand, counting down.
AAATTATATTATACTTCATAAAGAGATAGCAGATTGGCCCTTTGGCCGCCGTATCGATTCAATTGCTTAATTTTAATTTAGGTATAACAAGTCTTCTGCCGAGGGGTAACTACAGGTAATGGGATTGAAACACAATAATACACGAACGGAAATGAAAACTGAAAGAAATGTGAGCCCGGAATTGAGGCAGTTTACTTACACAATTATCATTACATTGCGAGTTGTAGGTTGTGACTACTGTCGTTGACCGAGACCTCGAATACTTTGAGAAAGATGTAGTCCTGCAATAAATTCCTTGTGAGAACTTCCAGTCTAGACGTTTAGCAACGATATAATATAATTATTACGTGACAGAAACGCGAGAACTGGCTCTGAACCGAGGCTGTTCTTCCTAGCGGCCAAGAACCCCCGTATCCTTGCCCTTGCAATTGAAATTGAAACTTTGTTTATGAACATGTTCGTCGTTTTAGATGAAAATGGAAGAAGTGTTTCCTGTTCCGTGTTCCTAGGTGCAATAAGCGGAAACAATATCTTAAATCGAAATGATAAATTATTATGAAGTAGATTTAAACATTTATTTTAATGCTTCTATTTTTACACAAAAATAAGCGCAATGATTCAATTGACTGAAGACTATTTTTTTGAGATATATAAAATCTACTGCCATCAGGGGTTTTGTTCGATCGTTGGCAACTGCCACCCAAACTCATGCCTACCTACAAGTGCCACCCTACTAGCGGGAGGGATGCTACTAGGGATTTGGGTGGCAGTTGGGTGAAAAAACGGCATAGACTGCGATTCAAAACTAGAAACCATTCCTCGACCACTCGGAATACAATGGATAAAATTACGCTAATCAACCTAATGTGTGCGCAAACGATTCATTATCTGGGTCACGAACTTATCGATTCGGCCATAGGAAACGTCTGCAACCGTCCTCGTTCAAATGTTCCGATTGGCGATGAAGAACGACGCGCCGCATACGTTCGTCTGAGTTGGAACTCACGTGGGCCATTGTCGACCGATTCGTCTGGTCGGGGTGGCGTTTTGTCATTCGGCGCGATCAGGCGACTACAAAGCGGCGAATCGGTCCGTGTCGCAATGGATGCAATCAATGGCGACCCAAATGGAACGCACCCTCTACAAACCCAATAGAGGCGACGTATCATATTATCCGTCGTCCATATTCGAATATCACAAAATGGGGTTCACGAAAAAATATTTATTATTATCTGAATATTTCAGTACCTACTTACTTTTGGAAATTCCAGGAATAAAAACTTCATAAGTTCCCTTGAGTGTCGGCATCCTTTTTATGGGCAGATCAAAAAATGGCACGAATTGCCCCTATTCCATGGCACTTATGGCCGATTTCGCCATCCTCGGAATTACAGTTGATCCAGCCATAGTAGCATATTATTGAACAAATTTCCCAAGAACAACCATGTGCGCATCAACAATATCCCAAGATTTATGAAATCGGCCAATACACGAGTAAATTTTGAAATTTTGGACTCAAATTGTAACTCTGGGGGTTTAAGGGCGGTGATGAAAAAATGGAGCTGAAATCATATGGAATTCCAAAAATTTCAAGGTACACCTCCTCAAGGCCAAGGTACACATACTCATGTTACACCTCCTCAAGGTATACCTCCTCAAGGTATACCTCCTCAAGGTATACCTCCTCAAGGTATACCTCCTCAAGGTATACCTCCTCAAGGTATACCTCCTCAAGGTATACCTCCTCAAGGTATACCTCCTCAAGGTACACCTCCTCAAGGAATACTTCCTCAAGGTACCATACCTCCTCAAGGTATACCTCCTCAAGGTATACCTCCTCAAGGTATACCTCCTCAAGGTATACCTCCTCAAGGTATACCTCCTCAAGGTATACCTCCTCAAGGTATACCTCCTCAAGGTATACCTCCTCAAGGTATACCTCCTCAAGGTATACCTCCTCAAGGTATACCTCCTCAAGGTATACCTCCTCAAGGTATACCTCCTCAAGGTATACCTCTTCAAGGTATACCTCCTCAAGGTATACCGCCTCAAAGTATACCTGTTGCAATAACCTTTACCAAGGTAGGTATAAATAGGTATAAAAATGACTAATGATTTCTGTTTCCCGTTTTTGCAATGGCGTGAGTGGTACGAGGGCTGCGCTTTTCAGAAGCTAAAAAAGTTTTTCAAAGGTTTCAAAATTTTGAGGTGTAGAAACTCACACCAGCACTGATGGTCGCAGGTATATGAATAAGCAATGATCTATGGACCACTTAATTATCAGCTCATCATGTTGATCGGTCATTCCATTTTTTTCCCATATTCCATATTTTAGTGAAAACGGAACTGATGAAAATTATTATACGGTATTCTCATGGTTCAACATTATGTAAATATTCTTTCATGCTTCTAGCTTACATAAGTGCAAGAATATTTTATAAATCCTCATCACTAGCTTCCTAGAGAGTATATCATTTCAAAAGAATCTGAGCCGCGCATCTTTTCAGGGATTTGCTAGGCCGAACGTGACTTGTATGAATCTGGCTATCTTTTATGGCTTGGCCGTTCTGAATTATGGAGGAAAATATGGCAAATACGTTACGAGATAGCTCCTAAACAAGAATCCGAGGGGCTTTTGCGCTTTGCATCCTCATTAGGTTCTGTGGGAAAATTCACTCGGGTCACATGGAATTGAAAACTAGGTATGTTGCTCAACAATCAATTGAATGGTTTATTTCTTCAATCCTTTCAAAGCTGTGTAAGCTATGGCATAAAATAAAACTAAGGCAGTGTGAAGATAAGCTGAAATAGTGTACTAAGCCTAATTTTGATTTTTCGGTAGCAGTAACAATATTTTTTAACAATTTCACTTATTTCACTATCAGAACCACCAAAATAATTGTTGGCATCATTGAGTCATTAAGTCAGAAACGCATAGCTCAACCTCAAGAGAAAGTAAGTTCACACGAATATGTTAATTTAGGGCTTAGGCTAAACTGTCCCTTCTGTCAGACTATCGTACGTCTAGAACGCTTGACATACTTTTCATTCCGACAGCCAGGCATCGGGAACAGTTAGTCATCGTGTCAAATTAGTCGCTCCAGGTTTGTTCGGAGAAATAATTTCGGCAAGATTTCCTGGCAAAATTGTGAAACCTACCGCTTCGCAGTCCCCTCGTTTAATTAAATATTTCGATTTACGTTTTGAATAAAAGGCTGATGTTATATCACCTAGTCCTAGAGCAAGATGCGTTTGATTACCCATGCAAATTATCAGTTTTAACTGCGACTTCGGAAGGCCAAGGTTGGGGAATCACGCAAATCGTGCAATTGTTCGTGTTCTATACCTTCAACTTGGAAAAATTTCCGTTTGAACAATATCACCACGATGGTTCTTTTCCCTTCCATGTTAACAAAGTGGAGACGAGCATAGGAGGTTCAGAAATTTTTATTAGTAGACACACTCAAAATTAATCCTACACCTTTGAAAAAAAAAATGGTCACACATACTCTTATACAAATAAGTACCTAGCCAAATTTTTCTTGAAATTTCTTTGATCGAAAAATATTTGTCTCATCAACCCTTACGCCATCAGCAGATCAGAATTTGTATTCCGCGAGGTACGTCCGAAATACGACCACCAGTGTTATCTATTTCATTTTTTCTGGCCTTCCACATGAACCGGTCCTGCCTTGGCCGGGCTTGTCTTGGCATGCTGAATATTGTTGAGGACCTTTTTCATTCCGATGTTTTTTGGTGTGTTTTCGTCCATTGCATGTTTTCACGCTGTATTGGAGCATCCATAGAAGAAAAAAAAAAACATACAGACAAGACAAAAATTCAACATGGCCAAAAATATCGTGCATTTGGTTCAAAATGTTCTCGTCGAATATGGACTATGCACCACTCCATCAGCAACTTTAAAATTTGAGAAGTTGAAAATTCGTCTAAATTTTGAATTTGATCTGACATGATCATAGAAAACGCAGAACTTAATTTTCCTACAAGGCTGTTTAAAATTTTACGATATTACTTACCAATTACTTAAGCTGCCATTTCATTTGCAGCACGATTATTTCGGACGTCTCTATCCATATTTTTGTTCAAGGACACAAAATCGTCTGAACTCAACCTTGAACGTAAATAAATTAAAAGTCAATAGCTCCCGACCAAATATTTGAAAACTTATCACACGACCGTCTTTGATCTTCACGATTGTCCATAAGAGGTAATCCGTCTTGAAATCGAGTCGTCCTGTGATTAGAGTGGCTGCTATTGGGAATGGGCGTGATGGTCTGAAAGATCTCAAGTACTTCAGATCAACAGACATCTACGACTTGTTGCCAACGTGGAACTCGATTCTTAATGAGTAAAATCATCCTTGAACCCTTCAGAAGTCTCTCGAAAGCCATTGTATGCCGCGTTAGTAGCAACACCTGCTATATATTTATTTTTTCAATTATTGATGCAAGCACCAAAGTTAAATCCAATTTTGTCAAATTTCCAATATCTTATAGTCCGAATGTCAAGCCAATAGCAAAAGTTTGGCAAAACGATCCTAAAGAGAGCCTACCCCTGAATAGTTCGAAAAAGAAAAACAATCTATGCTCTAACTTCTGAGCCCTACATGAGACGCGTGCAGAACTCGATTACCTAGATCTCACCGGGTGAATGTCATGTTCTTCTGGTTCCTACCTGGTAGTTGGTGATTGGCCACAGCTAATATGAGTGATGCCTTGGCAATACAAGAAGGACTAGGACCTCCACTTGCCGAGGGTTGCACGAGGTCGATCATTCATTGCTCTTTTGAGAGCTGTTACGTGATGTCGAAGCGCGATGTCGAAACTTGGCTCGACTGTGTGTGAAAGTGAGAGTGCGATACGGGAATATTTGTCGAAAGACTCCCCAATCTACTTGCCATTCCAGCTAACGTATTGGCACCCCAACCAATTAGGGATGACATACTAAGATACGGTGTTGAAGGAAGCTAACAAGTTCGTACTTCCTATTCGGCGGTTGAGGATATTTTGAAAAGTTTTAAACGTTTTTTTTTGTGCTGCACGAATTTTCTAATTCCATGTTTGTGTATCGTGCTCCTGAAATCGACTGAACTATTTCCTTTTTCGTCTATTTTATTCGTTTTTTCTAGTTAAATCAAAATTTTTCCTTGTCATTCAATTGTAGGAAAATTGGAATAATGATGTAGGTACCAAACTGAGAGCATTCTTTCTTTAAAAGTATTTGTCAAATTGTCATCATTCACATGGAATTTTCGTCAGCAGTCTTAGGAACGTTGAAAAACATCGAACAAGGAAAAAGTTTGAATATGTGGAAAGGAAGTTGGTACACCTTGCAGATGCATGTTGTTGTATCCTGTTGGTTTAGAGTACAGGTGAATAGATTATTCAGATTTTCGAATTCCACTTCCAGCAATCGTGGTCATTCAGTTGAAAATCAAGGCTGTATTGCTTCAATGACGACTATTTCATAAAGATGTATATTTATGATTCTTGCACCACACTCGCTAAAACGGACGGAAATGAAATCCTTCCAAAGATGTGAAGTGACCCCAACATTTTCACAATAAAGAAATTTAATTTCAATAAATTATCACTATAACTGATTCTTAACATTTTCGCAATCTATGTTATTCATTTCTGCGTTATCTATTGGTTAAAGGCGAGATCCATAGTGTAGCTTAGTAAAAGACTTCCCATAACTCAAAAATGGGGTACTTACGTAGGTAGTGGATAGTGAAATTATATAAACTTCCTAGGGTGTCATATAAACATTGGAATATTAAATCTTTGGAGTCACGAGGATTCTCTCCACCATCGACGATATAAGGAAATTGGAATCTTAAGTAGGTGTAACCACTTTTACGGATAAAAATTGTTCAATTCAAAAATCCCTTTATCCAACGTCTAAACTTGGGATTCGACCTCCACACATCCAGGCCTCAATACGAGAGGCGCTTGAAGCGTTTTGAGCTCAAATGGAATTTTACTACCTGTCCAAATAAAATTTACACGCGAACGGCTCAAATCTCCGCGTAGAAAACTCAATGTCCTTGACTAGGAAGTTAAGAGGCTCCATCGCCACGATCTGTAGCCTCTACATCGTCTTCAATCTTGCCAAGCCTTTTGTATATGGTAACTCTTCAGACGAGCCCCAACACCTGGGGCGCAATACCGAGATGCCCACATTCTGATGCCTATTTGATTTCGTGACGTCCTTCGATTATTAGGTATATAGGTATGCTGTTCAGACGAATGCTCGACGCGATTTCTGTGCCATGGCCATGCATAAGGAACATCGAAATCCCACGCAAAACAGTTGAACCTCATGAACTCGAGGAAGTGGCCCGATATTCGTGTTTTCATTTACGCCTGATCACAATAGTGATTTGCATTCACTTAAGCCATAATTTACGTTATTCTTCATTCATAGTACGATGCTTCGGGGGTACCTACTATAAGCGTAGTAAACAATAGATTATCCAGATACTTTTGAATCAATATTTTTGGCTAATTATGAACTACGTGGGATTCGCTTTGAGGCGAGTTTTGAATAATTCATACTGTAACACGAAGCGTCCTTTACCTTGACTTTCTCGGGTCTGCTCATTTTTAAAGGTTCCTAATTCCGGTTCGATGTTAAAATCTCAGGATTAAGATAGTTCTTTGCCGATTAGTGGCACTAATTTTTGTGCACCCCCTAATCCCTTTTTAAGTTTTACCGCCCAGTTTAAAAATTTCAAGATTTTTTTTGAGACCCCTACAGGAAATTTTCAGAAAATGAGTGTTTATAAAACTTGGATGAGGATCAGGAGAATTGGTACCAACTATTTGTGTCTAGTTTGCTAAAGGAGGTCACAGCTGATGGTTCGAGGATTTTGTTGTATTTTTCTGATTCTACGTTGAAAGCAAGTTCGGGTCATCACAAGTGTGTTCGAGCGTCTAATAGGGCCGGCAAAAATCATAATAATATAAAGGTAAAAAATAATTTCTCGCTCAATGGTGAGGCCGATATAGACGTTTGGGAAATGAAAGATGTTTCTAGTTAAGAGTCTTGTTAAATTGAAAAATGACCAAACTATATCAATTTCTGTCTCGTCTGTTTCAGTGGCTGATGCCAGTGGCCGTTACGGGGGCGGATTCTTTTGGGGCAACGCCTACTGGATGGGATCGTCTGTTCATTGCTCGCACATCGATGATGCTCCCTTCCCCCTGGCCTTTTTCGTTTTCAAAGCTCATGTGAAAATCAATGCGACCCTCACTCCAAACGTAAGATAATCAAGTATAAATAGATACTTAGAAAAAAAGGAATTATCTATAGACGTCTTAATGGCTACCTAAATATTGGTAGCATGAACTACAATTTATCAAATATCAAAGTGCTGCTATTTCGGGTTGTTAATAATGATTTCAATAAAAATAAGTCGCGTGACGTAAAAAAAGATTTTTTATGACTCATATTCGTGTTACGATCACTCGTTGGTTTAATCGGACCAGCATTGTTACTGTGAGTTATTCTGCCGTCCTAAGTTAAAACGTCCTATCTCAGTTTTTTGCGTTCTGAGAAAAACGCGGTTAAGTGAGATTGTTTGCACCGTCCACGTTTTTAACCCTAGCTATTTGGAATTTTCACGATAGCTCCTTGACATCACCCCCCAACTTTGTCAGTTGTCATCTTCGACTTCTTGCACTTCAATTGGTAATTATTATCAATTGAAGTGCAAGAAGTCGAAGATAGGACTTTGTTGTTGTTGTTCGTTTTCTTGTCGTGTGCCTTAGGCCACGTACGACATTGGTTTTTATACCTAGGATAGGACTTTTTAACCTAGTAGTAGTAGTTTTTGGAACTCAGTATTCGAAGATGAATATCTTGCCCACATCCATGACAGACACAGCTTTGCTACTCACTAGGCCAGAAAGTCCTAACTCCTTTATTTGAGACCTCCTTTATTTGACTTAGGACGATTTATTCTAGCACAAGTTACTGAATTTTTTCAGTTATACAAGGTCAAAGTGTCCTAACTTTCTGCTACTTAGGACTTTTTAGCCTAGGACTACCAAGTTAGGACTTTCTGTTCTTGGATGGAGGCGGAAATTGACAAAAGTGAGATAGGACAAAGTCATTTTTCAGTCCTTTCCAATGAAGATAGGACTTTCTAACCTGACCCATCAGACGCGTCATGTCAAAATCTATACAACCACGTCCTTAACTCAAAAAGCGAAAAAAATGAGATAGGACGTTTTAACTAAGGACGGCAGTATTCATCTCCCAGTTTCTCATAACTAGGGATCGGATTTTTATGTATTTAAAAATGCCAAATATGTGACATATTTATGTATTAATTTTCATAAAATATGTGGAAAATATGTAAAAAGGTTGAAATATTTGCAAAAAATATGTGAAAAAAATGTAAAAAGGTTTAAATATTTTCAAAAAATATGTAAAAAGGTTTAAATATTTTCAAAAAAATGTTTAAGCCCAAATGAACAACAAGATTTTGTTAAATTATTTCCAGAAATAATGTACCTATGTAGTCGGTGGGTTTTTTTTTCATCGCCCCCTGAAAATTTTTCCTTTACGTTTCAGAGTGTCTAGACAAAAATCTGCAATAATTTTTACCCGTACGCTGTACGCCGTCTGAAGCAAAACGCCTGAAAAGAGTTGTCCAATTTAAAAAAAACGAAAATTTAGCAAAATTTGCTATTTTTTTTTTATTTTAATTCATTCTAGTTGTGAACCTCGGGAAAACTACCCAAAATTAGCAAATATGTGTTTTTGTGGACCAAATATTTGAAAAATATGGATTTATAGTGGAATATGTCAAAATATGTGAAATGAAAGTGGGCTTAAACGGTTCAGAAAATGTCAATATGTACACGCCTACTTGAAAAACATCAGTACATTGCCTAGAAAAAAATATGTGAACACATACGGATCCGATCCCTACTCATAACTACTCGCTAAGATGCTAATAATAAATTTTTAATTTTCACTTGGATACTATAATTATTTGTTTATACGCGATTTTTCCAGTATTCGCACCTCCTGATCGGCGTCTGCTTGCCGATTTCGTGCACGACGGCCGAAGCTGAAGACATCGTCAAGTTGTCGTCCGACCAACTGACGGCCGGCACGAAACGGACGGTCATTTTGTCCGCGATCAAAACGCCGCATAATTCCTACAATATATTCGCCGATCCCGTCTTCTGGACACTCGTGTAAGTGATGATGCAAAAATACTTAATAATTTATTAAATAACAAAATTGCATTCGGACAACACGGGAAAACAAAATTTCAGTCTCGCCGTCCGAAGACAGTATCTGGGGAATTTCCCATTAAATGAATCGCATTACAGAGATTCATCCTCTGTTGTTCTTGAGAGTAACAATGTGTGACTAATAGGCCACGCTAAACACTGAAATTGCTGTAATTTGTGTCAAACTTGTAGCTATTGTTTCCCTTTGTACGTTCAAACGGGCATAACCTATTGGAGAAGTGGGATCCCTTGTTGCACTGTTGGGGAATGGCAGATGACTATATTAAAAATATAATTTTTCTCCATAAAGAGAAGAATTAAATTCTTTAAAAATTTTATAAATTTTAATTTATAAATTTTATAAATTATAAAATTTTATAAATTTTATGCCAGGAGACAATGAGCATTTTATTTTAATTTATGCCTAGCAAATTCGGGAGAATCTAAAAAAACGTCGGAGATGTGTTACAATCAGATATTTCGAAAGAATGTGTCAAAGGCTGACCTTTGCGGGGTTTTTCAAAATTGGCTACAATCCAGACAACTGCTTCACTTTATTGGAAATGTACTCAACCCACACATGGCGGTCAATGTACCAACGAGAAAACAGATATACAGAAGAGATCCTTCGGTGCCAATGCCGATAGAATGGATAAGTCATTCATTTTATCACCAACTCCATGTGTAGATATCTACCATCCTCTTTATTACCCGTCTTATCTGGCGTGTGAAATGTGCTGTCTTTCGCAATCTGCGTTTTTTGAGTCCTCCCTATGCAAATCTAGTTTCGAGGCTGCGGGGATTTTATGCGGAGCCTTGTCTGGTAAATTGGGGAAGTCTGGCACACTTTGCGCCTAATCGAGCACAAGTGAAATCAGGGAAAAAACGCCTAGTTAATGAAAGGGAAGATGGAGTGGTATGACCACCTCCACGCTCCCTATACAATATTTGTTACCCAATCAAATCAGACCCTCCTTAATTGACCTATAAAACATAATATTTATATAAGACATAACGCAGACACGAGATCGATATTAATTGAGACATAACATCGTAAAATTGGCCTCTCCTGATGAGTCAAAAACGAAAACCGATCATCCAGATTAAAAGATACCTAAATATTAGATATCTATATATTTTTTCATTCACGGCTTTCCCAAGGGATAAAGGGCAGTTTCATGTACGACAATGCCATATTTATGTGCAACCTTAGGCACATTCTTTATGAATGCAAAATATTTTTTTAAAAAATGTAACCTAGATACTTAGCTAACTCGGTACAGTTTTTCATCATTTTAACACATCACACAAAGTTTCCTTACAGTTTACTCAAGTTAATTTTCATGGGTCAGCGACCAGGTCCTTGCAGAATTTCAGGTACCTTGATCATTTCTTCCACCTGTGCAAAAAGCATTGTTTCAATATCAAATAATACAGACGAAAACAGTAGCTAAAAATGTCCTTGTTAGCGTTATAATTAGCACGCCCACCTTAACAAGCCATTGCGCAAGTGTGCCATTCTTGGCGCAGGCAAAGGTTCTGGAATTGCGTAATTATTATTATATCATGTCATTAAACTGCTGAGCTACCTTTGCCTTGCGCAGCTTCTGAATATATTTACCGGTTCGCGAACTCCCGCCGACACACAAGACTTCCTGTGCAATTAATGCAGCGCATGCTCTCCTATGGGCCGGGCATAATAGCGTACGCTCATGTGTACATAGGTAGTGTTTCGTCGTAGAGAGTCACGAATTTAAAAAACTCTGTTTTATCGTACTGTTAATTCTTCTATCCCGAAATTATTTTGAATGACCTTTTTATCTACAAAAAAAATCAGGAGTTGCCGGATCAGCTCGATAGCAACACGTAATTTCCTTTCGGAATTTTATTTTATTTTCTGAAGCTTCAGGATTATATAAATTTTATTTATTTATTTAATTTTTCACCGTTTGTCTAATTTGGCGATGGCAATTTATTGATCGTGGAATTTCGAGTCATATTGGCAATTTCAACCAAAATGTGAAAGTTCTTGGGACGAGGGCAAGTGTCAAATGACAAATTCCTCTTGGCAATTTTCATGGCTCCAGATGCAGCTCTTTCGGCAACTCTGCCATCTTCTGGAGCTCTTCAAGTTTCGTCAAGGTCCGTTTTCATGTACCCCCATCTAGGAACGGCAGTAGGCCACCTGAGGCAAGCTTGTTCGTCGGAAGGGAGTATTCGGACCCCCCTTCATTCTTCCGACGAGAGTTGAAAAGTCGAAAAACCTCAAGTATGACGATGGCGACCGAAGCGCTGGAATATCATAAACTGGATGTTTATGTATTCAATTTGTCCAACGACCTTATTTTAAACAGTTTCGCTCTTGAAATTAACTGGCCCGATTGTTATTCACCACACAATTTTATGATGGCTTCAGGTTCGTCACCGTCGTCGTCGGAATGTTAGTCGCTGCTGCCACATTCGTCGATTTGTACGAGCAACGTCAAGCGGCGAAGAGGAAGAAGAGCAAATTCGTGTACGACAATTACACGTACGAGGTGGCCAAGGCTCGTCAAGAGGTCACGCCGAAAGTGTCGCTTGCCAATAATAATGAAAGTGAGTCGATTCGTATTTGAGCTACGCTTCTCAAAAATAAAATGGGTTTTTAAGGATTTTTGGATCCCTTGTTAACATGAAAGATTAACGGCAGAACGTTAACGTGAAAGATTTGCAGCGTGGAGCTATGATACAGCAAAGATAGATAGATCATTGCATAGATAGAATGCATAGATAGAATAGATCATTGCATGCATCGATTGATACCTCTTTCAATTCTCATGACTTTCTAAATTTTAAGTTATGAAAACGTCTTTCATTCCGCTGAAGAAGAATAACTTGCAGTTTTTGAAATATGCTTGAAGTGAATCAGTGAACCCAACATTGACTTTCAAATGATTCCACCTGATTATCTGTAATTTGGCTCCTGTGCATAATTTTCTTGGTACCATTGATTGATTCGGCTTCGTCATCCTAACATCAGGGAAAGTCGAATGTATCACGTGGCCGATAATCGGGGCTGAATTTCGAAAGCTCATCATCATTAGAAGACAATAGCACACAAAAATCATCAATCATAAAATTCTTTCATTCATCATAAAATTTCATTACCATAAAATTCATAATAACTCCTCTTAAACCATAAAAATCCTCAGTCAATCATAAAATCATAAAATAAAAAATAAAAATCTCAATAAAATATTTTTGAACCCTCCGCTTCTTTCAAGCATTTTGCTCGAAATTTCCTGACCTTCCTTCGACCTGATTTCAGGTTTTTAGGAAGGTAACTAACAATATTTTGAGTCGGAGTGAAAGTATTCCGCCGTCGAGCGTCCCGTGACTTGGCGCTTTTGATGTTTGTTACACCACAGGCACCAGAACTTAGGTCAATGGAAGCAGCTCAGTCAAAAACGAGCTTTTAACAACTTGAACTGCTCGGCTTCGGGCTATGAATCGTAAAATCTATGTATCCCGTAAAGTCGAGGTAGATAAACGAGTAAAGAGGTTGCGACAAAAATTACGATTAGAACATCGGACCCAGTTCAGCACATTTAGGTCAACTAGAGATGTGCGTATATCACGCAGTACTTCGGTATTTCAGAGTACAATCGGTTCATCAGTTTATAGGACCATTGACCGAAAACGAAGTTTTTGGACTCAAATGTCAGGGTGCGGCAATAACTCAAATTAGAAATTTTGAACTTCTTTTCCAAGGTCCGCATCATGAATTCATCAAAATCTAAATTTCCTCAAATTTGTTCGCTTTCAACGCCCAGTTTACCGGCTGAGTTATCTAAAATGTGGTGACCTAGTTCACAGCGGGTCATTTCACTCGCGATGCTCACCTGTCTTTCGATTAACCCACAGTACTACTTTCCATCATTGGGCATGATGGTTCAACAATATTAAGACCGAGGACGTTCGGCATTCCCTGGTTACGGAGAGATTCGCAGCAAGTACCGCAGACCCATGTCTACCTACTCAAACGAACTCGAAAACCCGAGCAATCCTGGGTTCCGAAAAATTCAGATTACCCCGCCAGTCTCAAATTTCCTCTGGAGAGTAGACGATTTTTCGCCTCGGTACTGTAGGGTTCTTCTGATCAAAGATCTCTCATATCCCTTAAGAGCTAGCCCGAGAAACTTTAAAGTTTCTCAAGGAACCGGCCCAAATTCTGGATAGGAAAGCTCAAGCTTCCTGGTTCTACCGCAACTCGGAGGCCTCGCTTCTTAAAAATGATTCGGCCTCTTTTGGGTAGAAGGTTGTATGGTCCAAAGTCCAAAAGAACCCTACAGTACCGAGAAGTAAATTTTTGCCAATGAGGGACGGCAAGGACGAGGCAGATGCCTGCCGGATGTTTTACCAAAAAACAGGAACTTCTCGAGCTAGCTCTAGAGAGGGATGACCTCTGCCATTGCGTAAATGCAAAGAATCTCACCTAATTCCGGATGAGCAGTATTTAAGCTCCAGCTTCCTGGTTCCACAGCTACTCTGAAGCCGCGCAGATCTTTGCCTACAGAAATGCTAAAAATGTTTCGACGGGTTTTCTCTCCATTCCAGCAATTTTAAAGCCTCATAATGTTTTTCGGAATTTGTAAAAATTAATCGAACTGCTCGGCAATTTTGGTGAAACCAAATCGTCGATCCCTTTGCTTCGACCTTGATTCAAGACAAAAAACCTCAACTCCTTTTGAGACGCATGCGTTTCGCTTCGTATAACGTTTCGGTATTTAAGACGGGCCTCAGGCAACCTGGAAGAAGTTGGCCTTGGAGGTATTTCAAGTTCAAGACGAAATCTTAGCTTCCATCAAGGCGGAATTCTTTTAGATACGTTCGCATAACGGACTTGAATTTTCGAGCAGTTTCGCGTACCTAATGATTATTTACACTCAAATTCCAAAGTTCCTATTCGACCGAAAAATGGAAAGAGGCTTGAAGATTCAAAGAGAACGGTTTCCTACACCCATTAAAATTTGAAAAAATCAAAACCTATATAAATATCAGAAAAAACAAACCTCAACATTTGGTGTATGTTTTGTTGCGGTTTCGCACGCTATTTGGTTTCTCATCTCGATGATCATATTCGAGAGGATGATCCTCTGATAATCATGATATTAGGTAGGTACCCTATACCTTCCTACACTATTTTTCCTCTACTGTTTCAACATTTCTGTGGCTTGATTCACCTGTAAAATTATACACGCGTGTTTGCAATGTTAACATTAATCGACGTCTTCACCGAACTTTCCGGGAGGCTTCAAAATTAATGCCGTCGTTGACGGTGACCAGGAAAGGTCGAAGTTGTTACGTTCACCGGGTGCCTTCATGGTTGGGTCACTAAAGTGGACTTAGACAGTGGGTGGATTCGTACGTAACAGAATTTATCCGAATGCGAAGTCTACGTTCACACGATGCGAATCTGACCCACATTTCCTATCGGTTTTGGCTCCTTTTTCCTTGAGCCTGGTCTTCGGTATAAAAAGGAATAAACAAGGAATGGGTTAGAGCAAACATTTAAGGGTGAAGAATTTTTTTTTATGTTAAGCGTCAATTTAAAACTAACAATTTCTGCTGCATTTAGGTTAGAGGCTGTTTTAGGAGGAATTTTAGAGGAGACTAAGTTTAGGGGTTTGTGGGACTTGCAGGAACCCGTTTTAGTGGGTTGGGAGAAGTTGGAGTAATTTTAAGGGGTGGGGTTTGTAGAGGCATATTAGGGGTGTTTTATGGATTATAGGGGCTCGTTTTAGGGGAATGAAGGGGCGTTAGAGTCACTTCTAGGGGTGAGGTTTTCTGGTGAGTTTCGGGGGTATTTATTTGGTATTTGAGGGCGTAGCAGGGTAGTCGTTTTAAGGGGTAGGAGAGGGTTCCAAAGTGAATTTCAGGTAGAAGGGATGTTTGAGAGTATTCTAGGGGATTTTTAGAGTCTTAAAGGCGTCTTCTGGTAATTTATGGGTCATTTCTATACTTACTTAAGCGTAAAGAAAAATTTCTGGAAATAATGTACCAAAATTATACTATTAATATGGTCAAGAAGGATGAGGATTTCAACGTTTCTTGAAAAGTGTAATACGTTTCGGAAGAATTGGAAGTCTTGGCGTGAATTCGAACTGTTTGAGAAAGTTAAAGCAAGCAATCAAAATTCTCTCTTTCGCATTCTTACCCATTAACGAATATCGTGATTTGGTTGTTGAGGGATGTACCATAAATTTTCTCTTTTGATGACTTGGTCCGAGAATGTTTGGGTACGTGTGAACCTTCCTGGTGTACACTCCCGGTGTACCCTCGGAGGCAACTCAAGCTTCGGTTCAGGTCAGGTCATATCAGATTCGAGAGTCTTTCGTGAGGCAGTAATGAAACGTTTTCCTGCCATATGGAGTCTTCGGAGGCGTTATTTTCAGTCGGCATTTCGTTGAAAAAATTCGTGAAGATTCGAGGCGTTAGGCCATCGAGCCGCGTCTTCACAATCGTTCGTGAAAAGGTATATTTGTATAATTTGTAATTTACTGCAGTCAGTCGATGGCTTTCAGGGTTATAAAGTTTCGCAGCCCTCAAGTCCCATGACCCCGAAACGATACAAGTGTCAAATAATGTATGCCGGCGTCAGAATAACTAATGAAACCAAATAATAACAAAATTATGAAAACCGAAATTGTTATTTAAATAAATATGTAACCAATGAATGGTTATTTGGTCACACACAGTACTTCCACATTTTGCTGCGTTGCCAATTAAATAATTTAAAAATAAAAAACTATGAGCTTAGCCCTATATGACTTATTAGTATACAATGATAGGTATACATTATTATATGGGAATGGCAAATTAGGAGGTAGGTTTTGCAAAATTAAACTTAATTAAAATTAAACTACAATTAAATGTTTACTTATTTTAAACAAGGTAAACACATTTTATGAAAAATCTTATTTTGTATTTGTGGGTTATTCTGATCTTACGACACAACCGTCACTCCACGGAGGCCACGTCGCCCTCGCTCCTCAAAAATCCTAAAGAGAAATGTTAATTATGTTAATGGATGGGTGTGTGTGTAAGCGATGGTAGATCAGCTCGAAAAACATCCGTCAACAAATCATACAGATGATGACTTGGTTAACCAGTTGGTTCAAGATGATTGAATCATACAAATTTTGTAATCGCTCAATCATCGCACCTCAATTGCAGGCACGTTATGGGATCGTGCGTAAAATGGGCAACTCATCCATTTCATCAGCGCATACCTACCCATAACAATTTTCCCCTTAATGAGCGTTTTATATTCATCTCAAGAATTAATTGTGCAGGCGATATTTGTGCTTACAGTCATCATACGCTTGTGGATATTATAGCTAGCGGTTAATCACGTTATTCTACCTTGAAGTTAACGATGGGCTCTCCTATCTCTGAATGCACAGGCCATCTTTATGCACATTCCGTCATTTTTCATTATTTTCGAATCAACGGTGTCACTCCACTGACTATCGAGTTTCATTATTGTTGTTGAGGTACAAAAAGTTCGAGTTTGATTTTTTAGTGATCTTTATTCTAGATGCACCTCACCACATTTTCTAACCAATTTCAGCGATTTCTTTATTTTTTGGTGCATTGTGTTTTTACGATTTTATTAATTTATTTAATTTTCATATTTTTTAAACACATTTGTTGTATAATAAAATAATACTCATTGGTTCTGCCATAAGTATGAGTTTTTCGGGCTGAATTTTGATGCGAGATCTGTAATAAAATTTTTAGCTATTTATTTCTAGTATGTATCTAATTTATTTTTCAGTCAGTGAAGTGGAGTCGTCCGACCGGAATTCTGTAGACAGCGAAGAAACTTCCAGTAAGTAAATCGGTTGCGTCTACATGTATCAATTTGATTCTCTGTATAAAAACTACAATCTTTATCCAACAATAAATAGTTCGATAAACAAACCCTTTACTTAATTTAGTGGAATAAAAAATACATATTTTCTTAATAATTGGCATTCCAATACAATTTTCATTCAAAAAAGAGGTTGCTTCATTCACGATTTTAGAAAATTATTTTAAAATATTATCCAAACATTAGGCCTATAAACCAAATATCATCCTCAAAAATTGTAAAATAAATTGAGACTCTTACAATTTTCAGCCCCTGTGTGGAGAGAAGTAGTCCTATCGTTTTCGGCAATCAAAAATTTGAAAACCATTTGCGAAGCCAATGTCGGCGAGGACACGATCCCTACAATTCACGGTCTACGGTCAATTTCTATGGCTTGGGTTATCCTTGGACACACTTGCATCAGCGCCTTCAGATACTCGGGTAAGTGATACACGCAATGCTGTTAGGTGTTACGAAAAAATGAATTTTCTCCCAAGTTGGTTTTTTGTACATCGCGTCTATTGATGGAAATTCTCATATAATATAAAAATAACCAATAATATTATTATGATATCTACAGGGTTCGAGGACTTTTGGATAATCTTATTGCTGCTTCTGCATTAATGCGTCATTCATAAACATTTTCATTTTCTGTTTGAAGATAACACTAAATACAGAGCATTGGCGGAACAGCAATTCGCGTTCCAGACTATCAACAATGGCGCCTATTCCGTCGACACGTTCTTTTTCATCAGGTAAGAAATGAGAAAAGTAAAAAAATATAAAATACCACTATTGACCGTAACACGATTTTGAAAACCGGTGAAAAACTGGTGAATCGAAGAATCGAAATTTTGTTTACCTTCTTGTGTGACGAGAAAATAAAAATAAATTCTACCTAATTTATCATGGCTATACTTACATAATTAAAATAAGATAATTATAATTAAAATTGATTTTTATTTTATTCGTTTACGCAGAGTTTGACTTATTTCTTTCAGCGGTCTTCTCGTCGCATTTCTTTATTTCCGCACGACTGCAAAGGTTGACGTAACAAAAATTACGGGAGTGACCGGTTTCTTGAACGGGGTCCTCGAATTCATCGGCATGTTTACCTACCGATTTGCCAGGTAAATAACTGCGCCATTAATTTTCGAAGTGAGCGAGAGAAATCGTTATATGGACGATTTATCGAACCATTTATTAATAATAAAAACAACCAATGGTACCTGCGTTTTTGTCGTATCGGAAGGTTTGCGCTGGTTGGTTTTGACTTTATTGTGGAAAATGGACTTATTCTGAGAACTTAGGCTGAAAACAACTAATTCTCAAAATAAAATAAAAATTATTTCAGGCTAACAGCTCCGTATTTCTACGTTTTGGGCGTAGTTCTGGTCTCGATGCGTTGGTTCCATTTCAATTCGCTATTCGAAACCCCAACAAACGACTACGTCAGCTGCGAAAACTACTGGTGGAGGAATCTGCTCTACATCAATACCCTATACCCTGTTCAGGATATGGTAATTTCGGACAACCAAATATAAACCGTTGCCATAGTAACCAACGTAAGATAGCACAAAATAAACAAAAAAAAAATTTTTTCTCGCTTCAGTGTATGCTTTGGAGCTGGTACCTTTCTGACGACACTCAGTTTTTCGTCTTGGGCACCATCCTGCTGATTTTGGCTGTCAAGTAAGACAATAAAATATAAAAAAACCTAAACCTAAATATTTCAAATAAAAATAAATCTGAAAGGTACAATAGGCATTAGTAATTTAATGACAATTCGAGATTTTATGCTTTTTCGGTTTTAGACACCTCCGAATCGCTGCAACTCTTATGGTCACATTCTTGGTCAGTTCCTGGATTACGACGGCCATGATAGCTTACGATAATAACCATGTCCCAAAGTAAGTCTTGTCAGTTGAGGTTGGAAAATATATCTAAATAAGGCAATTTATGTACAGCTAATATAGTCTGAAAGTATAAATAATCGTTTATTCCATATTTTTCAAATTAACATTATAGCGCTGACGACCCACTCGCACTTTTCGACAAAATCTACGACAAACCATGGACAAGGTTGGGCCCTTACCTCATCGGAATGTCAGTCGGATGGATCCTGTTTAAGAAAAATTGCAAAATCCGGATGTCCAAGGTGGGTAAACGTTTCCAAGGAGATGGCAAAGGGACTTTCATATTATTTTCAAGGAGAGGTCGGCAAATGAGGAACAGGATTGGGGTTTTAACGTTAAACACAATCATTTACTGATGGTGAATGATCGACCCTTGAATTTCTGTAGTCAGCAGATCAGGGATAGGGTCACACAGTGAAACGCAGTCTCCTTCGCCGAGCTTTCGATGAATATATTATCATCATCAGGGCTTGGAGACAGGTTTAAGCGGTCAGGTGACCACTATCCTGGTGACCACAGGTGACCGCTTGCCTGGGAGACTGCGTTTCACTGTGTGACCCTATCCCTGATCTGCTGACTACAATCATTTACGTTAAACACAATCATTTGGCTAGATTTGATGTTTGGTTAAAAAAAATTGACTAGCATAAAAATTTGATGAAATTTTTGGATTTTTAAAAAGTTATTTTTTTAGCAAAAAATTGTTTCCTAATTTTCCAGACCACGGTTACGGTTGGGTGGACGCTGTCAATCGGCACTTTGCTTTTCCTGATCTACGGTCTGTACAACAGCGAATTGCATCCCATCGCTGCAGCTGCATTCTCATCTCTATCTCACACAGCTTGGGCACTAGGCCTCGCCTGGATCGTCATCGCCTGTTCGGTCGGATACGGAGGTGGGTTTTTATTTTATGTGTTTTTCTGCATTTTTTACCCGAGTAGCCTTCAAATCGGTCCGAAAAAGGTTAGCTTGGGATAAACATTTGCGTACCAAAATACATGGGAATACTGTGCGTAATCCGCGCTCCATCGGTTCCCTCAAAACGTTTTTATTCAGTATTTTTGGAAATGCACGAATTTTTCTAGGACAAAATTTCGGCTTGTTGCAGGCTACGTCACCAAAATCCTCTCGGCCACGTTCCTGTACCCGTTCAGCAGAGTTACGTACTGCGCTTACCTGATCCATCCGGTGGTAATCAGATCTTTTACCATGACCCAGGAAAGTCCCGTGCATTTGAGTGTCGAGCTTGTGGTAAGTGATCTTGCGTCGAAATTTCAAATTATCTCTCCGTTTAATAGCATTCTGTATCCTATCGATCTGTAATAGTGGCCAGTCGAATTGGGACTGGAGGTGGAAAAAATTAAGGTACCAAGGCTTCATTGAACTTTGGACCCAATTTTCAGCTATACCTCTACTCGAATTTGCTTGAACTTTGGTGGGCGTTTTTCCCCAAGGATATTGAACAATGTTCAGTAGGAAATCCATGGTACCTAATTAGTTTCATTTCTAGCCCTTATTTGACCCAATTCGACTGGCCCAGTAGGGATGGAAGGCAAATTGAATTTTTATGGATATTCCTCGATCCACCCCTTGACTCATGACTCATTCATATAAAATTATGAATCGTTGCTACATTTGAATTTATTCTACGCAGACACTGACGTGGATCGGTCACCTGGTCATCTCTTACGCGCTTTCCTTCGTCATTTCCGTCATGTTCGAAGCCCCGGCCGTCTCTCTGCTGAGGATCGTCTCGCCCACAAAACGCCGAAGGAGAATTAAGGAGACGACGTCGTAGTTTTAAAACATTCGGACTGTAAATCGAGTTAATTTAGTTTTACTGCGCAACTCACTGTTGTATGAGCGGCCTGGTGCTAAGTCTCATCAGGTGAGCTGAACTGAAGTCAACCCGAGTTCGACCGAAAACGTTGAGAGGATTTCCTCGAGTATAATCAACACTATTAGGTTAGACTGTTCTAGTAAAATTCATGGTTTTAGTTGCTTTGTACAATATTCCTGCTGTATAGATAAATAGCCCGTGATAACTTTTCAAGCGAAACAGCTTGGTATTGAGAACCGCAACCTCTTTTTTGATGGGATTTTACAAGAATTATAAAAAAGTACCTATGGCGCGATGATGATTCCTGGGCACCGAGAAACTTCGTTTCCCATGTCCTGGGGTGCCTGTAAGGTAGTTCTCTTTTTATCTACTTAACGTTTGGATTACCCTTGAGACCCTAATCCTATTTTCCAACTAAAAGTTATTACCTTCGTTCGGTTAGTCCGTACCTAAACGGAGACTCCAAGTGAGGTCATACCTAGTACATGGTGAGTGCGAGTGAAAGGGTTAGTAACTTGACATCAATTTGGGCTGTGTATCTATCACTCTACATTAAATATTTAGCGAAAAAAATGTTGTTTATGTGCAGCGTAATTATAAGCTTTGTTTGTTATTCGTTCCCGTGTTGTAAGACGAGGGCAAAAGACTTCCACTGTTGACGAACCTTTTTCAGGGCAGATGGGCCCCAAGCATAGGACAGCAGGCCACCGGCGGCAAGCTATATTGTCAAAAGAGTGTCGTCGCCCCCCCCCCGCACATAACTGTAGTATGCTTGAAGATCTGCTTCAGAAAAATGTACCTGATGAGGGCCGCCCGGGTGAAAGCGTTTAAGAGCAATCACGAGAATATCGTCTCACTTGCCCTTGTCTCACGCATAGGTTATGTCTTTACTGTTGACTCGCTCTAATGGCACGCTCTCTCCAAAAAACTCAAATTTAAAAGAATTTCAAAAAGCGGGAGCTGTTCAACAAGGAATGGTTCAAATATGTACTTTGTAAGGGGTGACTCACTTGTACGAGGTGGATTCAAAAGAGAAATTCAAGTGCGTGAGAGGCGACCATGAGAAACCATCACCAAAAACCTCCACCAAAAATATGAATGTGTTCCTGATACAATTCGGCTAACAGCAGAAAAACGTATGATTTGAGTCCACCTGCACGAGGAATCTGGACTTTCCTCAATCCTCCACAAAAAGTAAAGAAAATTTATATGGTTAAAATACCAATGATTGAACAACAATTTTCGATTTCGAAGGTACCGCATTTCCTGAAGCCCAAAGGTTTCGATTTGGGTAACAGTAATAAAATTGGTTTTTAATCAATGCTAAGTCAGGGAAATTGCAGCGTCGCCTCTCACATCGATCGTCAACTTTAATTAAATCCTCGATATTTTTATGGTAAGATTATTTTGTTAGAATTTATTCGGTTATACCTACGTAGACGTGCATTACCAAAGCGTCTTTTGACTTAGCTAGTAAGGAAAATGGATTTTCTTGTATATTATGATTTGATTCATACAACAATTTCATGAATAATTTTTTGACGACTCCGAATCATTGTTCTCTCGTCATGTTGGGACAATATTTCATTTTTTGTATTTCAAAGACGAAGCCTCAAGTGAAATTGACGCTCGACGTTGTTATGAAATTTGCAAAGGAACTCTGATCGACAAGTCAAGATTTGATGTCACGATAGCTTTACAAATAAAAATTATTGATAAAAACCGATCTTTTTTCCCAGCGAATATCGATTTTCATAGTGTAGTCTTCACAACAATAGAAGATAACGGATTTAATTTTATTTTTTTTATTTTTTTTTTGTGTGAGACTAAGTTCTGGAATACATGCAAAAAAGGTGATGAAATGAATTTTTCCATCGCATTTAGCGACTAAATAGCTATTTTTTAACTTCAATTAACTTCATTAACTTCAAAATCGACCCACAGGTCCTTCGAGCGGACAGGTATCAATAAAGAAGGGATAGGATCAAGTACAAATACAATAACTTTAATGTAATGTTACAAAGGATGTTCAGCCTCTCTTGGCATGTCAGTTCAGATTTCAACAAATGAAAAGCATCGAAGTTACATTGTTCAGTTGCAATATTTCCACGCTATTTTTTTTTGTTCACACTTTCAACCAACTACTTATTTCACAATAATCAACAATTGTTAGAATCATCTATCATTATAATGACACTAGTTTGATTCAGTTCGAAAAAACATTATTTTTGGAACGAGCTAATATCAATTTACAAATAACCGATATGATTTATGGGAAGAATCCGTTGGTTAACATTACCTACTTCTCTCATCCTCTTTAATTTCGTTCTCTAACAGCGAATTGGAATGTGTCGATAGAGGAAATTATAACGGAAGGAGAACATTCCCTTTGCGGGCAAATCAATGTTTTTGAAAACTTCGGTAGCTTAATTTTAAGTTAGTGCGATTTCGATTCGATGATACGATCACTATCACCGATCTTCTTACAAAGAGCCGATCGATATTTTTATTTACCCTTTCAAGGGCAGTTTCTCACGATTTGGTTTACTCTTACATATTTTTTTTTCTCGTAAATAATACTAGAACATTGTGATATGTACATTTGCTTTATTGATATATTGGATCTGGATATGCTCAGGTCGTTTCATCCGTCATCGCAGACACAAGCTCGGAGACGGCTTTTCCCAAGTCACCTGGAAAAATAATTCAGATGAGTTTGGATGAGTCTCAAGACGGCATAAGAAGTGTAGAGCAGGGCCAAACGGACGAAAGCGCTCGGGCCGATGATGAGGTCTACTATTATCGATATACAATTTTGAGTAAAGCTGCTAGCAAACCCAAAGCCTTATTCCCTTGATAGGAATCATTTCACATTCAGCTCTCTACAGAAAGCGAGCGATAACGTTTTTTAATACAAACGGCCAGGCATTATGATGTTGGAAGATTGGGGAAATAGCCTCAAATAATTTTACCTATAGTCGTCCTGGGGCTGCATGGAAACAAAAAATAAAACATTATTCCGCATCAATTTGAGGGATCCTCAACAAAAAGAAAAAGGGTCTGTTCGGACAAGCAGTTCCGGACTTGTCTAGGACTAGTGGCTATCAGCGCCAAACAAATGCAAACCATATAATCCGGGTGAATTCGTTTGGCGACAATTTCCCCCGAAACTCACCCGGTACTGCCTGTTTATACATTCAAACTACATAGAAACGAAGATGCAGAGGAGAAGGTCATGCAAAACTCAGCAAACTCCATGGTTAAAGTTCGAATAGTTGATGCAACGATGCGTCGTATTACTCGGCAAAGTTGTTCTTGAGAAATGTTTGAGGCGACTTGTTGCAGCTATTATGCAGAGCCAAGCATATCAAATAGTGTCCTCCTAGCCCCAAAAAATTAACCAAATTGAGTGTTCAATTGATAGTTTTTGCTAGTAGAATACAAACGTATTTTCTCCATGCCGGTACTTCAATATTAGATGGGTTTTAAAATTTTCAGAACTCTTTTACTGAAACGTCTAGAACTTTTGTATATTTTTTTCTAATTCCGCGTTCAATAGCATCAGCTCTAACTGTGCAAAACAAAATTCAATTTTGAGAAAAGTTACTTATGGTATTTTTCCGTTCCCCGTTCGAAGAGCTCATAGAGGAATGACACAACAATTATTAACACTTGCGCTGTCTTTTGAATATTTGATCCTGGTAGCTTTCGAATTATTCAAAACGCGATGAATTCGTTCTAAAATTTTACGCACAAAATCTGGAAATATTGTGAATTATTTCTGCACAAATCTAAGGCTTAAGTGGATGCGTGAAGATACCAGCTGAGATTGTGTTCGGTTCAATGCTTAATGGGCTAATCGAGCCAAGCCTGGCTAAAATACCTCCGATATGAAGATTTAAAGGTGAAATGAAGGTTAAAAGAGCGATTAGATCGCTACCATATTCGGCTCAAATTTGTGCCTAGATGTAGAGCGCTTGGTTCGAGTAGCTGAGAAAAGAAGTCAAACTGCCAATGTAGATTTTTGCCCATAATGTGGGTACAATTAATTTCATCCTATTGCACTCCGACGATTGACATTTATACGAGCTTAGATTGATGGAGCTGTTGCCATGGTTTCTCTCAACGGATGACATGTTGTAATGGACGGTTAACACAGGGTACGGTTTCGTATCATAAATCCCTTGCTCTAATTAAATAAAGACCCCTCTAAAAATAGTAAGAATATCTTAAGAAGAGCGATGTAATTTCGGTGGACTTATTTGCCCTACCGCTTTGGCCAGCAGGCCCTATTCAGGAGCGAAAAATTCACATTTAGAATATCTTTCGTTCCCAAAGAGGCCCAAGTGACCAAAAGCGCTAAATCTTACACTCACAAAGATCGTTGTAGTTGTTCTTTCACTAAATTGATCATTCCAGTAGATCAAACTCCCACTTGATTTCAAATCATTAAGAAAGTTTCAAGGCAATTAGACGATCACAGCGTGCATGAAGAGTATCTTTTTCACAAAGAAAGACACAAAAAACAGATGCATGAATTTGGCTTTTGAAAAAACAAAAATCACAAGGAAGGCCGCAATTTTTAACACTCTCAACAAAAATACGACAATCAGAGTTGCTTGAAAAAATCCGTGCTCTGGAAGACAAAATTGAAAATACTCGGAAAAAACAAAAGTCAAAAATATTCGTGCTCAAAAAATCTGTCTTCGCTGGGGACATTGAAGGATTCAAGAACTATATGGGGGGTACTACACACAAGCAACACCGGT
Organism: Nesidiocoris tenuis; assembly: GCA_036186465.1. NCBI lineage: Eukaryota > Metazoa > Arthropoda > Insecta > Hemiptera > Miridae > Nesidiocoris > Nesidiocoris tenuis. Next base: position 6,591,466 of record AP028912.1, on the reverse strand, counting down.
ACCTGCTATATGATGAAGACTTGAAAGATTGTGCGAAGACATTGCAGGTGGGGGAGGTCTCTCCCAGCGGACACCTGCGTTCGAAACCCCAAAAAATGAAAGTTCTTTTCCCCATTTGGACCCGAATCGAAAAAATCCCCTTCCATAAAAAATCCCTATGAATCTTTCGCTACGCACATAATTAGGGCACGTAAACTGACAAAAGTCTTTATGTACAAAGGGCAGTAGGGTTATGAGCACTGGGCGTAATATTTATGTAAACTATGTACAATCTATTCAATGCCAATGTAATATTCAATACTGGGTGTACGGCTATTAACACCAAGCTGGAAAGCGTTTAAATTGAAAATCTGGTATGTAATTCACATAGCTTCAGCAATATTCACAGCTGATTGTCATAATCAATCACATTCCGAAAATTGACATTTTTCAAATTTATTTTGTCAAACCAATTTTTCGCCAAGTAATTCTGAGTTGACGGTTTTTAACAGAATATAAGAAGCCTATAATTAACCGGGTTTCAAAAACAGCTAAAAACGGCTCGGTAACTGATTTGGTTAAGATTAGAAACTGAATCACAATTTGAAACCCAATCCCCGAATTGAATAATGCCTGAGAAAAAATGCTCATTGCTCTAGCAATAAAGACAGATTGTCTAACGTTGTCACCGCTTGCTAAAAAATTGCCATTACTTGTTGTTTCTGATTTGTAAAACGGTTTCGTAGAGTTGTCATCAATTTTTTTTGTACAAGATTCTTCAGTTTGAATAATTAGTTCATCATTTCATCTCCATATTTACCTGATGGTTCCATTTGTTTGGCAGGGGAATCTTGTGCGAGTTGTGACGCTGTCACTGACCGCGTCTGAAGAGTGCCGGTGCCGGATTTTGGATTCGGCTGCAACGAAAATACGCCAGAGTAAAGAAAAGTTCAGTTCTGACTACTAGTCAAATTCTGGCGGGGGGATCGCAATTACTTCGTGCAAAAGGTGTCGCAATCTTTGGAGTTGAGCTTCGAGCTGTCGATTATGATCTTCGAGTATCTGCATCCGAGCTTCGAGACGGCCCTTGTGTTGGCGCAGAAGACGAGCCTCCGTCGCCATGTCGACTTCGTCGCCGATGACGTCAGGCCCCCCGCTGCCGTTGCCGATGCTGCCTCCCGATTTACCACGGAGGCGCTCCCATTCGGCCTGCAAGCCCGCGTTTTCCTCTTCTAGCTCCCTGGAATGATAAAAATTCAGATTGGTTAGAGTTAGGTATGAAAACTCACTCGAGACTGCCGAACAGTAGTGATGGTCAAAAACCTCCGGCTGTGATCCCACGCTCATTATTCTGAAGGTTGTTTGGTGAGAGAATTGTCATAATTCTGGGAGGGTTCAAAACCCAGAGGACCCACAAACTTCAATAAAAGAGCAGCCCTGGCAATTGTCGCCTTGCACTTGCATGATGTTTATTCTTCCATAAACGTTTAGTTTCTGGCAATAACTAAGCCTGAGCATCAATCGAAGATCAGGATATTGCACTCACCTAATCATCGACTCCAGCTCGTGTCTCTGATCGGCATCGATGGCGGCCATAACTTGGACTGGGCTCCGAGGAATTCCTCCAGGATCGCCACCGTTCAGCGAATTGCAGTACTGAGCTATTAGCTGGTGTTCGTCCTCTCTGCAAAAAATACGATCCCAAGATCACTTAATGTTTGAAGCCTACCATGCTTTTTCCGCAACATTATTTCTGATAAAATTCGCTTACGAATCCGGCGTTGAATTGGTTCGCGTGCGCAGCTCGACTTCGGCCAAACGCGACGCGTAGATTTCCAAAGTCGAGTGCACGTCGTGCTGGGTGTTGTTCGGAGGACCTGCGTGCGGGGGAGTCGGAGGAGCCGAGAGAGGATCGCCTTCGAGGACTGTCTGCACCGGCAGGTACCCAACGCGCGGATGTTTGGCCCAGTAGCGTTTCGACTTGAACTTGTTCCTCAGCGCTCGGGTGAAGTCTCTCACGTCTTCTCCTGACGTAGTCTGAAAAGACCCAAGATTATGAGAACAGGAAGATTAAAGCGATGGAAATTGGAGGGACTAGGAACACAATGGAAGGACTCATGCTAGAATGATCAATCAAGCTGGAAAATGAACCTGCGATCTGGGAATACACAATTAGAGCAATGTAGAGCATGGTTGATCAACCCGCGAAAATTGAGATGAGAGCTGGAAAATCCAGAAAACCCCATATATCATGACGAATTGAGCTCTCCAGCATTGACTTCTGGACCTATTTTGACGAAAGACGTCTTGACAAGAGATTGATAGCGTAAAAAGTTACAATTTGCCTTACCGCTGTGCAATATTCTTGCATCGGATGCGTCAGTTTGTGGCTCTTAGCTTTCTTCCCGGAGAAGAAGCAATTCTGGCACATGTCGAAATTGAAGCACTTCAAACATCGGTATCTGTAACAGCAGAAATCGGTGTCCGTTAGTACCAGGATTGGTGAGCAGACATGCTTTTTGCCCGAGAACCGAAAATGTCGTGGGCATGCTCTGCTGTTATAAAGAACGCAAGCCCATGGGACTAACCTGAAACCGAGTATGGGATATTGCTTGCAGATGTTGCACTTGGCTTGATGCTTCGCCTGCTCGCTGGCGGCCACCCGATGCAGCACCGGCAGCCACACCATGCTCTGCGGCTCCCGCTCCAGCCAACTTAGGAACTGTACCGCCTGCAAAACGGACACAAATGACATTATAACATGCCAAATCAAGGTAGGTGACCAAACTTGATAAAAAATTCAAAATCAATAAAAAAAAGTCCATCTTATCGGATTGTAATTAAATCTTTACCTCGATAGTCGTCGTGCTGTTGCCAGCTTGTTCGAAACAACTTCTGACCGAAGGTTCGATGTTTGATCCACCGAAAGAAGCGACCTCTCCCAATTGGCGTGGGATTTGAATGCAATCGTGAAGAAGGAGACCCAGTTTCCTCTGATCGACGAGACGGCTTGGATCCGCCATCAGTCTGAACAGGTCTGAAATTCGGGATCAAAATTGAGCAAATACTTCAAAATTCGATACTGGGATGATCAGCTGTACCAAACCAATATTCAATTTGTAGCAAACTTCATTATCAAAATTTCCCACTTCACTTACATCGATACTTCTGCTCGAGATGACCCTTGCAAAGAAGAACGACTCCAACTTTGAAAGATAAGACACGAATCTGTCCAGTCCTTTGGCTGTGGGAAAATATATCGATCAAAAATACACTCAATTACAACCCAAATGAATCCAACCGTAAATCAAAATCAATAAATTCGTCACTACATCTCTTTCAAATACGCCAATTCGACGATTTCCTACCTGTCGTAAACGTTGAGGAGCCAATTGATGGCGAGGTCAAGGCACAGCGGGATGTTAACCAGCGACGGGTTCTCGTTGGCTACCTGGTCGTAGATTGTCTTCAGAACGCTGATCATGTCCGTCACGTCGAGCACTTTGTCGTTTTGAGCTCGGAGGCCGTGCGAATCGAAAGCGTCGATAGCGCGGTTCACGGTCACCAAGTCCACTGAGATGAAAATACCGAAAATAAATTAAACGGGGGATAAACATATTGAAAAATATAGAATTTTATGTCGACTTTGCCGAATTGGAACTTACAGCATAATCTTTTTTGAACAGTTCGTAGTTTCAGGGCTGTTCTGTAGGCCGAGAATCGCACCTCATTGAGTTCAGACAGTGAGTTCATCAGTTCAGCCATTTTAGGATGGTCCCAATGTGTTGTTTCGGTTTGATGACTAAAAATAAAAATTATACAAATAACTCAATAATGCGTGTTTTTTTAAGTTGAAAAATTGATTAAAATTAATTTAATAATATTTTTTAAGCAGAAAAACTACGACAATACATTATTAAATTGTAAACATTCAATATCCAACTAACTTGATATAATAAGGCACTTTGGTGGGAGTAGTGGCTCTCTCCCATGGATGGTCAACAGCGGCTGAAAGGAAACTGTGATTCGGCGGCGCACCGCCAGTCGTCAGGCCTCGCAGTGCCTTGAACCTGTCGTCAACTGTCATCTGTATGGCACGCCATCTGTCAACGGAAACAAAAATATTTAGATCGGCCGATATCCTAAACAATCATTGAACCTGCGCGTGGGATGTTAAACAATGCAGATTTTCAGGGTCGTGAATAAAATGTCCCAAAATTATCTCATCGATTTATTAATTTTTTTTGAACAACTGACCCCTACTTCAAGCGTTAACACAATTATCATGCATTTCCATTGGGTTTGAAAAAAATTCGTGACTGTTACACAGGACCAGTTTTACAAATTATGAACCAAAAACGCTCAACAGCTTAAATTGGTACGATAGCAAAGTGATTGTTTTTGTTGGAAAAAGTACCTATTGATTGAGTTGAAGTAACACATCATAATAAGACTCATTACTTAGTAATATTTAAAAAAAAATTATCCGCATTAACTTCGGCTTACCTGGCGTTAAGATCGTCAACGCGGGCCAGTAGAGCGGGCGAAACGTTAATGCTACTCGATCGAAAAGTGGCCACATGATCGTTCATGTCTTCTATGCTCCTCGTCAACGGGCCCAGCCTCTCGCCAAATTTCTGAAAAATAAAAAAATTTCATAATTAGGCATTTTTAAGAGATGTAAAAAACAGGAGCAGAAAAGATGTTGAAATTGAGTCGGTATAATATGGTAAGTTTGTCACAAATGTTTCAATTTCAAATGTTTGACAAACCGTTACGCCGCTATAGGGTCCGCTTACGATTAAAACATAAATTTTTTCTTAAGTTCGCACTACATGCCATTCGATCATAATAATATTATTATTTCGATCATATAATTATATTATTATGATCGAGTATTACCTGAAGATTATCTAATTGTGCTGGAGCTTGAGCAGGGTCGACAATCGCCTGCCATGATCCGCAAGCCGTTTCCGCCGCTGCCAATCGGCCGCTAGCGTCTTCTAGGCATTTTTCAAACAGTCGCATCCGCTGAAAAAAAGATGAAACAAATCGAAATTAAGTTATCTCGAAAACCATGAGTAATCAAAAACCCAATGGCGTTATGAGAAGATAAATTATTTAAAACAGTCATGGTCGATAGCAAGGTCGAATATGTCAATGTTTATAGTTGAATTTTCTTCCGTTTTTAGGAGGCCCATACGGCTGAAAGCGCTAATATCCAGTAAACCCTTTGATAAACTCTCCAAACTAATATGTTGTCAGCTGATCGGGATAAGGGTCACCCAGAAACAGACCCCGCAGAGGCCCAGAAACAGAGGGGAAAGAGGCGTCTGTTTCAGGGCGGCCCTTGTCCCGATCAGCTGACAGCAAAATCAACAAGTTGGGATGAAATTGGTTAATTCAGCTGGCTGCCTATTGGCAATGTGTGTTCTAATGACTGAATACAAAACAATATTCCCAACAAGGCAAACAAATTCAAGTGGAAAAGCTCAATTTAAATTCGGAGCACCAGGAGCCCAAGAAACGATAATCTACGAATAGAACTTGTATTCCAATCGGGCGGCTTGTTCTCCCCGAATAACATCGACCTTCTTACTCGGATCGGCCATAAATCTACCGACTGCCCGGCCAATCTAAATGGTTCCTTATCCATTGGGCGGCTTGCACTCTCAAATTCTTTTCTAAATTCGTACCCTCGGTTTTTCTTTCGCTGAGCCGTTGCCAAAACACCTCGACCCTTGACCGCGGGTTTGGTTATACAAGCATTTTCGTCCGCTTGATGGACACGGGCGAGGCTGCCAAGCAATATCAAAAAGAAGAAGGCGAGTTGTCGTAATTTTTTCGCCTCTGCCACCCGCTACTCGACTGTTTAATTTAACGCTCAACTCATCGACCCTCGTCTTCGTCACGCTAATTGACCGAATGTTTTTCATCCCAATTTCACTCGTCACGATCTTTTTACCAGTGTGACAACTTATGGCATCCCGAGGATTTGGATAGGAAGTTGTAACTTGAAAGGGTATGCATGTTTCCTTTTCAGCCCCAGCAGGCGGGATGAAATATAAAAATCTATAGTTTACTGCATTTAAAAATAGTTAAAAGCATACCTATATATTATTTTTAGGGAAAAGTATTTTTCGATTTTTTAAAAAATTTTAGTGTAGCAGGCATTGTAGTACACAATTTTTTTTTCAACTCAAAGTCGACGGTGCAGGCTCGTAGTTTTTTTTTTTTTAATTAATTAATTAATTTTTTATTTATGACCGCTTTTTGAACTGCACGTGTGTCCCGGGTTCCTCACGGGCGAAATAAATACAAATTTTGCTCGTAGACACCCTTCAAAATTATTTGCTGGCCAAGATTCCGAATCGGCAATAAAAAATGTTTACCCGGGTTTTAAGGAGCTAAAACAAATTGCGACTCCCACAAAAAATCAGGTTGATTGTACCCGAGTATCCAGTGAAAAGTAACCTCTAGCTACTTCATTTATAAATTCGATCGCCCAGAAAATAATAATTATTATACCTATATTAAAAAATAAATTAATTAAAAATAGGTATCAAGGTATCTATAAAAATGAATAAAAATACATTAACTATTATTATAATTCATTATAATGAATTAGTTGATGAATTAGTTCGCTGATTCGGAAACATTCACATTTCGACGGGCCTCAATTCGCAGCTCTCAGCACAACAACGGAACAATTGAAAATATTTATAAATAATTTGCCCAGAGAGGAAAATTCGCTCATCTCCAACGTCTTGCTAACATAAACGCGAGTTGTTTACAATCTGGAAGCAGCGGTCTACCACGCTGTTTCAATTACAGTCAGAATTCGCGTATGCGTTCTCTGTTTAATCAAGCCCAGAAGCATTGAAAATCGCCTGCGACCTTAGTAACAATAGAACATTCTGTACTCCCATTCATAAAAAAAAGTTATGGCAACACCTGCAAACTCATTTTTACTTCCATATTTACAGAGCAAAATTTACTCTTCCATTCGATGGAAGTATAATTTCAATTGCTGAGGACAGCCGAAAAGCCAATTTTTTGAATCAGATCGTTTTTTCCATTACATTAAGACCAATGGTCCATAGATATCAAAAAGTAGGGACATCAATATTTTCGTAAAATGTTTAGGTTATTTGGACAGATTTTTTGGCATCCGGGCATTGGAAAAAGGCGTTAAAAAGCTGAAAAGCCACCAAAATGGAAGTACGTCACTTTACGAAAATGAAAATAATACACACATTTAGCAAAGGCAAAAATTCGAGGACCAAAAACGCCGAAACTTTTCTTTATTTACCACCAGAAAAATGATTGGGAAGGTTAGATGGTACTATTGGTACTACAAAATAAGGTTGACCAAACCGCGTTATACAATAATATTGTTGCATATTATGCATGTCCTGCTGAGCAGCTTGAAAAACTAACTTCAGCATTCTATTCCCGCCACAATATCCTCCAAGAAACAAATTAATTTTTTTTCCAGAAACATGAACATTTTTCAAGTTTTGGAAAACTTCATGTCCTAAAAAACGAAAAATAGGTAAATCTAAAAAGGACCGCCTAATCGATAGACACCCGAGCATGTGCTGATACCATTTTTACGGACAAGTACCCAGTTTAGAATCCGTAAGAAATGTTAATGCATCTTACATGGTCAATTTCGAACATTTCTATACGATGGGATCTACCAATGCCGGACAGCGGAAATCATTCGCGGGACCGACACGAGTCGCACGCCCGGCAGAGCACTGGCTGACTGACTGGCGCTTGGCTGCCTCTGCCGACCGATCCACCCACAGCACTTCAGCAGCACCGACCACTGCCATCCTGTAGTGAGTAATAATAGTGAGCCTAGCCCACGAACAGACGACCGAGAAGCACATGGTACGTGCATCCTGCCATACGAACAAGAGTGAGCCGAGAGACATGAACCGTTTATGACGATTAGCTCCCATACAATCGCCATTCAGAGATGCATCATTTGCAAGTGAATAGAGGCGCACTTCGACGGAAGGATACGAATTGGAAGATTACATTACCGTATACGTATCTGAGGAACGAAGTAGAATTTATCGACCACGATGACAAACGAGAGTGAATGAAGATTTTAGAGAATCGAAGTTTGTGATTTTGCGAATTATGGTGTACTCATTTTGGGTTGAAAAAGTCTCAAATTGGTACGGGAAAAACACAATTTGACTTGAAAATGTCATAAAAATGGATGTATGTTTTCCAACGCATTTCACAACTACTCGATCGACCGGGATGAAACTTTTCCAACTGACTTCATTCAATATGTTAGGTTTTGAAGGGTGATGGGTGATGGGTGATGGGTGATGGGTGATGGGTGATGGGTGATGGGTGATGGGTGATGGGTGATGGGTGATGGGTGATGGGTGATGGGTGATGGGTGATGGGTGATGGGTGATGGGTGATGGGTGATGGGTGATGGGTGATGGGTGATGGGTGATGGGTGATGGGTGATGGGTGATGGGTGATGGGTGATGGGTGATGGGTGATGGGTGATGGGTGATGGGTGATGGGTGATGGGTGATGGGTGATGGGTGATGGGTGATGGGTGATGGGTGATGGGTGATGGGTGATGGGTGATGGGTGATGGGTGATGGGTGATGGGTGATGGGTGATGGGTGATGGGTGATGGGTGATGGGTGATGGGTGATGGGTGATGGGTGATGGGTGATGGGTGATGGGTGATGGGTGATGGGTGATGGGTGATGGGTGATGGGTGATGGGTGATGGGTGAGGGGTGATGGGTGATGGGTGTAAGTTGTTAGGACATGTAGAAAGTTTGAACATACGGTCCTCTCGAGAAGTAAGTCCATTTATGCAGTAGTAGAGTATGACACAATATTAGTAATTTGCTGACGATAACGAGCAGCATGCTCGAGCCAGCTAGTAACGATTAAAAATTACGCAACATGCATCTTGTGTTGATCTTGGGTTTCCAGGAACGGGTTTTGCAGTCCGATAAATTTAACGATTCAAAGCGCAGGAAAAAGATGATGGAAAAAATAGAGAACAAAAAGAGCAGATTTCATGGAGGGGAGACAACGATTGTAAATTATAGGGTATTGGAAAACTGTCAATAATTTATAAAGCGAAAGAAAGACCTGAACGGATTTGGGAAGCCACCAACTTGAAAGGCTTTTTTCAGTCAATTCCTCAGATCAGGCAAAGAGTGGTGCGCAGGTAAAACGGTACTTCACATTTTTGCAAAAAAAAAGGTACAGGTAGGCACCGCAGCAGCTACCAGACTCCTGAACTTTTTTTCAAAATGTTCCGGCTTCATTTAGAAAATTTGTAAGCCTCTCGACAAGTAATGGATTGTGACATTTTTTCAAATTTATTTCCAGTGAAGATAAGGATTAACCGATAACCTACGATTGGCAGGCCAAGAACTCATGTTCCAACTTCCTCTAGGCCCTCATGATGTGTTTCCACTTCACTTTAAAGCCCCATTGACACGTGAGTGAAGTCGTGACCCAAAAGTACGTGGGAGGGAGGTACTTCCACCCGGCACCAGACTGTCAAAAGCGTGGGAGAGTCCTAAACCGACGAACGCAGGCCTATAAGCCAAGCTGACGGCGAAAACGAACTTATTTCCGGCCCATGTGGACTATAAACTACGTTCGGTTACAAACGGTAATATACATTTTCTATACTTTCATTTTTCAAGATGTGAATATTTATATCACCTTCTCCCACAACATGAAATAATTTTTACAAAAAAACCAGCCCAGCTTAAATGACCGTTTAAAATAGCGAAGATAGGGATCTTGAGGAACGTTCCGTTGGCGGCTTCACTTATTCAAACATCAGCTGGGTACAAAGGAGCGGAAAACATAGAAAAAGAACTCCCAACGCAATTCCATCTCATTTCCCAAGACTGTTAAGGCCGGGGGATGGTGTCTTTTACTGCTTAAAACTGACCTTGGGGACCGAGGGGAGGTGAGATGCTGTTCTGGATAGAAGTCACCGAAAAGGGGAAGCGAATACTAGACGACGCATTTAGCTAAGAGCACGAGCCTCGGGAAAACATTCTCAAAAGGAACAGACATTCCGTAGATCAAAACCCCATTTATAGACTCATTTGGTCCCACTATCTACCCCTATTTATAGATGAAAATATTGCGATAAGAAAAACATGATAGCAGACGCTGGAAATCGATATTATAACCTACTAATAGCAGCGAGCAAAAATTTAACAGAGAAAATCTGCCGTCAAAATCTCGAAAGCTGCTAGCTCCTAGCTCTGGAAGCTAGAATTCAATCCTACTCAAGTAACATTATGTGTGTCTTGGTCCTTTTTTTGTACGACACGACACTGATAAATTCGGCAGCGTTTTGGTATTGCACCCATTGCTTGGGGCTCCCAGAAAATGTTGAAATCTAAATTTTTGGAGGTAACAAGTGACGAGCTCCTGACGGCGACGTTTTTGAACCATTTTTATTCTCGTGAAAGCTCAAGCGATTTCATCACTTTATAGGGGGTATTCACGGCTCTCAGTAACCTCTGAAAAGCCGATAAACATCTGAAAAAGCTCTAGGATCAATACGAGGGCGTCGTTATGCTATTTTCAGCATCACTCAGTACGACAACGATCAGGCATAAATCGGACGGCCAATTAAATTCTCACAGTTAAAACACGAAATGGCTACCACACAAGATCAACCTAATATAAACCTACGTACTTTCTAAAACTGATCTTTCCCTCGGTCACGTTTTTATTGAAACTCGCGTAAATCAATTGAAGACCTACGTACAACGGCGCAACTGCCCGTTTCGAAGGCTGCGTTCGAAAATTATGGCGTATTCGACGTTACGTATTGACCAAACTATGGCAATTCACCAACTCCACCAGGTACCAGCTGCATTGCTTGTTGAAGGCAGTAACTCCGCGAAGTTTCTTTTCTTCGCAGGCCTCTCATTCAATTTCCTACGGCCGATTCACCGCCCACCAACTATAAACGTAAACCAGTCAACCTGAATATATCAAGATAGCTTTTGAAAAGGAACGCCTCGGTAGCATTCGGCCGTTCCTTGCAGCCCCTTTTACGCCCCGGCAAAATTTTGATAGGCCCTTCGAAAACTTGTTCGGGATATTTTCACTGTTCTCGGCCGAGTCCATCCCTCTTTATCGCTTCCATATTCCTTCGAGTTGGCTCAAGTTTCCAAGTGCTCCCTTTATTCAAGTTCCGTTTTCAAACGCGCACTGTGTGAAAATTTAAATATTCCATTACTAGGGGGTCGGGAATAGATTCGTGTCGCGGTCGGCGGGGAGAGGATACATGAGGGCGGGGGCAAGAAAGGGGGCGAACAGCCCCTTCCAAGTTTCATGGGTCGAATCGCTAGGGTCCTTTCCATATCCGCGCTAACACGATTAATTTACCCCTAAACTTCGAACTTTGCCTTTCATTCTGGACGTTGTAAAGCTGAGTGCTTCGCAATGAGCGGCGCATCGACGCACGGCTCTGAGCTTTTATCTTCATGGTGCGATGCCGTGAAATGGGTCATTCTACAAAAACGATAAGTACCACTCAAGATTCACTTTCCCACATTTTCGACTGTCGAATTTTTAATTTTTTTGAGGTAATGTCGTTTTAGTGTGGTACATGATAACCTCTGTTAGCCACTACACGCTAATATTTGGAGTAAAGGAGATTATAATTTTAAAAAAAGTTGAGGTAGGGTGCGCAACTGAGGCGTGTAGTTTTAGAAGCGGCTCAATCCACGTTTTTCCGAAATTAACTTTTTCCAAGTTCATGATCCATTTACCCTGCAACGCCTTAGGGACCATGCCCGGCTCAATCCTATAGAAAACCTCTTCCGAAACAGTGGTTTCGCTTCACGAGAAAACGTTTTTGGGTTTCCTGGAAAATTTTCAAATTTTGATTGAGCCGGTTTAGAAACTACACGTCTCAATTATATGGATAGGGTACCACTCATACGTCGATAACACAGACTTTTGTGGCGAATGTTTAACAAATTTGTTATTTGCGCCGATTCCGAGGCTTCCAAGCCGATGCTGATGAATATGATGGTATAAGTACTCACGGTGAGAGTATCGTCGAGGGTGTCGTGCCATCTCGCCGATCTGTCGATCAGGGCGTTCCATTTTTCCGACAATTTGTTAACTTCTCGCCGTATGCATCTCGTCAGTTCGCGCGCTTGCTGTTCGACCGAACGGTAGCCTCGCGAATCGTCAGCTCCGGCTCCTAGAATTAAAATCTCGAATTAGCAATCCAGTAGGTTCTAATACTGTTAGTTTTGATGCTTTTTTTATCTTGAAAAATGATAATGAATTAAGCAATGGGGGATAAACAACCCTTCAATTTTTATGGATGATGGCTCAACCGCCGAAAACGATTTATGACATCCCACTTCAAAGAAGGTATGACGCTTTTCAACGAATCCACTTTTCGAAAATGACCGGCCATTTATTGCATTACTTACAATTTACTTGGCCAAAAAAGGAATAATGCTCTTAAAAATTGCAATCGAATATGGATGACCAAGCACGACAAAATTCAAGACGTGGGGCATTTCCTCAGCACTAGCACAAATATCAATACGCCAAATGTCGTTGAGCCGATAGCAATAAAACATTCCCTTCCTCCGTTTCTCATCTATTGGGAGTTGTATGTTTTTATTGCCCTCAGCATTGTCCAGGCAGATGCTGCAGAATGTTCCCATCCCGTAAAAATGAGCCTACTGGAAACCTAAGTTACGATAGGGACTCAAGTACAGGCCTCAAAGTATTAATATACAAAAAAAATCCATCCACAAAGAAAGCAGTAATTTGTGTTTTAAAACGCAGGTCGAGCTAATCAATGACCACCGAACTTAATTGATAACAATCTGGAAGTAGGTATTTTACTAATTTAAATACCTTCGTTGTCGGAGGTGTCGGATACGGGCGGTTCGCTGGCGATGTACTGCCGCCCTGACAGAAGGTTCGACTCCACGACGGGCCGTTTGTCCTCGAGTTGCCTCCTGAAAGCTCTGTGGTCGTCCTGCAACAGGCGAAGGAAGAAAATTGAAATTGATTCTTAGCTCCCGAAATTGAGTTCGTGACTTCGGGTCTGAAGAGCCCCCCGTCGATTGAATTGCGAAAGGGAGCCAAAAGCATCCAAATTGTTTCCCTTGAGGAGTGGGTCTGACTCCTGCCAAACAGTCTGGATCGCCCCAATTTATGGTCTGATGTATGGCCAATGTATGGCCTGGCACAGAGTATGTCCCAGCGTCAAAGGACTCGACATTCCCACTTCTCGGGGATCCAGACGTTCTGGCAGGAGCCACCTTGCATCTTTCAGAAATTTCAGAAATTGATGACCCAGTTGCAGTGAGCAATGCTGTGGAAGTATTGGCGTACGTCCAGACCCTGAAGCACTCGAACGAGTTCCTTGACGAGGGCAGTAAGGACGTCAGCAATTGAGAGTATCGCGATTTGACACTCGCCCTCACCCAAATTCGAGAAACTCGGAAATTTGTTTTCAGAACTTCAGGAACAATTGTGACTCTCATCATGTTACTGTTTGGGTATATTGACTCCGGACCTGTGTTTCTTATTTCATTATCTATCGACACTGAATATACTAGGCCAAATGAATCTCTTGCAAGGACTAGTATTCTCTAGTTTGAATAATATTTTGACCGACTAAATCCCAAGAGACACCAACGACTAAATTACCAAACTCTCCGTACTCATAACTATCGGGCTCCAGTCGATAGTTAGGTTCATCCGAAGAACGTCGAAATATCCGAACTGTATTTTGGAGAACTATACACGTCCCTTATGCTCCGCAAAACTTTTTAAGCTCCAAAGCGACGAATTCAGAACCGTTTCAGCGCGATAACTCATGGACGATCAAAACTTGCTGCTTCGACCCAACGTTTTCGCTGATACGAAGGACACGCTGTCCTGGCAAGTCGCGAGCAGCGACAGAATAAGCGGGAAAATTTTAATGGAAACCGAGAAAACCCTTTGGCCAGAGGCTTGAATGATGATTAAGAATGTGGTTTCCACAAATCAAGCGCATAATTAGGGGACGGCGGGAAAGTTTCATAATTCTTGTTCTCCCAGTCCCAACACCGTCGGCCACGCTAATAAGTTTACATCTTTTAAAGGTAATGCTGCACTAAGCCCTCACCAGCAGGGCTCGCCATTTTAAAGTCAACCTGGGGGAAACATTATTAAAATATATTTACCTCCATAATAGGGGAATGGGGGTGCGCCCCCTGTAGGGGTGAGTTGCATGGCCCTATCCATGACCCGGTGGTGGCAGTGAGAATGCTAAATCTTTCTTCTTAAACCTCCGCCTCTACTGCCTTCCCATTAAAATTCAATTTCCTTCCTCGTCCCCCCTGCTCAATACTCATTCCCTGCTCTGCTCTTGTAGAGTTATTTCGTTATCTCCCGTAGGTCAGGCTCCGGCCAAGATGGCGAAGGACAACTAACTGACTATGAGCTCCATCGTCGCCGAATGACTCCCGGCCGCAGAGAAGAACTTGATAAAAACCACTCGATCGTCGAAATGAAATTGAATGAGCAGTCCGAGAAAAATAGGAAGACTCAGCAGAATGTAGTCGCAAATTATTTATAGACAACGCAGGTAGGTAACTATTAGTGGAAAGAGTCCGAAAGGGATAAAAAAATATTGAATGATTCTGGACTGCAGGTTTTGCCAGATTCAGAGCAATCTGCAAGAATCCGATTTTTGCAGCGAAGCAAAGCGAACGGCTCGAAATAATAGTAGGCAAAAATGTTCGCGCTGAACGCCTATTGGCCCATACCTATGGTATAAAGCATAGCAGCACCTCCAGCTGTTCCTATCGACAGAAGTCTACGACTTGAAGCTACCTTCAAGGATCACGACTCACGAGTTCCAGAATCAAATAGGACTGAGCTAAGCGGGTATAATTTAAAAAAAAAAAGATTGATGTCTCACCTGAAGCTTGAGGAGAGAATTGGTGTCTGCTTGGACAGTAGCCAGCGACGAAAGTTCGGTATCTTTTCGAATTACCCATTCGATCAGCTCTCGGAGGGAAAGAAGGAGTGCGTTCCAGTGTTCGGCGTTGCTCTCCAGTCGATTCCTGCAACAAAATGGCAAAAAATATTATTAAACAAACAAAAACCTTTACACATGTAACACCACAGTTCACTAAGATTATCACGAAGGAATCATACACTTTCATACCATATCGGGAAACAATCCGAAAAACGTCATTCTTAGAAAAATTGTAAAAAAAATAAAAACTCAAATGAACACCCATACAACTCCGGATGTTTGTGATATTTTTTAAGCTTCAACTATCATGATATTCCTCAGAATATTATTCAGAGAAGATTTACTATAATAATTCATAATAATAATAAATATTATTTTTACCGGCCACAAAAATGATCGAATTTCAGCGGGCAAGACTTCAAAAGGTTGGTATTGCCTAGAAAAATGCCCCGATATTTTTTCCTCCCGACAACTTGAAATCCTTCCACATTATAAGTAAATACAAATACGCTTGGTTTGGTGATTGTGTCACCAGCCTTAGACAAACACATGCTTACTCAGAACCACCAACCCGATTTTGATAATGTATCTTCTCTAGGACGCAATAGGAAAACCGCTAATCGGCAAACAATCGAGAACATCGAAATTCTCAAAGCTGGACCTACAGCAATGAACAAAAAAGCCGACATCAAGTCCCTGGGTGAACAATTCCACCCGTTATTTAAACGCAAAAATAAAATTAAACCAATTCCGCTTGGAACAAACCCTTCCAACTAAAAACTAGTTGCCTTGCACTACTAAAAGTCCGCCGACATTGAACATCAACAACAAAAACAACATGCACTAATACACCCGCATCCCCAGGTCTCCGACGCAGACTACGATTCATTGCGGACCGGATCAAATCGTGAGAACCGAAAACATTTTTAAAAAAAGGACCGGCTCCCAACAATATAATAAAACCATGTAAGTTTCTAATCTAATACTACCTAAACCTTATAAATACTCGGGTTTTTTAGTTTCTCTCTTTTTGTTTTATTTTCCTTTGCTTTTTGTTTGAGTACCTTGCTGGCACCCACGTGATATAACCTAACCTGTAACCCCCCTTCCCCTAGGACGACCCCTGCGATGGGCGAGATTGTATTAAAAGTCGACCGGCATGCCGCTAGGCATAGCCGCGTACATGGCCCGAGGCCAACCAGCCAACGACGAGATGGCCTGCGCGCCACTCTGATCACCTTTGGGCAGGTTTTCAAACTGAGACCCCATGGAAATGTAAGCCCCAACCAGCACACTCTATATATGTACAATTAGTCCCCCCTCTTCTTTTTGTTTTTGTTATCTAGTGAGATTCAGTACAAATTTGCTAACATACCACTGTCTATATAGGATGCTCCTGAAGATGGCCGAACGGCCGAAGGCGCCCGAGCAATTATATTTTCCGAGAGTACGTCGTGCCTAAACTCTCACCCTCAGTCCTCATCCATCCATCCTACAAATACGCTATTTTCAAAACTTTTTCAAAAAAACAATTTTTTTGGCGTTTTACGATAGATTGACGAAGATTTCGGAAGTTAAGCACTGTAACGTGATATTGAAGTTGTGTGAGGTACCTACGCGTTTTAGCTCCAGCATCAGTTTTTTTGTGTCCTTAGCGGCCCTCTCACGAAAGAAAAGGATAGAGACATATGGCCAAATGGACTGGAATAACTTAATCAGTCAAGTTCACAATGGAAATGGACGTGAGCCAGCCAACGCGTATATGCTTTCTCGGGTCTGACACAGGATGGATAGCATATGATAGGAAGGGCTGAAGGTCGAGAGGCGGAAATAATGTAAATGCACGGCAGCAACCCTTCATCCAGACGAAGCCATATGGGGCTGTACGGAAAAATATCTAAAATACGCGAATTTTGAACAGACTACCATTCATCGAGTCAAAAAGCAAAAGGAAAATTTCGGCAAAGCCAAGCCGTTTCAGAAAGCCCACAATTTTACTCGGTAAAATATGGAAGTCCTTCGGGTTACCTAGCATATGGAAAGTTGTCAATAGGAAAATTGAAAAAAAAATCAAATTTCTTTTGTTGAGGTCACTTTTCTGCGTTCCAGTACAAAAAACTTTTTTTACGGCAAAAAACATCCAAAATTTTGTGAAGTTTTACTTTCAGGTTCGCGAGGTCAGTAGGTGAGAAGAGCAAAGACGGAAATAGATTCGGACCTGGCGTTAGAATATCGATTTGAATTTACCGGCTTGGGGTTGGACGGTTGTAAGCGTATAGTAAATTCGCAGAGTACGGGTATGTAACAAGTCGCAGGTGGGGGGGATGGGAAATATTGAGGGTAGTGGAAGAGGGGCCCAGAGGTCGCGGCCACTTGCTACATATCTATATCGGGGTGAAAGGCTAAAACTCGCTACATGTTGAAAATGTGTTCACAAATAATGTAGCTTGAGAGTAAATATAAACATAGGGTCAGGCTGAAAGGGAACTCGTGTAGGTATAGGAAGATATTGTATGGTAATATAGGTCGTCGATCATTCCCATTCGCGTTGACACATTTTTCAACGCAGAATTTTCAGAATGCCTAAAAACTTAGTAAGTACAACATTTTTTTGCTGAAAAAATCATCATTTATTGCTAGTTTGCCAAAATTTTGAACACCAAGGCCAAAAACAGAACGATCCAGTTACGAAGACCCTAGGAACGCCTTTACTCATTCATCCCTTCGGCCGTCAGAACGCCTCTTTACTATGGGAGACCATAAAACGTAAATCCCAGCATTAAGGAGAATAGCCATCTGGGATGCATTAAGCCCATGTACGGACACAGCTTGGAATGTCTTGCTGCTTAAACACGTTTATGAATACGTAAGGTAATTTAGCTGTAAATCATGCCGGTCGTTTGGAAAAAATATCCGAGGGCTTTCCACAGATACGTTGCTCACAGTTAATATCAATGGAGGAAATCTGGAACTTCGGGTTAAAACAGGTGAAGTCTTTTTCCAAATATTTCCTCTTCCTCGTATAACTCAGAGCAATTCGTAGGAGTGTGAAAAAAGTGAACGTACCGACGAAGTTATTGAACATTTTAGATGAAAAATAGAGTCCACATTCGAGAAGAGACGGGACATTTCGAGAGAAGGGAGTGCCATATGAGAGACATTCCAAGAAGTTCGTGCTTTATCAGTATATTAGTTGCACCTGCGAGTCGCATTCAGGTGCCACACATTTCATCTATACCCGGAGGAAACTCACAGTCGGTCCGAAATGACATTTCAAAATAGCAATTTGAGACGTGGCCCTGTTATTACGGCCATTTTCATGCAGGGCCATTCCAAATGTGGGGAGCGCTATTAACTTTACGGCCAAATATAAATTCATGAGCTGAATTAATTTCGATGGTAATTCATTCAAGGTAAGGTTCATAGGTAATATGAGTGTTACCTTTTTCCGAGGAATGGGCCATTTAAAAATTTTATTTTCAATTTTGATTCATTATACGACAAAAAATTTGTTCCCCCCCCCTCCCCTCGAAGATTTGATGTTTTAGGTTACAAATTGGGTGGAATCTAAAACTCTAATTAAAAAAATCCTTTTGCACTTTTTTGACTTTCTCCATCCTTCTCGCACCGATGAAAGTTGAAGACGTCATCTCTTTCTGTTTCAAAATGGCAGCCATTGTAAGCAGTAACATACCTGATGGCCATGCTCCTGTTCTTGAGATGGTGCCATCGTTGGTTCATCTCGTCCAGTCGCCTTTGCAGCATGACGGCGTCGTCTTGAGACGTGAGACTCCTGAGCAGCTTTTGGCCACCGCCATTGAGGCTGCTGAAAACCTCTTTATGGCTTTCGATCTCACTCTGAACATCCTGCAACATTAATAAAACGTAGACATTAGAACGGGAGGATGGCAAATTGTTTTCACCATAAGGGCGATTTTCGAAAAAGATTAATTTTCAGACCCGAAAACCCAAAACGTTTATTACAAGAGAAAATTCTTGAAAGAATCATGGGGCTTCCTAAGGTTATACTGAAATAAAAATGATGAAACACGGAGAAAACGCATCAAAATGGTCCGGAATAAAATATAAAAACGTCAATCTGTACAAATCGATGAAAAAAGCTCGCAAACTACTCAGAAAAGCCACAATACGGCCAAATAACCGCAGATCAAATCACAAATCCTCGCTCGTTTTTCAACAGATGGAACCAAGATTACCAAGTTGAGAACTTCATTAAACTGCAACAGTCTCCATCCGCGAATATTGGAATATTTCAAACGAGTGGAGGATAAGGTTCTGGCTATTGGAACGAAACCAATCTTTTTCTTCTTCTTGAAAACAAACAAGTCGGGGGGCATAGAATACTTTCGAGAAGTTTCCTTTTCTTTATTTCTCGCGGAGTTCATTTGTTTTTAGCCGGCGAACCCAAGGGCTGAACGAAGCAGCGGCGGCTGTATCGAAAATTCAAAAAATTCAGGTACTACCGGCAAATCTCGCGCTCACTTGGGACGAATACTGTTGAAAATCGTTTCGAAATAATCATAAAGGACAAAATTTGCATTCCAAACGTGGCCTTACATTGAACAAACTGAGCTAAAAATTAGAAATTTGTATTTTTCAATATAATCAGCATTTTTACGCACTCACTTTATTCGATACTTTGTTGACATGGAAGGTGAACTTGAATCGGGGTCCCATTTTATTGAGGGAGAGTTGAAATCCGTAGTTCAAAAACAATTTCCACTCAGTCTTTGCAATTAATAATTCTAAAGATAAATTCACTCAAATTCTGGGATCCCCGGCTCAATGGTTTTAATGCTAATGAAGATATTCCGGCTTCAGTCGTCGAAAATGCCATTTAAAGCTGATGATGGAAATCGACCGGCAGATATTTCTCCTATTTTCTGTCTTGAACCTATTTATCTCGAGGGTCAGCACTAATGGGAAGTCGCAGTATAGGTACTTACTATACGGAATTTACAAGTCAAATTGAGAATATTCCAAATCAAAATGAGAATTTTTCAAAACCAATAGGATCGGCTCTTAAAACCACAAATTCAAAGCTATGTAAGATTGACAGGAAGAATTGATGCCATTTCCAAAACCGGAATCAATTTATAAAGTGATAAATTAATAAAGTTGTCTAATGCACGCGATATAATTAGGAGTCGCTACGTAAAGAAACCTTAGAAAATCGTTCGAGCCTCAAGAACATAACCGGTAACCACGGAAAACGTGCGTTTCGTAACTTTCACGCCTTTCACGACCAGCTGCAGTGTAGAATCGGAGTTTTTGAAAGACTGGCAAACGTGCGCAGATGTTCCGGAATCGAAGACGCAAGCCGCGAGTGGGAAGCGGTTGTCTCCAAGTATGGGCTTCAATTCTGGAACCCGACCGAAGAAAAAGTGGGAGAGAATCTGTGAGTGTGATGAGAGGCCAAGGCCCCGACTGGAAGGTACAGCTGGCACTGGTTGACGCCGCGAAGACAGAAACCCGACTGAACCTCAGGACTATACACAAACGCATACGCACACTCGTGCAGACATGAGGGCGCACTCGAACGACGACATCGGTTACTGATAGGTATTGGCTGTGCGGTCCCGGTATGCGGGCAGAGATAACCTCCCGAACTCAGGGCGACTCGCATTCATTCCTATCACTTCTAAACAGGATGAACTGATGTTATTCTTTCTTCAATTTCTCTATTTCGGTCGTATCGTTCGATGTAGAGGAATTCGGGGCAGTCTAATAATGCTATCAGAACCATTCAGTGGCACGATATCGCCGATATAATGCGCAGGTATGCCGGTTTCGGTATAGTTTAGGATCGGGAAGATTAACAAGCCATCATCGAACACATTCAACTCTACATCATAATTTGTAGTATACACACGAGTAAGGACCGCCAATATCCACCGGGACACCGAACTTGAAAATCCATACCATACCACACGCAATTTCAAGATGCTACATTTTTTGAGGCGACTTTTAATGAAAAAACGTCAGAAAACTCTAAGGCAGGAAGCAAAAAAAGGAATAAATTTTGATAAAAAGCACTTTTCATAAATTAGTTCGTTTTCCGTCGAGACAGATGCCGGGGGGCAGATTATTGTTTTACAAATAGAAAAAGCGCTGAGAAATGGGAGACAGTTGTCGAGGAGAACGAATCAAAACATTTTCTCGCCCTACGACAACAGCGCAACACGATTTGCCCGTACGTTGAGATATGTGAGCGAGTGTAACGTTCTCAAAGCTCCCGAAAAGACGGAGAAGGCGAATTGTCACGGAGTTGACAGGAAGGATTTACGATTCAACTGCCTTACGCGAGCAAGAGAGATATCCCCACGCGAGTTTGGCGTCGAGTTTCCAAGTTCGCCCTGACGGGCTGGCGCGGGCTGTCTTCGTCGTCGAGGGCTGACGGCACTCGCTGAGGGGGGAGACCTACGAGAAAATGGATATCATCCGGAGGGAAGCGACAGCCGAGTCTTCGTGGCAGTGAAATAATTGACATCGGCTTTCGCGAATCCCGCTCCTTCAATAAATGCATACATTCAGCCGAAGACGGATGATTTTGGAGGAGCGATAGGTATATAAATGTTGCCAGGATTCACAACGGTGAAACACCATCCTTCAACGAGTAGGGATCCAATCGAACTGAACCCGAGAGTTAGCCAGATTTGATAGGAAAGCAGTTGTCCTTAAGAAAAAGAGGTAATTTGTGACCTTCAAATTGATACTAACACTCAAACTCAAACTCAACTGAACCTCGAACTGAAACTAAAACACAATCTCAAACTGAAAGTAAAGCTCTAACTCAAACTGACACTGAAACACAAGCTCACACTCTCAAGCTAACTCAAACTGATACTCGAACACAAGCACTCAAACAGAAACTCACAACGAAACAGAAACTGATACTCATTCTCGAACTCATACTAATCTCAACCTCGAACTGGTACTGATACGCAAACTCAAACTGAAACTGAATTTCAAAATGATAGCGACACAAAAACGCAAACTGAAACTGATACTGATACTCGAACTCAAACTGAACCAAAGGCAAAAACTTGAAAGGAAACACAAACTGAAACAAAACGCAAACTAAAACTCATATTGATCTCAAACTCAAACTTCGCACCGATTCACAAACTCGAACTGATACTGACACTCAAACTCAAACTGAACCTCAAACTTTAACTATACTCAAGTTCAAACTGAAACTGAAAACTGATGATGGGACACGAACTCAAACTAATGCTGTTACTCAAACTCAAACTGAGACTCAAACTAATACTGAAACTCAAACTGACACTCGAACTTTCTTCCGACTTTTTGTCCAAGTATCAGTTTCATTTCGAGTTTCAGTATCAGTTTGAGTTTGAGAATCACAATCAGTTTGACTTCAAGTTCGAGTTTCAGTATCGATTTCAGTTTGATTTTATGTACCAGTATCACTTTGAATTTGTGTTTCAGCTTCAGATCGAGTTTGAGAATGAGTTTGATTTCACCTTTCTTTCGACTTTTGGGGTTGAGAATCAGTTTGACTTTTTTGGCCAAGAGTTTCAATTTCAGTTTCTGTTTGTGTTCAAGTTTCAGTTTGACTTTGAGTTTCAGTTCGAGTATCAGTTTGAGTTTTAGTTCCAGTTTGAGTTTGACCATCAATTTGATCATCAACATGAAATTCAGTAAGAGTTTGCGTACGAGTAGCAGTTTGAGTTCGAGTTTCAGTTTGACTTCGCGTTTCAGTTTGACTTTGAGTTTCAGTTTGACTTTTAGTTTCAGTTTGACTTTGAGTTTCAGTTTGACTTTTAGTTTCAGTTTGACTTTGAGTTTCAGTTTGACTCTGAGTTTCAGTTTGATTTTGAGTTTTAGTTTGACTTGAGTTTTAATTCGACTATCAGTTTGAGTTGGAGCATCAGCATCCTTTTGGGAATTTGTATCCGTTCGAGCTCACGTTTTCTTCAACTTTTGAGTTTGCGTATCAGAATCAGTTTGAGTTTGAGTTTTAGTTTGGGTTTGCGTATCAGCTTGATTTTCGGCTGTTTGAGATTGAGTATTAGTTGGAGTTTGAGTTTCAGTTTCAGTTCGCGTCTCAGTTTCAGCTTGAGTTAGAGTTTTAGTTCCAGTTCGTATAAGATGTATACGATGAAGGCGCGTCAAGCTAAATTTCAGACAACGAATACTCGTCGTACTAAACATATCTTCTCTGCAATTTCAGGAGAGCGCTCGATAAGAATCTCCTTAATTTCCTCGGATGTCACGTCTCAGGGACACCACCCTATAACAGCATAACATCCACAACAACTTTCCAACCTCGGCATCTCTTGTCCCGCTCTACCTATGGAGCAGTTATTGGACGAGTAGCATGTTCTATAGCTACTGAAGAAGTGCTCGCATCTTCCATGTCTGCTACGGAGCCTCAGGGGCGAAACGCGCACCCTTTTCAAAAGCGAAGTCGTTCTCGCGGTTTTCAATATCCGCGAACGGGATCGCTAGACGTGAAAAGGGCAGGTTGGAATGGCTGTTGGGCTGCCCAAGGGTTGGATGCGGATAGCTAAACGGAAATTACGCCATCAGAAGTCTCCGACGCTCATGGCAGACTATCAACACCACCACGGGGAAAACCAGCGCCCAAGGTATGAATGGATGTTACCAATACTGGCGATAGTTACCTTTCAAGGCCAACGTTCACTCCAAACGCTGTACTGAAAGGTGTAGAGCTCAAACCGACTGAGACTCATTCTGACAGTTGCGTTGCCAGATAAGGACCATGCAGAAGTGGGATCGCCGCGAGGGATATCGAATAAGTTGCAATCTCGGTGTACGAATCGAGAGAATATTATGATCGCTCTTCTTTCATTGAAGGGGTCAGATGGTTGGATTTTTTTCATTGAAAAATCATTTGGTACTCACCTAATTTATTCATAAAAATATGTTTTTCAGTATTCCCAGGTATTCGGGCGCTCCGAGGCCAATCTGATTATACAAATGAATCTAATAAACAGATAACGGGTGATTGGTGATTGGTGATTGGTGATTGGTGATTGGTGATTGGTGATTGGTGATTGGTGATTGGTGATTGGTGATTGGTGATTGGTGATTGGTGATTGGTGATTGGTGATTGGTGATTGGTGATTGGTGATTGGTGATTGGTGATTGGTGATTGGTGATTGGTGATTGGTGATTGGTGATTGGTGATTGGTGATTGGTGATTGGTGATTGGTGATTGGTGATTGGTGATTGGTGATTGGTGATTGGTGATTGGTGATTGGTGATTGGTGATTGGTGATTGGTGATTGGTGATTGGTGATTGGTGATTGGTGATTGGTGATTGGTGATTGGTGATTGGTGATTGGTGATTGGTGATTGGTGATTGGTGATTGGTGATTGGTGATTGGTGATTGGTGATTGGTGATTGGTGATTGGTGATTGGTGATTGGTGATTGGTGATTGGTGATTGGTGATTGGTGATTGGTGATTGGTGATTGGTGATTGGTGATTGGTGATTGGTGATTGGTGATTGGTGATTGGTGATTGGTGATTGGTGATTGGTGATTGGTGATTGGTGATTGGTGATTGGTGATTGGTGATTGGTGATTGGTGATTGGTGATTGGTGATTGGTGATTGGTGATTGGTGATTGGTGATTGGTGATTGGTGATTGGTGATTGGTGATTGGTGATTGGTGATTGGTGATTGGTGATTGGTGATTGGTGATTGGTGATTGGTGATTGGTGATTGGTGATTGGTGATTGGTGATTGGTGATTGGTGATTGGTGATTGGTGATTGGTGATTGGTGATTGGTGATTGGTGATTGGTGATTGGTGATTGGTGATTGGTGATTGGTGATTGGTGATTGGTGATTGGTGATTGGTGATTGGTGATTGGTGATTGGTGATTGGTGATTGGTGATTGGTGATTGGTGATTGGTGATTGGTGAGTGGCGTAAATTGTTATGACCTGTTGAACGCTTGAACGTAAGGTCCTCTCGAGAATGTATGCTCATTTGAATGCAGATGATTAGGACACAATAAAAGATGATGCTAATGCTGCATCATCACCATGATGCTAATTCTGAAACGCCATCTGGCAAAATTGAGAAAAACATTTGGCAACAAACACAGTATTGTAGTTTATTGATACAATTCTTGAGATCTATCGTCCGGATACTGGGCGTTCCTTTCCTCCCGGAACGACTCCAATTTGCAATGAATATTCATCCGAACCTTTCCTGCCAGCAATCAATCCATCTTTGTCTGTTCGGCTGGGCCTTCTGTCAAAGTCTTGTATTATGGTGTCGTCGAACCCGATCCTGCACAGGTGGGGTAGGACAAGCTGAGAGAAACTTGGGATCTTAAACCCCTCAAATTGATTGGCACCTTATTCCACCTAGCAGTGTCTTTCTGTTCCTGTCCGTTTTAGAGGTGACGGGAAAGGGCTGCCGATCTACATTAGCCTCGGTCGTTTCCTGCCCTCGTCTTGTTTCAATCCACAATATTGTCTTTCATAAGGCTACTTTCCATTTCTGGCTTATTAAAAAATTGATTAATCTCACACGTTGAAATAATTACATTTTCTTTCATCGCAGATTTAGATATTTATCTAATTCACAAACGGTACGAGAAACATTCGAGTCGATTTCGGATTTCAACGGTTGACAACCGCCACGCCTTCGCAATCGGAACGGCAATCCCACAATGCACATCTCAGTTGAGGGTAGTATACGGGGGTAGTACAGGGGGTATACTTAGGGGGTCAAATTACTGGGTAATATAGAGTAAGGAAGTCTTCTCCATCCTTACGTACTTACTCCCGAAACTACTTGCATGCTTCAGAAGAAGTTTAAGCTGCATAAGGTTAACTTCATTTTCTCACCCAAATAATCCCAAGCTGTCTATAATCCCACCTGTCAAATAATCCCACCAATAAACCAAGCGTTGCAATAAAAAAAAATTTGTCCAAATCGAATCCGGTGATCTTCTTTCTACGCGGTAACGAATTTCCCCGTATTTCGACTTCTAGCGGTTTTAATCGCAATCTCATGCTTCGCTACCAGTTTAGCTGACACCTAATTGGTTTATCAACTCGAAGGTAAGGAAGAAGATGTGAAGCTAACCTGCCAATTACTTCTTTTAATTACTTACTCCGTCTCACCCTTTGCACCCTTCGACTTCCAATTCCGATGTCAAGAAGTTCCCCGGGGTCGCTTGTCTAACTAACCACGAATGTCATTTCGTTGCGGGATTTTTTTAATCAGACACCTCAAGCTCTAGAAGGATTCCTGATTAGTTTCTGGATTAACCCTGTCAGGTTTTGGCGGAAAACAATACGTCACACCGTGACATTTTGGCTTTGCCGATTTCGCACGGACACAGGTTGACAGTAGGCGTCTGATTTTACGGAAGCAAAAGTAATATAAATATACCGAAAACACAACACATAACCTATTAAGGTGCTGTGGGAATAGAAAGACTAGAGTAGTTCCGACTTTTGAGGGCGGCAGGGCATGCCCCAGACACTTTTGGCTATGATAATATTCGGCTACATCTGGGACATTGCTCCAAAGTGTGAATTGCAATATTCGCAACTCAAGCCAACATAAAGGAAGAATCCCTATGAATAACATACGAAGAGAAACATTAGGCACTTCCAGTACAGGGAGGAAAGCCAGAGAAGAGTTTGTTAAATGAACAGGAAATCCGGACAGACCCGACCCTCAGGCTAATGACGGTCACTTCAGCTGGACCTCCAGCAACACGAGCAAGAGGCCCGATAGCTGCTCCAGTTGGAGTCACCCTACAGCGAATACATACTGAGGTGAAATATTTCAAAAAAAATATTCGTGTTCCCGAGGATCGCAATTTTTTCTCTAGTTGACCAGAATGGAGACAAATTTCAAGAATATCTTCGATATGGCTCATGTATCGTAATATGATACATATTATGAGAGTATTGCTTTCATTTCTACAGCAGAAAAATAAATGGCAGTGGTTATCGAACCCCGAATGTAACCTAACTGTTAACCAGAACGAGGCCCAATCGTAACGGTCGGGTTGAACTTTAATTATTAGTTACTGGTATGAAACAACGTTAACGTCAATAAAACTATCTTCACCCATGATAATGTAGGCATCTCTCTGCCAAAGATGCAAAGAAATTCCTACACAAACACCGGGAGAAATAATGAACGAAAACTATTTAATTCCTCCAGTTTTAAAAAGGCGACAAAGTTTTTCATGAATTTACTGGAGCAAGGCTGAATAGGACACCTCGCGGTCGGCCGTGAATACCTACTTGACGGGCCTTAGCCGGCGGTCTTTAGCAGGGCAAATCTGCATCAGGCTAAATGAAGGAAAAGTCGACGGCGAAGATTTGATTTATGATCAAACTTTGTCAAGCTGAAGAGCGCTGAAAGGCTCAAGAGGTCTCTGGGACGCGAAGCTCAAGTCTCGGAATGGCCGAGTGTTGCTACAGCCCAGCCCTTATAACAAGCTGGAAGTGGAGCGAAAGATGTTGAATCTATCCAGGGTAAAAAGGTTTAGAAAATGATTTAAACGGCTGAGGGCTGTGAGATGTTGGAGCAACGTCGTCGGCGACCAAAGGATCGGAGCAGAGGCGACTGAGCTTTGAAAGTAGAAGAAAAGAGAATGAAGGTGGCAAGCGCGAGAAAGAGGGAGTCATAGATGATCGAGGAGGAGCGACAGAGATGGAAGTTCGAGGTACCGTAGCGAAAGGGGACGTCCCATATTTAAGCCCCGCTCGGCTTATCAAAAGACTGCGAGCTAAGGCATTGAGACTGCATTGCAGATTTTAATTAGCGTCGGTGTGGAACAGGGAGTACCATGCTAAGGTGAACGAAATCAAGGATGGCAGGATAGTGGAGGACGACATGAAGGGGTCTGTTGATGAACGAAGGATGAGATATCCAGGTCATTGAATCGCCCTGGAAAAACGGAATTGGCAGATTGTCATTTTTAAATTTTATATTGCAGAGAGAAGAAAGATCATCGAGCAGGCGCGATTTTTAAAGGGAGCAACCAAGAGGTAATAGTTTCTTTGGTTATATCGGATCAATTCATGAAAAAAATCGGTCAGGCTCAAAGTTCAAGAATTTTTCAATCGTCAAGGACTATGTTCAAAGGAGTTTCTGTAGAATTGTGTGATCAAATTGATGCCCAATCTAAACCCAAAACACAAGGCCATCTTTTATAAGACTGAGATATATTAAACGCATAATGCATCTCGTCCAGAAGGGGAGAAACTCCTCAAATAAAAACCTTTTAAATAAAAGATATGGAGGGAGACGCCGTTAAAACCACGAAGGTCTGGTTTTTCGAACTGAGCATCTTTTCGAGTAATGTGGCTCTAGGTGAGAAAGTTCTCGAGTCCTTCTCCCTTTCATACACCCTACCACACCAACAGACCACGACTCAGAATAGCTCAGCGTCTTATGCCGAGCTGTCTGCAGGCTCCTGTTCCAACATACGCCTCAGGGAGTTCCTTTTTCACGTTAAGCAAGGTTTTAATCTAGACTGTTACCACCTCCAGCAACTCCCACCCCCCAGTTTTTTCTTTTCTAATCGTAACACTCAAAAGACTCGAGAGAAAATGGAAGGCGAATTCTGAGTAAGAGTATATGTAAATCTGACAGTGTATCTTCGTAGGGAACTATACTGAATAGAGAGGGTTATTCTGCAGGATAACATTCCAAGGCAAAGTTTTAGTTGACAACAGGGGGAGTTCGAGGCCACAAATTTTACTTTGGTACCTATAAAACATATATTGGATCAGGCAGGTAGATAGGTAAATCATACCCAGACTCAATACATCTAGAAAGCAGCATCATTTTAGGATAGCAGACCAAAACCGGGAAGTAGCAATCCAAAAATTAGAAGTAGGTATGCAAGTTGCATAATGCAATGCAATTATTTTGAGGGTGCGATAGGATTTCTCGCCAAATATATGCATGAACGGATTCTATGGCTTACAAAACCGTCGAAGAATCTTTCTGCAGCAACTCGAGCGCTTTTACGGTTATGATGACTGAAAGGTATGATGGATCAGTTACACAGGTGTCAGGTCGAGGGTGATAGCAAAGTTAATGCTGCAGGATGAGTTTGGCCTGAGAGTATGGTGGAATGACAGGGTCGCGAACCCATCCCCCGCCTCCCCAAGGGGTTGGAAATGTTTACTATTCATGAGACCAGAACGGTTTTCCGTCGCGGAGAGATTGGAGCAGTGGACAGGTGATCCATTATTGTTGGGTTCGCTGCGATATCGAACCGGGATTCCCCAGGTTCAGTGTACGACACAATAATAGCCCAAAAACATGTATTGGATACACCAAATTCGGTATATCAATGGCCATCCATCACGCGGCATCGTCATCACCGAACATGTTGAAAGTACAAGGGAACCTACGTATCGTGAAGTACGAAAGATGAGCCCGAAGGAAGAGCATAGCGGGGGTTGTTTTTAATATACGTCTACGATAACACGCTATACCGTCTTTTATACTTCGATACGATGAGATTTATAGGCCCGAAAGGGCTTAGCACTGGGCTGCTCTCTTTCCGCTATATACGATCAATTGGCTATACATCACGAGACCGCCACTCGCCAAGAATATCCCGCCAAAATTGGCCACGGCAATATAGTGCGATCACCGATTGCAGGCCAAGTGGTACACTTTCAAGAGCACATAAAAATGGTATTTCCTAGACCTGCATCACGTTCTCCATACAAAATCAATCGGAAATTTTCCAAACCGAAGTTCACCATTGAAATAAATTTAGTTTGCTTTTTTCCGATAAAAAAATGATATACTCGTATTTTGTTCTCTATTAGCATGAAAATTATTTGAAAAAGTAGAATTTTGAACCTATTATTCTAATTTCAGAAAAAATAAACAAATAAATGATGACCCAGGTATATTGATGAGTTATAACATAACTCCTATACATAAAATATTATTTTAACCCCATGACATATCTTAAAGCTTATTCAAGGGGCGTCAGAAGGTGGAAGATAAGGCAAGGACAGTAATTACCGACAAATGGGAAAGGCGAGGGCAGTGATAGCAAAATGATGCGTCGTAAATACTTTAATATATTTTACCTAGAAATACCTTCGACTGTGAAGGGCCGAAGTACGCAAAGATGGCGACAGACTCATGGCTCATGTGCCGCCAGGAAACAGCAAAACGACAACAGTGACATTTTTATGAGCTATGTAAAGAACCAACAAAAAACAAAGGATAAAATTGTTAAATATTCGTCGAACTATGGCAGCTAGTTACGGACACGTGAAATCAAATAAAGATAACTGGGACAATGATGGCTACAGCGACAGCGGCTTGGTAAATTTTGACCGGAACATTGTGGTAAATATGAAGGAAAAAAGAAGGAATCATTGAAATTTTCATTTATTTTTCACTAGTACAGCGAAGAAGAGAGCAAACCGCCGGCTTCTTATCTCAAAAAAAGAAGGAACGCCATTGTACTTAGCTCACGGATCGGCTTGAAGGTGATGGCTAACGGCACGGTCAAATTTTCTAAAAAGTTGGGACCGGATGCTAAAATGTCGGCCGGTTATTCAGAATCAAGTACCAGCAGCGACGAGGATGAGCTTCAAAATCAGGGAACAGATCCACAACACAATCGCAACCACTCTCCAATCCATGGAGAAATGAGAGCCAGAAAAAATAAGGAACCACTCTACGCATCGTATGGCACAGTTAAAAGGAAAATCAGGGATTTGAAAATGACCGAAACTGTCAAGATCGACCTGAAAGGACCGAATAGGAGTAATGTGGCACTTGTTCAAACTGAGCCGCGCAGGAAATAAACATGAAATTGACGAAAATCTTGAGCGGGAATTTCATTCAACACGCATAATTGAAACAAGCAATATTTTTTCTTCGACAAAAATTCCACGGCCGGCAAAAACTTTTACCCGAGATTCAGTTTCGTCCTTGGTATTTTTTAAGGCAATTAATTTTGTATGAGTTTGAAAAGAGTCCTGCTTAGAGCTTATGGTTAAGCACAATGAAACATGCCTTATTAAAACATAAAAATCGACAGCACAAAAAGATGAGTTACCAATTTTCCAAACCAAATTAATGACAATTTTCAATGACGATTCGGTTTGAAAAATTCTCGATCTGAGTTGAAAATTTCTCCATTTGATTGGAGATTTTCTCAATTTGGTTCGGGAAGTTCTCAATTCGACTTGGAAAATAGTAATGGCCCCAGAGCTGCAATGATGTTGATCGACGACAATGTCATAAATATGAACATTCATTCCGAATGAAAATCATGATAACCGTGCACCCTCGGTCTGATGACGTTACAATGAAATGGATTTTCCACCCAGCTGCAGAAGTGGCCTCAATTTCCCAAGGGGTTAGGAGGAATGTGAAAAATCACTAAGGGCGCACTAATTATATAGCGGAGAAGGGTTCTAGGTGAAAGAAGCCCAGGCAAGCATGAGAACCGTGAAGGGGGTCCTTCGGTTCGAGGTCACTCAGGTTGGGTATGCAGGGTCTCCCTGATTCAGCTGAACCTGCTCTATCACGACCATCGCCTGGTTACAGCAGCGCCTTTAACTGAGTTTCTCCTGCAGCAAAGGACCCCTTTTCTTTTAACTTAAGTTTACCACATCTCTCAGCCCTGCTTTTTCTATTTCTAGCAGCAGGTACCTGCGGTAATCCTTTGCCCAGATTACAGGCTAGCACATCAATCAGGTTCTTTGGTGAAGTTTGCTATACTGCCGTCAAACGTAGAAAAGCCGTAGAAAAGGTAAGGATCCTAACCTGTTCTACCGCTTTTCTCCTTTGGACGGCAGTATAGGTATTTTCTGACATGAACTATCAAAAGGAAAATTATCCCAGCTGATGGTGTAAATATCGATCGTGACATGAAAAGACGTTAAAAATCCCAATTTTAGTGTTAAGGGCGACTACTTGAAAAACGTTTTTTTACTGGCCATAAACAATAGAATTGGTATCATCGAAGACTATTTCACCTTAAATGTTTATCGTGTTTGACTCACTATTTCTTTCCAAAGTGCTCGGTTCGGTCAAAAGTCACTTTCACTGTGTCCATTGTGTCATTTGTTCCATTTAATGGATTTGAACTTTGACTATATCCCGCCGTTTGCAGCAGTATACCATTACTACAGGACGAGCCTGTGTATTGTATAATGTCGTTCCCCAAAATCGGAACTCCACTCATGATGTTTGGTTTGCTCGCGATGCAAAACACGTAAGGCTCATCCCCACTGTAACATTCAGATAAAGGCACTTGCTATACAGTGCTGTTGCCATCAGACTCTCAAAGTGTAATCGACATCCGATCGACTTATCATCCAAGTGTCGACTTAACTTAAGCTAAGCCCTCCTGTTGCTCTTGTAAGAGCCGTTGAAATCGGATGGTGCAAAGGGCGGGCAGACCTTGCGAGCAGGTGAGAATCCCCAGTCAACACATGGCTCCAGACTATTAGTATTCCGAGCTTGTAAGGTTTTCCCATCAAAACCTTCTCCTCAAGCGACCCAGTAAAGTCCATAGAAGAGCAAGGCACGGATCAGACTGGCGTCAAACAGGAACGTCATCGAGCCCGTCCATGGAGCAGTTTGGTAATGTTTTATCGCTCTTTGACGATCGATAGATAGGATGATGACTGATGAATGATGAGTTGACTGAAGATAGACTGATTAGGTATTATCTGTGTGGGTGGACAACATTACAATTCACAATTAAATGTTTGGCTCAACACCTTAAGATGTTGTGGACATGCAGTGAAACATGTTAGGACATTGAACTCAAGCGCTGAAATGTCCTCATTACGACGACTGCATCGATGAGATCAGGATGGCGATAGAAGAAGAATCATAGGCATCGCCGAATTGCAAAGCTTTGCATGTGATTTGTGGCTGGAAGAAAAACCTGAAGAACTTATATCCTTCCAAGTCCTGGAAGGCTCATTTCACAAAATACTTCCATGCTGGTGTATTGTAATCCAAAAAATCTAATTAAAAAAACTGGTTGAGTGGCTTTTAAGTTTGATCATAGTCTCCGTTTTTCGACAAAAATAAATTTTACCAGAACCTGATTATCAACACGGCTAAGGAAAGTCTGACCGTATCTGAAACAGTACACTGACCGTGGCAGTTGACGGTCGTCTGATACCAGCTCGAGCCACCACCGTACGCCAGATTCTTGTTTCCTGTCGCCTACTTTAACTCTTATCACAACGTTACCCTACCAGACTCTCCATCCAGACGCAGCTCATGCTATTCCGCAGATGTGACTCACATCGTTAATTCCCTCGCTCGACTGTTCCAGCTTGATACGGATAGTTCTCCAAAGCCGAAAGCGGCAAATGTTATCCGTCGAAACAAAACGTATCATCTCCGCTGGTTCAACTCCGGTAAATAGGCGACGATCCTTTTAGGATTTCCAACGGAAATAACTTTATCGCTGGTATCGTCACATTCACGGGCCGACGAGTGACATGCTTTATACAGGTACAGACCAGAGTTGTTAAGTAATCATTGCTATGAGTAATGATTACTAATCGAATTACAATCTCGCTATGAGAAAATGTAATGACCATTACCCATTACAATTTCTCAAAAGTAATGGTAATGGCCATTACTTTTCCGATTACATGTAATGAGTAATCGAACCTGGCCATTACCCATTACAAATGATTGAAAAATGTAATGACCAAATTTCGATTACCGATTACAAAAAGTAATGGAGTAATTGTAATCGGATTACTTCGATTACTTCAAAGTAATTGGAGTAATCCGATTACTCAAAATTAATCAGATTACTCAAAATGAATCAAATTACTCGAAATTAATCAGATTACTCGAAATTAATCAGATTACAGAAGAGAAATTGGAGTAATCAGATAACGTAACGTTCAGCCATTCTCAGGAACTTCTTGCAGCAGTGGAGAAATGGGAACCCTCACAATCAGCAGCGGGGCCCACTTCGCCAAATCCCGTACAGTCTAGAGGACTCCAATACAGCTGGAATTGCTTGAGGGCCTCATGAGCAAGATTGACGACGTTCCCCGACTAGCTGATCAGCCGAGGAGCCCATGGCGCTAATTCCAACACCGTTGGTACTACGATGATGAAATCTGGTACACAGCCTCAGAGGAGTCCCTCAGCATGATTGGGCTGGCCAAAACATGTTCTGATCAGCTGAGGAGCCCATGGCGGTAATTTCAAAACTGTTGGTCGTATAACGCTGAAATTTGGTACACAGCCTCAGAGGAGTCCCCCAGCAAGAATGGCAGGGCCAAAACACGTTCTGATCAGCTGAGGAGCCTATGGGGGTAATTTCAATACCGTTGGTCGTGCGATGCTGAAATTTGGTACACAGCCTCGGAGGAGTCCCTGAGCAAGATTGGGTGGGCCAAAATAAGTTCTGATCAGCTGAGGAGCCCATGGGGGTAATTTCAATACCGTTGGTCGTGCGATGCTGAAATTTGGTACACAGCCTCAGAGGAGTCCCCCAGCAAGAATGGCAGGGCCAAAACACGTTCTGATCAGCTGAGGAGCCCATGGGGGTAATTTCAATACCGTTGGTCGTGCGATGCTGAAATTTGGTACACAGCCTCGGAGGAGTCCCTGAGCAAGATTGGGTGGAGTTCTGATCAGCTGAGGAGCCCATGGTGGTGAATCCAATGCCGTTAGTCGTATAACGCTGAAATTTGGTACACAGCCTCAGAGGAGTCCCCCAGCAAGATTGGCAGGGCCAAAACACGTTCTGATCAGCTGAGGAGCCCATGGGGGTAATTTCAATACCGTTGGTCGTACGATGCTGAAATTTGGTATGCTGCCTCAAAGATGATTAGCAAGACCAAAACTTTTCCTGATCAGCTGAGGATTCTGACCCTATCAGTCTTGCTGACGAGCTATTCCGAGGCTCCATATCAAATTTCAGCATCATACGACCAACGGTATTGGATTTATCGCCATGGGCTCCTCAGCTGATTGGAAGGTATTTTGGTCTTGCCATTCTTGCTGGGGGACTCCTCTGAGGCTGTGTACCAAATTTCAG
Source organism: Nesidiocoris tenuis (assembly GCA_036186465.1). NCBI lineage: Eukaryota > Metazoa > Arthropoda > Insecta > Hemiptera > Miridae > Nesidiocoris > Nesidiocoris tenuis. The sequence continues at coordinate 6,556,364 of AP028912.1, read as the reverse complement.
CATCATACGACCAACAGTATTGAAATTAGCGCCATGGGCTCCTCAGCTGATCAGGACGTATTTTGGTCTTGCCAGTCATGCTGAGGGACTCCTCTGAGGCTGTGTACCAAATTTCAGCATCATACGACCAACGGTATTGAAATTAGCGCTATGGGCTCCTCAGCTGATCAGGAGGTATTTTGGCCCAGCAAATCTTGCTGAGGGACTCCTCTGAGGCTGTGTACCAAATTTCAGCGTTTTACGACCAACGGTATTGAAATTAGCGCCATGGGCTCCTCAGCTGATCAGGACGTATTTTGGTCTTGCCAGTCATGCTGAGGGGCTCCTCTGAGGCTGTGTACCAAATTTCAGCATCATACGACCAACGGTATTGAAATTAGCGCCATGGGCTCCTCAGCTGATCAGGACGTATTTTGGTCTTGCCAGTCATGCTGAGGGGCTCCTCTGAGGCTGTGTACCAAATTTCAGCATCATACGACCAACGGTATTGAAATTAGCGCCATGGGCTCCTCAGCTGATCAGAAAGTATTTTGGCCCAGCCAATCTTGCTGAGAGGCTCGTCTGAGGCCGTGTACCAAATTTCAGCTTCGTGCGACCAGCGGTATGGGAAATGGCGAAATGGGCCCCTCTGCTGATCTCCTTGAGTCAATTCCTCTCCTATAATCCGATTAATTTGAAGTAATCTGATTACTCCAATTTCTTTTAAGTAATCGAAGTAATCCGATTACAATTACTCCATTACTTTTTGTAATTGGTAATCGAAATTTGGTCATTACATTTTCAAACACTTGTAATGGGTAATGGCCAGGTTCGATTACTCATTACAAGTAATCGGAAAAGTAATGGCCATTACCATTACATTGGAGAATTGTAATGGGTAATGGTCATTACATTTCTCCAAAGTAATGTGTAATTTGTAATGGGTAATCAGATTACTTTTTTCGCAACTCTGGTACAGACCATAATCGTCTGACTCCCTTCACAGTTTTCGTTCTAGAGCTATCGTACCGTTTGTTTCCAGCAATTTGGAAGGGTGTACAGGGCAAAGGAAAACTTTTTTGAAATTAGCACAAAGCAAGATGAGATTATCATTTTAGTTTGAATTAGTATACGCACATCAGAGGTAGACGCGATAAATACAGCACCGAAAATTGGAATGGCTGAATAGAAGAATTGGGCTTACTCTTGAGTAGCCCAGAATAACCGATAACAATGAATTTTTGCAGTAGGAGGAATTGAAACATACACTACCACTGTCACAATTTAATCTTTATTACTAGCTCTATTCATTCGGGAACACAATTCATCACGCAACCATTCACCATTGAGAGGCATCCTCGTCTTTCTGTCTTCTGAATATCCTCCGCGTAAGCCGGTTAAACGTTTCTCGTTAAACAAGATTTTCCGATTTGTCAAGATGGGTAGACATTAGAAGAATCTTCCTCTAAACTTCTGATTGACCGATTAATACATCAGTCAAAACTGGAGGAAATCAATCGTATTGAATAATGGGAGTTCATCTTGGAAACTTTCTCTAACCTCTGCTGCGTAGATTAAAAGAAACTGTTTTCAGGAACAATTCTAAACAGGACATCCTTCTGATCTACAAAATATGAAGCGTCTCATTTGTGCATTCAAGACATTAGAGAGCAAAATATTCTGGAAATTCTAACTGCTCATTCCAATGTCTTCTGTGAACAAAAAATGCCGTTAATAAAAAATCAAGAATCTGCGAGCTACAGTGCCTAAATGAGGTGCATAACCTTCCCATAAATGCACCGATAAGCATTTTGGACCTGGGAGATTAACTTTTTCCATCTTTGCGACGAATATTAACTCAGATTATGATAGACACATCGACCAGCATAATATCTCACACCGTCTCTCCTGCCATATCATCATTCCAAGGCGGTCGTATGCTTAATATTTCAATATGCCGACATTCGTCCATTAGGCTTCAGTCTGGGGGTCACGTATGCGGCTTCCGAGATCCCGAGGCAAACATCGAAGGGCCACAAATGTAACATCATGAGCCAACCAAGACCCGTCGATCAAGTTTCCCTTTCGGCCTGAAATGATAAATGTTTGGGCCGTGACCATTAATACGACCCTTTCCGACTGCTTCTTCTACTTGGCCTGAGAGAAGCCTTCGCTTAAATCTCTCCGTCTTCCTGTAACTTTAGCAGTAGTCAGGCCATCTCCTGGCCCGGCGAACTTGACCGCCATGGGAAGCATCTCAGGAGCAGTCCGACTTGAGCCACACAACCGCCAACAACTGGAAAAGTTTTCTACACCTTCCAGTTAAACTTGGCTCCTTCCTGCTCGCACATTCGCCCTTGTTTCATGACCGGTCTTTACTAAAACTCTCCGACACAGGCCATACACATCCGCATCGCAAGCCATAATCGCAACAGCGGGAGTTTCCCCATTTTTGGAGAAAAGAAAAAACAAGAGGGCGAGGCGATAATACATTTCTCCTTTCTCATATTATAGCCTGCCCATGCTGTGAAACCATTTTACCTCTGAGGTGATAATATACTGTATTTTTCTTTTCAATTTTCACGTATATAATACATAATATTCTTGATTCACGAAAGTGAAACTCTTACCACTTGCTGATCAATGATGTCAAAGAAGAACACGCCCTTGGTACGCCCAGTATCGGGATCGTTTCCAAAAAGTTTCAGTAGGTATTCATGCCAGCAATTCTCTTCGTCGCGCAGGATCAATAGTCATCTACACTTCCTAGTACTCGAATCCCCCACTAGTCAATGTGTAAGTGGCAAACAAAAATTTTAAGCAGCAGTAATTTAGGTAAAATCCTAACCATCAACCTACTAAGTATTTTTAACCCAACCGAATAATAAAATATTGTTGGAATGTTGGGCACAAGAATCGAGCATTCAGGGCATCAATCGTAGGTGGTAGAAGGCCATTCAACATTTGGGACCTCAATCTTGCATGAGCCTTGGAAAACCCTCAAGCGAACACGAGAGGCTCACTTTCACGTGCAAGTAGATGATGATCTTAGGTGAGAATGAGCCGGTTACTGAGAAGAGAAATCCATCTGAGCACCGAAGGGGTAAGTTCCGTGTCGGAGGAGCATAAATACGTCAGGTGTTTCTCTTCAAAAATAAGTTTCGCAGCTGTTTCCCTCGTAGCGTGGAAAACCTACACGATAAACTCGAGGATTCGCCCCTTTGCTTAATGATACTCGTTCGTTCGCTGAATCGCCGCAACAGCCGGGCAGCGGGTATTTCACCTTCTGGAGATTCTCAGCAGCAATGGCGTCGATAACACCGAGTGAAGGAACGTAAGACATTTTTCTCCGGATTCGTGAAAGATCTGTTTCCTGCTGTTGTTGCTGAGAACGAGTTTGTCTAAATTACACCCTCGGTCAGATACGTTTGAATCGAAATGCATTATTATTTGAAACACTCTCTAGATACCCCATAGGCATCCTGGAGCAGGCAGCAAAAACCCAAAACGAGCAATCAGGTATTCTCTGGAGCCACCGGAACAAAAGCAGCATAAATGTGCCATCCACGGCATCTTTGGCGAGAAGCAGCAAGGCGTGCTCTCAAGTAGCAAGCAACATTATTGGTTACACAGCAGCAAACAGAATGTAAATGTAACACAAAAGCAGCAGGCAATCGCTGCAACACTCGACAGAATCAGAACGAGCTGCAAACACGTTCAGCCTTTGACGAATAAATCAATGGGCAAAATCTGAACTTCAAAACGGGATAATAATTCTATTACAGCTCCCTTTGATTCACTTTGTAAATACTCCAACTCAAAGTTTCAAACCGATGCACCTACATGACGTGAAGTCAAGGCAGGACGAAGAAGAGCGCAAAATAAAGAGGGTTGAAAGGAAAAAGAATAATGATGAGGTACTAGCAGGAGGATTCTACATAACAACCGAGGCGAACTGAGCAGGACGAAGAATGGTGGAAGGAGAGAGGGGATGGAAACAACAGGAGATGACGGATGAGAAACTCAGCCTGTGAAAGAGATGAGGGCCAGCACTAAACGTCAAGTGAAAAACGCCTCTCACTCTCCACTCCTTGAGAAGAACAGCAGAGTTTTTTACTCCTTTACAACTATCAGTGGAGGCTTAATGCGCATAATGGAACCATTTACAGCCCCAAGTCCCCCCGACCCGACCCCATGGGCAGACAATTCGCAGCTTTTCTCAAACCTCTCAGTTTCGACTGAAATGGAAAGAAAGGTGAGTTGTTGGGCAGAGAGCTGAGCAACGTCCGGCGGGCAAATGGAAAAAAATGAAGAATCCAGAAACTTTTCTTCTTATCCCTTGAATTATCTATCCCGAAGTTTTTTACTGCCTCAATAATATTTTTAAAGCGGGACCACTTTTTCAAGGCCTGCCAAATGTTGAAGGAAAATAACCACGGAAAATTGTGGCAAAGCCCCTCGTCAGTGCAGGCAGGCATGATGAAAGTGGTTGTTGTGGATCTTAAGTCTTATCTAAGCAGCCAGTGCAAAGCATTGGGCAGAACGTAGATTTGTAAGGGCCGCATTCGAAGTTTCAATGCAAGGTCAAACATAGCATTAAAGGTCGAGCCATCAAGAGTTGAAATGGATTGCCGTTGTTCCAAGTTTCATCAAGCATGTAAGCTTGGGATTGCAAGGACTTAACGAAAGCTCCGGCATCAGATATTGATCCAACTCTGGCATAAATAGATGGTATGTATTAGAAGAGGGTTTGTGCTACGAGCTGCTCTTCATCTTCAACGGTTCTTCAAATGTTTTCTTGATTAAGTCAAGAAATAATCTATATACCTTATCATTTATTGTAATAAAAATTATGGACGCACTATGATATCATGCCTATAAGGAGAATCCCCTCCAAAAATACGAATTTCATAACTCTGACTTTCATGACTCTGAAAGTGCGGTCCATACATTTGAAACCATCAAAAATAATAACTATTCAGCATTGAGAAAAAAATTAGGGCTCAAAAGTTTCCAGTAATTTTTAGTAATCCCCTCAAGTTGGGAAGGCGATTTATGCCTCTACGCAGATTCAGCAGTAAATCGTTGAAGTTAACAATGGGAACGAATGTCAGCCATTAACATTTGGAGATTATAACTCCTCGGGGGATTGAATTTCGAAGGTTATTCATCTCGTATTCTTGCTTTGGAGAAAAAAGAGGGGATGCAAAGGTCACGAAATCATGATACAGCGGTAAAACTTTACAGCTGCACATAAACTCATCGCGGTAAACTAAAAGGGGTGCAGGACCGGGTGGACGACACCCCAGTCTTATAACTCGAAGCTAATTTTGACGCTAATGGTTAAAAAAAATTGTCAGATGATACGATTTTTTGACAATCTCAGAAAAATTGAGCAACTTGCACTGTACCCACAGACAATCTCAAAGACACGATTTCAGCTCTAGGGGTAACATCGATCCACGAAGACCAAGCGGAACAGGTAAAAACAAAGATTGAATATAGGAGGGAAATCCAGGAGAAAAAAGAAGACAGAGTGCGGGTCGGTGAAATGCACACCCCGTAGAGCCGGGCCCGCAAGACAAAATAAATTGTGCAGGGAACGTCCTTCGGAGTTCTAATATTAACAAGGTCCTGATTTATATGGCAAACGGAAGCTTCTTTTCTTGCGAGTCCTTCTAAGGTTGCACCCGTTGGTAGATTCGCCAAGTGAGGCCGTCGCAAAAGCAAACTGAAACTTCCGTCATTCGAGACGAATCCGACAGAGATAAATCTGAATCGGGTTTGTCACACTCTGCGATACGTGAATCCAGTTGATAAAAATACCGAACTTATAAGTCCGACTAAGGTTGAAATAAAGTCGTTTCGAAATTTATTTCTGCCAATAAAATTCAATTTACAAGGTAAGTACCTGCTTCCTACTTGAGAACTATTTCAACTTCGTTTTGTGTTTGTAAACTTCCAATTCACTTATGGCATCCCAAAGTAATGAATACATGATTGAATCTATCCATCAAGCTGTTTCGAGGGTTCGTGTATGGCCTTGACTGACCTTATTTTTTCATCAATGATTCCATCGCTGAATGATCACTCCACTAGATCAGGTAAGCGGTTGAAATATGCGCGCCTGCGAATGAACTCGCCGTATTTCCCTATATTTCCCTCCGGTGCGGTAATAGTTGTTAACAGTTCGCCCGGCGAAGGGTCGAGATGCAAATTGGGCAGACGGACGAGACAGACGGAACTGAATTCGCAGGAGGAACAGCGACAGAGAGAGAGTCGAACAAATTGGAAGGGGAGGCATCTAAACCGCTATGGGTGCATGGACAGTTGGTTGGTATGGTGGGGGGCCGATGGGAGCGATGTAGTAGATGGTCGAAAGGGGCATAACGGCTGCAGAAACACGTAGCTGGGTTGCGAAAAGGCGACCGGTGGCTTGGGGACCCCATACCTAGTGCTGATGAACAAACGTGATCAATGGGGGTGGCTCATTCACAGGGAACAATCTCAATTTCCTCTCCAGATCCGACCTCTTCAACTGACAATCCCCAAAGGCAGAGGTTGTAATTCATTAGTACGGCGAAATTTATAAGCCGGCAAGGGCGATGAAATAGGCGAAAGCCCTGGAATCCGATTTGAAAAGAAATTCGTTCTCGGGCTGACACCGCGCGATATGAAAAAACTTGGCTACCTCGAATACGTGGGACTCATCGGTGTAAATCTCCGGTATCATCAATTTTCAAAAACAACGGTAAATCGACGAAGTCACAAATGAGACAGCGATGAGTAACAGTTTAGATTGCGTCTGCAAATCCGGAAACCAAGATCAGTCGGTATGGAGTGGCGAAACATCGAATTCTGCCAGGATTTCGGAGCTGATGGGATTCTCCATACAACCACGAGCTCTGATTTTCAGGAAACAACTGAGTAGCAAAACTGCACCTGAGTAATCATTCTTACCCTTTCACCAGCGTTCACTATATCATTTTTAGCAACGATGGCCATCTCGAAAAGCTTGTAAGGCTTCCCAACGTGGAGGCTGTTGATTCCGAGCAGGAACTTGCCAACCTCTCACACTTCAGTATCCGTTCGACTGAAAAATGCACGACGACGCCTCCAGTTCGAGGCGGAAAGGGCATCAGCAGAAGCAAGAAAAGCCGTCGCTATGTCCAAGATCCGAGAGACAAGTTCCGCTTTTCCCTCTCTCTCACACTCGCCGCACCTTTCGCGCTCCATCTCTCTCGACTGTCTCTTCAATTTTTCAATACTCCTTGGCGAAGAGAGACTTCCAATTTCTACCACCTCCAAGGGGCCAAAGGTTGATTCGAGTCTGACCCTGGCAATTCTCTTAGTTCCCCTCATCTGGGTTTGTTAAATATTTACGGCTTAGGGAATCTTGTAAAACGTCTGCCCTCAGTGCTACGTCAGCCCTGGGGCTCGACGGTCTGTCATTTATGCTGCCAAGCCGCAAGAATCCCCGAGTTCTCAAGTAATGATATCCAAGGGTGGAGTTGAGTAATAATCCATAATTTTCAGGCCCACTCGGCAACGTGAAATGACAGTTCATTCGGAAAATCGTGAACTTTTTATCGTGAAAATCGACGTAGGCTGGTGGCGTTGTGTTCTAACAATTTTTGCAGGCTGAAAAACCAGTTCCTTGTTTAAGAGAGAGGATTACGTTTTACATTGATGGTGCTGTAGAACTGGTTGATTGAGTTATTTGATAGCTGGAGCTAGCAATCGAGTTATCGCCGTTGTCCCTAACAGGTTCCCTGATAGAAGTTAACTTGGTGAAAACGATCACTCAAATATGCAATTCTAGGACATCAAGTATTTGGAGTCACGATCAGAATCACGATAGAAATCAAATTCACTGAATTGAGTGTCTGCACTCAGCAGGGTATCAGTAACAAGAAGAGAGTAGGTATTATTAGGCCATTCACAAATAATCCTGATAATTCGAAATCCTGCCGACTTACCTGAAACTATAACAATGTCGGATTTAATTTTCAACTCCTATACAACCATTGCTCAAATTGAATTTGCAAAAACTACAGTAGACGTAAAAGTAGGTTACTTTGGTCCACTTTTTGCAAAAATTTTAGAAATCACCTTCTTATCCACCCATGGAACGTGAAAATTCGTAATGGGATGACATATTCTCACTATTTGGGACCTGGCAAATCGATTCATGACCTCAAAAAATTTCTATCTGCTCTCCATATATTTAATTTTTTTTGTTGAAGTTTGGACCAATGTTTCCTATTTGGGTAGGATACTTTGAGCCAGTCCCAAAGTTGACTTGAAAATGGCTTGTTTTTTCATTTGGGTCAAAGTTAAACATTCTGCCCTCTTGGTTTATTCCAGGAGCAACGGGAATTTTTTTTTTTTTTAATTGAAAATGCCCTTGATCTGTCTTCTTTAGATGGCCATTTCCATGACTTGATACTTTGGTCCATCGTGCTGACTTTGGCGCCCTAGCCGTCAAAGGAAATCATTTTTCCAGGGAAGAGTTCCCCGTCATAAATAACAGCGCAAAAGGCACCAGTTTTCTTTTCCACAGGTTAAGTGAAGGCTGGTTTGTGTCAGTTTCGTTTGACCAAAGTATGCAGCCTTCCTGGTACAAAGATACCTTCCGTCGGTAATTTGCAAAAAATGATCACTAAAACAGTCCAAATGTAAAAAAATGGTAATGAATCGTCATCTACATTAAATTTTGAACACTACGTGGTGGGTACTTTCCTTCCCGGACCACCTCCAACAGGTGGAACAGTGAAAGTGTGGTAAAGAAAATTATCGCAAAAATCACCTGATTGTTATCAGGAATTATTATCAGTAGCTGGTGATGAGGTTCAGGTTGTTGCGCTTGCCTGTTTCATTGCCTAGGTTGTTCCCATGAACCCTAATTTTTTCGAAGCCTCTCCAGCTCATCTACACTGATGACATCATGGTGGAAGTTTTTCGGTTTTTGGACCAAAGTAACCAGTCAAGGACCAAAGAAGAACTAGTTACGTTACTAGACGTTACTGAAGAGCTAGAAACGTTACACCAAGTTATGCAGTGCGAATTTCAGTTGAATCGATGATTTTGGCTAACATTTGATGGAAGACTCGAGCCAGCAGTAATAATTCATGTTTGCCAATATTTCGCGGATCATCAACCTCAGAAGCTCGAAGAGGATCTACGATTACGAATCGCATTCCTCGACCGAGTTCCCTCGACAATCCATAATCCAAGCCATCTTTCGGTAGCACCTCGGAAAATAGCCGCAGCGATATCGAAATTTCCTGTTATCGCCCTTACGATTTTTCCATACGTCAACCCTTCGCGAGTTTTTCCGACCGTGACTTCGGATTTTGGGTTTTCCGTCGCCGTAAAGGATCGCACCGTCATCACAGGGCTCGTTGGCCGTAATTCATTCCCATATCCACAATCTCAGGCCACTCTCGAAGTACTGCCTCGAGAATATCAAATCCTCAAGTCACCGGTGGATTCACATTCGGGTAAGCTCATCCGAAAATGGGGATCGTGGGGAAAATGATTCAGTAATGTGACTATATGTGCTAGTAAGATGGATTAGTAAGCTAGATTTTTCTTCTATCTATCAAGTTTTCACCGAATAGATAAGCACATATGGTCCAAACATACAGAAGTGAGATCGAGTGTCTACCCTCCAGCAGAACCTGAACCTGGTACCTCCTCTTCACTGGTCAGAGCCTAAACCATTCGGAAACAGAGAGCCTGGACAGTCCGGAAATGCAATCGCCTTTGGGAAACCATGGTTTCCCAAAGTGGTGCACCAGATATGTTGAGAGGCTCTTTTGCAAATAGAAGATAGTAAAATTTACTATTCAATAGCAGGCCATTAAATAGTATTGTCTTTTATTGCTATTCAATGGCAATAGAAGACAGTAAAATTTACCATTTAATATCATGCTATTTAATAGAATTGTCTTTTATAGCTATTTGATAGCAATAAGAGACAGGAAGTGGTTGTTTCTCAGACTCGCTGTTCTTAAAGTGTTGGGCAGGGTAGCAGAAGGCGAAAGGTTCGAGTCCTGCTAAAGATATGTTTGCCATTTCCAGCCTTATCTTGTTTATGTTTAATGTTCCTTATACAAAATCAAAAAGGAAGGAGTAAAGTTCAGAAAAGAGATATCGTACATGAATAGCAGCTTCATTTTTTCGTAAATGCATGCTGTCTCTTTCGATAAACCAAATTTCATACTCGTGGTTTCAAAATCAACGCGAATTTATCGGATCCGTCTAAGTGTGAATCGTTCACCCTGAGGTAACCCAAAGACGAATGACAGCCAACATGTCAACATTCCATTTTTTCATGGCTCCTCTTATCGAACCATTTATTGTGTCTCTCACAGAAAAATCGTCTCCTCCTTTCTATACCCATTTTCCTCGCAGCGTCTGCCACAGATGCTCCGTACCATCATTCTCATTCAAGACTCGCATCGCATTCATTTCCAACGATCCATTCACGTTTCCCATAGCGATCTTCACTATCTCTTTTGCTCCATTTCAGCCAGAGACTACTCTCTCGAAGAGGGCAAATAATCTTACGGCAACAGTAAGGCGGTTTATCGGAATGTGACCCCGCGAGCCAGGAGTCCAAAAGAAGATGACAAGTTTATCTGTCTGATGACAAGATAATACAGAATATGTCAACGACACTACCCTCAAATATATCGAACAGATATTTTTATATATGATCCAGCACAATCGAATATTTCGCTTCGAAGACAACTCGACTGACACGAGCAACGCTCACACCCTTTAAACACAAGCAGTGCTCAATTCGATGATTACAACAGCATAGGTACATACAAAATCTAAAATCTACTTCAGAAATGCAGAAAATTTAGAAAAAAATTACTAACGTCGATTTGGCAACACTTACTGACAATGAGAGTAGAAGATGTCGTCTTACCTGTAACAAAAGGAAACCAACTATTACAAGGTGTGACTAAAAACGGACATAGGAGCAGCATACGCTCGTGTTTGGGAAATTTATTAAGCCGATGCCAGAAACCAACTTAAAAAAGCATCTTACCAACAATTTGGAAGGCACATGCATAGCATCGTTTGAATAATTCATGGAAAAATTAGCATCGAGTTTTCAAGTTGGTTTTTTAGGAAGAATGAATGATTGAATTGATTGATGAAGCATTTGATAAACATTCCAAAAGAGGCTCCAGTTGCAAGCGAGTACTTTCATGCAAAATTATCGATGGAAAAGAGAACGAAATTCAATACCAATAACAGGCCACGATTTGCATAGAAAATTCATCGATAACGTGTTACAATCGTTGGTCTTTCGCTGAAACCATTTGCCGTTCCAGACGACATAGTTTGAAACAAGGAAGAACTTTTCGTTTTTTAAAAAGCCAAAATAAATGGCGAATGCCCAGGTGTGCAAATGGCGGTAAATCAGCCGCGGGGAAAACAGCGGCGGGATAACTTTTTAAAATGCGGTTTTCACGGGAAAATCACCTCGACACCCTCACGTCACATGCAACTCTTTGCTAGAAATGAAACAGGCTGTTTTGAGAACAAATGAGCCGAACTGGTCTGGATTGATGGTTGGGTTCAAGGGACGGTAGGGGGGTCGAGGATCTGTTTCTCGCAAACGGAGGGACAACCAACCGCTCTCCGGTCCAAAGAATCGAACCATTAGTCAAAACATTCCTACACTCCACTCAGACAGGAAGGGAACCTCTGTTAGCCTCCCGTCTGGTTGGCAGCAGAACCAACGAAGACCCCGACCCCCTGTGCACCTATCGCTATTAATCTTGTTGTTCCATCTCGTATCCTCTTTCCTGTCCAATCTGGGACCGATCGCATTCACCTTCTGTTCCGTAAAGTTGGCCACCACAGATGAGCCTTACACCAGTAAACTTTCGTGATTGAAAAAACCAGCCACCTGGGCACGCAAGGTGATTTGCAACAAACTGTGGAGCCGAAAAACCATTTGTGATCGAAATAAGCCTAATCAGCCTGGGTGCCTGCGGTTGACGAAAATTTTCAAATAGCTCTCCAGAGTCGCCCTACCCACAGGCCAGTGCAAAGGGAGGGGCCAGGGCCCCTTAAAATTTTCTGGAATAACTTCACATAAGTACTACAAGCATTATATATTTTTCATGATCAATTGCACAATGAAACCGAAATTCAAACTCATAATCAAACTCGCAATGTAACACAAACACAAACTCATAGTCAAACTCACAATAAAACCAAATCTCAAACTCATAATCAAACACACAATGGAACAGGAGGCTAAACTCATAATCAACTCGCAGACAATCTCACAATGAAACAGAAAATCAAACTCATAATCGAAGTCAAACTCACAATGACACAAAAACTCAAACTCATTATCGAAATCGAAGTCAAACTCACAATGAAACAGAAACTCTAACTCATAATCGAAGTCAAACTCACAATGAAACAGAAACTCAAACTCATAATCAAAGTCAAACTCACAATGAAACAGAGACTCAAACTCATACTCGAAATCGAAGTCAAACTCACAATGAAACAGAAACTCAAACTCATTATCGAAATCGAAGTCAAACTCACAATGAAACAGAAACTCAAACTCATAATCGAAGTCAAACTCACAATGAAAGAGAAACTCAAACTCATAATCGAAAACGAAGTCAAACTCACAGTGAAACAGAAACTCAAACTCATAATCGAAATCGAAGTCAAACTCACAATGAAACAGAAACTCAAACTCATCATTGAACTCGAAGTCAAACTCACAATGAAACAGAAACTCAAACTCATAATCAATCTCGAAGTCAAACTCTCGATGAAACAAAAACTCAAACTCATAATCGAAATCGAAGTCAATCTCACAATGAAACAGAAACTCAAACTCATCATTGAACTCGAAGTCAAACTCACAATGAAACAGAAACTCAAACTCATAATCGAAATCGAAGTCAAACTCACGATGAAACAAAAACTCAAACTCATAATCGAAATCGAAGTCAATCTCACAATGAAACAGAAACTCAAACTCATCATTGAACTCGAAGTCAAACTCACAATGAAACAGAAACTCAAACTCATAGTCGGAATCGAAGTCAAACTCACAATGAAACCGAAACTCAAACTCATAATCAGTCTCGAAGTCAAACTCACGATGAAACAAAAACTCAAACTCATAATCGAAATCGAAGTCAATCTCACAATGAAACAGAAACTCAAACTCATCATTGAACTCGAAGTCAAACTCACAATGAAACAGAAACTCAAACTCATAATCGAAATCGAAGTCAATTTCACAATGAAACAATGAGTTTCTGTTTCATTGAGAGTTTGACTTCAAGTTTGAGTTTCTGTTCCATTGTGAGTTTCACTTCGAGTTTGCCTATACGTTTGGCTATCTGTTTCTTTGTGAGTTTGACTTCGATTTTGATTATGAGTTTGAAGTTCGGTTTGATTGTGAGTTTGACTTCAAGATTGATTATGAGTTTGAGTTTTTGTTTCATTGTGAGTTTGACCTCGAGATTGATTATGAGTTTGAGTTTTTGTTTCATCGTGAGTTTCACTTCGATTTCGATTAGGAGTTAGTTTCCTTATGAGTTAGATTGAAGTCGACAATCAAGAGCTTAAGTATCTGTTTCATTGTGAGTTTCACTTCGAGATTAATAATGAGTTTGAGTTTCTGTTTCATTGTGAGATTGACTTCGATTTCGATTATGAGTTTGAGTTTTTGTTTCATCGAGAGTTTGACTTCGAGATTGATTATGAGTTTGAGTTTCTGTTTCTTTGTGAGTTTCACTTCGATTTCGATTATGAGTTTGAAGTTCGGTTTGATTGTGAGTTTGACTTCGAGTTTGGTTATCAGTTTGAGCTTCGGTTTCATTGTGAGTTTGACTACGAGATTGATTATGAGTTTGGGTTTTTGTTTCATTGTGAGTTTGACTTCAAGATTGATCATAAGTTTGACTTCAAGTTTGATTATGAGTTTGAGTTTTTGTTTCATTGTGAGTCTGACTTCGAGATTGATTATGAGTTTGGGTTTTTGTTTCATCGTGAGTTCGACTTCGAGTTTAATTATCAGTTTGAGTTTCGGCTGCATTGTGAGTTTTCAAAAACGATCATTCTTCGTAAAACATGGCAATACCGCCAAATGGCGAACATCAGGACATTTCGCTTCCTGGTCGTTCCTAAGGCAGGATCAAGGACTTCTCTCCCACAAACAGGACTGTCCTGATAAAACCAGGACGCAACCCGCCGCTGTACGTTTGAACGTAATCAGATAAGAAAAGAAGTGCCTCTCAGCGAAGGTAACTCAGGATGGTTTCCAGACTGCAAATGACGGAACGCAGAGGTGGGAGAAGTATCATCAAAGCGACACTCTGCTTCTCATTATTTTTAATTATAAGCCGTACGGGTATCGAAAATGAGGCCGTTCCTGACATCGTTTTACAGCCTAAACACAACGAATTTTCACAACGAAATGATATTAGATAGCAGGAACGAAAATTGCGGTACCCAACGGAGTACGTAGACAACGTATAGTATATGCTTATTATATGTCTTAGGTAATTATATTCGCCACTGGAACAGACCCGTTATTATTTATGTCCTCAGAAGGTCCTGCACGGTGACAGGCCTTTTCTGAAAAGGTGATATTGATAGGAGACTTGCTGCTCGGGTCCCAAAAATTCCAGGGCTTTCGCTGGGGTTCGAACTCGCGAATCTTCTTACATACTTTTGCTAAGCCTCGCAGCGATTTATGGGAAGATTCTTTTTACTTCTACGAGTAAGCCTTTCAAATCCAACCTCGAAAGCTCAGGGCGCCCTTGCTATTCGGAAGTTCTGATCATAATGTACAGTCTTGTTCAATCGACAGCTCGAATGGATTTATAGTGCACCCAATCGTATCGTAACCAAAATCCGTATTCATGGATCGACTTTGATCGAGATTTAGGTTATACTCAGATGAAATAATAGGACGCCTACGTTCCCGTGGGGAAGAGCGAGTGGAATATATCAGCTCATCGTCCTCCCACAGGTCTGCGTATGGTCGAACTTCGCCAGTTCGAATGTACCAAAACGACGGATGGGGTTGGTGGCTCTTCCTTACAGCGTTGGCTAAAGGAGGCGGTAGGGGGATTTTCCTCTCAGGAAGTTATAAATATTGCGGAATGGGCTAAGTTGGGCGAGCGTCAGCGGTTGTAACTAGGTCCTTGCCAAGCCAAGCCACGACAAGGGTGATAATGGGTTACCATGCCGTGCCACGGAGCACTGAACACACTAAGTAATCTCGTGACGTAGGAAGGGGGAAGACAATGAATTTCTAAGCTGAGGAAACCTTCTGGGGTTTGTATTTTAAATCAAGTTATGCCGTTAAATAGTTTTTACTTGTTGCTGCTCGGATCGAAGGCGTCGTGTCCTGGAAAAACTATCTATATCGGTAGCTGCATCCGAATTTTGATCTCTCTATAGCTGAAAAAGTGTTTGATTGAAGTTTTGATTTGAGTATCGGTGAGCGAAAGCGATACGACGAAAATTTATACGAAGTAAATGAATTATAGGGAAATTATGGGTACATGCACTGAGATGGAAGATTTCTTCTTCTTCATCACCACCACGACTACCACCAACACCTCTACCACCACCTCCACCACGACTACTTCCACCATCACCACTACCACCAACATCACATCCACCACCACCACCAGTGTTTCAAATCTTCGCCATTGAGTTTTGATACTTCTGGTGGTGAAGTCCCGCCCCATTCTAGACGGCCACTTCCTGCACGCCTTATCTTAGTATTTACTTTGGCTTTATTAAGAATGCATTTCATTCATAGTCGTTTTGAATTGATCTAATTTTTAATGCATTGTTTTGTACAGGATTCGTAATCAATTCGAATGAACTGGGCCTGAAACATGTTTTCATTCAATATCCCATTACAGCTTTGATAAGATCTTCCCACAGCTTAAGCTGCACATTAAATAAATGCGGCATGATTTATGTTAGCAAACCACAATAGCAATTATTCAAGGGAACAAATACTTGTACAGGTTTTGCAAATATGAGGGAGCTCCAGATTGTAATTGCCACTGATTCGAGCAAATACCTGTAGCCAACAAAATCCACTAAGCTCCTAGTGGGGATCGTTAGCGAAGGCGTCGACACAATATCTCCCCTCCTTCTCCCCCACGTCTTCGGCCGAGTAATTCCAACTTCTGTCCTTCTTCCACGTACGATATTCTTCCACAGTTGAATCAACTCGCTCATCGCCGGCAACCCTCTGTTTGCCAAGGTAAGCGACAACCCTGCTCGAATTTTCCAAGTGTACATTCTCTAGTTTCACTTTGCCGAGGGTACGTGAGCGTATACGTCCATAGTGCCGACCCTATATGTGACCGCAGAGAGAAATGAAAGCCTCGTCTCAGTTCCCCCGTTCTCCCCAACGGCTCGTTTACAATCTTTTAAGCAAGTACGTAATCAACTTTGCTCAGCTCTCGCCTCTGAATCGCGCCTTTCCAAGAACCTCCTTGAACCCTCGTTCAACACTTCACCCCAGAAAGTGAAAAGACAAGAACTTTTCAAGAAGTCGCATTGCTGCGGTGCGCGACCAAAACAAAAATTTCTTCTCAACGTTGAGAAAAAAAGGGAAATTTTGGAAAATGAGGAGCATGCATGAAAAACGAAATCCATTTTTTCCGCCAGAATGGTGCTGGTTAGGATGCGAAAATGATGTAGTGATGGTCTACAACGAAAAAACAACGTTTTTCCTGGTGAAAAACGCTAATGAAAAGGGCCCTTTTGAATGTGGCGGGTGAGCCGTATGACGTCACTGTGCGGACGTGACTGCACGTAGTTTCTTAACGTAACGGCAAAAAAATCCGTTATCGCCGCCCTATCACTATCACAACACACATGAAAGATGTGTAACCTTGCGGCTGGCCATTTTCCCGCTCGACTTCAAATCTGCGATATTCACTAAGCCTCCCTCCTCTTTTAATTACCTCTTTTCCGAACCGTCATCCACCATAACACCATTTTTGAAGCCTAACAAGGAATATTATGGCGAAAAAACAGTTTATTTTTTTTCATGCATGTTCCTCATTGTGCGATTCTCAGCGTTGGCCCAATTTTCTCTTATTCAACTTGATGTTATAAAATGCAAATGCCTTAAGAGCATAGGAGATTCAGGAGTTTGTAATTACTCCAAAGTTTAGGGGACGTATGGCGATTTAACTGAGTCAAAGTCTAAAACCTGAAAAAATCCTCAAAGCGAAAAAGTCTACTTTTTCATGGGCTAACGAAAAATGTGGGCAAAATTTGTAGCGAATAAATCGACGTTTTGGAGGAAGACAATCTCAAGTGTGAACACGTCAAGTCGATTGTATATCAATACCTTAAAGCACAAAGGGCATGTGTAAAAAAATAGCATATGAGAAAAATGCAAAATTAGTTTCTGATCAATTTACAAAAATAAAGATTTCTCCCATAATTTTCAATTCTATAAAAAATTCGCTGAATAAAAAATGTTTGTCTGGGAAATATCTACAACCTCGTTTAACCAGAAGTTTGGTAGCACTTAAACGCTCTTTAAATATTTGTCGTTTTTCTATTATATCGTTTTTTGGCCCCAAAAATAGATAAAAGGATCATGATTCTTGGAGCGATTTCTTGGTCCTGATGAGTAGGTAGATCCTTTCGGTACAAAAATCTCAAAATTGATATTTTGGGACATACGCTCTTTGCGCTTTAAGGTATCGATGTATAAATATTATTGTATGTATAATCTCAACATCCTTCTCAGAGAATAGAGATAGGTTAACATAATCCCTATTCCGACTTCCAAGCTCGGCTAGTCTATCATAAAAGCGTATTATTTTACCAAGGATTTCCAAAGCTCGGGCCCTTTTACAGTCATCGTTTAAAAGACGTCCGCAGAATACCAACTGAGGAGGAGCCCTTCGCGTAAATCATTTACAGGATGAATTTAGGGGTGATTCTCAAACTACGGGCAATAATCAAGTCCGGGCATGGTTTATGGCTACCAAAGCTAGTTATCCCAAACTTCTTTGTCTCAAATCAAAGAAGAGACTCTCATCTTGAAGAAACAATTGTTGAATTAGGTCACATTACAATAATTATGTACATTTTAGGCATGCTAAGTGACAAAATGTAATTACCGTGGCTGTCCCAAAATTTGATTTTGGATTTCAAAGTTGTCCTTTGGCATTCTAATGCCAATGTTCAGGGAGGAGAAAAAAATTTTGTTCAAGTAGATGAGTGGAATGATCAGAAATCATGAGAAAGTCTCCAATTAACCAAATCTGGGAGTGTAGAGGGGTCAACAATGTTTGTCCCAAAAAAAGAAGTAATTACCGTGCAAAATAATCAAATGGGATATTTTGACACGGAAAGTGGGATATTACGAACCCATCTTGTAACTTGTGTAAGGTGGCAACCCTGCTTGAGCTCACGATACCTGCTCCAGACCGGCTTCTTTCAGTTTAGAAGATACAGCCCACATCAAAGGATCTCAGTCACTCGAGTGACTTTTCTCTTGTAATTACCATGGCATGTTATAACTTCCACAATTTTCAAAATATTACTTCTTCTCTTTTATTATGTTGAAGAGCTTGAACAGCTGTTTAGAGCGTGTATTTATAATTTATTCTAGGATTAATTAGAATCTAGTTATTTCATTTGAAAGTTGCAAATGTAATTCACGTGCTCAGAAATGTGTAATTCATGTGGAATAAATATATATAATAATAAATATATAATAAACTTAGGTACTGTCAATCGCAACCTCGATTTTCGAGGTCCCAATTTCAAGGCTGCTCAATTGCTACCTTAAAATTGGAACCTCGAAAATCGTGGTTGCAATTGACAGTACCTAGATTTCTGTGCTCGTCTCCATACCATCCGAGTTTCATGGTAACGGAATGTTTGTTTTTTCGAAATTGACCAATGAAATGTGCAAAGGAAGTGCTGGCGCATCGAGCGGCCCTTAAGCATAGGAAGTGTTGTGAATACGGGCCTAAGTGTAATCAACAAGGAGCTACGAGTAATCACCATGTCAGTATTGGTAATTACCGTGTGCCCTAAATTCGAAATTTTGAAATTTTGAGCTTAAAAATGGAGTTTGATTTGTGTCGGGTGCATTTTCTCAACCTTAGATGGGTTAAAAATCGCCACAAATTTTTGTGACGTCCTCAGACAAGATGCATTTTTGAAAACTTTGCCCACTGAAAATGGCCCGTAGTTTGAGAATCACCCTTAGGCGAGTGTACGATGGGTTAGAAATGTCAAACCTCTTCAGGACCACCTGGTGTGCTTGTGTGGCAGGGATTGTACGTGACTGGAGTGGATGCACGTACCTCTGGATCCAAGGCCCCTTATAAAGAATGCACAGAGGGCCCGAAGTTCAAGCAGTCGTCTATACAAGACACTTGGAATAGTGCACGAGTCGTCCCGGAGGCTGAACGCCTGTATAGAATATCTGCTGGAATACACATGCCACTCGGCCGGAATCGTATCGGGGCATTTTACTCCGGAGCTTATCCTGTCTGCAAGAAGGGATGCTTCGCCCTGCATCCCCGCATTCCTCGAGAATATGCTTTCTTTTGGCGAAAAAAAGGAAAACCTTCCGCCTCCCGATTCAACGTTTGAATGTCCAGCTTACAAATTGTTTCATTCATTTTGCAAAAGGGCTAGGAAGGAAAGTGAAGTCGCTCCAGGCAAATATCAGGTATTCCCACGTAGCAGCCTTGAAAATACAAAAGGCCGCGTGAAAACAGACTGAAACAATGACATTCAGACCATCAACGGACAGTAAGTTGTGCTCAGATTTGGTCCGAACTTCCGAGTTATTCTACTTGCAACAATGAACTGTATTTTGCCTGGAACAATGTTCAACTGCGCCAGAATTTTCAATCATAACCCGATACCGCTGAATCAGCAAATTATTCAGCCCGACAAAAGATTGATGAATGCGAAGGACTGAAACTATACAATTCGCCGTTCTTAATCGATTATAACGTCTCCGTTTAGCACAATGTAACGTCACGAATGATGAAGTGAGCCAGGGAAAGGATGTCCGGTTGGCATAGGAAGGAACTCCAGCCTGGGGCGTTCCTCCAGAGACGTGTACATCACAATTAAGGCGACCGGCAACAGGCGAGCAAGAACTAGCAACACTTTCGAACCCTTGTCGAGAATAGACTTTTCGAACTTGGCAAAACACTTAAGGGGACGTGTTAACGGGAGCGAGGGTTTCCGGGGCAAGTTGGAAATTCCAATTTACCTTCGAGCTAGAAATAATGAATTGATGGGTTTGATGGTACAAGTGAGAATCAAATTAGAAAGGTTCACAAATAAAGGCCACATCGATACCTTAAAACACAAAGGGGATATGTCCAAAAAAGACATAATGAGAAAAATGCAAAGTAAGTTTTGGATCAATTTACAAAAATAAAGATTTCTCCTATAGTTTTTCAATTTCATAAAAAAATTCACTAAAATTTAGTGAATTTATTATTTATTATTATTTTTATAATTTTTTTATATTTTTATATTTTTATATTTATTTTTATTTTTTTATTTTATTATTATTATTATTTTTTATTTGATAAAAAATGTTTGTCTGGCCAAGATCTACAACCTCGTTTAACCAGAACTTTGGTAGCACTTAAACTGTAGCTTGCGAGGCAATGAGTAGCCGTGTATCATGGTAACTTCATCATGGTAATTTGGGACCTACTACACTTATATTTTCCCTAACATTCCAAAAATAGCCGATAATTTATTTTTTCCATTCGCATTTTTATTTTTCACTTTTTAGTTTTCCAAGCTTCTTTTGGAATCGTTATTTTTTCGAATTTTTATTTGTTTCACTAACATCGCTCTTTTCCACTATGTTGCATGCATCTTCCGGGTCGTACCTCTTCTGAAATTGATTTTGCCCAAGCATATTGTGCATATTGCTATGCATGCGTTTCAAGCCTCCATCTTGGGGTTATTATTTTTTCAATAGCTTCTATCGCTTCTCGCTTAGAGGACACAGTCTGGCAGACTCTTGTGAATTTATGAACCATCAAGTAGCCTAGTGGACCATTAAGTTGAGTGCCTATCCTTTCTAGTCTAGCCACGTGGGCGTTCGTATCCAAAGTTAAGGATAGTGAACATTGTCTGGGCTAGTTTCGTAAGTTGAGCTATGTTTACTTGTATAACACCGGATTTTTCTCGAGTTTTTTTCCAAAAAGATGCCTCTAACCAAAGGCTTAGCCCCTGGATTGTTGAAGTTTTATGGCATAAATTTCTTAGCCATTTTGCCTTAATATTTAATGTGGCAGAGAACGAGCTTCATTAGAAAGCTTACGATTTGGTCTCTAAAATTATCTATCTTTGGTCTAATTTGATCGAATAGAAGAAAAAGTTCGAAAATGATGAGCTGCCATCTGAAATACGATAACACCCTTCCAATTATTGTTTTTGAATCAAAAATTGAAATTGCATAGGCGGGACCTTCGATTGCTTTTCGGACGTATCTAGATTGGAATTCGCCGACTATCATTTTTTCATCATTCGATACGCAGAAAAACAGATGGGATCGTCAGCGATCCTTTACAGTCCGTCAATCCTCCATTTCCTATATCCGACTCGAAAACCATCTGATCCGGCGGATAAGACTTACCTACCAATGGAATATTCCATGCAGATGAACTTTCCCTAATCGATATTCTCCTCTCTTTCCTATTTTGGTCTCTCTGTGAAAATACGTCACACGTACATATTTGAGGTCTCGCTTGTGGCACCGTCGGGTGGCCAGTTTAGATAACTCCCGTCAGAATATTAATTGATTTATGCGAAAAGCGGTAGCGTTCCAGTCCATATCGCCTCGGCGGTTTAATCAATGTCCGGTTTCTGTTTGTGATACCCCCCCCCCACACTTTTGCTACTCCATTTTCCTTCTGCCTTCGCAAGCTACTTCCGGTTTTTGAATTCAGAACCGTCCGAAATCTCTAGAAAGAATTGGAATAGCTATAGAATAGAGCTAGAATAGAATTGGAATAGAATTGGAATCGATTGGAATAGCTAATTGCAATACGTTGGGTTGCCTGATGGAAGTTTTTGGGCTCGAATTTGACCTGGTTCTTGCAAATTTCGAATTTCCGACTCTCCTTTTTCGTTGCTATATTTGCGCCGGTTTTTGGACGAAATTTCATTTCTATCGTTTGGGTCTTGCGTCGCTGCAAAGTCCAGATATTTCTCCTGCCTTATTATCAATGCTGTTATTGGGTTCCTTGTATAGATTTTCCGCCCTGAATTTTTGGTCTTGGTTGGGGCCTTCCATTACAATGCAATGTATGCGATTCCCAGAACAAACCTGATTGCTACGGTCGAATGGTCGCTATGTTCAAGCAACTTTTTGGAGAGAACGTTCATGATGGAGCCATATTTCTTCCATATTGCTGCCCATCCTGTTACATCCTATTTTTCCAATTCCTGTAATCAGCAGCTTATTACATTGCATGGCCTTGCTGCAATAGGAATAGACGTCGAAAACAACAAAGGACCAAGCACCCTGGGGGCACCTCACTCTCTTGAGGAAATTGACTCAAAAATCGAACCAGTGGTGCGTTGATGAAAAACAATACTCTTACATTTTGATACGTATACGTTTGATACAAGTTTTTTATATTTTGACTACTTTTGAGGCTGCTTGTTCAGGAAATGATTCTGATTAAAAGTGCATACGTTTTTTCCGAAACTCCGATCCGATTTTTAAGGACGATTACAATACATTGATTGATTACATACAGTCCCATTTACATTGTAACTATTGGAAGTAAAAAGATAATCATATGGATGATAATAACTTCTTCGCTTTCTAATTCGCTACAAAATAATTATATCGACCGTGAATCTGCAAAACCTCGTAGGTCCAGTTTTTTGGGAAAATGATGTTTTGAGCTCTACTGGTAAAACAGCTCCTTGCGCATCTTCACGAGTCAAGAAAATGGACTCAAGCTGCTTTTTTTGGGCGACCATTCACAATTCAATTGATTGAAGTACCTTCCAAGTTCAACCGTCAAATTTCATTGGCGTTTCTAAACCCATGGTTATCTCCATTTGCGCGGCTAGCAATCGGAAGTTTTTTTTCATCTCTTGTAAAATTTTGGGTTATGGAGATAAGAGGTTTTGCAGGTTCACTGTCGATATAGGTTTATAAAATTATTGTGGCCGATTTTCTCCTCGGGTTTTCAACTTATTCAATATTCGTACGACTGTTTTCATCGTTCGAGTACATTGTCGTCCTCCTGAAGTCTTCACTTGTCTGGCCCCCAACTAAAGTTTATTTTCCGTCCAAGGCGAGAAGTGCACGGTAATTTATCACTCGAGCTTCTTTTACGTTTTCTCTTGGGCACCGCAGAGGCCGCTGGTTTGAGCGAAGGAACGACAATAGACTCAACGGTGGCTATTGTGTTCTAAGGGGGTTTGATATTCCTGTTGCAGCGTGATTTATTGGTCCCCGAGTCCATTTGGCTTTTATATTCTACCAGGCTCTCTTTGTGCCGTAATTCAACGAGGGTAATTTGGAAAAATCACATGGCCACCGGTTCAGTTGTTCCACCTTTCGCTCTTGCGCTGGCCTAAAAGTTTTCCCCTTTCCCCGTCTTGATGTTTGTTGTTTCGCTGATGTGCTCCTCATTTTGTCCGCCGTTGAGTAAAAATTATTTTCGGGTTATCGAGTATAAGTTATGGAAAAATGACGGTGGTATTTTAGCCCTATTTTTTCGAAATTTGCCTGCTTTGAAATAGATTTTTTTCTAAACTTCTTCAAAGGAAGTCGCATGTTCACAAATTGGAAAAATTGTTGTTGCATTCTTCTTATTCGAAAGATGACACATTTAAATGCTTTAAAGTAAAAACATTTTTGACTTACATTGTTTTTCTCCCGTTAGCCCGTCTGCCCATCTGTGATCATTTGCAAAAATGGTCATAGCTCCCTCAATTCTCAACCTTTTTTCGAATTTCTTGAAACAAAATGTTCGTCTTGGCAAGACCTAACGCCCTGTTTAATTGGAATTTGAATAACTTTCAGTACTTCCAATATATTTGCATTTTTAGTGTTTTCTATTTTATTTTTTTTCGGCCACAAAAATGAACCGATTTGAGCGTTCTTGGTCTTAAAATCTTTGTTTTACCTTGCAGAATATGTGGATATTTTTTATATTCCGATAACTTGGCGTATTATTATTATCGGCAAGTTTTAAAATTTGCAAAGTGAGTCTTTTGATATTTTTGACTATACACCCTCAAAAGCAGTCAAAATATGATCAAATTGTAATAAGTTCATAGTCGTCTGACCATGGTATTGTAGAATTACTAAAATCGTAGTTCACCCTTTAATTTCAGTGTCCCTTTAAGCATTCGAAGGTTTTTTTCAATCATCGCCATGTGCAGCGGGTGTAGAAAAAGCGAGAGAGTTTCGGGCCGAGTTTAGCGGCCGAAGAAAAAGGAAACGGAAGCGAGGAAGTTGGAAATGGTAGGGGGACGTGCTGGCTGGAGATGCCATTGTTGCTTCTAATAAACTCGCCGGGCATTCATGTGATTCAGAGGCTTTCGAGTCGGATTCTCATATTTTCAGTCTCCTTTACCGCCGTTGCCTTTTCGTCTGGTCTTTATTATAAAAGTAAGTGCGGCCTAGTGCTCAACTTTCCCTAAGCGAAGTCGAAGGTTATTACTCGGTTGAGAAAATGCTCTGCGAGAGACAGTAACGATGTTCATTTGCAGTAACGCGGCAGCGTGTCGCAGTGGGATGAAATTTGTTGTTTTTTCCAGCCTCGTGATTAACTACCTCTAGTGTTACATGGACATTCGAACATACGCTCTTTCAGTCCTTGGGGCCTATTCTGTAAAATGAAAGCATGTCTTTATGTCTTTAGAAGTCGATATCAATTTGCCATGGCGAATCTAATGACAACATAATAGGTATGTCCTATTATGACAATTTGTTTAATGAGTCAGTAGCGACTGCCAAGACATATTGCTTCAAATTCACAGAATAGGGCCCCTGATGCCTGATTGCTACTGGAATCTGTTTTTCAAATCTGTATTTCGAAGAATTATCCCCTACCTCAGCTAAGGTCTTCTATAGAATTTTGATTCTTCTTTGAATAATCAAGAAAATGCCAATCCGAAGTGAGATTTCGAGATAAGAGACGTTCGCCCAAAAAGTTCTTCCTGTTTTTCTCAGCAACCAATGGACTGATTTTTGATTTTGGGAAAATTCTAAGCAAGGAAGAGGGTGGTGTCAAGGTCAACTTTAGAATAAAAATTCGAGCAAATTTTTTGACATTTTGTTACTTCTATATTTTCAGAGTGTTTGAGTGTCCTGTCCGTCTATGGTCATTTACAAAAATGGCCATAGCTCCCTCAATTCTCAACCTTTTTTCAAATTTCTTGAACTGGGATGTTTGTCTGTGTTTGAATCGACCGGAATTACCTGCTTCGACTTACTCACAGTAATCAAAGTGACCCTGGGTCGACTTTAAATATTGTTCAAGTTCTCCCTCAAGCCGCATATTTGTTATCCACCGAACGGCGGCATTCTCGATCCCTCACTTTTTAATTTCTTTTATACCTACCTATCCACCGTTTTCTTTCGGGAGCTTTTCTCCACTAATATTGTTTACTCCGAGGGTTCTCGAGATCTCAATCACATCCGTCAACTTTTTTCCTACCGGTCTCGGAGATCAACTGCTGGAAGTGATGGCCGGAGAAATGCAAATAACCGCTGGGGAAATTGAAGCTGTGACGTCCGAATGAAAAATTACTTCCTCTTTCCATTCCGTTTGCTCGGTTGGCAGCATCTGCTATCTTACTGCAGTTTTCGCGTTGAAAATTAAAGGGAGCTTGTTTTTAACAGAGTTCTCTCGCGATTTTTAAGCCTTTTTGATTTTTTTTTTGCTTTTTTTCAATTTTTTGAAAATTTTTTCCCCATGCACTATCGCCGAGTTATGTTCATTTGTTTATTTCGTCTGCCAATATTTTCTTCGAATTTTTCTGTTCGGCTTTTATTCTGGTTGGCTCATAATGTAGCGTTCGGCGTCACTATGAAAAAAGTTTACTTTCACGTTATTTTCCTCGTGTAAATTTTTCTCACGAATTTTAGGGGATGTTCCACATTCTAAAGAGTCCAGACTCTCGTTCCTCCCCTTATATTTTCATTGTGCGCATGTTTCACATAAGAATCCCGCATGGCATGCCGAGCCGGGTCACATAACTAACTAGGTTGAGCTGCCGCGGTTACTCTTTTACCCAGTAGCTCGGATTCAAATTGCCCACATTACCTTCAGTAATATAAATATGCGAAAGACGATGCCGGGGGAGGAAATGTGTCCCCAGCGGGGTAGGATCTGCCGGCTAAGCTACCAAGGTATAAACGTTCTAAATAAAACCGCCCCCGTCTCTACTTTCCCTATTCGCCGTCAACTACTGGCTGTTCCCCTAAGTAGGACTAAGTTCTGTATGAAATGCGACCCTCGATTTACCCTCAGCTTTACCTTCACTTCATACTTTGCCCGCAAAACGTTCTACGTAGTGTCTTTGGCAAAGTCTCGAGAATGGGATAAGGGGATTTTCCGTCCTGCTCGGGGGATTTCTCCAATCGTGCGCTACGTGGCTCGGATTTTTTTTCGCTGAGCGCACTAAGCCGAATAATAATAGTTGGCCGAGCGCTGAATTTTTCTCCCTCTAGCTCAGATAATTAAGGGCTAATTATATTTATCCTTGGAATAGAATTCGGATTGGAAAATTAAAGAATTTGAATTGATAAATCGGTGGCATCGGAAGAAATGCCCTGAAAATCAAATTTTATGCCGAGGAAACGAATTGTATTCTTCCTGCTCAACGCTTCTCCAACGTATCAATAACGCAGGTTTACAAAAAATACAATTTTTACTCGCCTCGGAAAAACTGTACAATCTGTAAGCCTTTTTAGTGCTGAATCCGATTCCGACCGCCGTTTTTTCAGTTGACGTCCAAATTTTCGATATATTGTTGATTTCCCGTGTTCTAGGCTTTTTTCATGATCCTCTTATCTATTTTTGGGGCCAAAAAACGATAGAATGGAAAAACGACAAATATTTAAAGAGAGTTTATCTTGGAAGTGTTAAGACCCTTAGGTTTGCACGCCCCGTCGGAACGGTGTAATAGCAAAAACTCTCGGTAACCTTTTCAAAATTCGACCGAAGGAATCCATCGGTAGACTCATGTAGTTAAACACTAAAAACACCACTGACCGTTAGGCACGGCCAATAAAGCATAACCAACGCCATTTCTCCTGGACGGCTCGAGGGGGATTCATGGATCAGAAGACAATTCCAATCGCGCATATCGGCGGACAAAGCATCGTGAATCACACGTATAAATGGAGACGAGAGGGAAAAATCGGAGATCCGAGAACAAGGAAACAACCCCTTGTTGGGTCGGCCGAGTGAAAACCAACGGTGAAGGATGTCCAGACGGGGTTGATGGAAAGGGGAGGATCTGGCTAATTGATGGACCGCGGAAGTGGATTTGTTGTCGGAGCTTGGCGTGGGAGCATGCGAGACCATGGAACGAGATTTGGACATCCGCTGGGGAACGTGAGGCTTAATCAAGCGCTACATACAGCAATCCGGGCTTGGCGGTGGCAAAACCGCAAAAGTAGCCCAGCATTTCGTGTCCTGCCGGCTGATGTTAGCTGTCGATACCCGACCGACCTTTGACTGATGGAAATTCGAGTGAAAAGGCTCGAATTAGTACGGTGAAATGGCAAACTATGCATTCCAGTCGGTTACTCGTAGAATTCTTCATTTTTGGTAGGCAAAGTTGGAATAAAATGCACATGCAGAAGGTCAATACCGATTTTCGCGTTCGCAATCCATGATATCTGTTTTGTGTGAAATAAGCCTAAAAATCTCGGCAGATTAATATTTTTGGGTTAGAGAGGTTAGAGTATTTGCTCCATTTTTAAAGTCGAACTTCATTTGACAAGGTGTATAACATTTTCTTCGCTTGTACCGATTCATATGCATAATGCTCGAAGTTGAGTTTGAACTCGAAGTTGACATTGATCTCGAAGTTGACATTGAAATCGAAGTTGACTTTGATCTCGAAGTTGAGTTCGATCTCGAAGTTGACATTGATCTCGAAGTTGAGTTTGAACTCAAAGTTGACTTTGAACTCGAAGTTGACATTGATCTCGAAGTTGAGTTTGATCTCGAAGTTGAGTTTGATCTCGAAGTTGACATTGATCTCGAAGTTGACATTGATCTCGAAGTTGACATTGATCTCGAAGTTGACTTTGAACTCGAAGTTGACTTTGATCTCGAAGTTGAGTTTGAACTCGAAGTTGATTTTATCTCGAAGTTGAGTTTGAACTCGAACTTGACATTGAACTCGAAGTTGAGTTTGAACTCGAAGTTGACTTTGATCTCGAAGTTGAGTTTGAACTCGAAGTTGACATTGATCTCGAAGTTGAGTTTGAACTCGAAGTTGATTTGATCTCGAAGTTGACTTTGAACTCGAAGTTGACTTTGAACTCGAAGTTGACTTTGATTTCGAAGTTGACTTTGATCTCGAAGTTGAGTTTGAACTCGAAGTTGATTTGATCTCGAAGTTGAGTTTGAACTCGAACTTGACATTGAACTCGAAGTTGAGTTTGAACTCGAAGTCGACTTTGATCTCGAAGTTGAGTTTGATCTCGAACTTGAGTTTGAACTCGAAGTTGATTTGATCTCGAAGTTGAGTTTGAACTCGAACTTGACATTGAACTCGAAGTTGAGTTTGAACTCGAAGTCGACTTTGATCTCAAAGTTGAGTTTGAACTCGAAGTTGACAATGATCTCGAAGTTGAGTTCGATCTCGAAGTTGACTTCGATCTCGAAGTTGAGTTTGATCTCGAAGTTGACATTGATCTCGAAGTTGAGTTCGATCTCGAAGTTGACTTCGATCTCGAAGTTGAGTTTGATCTCGAAGTTGACTTTGATCTCGAAGTTGAGTTTGAACTCGAAGTTGATTTGATCTCGAAGTTGAGTTTGAACTCGAAGTTGATTTGATCTCGAAGTTGAGTTTGAACTCGAACTTGACATTGAACTCGAAGTTGAGTTTGAACTCGAAGTCGACTTTGATCTCGAAGTTGAGTTTGATCTCGAACTTGAGTTTGAACTCGAAGTTGATTTGATCTCGAAGTTGAGTTTGAACTCGAACTTGACATTGAACTCGAAGTTGAGTTTGAACTCGAAGTCGACTTTGATCTCGAAGTTGAGTTTGAACTCGAAGTTGACAATGATCTCGAAGTTGAGTTCGATCTCGAAGTTGACTTCGATCTCGAAGTTGAGTTTGATCTCGAAGTTGACTTTGATCTCGAAGTTGAGTTTGAACTCGAAGTTGATTTGATCTCGAAGTTGAGTTTGAACTCGAACTTGACATTGAACTCGAAGTTGAGTTTGAACTCGAAGTTGACTTTGATCTCGAAGTTGAGTTTGAACTCGAAGTTGACATTGATCTCGAAGTTGAGTTTGATCTCGAAGTTGACTTTGATCTCGAAGTTGAGTTTGAACTCGAAGTTGATTTGATCTCGAAGTTGAGTTTGAACTCGAACTTGACATTGAACTCGAAGTTGAGTTTGAACTCGAAGTCGACTTTGATCTCGAAGTTGAGTTTGAACTCGAAGTTGACAATGATCTCGAAGTTGAGTTCGATCTCGAAGTTGACTTCGATCTCGAAGTTGAGTTTGATCTCGAAGTTGACTTTGAACTCGAAGTTGATTTTGATCTCGAAGTTGAGTTTGTACTCGAAGTTGACATTGATCTCGAAGTTGAGTTTGAACTCGAAGTTGACTTTCATCTCGAAGTTGACTTTCATCTCGAAGTTGACTTTGATCTCGAAGTTGAGTTTGTACTCGAAGTTGACATTGATCTCGAAGTTGAGTTTGAACTCGAAGTTGACTTTGAACTCGAAGTTGACTTTGATCTCGAAGTTGAGTTTGATCTCGAAGTTGAGTTTGATCTCGAAGTTGAGTTTGATCTCGAAGTTGACTTTGATCTCGAAGTTGAGTTTGAACTCGAAGTTGAGTTTGAGTAGTTGAGTAGTATTTACCCATCAAAAATATGAACAATACCTAAACAATAATATCATTAGAATTAAGATTCTTTGTAGGCCAAGGTACGGAACGGAGAAAAATTAATGGTTATAACCAAAATTATAATTGTTCATTTTACTTTCTTTTACTTTAACCGATATTTTTCTAAAACTATCGATCGTTTTAGGTCGATACTATCGGTGATAAATACTATCGATAGTCGACCTACGATATTACATCGGCGTCGATAATCTACCGCCGATACCATCGAACATAGATATATCGATATATTAGGTATCGATGGCCATCCAAAATTGATTCTACAGCCAATCCCGTATGTATGAGTCTTCCATGCAGGTAAAGTCGGAACTCAGATGGCGTCCGGACTTGGATCGAATATCGTCGGCCGGAGATGGCGAGAAAGTGAAGTGATTGGCTGGTCTGTGGCTACTACGGCGGCACAACCGGCGAGGAAATATGAATTATTGACGAGACGCTCCAGACTCAAGAGCCTCAGGTGTTCCTGGCCTGGGGACCATTCAGGACAAACTGCCGTGGCCGTCTCTTCCTCTTCAATCATCTTCATAACGGCTGCTCGGACTCGACTCCTGCGGAACTTCAATGTCTCCCGACGTTGCTACTGAGCTACATCTGCATTACAATCATGGTGTGTCAGAGGTAATCGAATATTAGAATGATAATTTCGACGCCATTGCACCAGGTGAGACTTCAAGAATTTGACGCGAATTTTAAAGCGATAATTCAATAACTGGATTCTACAAGAGGTGGAGGAAAATCGAATTTCCCTCATTTAGAGAAATCCCTGCACTAAGGGAAACATCCTCAACATGCAGCCAGTGAAGCCAAGTTAGGGGTTTTCTCCCCGAATTAGGGTTTTTTAATGCCCGAGGGGGATTTTGAGGGTGATATGTTTTGGGGGTACCAATAAATGTTAGCCCCATCTTTGGTGCCAAAACGAACATTTTTTCCAAATTTTTCCGAACGCAACACCTCACTTTGGATTCATTTCACAGGAATTTCCACAGAATGGTGTAAATGGTGAACATTGGGGTTGACCTCCTTGGCAGCCCCAGACAAAATCAGAAAAATGTCAAAAAGTTGGAGTTTTTCACCAATTTTTCGAATCGTTTGAGGGCAAGAGAGCAATAATGACGTTCTCTTGACAATATTTAGCGATCTTCGAGCGGTTTCGCCCGCACGGCTATCCTCAGGAGCTACGGAGGATGTCTCATGCGAATGGCAAGAGACATCGCCTCTGAAATAGCTACAGAAGAGGACCGTACGGTCGATAGCGCTCGATATAATATATAATACGATGCATCGTATCGTCACGCGGATTTTTCATAACAAGCAACATTAATTCTTATGTTTTCATTTAAAAAATACCTTCCAACATAGGGTAAAAAGAATGGAAAGCGCCAATTCGCGACGGGACAGTCATTAATCGGCAAAAATCATCAATAATCATCCCCGGTCCAGAAACAGCTGCGACCAGATTGATGTCTCCAATAACATTTCCCCATTTTTTCGAGAGACGACTAGCGGGACAGATGAAGTCATTAGCCGCCCGTTTCTCCGCCCGCCGTAGATTTTCGAATCCAAAATGAAAAATTCGAGGCCGCATTATTACGAAGTTATCCGTGGAAGGAGTATTATCCGTTATGGAAGAAAGGCCACTTCAATTTCAAGTCCGCAAAAAAGTGAAACTTATGGCGCAAATAAGCTTTTTTGCGAACAACTCAGAAACTGAGTATTTGATCGAAACAAAGAATACTCATGTGAAAGCTCGTTTAATTTACAATACCTAAGGTGACCAGACGTCCCGCTTTGGAGGGTTGTGTCCCGGTGTCCCCACGATCTCGTAGGGGACGGCCAAATGTCCCGCTTTGAGGATGAAGCCCCGCTTTGGGAAGGCATCCTCTAAAAATTTAGGTACCTACCTACCTATGTAAGTACGAGGTACCTACTCGATGACCGCTAGATCAGTCTCGCGGCAGTTCCTTGGCGTCACAAAAAAGAATGAATGGCGAAGAGGAAGACGAATCCCTTATCATATCTTATCAGTCTCACCAATCTCTAATCAGTTTACCGCTCGAATAATTATTTTGGTTTGGTTCCTACCTATTCTGGGTCATTTTTTTTTGTTTTTATTGATTCGTTATAATTTAATACACTTGATATTCATTTTTATACCAACTTTGATATATACCTATTATATATACAAATATATACCTATACCTATTGTTCATTTCATAGCGTCCCGCTTTTGAATTTTGGGTATCTGGTCACCTTAACAATACCTAATCTACCATGTATTATTTTATGTATGTAGTTCTTCAGAGAATCAAGTAAGGGGTAACTAAATGTGGAATAATAACTGCAAAAGGAGCCATTTTTTGAGTTAGACGTTTTTCTGTTTTTTGCCAATAGCTACAAATCAAAGTTTTAACCAAAAGACTCCTAAAATGTGGAGGTTATTTTCAAATACATAGGACACGAATAAACAGACGATTTAATTATATAAAATCGTTTACATCATAAGGGTTCGAATGACTGGAGTCCAGCCTAACGTTTTTTTATCGATTTCAATTTCCGAAAAAACTGCTCATTAGAAAACGCGAAGAAATATTTGAAAATTCAAAGCTGACGATCTTGAAGATGGAATTCCTCGCACAGTCGCCATGGCGACGGTGAAATCTCGACTGGAATGCCAAATGCGTGAAGCTCACGCACTGGGAGCTTAAACTTGAGTGTGAGCTTCGTTGCGAAGTTGCGAAGGAATTTCCCGCAAGGCTCGAGGTGGCGCAGTTGCGGACTTTAGCGCTCATTACCGGCAAATGGACGTCGTCAGGAACTCAGAATGTAACATGTTTGGAACAAATGTGGCAAAAACCGAGAGCTCGAAGAACATCAAATTTTTTAAAACATGATTTATACTGGATTTTGGGATGGTACTTCTACTAACTTCAATTTTACGATATTAATCTCATTTTCATTTTCTCTTTACGTTGTCGATTTTGAACATTTCCATATTTTTGTGGGAGAATAGCTCATATAAGAATTAAAACTGAAAATCGTCATTATTTTCTCATGTTTCAATCTCAGTCCTCGATATACCACAGTCAATTCTTGTCAATAGGTAGATGATTTTGATTTTTTGGCATGATAATGAAAGGTGAACATTGAATTCGTACAATAAAGATCGCTATATACTCGCAACAAAACAAGATTTCAATATTTTTAAGAACTTTTTGTACCCAGAAAATCACAACTCGAAATATTTTCACGTTCAAGCCACGAAGATGCCCAAAAATATGGGCAAAACGTCGGCGTAAAATAGAAATGAGAAAAAAAATTAAATCACAAATCGACCAAACGTTACCTCATTACATTCAATTTATATCTAATAAATATCTCTAGATGCATGCAACAAAACAAGATTTTGATGTTTCCCAAATTTTTTTCTGTCCCTAGAAAATCAAAATTTCTACTACTTTCACATTCAAGCCCTGAAGATGCCCGAAAACGTTAGCGTGAAATAAAATTGAGAAATTAAAAAAAAAATAGATCGACCAAAATTTTAACTACAAAAATTTTAAAAATTTCAAAAATTATTTAATAATATTTAAATTAAATACTAATAAATAAATAAATAAATAAAAATCATTTTAAAAATTTCAACTACATAAATTATCGTGAAGTAGTCGCGAAAATCTTCGCCATAAATTTTGTAATAATTTATTCTTTCTTTTTTCGAGCAGTTTTGTTATTGGTGTGGACTGAAAACATACATTTTTCCAAAAAGTTGAATTTTCGAGTTGGACCTTGTTACTTTCGAGCATAATCAGTCATCGCCAATATTGACAGTGAAAATTGACGATGCTGAAGTTATGGAACGCGGATGTTTACAAGTCGGCACGTAGTTCAGCCCTGAGGGGTAGAAAACGACTCAAGTTCTGCGGAATCTGACTGTGCACCGTTAGGGGTTGAATTCTGTTCGTCAACTCCCTCAACGGGACCTGGACGTAATTAATTTTCAAAAGGGAGGCGAAAATGGGGTGAACTGAATGTTGTCAGTCACTTAACCGCTTAACTTCGTAGGCTTAAGGGGGAAATCGATCGAATTATGTGGCAACACTAGATATTCAGTGATTCGATGTTTTTGTCTTCGAAGTAAAAACAACAGCAAAAACAATAGGGCAAGTTTATAGCATGAAAATAATTGTTATCAATCGTTTAGTACTTTCATGCTGAATTTACATTTTTTAGGTATATTATAAACAAATTTCGAATTTGTCACAAATTTCTCTTTTTGCCCTATTATTTGCCCGTTTGCCCATTTCGTCCTTATTATTTCCTCAAAAGCAAATTTAACCATTTTCTTATTTTAGGTAATTTCAAGGGCAAAAATACTTCTATTAATTAAAGAGAAACGTGCAAGAGATCAATGAAGCGGAAAAACAAAATTTGTAAAAAGTATTACAACTTTACAAAATACCAAATTAATGGTATCACTATTAGAAAGAATTAAGTAAAATTTTACGTTAAAAAATATTAGTTTGTTCATAAAAATATCATTCTTTTTAAGGCTGAATGCCAAAAATAGCAAATCTATAGACTAGTGCTAAATATGGAGTAAGAGTGCGTTTTAGTAAGGTTAGTAATATGAAATTAAAATTACCTTGTAACGAGAAGTCTGCGTTATTAGCTGCGAACGTACCTGCAGGAGAAAGAAAGAAAAAGTTAGAAAAACCGGTTAGCTAGTTTCATCTTCCATAACTCGAGCTTTATTCTCTCCAGAATCGAGCCCTGATGAGAATAGAGCAACATAATTTCGATATATTCGCAAATTTTTATAAAAATTTTCAGAAAAATTGCATTTTTATTTATTTTATATCAAGAGCCCTTCAGATCGCCATTAAAATTATTGACATGTTCGGTTTTTATTGGTCTATAGACGGGTCGATATGAGACAGTCAAGTATTGGTTGAAATCGGTTCATTATTTCAATAGTGGTTCGACGAAAACCAATGGTTTCCTTTGAATAATTTTTAAAACACCGTTTATGATCATTTAGGGCTTTTTATTTTCGATACCCTTCAAAACCCTAAATCAGAAAGGAACGTTTTAATGAATTTTTTATTTTTGACAAACAAATTTTTCAAAATTTTATGCGACGCCGACTCTTGCTACAAATTCAGCAATCCGATGAATTCCGCATGACTTCAAAACTCAATATTTGCGATTCACGTCGGCGGTCTAACGGCCGCATATCTGTACGGAAACGGCCGGCCGAGCCGCCCGATTTCCTTCCTCGGCGGCGCGGGCGCGTTATCGGACAACGGAGGAGTAATTAGACGACAGGAGAGCCGCTATCAGCGCCGCGCCGACCGCGTCCCAGAGGCCGACAAACTGCGAACCGCCAGCCGCTGAGGACGTTATGAATATTTATAAGGGGCCGTAAAAATCCTCCGCAGACCGCGACGGCCGACAGACGGAGGGCCGGAATTGCGGGAGTGCCGCCCGTTCGTAAAATGCGAAGGATAACACACGGTGCTTCCGCGTTTTTTCAGTTTTTTCTGATTTTGGACATTTTAAGAAAGATTCTCAATGCTGAAATGAGCTTGGAAATATTTCAAGACATTTTGAAACTTATAATGTCAAAAATTTTGCGCATAATGAAATTTCCCAATCGAAATTATTTTCATGATCACAAATTCGGATTCGTGTGAACCGACAATATGACTCTGATGAAGATATGTGATAAGGGGGTACGGGCTCGAAGAGTTCTGAAATATTCCCCTCCATTAGGCTCAATAATGGGATTTTTAATTTTCGACACCGCCAACAACTGGTAGACCTCAACATCAGCGGACACTTTTCCTCGCCGGGTTTTTTAATCTGACCTTACGAACCCTTCCTCGGCATATGATGATAGAAATCGCGAATATTGTATCATTCTGGATGTATTCAATATGCCTACAAATTTCGTGGAGGATTATTCTGGAAAAATATTTTTTCAGAGATTATGATAAAATACCTGGGTACGTGAAGAATTGAATAGTTCATAATTTAAAAAAGTACCCACTTAGTAATCAGTGAAACTTATCTTTGAACTTTTCACCTTTTTCCAAGGTTAAAAGAATTTAATGAAATTATCTAGAATACACGATTTTAAGAATGAGAATCGCTGGAAATCAAAATATTGTTTGGAATAGGTTGAATTTAATATTCGAAATTATCATGGGAAAAAACTGAAATCATTCGACGCTTCAGAAGACGTACCATAAATCAAAAATGAGGTAATTGTTTTAAAAAATGCTATTCTCTAAGACAATAGTGTAAATTTTCATTCCAAACACCGAAATTCAACAGAGAACTGCAATAATTCGCGATATTTATCCTCAGAGGGGAAAAACCGTTTGGCCGAGGAATGCGGGTATGCAGGGGGTGGACAACTTTTTCATCCCCGTAGCGACGGGCGAAGGATCTGAGTTACAACTCTCCAAGGATTCATTATAACAGTCCGCATATGAACTTGTCCGCGGGGCTAACATTAAGGTGTGTTATTCATAGGAGCGCAGGCAAAAATTATAGTCCACCCCCGAGGGCGAGAGGTCTGTATAGAATACAGATAGCCTGATTTACAGAATGACCGCTCTTCATATGTATCAGCTGTAATGTACTTCAGCTGTAATGCTCTGGATGCAACGACTGCATATTGCGACATTTTTAAATGAATTTTTTTTAAAATTTGAATTTAAATGCGATTGCGGTGATTTTAGATAATACAATGTATTACAGCTGTATGTCATACAGCAGGTACATACTTCCAGGTTTTAACTTGAATCTTATTTAATCAGTCAATAACGGGTTGTAGAGTACGTGGAGTCAAGTCAAAAACGTTTATTCGGGAATGTGTTGGGTTTACAGGACATACATGCTGAAAGCCCTCTCCTTGAGGCAGGGCACGCCCGGGACAACTTCGGTCATTAGGCAAAAAGCCAACGCCTAGAACTTTACTTTTACTTTACTTAATTTACTTTACTGAAAGCCCCTTTTTCCAGGCTGAGCACAAGTCTAGAGAGAGCTGGAGATCCCATTTTTTAATTATTCGCTCATAACTCGAAAAGGGTTGGTCGCACAAAGAATGTGCCTCTATCCAAAATAAAATAAAAATAAATTTCCTACAAATTTCATTCAATGCACTTTTTTCTTAAGTCCAACCGTTCCAGAGATATACGATGTCAAAAGTGACTGAAGATCACATTTTTTAATTATTCGCTCATAACTCGAAAAGGGTTGGTCGGACGGAGAATGTGCCCTCATCCAAAATTATACAGAAATAGATTTCCTACAAATTTCATTCAATGGACTTTTTTTCTAAGTCCAACCGTTCCAGAGATACACGATGTCAAAAGTGACTTTTTTGAAAATGATTCAACCCCATGTTTTTAGTTCCGCTGTATCGTCTGAATAATTGATTTTAGGCCAAAAGTAGTGATAAACAAAGTTGTGCAGAATTAAATTTTCTTCAGGAACCTCTAACAATACGCTCGCTTACACTGCAGCGGTTGCCAGTTCTTAGGATTCGTTCTTTCAGAGAATTGTTCAAAAAATCGTTAAATCGTTTATCCGGCCACCACTAAGCAATAAATGAGGATATTGAGACGTATTCTTGAAGGAAATTAAATTTTCTAAAAAATTGTTTATTACAGTTTTTAGGCTAAAATCAATGCTTAGACGATACAGGGAACCCGAGAACTTGGGGTAGAATAATTTTTGAAAATAGTCACTCTAGACATCGTATATCTCTGGAACGGTTGGATTTAGGGAAAAAGTGCATTGAATAAAATGTGTTGGAAATTCATTTTTATTTTGTTTTGGATAGGGGCACTTTCTCGGTCCGACCTACCCTTTTCGAGTTATGACCGAAAAACTTAAAAACGGGAAATTTCTCACCCTCCCCAGACTAGTGAAGAAGAAGAAGAAGAAGAAAACGTTTATTATACATAAAACTTGAAATACATCTCCGAAGACTTTTTATGTATAATAAACGTTTTCTTCTTCCCCAGACTAGTGTTTAGCTGGGAAAAGGGTGGACTCTCAGGATGTGTTTGTAGCAGTGTCTACAGTATTGTTTATTTATTTGTTTAATTAAAAAATAATTTATTTCCAACGTTTTAAAGATTGATCCAAAACAACCTCAAAATTAATTTCCGTTTCTAAAAACAATAAAAATTCATTCTGGTCTCAAATCTTGTCTTGTACACATCACCAAAAATTGGTGACCCCGACGTGATTTTTAAAGAACAAAAACTTGAAAATGAGCCATACTGGAGAAGGCCAATCAACGGCAGGAACTTCCGCTGCAGTTCAATCCAAATCGGTGAACTTCATACCTCCGCCTTTTTGGAAAGCCAATGTTCCAATATGGTTTGGCCAGGTGGAAGCACAGTTCCGAATGAAAGGCATCAATGACGATGGCGATCGTTTTGATTGCGTAATCGGCGCAATAGACTCTTCGGTCTTAGCACAAGTCGGAGATCTGATCACTAATCCCCCTGCGTTGAATAAATATGACACGCTCAAAACTCGTCTAATCGGATGTTTCTCGGACTCGGAAGAAAAGAAGCTCCAAAAGCTACTTCAAGAGACCAAACTCGGTGACCAGAGACCAAGCCATTTACTCAGAGAAATGCGAGAATTAGCAAATAACCGCGTAAGCGAAGAAATTCTCAAAACCCTTTGGCTTCAACGACTTCCAGCAAATGTTCAAGGCATACTTTCTGTAAGCGCTGATCCTAATTTGGCTACCCTTGCCATCCTAGCCGACAAAATCCTTGAAGTATGCGACCCACGTAATTCGGTATGCGTAGTCAACAATGAATTACCAATAAGTAACAGATCTAGGTCACCAAATGCTGATATAGCTGACAGAATCGAGGCTTTAACACGTCGTTTCGATGAGTTCGAATCTAGGTATAGTAGCAGACTTCCTAGACCACGCGATCGATCTCGGACAAGATCTAAATCACCACGACGACTATCTAGGTCAGCTAGACAAAAAGTGGACGATGGTTCATGGCTATGTCGATACCATTTCCGATTCGGTAAAGATGCTCGTAAATGTGAACATCCATGTCGTTTTTCTAATGTTAATAAACAGGAAAACTAACAGGCCAATCGTGTGACACGGCGACCGATTGTGGCCGCACGACAAGCCGTCTGTTCATCAACGACCTAAGTACCAAATACAAATTTTTGATTGATACTGGTGCCGATGTATCAGTCGTTCCAGCTGATGCAAGCGATCTTCCGAATTTGACAAAATATCAATTATTTGCAGCTAACGGGTCGATTATCTCAACGTACGGCATGAAGCTCTTATCTGTCGATTTAGGACTACGACGTTCGTTCCAATGGCCATTCATCATCGCTGCAGTATCCAAGCCAATCATAGGTGCTGATTTTCTCAGTCATTTTGGCGTGTTAGTAGATTTAAAATTTCGTTGTCTACGAGACCCTGTCACATCTCTAACATCTACTGGAAAACTTGTTAGGGATAGTGTTTTCTCTGTCACAACCGTCAACGGATCATCGACATACCACACACTTCTGTCACAGTTCAAAGAGATAACTATACCGTCGTTCGAAGTCAAAGACTCCAAACATGATGTTGTCCATCATATCGTTACTCAAGGTCCTCCCATATGTGCTAAATTCAGACGTCTAGATCCAGTAAAATTTGATATAGCCAAACGTGAATTTGAATACATGCTTGAACAAGGAATCTGTCGTCCTTCTAAAAGCCCATGGTCCAGCCCCTTACACATGGTTCCAAAAAAGACAGGAGACTGGCGTCCATGCGGAGATTATAGAGCTCTCAACGCCGTCACGCAACCCGATCGTTATCCTTTACCCAATATCCATGATCTGACTCAGGATTTTGCCGGTAAAGTAGTCTTTTCGAAAGTAGATTTGTTGAAGGCTTACCATCAAATTCCCATGGCTGAAGAAGACATTCCTAAGACAGCAATCGTTACCCCTTTCGGTCTTTTTGAATTTCCAAGAATGACGTTCGGTTTATGTAACGCCGCGCAGACTTTTCAACGTTTTGTCAACAAGGTGACTCGAGGCCTTAAAAACGTTAGGGCGTACATTGACGATTGTTTGATCGCTAGCACTTCAGAGGAGGAACATCTCAACGACCTTCGAGAACTTTTCCAACGCTTTAAGGAGTACGGTGTGACCATAAATCCTGCCAAGTGTGAGTTCGGAAAAACTGAAATTGAATTCCTAGGACACACAATTTGTCGAGAAGGAGTCAAGCCAATCTCGTCAAAAATCGAGGCTACGGTCCAATTCGAGCTTCCTAAAAACACCAAAGAACTTCGTCGTTTTTTAGGAATGTTCAATTTTTACAGACGATTTGTCCCAAAGGCAGCAGATCACCTCGCAGTTCTGAATGATTGTCTGAAAGGCTTAGGTGCGAAACAAAATTCTGACATTTTGTGGACATCCGAGAAGATCGCAGCATTTGAGAGTTGCAAAGAACATCTAAACCGAGCTGTCATGTTAGCTTTTCCTCAATCAACAGTCCCATGGTCTCTTATGGTCGACGCCTCGGACACAGCAATCGGAGGAAGTGTACAACAGCTCGTCAATGGATCTTGGCAACCCCTTGGTTTCTATTCACGGAAGTTGAGCGAAAACGAACGGAAATACAGTGCGTACGATCGTGAGTTACTCGCAGCTTACGCATGTGTAAAACAGTTCCGATATTTACTCGAAGGACGTATTTTTACTCTATACACCGATCACAAACCGCTCACTTACGCATTCCGTCAGAAATCAGACAAATCCTCACCTCGACAAGCTAGACAATTAGATTACATTGGACAATTCACAACAGATATCCAACACATTTCTGGAAAAGACAATGTAGTTGCAGATTATCTTTCTCGAATTGAATCGATCACGACTCCACTCGACTACACCAAACTAGCTGCAGAACAAAGAGAAGAAGACCTCCCTAGTTCACTAAGTGGTTCTTCTTTGACCTGGAAAAGGATTCTCGTGGCCGATTCCAACGTGCCAGTATATTGCGACATATCGACAAAATTCGTCAGACCATATGTACCTAATAGTTTCAGGTTACAGGCATTTCGGTCTATCCACAATCTGGCGCATCCTGGAAACCGTGCCACATACAAGCTGCTGAGCCAACGCTTTGTCTGGCCCTCTATGGCAAAAGATTGTGCTGAGTGGGTTAGAACTTGCACTGACTGTCAACGAAACAAAGTTCAACGACACACACACAGTCCGCTGGGAGAATTTCAACCTCCGGAAGACAGATTTTCACAAGTTCACATTGATTTGATAGGCCCACTTACACCATCACAAGGTTACACATACGCTTTAACCTGTATTGATCGTTTTACGAGATGGGTAGAAGTGATTCCCTTGTCTGATGCTAGAGCTGAAACCGTCGCCAACGCATTCTGTTTCCATTGGATCAGTCGATTCGGCGTTCCAGACAAGATCGTTTCAGACAGAGGTCGACAATTTGACTGCAGTCTCTTCAAGGAACTCGTCAAGACTCTAGGGATCACACACAACCTCACATCGGCTTACAATCCAAAAGCTAATGGTATCATAGAGAGATTCCACAGACAGTTGAAAGCAGCAATAAGGTGTCATGGCACTGAGAAATGGGTTGACGTTTTGCCAATAGTCCTGTTAGGCATTCGAACTTCGTTGAAAGAAGATCTCAAATGTTCAGCAGCCGAACTTGTCTACGGAACAACGCTGCGACTCCCCAACGATTTTTTTGACCGTCATAACATTGCTAGTAACCCTTCGCACGAGTTTGTCGTTCAATTGAGAACAGCAATGGATTCGTTGCGTCCGCAGTCAATGAAGTGGCACTCTCACGCAGCTATTTTTGTTCACCCTGAACTGAGGACATGCTCCCATGTTTTTCTTAGACGCGACTCGGTACGATCTTCTTTGCAGCCACCGTACGACGGACCATACGAAGTCAAGAGACGTCAGGAGAAAACTTTTACCATTTCGGTAAAAGGAAAAGATCTCTCTGTCTCTATAGATCGTCTAAAACCAGCTTTTATGGAGAACATCGATGACTCAGGACCGTTGACATCTACAGCTCTAAATTTTTCCTACACAACTCATCCACATCCCAATGCCACACCAAGACCCAATTCTACACCCGCTATTCCTGAAACAGCTCCTCATACTCCAACCAACACCAATACAAGTAACAGAGAAAACTCGACTCAAGAACCGACGCTGATACCTTCTGATGAACGACCAGACACGCAAGCGACGACACAAGACGCACGAACTGACTCTACGCCCGACGCTACGCCTCCGAGATCC
This sequence comes from Nesidiocoris tenuis, assembly GCA_036186465.1. Lineage (NCBI taxonomy): Eukaryota > Metazoa > Arthropoda > Insecta > Hemiptera > Miridae > Nesidiocoris > Nesidiocoris tenuis. Next base: position 6,513,826 of record AP028912.1, on the reverse strand, counting down.
AGACATCCTCGAGTGGATCCACCAGATCCGACAAGAGAAAGAAGAACGCGATCTGGGCGCGTCGTTCGTTTCCCCAGCAAATACAAGGACTTCGTGGTCTACTACTGAGGAGGGGGGTGTTTGTAGCAGTGTCTACAGTATTGTTTATTTATTTGTTTAATTAAAAAAATAATTTATTTCCAACGTTTTAAAGATTGATCCAAAACAACCTCAAAATTAATTTCCGTTTCTAAAAACAATAAAAATTCATTCTGGTCTCAAATCTTGTCTTGTACACATCACCAAATGTGTCCTGTAACCCCCATGAACACGTTCCCGAAGAAGAATTTTGGGTTTCCTCCATATAGGTACCTATTAAATTTCAAATCGTATCGCCAAACCGAGGGCGATGAACTTTTTTTTCGTGATTTTCGCTCTTGCTCATATTAAATACAAAATTTTTTTTTGAGATCAGTCGACGAATTTTTTTCGCTCACCTACCCGGTGTTGATGCAGTTAGTGATACCGGGGCGGTTATTGTGGCCGGCTGAGGTTTGCGGTAACGTCCATTCCCACCCCATCGACCCAAAACCAACGGGCCAACCCCTGCCACTTAGTCGCCGACCGCGCAATCACTAATACATTTACCATTCTCCTCCGTCTCTCTCCGATTTCCATATATATGTGTATCTTCCTTCTCTTTTCGCCCCGTCACCTGGGCCCCGGTTACTTTCGCACAAAGTCCTCATTAATTCCAATCAGTTGAACCCATTTTCGCAGTCGACGTTTCGGCTCTGACGTTATAATTGAATTAAATCTGACGGCTTTCGCGTCGGAGCTTAAAATCCTTCCTGCTTGAAATTTGACTTCGGCCGATAATGAGCTCGGGTTTATTTATTCGGAGGAGAAACGCTGGAACATTAATTTTGTTATTTCTACGTTTTAGCTCGTCTAATTATGCTACTTAATATGTTTGTTCGTGGTTTTCGCATCAACTGCGACGCTTGATGGGTGCAAAACCCTTTTCCTATTTTACCTGTCGCTCAAATAAAATGCATCAGGTAGATAATATTCAAACACCCCATCACACAAGCTGAAAGCTCCTAGAATATTGAACATCTAGGAAAATATAAACTTCAAATGGTATAATATACCATTATTATAGGTGAGAACACAAATAAAGGCTCGAATTATAAAAAAGTTATTAGACTGCCAACTTACATTTTTGAGTTCTTCGGCTTTTGATTCATTTATTTTTATGACTTGATTTTTTGCAAAACATTGAGAAATTTATTACCCTAAATAAGTTGTGAACATCATCGATTTTTTACTGTTTTGATTTTTCCAAAACATTCCAAAAAATTCATCTAAATGAGAAAACAAAGAAAGTCAATCATTCAGATTGCATAAATATCAAAACATTATCTTTTTTTTTGGGAAAAATTGTAAAAACCATTAATCTAAATTTGAGAGTTTGAGAATTCTAAAAAAAACTATAAGAACGAAGAGGAGTATATTTCATACAGAAATTCAAAGCAATTTCAGAATGAAAATCAAAAATATTCCAAACCGATTCGCGAATACGACCGTGAATATAAACGATCCGATAACTTTTTTGTTACTTCCGATATATTTGCATTTTAGTGTTTTTCTCCCGTTAGTTCGTTTGCCCATCTGTGATCATTTACAAAAATGACCATAACTCCCTCAATTCTCAACCTTTTTTCAAATTTCTTGGACTGAAATGTTTGTCTCGGCAAGACCTAACACCCTGTTTAATCGAAATTCGGATTACGCACAGTACTTCCGATATATTTGCATTTTTAGTGTTTTCTATTTTATTTTTTTCCGGCCACAAAAATGAACCGATTTGAGCGTTCTTGGTCTCAAAATCTTCGTTTTACCTTGCAGAATATGTGGATATTTTTATATTCCAAAAATGTATTGTATTTTTATTTTGGGCAAATTTTAAAATTTGCATAGTGAATTTTTTGACATTTTTGGCCTAAACACCCTTGAAAACAGTCAAAATACGATCAAATTTTTTCAAATATGAACGTTTCACAATATGGAAGTATTGTGTGTTATCTACGCACCACTGGTTTGTTATTTTCTTTCGGTACAAAAAATGAACCGATATGACAGTTCTTGGTCTTAAAATCTTTGTTTTACCTTGCAGAATATGCGGATATTTTTATAATCCGATAACTTCGCGAATTTTTATTTTAGGCGAGTTTTAACACTAGCATAGCGAGTTTTTGATATTTTTTACCTAAACACCCTCAAAAGAAGTCAAAATACGATCGAATTGTGTCAAACTTTTATGTTCCAAAATATGGAAGTATTGTGTGTTATCTACGCACCACTGATTTATCAGTTTTCCTCATACTCATTTCGGTTCGGAAAATTCTCAATTCGACTTGGAAATGTTTCACCAATGTAGACACCGTAGGGACCAATAAATCAGGCAATTGCCATACGAAATCTTACACAATAGAGCTGCGCAGAATTGCCCAAAAAAGCGACCAAATTCGTGACTTCTGGAGTTGAGGAATCGGAAAACGTCTGCGAGAACAGCTCGAGGGGCCGAATCCGGTGCTGAATTCAGCACGCGAGCTGGAACCAGCAGCCATCGCGGCCGATCCCGAGGGCAGCAAACACGATTTCACACTCAACGCTTTCTTCCTCACCCCCACCAGTTCCAGTTTCAACCCCCAGTCAGCCTTTTCCCTGGGGGGTTAACCGCTTGCTTTCTATTGTACGCACTTCCATCCACACGAGTCAACGCACCGTAGACAACATATCAACAGCCACTCCGCTGTAAGTAAGAGACGTGTTTGGTAATTTTTCCAGAGGTGATAGAATCGTGGGAATCTGACATATAGCAGTGCCGAAGGGCATAAAGTCGAATTCAGGGCCTTCCGCTGATGCACGTCAGAAGTGTAGCATTTCCAAGTCGGATTGAGAATTTATCGAACCAAATTGAGAAATCTTAAAGGCAGTTCGGCAAGGAAATCCTCAATTTCGTTAGGGAAAATTCTCAATTTGGTTGAGAAAATTCTAACTTAACCTTAAAAATGCTATACAGGGTGTTAACCTCAGGAATATGCCACAGTCTCGGGATCGATTCTACTACTAATTTCCAACAAAAATTGTTCTATAACATTTTTTTACTCCCTTCAAAATGCCACTTTTTCACTTTTGAGATTTTTTCCGAACCACAACCATTTTAGTGAGTAAGGTCGAAAACACAAAAATGCCAAAACCAGGCTTTTCTGACGGACGAAGAAAAAATGTCATAAAGACAAATTTGTAGGAAATTACTCGTAAAACATTTTCCTCCATTTTTGACCATCGAATGTGTAGCATGAAAAAATGTACGTAATCAGAAGGAGGGAGACTAGAAATTGAATTAATCTCAAACGCGCGAGATCTTCTACAAATAAAAGAAATTCAATCCGAAACGGTTGGAATCTTATGCAAATAAGGAGCACTTTCGTTCTTGTAAGTAAAAGGGAGAACCCTTCCTTTCCATTCTGCTCAGTTCAATGTAGGACAGCTCTGGTTCGGTTCCATTCCGTTGTTAGAATTAATGCCCCATTCGGTTTCTAAATACGGGGGGAAAACCTTCAACTTCTGCGGGAGCAATCGCGGTTTTCCTGCGGTTGATTTCAAATAGACGCAAGTGTATTTCCATTAGACAGGGCGAATTAATTGGCGATTTCCTCAAAAGTCTGTTTGAAAAGTGTGTTTCGGCGCTAGTTTAAACCGGCATAATGCTGAATAATTTTATAAAAATGAGAGTAGTAGGTGATCGGGAAATTCAATTTTCTTTCTGAAGCTAAAAATCCGTAGAAATTCCATACTTGGGTTCGTGAAATTTGAATTGAATTAGGAAAACTTTTGTGGTTGAATAATTCGAGCTCAATAATAATTATTGTACTCAAGAACATTGTATGCCCAATAATTCGTAAAGATGCAACTAAAGCCGACTTGAATAAATTTTTCAAATTTATTTAATTAATTTACTTTTTTATTCAATGGGTAATTTTTTAAAATTTTATTCTATTTTTTTTAATTTTTAGTAAACTTTTGTAAGAGTACGAGCAATTCAAAACAAATATATTGTATCATTTTCACATCAATCTGAGATTAATCCAAAACAATTCGAAAATTTTTCGAATCAATTTGAGAGTTTCTCAAACCGAATTGACAATTTTCCCAGACAAAGATGAAAGTTCCTTTACTTATTTATTTTATTATTTGCTAACTATGGTTGATTCTACTAAAAAAAAGGAATTTTCGAGGCCCGCAAACCCAAAAAGTTTCTCATACTTGGGATAAATCATATGAGTGACCATGAAGGCCAATGAGGTACTGATTGCAAAACGTAGGTATTTTTTTTAGGATTCCGTAAATATGAAAATGAAAGAAAAGGGAGCAGACCGAGGAGAATTTGGAGAATAATTCTTCAATAATTGAATAATTATTATTGTAGAAGGGCGCGATGTAAGTTGTATACCTAACCTTCACAACACCTGTGTCGTGCGGGTACAGTATAATCAGTAGCAATCGCAAACATCGTGCCAAACTCAGGTGAACCAATTATTGAGATAATAGACTAGCTCAAGTCCTAAAGTCCCCTTAGGGATTCCTAAGTTTTGAAAAATTCGTTTCAATTTTTCATTGGAGTAAAACTTGCGTTTAGGCGAACCTGTAAGTTGGCACCTTGAAGAAAAGAAATGAATTCTAATGTTACTTTCAAATAGTATCACTTTTCGATTATCATCGTCTGAGGAGAAAATTACTTCATTTTGGTAATTTAAGGATTTGGACCCTGAAAGACGAGGGAGTCCGAGAATTAGGCTGGAAACTGCTCTCAATGGGAAACTATAGCAAATTCCGTAGAACGTTGACGCTTCTCCGGGCAAATCCGTTCGAAAACCGGCTGATAAGAGAAATGACTCCGAGCAGAAGCCGCGAGAAGTGGCGACTTGAAACTCTCGAAGGGAAAACAATTTGTTGCAGTTAGAAATTTATTAAGATCAGGATAATGAAAGAACGGAAGCGTTAAAAGGAGCGCAAGAAGATGGCTTGAGCTTGGCTGTGGAGAAAATCCAGGCCCGTAATGAAACGGGGGAAGTCGGGGGGAGGTGGAGCTGAGGAAGACATTTTGGTGGAACGGGGGTGGGAGGCGTCAATGGCAGGCCGGGGAGAAAGAAAAACGTTCTCTTGTAACAGCCTTACATCCCCAATCTCGTGCTACTTGTCTACTATATCTTTAACCTCGTTCTTTTTCAACCGATATTGGAGTAATTCGATGGGAATTGCTGGATGACCTTCGTTGTTATCCGTCTGTACAATTCCAATAAGAGGATACAAATCTGTGACAGACGTCAAATGTGATTGGCCATAAAGTACATTTATGCGCATTGAGATACGAGAAGGGTTTTTTATAAATTTATACAAATGAGGCTGTGATTTCCAAAACTCGCTCCTTGCAATTTTAACGAAAATTGGGGTGACAGCTGTTTCTGAAAGATTTCTGTCCGCTCTTTCAGAATCCGAAGTCAGAATTGAGAAAAACGCGCTCCTTCTCCGTTTAATTGACCTTGAAATACCTGGATGAGATCCAAAACTCGTTCCTTGCAGTCAGTTGTGAGTTCCAAAACTAGCTCGATGAGATTTTGGTAGTAAAACTCGCTCCTTGAGCTAGGTAACCTTGTCAAGAGAAACCTGTCACCTCAGTTTTCGCCAAGACGCCAAGCCATAACCATGCGTGTCTTCATGGATTTATGTGAGATCTCAAAAGACTCTAAGCTGGGCCAGTTCCAATACTCGTTATAACGAGTTGCATCTATAGATGCAAGGTTTAGTGCCAAAACTTGCTCCTTGTGAATTTAAATTCGTTCCTACGCAATTATTTTTCAATAGATTTATCTTTCCTTGCATACAGAGCTCCATTGATGTAATCTAAATCATGTGGTGCAAAAAAACATGCGAATCGGCTGTATAATAACGTTTTAGAGGTTTTTCGTGATTTCTGAAAAACGGTTTACCTTGCAAGGAGCAAGTTTTGGAAATCAGTGCCTCAAATAATGTTCAAAATACATTTATGTACCTACATGGCTAATTCGGAATGAAAAGAAAATTGAGTTTGGAACTAGTGGCAATTTTTTCCGACATTTTGAATAGGTGCCTGATTTTAGTGCAGGAGATGCTGTGCTCGATTTCGAACCAAAGTCGACATTTTTTGAACGGTACTGCTCCGCATTTATTTCCGTCTCGCGAATTTATGAAATTCCGTAAGTTAGAGTCCGTAATACACAAATCAATTTTGAAAAAATAAATATAGGTAGATATCATTAGTATACACTGATTTCTCCACAGCGCGCATGAAAAACTTGGTTTAACCAACAAATTTTGGTAAATGTCGGTGCCCCTAATTTATTACACCCTCATCCAGAGTCCAACTATCTTATCGACCAATGCTATACTCCCAAGTCACTTGTGGTATTATTGTTCGCCCGAACAGGAACATCAGACACGCTGGTTCGGGAGCGAGTTAAAATTTCATGCCCTGCAGTTTCGCCCGTGGTCGGATTCAGTAACCGAGGGCGGATCAACCGTTGGGAGGAACGTAAGTCATAATTTAATGATCGAACCCGCCGCTGCGGAGGTGATACGTTAAACAAATCTGTCGGATAATACCTGCGGCGAACGATTGGCCTGGTACGAAATACAGCTATTTCCTGCACTCGGAACAACCGACTGGCCGATTATCAACTATGCAGACAGACAGTGTAAAAATACGATAAGATATTAGTAGTAGGTATACGAAGTGAAATGTGCGAAATTTCAAATATGGACAGAGAGCAAAAATGGATTGACGTCAGTTTATTGAGCGAAGGATTTTTGCCAAGAGCACCGATTACATAGGTACGTAATTTCTGGAAATAATGTTCTATCAAAGAAGGAGCAATAGAAGAGAACCAATAGTGCGTAGCCAATGCTTGGAAGGGGAAGGAGGTTGAGGAGGAGGAAGAGGGGGAAGGAGGAGGGCGGAGGGGAGAGGAGGAGATTGGATGTGAGAGGGGTGGAGGAGTGGGAGGGTGGAGGGGAGAATGTGGTGGTGGGGCTGGTGGCGCAGGAGGGGTGATGGGAGGGGAGGAGAAGGAGGAGGTTGAGGAGGAGGAGGACGAGTGGGAGGTACATGAGGAGAAGTAGGAAGATGATAAGGGGGCGGAGGAGGGGGGAGGATGGTGATGGAGGACGAGGGTGGAGGGGATGAGGAGGAGAAGGAGTGAGAGGGGGAAGGTGGTGGTGGTGGGAAGACGAAGGAGAATGTTCAGGGAGAGGTGGTGGGCGGGGAGGAGAGGAGAAGTAGGAGGATGATAAGGGGGAGGAGGAGGGAAGATGGTGGTGGAGGAGGAGGAGTGTAGAGGGGAGAAGGATGAGGTTGGAGGGGAGGAGGTGGTGGTAGAGGTGGAGGGTGGAGGGGAGGGGACGAGGAGGAGGAAGAGGAGGAGGAGGAGGAGGAGAACGAGTAGCAGTAGGAGGAGGAGGAGGAGGAAGAGGAGGAGGAGGAGTAGGAGGAGTAGGAAGAGGAGGATGACGCCTGACCACTGCTCAGAGATACCGAGGAGAAGAAGGAGGAGGAGGAGGAGGAGTAGGCGGAGGAGGAGGAGTAGGAGGAGTAGGAGTAGTAGGAAGAGGAGGAGGAGTAGGAGTATGAGGAGGAAGAGGAGGAGGAGGAGTAGGAAGAGGAGGAGGAGCAGCAAAAATCAAAGCGTTGGGAGTTTGGAGATACCGAGGGATTCCAGAATCCTCTGAACGTTAACAGACGGTAGTATTATCTCAAAAAATCAGGGCATCTCAGCCAACATTCGAAACCTGTTGTTCCCCATAATATTTTGTGATAAGATAAAAATGAAACCGAATTCAGGATTATCGTGTCCACCAATTAAACTATTGACAGTCCAACGTCAAATCCAGAGACAACAGAAGTTCATTAAAATTTGAATCGCAAATGGGGCGACGATGTTTCGGGTTGACAACTGCGCACAGGAGACTAATACAGAGGTGTCAGACATAACAACGCACCAAACCGGACCTACATTCACAACAATTGGTATATTTTGGTACTACCTGAATACCCACTTACGCAAAATTAACGAACCGGTCACGGATTAAGAGAAATTCGTATTTCCGTTACTGCCATTCCCGCATTGGAATATTAGACGAGCAGTTCCTGTTGTACACGACTCTGAACGTTCCTCGAGGCAGGATGTAATTCTGGAGAAAAACCTTTTCCACCTGTTCAAGTATTCAAGTGAAAAGAGCAGCATATGCTGCTTCACACTCCCATTATGGGCCTAAAAACATTCACTCAACTCGGGCGCCCTTTGCTTGTTAGCTTGCAATCTTGACATCAAAAGCCGTCAACCTCGTAAGGATCCATCTCGCATGAAGAAGTCCTTAAACGCCTACCTGCTTAATTTCCATGCATGCGAGATGATCCAGAAGCAGGAGCGACATTGAAAAGTAATTCTATACGAATATTGAATTAACCAGGGTGAGAGGATTAGCAATTCTAAAATCATATTTGTGAATCCCGTGTTGTTGACGACAGGGGTGATATGGTGAATTTTAATAAAATTATCAACAGCACGACCGACAATGTGCATTTGTATACTGAACCCATAACCTGTAACATCAGCAGAAATATACCTGGAATATTTATGACTCCTTTGGACACCGGGCCGTCATCGCAGCATTTGGTTTGAGTTAACGCTGCCTCATATCTTATAGAAAGATTATGAAAAACCAGTGGTGCGTAGATAACACACAATACTTCCATATTTTGAAACGTAAAATTGTGACACAATTTGATCATATTTTGACTGCTTTAAAGGGTGTTTAGGCCAAAAATATCGAAAAATTCACTATTAAAATTTTAAAATTCGCCCAAAATGAAAAAACGCCACATTTTCGGAATGTAAAAAATATCCACATATTCTGCAAGGTAAAACAAAGATTTTAAGACCAAGAACGCTCAAATCGGTTCATTTTTGTGGCCGGAAAAAAAAATAGAAAACACTAAAAATGCAAATATATCGGAAGTACTGTGCGTTATCCAAATTCCGATTAAACAGGGTGTTAGGTCTTGCCGAGACAAACATTTCAGTTCAAGAAATTTGAAAAAAGGTTGAGAAATGAGGGAGTTATGGCCATTTTTGTAAATGACCACAGACGGACAGACGGACGTAACGGACGTAACGGAAGTAACGGACGTAACGGACACACAGACACTTGTTCAGGAAGTGATTCTGAGTAAATGTGTATAAGAAAAAGTTTTTTCCGAAGCTCCGTTCCGATCCTCGATTTTAGGACGATTCCAATACTTCCATTTACTCTGTAAATATGGAAGTAATAAATTGTTTTTATGGGAGGTGGAAAAATGTCATTTTACCAATATTTGAGGACCCTATGGGACTGATTTGTGGGTCGCTGGGCGAAATTCTGGTGAAACTGCTTTGAAAGCCTCACTTTGAAAGTGGTCTATTTCCGAAAAAAGGTTGAAAATCGCAGGAGTTATGCGGATTTTTGACGACAAACCAAAATTCATTACAAAAGTTCATTTTGAGCAAATTTTTGAGGAAAAATTGTCTCGTTCCAAATCCGATTTTCATTTTTAGGCGATCGTATTGACTTCCATTTACTTTGAAAAAAGATTTAAAAATTGCAAAACGCATTCAAGCTTGATTAAAAAAATGGAAAATCCTTAGACAGGGGAGGGGGAAGATGAACGGGTAGATTAATATCAGGGCCATGTGGGTTCACCACTGCCATACAAGACTGCGGGTCCAGGACGACCAGCTGTGGAAGTGATATCAGCTTCTGGTACAGACACACGAAGTGGGGGGTTGAATGGAAGGTTGATAGCCGCTAGAACGAGCCTTCCGCAGAGAACACACTGGACACGAACCACGCACCAGCGGCAGACTTATTTTGTTACCTACCATCCATGCTAGATATAGCGAATCCTATGCGAGTAAATGTTGAGCGAAACTAGGAAAGAGAGAAAAAAGTTGCCTACGCACTTCTAAAATTTTTTGTCTCAAAACTCACAAATATTTAAAAAAAAAAAAACTCAAAACTTTGATTTCCCACCTTTTTTATCGTAACATTTTCTTAGCTGTAATTTTTATAGGTCCGAAGTTTTGGATTTTTCAAAGGCTTGAAATTTATTTTAAGTTTTAAAAAAATTTGATATAGAATCTTTAAGGTTTTTTTCAATTTGAGGTTTTTAAAGTATTGTGATATTTTCGACATTTTGGAACTTTTTCAATATTGGTTTCTGAAACCAACACCTTTTGGCAAGTCCAGCGTTCAAAAAAACTTTCAAAAAATCTCTTTCAAAAAACTTTTCAAAAAAAGTTCAAAAACTTTTTTTTCATTGGTATTTTTTTTTTGCTTTTTTATTTCTATTTTTATTGTGTCGAAAATTTCAAGTTTTTAAGCATCTTAGATTTTGCTCACTCTGCGGGTCAAAGCAACAATTACGTATTATTTCTAGTTAGTATTTCCAAATCGAATCGAAAATTTTCCAAACCAAATTCAGAATTTCCCAACTCGGATTGCCTTAGAAAGCTCTTAATTAATCTTATCTTGCACTCGAAGAATGATTTGGGAACATTACCATTTGGGACATAGCCTTTCGGGGTTTTGGGACATAGCTTTGCGGATAATATGCCTAAGAAGATTGGTTTTGAGACTTCGAAATCCGAAGAATCTGCTCATCGTTATCTATCGATTGCGCCCAAAATAACCATTCTCGTCTATTTTTGTAGCTAGTAAACCCTAAAATAGAAAAACGGCGAATGGAAAAATGTTCACTTTGGAACTGGTGTGCGCTGTCAAAGAATTACGAGTTCGAAGTTTATAGACTAGACGGGCATTTTCGGAGATTTTTGTTCATAAAATTTGAAATAATCAGAAATTTCAATTTTCTTGGATTGGCCAAAACTATATTCGCATTTTCCCAAAATGTCATTTCTGGACAATATTCCCTAAATTGTCGTCAGTTAGCGTGCATAATCAAATTATTCATCTTCCACGATTTCAAATTCCTGAATGAGCCGCCGGTAATGCGATCGCAGGTTTCTAACTGAGACCGTCGTTTCGCTGATTCAGCATTCGGAAATTCGAGAGATATTTAGTAAGGAAATGGCTTTCCTCGACCCCCCCCCATCGTCAGTACTGCTGAGGAAAACGTTCTAAACGTAGCGCAAGGTCAGTTAAGTGGATGTTATGCTACTTAATTCGATAAAATGATAATATTCCGCCTTTGAGAGAGGGTTTCACTAATATTTTCAAGAAGATTGATGAAGAGAAAGGAGCAGAGGTAAATTTGGAGAATGATAAAAACAATATTCGACTTGAGGCGGTAGGGAGCACCTAGAATTTCCAAGTCAAATTTTCCAATCCAAATTGACAATTTTCCAGACCAAATTGACAATTCCTAGAACAAATTGACAACTTTCCTCATCAAACTGAGAATTTTTCATATCAGATTGGCTTGGAAATTTTCGATTTCATTTGGAGAATTTTCAATTTGATTTGGTTAATTCTCAATTCGGTCCGGGCAATTCTCAACTCGACTTGGAAATTCTAGGTATCCCAACATTTTATATTACAGCATATCAAAAAAAAAAAATTAAGAATTTTTCGAAGCTAATTAGGAATTTTCCAAATCAGATTGAGAAATCCCCGAGTCAAATTGAGAATTGGCCGAACCAAATTGAGAATTCTTGCCGGACCAAAGTGAATTAGAATTTCGTTCTCAATCGGATTTGGGAAATTCTTAACTTGATTCGAAATATGCTCAATTCAACTTGGTAAATCGATTAACTTAAAAAAGTTAATTTTTCGAGAAGTATTGCCAATAAATAAGTTCGAATTCATTTGATCAAAGCTCATAAGATGGCTTAATTAGGGGTAATGAAGAATGGTTAAATCGGTTAACAAGTTAAAAAGTTTTAAACGGTTAAAAAGTTTTTCGTAAAGAACTTTTGAAATATCGAACCAATTTCGATCAATCTGGGGTTAACCTGTTGAAATCAACCATTAACGAGCATAGATTATAACAATTCGAAAATATTTGATAGTTTGTCGTAAAAAAATAGTTGATAATCTTCGTGAAAGTTGTCGTAAAAAACTACTAATAAGAATTAAACGCTACTCCATCGCCTGGAAAAATTCCAGAATTTTTTTTTGAAACGAGCGAATTTTTTAATTCGTGAAAAAAACTCAATCGCACAATTTCAGCGGAGTTTAGAAAATTTTTCACAGGTAACTCGGAGCAGCTGAGTTCCATAAACATTGGACAGCCCGCCGCTTTAGCCGCCGTTATCTACCCATTGGACACCGCCCGCGGAAACTTGGCGATCAAATTTGATTTACCGCTTCGAGCTTAAACGGGGCTTCATTTGCGATTAGCTAAATTACAGTCCTTGTGAAAACGATACGTGGTTGAAACATAATTTTTGGAATGATCGAAATAAATCGTACGTTTTATAGAACGGAAAACAAGTTTCGGCGCAAAAGTTTGATTTCTATGGAAACTAAAAAAAGGAATAAAAATAATCAAGCCTGGAAAAGAAAATATCCGCAAGTTGAATTGGATACGGTACCACAAATAATGTGTCATTAATTGGGCGACATTCTCGTCTACCTACAATAATATTGTTGTTACAACTGTAATGTTAATTATTAACAATAAAGTTTTCTAAAAAAAAATACATAATAATCAAATATCATCGGGTTTGTTTCTCAAATAGGGGACAGCCAAAGTTCGCCTAATAAAATTTGCGCATAATAATTTTTATGCGCTAATAATGCGCATAATAATCATTTGCGCTAATAATGTTTCATCTTAATCATTTTTTACAGACCCCTTTCACCGCGGATGGTTTTAGTATGCATGATAAACCACGAAAAATCAGTGCATGGGACGGAATTGAATATTTATTTTCTAACATTCAAAAATTTGAATAAATTTTGTCGAATTTCAATTTTTTTCGAAATTTGAGACCGAATCGAGGTCGGAAAACTAAGTTTACGTCTGAGAACGAGGGGAAAACACCGTGTTTCCGGACCTTAGTTCCAAAGCGTTTTCGACACGGTTCGTTTTTTTGTTTCTCATTTTCTGAATGATTCAAACGGGCGAAGAGGCGCGTAGGCTTACAGATAGAAGTGGCCATTTTAAATATTCAAGTGATGGAGGTCTTGCGAGGAAATTGGACCAAGGAAAATAGCACCAGCTGATACGAGAGCCAAAACTTTAAGGTTAACTTGGCCGGCAGAACTTGAGTGGAGCGATTCTTGAGAAATTTGAAATGTCGATGTATCAGGGAACAAAAAATTTGGAAACCAGGGGTGAGTAGATAACACGAAATACATCTATATAGGTATAGACATATATCGTCGTCTGAGGCGCAGCATGGCACATCTAACATTTGGCAAATTTTCAGGAAAAAGGAAAAATCAATTATTTTCGAATGCATTAACATAGGTATCCAAGCGTATCTAAGGGATATTTCAGTGGGTTCCACGACGAATTTAGCGAATCTGAAACCGAGCAGTGATGTGGCACAGAGAGTAAACATGATTTTCTGTTTTACCTAAAAACTGCCGAATTGTTAGATGTGCCATGCTGCGCCTCAGACGACGATATGTTGAAAAGTGAAAGTTTTACACAATTTGGTCATATTTTGACTACTTTTGAGGGTGTTCAGGCCAAAAATATCAAAAAACTCACTATGCAAATTTTAAAACTCGCCTAAAATGAAAATACGCCAAGTTATCTGAGTACGAAAAATATCCACGTATTCTGCAAGGTAAAACGAAGATTTTAAGACCAAGAACGCTCAAATCGGTTCATTTTTGCGGCCGGTAAAAAATAAAATAGAAAACACTAAAAATGCAAATACGTCGGAAGTACTGTGAGTTATTCAAAATCCGATTAAACGGGTAATTTTCATAAAATCAAGTTTCTTCGAGCATTTTTTAGAAATATATCAATTAGGTACCCTACGAATCGTGTAAAAAATACGCTTGATGTTCATGAAATTTTTTATTAAAAAAAAAACTTCTAATATTTTCTATAAACTCCAAAATATTCTTATATTCCAGTAACTTGACGTATTTCAGGCCGGTTTAAAGATTTGTATATTTCTTGAGTCAAGATCCCGCAGAATGCCGAATGTTGAAAAAATGTCGAAACTGCCGTCCACTCGATAAACGAAGATGCCGCGGACGTGCCCTGCCGCCCTCAAGCATGGGGTCGGAAATGAAAAAATTAATCACACACTCAACAAGATGCTCTAACGCCTTTTCAAAATTGAAAGACACTGCGTGCATGAAAATTTCGAGAAAATAAATTTATAAAATGATATCGAATTTGAGCACAACGTTGAAAAGGGAATCACACGCATGTCTTCTATTATTCAAAGGCAATATGGAACCGAGAAACCGAGATTTCGGCCAAACTGGGGTCGGCCACTGGGGGAATAAACCTTTTGTAAACAAGTTATATTAGACTTCTTCCTACTATTCTGCCATGTGGAAATCTGCGGCAATCAAAATAAAATAAGAAAATCCCCCCGGGGGGAAGGCCGAAAATTGTACGGGCAAATATTTCGGTACGCCCAATCCCGTGTTTTGATATTGGATTGATCTCGAAAATGATTTCCCCAGCTGGTGAGTCGAAAATCGAATTTGATAAGTAACTCGGCCGAATCAAACTTTTGTTTCTTGAAAATAGAAGGGAAATTTCATTCATATTATTTTCAGACGCGACCCCTGACCTAAACATGCAAATGGTCATACAATTCCTAATATAAATAATTGATATTTCAATTTCAATTTTTCATTTCAAATTTTTTGATCCAAATTTCAAATATTTTTTTGTTTGATCCAAACATGCGAATGGTCATAGAATTTTCAATATAAATCATTTAGAATGCGGAACTTCAAATTTTATTTTGTTTTTCAAATGTTCTACCTAATAATTTACCATTTAATTTTCGAATAATGAAATCTGATAAATCTAATGAATTTTTGTCTCGTAATATTAAAAAATTTAAAAATTTGAAAAACAAAATAAGATTTGAATATTCTCAAAAATCAATGATAAAACCTCTATGAGAATTTTTGGGACAAAAAACCATGGAATTTCGGAATTTGGTCAAATTTCGGCACGTTCACAAGTCTAATCTCTGAGAAAATTTGAAATTCGGAATCAGCACACCTGAAAACGTAAGATCGGTCATACAATCTAGAGACCAATTTTTCCCCAAAAAATCGACAGCTCCCTTTCCATGATTAAGTATCCCTAATTTCGGAAACAGGCGGTTCAGCCAATCAAATCAATGCATTTTTTTCAATTTATCAAAATTTCTCAAAATCGAGCGTTACCTTAGCGAATCTCTCTTGCGTATCGAGGATATCGAACAGGAGGCCAACTTTGTCGTCAAGTTGGGCCGCGGGGCCGGAAAGGGGCCGAGGGGCCCCATGGACGGGGGTGTTGGAGGGGGCTTTGGGCGGGGGAGGAAGTTGCAACAATAGGTTGAGAGCCGCCGCCGACGTGGCGGACGACGTGAGCGCGATCGGCCCGCCGGCCAGGGCGGGCAGGCCGTGGAACGTATGCGACGGCCTCGGCGGACCGGTGAGCGAGGAAGTGGACGCCGACGGGAGCGAGAGCCGCCGGGCGGAAGGGAGAGAATTGAATTGCGGGTTCAGGGCCGGCCCGTGGCCGAGGATCGTCGCCGACGTCGAGGGCGTGACGGTCGATTTCAGCTGGTAATCGCTAGCGGCCGAGGGGAGCGAGCGGTAGCCGGAATCGGACGGACTGGCGGCCGATGTGGCCGGCGTTTTTTGGCTGGCGGACCAGTCGCCGGTCGCCGGGCGGGGCCTCGTTGGCTGATCCAGGAATCCGTCGTTATTTCTCGGCGATCTCGTTTGGTGTTCGTTGAAGTCGTTGGCCGCACTGTGCGGGCGGGATCTCGCTTGATGATCGTTGAACAGGTCGTTGGCGACGAGCCTCGGTCTCGTTTGGTGTTCGTTGAAAATATCGTTAGGACGAGATCGTTGGTGGTCGTTGAATATTTCCGAACGAGGCCTCGCTTGCTGATCGTTCAATCTCGTCTGCTGATCGTTGAAAATATCGTTGGCGACACTGTGCGGGCGCGACGACTGCTGGAAGACGGGAGTGACGACCCGGGCGAGGACGACGGGAGCGGGCGGCGCGTAAAAGGGGAAATTCTGCTTTTTAGGACTGGCGGGAGCCGCCGACGGCGGTGCCCAACTGACGTCGTTCTTCCTCGACACCGTCGGCAACGTCGTCGGCCGGGCCGGACTGCCGGGCGGGATTATCGACGCCGCCGACGGCGGGCAACCGTTCGGCGTGTCGCCGTGGAGCGCGTAGGCGGATTGGCTCTTGGCGATCGCCTCGCTCCGCCGTTTGATGATCTCGCGAATTTGGGCGATCCTGTCGACGGAGCCGGTCCAATTTGAAAAGCCGCCATCGTCGTCCGAAGGGCTGACGGCCCCCGGGGGTTCTTTTTGCTTTTTGAACGACAACTTGGGGAAGAAAGTTCCGTTGCTCGGCGACGACAAAGTTTTCTGCTGAGTCGGGCTCTTCCGCAAATTTTGACTCGAATTCAAATTCAACCGAACGGACACGCTGCGATAGAACGGCGATAGATTCGCCAACTGGAACAACGATTTCGACCTTTTCGTACTCGAACTGTCACCCATTTCACGCGGGATGGACGGCGTACATGACGCGCCGGTTGAACAGGAATCGCAATTTGAGACACTTGAGGCGGAACACGCGGCGGAATTTCGAGGCGGGTACGGCGGCAACGGGCGGCGTCGGCTCGGTCGGCGGTTTCGGCGACGTTGGCGGCCGAACGGTGTCGCGCTTCGCCAATGGCATCTCGCTCGCTCGTGAGGCGGCCGCACACTGAGCGGCAACGGTTGCTCGCTGGCGGTACCGCCTTGCCGGCCCCGCCCCCGTAAGACGCGGCCGCCGCCCCCTCCAAATTCCACGACGTTCTCCTACTTCCGGAAAAAAGTCGTCAAAATTTAATAATCGTTCGTTGGATTTTTTTTTTTCAATTTTTTCCCCCATTTATAGAGCGAATTGGAAATCGTCAAAAATGAGGTCGAATATTAAATTGAGATTTTCTTTCAATTTTATCATCTCCAATTTCTTTTGAATTTTTCTCCTGAAAAATTTATTTTTATAAATTAATTTGAACATAATTTCACCGAAAGTTTGATAACATTATACAGTAAATCGGGAGCATGGGCAAAAAAAAATGTGCCTATGTATTTCTTTTTTTTTCGGCCAACAATATGGATAAATTAGAGTGATAAATTTATTTGATGCATTTCGTCATGTTTCTTTTGTCCAAAAAAAATTTTAAGAGGAAAATTTGCTTCTCTTGTCTATAAGTTGGCAAAAAATAATTATATTCAAATTAATTATATTCAGTGTTTCGGCATTTGTGAGCAATTATTACCGTTCTTCAAATCGGAGGAAATTTTCATACCACTTTCGACTATAAGAATATTCCATTTCGAGCCCTTCAGAGCTCACGTTGTATAAATACATGGAAGCAAAGATAACATTTCCACTGTTTTCCTCACCCCCAAAGCCAACAACGGCCTGAGGACCCAGAAGCCAAGGGATGAAACGAACATTTTTAAAATAAATATACGCATTGAAAATATGGAATAGCGTCTATTGCTGGATCCAACAGCGAAAACGAAAGGTTTCCATTTTTTATTGGTATATGAAGTATATGAAGGGAAATGCTCGTTTAAAAATATGATAGTTATTGAACTATTATTGAACTATTATTTACTCTGTAAATATGGAAGTAAAAAATTAAATTTAAATATATTTTTTTTCAATATATTGAATGGTAGTAAAAAATTTAATTTAAATAATATATTTTTTTCAATACATTGAATTTTGTCAATAAATGGGAGGGGGGATTAAACAATCACGTAATCCGTCTTTCCAATGGTTTCTCCCATATTTTTCGAATAAAACCGAGCAACACATGTTATCAAGAAGGTTTGTATCGATTCAAGGTTTTTTCTCCAGTCATGAATGGCCAGCGGTCGTTGAGAATAGACCGATCGACTCGATTCGAAGCACGTGCATTGCTCTGCAGTCAGAACGTGAGAGGGGGGATGGGTAGGTCTATTTATGCCTCATTAATCGGTACCACTTGGGGCCCAGGCTGTAATCAAAGGGTCCACTCGACTCAAAACTACTCCATCCCGATGGTCTACTCGAAGCCACTTCATATCTGTTGAGAGGATGGCTTTTGGACGAAACTAAACGGGTAATCCGCGAGAGGAAGAATTTTCAATTTTCCCAAAGCGAAAACGTGTTGAATTTTGCTTACTTACCCATAATTCTTGCACGGCCAATTTCCCACTCACCTGCGAGCAGAAAAATAACGGAAGAAAATTAGTTATAATTAATTGTAATCATACTACTAGTAATAATACATTTTTTATACTTCCGATTTACGTTGCAAATCATTGAACTCATTCTCAGTTTTGCATAATAGATTCTTTACGCCACTTTGTTGATGTGTTGAGGTGTCAGTTAGGCACTTGAAATGTAAAAAAAAAAACTATTTTAACCGACGTTTTTTACTTCAATATTTAGGTACATAGTAAACCGCAAAAACTGTTTAATTTAGTATGTTTCAGTGTTATTCAGGCGAATTCAAGTTTTTATTCACGGATCTTATCTTATCAAGCGTATTAGTTAACCGAAAAATAAATTGCCGGTACATGAGGTACCTAGCGAGAATGAAGATTTGTGCTTCACATGAGGAAGGTGAGAAAGATGAAGATCAGGAGGAGGAGGAGGAGAGGTAGAGGGGGAGGGGTGGTGGAGGAGGAGTCAGGGGGGGAGCTGGAGAAAAGGGGTGGTGATGATAATGATGAGGATGACGAGAATGAGGAGGAGTAGGGAGAGGTCGAGGTGGAGGAGGAGGCGGAGTAGGAGGAGGAAGAGCAGGAGGAGGAGCAAGAAAAGGGGAGGATGAAATGGAGATGATGATGATGATGAAGATGACGGGGGAGAACGAGGAGGAGGGGAAGAATGAGGAGGAGGACGAGGAAGAGTAGGAAGAGGATGAGGGGGAGGCGGAAGAGGATACGGAGTATGGGGAGGGGAGGATGATGATGAAGATGCCGAGCATGATGAGGAGGAGGTGGAGGTAAGGGGTGGGGATGATAATGATAATGATGAGAATGAGAATGACGAGCATGAGGAGGAGTAGGAAGAGGTCGCGGTGGAAGAGCAGGCGGAGTAGGAGGAGGAAGAGGATGATAATGATGATGATGAGGATGACTAGCATGATGAGGAAGAGGTGGAAGTGGTGGAGTAGGAAGAGGAGGGGACGATGAGGGACGTCGAGGAAAGGGGAGGGGATGATAACGAGGAGGTGTAGGAGGAGGAGGAGTGGGAGGCGGAGTAGGAGCAGGAAGAGGAGGTGGTGGAGGACGAAGGGGAGGGGAGAATTATAATGATGATGATGAAGCTGACGAGCATGATGAGGAGGGGGGAGGCGGATGTGGAGTGGGGAAGAAAAGGTAGGTACTCATTTAGACGGTACCGACACTGGAAGACCTAAAATCAGAGTAAATAAATAACGAGGATTTATCCAAATTCGAAGGTGTAAACAGTAGTCGAGTAACATTGTCAAAAAGGGACAAGATTATCCGCCCATTAATGACCCCGATGGCCTTTATGAGCCTTTGATTACCAAAACGGTCGGCTGATGCGGGAAAATGGGCCAATACGCGCCAAAGCCGCCGAGCGCCAGTTTATTTGGCAGTTTGGACAACGGCCCGCGATACGTGGACAGGTACCTTATGGGAAACAGATACATCGGATACGAGCACAGCTACGCCGAGTACAGGTGTTGGCTGGAGCACGAATAACGCCGGCAGAGCAAATAAGGGCCGACGAGCGGGGAAAATGGGAAAGCCGAGGGTTGGAGGGGCAGAAGTCAATTAGCAGGTGTTGGGGATAACCGGGAAAGCTAAAACAGGATGCGGGATATTTGTCCAGAGGGCGAGAGAAGAGCGATCGATAGGCGAGGAGCCCCAGTCAGCAGCGAACTATGAGGCGATTCGAAATAATGAGACGACTTCGCCAATGTTTTCCATGAACCCTTAATGTTATAATGGTGACAGATACGAAAGTGGAAGTATCGCCCAATCATCGCTAACGATGCTGAGCTGTCGGGTAATTTCTCCCGGATGGCAACTGGGCGGAAAATGCCCGAGAAACTGTCGTAATACATGGGAGGTGTTGTCGGCAGTGGTACGAGCTGAAGGTTTTTACGAAAATAGGTAAATCCCTCCAGAAAATTTTTTTGGTTATTTTTTATCCTTATAGCCTTCAAAGCGGTCGAAATATGATGAAATTTATAATTTGAAACTCATTTAAATAGTTTTAAAAAGACAAGTACCCAAACATGGGAGTATTGTGCATTATCTACGAACAAATGGTTGTTAATTTTTATTTTATTCATTATAAAATAAAATAGAAATTCTTGTTTTTTTAGTTTAGGACATTTTACAGGTTTTTCTCTTTCAGTTTTGATGGTGGAAAATCGACTAAACTGCGCTCTATTGAGTTGATTTTGTTGGTTACTGATTCGCTTCAAACGTTCTTCAATTTTGTCATGAGTGAAATTTGAAAGTGCTGTGAGCACATAACACACAATACTTCCATATTCTGAATGTGTTAAGGTCAAAAATATCGAAAAACTCACTATGAAAATTTTAAAACCCCCCTAAAACGAAAATACGCCAAGTTATCGAAATACAAAAAATATCCACGTATTCTGCAAGATAAAACGGAGATTTTAAGACCAAGAACGCTCAAATCGGTTCATTTTTGTGGCCGGAAAAAAATAAAATAGAAAACACTAGAAATGCAAATATACCGGAAGTACCGCGAGTTATTCGAATCCCGATTAAACAAGGTGTTAGGACTTGCTGAGACAAACATTTCAGTTCAAGAAATTTGAAAAAAGGTTGACAATTGAGGGAGTTATGGCCATTTTCAAACACACACAGACAAAAAGTGTTTAATAGTAAAAGTTTTTTCTCGATTTTAGGACGATTCCAATACTTCCATTTACTCTGTAAACATACAAGTAAAAACTGAAGTTAATAAAAATATTATCACCTACATTGGAGATTCGGAAGTTTATTTTTGTACCCGTATCGATTGATTGTTGAATTTGTACAATGAAACAAGCAACTGGACTGGGAAAGTAAGAATTTCCAGGATGACGATCCGGTATCGAACGCGGCTCCGAGGTCATAAGGTCAATGATGCGTTACCCCCCAAAATCGTCCAATAAAGATGAGATCGAAAGCATCCGCGACCCGGAGGCAGTCGATTGAGATATTGACACTATCCCCGGTATTTCATACACCCGCGAACGTAACTTTTATTGAGAGGTAGGATGCGAAGATATCATTACCTAGAGTGATATTTGCGCTGGAAATCAATTAAACAATATTTTTAAAAGTTAAGCAGGCGAATTATTTATGATGATGGAAAAAATGATTTTCAAATGACTTCCACAAACGGAGATCTCCAAACAAAATGTCAATCTTGAATGTCTTCAAAAGCAATAATCCATATGAAATCCTGTAAACACAATTTGCGACTTCATTGCTCCATTCGGCCAACGCATATTGAAAACTGTCGATGAAAAAAACACACATTATTTTTTCCAAATTTTCAATCACTTGATTCCCGCCTGATGATAAAATCATATACCTATTATATTTTCTATCTGACCAAAAAAGCCATGGAAACGAAAGGAGTTATGCGAAAATGAAGCATATTTTCCGCAATGATGATGAATCAAATTTAAAAAAAAAGTTTTATCTTCTTTCAAGTTTTTTGCCCAATTAACTAAAAAACAAATCGTCCCATAGAAATTTTACTACAGACAGGATAGAAGAAAATTTAATTTTTCATCGAACTTGCTGCCGAAATATCCACATTTCCGTCCACATTTTCGTCCACACCAGTCGTCAGAATTTCGCCTCTTGTCCAGACGTTAGATTTTTGAAGTCGTCGCCACATAGGAAGATAGATAAAAGCTTTATAGCGTACCGGGTATTCCGTACAGTGGAAATGTTATCTTATAGATGAAAAAATAGAGATTCCCTCGCCACCGCAAATGAGAACCCTGGCCTCTAAATGAAAAAAAACAACACTAGAAAACTTGAGAAAAAAAGCGAAATTTTTCAGTTCCGCGGGGACCTCGTAAAAATATGCGAACCTGTCTTCGCTGTTCAGAAAAACGGACGGTGAAAAATGAAAGATACAAGAGCTCGAGAATGTCCGCACGGTCTGTGTGTATAGCTGTGAAATTTAATTTCCAGTTAGTTAACTCGAGAGAGGGGCTGTTCATCGCCATTTCCGACGGTCAACCCTTTCCCTGTCCAGGGGAAGAAAAATGAAAAGTGCGAAGATTCGAAGAGAACGGAAATTAAAAGCGCGATTTTCTCATCTGAAACTGGACTTTTGGATTGGATAGCGGACAGTTGGTAGTAAGTCGAAAAAGTGAACTTTTTAACATTTGAAAAACGTTTTGATCGATTTTTACAAGTTGTGGCTAAGAAGCCCGAAATTAGACCGAAATGAACGAGGGGAATAGTACTTAATGGAAAATTCAAAATTAGATTTTCTATTGGGAAAAATAAGTAGGTATATAGGGGTTGAAAAATACCTACCTGTTAAAAATCTTAAAAAAATATAATTGGGGAGGATGAATAAAATTTGAATATAAAATAGAATGCACGAACATACGATTTCATGTTTTGGTCGGTAATATCCTTCTCCGGAAAAATGAGGTTACCATTTTTCTATCCAGTACAATGTGTTCAAAGAACCGTAGGTACTGTAGAGTCAGGTCTTAATGGAAAATTCAAAATTAGATTTTCTATTGGGAAAAATAAGTAGGGGGTTAAAAAATACCTACCTGTTAACTATCTTGAAAAAATATAATTGGGGAGGATGAATAAAATTTGAATATAAAATAGAAAGCACGAACATACGATTTCATGTTTTGGTCGGTAATATCCTTCTCCGGAAAAATGAGGTTACCATTTTTCTATCCAGTACAATGTGTTCAAAGAACCGTAGGTACTGTAGAGTCAGGTAATAGAGTCTAGTAATCTTCAGGCTACATAGTTTTTTCCGCCATGTTCTTTAAAATTGACCGTCAGTCCGGACTTCCTTTCAAGCGGTCAGTTAAGCCGAAGTTAATCCGGATTGGCTTTTCTCTCTCCGCATTTTCCTGATGGACCGCGCGGCGATTCGAGTTTTTTATTTAGAATCGACTACCCCGAATGGAAGCTGGCGTAGGATTCCGAGATATTTAAAAACATTTGAGGAGCAAGCCAAAACCATGGTTTCATCCATCGCTCATTAAAATTATTTTCAAAAACTGAGCATTTTGAATAATTTTAATAATTAACGCTTTTAAAAAAATATAAATAAAAAAAAGTTTAAAAACAATTTCACGTCATCGCCTTGAATTTGGAATGCTGTTTATCCAAAAAAAAGGAAAACAGATAATAAAATTATTTATTTAAAAAATCGTAATTGAACAAAGCGCAGGCAATGTCGGTTTTTCGCGGTCGGTGTTTCCATATCGACAGATTGGCCGAGTCAGCTGTTGACTGGAAGGGGTTAAACCGAAATTAAATCCACCGGAGGCCGACGGACGAGTCAACGAGCGGAAACGGGTTTTCGGCCGCAAGAGATTAACTGACAATATTCGAACGCGCTAGGGCGCGAGCTTTGATTTAAGCGATAACCGCTTGAAAACGCGGAGGATAAATATTGTCGATCCCCCACCCCCGAAAGGGACGATCGGTTTTCCCTTATTTTTCCGAAATTCGGCCAGATTGCCAGCGAGGACAATATTCACTACGGCGAGTGAATCCGCATTGTAGTCGCTGGCAAGGAAAAACAGCTCGTTTTCAAAGTTGAAAAAATTTGTTTACATTACCGACGGCAGATTACCGATGACGGAATCTGGTTAATATTTTGGAAAGATAGCCAAACGTAACTTCGAATTAGATAATAGCGACCCAGTGATAGCCGATGACTCTGAAGACATTGTAACTCCCTAACACGACGAATCAGGTGACTGTTCTCAGGATTTGATACTGGGATAACGACAGTCTAGCAGAGAACTAGTAATGCGCTTCAGGACGACGAGGATTTAACAGAAGGTTCTGACAGTCTGGCTCGGCTCTAATCCGGCGATAACTTGTCCCGGGTCAAGACCTACTTATCGCGGATATACATGCAAGGTCTGTAGATAGGATTAACTTCGATCCGGTTCAGTCACAGAGGTAAGGGAAATGTACGTGTTCGGAGAATAGAGAGAAACCGGCTAGAGCTAGAAGACGTGTCGATTCCAAATGTTTCGGCACGGTAATCCTCATAAGCAGAAGCTCTAAATTAGTTGCGATACAGAGAAAATTACGAATTCGGATCCGGAAAAGTCAAACGGATTATAAAGGTATTAACGCTGACGATTGACCCATGACGTACCCATGACGTACCCACGAGTACCAAAGCAGCCAAGTTCAAACTCAAACTAAAAGTCAAACTTAAACTCAAAATGAAAATCAAACTGAAACTCAAAGTCAAACTGAAATTCCCCAAACACAAACCCAAACTCGAACTGAGGTTAAAACTGAAATTGAAACTCAAACTAGAACTGAAAATCAAACTCAAACTAAAACTGAAACACAAACTTGAGCTTAAACTGAAACTAAACTCAAATTCAAACTGAAAATGAAAATCAAACTGAAACTCAAGCTGAAAGTTAAACTGAAATCGAAGATCGAAAAGAAGGTAAACTCAAAGTGAAAATCAAACTCAAACTGAAGTTCGAACTGAAACTGAAACTCCAACTCAAATTGAAAATGAAAATGAAACTGAAACTCGAACTCGAAATGAAGTTCAAACTGAAATGAAACTCAAACTAGAACTGAAATTCCAACTAAAACTAAAACTCAAAATCAACTAAGACTGAAACAAAAACTGAAAATCAAGCCTAAACTGAAGTTAAAACTCGAACTGAAACACAAAGAGAAAATGAAAAATTATACTCAAATGAAAATCAGAAATGATTTCAGGTAGAGTTGAAACTGAAATTCATGTTTGATTTTCGAGTCAAATTGAAGTTCGAGTTTGATTTTCAGTTTGAGTTTGATCAGGAGATTCGGTTACACTTTGAGTTTGACTTTCAGTTCTAGTTGGAGTTTCAATTTCAGTTTGAACTTCAATTCGAGTTTCGGTTTTTGTTCAAATTTCAGGTTGAGTTTCAGTTTGAGTTTGATCTTCAGTTCGAGTTTGAGTTTCAACTTCAGTTCGAGTTTGATTCTCAGTTTAGGTTTCAGCTCGAGTTACAGTTTGTGTTTCAGTCCCAGTTCCAGTTTGATTTTCATGTTCAGTTTTAGTTTGAGTTCTGTGTTGAGTTTCAGTTCGCGTTTGATTTTTAGTTTGAGTTTCAATTCGAGTCTAAGTTTCAATTCGAATGTGGGTTTGACCTTCAGTTTCATTTTGAGCTTGAGTTCCACCTGGAGTTTGAGTTTGAATTTCAGTTTCAATTTGAGCTTCAGTTCGAGATTCATTTTGACTTGCAGTTTGAGGTTTACTCTCAGTTTGCGTTTCAGTTCGCGTTTGGTTTTCAGTTTAAGTTTCAATTCGAATATGAGTTCGAGTTTGAACTTTGGTTTCATTTTGAGTTTGAGTTCCACTTTGAGTTTCAGTTTTTATTTCAGTTTGAGTTTGAGGTTCAGTTTGAGATTCATTTTGACTTTTCAGTTTGAGTTAGAGCTTCAGTTTGAATTAGAGTTTGAGGATCAGTTTGAGTTTGAGATTCTGTTTTGTTTCAGATTAAGTTTGAATTTCAGTTTGACTGTTAGTTCCAGTTTCAGTTTGAGTTTGCCATCATTTTAAAACACGACTACTATTTATATTGTGGTTCTGATCAAAATTGTAGATCTAGGTAAGTGGAATGGTTTTCTATGCCTACGATCCAAAGCCCAATTTTTCGACTTTTGCACATAAATGAAGAGTTTTCCTCCAAAACTGCCTTCATCCACTTTCGAGTTTTGTCGATATCGAATTTTTCGATTTCGATTCATAGCAGCTTTGGTACCTATGAGCGATCGAAAATCGAAAAAATGAAATCGATATCGACAAAACTCGAAAGTGGATGAATGCAGTTTTGGAGGAAAACTCTTCAAATAAGCTCCCAGTTTTTGGCATTCCAAATGAAAGATGCGCCGTTCGAGTGCGCCAAAATAGAACCAATTCTACGGTCCAATATTGGCCCATGGGACGTTATCCTCAGCTCATTGCCGAATGCCACGCACCCAATTGACTGTAGGCAGATGGGGAGGTCTCTTTCCTCAATCAGATTAGCGACTCGGTTAGCAGAAAGGACAGAGGATTCGCGCGAGTGGTGAGGGATTTGGCGAGGGTTTAGCACTAAACGGTTATAGCGTGCGATAGTGGGCGTGCAATGGAAAACAGGTGTAGTTGTAGGTTAGAACTGCTGGTTAGTTCGGCGACTCAGTTCGGAACCCCCGCCGGTTTAATTAGATTCGCTTTCCTATCGGTTAGAACTGGTTAGCATGGGGGGGGGACCATTATTTAGGCCGGGAATTGAGTTGTCATTGGAAGTCACACACGTATTGCCCGTGAGAACAGCCAACTCGCAATGGGGCCACTAGTACGGCCACGTAGCCCGGTGACGTAAATATACGGCTTAGCGCGCGAATGGACCGTTATAATTAACGGGGGTGGAATAATGAAGCGAACCACGTGGGATTGCCTCATAACGCGTTTGATTAGGTAGTTGATCAAAATATTTAAAACGTTCGAACCGTTTTTTACAGATCGTTCATCTCTGAAGGCAGGTTTGTTATTTTCCGCCCAATCGTACATCGGTTAAAATTGATCGCAATAAATCGAGTTTTTAATTTATTGTACTCAGAGAAGCGCACGGGAAGGGGTTGGTTGGAGAAGCACGTGTAATCAACATTTGCGATCACTTTTAAATCTTGGTCAGCTTCGAAAAAGAAATGAATGGATGCAATACACGAAACATCAACAGAACACAAACTGATAAGAGAACTGAGAGTCGGCGATAGTCAATAGGACTTCCAGCCATTCGCATAAATGTGAAAAAATGAAAATGAGAAGCGAGAACGTCCCGCTCGTGCTATATAGAACCCCATAGACGGGTCCATATTGGAGTATAAATATTTTCCAATTCGGCCGTTGTATATAAACTGTTATTTGTGGGCGGCCAATAAATAAAATTGTCAGCCTCTCGACAAAAAAAGAAGGCGATATAAATCGCGCTTTTACCCTTTTAGGTTGGCCTCGAAGCCGAAACAATCGCACGAGTGGGAAAAGAGACCGAACGGTTGGAAAAAGTTGCGGAAAGTATTTGCAATATCTGGAGAGACCGAGGTGAAAAATGGCTCGTCCGTTCGAACCAGTTTCCCTCTTACTCCATGCGGACGTGATATCGGACCAGACCGAACTACGGACGTATCTCGCCCCCGCAGGGGCAAAATGGAAGGGCAGCTACGTCGAAGTGTTAATATTTATTTTAATTACGTCGAGCGAATTTTTTTATCACGTTCGGTATGAGCTGGAAGTGAGCGAGCCAATATGACACAAATAACAGCTGCCGCCCACGGAATTAGATCAAAGATGATGTCTAAGAAAATTGTCAAGGCAATGGGAACCAAGGACAACGTAAAATGCCTCGAGTCCTGATGTGCTCAGATTAGTGTGCAAGAACTTCCTCTAACACACCGCATTGAAAAAATTATGGATCATAATATGTGGATTTGGAATTTGGACCATATTTGGAATCGATCTCCACGTGCGTTGTCCAGAAGGTCCTTCAAATCGTTCTAAATATGGCCCAAAATTTCGAGTAATGAAATACGGTAGTTATCGGCAGAAATCTGATTTTTAGCTATCACTTTCTCTGTGAGAGTGCTGGTAAATGCGGAAATAGGAGCAATGATTCAAGCGGATTGAAAAAGGGCCGTCTCCACTGCAAAGCTCGGAGGCTTCAAGCTGAAAGTCTAATTAATTTGCTTATGTCGACGCGTCGTAGGCAGGGTCTCTTTAGAAAAATGAAGGAGCCTTGGAAAACTGCAGAACGGGAAGGGTTGAAGCTGTGAAGTATTTCCACCTCGAGGAATTAGTCTTTCTTAGGGCCAACTCTCATCTCCATCAAAGTTCTACCGCTTTTAAACTGTTGAGCTTCAGTCGCGCTATTTTCGGACTTTTTCTCCCGGCCGTTTGTTTTAATGAGGTCGCGTCGTTGGAAAAAACCAGAAACGTGAAGTCTTGAGACTCATTTCGGGTACTTGAAGTAGTGGCATTAATGAAGGAAAATTTTCCAGACTTCAAACTTCTTGAAGGATATTCCAAGGATTTGAAATGGATTTCTGAACGAATTCCCAACTGAGGGTTAAGATTTGATATAAAGTCAAATGTTTTACTTCCAAGCTTGTTCAAGAAATAGGTGAGTTGAAAACTATATGATTCCTAGAATCGAGATAAGTGAAACGTACTTGAATAATTTCTACACGAGTGAGCACTGGCAACTTCATTTGTAGTGGGAAATAAATTGAATTAATAAACCAATATGAATAATATTGATAATGAGCTGATGCAGGGAGCTGCAAAATACAACGAATAGGCTTCTGACGAGAACCACAGTAGGGGGAAAATGGGAATGCTACGGATCAGTTCTTATCACTGACGTCATCCCCTCCCGGCCCTTTAAACCTCCAACTCGGAGTGACGTCACAGACCGCTAAAACCATCTCCCGCTTTAGGAGGACAGAGGATGGGAGTCAACCGTGGTTGGTTCACATGGCGGATAAGCTGATGACGCAGTGCTACCAACCCCTCTCCCAGCAGCTATGATTCACATTTTTGTCCTCGGCAGCAGCCACGGTGTACATATTATCGTTTTTACCACCGTGTTTGTTGAATTTCCATAAAGTTTCATAGGCCCAGCGACGGGAGGGGTGGAGGATGATGGCAGTGATAAGAAGTGATACCCCCCACCCCAAGAATCAACCCTGGAAAGGTAGAATTCGATCCAATAATTTAGAAACTAGATGTCGACGACTGGTGTAAAAGACTCAACCATGAGAAAATTGTGGATCTACTTTCCTTTTATCGATAAGCTTGAAAAGGTACCAAAACTTTTCACAACAAAAAGAAACAACTCACCCCTAAAAGGGCACTTTAGGCTTGAGAGAGCATATGTCAGGAGCATACAGTCAAAACTCTTCAGGAGACAACTCCAACGAACATTGCTGCTGATGGAAGCTCTTGACAACTTTTTCCGACCGATTCAAAGTTG
Organism: Nesidiocoris tenuis; assembly: GCA_036186465.1. NCBI lineage: Eukaryota > Metazoa > Arthropoda > Insecta > Hemiptera > Miridae > Nesidiocoris > Nesidiocoris tenuis. The sequence goes on along the minus strand of AP028912.1, from coordinate 6,484,277 downwards.
GGGTGCGACACTTTTTTAGTGTCGAGTTGACAGAGCAATCTATTATTGAGGAACTGAAGATGAAGAACTTGAGACGGTCTCTCGGCTAAAGTAGATAGTGTCGTGGATTGACTCTTTAGATGATACAACATGATTTTTTTCTTCAAAACATTTCTTGGGAATGTAAACATTTTGTTGAGCTATGCTTCCAATGAAAAATTTCTTGACCCATTTCATAATTTTGTAAATCAACTTCGGAATTTCCAAATTTAAACTTTTCCAAACCGAGTCGGAACATTCTGAGAGGAAACGCCTAGAATAATCAAAATCGGTTCAGAATTTCAAACGCTCTTTAGGGAAAACGATCAGTAATCCGTTTTCCTCCAAGAACATTCGAAATTCTGGACGAATTTCTGCTATTTGAGTCCCAGAAACATTTCACTTCTTTATCGTCGAAGATTGTTTTTGTGTTTTCGACTTTGTCTCAGTAAAGTTGCTATAAGTCCCTCAAATGTTGCAGTAATTACAGAAATGAGGATACTGTTGGAAAGGCCGTAAAATTTCCAACAAGTTCACGGCATTCGCAGCTTGCAACTTCAAGTTAGAGAAGCCTCTATCAAGGCAAAATTTGCAAAAATAATGCAAAATATTGTTTTACTGAAATATATGATTACATCAGAATCACTTCCACAACAAAGCTAGCAGCGACTCCCAACCAAATCAACGGTTATTAGCTTATCTGAATATTTTTGACGATTGTGATGAAAGGAAGCAATAGCCAAATAATTCTACGGGTCAAACGTGTGGGAATCGAGAAATTCAGAGGGGAAAAGGTGCAAAAACGATGGGGAACAAGCGTAGGCTGTAACGGGAGCGACAAGGCGGAACCGAGCGAGATCTTCTTATGAGTGGATGTAGCCAGGTGTCCCTTCTGGGGCGTAAAAGCTCTCTCAAAGGATATTACAGTGAAGCCTAGGCAGTGCACACTCAGAGTTTGTACACCTTACTCTGGGCTAAGTAGGCAGGAAAAGGTTAGTTAAGGGAGGTCTGTAGGCATATACCTGACAATGCATATTACAGCTCCTTGGGGGACCTCATCAAAGTTCCAGGTCGGCTCGTCATCGCCACCTTATGCAAATTTTACGAAGCTATCTACAAAGTTGTAATAGACGAGGCTTCACTTTAATGGGGGCTGTAAAATTGAGCATTTTTGAAATTTCGCCTCAAACGTCGACGGAAATGAGGGGAATGAATGACGGTAACTTTTAGCTAAGATGGCTCTCAGAAAGCTGGAACTGTAACACTATGCTCCTCCCTTACGGTACGGCACATGTCGAAGAGCAAGAAATATTGGATACCTAGATAGAACTAAACCACTTTAACATCATATCAAAAACATTTTCAGATGCACCTCTGAAACAAGACCTCAGAACTGTTTTTGAAAACGGGAAACTGCAGTTGCAGCGCTTTTTCCCCGATTGCCGAAGTTGCCCCGGGTGTGACCTGCCGCCCCTATTGAACTGTAGAGGACGAATCCTCGTCTTTCGACCACCGCTACTCCAAGGAGCGGAATCTTTTCCTAATTTGGAGGATAGAGGTCGTTAGCCTCCGTTATTTACGGCGGTATCAGGAACCAGGAGCCTCCGCATACCGGATTTTACACCGGTTCCTTGGGTTGCATCCATATGCACATGGGCTTTGTGCCTTACCTACAAGAAAAGGGGTTATTGAACGCCCATCCCTCTAGAGCTAGCTCGACCCTCTTACCCTTATCATTGTTGGTAAGACACAATGCCCATGTGCAGATGGATGCAACCCAAAATCAAGTATGGGGAGGCTCCTGGTTCCTGATTCCGCTGTAAATAACGGAGGCTAACGACCTCTATCTTCCAAAGTAGGTGTTCAACGAGCATGAAGCGGCAGATATCTGAAATCTGAAACCGATCGACGCCTCTGTATCGGCCAAGAATTGATACCGCAACGAATTCTAGCGGCGGGTGGCAGAACTAATATCCAAGCCAGGAACGGAGGTGGCGCCTAGCGGGAGGCGGTTAAGACAACCACAGTTCCCCGGGAGGCCGTCGGAGGCGGTTACTAGTAGCCCCCAACAGGTGCTGCCTCCAATGAAAGATAATCAAAACAAGAGCGGGAGATGTTCGGGTACTCACATGTCATCAAGGTTGGGTCCGGTCGAATGAATATGAAATGCAATCGATCGAGGAGAAATCGATTAGTAAGCAAGGTGAATAGGCGATTGGCATAATTTTCCCATCGAAGCCGAATGCTGCTGACATCATCGCTAACAATGCAAATTCATCCTATCGACAGGGACTGATTTGAGTAGCATATTGCTGGTTCTAGCTTCAGTCAGCTACTGACATGACTCCAGCAAGATTTGAGTGGACTTCTTTGAATTCAATGGCCTAGTTAAAAACGGGGGTTAAAAAGTATTGAGTCCAAAAAATTAAGTCGAAAATAAACTAACTCGATGTTTGGATTCAGGGTGGGGTGCCACTGTTCCGTTCCTAGTTAATCAGTTCGATTACGTAGGTACCCTATGTGGAATTTCAATTGTGACTTCAAAACGTGGTCGACTTACCTTTAATTGAAGCGATGGTTTCCCCTCACGTTCCGTCTCAGCTTCGACTGCTTCCAGATTCGACTCGACTTCGCTGAGCCAGGCCACGAATTTTTCCAAGGACCGGTCGAAATTGTGAAGCGTGTTCACGGCTGAATGCAAGTTCTTCCCGCGGGTGACGATACTGGAACACAAAAAAACAAAATTTTACAGTTTTTCCAGACCTTGGATTATACGAAGCAGAGCGAAAAACTAATTTCATAGTGTCCAACAAAATCATTCAAAAATTTTAAAACTTGGAAAGCCAAGAATTTATTCCGAACAATAATTCGATTCTAGGAAAAGAAATCAATGCTCGAACAATGTCGTCCAATCAACGGTCGAATAAGACTAAAGAGGAGATCGTGCATGTGATAGATAACCAATGACTGAAACAATAGGCCAATCTGTCCAACACCATCCCCTGCTGAAGGATGACGGCAAAAAATCGGAAAGAGCCGCTGAAAGACCTGCAGGAGTGTCACTGGAGTGTGCGTGTGTCACTGGAGTGTGTCGGCCACGTGTCGAGAGGGTATCCACAATATTATAATAGACCATCCGGCAGGGGCTGCACCTGGCACTCACTTGACCCCTTCTCAAGCACGATATCGGATTATCTTTACATTCAACATCATACGCGCCGACTCATCAATAATTAGCGATCTGGATCATTATGCACTTATCGTGAAATTCACCCAAAAAGTTGGACACCCTGAAGGGGAAAATACGAATTGGTTTTGGTTGAAACGAGACCGAAAATGGGGCAAAACCCCGCGATTGCACAGCCTTATTCGGATTTTTTCGAGACACAATCTTCTGAGGGGTTTTCTAGGAAACCTCGCTTTGCTTCGTAAAATTCAAAGTTCAATAATTTAGTACAAATCAGTATCCTTGAAAAAAAAAATTTTTTAATGAGTACATTACCTACGTTAACGCCATACGAAAAAAATTGAATCAATTTTGCAATTCAGGATTCAGGAAACTAGATATAATTTTTAAACCTTTTTTTTTTAAAAAAAACTATTATCTGCCACAAAGCGTACCTACCTACCTACCTACTGGATCTCCGTTCAAAACACAATAAATTTAAGCTAGATTCACATGAGGCGTATAGGGTGTCTTGCGTGTAGTTTACCTTTAGATATAATTGGAAAAATTTCTATGCGAAATGCATAACAAGGCAGCTAGGTAAACTACCCAAGGTTCGATCAATAGGAAGCTCAAAAGGGACGTTGGCTTGCAGGCGATCGCCTGAACAGATGAGCACAAGGGAACGATCCCTTAGCCAACAAAGACAACAACCCCTACAGGGGAGGCAGTTTCAATTGTACGGCCAATACCTGCAGGATTTATCGTATGAGAGCCACCCACTCACGGCTGTATTGACATACGTTCCCATTCTGAACCATAGCCACCGAGCATGGTCACTAAGTTAGAGTAAATCGTTGCAAAAATGAGAGGAAAGAAGTATACAGGAGAATACTGCAGTTAAAACGTCCTATCTCAGTTTTTAGCGTTTTGAGAAAAACGCGGTTAAGTGAGATTGTTTGCACCGTCCACGTTTTTAACCCTAGCTATTTGGAATTTTCACGATAGCTCCTTGACATCACCCCCCAACTTTGTCAGTTGTCAACAAACCTCAATATCGACGGTCCCACAGCAACACCCCACATCGTCATTTTTGCCAAAAATGAGTTATGCATATGGTTGGAAAGCTCTCTCCAGCACGGATTCAATGGAATTTGAAGTTCGATCGCAATCCCAATAGGATGTGCGCAATTCAAGTATTAGATAACCTGTATCTTCATTGTGTTGGTAACGAGCTGTTTTTTCAGCTATTTGGCATCGTTTACCGTTTCAGACGAGGTGGCCTCGCATGTGCTTCAAATTTTACCACAAGAGCGATTTTATTAGACAGCTTTTATACTATTTTTTAAAGTTTTTTCCATCCTTGACAACCAGGGTTTTGGCTTTCCTGAAAAGTTACCAAAATGACGATATGGGGTGTTGCTGTGTGACCGTCGATATTAAACCAGCAGGTAGAAATTATCAATTGAAGTGCAAGAAGTCGAAGATAAGACTTTGTTGTTGTTGTTCGTTTTCTTGTCGTGTGCCTTAGGCCACGTTCGACATTGGTTTTTATACCTAGGATAGGACTTTTTAACCTAGTAGTAGTAGTTTTTGGAACTCAGTATTCGAAGATGAATATCTTGCCCACATCCATGACAGACACAGCTTTGCTGCTCACTAGGCCAGAAAGTCCTAACTCCTTTATTTGAGACCTCCTTTATTTGACTTAGGACGATTTATTCTAGCACAAGTTACTGAATTTTTTCAGTTATACAAGGTCAAAGTGTCCTAACTTTCTGCTACTTAGGACTTTTTAGCCTAGGACTACCAAGTTAGGACTTTCTGTTCTTGGATGGAGGCGGAAATTGACAAAAGTGAGATAGGACAAAGCCATTTTTCAGTCCTTTCCAATGAAGATAGGACTTTCTAACCTGGCCCATCAGACGCGTCATGTCAAAATCTATACAACCACGTCCTTAACTCAAAAAGCGAAAAAAATGAGATAGGACGTTTTAACTAAGGACGGCAGAATAACAGCTGATCAACAAAGGATTAAACATTGATAAAAATGTTTGTGGTTATCTGTGTTCCGCATTTATTTAACGAAAAACAGTTGTGTATTAGTTGAAAAATCTTTTTTATTTATTTTTTAATTTAGTCTCTAAGGAAGACTGACGAACCCCCCTCAGGGCAATACTCGTAGATGAAAACGGTCTCTTGTGTGAGAAAACGCCTAAAAAATGACTATCCCTGAAGAGGACGAGCGAGGCGAAAGCGCCAGGATGAATAAATAATATGAGAGTATGATCTCTCCCTCATCACAACAATGAACAAAGGATTATGTGATTCAATACATTTTCAAAACCAAAAACATGTTAGTAACTATGAAAGCAGCTTACCTCGTATTAAGATCATTGTAGCGTTGGTTGATCAGTTCGGTCGTTTTCTTCACTTTGGTCGTGTCGTCCTGTTGGTACACGGCAATGAGCCGCTGCGTCAGCTGGCTGAAGATATCGATTTGTGCCTTGTACTGGTGCAGCTCAGCATGGAAAGACTAAAACATTCCAAACCATTTGATATAAGATTAACTTAGATTTCAAGCAAAAAAATTTCGAATTGATTTTTGTTAAATTCGCCAAATGTCATGCCTTGAAAATATCTATGTACCTTCTGCTCCTTGATCTGCGCTTCCAGGACGTCCGCCGTGTTGGCAACAGGTGCCATCCTGGCAAGACGTCCTTCCATCCTCGACAGCCAAGCGTCCACTTCTTGACGTTTGGCCTCGTAGCGCTGACTGTCGGCCAGCATGGCGTCCAGCTCGCTTTTCCTTTGCATGACTTTGCTGTTCGTCTCATCCCAATGCTCTCTCAGCTTGCTCACTGGAACAAACGATACAGAATTTCGTTAAAAGAGAGAAAACATGTTTAAGCGTAATTCCGTGAAAAATGTGTAATTCTGATTGAAAAAATTCATCGACAATTCAACATTTTCAACGTGGAATTCAGCAAGAGGCTAAAAAATGAGGTATTTCGCACGAATTTTACCAAAATCCTTATGATTTGGGGTTTCAGAAGGAAGAGGCCTTAGTCCCTACTAGGAACTCCTCCTTTCCTTAGTTATTTTATTCCAACTCATGAAAATTGTGAAATATATTCCTTTTCGACCAAATGAATATTTCTATCAGCACATCTCATCAGTCTGGCAGGAGCATGCAGAAATGTTTCTCCAGCCTCATTATCTACGGTATGTAGTTAGAAATAGTTCGAAAAGCTATACCTAACATCTTATTTCGAAGGCGGAACGATCGCACACGAGTAGTCTAATACATCAAACGCCATTTCAACCAGCCCTATATTCGTAATATAAGCAGGTCCGCATATCGATGTAATGGGCGACTCACAAAGAGCCTCGCACTTCAAAGGGAATTCACTGATTCCACTCAGAGCCATTCCCATGAATGAGATGGCATTCGAACGATGGAAAGAGCAAATAGAACCTTTTCTCCTCTCGAAAAGAGAATGGAATTTATGCCGAATGAAAAAGCGGCATCATGCAAAACGCTGATTCTCCAAATGCGACAATTGATTCACATCGTGCGGAAAAGAGAGCACATGTGAGGAAAGGCGACGAAGGTAGAAAAACATATGAGGACGAAAAATCCCAGATATATACAAGAACGAGAGGGGAACGGTAATGCCTCGGCAACTGGAAATGTTTACACGCCGACCCTTATCGGAGTGAGCCCTGCCAGCAGGCATAGCGACATAGCACACGCATTGAAAATGTAATCGACGCTGGAAGCGATACAAGAGCAACGAGAGAGAATCGCAGAGCAAAACGTTCCCTAAATCGGAACGCTTTTACCCGATTTGAGCTTTAGAGAGACTGCTTTATGGGGCTGCACAGGATTCACCTTCATCAGAAAGTGAATCAACTGCAAAACCAGTTTGATGTTTCGAAAGGCATCGATTTCGAGCGTAGGGAACGCGTGCTTTCCTGAAATTTGAGTTGCGAATGAGGAACAGGTCATTTGATACGGTATTCACCGTCCAACGGTAGAGTAAAGCAGTGTACACAAGAGAGACGGTGGGGGGGGGGGTACGGTTTCCATATGGTTCTGCTTCCCGTTGGTCAAAAATGATCGGAATCCGAACCAACCGAAAGCTGAATCAAATAAAGCCATAGGCTTTTATCATCATAGTAATATTTTTATGATATTGCGTTTTTATAGTACTTGCAAAACTAATTGCATCCTTGTTAGGTATCAGATAATATTAAAACCTACCCCTCAGTGGTCGGAAAGATGCAAAATAATTTTCAAAAAGACCGCTTCCAATTTTCAAAAAGACCGATGCTGACCGACGTTTATGCTGCAACGTTGTAGACGATCTGGCAACGTCGCACCTCGGCACCTGTCAGGCCTGTCCGCGAGGGTCGGTTAATTGGAGGATTACAGGTTCTTCTGTTTGTGCGAAATTACTCATTAGGACGTATCTACTCAACCGATTTGGATCGGGCATTAACTTCTTTTGAGGGCTAGAAATGTGCGTGTAAGATGATAAAAAATGTTCAGATGACAGTAGGTAATCGTAAAAAATTTATTTTTTCAAATTTTGCTAAATTATTCATTAAATGAGAAGCGAAATTCTGTAAATTTTTTGCTCTACCAATATAGGGTCAGTTCGAAACCCTCTCAGGTGCCCTGCTATTCGAATTTAAAATTTAGGAAAATCAAAATACTCTCATTACCCCTGTAAGTATGGAAGTGACAAATTATTGCTGGAAAGTGATAGTCTGCAACCAGTTTCAACATGCAACGCTCCGTTATTGGGTGAAAAGTTAGTCTCTCCTGAAAAGTTTAGTAAATTGAGTAGTTAGCATGTTGCTGTCTAGAGACTCTCTAGTAGAGAGGCACATAGCAAACTTTGAACAGGGCAGGATGGGCCGGCCAGGTCGGTTGAAATTCCGTCAAAAATGACTCCAAAGGGCATTACGTCAAATTAAAATCGTGTCTTAAAAAAATCACACCGCGAATTTGTCCAGATGATGTGCTATTATATGTTGAGATAGTGCTTGACGGCTGATATGATTGATCGTAGCGTCGTATGTCTCACAGGATCAATAACACGCACTTAACCTAATATCCTAAAATCATATCAGGTACGATGGGTGAATCCAATAAAGCCTCCATTAGCAATACAGCATATGGCAGAATCACATGGCAATTACGAATTTATACAGATCTTCTAAATTCGCGATTCATAACCCAGAGCTAACTTGATGACAGTGGCAAGCTAACCCTGCTCAATATTGGCTGACGATTGCAGGATAAATATTTCCCCTCAATATAATTCATTGCTGACCGAGCTTAATCAAATACAGGCCTCTATAAATGACTCGCGTTGATAAAATTCAACACTAAATAAAAACCGTATGAAATCTCAATAAAACGGACTAGAATTGTCGGGCTATGAGTTCGTCGATGAAATTGCATTCGATTGATCGCCTACATGACGTGCAAGGCAGGTTTCTGATAAAATATTAACGCTGACGTGCCCGTTCGATATTTTGAAAGACAGGATCGCCCAGTAACCAGTCGTGCAAAGCGCCAATTTTGCAGACCTTTCGAATCATGTAAACACATTTTGAAGTGGAACACGCTCGGCCGAACGGACGGGCTATTCAACTATATGCCGCATCATTGGGATATGTTTTCGGAGAAACACACATGGCCTAACTCATTTTTCCTAAATTTTCAGGACACACCAAAAACAATTTCTGACGGTGTCAAATATAATGGGGACGACTTTTTATGAACTCGATTTTTCACACAATCCTCCCTTATTTCGTCCATTTGGCTAACCAATCGATTCGGAGAGAAAATTTGAATCTAGAACCACTCTCAACTCAATACGATCGAAAAATGAGTTAGGTCATGTTGCCACTCTACCCTCGAAACATAAAATATCTTCCATAAGTCTACGTCGCTGTGTGAGTTTAACAATTTTTGCGATTTTTTTTCAAAGGTGTTCGATACTTGAACATTCTTTTAAAAAAAGAGACCCTCAGAAAAACAATATTTTGTGCGTTTTGTGAGAAAATATTGGTGCACTAAATTGGTATTGAACCATTAGTGCTCCTAATCTAATCCCGAATATACCAACCAAAAAAAAAAAATAAAAATAAAATAAAAAAAATAAATAAATCATAAAAAGGTACGAAATCAAAAACATTTTCTTGCCAAACTCGATAAGATAAACCTACATGATATGCAGGATATGCATATCATATCATAGCTAAAAATAATGGGTCACGGGAGAAGCACGATTCTTGATTACATTATACGTACCCATATCCCAGCATGAATGTTTGAGGACAACCGTACAAATACATCTGGCCAGAAATTTCAACGTTGGCGATCGAACCTTCAGATTATGTTTTTTTTTTTCAGCCAGCCCTGAATATCGGCTCACTCGTTTGAAGCGGCGGTACCATATTGTGTTTGCTTTGGATCTCTCGTTCGATAGGTACCGGAAAGTAAATCGAGGTTTGAGCAAAGTTAATGGGATCTCTGACCCTATTTTTTCACCGCGCCCTCCGGGGGGAAAATAACCTTTGTGGTACATGCTCGTTTTTATTTTCCTACCACTTCACCCCCATCTTTTCTTCTTTTTGAAGTGGACGGTCCAATATTGAATGGGAAGACGCGTGTGTGCGCGTATGCGTGCGTGCCTCTCGTGGGAGGCGGTCAGGTGTGAAAACGTTGAATAGGCGGCAAAGTCGCCTGACCAGGGCCCCATCCTGCCCTTCAGTCTGACGCCATACCATTACACCAATGCCTTTACACATAAATCCGGCTACACATACGTACGACCTACCCCGAGACGCATGTTCCGTGCGAGGTAGTTTGATTAATGCTCTCTCTCTATCTCCCTTTCGCATGCTGAGCTCTTCTAGTTCGGCACTTTTCATCCTTTTCCCCCCGGTGGCCTGTCTTCAGTACATGTCTTTTGAATCGATTTTCGACCCCCAATCTCCTCTGATGAGGATATTGTAGCGAAGTGCTAGAGCTATAGATTACTCTAGACTCTGTCTACGGACCATTATAGTAATGAGCAACAGCCGATTATAAAGAACCAACAATTAGAGAGAAGACGCAAAATACGAGGAGCATTAGCCGGGTTTTGAAAATCTTTCATGTTCCATAGTTCAGAGAACTTCGACCAAAGGATTCTGGATGCTCGGGAAGACACCTCTAAAATCGTTCGAACGAATACAAAGGTATGCTGAATGCATTGTGCCTGATTTAATCCAAACATTTTAAATTGAAATTCCTCTTGAAAGAAACCAAAATAGGGCCACTGTCCATCAACAAACAGCAAAAAAAAAATCCCATAGCTGTTTAGGGCATTTGACGAAAATTTGCATACTCGTATTTCACAAAAAACATCATTTAATAAATAATAACTTATTTTGTGATCATATTATGCAAGCAGTTATCATATTTTGACAGTTTTTGCCAATTTTGCATTTATTTATTAAGCGATAGGTATTTAGCAATAAGTATACGGTAAACTGTATATCAATATAATGCTATTTTCCTGTTTTATGTAGTAAATCATTTCCACCCGACTAGGTCTGGTCACAGACTAGCATAATATGCTAAAATAATACGAAATACGATATTATCCATCGAACAAAACCCACCTATAAAGCAGACTTTGTAAAATCCATTCTCTCTCATAATATGAGAGAGCATATTATGCTCGCCATTCACAGACAAAATCCCGCGTCCTATGTGGGAAGAACTTAAAAAGTTACCCAAAAATTTCGATTAAAATTGTCTACGATGGTTATCAAATGGAAGACACGCAGTATTAAGCAAAAACTATGGTGAGACTTGTTAGAGTCGGAGGAAAAGTGAAGTTGCAGCAAAGACAGATGTCTATGATGCCATGCTACCAGCTCACGAGATACGACGTCTTTTACCTTTGACGACTTCCAGCAAGTGATAAAGCAGAGTTCCTCGGCTGGGTCGTCTGTCACTGGCGGCTCCCTCTACCGGAGGAGCACACGCACATAGAACCAATCACGGATAAGTAAATACGATCGCAGGTGATTTATTCAATGAATGAAAATTCATTTAATATTGATATGGACCAAAAAGTGGAAATATACTTTTAAGAAGAAGGCTCTTTGAAAAACAGTGGGAAGATCGCCCCAGGAACCATTTTCAGTGCAAGTTGACGGAGGATTTTCACGAGTGCTAAAAGGTGTCACGAATCTCGTTTTCCAGATAGTATAGAAGTAAAAAAAAGTTTGGTGGTCAAATCGCAGGATGAAGAATTATGTCAATATTCTGTGTTAAATGGGTCCAATCTACGAGGAACAGGTCTTTAAAAGGAGACAATACCCTAAAATTGGATGAAAATGGAAAAATAATTGATCCTGTCGTTTACGATAGTCAGACTTTATCCAACTTCGAAGCCTGATGTTAGATGCTGTGATTCTACCAATAGAGAATGAGGGAAATATGGAGAAATTTGACAAAGGACGACCAACCCTCAGCAACGTTTCGGTTGAACAAATTTGGACAGCTAACACTGGCGAAATGGCACCAGAGAAAACAGTAAAGCATTCAAGGCATTGAATTGGTAGTGCCTTCAATGATTCAATAGAAGTTTCGCTCAACTTCGATGCAAACGTTCAGCTGGTTTTAGTTCTTTCCAACGCTCAACGTCGAGACAGACGGAAGGTACACAACAGTCGCCTTCAGCGCCACTTCTATTGTCACACTTTATCAGCGGCAATGACGTCACCAGAAACTCTGTCTCGCTTTGTTTGTTATTGCTGCACTGCGCGGAGGAGAGTTCGTCTATAGGACCGGTCATGGTAGTCTACTATTCATAGCCGGGACGTGCGAAGAAGGTGGCGCTGGGGCGAGCTGAGTTCTGGGTGGCCCAATAACCTCATGGCCTCAGCTGAGTCGCGGGGAGCGGAAGATTTTCGATCCTGGTGATGAAATTTTTGGAAACCGATCCAAATCGTTCAATATTTAAACCGCTATAAAATTGAGGAACGAGAAGTTATCGGATTGAAGAAAAAATATTCCTCATAAATGTTCCTATGTTCTGAGCCATGAAATTTTTTGAAGACCTCAGTCACTAGTTTCGGTTCATACCTACGACCAGGGCAGTAGAAAGCACTAAAACAAAAAATTTGGTAACACCTATGTCGAGCTGAGCAGAAGAAGACTTTCCATTAGATAGGCGATGACAGATAGCAGACAAGATGGGAGCCCAGGGGAAAAGGCATGACATTCCTTCGAATATATTCCTAAGTGTATCCTGTGCCTATTGAATAAACTAGAACACAAACATCATCATCCACAGGAACGAGCCATCTAAACGTTGCAAATTTAACGAGTCGAATTCATTAGGCAAGTTATCAACAATTACAAAATTAATCTAGATAATTCCGTCTACATGTTGATAAAATAGCTGATGGAAGATAACGACTTCAGCGGAAGTAATTCCTAACGCAATTAAAATATCAACCTGTAGGATGTGAATTAGTTGGGTTCCCAGAACAATCGTCCAGGCCATTGAGAAGAGCGATCGCTCGCCTTCGGAAGTCGAATCGATTCGCACTCCCGAAAAAGCTGGCGGCCTACGCACGCAACTCGGCTATCCGCCCGGGCGGAGACGGCGGAACGCGAAAGGCGGATAGGCGATTGGAGCGGGTCAGGCAGGCACGGAGATGAAAAAAAAAAGCGTTGCACACGAACGTCATCGCAGAGAATTTAGGCTAAGGGTGTTAAATGGGTGAGGGTAGGTATATTCTCCTTGATTAACACTATCTAGTCCACTTGAAGTTTTACGAAAATATTTACAGAGTAATAGGAAAGGAGCTTCAGAAATTTTTTTTCATATATCTCAGAATCGCGAACAAGTGTCTACGTATCCGCGTCTCTCCGTATCTCTCCCTCAAATGTTTGTCTCGGCAACACCTAACACCTTGTTTAATCTAAATTTGAATAACTCACATTACCTCGGATATATTTGCATTTTCAGGATTTTCTATTTCGACCTAAACACTCCCAAAAGCAGTCAAAATATGTTTTTTATCTCCGCACCCTTGTTTTCATTGGCAAGGCAAATGGTTTGAATTTTGAGTGGTTCAAAACTATTTAGGAGTTTGAATGGTTTTAATTTGGAATGAATCTCGATATGAAGCCCCTTGGATTGAGCAGAATATCTCTCTTCATCACCAACATTAAATGTTGAATAAATTTTATTCAGCTGCCCATTGAAACGATGCGATGTGATTTAACATGCCAGTATGGAAAGTAAAAGACATCACGGCGGTAACACAGCATTCACACTAGCAGTGATAAAAATAACTGGAGTTTTGCTGGCGTTTGCACCAATCGATACAATCATCAACTGCCACATAACTCGTGGTTACGAGCATTAGTTGTCGGCAAACATTCAGCAGCACTTTAACTTGAAACCCCAGCCCTCAACGATCAGCAACTCCTCTCATACGGCGGAATAATTACTGGATACATTCCACCAAAAAGTCCTGTCAATCGTATACGAGCATACGATGCCGAGCTTCCAGTAATGCGTTTGATCAAATCTCGCGGTCGGAACAACCTTAGGTAAGTCACGCGATTTCTCCAGCTGAGCACGCATGAGTACAAGGTATTCGACACCAGAAATAAACTAGGACTCAATCAGCTTAATCCTTTAACGCCTTTATCCGTTTATTTGCAAGTTCGATTACTTCAGGAAGAATTATAATTCTTCAAATAATTATTTGAGCCTGAATCAAATCATTTGGGAAGAAGTTGTGGAACCCCATAATGCGAATTAGAAACTCGAATTGACGGAATGGAAGTTGTCTGTTCCACGAAAGTTTACGAGTTTGTAAACCGGTTTCGGCGGTCGAGCCATCGTCAGTACAAAACCAACACTAACACCACAACGACGACAACCACCTTTTATAGGCAAGGGGTGAAGTGAAAGCAGCAAGTGAAAGGCCAAAAGAGAGAGGATTCTCTATTGAACCCAAAAGGTTTCCCATTTACTGCACCAGCGGAAGGTTCTGCGATTTATCGACAGTGAACCTGCAAAACCTCGCAAACTCAAAATCCAAAATTTTAGGAAGGTGAAAAAATTTCCCATTGGGGGCTACGCAAATGGAGATGACCATGGGGGCTTGGCATAGAAATGCCAATGAAATTTGATGGCTTCAACTTCAACCTTGACCAATTAAATTAACGAATTGTCCGACCCCACGACTAGGGTTGCCAGACGTACTATATATATAGTATTATACTATATATTGAGACATATATACTATGTAAAAATGTGGTCCTATATAGTATGCAAAATACTATATTTGGGGGGTGAAATAATTTTTTTTTTCAGAAAGAATGGAATATATTAGGAGTTGATAGTTAATTGACGCCTCTTTGACAATCGACACGCATCTTTGACAATCGATGCCTTTTTGACAATCGATCTTGTGTTATCTAATCTCATCAGCTTACCTAATCTTTCCTTTCATCCTTTCCTTGAAAACCTATATTATTTTTACTTTGACCTTTTTTAATCTTTAGCTCTTGTGTTCGTTCATTAATCTGTGAGTTCCTACAAATACACAAATTCTGTTATTCTGTATGTGTGCGTTTTGTGTTTGTGCAATTTCCGTTTATTCATCTATACAATAAAATCATACCTATAAACAACGAAAACAGTCGAAAATATTATACTATATTTTTTCTATACATACTATATATTTTTCGTCTTTTTACCAAAGTTACTATATTCCACTGAGACTTTTCTGGTAACCCTACCCACGACCAGCTTTTGGATGGTCGAAGAGAGCCAAAAAAGCAGCTTGAGCAGCAAAACGAATGGCGCCAAAAAAGCAGCTTTTCTTGATTCGAGAAGATGAGCAAGGAGTTGTTTTACCAGTACAACACAAAACATAATTTTCCTGAAAACTCAACTTACTGGGTTTTGCAGGTCACAGTCGTTATGTTTTTTCGATTTGTGTTTTGAACACCTTCGACGATTTTCATGTAGATATCTACTTGTTGAATACGTTGTAAGTGATGAAGACACAAACTACGAATTGACCCATTGTAAAGATTTATTAACAAATAGCATATCAAACCATCATAAAGCCACCATGGGACTCAAGTCAAGTTGACTGAGATACGAATTCTCATGACAGTTGAAAGTTAGTATTGAGGAAAGTTTTAGTTTTACAATGAGCGGAGTTTGCTGTTGGGAAATTGGTGGTTCTAACTGTGGTAAGAAGGGGGAGTCAACTTGTCTAGGAAAGTGCACGCAAGACTGGATGAGATAAGGAGGAGGTTCTCCCCATGGGAGACGGGAGAGACTACAAGAGACCTTGGATGCTACTCTGAGCACAACTAAGACACGGACGCAATTTGTTAATTCAAATGAAGTTTTTTAACCTTATGCATGCAAATTTTCCCTTGCCAGTGGTTAAAAATCCGATAAAAATTGTGAGAATCATGGGTTGGACTAGCATGCATAATTTTGGCACTTGATAAGACTCTCACCAAACAGCAATTTACAGCAAAGCATGAGTAATCGAAATTTGACTTTTGTGCCTCAAAATAACGAAATATAGAAAAAATCAAACTTTTTTTCATAAATCTACAAAAAGTTAAGTTTTTTTTTCTCTGAGAAAATCATGAAAGCCGAGATCTGAACCAGATTACGCAAATTATTGCTGTGATCAGATTTTTGTTTCGGCCTAGTCAACGTATTTTCAGCCAACCTTTGCCAATTTGTGGGGTTGGTATTGCGTTTTGAAGAACTTCCTATCACAAATCATAAATTTCGTGATGGTGCTATCATATAAAACGAGTATTTTCTTACTCCGAGCCATACACTTTATGCAAAGAGGATGTCAGCGGCCGATGAAAACCGATCTCCGATCTTTTTACCATGAGATATATTTTGCTGGGAATTGATGATGGCTCGTCCCCAACGGAGGTTTGCTCTGATTTGTACATACACCACCATTAATCTTCATTGTCCACGGTTGTTCCCCCGACGAAAAAGGTCGACGCCTCGCAGGTAAACACAACATCTCGGAATGGCAAGGGTGCGGGAGGCAGTGGGTATGGAAATGGCGGGTAATGGTAGATTAATCCTAATGAATTAGAGGTAGGAAGGCAGGTGGGGGTGGGTCCCTAATGGATAGAGCCGCTAACAACGCAAGTGGTAATCCTACCGACAGGCACACCGAACCAGGCGCGCACGTAACCTTAGTATGCGCCATAAAAAGGAATTAGTGAGCGGTAAAACTACGAATAATGTAGATTAAGTAATCCAATCGTATATTCCGAACAAAGTTTACCGGAAAAATTCTACGTTGCAGGATTCGTTTATTCGACCACTGGTAGATGGCAAGCCTGGCAACCAAGCTTACCTAATTTTTTCTGGCAGATAATGTGAGCAGTGAAAATAGCTTCCCACCAGCAAAAAAATAGTTCTCGACTATATTCAAACCAGCAACAACAAGAATAGTTCAACCTCAATAAAGGTACTGGACC
This sequence comes from Nesidiocoris tenuis, assembly GCA_036186465.1. NCBI lineage: Eukaryota > Metazoa > Arthropoda > Insecta > Hemiptera > Miridae > Nesidiocoris > Nesidiocoris tenuis. Next base: position 6,467,508 of record AP028912.1, on the reverse strand, counting down.
GGCCCCAAGGAGTCAATGACATCTATGAAAAGATTTCTAGCGCCCTAGAAAAAATTTGGAATTTCGATAGAGAGGCCAACTCAGCTGATTGTTGTCAGCAAGAATGTGGGGAAACCGATGAATACATCTTGCTAGTAAGGCTCAAAACCGAAAATATCCTCCTCAAACACACCCACGACGCGAAGATTAATTTCCGAAACTAACTTCACTTAGCACGGACGTTTGACGGACGACGGTCATGGGAAGTAGAGACAGGTATCTAATAACTTTCGAAAGCCTTTGCCAGGATAGATGGGCTCTAGAAAATATCGAGAAGGGATGAATAGAGGGGGTCGGTGGCCCATGGTAGACATATGGACGTCCACCCGACCGAGGGAAAGCGGGGAAGGTCATTCCGACGAAGGTGGCAGCCCAGAAGCGAGAGATGATCGCATGGACAGAGATGAGACTGCCGGGGAGGATAGATCGAATAAATCAGAAGGGACGATCAGCCGTGGCAGGGGTGGAAGGAACAAGAAAGTTCAATCAACCTGGCCCTTCCTCTGAAGGACGGCCAGACCGACAGGAAATTACTCGGTGGAAAACGCTGAGCGGGCACCATCAGTTCTCCTATGTTATACAGTCTCATCTACGTGTTCGCTCCTGTCAACCAGATTCCGAAATTGAGGCAATATTGGACGCAAACATGTTTATTGCCTCGTTGAACCGGGGTGGTGCGAAGATAAAGCGTGGTAGTTGAATATTCAAACTGCTATCTATACTTCAGGATAAAGGAGCAAGTGAGTGGTTTTCTCGAGACTCAGTAGAGAGTTTTTGGTAATTTTCTTGCTTCTTGTCACTTGTAGTACGAAGTAGTCACCAGGCAAATACTTGCTTCTTGGAAAATTTAGACACGTAAGCGGCAAAAAATAAATTTTTCCAAAAGTCCGTTTTTTTTTTTTTTTTTTTTTTTTTTGGCAACGTCCATGGCGCTACAAAATTGTCTTCGAATTTACGAACTCTTGTACGAACTTTCTCCTCCTAATTCGTACACGATTTGTGCAAATTCGTAGTACGAAGTTGTTGGCATCTACTTAACTAATGCAAGCAAAATCAAATCCGAACTTTTTGTTGACTGTTGAACGGGAGCTAGGAGTTTTCAAAGCATTTCTTGATTTGCCAGGCGACTACATCGTACAAACTACTAATTTCGTAGTACGTAAAGGCCAAAAGTACGAAGTTTTCGAAAATTCCCAAATAACCGATTCTAAAACACCATACATACGCTGCTTGATTTCATTTTCACTTACGATGAAATATCACTAGCCTCAATTCAAAATGCCGGGATTAATGTTCATGTTTTACTGATCGTTACGCCACCAAGCATGATGTCAAGGTTTGGTAAAGAGGGGCCTTGACGAGCTTGAAACAGGACTACTCTGCTGCCATGAAATTCAGTGCGGAGGTACCTTATACCTTTTCAAGCCTGGGGTAATATAATAATTTCGTTTGATTGGGGCGATTCCGTTGTTGCGAAATAACCAACGAGACAGATAACCGATATTGAGAGGAAAATGCCAAATACGTTTCACGGACAGAATTTTTCTCAGAACAGAATCATTTGCCATCCCCCGTGGGTTGAATTTGATTGAAAAGGTTGAAAAGGAAATAACGGCCTGGAAACGATGGATGAAGACAGACTGGCGAGTTTAGGGGGTTTCGGAGTTATTGAAGGGAGCGGGTCTTTATAAAAGAGAATGAATCCAAGGAATAAGGATGGTAAGGCCTTGGGAAGGTAATAGGAGGTAGAAGAACGAGGTAGAAAATACTGTACACAGGTTGAAAATAATGAAACTTCATGAGCCTGCATAGCGGAGGTAGGAAATGGAGGAAGGGGTGGTTTTCCCTATAATAAGAGTCTACACGCTGTTCCGCGGAGGACAAAGGATATTTTATACTATAGTAGCTAGTGTAGTTCACCCTGTACTGTCAGACCAGCGTCAATAGATCGCTGGGGTGGAATTGAATCTTGTACGACCGAACAGACGGTCTACATTATTCAGCGAGGTCGTAGAGAACATAGTTCGTAGGTAGTAAGTTTCAGAAAACTAGCCTTTCCCTTGTCTATTTCCTCTTGTTTCTAGAAAGGGGGAAAAATACTGCGAGTGTTTTGCGGGTAGCCAATCTTGAAAGTAAGATTTTATTTTTCACACAACCGCGGTTTTCTAGCGCAATTTTTTAAACAATTTCGAATAAAAAGTACCATAGCTCAGTCCGCCTCCCCGAATTTTTCCCAGTTGGGGGGGGGTGCACCAATTTCCATCGAGGTTCGCGCTGTATTGCAATGTGTGTGCCCACCCTACCAGGGTAACTCTCCGGTGACAAAGTTCAAACTGTTTTCTAATTCCTTGAACAGAAGAATAGAGCCAACTTATCGATCAGGAAAGCCCCTTGAGAAATCCTCGATACGAAAAGTACGAATGGCCTTTCTTGAAGTCCTCGTTTCTAAGAGCTATTTGCCATTCAAAAGCTATTTTGCCAAAGAAACACAACACCTTAGTTTTTCGAATGCATAGAGTTGGACGGGAAAGTTCTTCAATTTATGAGAAGAAGAGAACGGCTCTTTTTCTGCGGTTGTGTCGAAGAAGACTTCTTCTTTTCTCCGCAGGGAATTCTCGATATTCGATCACATCAGAAACAAATTGCATTGAGAGAAGACAAGTACCTCAGTATTTTTCATCCTTTTTATCCCCATATTTACAGAGTAATTGGAAGTATTGTAATCGTCCTGAAATCGACAATCGGAACGGAGCTTCAAAACTTTTCAAAATCTTGGTTTTATCTTCCAGAATACGTGGATATTTTCGATAACTTCACGTATTTTGATCTCTGGCCAATTTTTGATATTTGTATAGCGAGTTTTTTGATATTTTTGACCAAATGTGAAAATTAAAACTAAAATTTAATCAAAGTGGGTCAAAGATTTACGAATCTAATAATGTGTGTTATCTGCGCACCGCTGGTTCTTTCTGAAATTACAGGTATCTAGACAACTGATATTCTACCGTTCTGATCAAAATCCTAGGGAATTCCTGAGAGTGGCTCCTGTAATCAATACAAAACTAGCTTCGGCACTCGTAACTGCTCTATCATAGGCAATTCTTCGGGGGATTCTGTGTCAATTTGGCGGAGTGGAATGAAGGAACGCCTCGACAGGTCTGACGGTGGCCTGAAGACGTGAGACTGGTTGGAGGATAGACAGACGTTACCAAGTGACAACAGATTCCTGTTCGATTTAGTCAGTTCGGTTTTCGTTCAGGGATACGTTTACATGTAATACCAGTCTAGGCCCTTGGTGGTCTATTAGTTATCAGCCCTTGAAGCAGTTCAATGTACCGTGCATTCCTGGGCCTCTGATGTACCAAAAATGTTAAAACATCTTAAAGCCTTCAGCAATAATGAATTCTTGTACTCTTTCGAGGAAATCATCAGTCTTCACAAATAGAAATAAGATTCCGAAGAATTAAAACCCTTTTTGACTCACTCGTACTGGGGCTAAGGTACGTGGTATTCACCAGTTAACTCACCTGGAACAAAGAATAATATCTTGAGTTATGCAGTTATGGGCCAAAACTTGAAAATCGTATTCATTCATTGTTCTGTAGATGGTGGTTATGCATTTATGGGCCAAAACTTGAAAATCGTATTCATTATGTTCTGTAGATGGTGGCCTGCTTCACCGACTCAGGCCCAGAAAGCGAAGTATCAAGTACATGTACATGGGCTGCAGCCCTTGTCGAGAAAAACAAAATGATAATCTTGAAAAAAGAAGAATCGCAACAAAACGCGGATATGTCATGTATGAAAAGCGGTATGAACTTTCTCCGACTGACTGAACAAATCGAAACGGATAAAGGCCAGAAGGTGTCGCGTTATTTTACGCGCCATATTTGAGAGGAAGCATTCGAAGGAAGTGAGAAGGTTATTGGTTCATGATATCCTCGTTAAAGGTCGGCCTTTCCAGCCATTTTACGACCGCTCCCGCTGAGGAGAGGCACAAGTGCAACCAAGCACTGGAATCAGATTCCAACGAGTTACCATTGCCTTCGATATCACTGTTCGAGGAAATTGTGGAGCGGCAATTCTTGCGAAGGAAGGTCTCGCAAGAAAAATAACCAGCCCGAATAAACCGTGGAGCGAGTAATGCTCTCGGGCTGAAAGGAAATTGGCTTAACTCGCTTGCTGCAGGAAACACGATCTTCAAGAAGTACCAAGTGCATACGAACGTGACCATTACGAAACTGAAAAGTAGAGTTGGCATGACTAGGAATTCGAACTAAGCAAACGTCGCTATACTTCCAAAATTGAGGAAAAAGAAAATGCCATTAATAAGAGAGAAAGTTCAAAAAAAGAAGTGCCTCAAATTTTATAGATTTTCCAATAGCAGGGAAAAGTGATGGAAAATGTCTTTGGACAATCTTGTCAGCCCCCAACGCTGGATTATGGCATGGCGTTATAGGCACTTATTCGATCAGAAAATACCCAGGTACATGCCTATATCAAATTTGCAAAAATGGAATTCTTCGTTAACAACAACTTCATGGATTATTCCTAACAGGTTAACGTAGAACTCCTAATCAATGAAAACTAAGCCCATAAGTTCTGTAGCACTTCAAATTGGCGATTACAACAGACCGATGAAGTCTTTCACCCCCAATCGCTCCTCAGTGCTACTGGGTGCTCAGCACGGAATCGCCTCAGCCGCCGAATTCACGAGTATAGCGATTTAGCAAAGGGTGAACGAACTGGCAAGGACAAGGACGAGATCGATCGGCCATTCAGCAGTCAGCAGCAGCACGGAAGGAAATAGTCGCAGAGTAGAGAGAAAACAGGAAATACAAAACAATCCCTCGACTTCTAGACTTGGAATAGTGTTCAAGCCGATATCACTGGGGCATTTCAGCTTCAGCTTCAGTTAGAGACATTTCAAGAGTCATCAATAATTTACAACGGTAGTTTTGGAGCTGATGTTCTTCAAAATCGACAACAATTTTTTTCCAAACAATTTTGAAGGTCTAATTTTTAATTGATCGATGGCGTCCCTATTTCTATCTCAGGAGACGTCATGTAACGAGAGAATTTTGCATAAATTTGGACGCAGATCAACACTTTGTAAGAATGAAAGACAGGAATATCACAGGAATTTTTGAGCCGAAACTACACTTTTCATTAGACAACGTAGAAGCCTTGTAAAATGTAACTATCTTTCCATTCTTGGCCTACAATGAATTATTTTTGCTTGGACATGTTCACTAGTAAAGCGGATCATTTCAGAGGTAACAAAAACAAATTTCACATTTCTCACGCAAAGACAAATTAACAAAATAAAATAAAAGCTTTTTGTTTAAGCGATCGCAATTTTTCTGTTGGAGAGTTCGGCCCACGTACATCAAGAGCATTCAAGACACCATTAGAAATCTCAGTAGCTAAGTGCGATTTGCTCCAAACATAATCCTGAGAATCGCCCCCTACAAACAACAACAAACATCAGACGCGAGCAAAACCACAACAACATCGCACGCCACTTTCTAATCAATCGAGTGACCTCTAGCGTTTTGAGTGAGCGACATGAGAACGACATCAACTGCACGAGTTTACCAAGCAGTAAATAGGCAAAGACGGCGAGGGACATACTCGTAACCATTGCGGAGAAACACGCACGGAAAACATTAATCATTACAATCGTTCTCTAGCCAACGAGCCACCTCAGGCTTGTCTCCAGAACTAGTATTAGTGATATATCATTTCATTTGGAATGAACGATCAAGATATGCCACTAAAACGTACATAGGTACCATAATTGAAACTAGACTTGACCATTATTCGCATTGAATTCAGGCCTCTGAACCCACAAAAAACCAGAAACTCAAACTCATAAACAATCTTGAAGTCAAACTCACATTGAAAGAGGAACTCAAACTCATAATCGAAGTCGAAGTTAAACTCACAATGAAACCGAAACTCAAACTCATAATCGAAGTCGAAGTCAAACTCTCAATGAAACCGAAACTCAAACTCATTTTCGAAGTCGAAGTCCAACTCACAATGAAACGGAAACTCAAACTCTCAATGAAACCGAAACTCAAACTCATAATCGAAGTCGAAGTCAAACTCACAATGAAAGAGAAACTCAAACTCATAATCGAAGTCGAAGTCAAACTCACAATGAAACGGAAACTCAAACTCATAATCGAAGTCGAAGTCAAACTCACAATGAAACGGAAACTCAAACTCTCAAAGAAACCGAAACTCAAACTCATAATCGATGTCGAAGTCAAACTCACAATGAAACGGAAACTCAAACTCATAATCGAAGTCAAAGTCAAACTTGCAATGAAACAGAAACTCAAACTCACAATGAAACCGAAACTCAAACTCATAATCGAAGTCGAAGTCAAACATGCAATGAAAGAGAAACTCAAACTCATAATCGAAGTGGAAGTCAAACTCACAATGAAAGAGAAACTCAAACTCATAATCGAAGTCAAAGTCAAACTTGCAATGAAACAGAAACTCAAACTCACAATGAAACCGAAACTCAAACTCATAATCGAAGTCGAAGTCAAACTTGCAATGAAAGAGAAACTCAAACTCATAATCGAAGTGGAAGTCAAACTCACAATGAAACGGAAACTCAAACTCTCAAAGAAACCGAAACTCAAACTCATAATCGAAGTCGAAGTCAAACTTGCAATGAAAGAGAAACTCAAACTCATAATCGAAGTCGAAGTCAATCTTGCAATGAAACAGAAACTCAAACTCACAATGAAAGAGAAACTCAAACTCATAATCGAACTCGAAGTCAAACTTGCTCTGAAACAGAAACTCAAACTCACAATGAAACCGAAACTCAAACTCATAATCGAAGTCGAAGTCAAACTTGCAATGAAAGAGAAACTCAAACTCACAATGAAACCGAAACTCAAACTCATAATCGAAGTCGAAGTCGAACTTGCAATGAAACAGAAACTCAAACTCACAATGAAACCGAAACTCGAACTCATAATCGATGTCGAAGTCAAGTATTAGGAGTTCGAGTTTATGTTTCAATATGAGTTTCTCTCTTATTTCGATTTTCAGTTTGAGTTTATTGTTCATTGTGAGTTTGACTTCGAATTTGATTAACAGTTCGAGTTTCTGCTTCATTGTGAGTTGGACTTCGACTTCGATCATGAGTTTGAGTTTCAGTTTCATTGTGAGTTTGAGTTTCTGTTTCACTGCAAGTTTGACTTCGACTTCGACTATGAGTTTGAGTTTCGGTTTCATTGAGAGTTTGAGTTTCCGTTTCATTGTGAGTTTGACTTCGACTTCGATTATGAGTTTGAGTTTCTCTTTCATTGCAAGTTTGACTTCGACTTCGATTATGAGTTTGAGTTTCAGTTTCATTGTGAGTTTGAGTTTCTGTTTCATTGCAAGTTTGACTTCGACTTCGATTATGAGTTTGAGTTTCGGTTTCATTGAGAGTATGAGTTTCCGTTTCATTGTGAGTTTGACTTCGACTTCGATTATGAGTTTGAGTTTCAGTTTCATTGTGAGTTTGAGTTTCAGTTTCATTGCAAGTTTGACTTCGACTTCGATTATGAGTTTAAGTTTCGGTTTCATTGAGAGTTTGAGTTTCCGTTTCATTGTGAGTTTGACTTCGACTTCGATTATGAGTTTGAGTTTCTCTTTCATTGCAAGTTTGACTTCGACTTCGATTATGAGTTTGAGCTTCGGTTTCATTGTGAGTTTGAGTTTCTTTTTCATTGCAAGTTTGACTTCGACTTCGATTATGAGTTTGAGTTTCGGTTTCATTGAGAGTTTGAGTTCCCGTTTCATTGTGAGTTTGACTTCGACTTCGATTATGGGTTTGAGTTTCGGTTTCATTGTGAGTTTGAGTTTCTGTTTCATTGCAAGTTTGACTTCGACTTCGATTATGAGTTTGAGTTTCTCTTTCATTGCAAGTTTGACTTCGACTTCGATTATGAGTTTGAGCTTCGGTTTCATTGTGAGTTTGAGTCTCTCTTTCATTGCAAGTTTGACTTCGACTTCGATTATGAGTTTGAGTTTCGACTTCGATTATGAGTTTGAGTTTCTGTTTCATTGCAAGTTTGACTTCGACTTCGATTATGAGTTTGAGTTTCGGTTTCATTGAGAGTTTGAGTTTCCGTTTCATTGTGAGTTTGACTTCGACTTCGATTATGAGTTTGAGTTTCAGTTTCATTGTGAGTTTGAGTTTCAGTTTCATTGCAAGTTTGACTTCGACTTCGATTATGAGTTTGAGTTTCGGTTTCATTGAGAGTTTGAGTTTCCGTTTCATTGTGAGTTTGACTTCGACTTCGATTATGAGTTTGAGTTTCTCTTTCATTGCAAGTTTGACTTCGACTTCGATTATGAGTTTGAGTTTCGGTTTCATTGTGAGTTTGAGTTTCCGTTTCATTGTGAGTTTGACTTCGACTTCGATTATGAGTTTGAGTTTCTCTTTCATTGCAAGTTTGACTTCGACTTCGATTATGGGTTTGAGTTTCGGTTTCATTGTGAGTTTGAGTTTCTCTTTCATTGCAAGTTTGACTTCGACTTCTATTATGAGTTTGAGTTTCGACTTCGATTATGAGTTTGAGTTTCTGTTTCATTGCAAGTTTGACTTCGACTTCGATTATGAGTTTGAGTTTCGGTTACATTGAGAGTTTGAGTTTCCGTTTCATTGTGAGTTTGACTTCGACTTCGATTATGAGTTTGAGTTTCTCTTTCATTGCAAGTTTGATTTCGACTTCGATTATGAGTTTGAGTTTCGGTTTCATTGAGAGTATGAGTTTCCGTTTCATTGTGAGTTAGACTTCGACTTCGATTATGAGTTTGAGTTTCTCTTTCATTGCAAGTTTGACTTCGACTTCGATTTTGAGTTTGAGTTTCGGTTTCATTGTGAGTTTGACTTCGACTTCGATTATGAGTTTGAGTTTCAGTTTCATTGTGAGTTTGAGTTTCCGTTTCATTGTGAGTTTGACTTCGACTTCGATTATGAGTTTGAGTTTCTGTTTCATTGCAAGTTTGACTTCGACTTCGATTATGAGTTTGAGTTTCGGTTTCATTGAGAGTATGAGTTTCCGTTTCATTGTGAGTTAGACTTCGACTTCGATTATGAGTTTGAGTTTCTCTTTCATTGCAAGTTTGACTTCGACTTCGATTTTGAGTTTGAGTTTCGGTTTCATTGTGAGTTTGACTTCGACTTCGATTATGAGTTTGAGCTTCGGTTTCATTGTGAGTTTGAGTTTCTGTTTCATTGCAAGTTTGACTTCGACTTCGATTATGAGTTTGAGTTTCGGTTTCATTGAGAGTTTGAGTTCCCGTTTCATTGTGAGTTTGACTTCGACTTCGATTATGGGTTTGAGTTTCGGTTTCATTGTGAGTTTGAGTTTCTGTTTCATTGCAAGTTTGACTTCGACTTCGATTATGAGTTTGAGTTTCGGTTTCATTGAGAGTTTGAATTTCCGTTTCATTGTGAGTTTGACTTCGACTTCGATTATGAGTTTGAGTTTCTCTTTCATTGCAAGTTTGACTTCGACTTCGATTATGAGTTTGAGCTTCGGTTTCATTGTGAGTTTGAGTTTCTGTTTCATTGCAAGTTTGACTTCGACTTCGATTATGAGTTTGAGTTTCGGTTTCATTGAGAGTTAGAGTTTCCGTTTCATTGTGAGTTTGACTTCCACTTCGATTATGAGTTTGAGTTTCTCTTTCATTGCAAGTTTGACTTCGACTTCGATTATGAGTTTGAGCTTTGGTTTCATTGTGAGTTTGAGTTTCTGTTTCATTGCAAGTTTGACTTCGACTTCGATTATGAGTTTGAGTTTCGGTTTCATTGAGAGTTAGAGTTTCCGTTTCATTGTGAGTTTGACTTCCACTTCGATTATGAGTTTGAGTTTCTCTTTCATTGCAAGTTTGACTTCGACTTCGATTATGAGTTTGAGTTTCGGTTTCATTGAGAGTTTGAGTTTCCGTTTCATTGTGAGTTTGACTTCGACTTCGATTATGAGTTTGAGTTTCTCTTTCATTGTGAGTTTGACTTCGACTTCGATTATGAGTTTGAGTTTCATTTTCATTGAGAGTTTGAGTTCCCGTTTCATTGTGAGTTTGACTTCGACTTCGATTATGGGTTTGAGTTTCGGTTTCATTGTGAGTTTGAGTTTCTGTTTCATTGTGAGTTTGACTTCGACTTCGATTATGAGTTTGAGTTCCCGTTTCATTGTGAGTTTGGCTTCGACTTCGATTATGAGTTGGAGTTTCGGTTTCATTGTGAGTTTGAGTTTCTGTTTCATTGCGAGTTTGACTCCGAGTTTGATTATGAGTTGTTCCATGGTTGGAGTATCTGTTTCATTGTGAGTTTGACTTCGACTTCGATTATGAGTTTGAGTTTCCGTTTCATCGTGAGGTTGATTACGAGTTTGAGTTTCTGTTTCATTGTGAGGTAGACTTTGAGTTTGATTATGAGTTTGATTTACTGTTCCATTGTGAGTTTGGATTCGAGTTTCAGTATGAGTTTGAGTTTCTGTACCATTGGGAGTTTGATTCTGAGTTTGATTGCCATTTCGAGTTTCTGTTTCATTGTGAGTTCGACCTCGATTTCGATTATGAGTTTCGGTTTTATTTTGAGTTTGTCTTCACAGGCCCGTACCCAGGGGGAGCCGTATGCCCCCCAACCGTTTCTGGTTTTCCTTCACGCGTGATATATTTTCCATTATCAGCACGGTATGTACCACCATCCTACCTATAAATAGGTAGTTTCCTTATGTTTATAATCTAATGTTGGTTGTTATGTGTGATTTAATCTTTGGAGGTTCCCCCCCAAATTAAAATCCTTGGTAAGGGCCTGGCACCCTTAGTTGGATCTCATTGACATGAACGCGTATACGTGGGAACATTGTAAAATTAATGGAAGACAAACATTAATCAACCGGTAGTATAGTCAGGTAATTAATTAGTGAGGGGAAAAAAAGAATTCGCTGTATTATTCAGATCTCTATCACTCGCGTACTGCTGGTGGCCAAACAATGAAGGCCTCTTGAGCGAGCAGTGTTCATATATTTAGGGGCGATTTTTTCAAGCTCGGGCATTCGTATTAGTATTTTGACGAAGCGAATGAATGAATTATTACGAGAAAACCCCTCTCACAGTTCAGTAATTTTAATAATATTCTTCACCAGTGCTCAGATATTAACGCATGATCAATCTTGCAAATCAATTCGAAGGATAAACTGATTCACAAATCAGGTAACTTTTATTTTGTCCATCATTCAACACAATATGTATTGGATGTATTGTACCTATCTTATAGGCATTGAAAAAATGTTGGTTTTGGTGAGATGAAAGACCATTATCTGCTGCTTTGGCATCGTTTAATTTTGGCGATTTTTTAAGGGTGAGAGATCACTGATTTCGCGTCCAAATGTTTTACTATGTAGAATTTACATCTGATGTAAAAATGATGATTCATTGTGTCAACCCATAGGGTATCACAAAGAATGGGTTTAGTGCACAAATTTCGATTATTTCCAGGAATACCAAGTACCAGGAATGAAATGAATCGTAAGGTTATGGGACAAATTTTTTATGCCACATTTTTTATTTTGGTTCATATATAAATATTGAAATATCTGTCGTAAATATGGCCTTCAAAGAAGATTTCAAAAGAAATGCAGGATAAGGTAGTAGGTGCTGAAGATATTTTCACTCATCGTAAACATGTAGGCCTACACTTACTATGGCGGGATGGAGACGTATGCGCATAGCGATGCGGCGAACCAGTCGCCTGATATAAAGCATGATGAGACGGTGACGACGACGGTGTCGCTATAATCCTTTGAGGCGAGTATTGGGGAGAAGACGAGGAAGAAGATGATAAAGACGATGATGTATGTTGATAAGGAATGGGGCGGCCTGGATGACGAGGAGGAAGACCCCAGGCCCCTGGGGGCCCCAAAGGAGGCCAGTTCGACATCACTCGCAAATAACGTTACTCAGTAAATTAATCTGACGGAGGGCCTTGAAGTCAACATTCTTTTAAGCTAAGTTAACGAGATTAAGGGTTAGAACAAGACCACCTTATCGCAAGAGTGTGAAAGAGTTAGAATGTTCGATTATAGCGAATTCAATTTAGCGTAGAGTGCATACTTCATGAAGGACTTCTGCAATGATCATTTAGAAGAAGCCGACTGTATTTTGTGGTACTATAGAATATAGATGAATGATTTAATTTGTGATGTGTCCAATCAAGAAAAATCTGGTGTAGAATAGGGCGCAGTCTCAACATGAATTGTTTTGGAGAAGCTTGGCAAAATGTTTAGCCAAACGGTATAAAATAACAAAAGCTGTGAAAGAATAATTTCTGTAGGAGAAAAATTAGCACTCTGACAGTCTATTGTACTGACATAACGGAATCGTCCGAACTATTCGCATGGTGTACTGTGTTCCTTCTGTTCAGATGGTGCTTGAAGATTATTATACGAAAATTACCAACTAGTAGACTGCGCATTTTATACTGACATTTTGGAAAACAGTTAATTCGTATGAAATTCTTCGAAACAGCCAGTGTTAACATTCGAAAAAAGGACCTCTTCAACTAACAGGATTATTTTACATCAACAACGCCTTGTCGGTGGCAAATGAGACATCGAATATCAACAGATTAAATAGACAGAACTCGAAAATAGTCCGAACCCGTAATCCGATCAACAGTAACGACGCGACTTGTTTCGGCGCGCAGTCGGCAAAGCTGACGCGTCGGTGGTGGAGGCAGTACGGGCACTGGAGACGTGCAGACTTCACTACGGCCCCGCGTCATTGCCCCCACACCGCCCCCGGTGGCGGCAACTCGAACCGACCCCACCCATCCCGATTACTATGGGCTAAGCACACGGAAAGAAATTTTCCCCTTTTTTCCTCGGCCGGCACCCACCCCCATCCCTAGTAATTTTCGGCGCGAATACGCGGCTGCTATTAATCGAAAACGTTGTCTTTCATCTTTGAGGTGATTTTGACCGAATGGTAGGGCCAACAATTCACGGACAAAAGTTCCAGTAAATATTTTGTTCGCATTTTATCTTCATATTTCGACAGTGAACCTGCAAAACCTCGTAAGTTCAGTTTTTGGAAAAATGATGTTTTGAGTTCTACCGGTAAAACAACTCCCTGCTCATCTTCTCGAAACAAGAAAATGAACTCAAGCTACTTTTTGGCGCTCTTTCTCTATCAAAAAGCTGGGGCTGGGTCGGGACAATTCGTTAATTTGATTGGTCGAGGTTGAAACCATCAAATTTCATTGGCCATTTGCCAATATGTCCCATGCCGGACATATGCCACTATACCAAGTCCCCATGGTCATCTCCATTTGCGCAGAGAGCAATTTGAAATTTTTCCACCTTTTCAAAAATTTTTATTTTGAACATACGAGGTTTTGCAGGTTTAATGTCGATTTATTAAAAATGAGAGGAATTAGGGTATTTTTTCAAAATAAAAATAACTAAACAATTTTCCAACATTATTTTCCCAGAGGTAACTTTTGGTACACAATTTTCAGAAATAATCTACCTATGTTGAGACATTTTTTTAGGACATCCTCTCAAACGTTTTTTAACAACAGACCTATTATTTATACTAATTACCTCGAATTATTTTTATAGAGGATTCACCCCACTCCTTCCAAGCAGTTAATTTTTGAACCATCGGGAGCAAGGTTGTAGATGGAACATAAGGAGATCCTTGGGAAGATAAATTATCAAATTGAGCCGAGTCATGACTTATCATTTGTTAAAGTCCTCGGTTGTACGATTTTTTCGACACCGTAATCATCAACCGCTTGATAATTATAATCACTTAATGAACTTGACCACTTACCTAATGAACGCTTGAATGAAAGTGGCTATTACTTAGCGGCAGATAAGAATCGATATATTCTAATTGTTTAAAGGAGTGAGGTGATACCGTAAGGTGCGTAAATACCACACAATACTTCCATATGTTGGAAACCGGAACCTGGAGGGTACTAAAATTTTCATCTGAATTGACTTTATTTTGACTAAATTTGGAGGCTACATTTATTTACCAAATGCCGATAAACGCAAAGGTACGGACATTTTAATACCCACTCAAAATCGAAGTACGTGAAGTAACCGGAATAAAAAATATTAACGTATTCGGCAAGGTAAAGCCAAGATTTCAAGCCCAAAAACACTCGAATTGGTTCATTTTTCTAGCAGAAAAATATTGGTAAATTTGTTTTGGTAATAGACTGGACAGGCGTTGACATTTAAATGCTTTAAACGTTAGAAAAAATCAATTATTAGTACGTTTACAAGGTAAAAACCTAAAATAGAAGTGAGAGGTGGGCAAAACTGACTTTTCACCCGAATTTCCTCCAATGAGTTGTCAAGTCAAGTTTATCCAATACCGAACGACGTCAGATAAAGTGATAGGATTAACTTTTTGAGTGAACGAGCCCCAAGTCGATTACCCAACAGAGCTCGTACTTCGATATCGTTTTCGTTTTCTTGGAAAGCATTAAAATTACAGTATGAACCGTACGACCTTTCCAAAGACAAATAGGTCGGCCTCCAAAACCTGAAAAGCGAACATCTCGGCCAATTAGGTGTAGCATAAGTCTACGATAACAAACCGTGGGACCCGCACGAAAGGAACGTCTCTTTTCTCCGTCAGTCACAATATTCCCTTTCTTTCCCGAAACTCCGGAGCGGGATTAGGACAAAATACACCTCGAGAGAAATAATCCTCCACTCACAGGGGATTTCACTAATGACCTCAGCCGTCCTCTTCGGGAATCCTCGAGAAACTCTCAATTAAAGGGGGGGAAACTTAAATTATCAGGACTCGGCTTCGCGAATTTAGTACAAATTAATTATACGAGCCGCAGCCGTAGTTAATTAAAGTTCAAACCAAGATAGGGTATTCAAAGGGAGATGTCAAAGTGCAATAGTTATCAACGAATGTACCGAAGAAATGTCAGTAGACGTTCATCTTAGATTTAAATGTAATATATAAGATAATAAATTTGGTGCGAAATCGTCTGGAACAGCTCTAATCTCCTTAGTCAACAATAGGTAAGGCAGTCACACCAACGATAAATCAGAGCTTTCTCTAATTGAAGGAATGCAGTGGATTGATCTAGAAAATATTGGCTAACGAAAAACATCGTTGTTCTGGAAATTCGTCACTCCAAGGATGTTAATCGGTTGCAAAACAGTTTCCTTTCTTTGGACCGGGTATTAGCCCCCTAAAGATCCATGGGCCACAAAGACAAGTGCCCTGAGACCCTAACGCCCCCATAAGCATCCATGAGACCAAGCAGTTAGTAAAATGATAGTAAATATTCCTTTTTCCGGCAAGACTTGAACCTGCTACCTGCAGCTCAATAGAAGGCCGAATGACCCTTTTGGGACAGAGAGCAAGGGTCCATACAGTCTGAAGGTGACACAGGTGACCATGGGTTTTGGAAAACAACCTTGCCTTATCCTATATTTTCTAATGATTAGATAGCACTGCTTATTAATTTAGGTTATTGAGTGCGATTCCCTGACTGTCTGGAGGGTTAATGCCTGGAGAGGAGGCCTGCCTGGAGAGCAGAAGGAGCCAGGTTCGAGTCTTGCCCAGGACAAGTTTGGCTATTTGGTAAATGGCAACGCTTGATCTTTGCCCATCACTCATTCATCATTAACAATGGACGATCGAGCCACGGAATGTCGTAGTCGCCAAATCAGGGCAAAAGGTGTGCCCTTAAGCTTGCTTTTGGAAAAGGTATACTGCATTCCTGCATCTTCTGTCATCTGATAACTGCTCTCATTCATGCCTCCACTACGCGACACTCATGTCGACGACGTATCCGATTTTCAAGTCAGTTTTTCGGTTCATTCCGGAAGCATCACTTTCCCTCCAAAATGGATTTGAAACTTTCTCAGCCTGGAATACGACGCATTTGCCGTGATCTACGACTTGACAATATTCGAATATCGCGAGATATTAGCATCAGTCACTTCGCATGCGTTGCGCGCAGCCGGGCCCAGGCAATATGCGCTCCACGGACAGAAAGAGAACGGCTGAAAAGAACGGAATATAAGACACCGCAGGAGGTGCGGGATGGTGACGCGGAACGTGAGCAGACTGCATCAGCAGCTGAGCGACTTTGGCCGGAAGAGATATGTCTGAGGGGTGGAGATGGGACTACCCAGTCATGAATACATCAGTTGAGCCCTGAACTGAGCCCTCAAGGTAACCGGGGAGGCGGTATTTCTTAATATACACTGGCAGCATGTAAAATACACGCACGAAACACATTCCAGCCGGGACTCCGATCCAGAATTCATCCATATCCCGCTTTTTTCATGCTGATGACGTGAGAATAAGGATTTCCACCACGAATGCTTAACTACCAGGTTTTGGTTCAATCAAGACAACGTTGCAGGATACAAAATGGGCGAACAGTGTGTTTTAACTAGACATCACAAGATATGCCTTATTTCTCAGCAGAATGATAATTCGAAATGGCTCACCTTTGCCATGAACTTGCTGCCGGTTGAAATCTGCTTTCAAACTCTCAGCAGTGTGTACCAGCTCGTCGAGTTGAGGTTTCTTCTGCTCCAGTTCGCGAAGAACGTTCTGCAACACAAATAAATGGAGTATTAGTGGCATCGCTACAAATATTAGTTTCAACAACGCCAGAGTTCGTTAGAGAGCGCTGAAATGATCCCAGGGGCGTTTCAGCAAAGCTTGCTTCGTATTTCAAATCAAACGCCTCTTCCATAACTAACAGTCGCAGAATATCGTCGTCTGAGGCGCAGCATGGCACATCTAACATTTGGCAAATTTTCAGGAAAAAGGAAAAATCAATTATTTTCGAATGCATTAACAAAGGTATCCAAGCGTATCTAAGGGATATTTCAGTGGGTTCCACGACGAATTTAGCGAATCTGAAACCGAGCAGTGATGTGGCACAGAGAGTAAACATGATTTTCTGTTTTACCTAAAAACTGCCAAATTGTTAGATGTGCCATGCTGCGCCTCAGACGACGATATGCAAATTCGGAGAACGCATTTTCAAAACAGGGCCAAAGTTCGTGCCCCAGAATATTCCGACCCAGCAGCGCAACAATTTGACGAATTACAGTCAAATGACTGTAAGCAAATGCATTTTGACACGCCCCCCAACATTCCCCGTTCAATCGGATGGAAATGCCACATGCGAAATGCATTAACATTGTTTTGATTACAAAAAACTCGAGCAAACAGTAAACGCGAGGGTCGGTCGACCTAAACGAAATTAGACTAAATATTCAACAGAATATCTCTGCAGCTGTTTTGACAGGTAAATGATATAGATGATGTAATACTCCAATATTAGTTTATGGAAATACGGTCAACACTTGTATTTGAACTTCACCGGTTTTTCACTTGGCCGAAAGCAGTAAAACGCCGGTAAATTAATCTTCGGAGCCAGTTCAGCTTTAGTCGCGCATATTTATAAACCGGAGATGCCCGGAGGTCTGTTGTTACAAGGCCGCTGAACATCGGAGGGTATAACTAACAACAATATTGAACATTATTGAAAACGAGGACCGGAGGCCAAACAAAAGAGCTTTGCACAGGCAGTGCGGCGACATGGCCAGAAAACGAACGCAAGCAAACAACGATCAATATTTAATTGAGCTAATCGAACGCCTGAGTTGAGCCGTCGGACTTATGAAACTTCGCCGAGCGCTCGCTTCACAAGAGGTAACACGAAATCGAGCGAAAACTCGCAACTCTTCGCGACATCCGGTAAGTTCGGAAGTTGGAGCATGAATTTAATAGAAGATCGGATTTAGGGAGAGAATACGGAGATTTCTCGATATTTTTGCTTCCAATAACCAGAGCTTCAAGATCTCCTGAAAGGCCAAGGTTGGAAAAATTCTTGAAAAATTACAAGCAAAATATCTAGATGCCTTTGAGTTTTAGTGGCAACATGAAGTATGAACTAACCAGGAAAGAGAAGAGGTGAAAGAGACCCGAAGGTTGAGGCAGGTTTTTCCTGGATCATGGACCATCTCACCATTGGAAACGTGGCAAACACATATCTAACCTAAACGCCTGAATTGCAGACTCTTTCCTGCTTTGATCCTCCATGTTTTCGATCGTTTATACACGTTACATCCCCCAGATATTGAGGCAGGCTTTTCCTGGATCATAGACCATCTCACCAATGGAAACGTGACAAAAATACCTCACCTAAACGCCTGAATTGCAGACTATTTCCTGCTGATGTTGTCAATCGTTTCTCGTTTCTTCCCACAAATGCCTATATTCAAACGTCGCTCGAATCCGATTCGCCAGCTCGGCCCTCAGCGTCTTCACATAGGACTAACTGGCCATATCGATCTGGCTCTTTCCAGAGCTTTAGGTCCATATCATTTGGCTTTCATTCTTTCTGCGGAGTTAGAGAGCCTTAAGCCACTTCCCGCCGTCCTCACTCCCATCTGGCCATCCGAATATCCAATCTCCTCGAAGAGAGCAGCACGCAATCTCTGCCTTGTGTACTAAAGAGAGCCCAACTCGTCTCTTGCCGTCTGATGTCTTCTGGCGAGAAAAAGAAAGGTAAATCTAGCATCACTCGAACCGAAAACTCCCGGGATGTACTTTCTGATTTTCTCCATCCATCTCCTGAATTTTCCATTAGTATTTGAAGCTCAAAGAGCACGTCGAGCCGGAAAATTTCATCCCTGCTTTCGCCATTTACTTTTTTCAACCAGCTGAAGATATCGCTCTTGAGAAATTTAAATCCAGAAGATCAAGTTGTCTGCTTGATTGAAATGTTTTATGCTTTGAAGGAGGAAAGTAATACGGGATAAAACGCAGGACCTAGCAAAATGTACCCGAGTGAAAATATTGCTTGTCTAGCTCTGATTTGTGGGAGCCCATGAATAAAACCAGTGCTTTATGTAGAAATTGTCCAGTCATCTGCAGATGACCACCATGGTGGTTTTATTCCTTGTTTTCGTTTATTTTGTTTTTGTCTGCTGTCAATAACTTTTCGTATGCATGCAAGAGCCTTTAATTCTGGTGGTTCAGAGTTGCAAGAATTTCAAACTTTCTGCAAATTTGGTGGGTTATTTCTACCCATCCAGAGATACAGTATCCGATTTGCCGGACAACTGAACCTCGCGCTAGCTTCGGGAGGGCTGAAAACTCGTGATTTTGTCGGACTTTTGGCGTTTTTCGGCTTTTACTCAAAAACTAAGCGTTTTAGCAAGAAAATTGTCTCGTTTAAAATTGAAGAAAACACAATTTCCTACAAATTGGGCTAGTCAAACTTAATTTTTCATCCAGCAGCGACTAAGATACGTAGGCTCAAAGATGGGCAAAATTTCCCAAAAAGTCGCAAAAACATTTTCTCGTAAAATACTAGCTGATGACATTGTATTCATATAGCAAATAAAAGGCTGAACGAATTGTGAGGACGCTGAAATATTTTAATTTCGTAGATCGGACTTTTATTATTAGTGGAAAGCCTTCCAAGCAAAAATTTTTGATCATCATCAACATCAGGCGGGGTTTGCCAATTTTCTATTCTTCTTTCGAGGCACAAACAACTGTACTGGGTTGCATGTAATCAACAAAGGAATGTGCTCAGGTTCAAGCCAGGGTCAACAGTGGGGAACGAGTTAAGAAAGGGAGCCGGCGTTGCTTAGTGACACGACACACCCCACAGTTCTGTCGGGAGCCAGGTCAGGACAAAACTTGAAATTCATCCTAACGATGTAGGCGTTGCTCGTAGAGTAGTACAATCATTTTCTGAACGGTTTACTACGGCAATAATTAAGATGACTATCAAGTAAGATTGCCAGCAAAAAAAAGTTGAAAAAGTGTCAAATTTTTTCAACCATCCGAAAATTTCACGACATTTTTACCTGCAGCACCACCAATATTAATCCAGAAAAAATGAAAAAAATAGTGGTACCGAATTCCAGTGAAAGAGTTATTGAAATCGGATCAAAATTGGCTGCATGAGAGCAAAACAGACATAATAAAAACAAAAAACAGACAAAAAAGCGACAGAATAAAACCTTGCGCGACAAGTCAACTTCTTTTCGAAGTCGGCAAAAAAGCTCCAAGATCATAATGAACGATAATTTCAAAATCCCCTAACCAAAACACGAGAAAACCCAATAGATCACTCGAAACATCTACAAAGCCCGCTTACGCTGAATTTCAGCTGCAAATTCGTCGGCGCTTGGCACATTGTATCAGACCCGAATCGATTCTCTCACTGACGAAGGCGATTACACGACTACCGGCTGTGACTAAACCTCGGTAAAACTAATGGTCGATGACCCATCAAGAAGATGCACAAGGGGACGATGATACCCTCACCGACGGAACTGAGGGGTGTGGTGGTATAGCAGCGCGCGCAACCCTTCGAAACTGAATGGAAGTGGATTGGGGATAGATAGGGCGTGAGAGCCGTAAGCTGCAAGGGTTAATCCCCCAAAACGAAACCGACCATTGTGACTACCGGTGCAGCTGATCAAAAACAAACTAGGTTTGACTGTTTATTAAGAAACAATTTTTTAAAAATGTTGTCTGCAATTGAAAATTTGGTGTTGAATGTCTTACAGGGTTTTTTAGGGGTAGGATCCTTGAGGGGTTGGGATTGCATATTTCGTCGAATCGAAAAGTCATCGCAGTCTACCCTAGAAGCAGCCCTGCGAGCCCACCATGAAGCCTGTAACCTCTAAACGAAGCAACCTACCGATCTGGCAATGGCCCCATTCGATTCAGCATGAAAAAGCCATCAAATGAAACAATTTACTTGAAAATCGTCGCAGGGGAAGAAATGCCGTACACAATGCGCCACCTAAGGTAATCATTTTCGATTAACTGATTGATTAAATTCTAGCCAGATCTTGCAGACATTGTTTATACAATGTACATGACAAACGGAATATAAAGCATACCGAGGAAAGCTCGAAGGGTAGAATCAATAAGCGTACTTGCAAAGTCAAGAGGAGGAGACAGAGCGAGAGGGAAGTTAAGTGGCTGGTCGTAGCCAATGAAAATCACTACGGTTGTCTCTCTTGCTCCACGAGTATTATAAGAAATTCTCCCCAGGGCCTCAGCGCCTTGCATTTCCAGTATTTCCCTACATCGCGACCCGGCGTCTCGCCGTCTCGGATTTTGCTTTTCTCACAATCGCCCAGCATCGGATTCTTCGACTCAATTTCCTCCAGACTGGAATATTTAGCGTATATTTTGATAAGCGATTCGATAAACGGTCGCGGCAACATGCACGCACTTGAAGCTCATGAGAGGCAGGATGAGAGTCTTGATTTTTTTTTAATTTTATGACCAAGAGAACCTTAAAATTTTAGCTGTCCTAAAATGGAGAAAAAAAAAGGTTTTCGCGTGTTTCCCTGTAGTCATAAATTGTTTATATTTTATGAAAAAAGAGAATCCAAACGAGGAGGAGAACAGCAGAAACTGAGAAAGACGCGTACATATTGAGCTAAAACTATGCCCATACTCAGCAATGACTACTGGTAGCAGAAATAAGCAATTCCAACAGTTTGCCGCATATGCAGTTGCAGACCTATAATGCTTCCACAATAATGGCTCAGTACCGCAAATATAGCTTGGCTGAGACCGCGGGTACCCTACAGGGCTGCGTCGCCGAGTAACGACGCAACTTTGTAACGGATGGCGCCTTCTTCGCACACCCAAGGGGACGCGAGGCGACGCAGCTCAATTTCAATTCAGATTGCGAGCTTACATTTATTCCTGCAGCCACACCGGGGGGAAACATAGAATTAGAACAGATGGCAGGACGATAAGTTTTACCACTTATAACGAGAATGCTTTCATGTTATGTTCTATGTCATTCTAATTCTCTAATTTTGGTTATTTATTTAGCGGATGATTTACGAATAGGAGAAAATTGACCAAATTTACTCTCATCTAACGTGCCAAAGATGACAACGAATAAAAGACAATCCGGCAAGAAAGATAAAAAATGTACATAGTATAATAAAAAAAATTTCAATAATGTCAATTTTTTAGCAGGAATCATCCCTCAATTGCAAATATATGGGCATCAAATGCACTGAATTCGACAACATTTTTGAAGTTTTTCTCTTTTTTCAAATTCCTGGCTAGAAAGGCAAGAAGTACCTCGTACGCTTGGAAGTACATGGTGTAATCATAATACCACGACAAATGCCATTAACAATTTAATATAGTCCGCAGGCGACTCAAAATCAACAACATTGAGGTAAACTTCAAACAACATCCCCGAGTTGGAGTGAGAAACTGAGATGTTTGCGCTGCTCTGGACAATCGAGCTCATAAAGCAAACACCAAGTCCAGCCTGACTGGTACAACTGTCCACTGATGATGCCGTTACACCGGATCAAGGGCCATCAACTGAGTTTCGAGGGGCAAAGGGCTTGTCTGAGACGGAAATGGTTGCAGAGAGAAAATGCTTTGAATTATGAATGAGATCGCGCCGAGCGAAGTACGAACTTCGGAGGGTTTACATTTCAATGGAAAACATGGAAACTGAAAGTGGAAATCGAGTTGGGAAATGTGGCTGATTTTAATCAAAGGCTGATTTTAATAGGATGCAAATTGAAACCCTATGACATCGAAATTTGAAAAGATTTACCTAGAATTTGCGACTGTTTTGAGAGATTTTGACCATTGAACTACTGGAAAAAGACTTGAAAAATTGCGTTGCGTTCAATATTGTATGGGATTGGAAATGAAGCATTTTGAACGACGGCACATCAGGAAGCAGGAAATCTCGCAACATAAAATCTCAATTTTGATTGTTTTTAATTTTGAAAATTGTAGGACCTAAAAATACCCGTAGTTTGAGAATCACTTTTATGCGATAAAAATATTTTGCACCCGAAAGATGAGAAAGAAACGTCTTGAAGTGAGCTAGGGAAATCCCTGCACCGACGAAAAAAAATACGATAAAAAATGTACCAAGTTGTGCCGTCATTGACGGCCCGTCAAAAGGTCGTGGGGTATTAACTTGCTTACACCTTTCAACTGTGGTCTCGGAATTTACCATACCCGTGCACTATAAATAGTGATATTTGAAAGGAATTTTTTATAACTTCCAAAGCCGGTAGTAGAACATAAAAAACGGATTCAATTGTTTACTAGGGGGAGAGACCGCTAAACGAGCGAAAATACCAACTGCTGCCTCCCGGTGCCACCCCAACGAAACAAATGTTGCCGCGAGTGGCCACCAGATGTCTCACCCTGGCCTTCGCCAAGCTTTCCACCCCAGGGTAACCCACCGGTGCAACACTACACACAACACAGCCTACGGAGAAAGAGAAAAGGTATCGGCATGTTTGTAAACAATGCTGAAGCCGCGTCATGACTCATGCCCATCAACCTCAACATTCATTTATAACCGTGATTATAGGAATATGATATAGTTCTATATAATATTATTATACCGACTTACATAGGTTAATACAATATTAAAATAATCGTTTCATGCAGAAAGAGACCTGAGATTTCAAGATTCCCAAGGTCCCTTTTTGCATAAAATATATTTTACTACCTATCAATTAAAAAAAAAAAAGAATCGCATTTAATGTAATTTATCGTCATATACTTAGGTACGTTTTGACACAACTTGGGTTATTACAGGTTTTAATTTCAAATCAAATTTTTGAATATTTATCAGAATGTCCGGGACATTACGTCCCATACCTAGCTAACAAAAGCAAAAATTCATTGATCCATTACAAGACGGGAAGAAAACGTAGGTACCCTTCACTATGCACACTCATGATGGTATATTAACCACTTCACATGGCTGAATCCCCTAAACACTTCAGACTACTCTCCCTAAAGTCGGCCATACACTATCCGATTGCTGGTGGAGGGGGTGAGACAATGAATTGATGTGATTGGTCGAGGTGGAGTCGGCATTGAACCTAATAAATTTTATAGGGGTTTCCAAGCCACGTTCCTATGTTTCCCTTGTGTTTTATTGCATGAGGTTTTCGGAAATTGTCGAATCGTTCTCGCAAAACAAGGTTCAATAAAGTGTCCCGATAGGAGACTCAAAATCGCTAAGCACTTGAGCTGAAGTCGTACAAAGCAGTTGGTCCGAATGCTGGCAGAATTGGCTCAAGGGTTTCCCCAGATTGGTTAGGACAAGGGAATCCCTGAGTTCAAGGTAAGACGATTGGCTCCTTCGAACGGTTACGAGTCGCGAGTTTTGGCACGCTCGAACAGATTCTACAGCAGACAGTTCTACAGCAGAGAATCTATCGACTGTACAAGGAATAATAACGTACATGTTCGCAATCATGTTCGAACCGGGAATCGGGACCATGCTTCGTCCTATGGCCAAGGGCAGCAGTGTCGGCCATATATAATATTTCATTGCTGCATGGACTAGGGGCGATGTGGGGGTCGGCTACGTAGAAGCGTTCAATCATACGAATGGAACTGAGGGGAGGGAGAAGAGCGAACGAGACAGAAAATAGATCCAACCTGGGAAAGACAAAGAGGGAAATATTCCCAGCCGTAGTTCGAGGGAAAACGACAGGTTCGGGCCGAAAACTAAATCACCTCTGCAGGTGACTCGTCTGAACTGGAGGCGCTCAAGAGAAAACGTAGAAATACTTTTATTTTTCTTCCTCGTATCCCCCATCCTAATGGGGGTCTCAGAGCGGCACTTATTATCCACTTATTGCCAAAAAAGGTAGTTAAGTACAATCACATAAATGCACTCACACTGTGATGCTTTTATCATTACATGACTTTTATTACAGAGCTTCGAGCGAACAGCTTACCTTCTGTTTGTCTAGGACGGCCACGATATCCTGGACACTGCCCACCACGACTGATTGTTGACGGAGCATTTCTTGGTCAAGTGATAGCCAGTCTCGAATCTGAAACAAATTTACAGAAAAGTTGAAGCTATGGGTGATTATATTGTTTTATATATAGCGGTTAGAAGGAGTCCCCTAAATGAAATTGCAATTTCAATGAAAAAACAAAAGTAAAAATCAAGAACACACGTTGACAAAAAAAAAAAAAAAAAAAAAAAAAAAAAAAACCAGCCTATTAGCAGTAAAATATTATGGCATAGAAGGACCAACATCAACAGTGGAAATCGACAACTCCATACCAACGGCTAGGATAAATTTATACCTCAAATACCAACATTGTGTTACATTACTAAATAAAATGAGCCAGTTTTGTCAATGAACAGACAAAAATTCGAAAAACCAGGGTTCAAATAGTCACAATTCCTGACAAATAATGGAAAGCTGCAGAAACAGCGATAGGATGCTGATGCGAACCGAGCCGTACAGCCCATAAATTATTCTAATCCCGTACCTATATTGTATACATGAATCACATTGTATCTGAATCGGCGTACACAATCAGCGCAAGCTCAGCATCAGGTAGCGGCGGAGAGAATAGCGCAGCGTCGGCGGAGGGGCTCACAATTGGATTCGCTAAGCGAATTATAGACCTATCACTCATCCGAGCAACAGGCGAACAGACGGTTTAGGCAAAGCCGGAACGCCTTTTGCACTTTTGCGAAACGATGTTCCCGATAATTCGGTTATTCCCCAAGTGGAAATCGAGAATGAAAACATCAGAATACAGGCGATGTCCCGGAAAAGCTTTGAGTTCGACGCAATCCAATTTCAAAAACTAATAGCAGTGGCGATGTTTCTAGCTCTAGAAGAACCGGAATTAGATTTTCCCATACAACAGCAACAGATGAGCCATGATGGATGTTCAAATTAAAAAAATATTTGCCCTGAACAGCATTCTGGGTCCGGATTGCCATAAGGACAGCCATTGATTTTCGTTCGCTGGAGCAAGCAAGCAATTTATTATCAACAGACGATTTCTCGGAGGGCCTGGAAAGACTGTTATCGGTCGAATAAAAAATTAACTTCAAATGCATGAATTGATAAAGCAACATGAAACACCCCGCCGAGGCCAAATTTCAATTCTCTATTTAGGGAACCTACCTGTTGGCGTAAATATCAATGGAGCAAATGTGTTGGCCGAGTACGGGGAATTGAGCGGTTAAAGGCAATGAAGGTCGGGGAAAATTCAAACCGGGAGCGAGTCGCATCCGAAGCCATTGAATAATTCAATGGCCGGGGAAAACGATTCCAAAGCAAGCGATGCGATACGACAGCCAAACGAAATGTTAAGGCGAGGACTGTGGCAGGAAAAGAAGCTCTCCCTCGGGGGAAAAGTCTGTAAACAACGCGCAAGAATCGTGAACAGGAGAAGCGAGAGCCACAGGTGCCACTTATCATCAAACCGCACCCTCACCTACGTAAAGCGAAGGTCTCGGACTCTGCGAGAGATTCAGGATTAAAGCTGGAGATAGCGACCTCGTATTTATTTCCGAAAATGTACACCCCGCAGGCATCGGAAGAGACATCCCGACAGACAGGCTGGGCGTGCAGTGCGTCTGTGACGGGAGACGTGGTCTAGCTGTCTCAGAATTGGACATGTCTTCAGATATCGAGAACATAGTGAGCTATACTGAACAGTCAACTTTGGAAGCTGACTTTGCCAAGGGACTGGATGATCGACCTGTGAATGATTATGGTTGACAGCAGATCAGATATCTATGACGGTGGTACCAGCAGGTAAGATGGATCGCGTTAAAAGAAAGGATTATGAGATCAGCCCTCCAGGCTGAGGCATCCAAGTTCCAACAGACCTCCCACGTATCTTAGCGTTAGCGTATAGCCCTCAAGCCGTTAAGTGAAGTCAACGGCCAGCTGATCTCTAGGCGTTGGATTCCGTTGTAATTAGTACCAATTTAGGGTAAGCCAAAACAGAGTCACCAACGCACCAAACATTGCAGGAACATATTGACTGCCGTGGGCACAGCTCTTGAATGAGTTCAAACCAGCCATCAAGTCACTAGGCCTTAAAATTCATAATTTTCAGAAAAATGGATAAGTTTGCAACAAGGCTCATTTTTTACCGTAGATCATTCCCACTCGTCCTATCGTTCTCATCGGTTTCTGATGCAAGAGCTTCTTTTGAATCTTTCTACTTGAGAAAAGTTCCTACACGTGAGAGGGAAACTTCGCTCATTGCACACAGACAGCCGTCGAACTTCGACGATCAATCGTTCTTCGGAGTGTGTAAGCCTCGGTAATGTTTTGTATTACCGATACGATTCGGTCGAGGGTCGAACGATGCTATTCAACGATCAGCAGCCGTGGAAAGAGGGATCAACAGTTGCAAAGTGGCTAATCTCCCACCGCCCTACAATGGACACTCAGGCCAGACTCAAAGCTTCGACGCCTTCGCCGAGAATTCCTCCCTCCAGATGAGCAACGGTATTGAGTAAGAAGAGATCAGAACTTGGCCGGCTGGTGGAAAACGAGCCCATTTGAAAAGAACCGACGGAACAGGAAACAGGTGCGGAAGCGGTTGAAGCTGCGGGGCACTGGCCGTAGGTTTAGAACCGCCCCATCAACCCCGATCAATGGAAGGGCCTATCTTCTCTGTGGAGCCCTTGAGTGAACAGTAAACACAATAACATTTATTTCGCAGCACATAGAAAAGTTAGTGTGGAAGAGCGATTTGAAACGAACCACTTTCCGGTATGCTTGAGGGTTTCAGATTATTCACTATACGTCATAACATCATCGGATTGATGTTAACTGGTGGCGTATCAGCCTCCGAAGCCTGGGATAGTTTCTGTGGTCAATATTTTTTAGCGACCCTCGACAATCCACGGTGGCATAAGAAACTAGAGAAAACCGAAATCAATTATCGGGATTTTCGAATTTCCGAGTCAGTACCTAATTTTCGAAACGATAAGGAAACTATACCTATCGTAAGCCCCTTCCAACGAGTCAACACATCTTTTGAAGACCAAGTTTCATAAAACTAGTTTTTCGACACTTCAAAAAAAAAATCGGAAATTAGAATAAAAAACATTTTTGGGTAGCTTCTAGGGAGGATCAGGAAAATCGTCTGTCTCTCAGTGAATGGCTCTTGACGTTATGACAACTCACTCCCTCACATGCGTAATTACGAAACTCCAAACTTGCGCTTCTTCGTTACCAAGTTCCGAATAATCCCGCCGCTCGCGAGCAAATCTCATACATTCGCACCAGCAGAGAATCGCTCGAAAACGATTCGCAGATTCGAAGGGTCGCCTTCGGCTAAAGGGAACTCGGACGCGATAATCCGCCCTCTCGTACAGCAACTTGGGACGGGTGAACGGAACGGCGTCGGAAATTGCTTTCGCAGTTGCTGAATGGAGCAGCAGCAACAGTAGCGGGACAGAAATGGAAGAGGCAAATTGTAATTTGACCCGATGATGGAATGACTTCGGGGAATATGTAGGCCGGCCCGGAGCCCACAGTTCTGCCAGGCGATGGGAGCTTTTAGTAAAACTGAGCCCAGAATTCACGATACATGCACAACTCCGACCCAACTATGGTCTATTTCCGAACCAACTACCTCTCGAAGCGAACCTTCCCGCATAAATGATAATGCTATGTTTATCTGCTTAGGGGAAATTCATTCTCGTCTAAATGTTCCTCTTGGATTTCATCTCATTTGAATTGCGTTATTGAGACTGGCCGTTACGTCCGGCTTCGTTCGACCGTTATGGCAACACTATGTACCATTGATGATACGTATTGGCTAAAGTCGGTGAAGATATTTCTCCGAATCGTCCAGCCTCAATCAGGATGCTAGACGATTATAAAGCTCAATAACTGAAACTTGAGACAGCGGATTTTCGTGTCAACCCAGCGAAAATTTACATGGAGCTTCGAAGGTCCCACGATACAACGAAGTTCGAGAACATGGAACATGAACCCAGCACATGCAGAACTTGATGATGCTGCAAAATGTAGACTATTTTTTTTTCGAAATTTGACTTAGGAAGATCGTCAGAGGGAAAGCGATGAGCTAATGAGATTAGCACAGTCAGCTCATTATTCAGCAGATCTACTTCAGAAGTTGCTATTTTAACTCAAACAAATACAATACGTCTTCTCCAATAATGGAATATTCCCAAGCAGGGGTTGACTGGATGGATCAGATTGATGACGGAGGGTCGTTTTAGTATTCAGCACGACACGTGGGATCTTGGGGTACTGGCTAAGGGATACAACCGAATTAAGCCTTCAGCTCTCGAGGAAGGGTTAACTTAAGGGTCGAATTGAAGGGTGAACGTACACGCATACGTGAGCAGTCCGTACAAGAGCGCCGCCGGGAGGAAGAAGAGCATCACCCTAGGGAATGATGAGACAGCCTGATTGTGTTGACATATGTGGAGTGGAACATCTTGCCAGGATGAAGAATAATATGGCGCGATGTTCGCGTAATAACTTTACTTACGTGCGAGCAAGCATCTGGCATGAACAAGTGTACTTATATAAAACCGGAATTTTGTGGGTGTCGAATGACACGGAAATGGTACCTAATAAAAATTGTGAAGAATATTTTTTAAAATTGTCGCAGATGAATAGAGGTGATGTTTAAACAAACAAGACATTGTGTTTAACACAGGTAAAATAATTCCCACACTTTTACTCCCATCTTTACAATGCAATGTGTGTAGGAATGAGGACCTCATTATGAGGTGGACGTGCAAAAAATGAAAATCGGAGCGGAGGTTTGGCTCCGAATTTTCGTTCTAATCGAATTTTTCAATGCCTACATATTTTGATGCCGATTGAGCTTTCGAACAGTATTTTTTATTTACCTCGATAGAACAACCTCCACACAATCCAACCGACTTCATACATAACTGGATAATTATTACTTCATTCAACAATATTGTTAGTATGTACAGCTCATCACCAAGTTTTTGAAATCTAGGAAATTCGTACATAAATATTTCGCAGTCGGGTATGTATAAAAATACATTTCAAAGCCGTTTCGTAAACTTGAACCGATTTCAAAACAATCAAAAACAATCCAGTCAAGATGTCCATCTACTGGGGACTTGGTGGATATGAGTTATCGCTGGCAAGCAGCAAATTGAGTCTTCACTCGCTTGACAGGCTATCACAAACAGCAGCGGGTTTCATCACAAAAACGAGTTCAACCCATTTGAACGAATGTTACCCTCACAGCGGCAATGAATACTCAGGTGAATTAATCGGGGGAGTGAGAAATTTCACGTATGAATAACGCAACGCATCACGTCCTTGCGAGTCTTTCCGGGAGCAATTACACCTGAGCGGAATTAATGGGAAATTAGAGATTGCCGAAAAACTCGAGCTGAAGTTCAGAAAGAGCTTTCTCTACCTATTTTTACGTACAGCCTTCCGTAGGTATTTAGTAAGAAAAAAAGTTTTGCCAAATATTTGAAACCGAATGTATTCCCGATTCAAAAATGAGCAGGCTAATTAACTCTTACAGATTACTTCTACCCCGACACGTATGGAAGTTTCCCCTATTACGATTATTGGAGCACGGGCGTTTACTCCTTGTCTGCGTTGGACAACTACACGGATCAAAGACGAACATTGACCGACTCTGACCTGGCGTTGACGCAGGAGATTTTCATTAGGAGATGTCAAGGCCAGGAAAAGATCTACCTTCGAGACCTCCTGACGCCCGAAATGCACTCCGAGGTCCGTAGGCTCGTCGAGACGAGACTTTCGGGATTGTAATTGCGGTTATAGTGTTGGATATTTGTATTTTAGAGGCAGTTCACCAATTGTACGAATCCACCGGTGCTAATTTTTTGAAAGTTAAAAGACGTTTTTAACATGGGATCTCAACTTTCTGATTTGATCGATTTTCTGTTAGATCCATACCATATAGATATACCTACATTGCCTAAATGCGAGATTATCAAAATATCTAGTGCGAGAACTGATTTTTCCTCAATATGAAATTATACTTGGAAGCTTTCTGAAAAGGTCTGATTCAGGGTTGGAATATACAAATACCAGGAAGAAAAAGAAACCGAGGGGCGTGCAAAGGATAACTTTACACAAAGGATAAACTCAAATCCCTCTTTCAAAAGCGAGGAACTTCTTTATTGAGCAGTTATTCTCTTGTTCCCGGAAAAACTGCACAAATTTAAGAACTGGTATTTTTTCAGAAGTACGACTCGGTACAGTACCTACAATGGTTGGTAGGTATCAATTCCTACCCCATTTATTCTATAATAACCCCCATTAATGCGAATAATCCATTTATTCCATTATGTATTATTCTGTTCCTTGAATCGATATAAACTGAGGAAAAATCTCAACCAACAAAAAATGTCAATCGAAAAAAAAATCATGCGACTTACTTGCAAAATCGATTTGTCGAGCGATGCTAGGATTGGTGTCTTCTGCTGTGTGGACCGGGGGCTGTAACTCGGGGGCCCGAGCCGTGGGCTAGCCCTGCCCCCTCTCACGTCACTGCCGCCACCAGCGCTTCCTGTGAACAAATGAAACCAAAATTGAAAAACCACTGAAATTCTTGGTAATGATCGTTCAAAAAATACTAATCGGATCAAAGCGCGGAGAAAAACTACCGCGTCCTCATTTGTCGGTACCAGGGGCGTGAACCCGGCGGGCACTCGGGCATTTGCCCAGTGGGCCGAGGACAATGTCGAGGGTCTGGGCCACTACAACGAAACCTAAGGTGCCAGATACTATTGTAAAAGGCCGACAGAGCTCTAACTACCGAATAAGAAACCATTGCCATTACAATGTTGTGAGCGGGTAATATACGAATAAATTATGCCTGGTGAACTACTAAGGATACTTCAAACACAAACTGAAACTCATACTCCGATTGCCGACGATTATAGGAAAGTGGTTTGGAAGCCAATAAAATTCATTCGGTCCAACGCCGACGCCACCTCGGCCAATCACAGCAATGCATTTTCTTACATCCTCCACCAGCAATCGGATAGCGTTTGGCCGGCTTTAGACAAACATCTACCAATGTAATCTGGGCCAAATTTAAGTCGATTTTCTTGAATTGCCGAAGCCCTCGAATTTCCAACAGACGACTTTAGACGAAATCGACGTTGGAGCTGTAGCGAAAATCGACCGGGCTGAAACCCCCTCAACACCTGAGCCGATGCTCTATCTATACACTATAAAATTACAGGAGATTTAGTCGAAGGAGGAACAAGGCTGAAATATATGGGGCTTCACCAACAAAGTCGGAATGAAGGGAGGGCCATGAAGGGAAACAGCCTTGTCGCGGTCAATGGATTCACTTTGCCGGGCGACAACGCGACAGAAACCTCACTCAGCGGCTTTTAAGCACTGAATCACTCCGAAGGGCTGTGCGGATTTCGCTAAAACGACCCAAGCCCCGCAGTCTCGCACTTCGGCTTTTCACGACAACTTGAATGAATACTTGAGAAGTGATTCTGCCTGCAATAACAATTCCACTTGAACTCGCCATTATAGCTTGCAGGTAATAACTGCGAGAGGATAGAAACCAGCGACGTGGGGAAGAAAGCTCTTTGAATGCTGGTTTATCGCTGCAATTCGAACGTGGCAGGATTTTCGAATTAGGCGAACTGATTATGAGCTATACGATAAGGGCTATAGCCTCTTCCTACTATAAGATACGAGCTACAGCTCTCTCTGTATAGCTGTATCGTAGCGGGGTGACGAATTCTCGACGACTCACTCATGAAATCGGCAGAATGAATAAATTCCTTCTATAGAAGGCAA
The DNA here is from genome assembly GCA_036186465.1 of Nesidiocoris tenuis. Lineage (NCBI taxonomy): Eukaryota > Metazoa > Arthropoda > Insecta > Hemiptera > Miridae > Nesidiocoris > Nesidiocoris tenuis. Next base: position 6,434,764 of record AP028912.1, on the reverse strand, counting down.
CAGCCTTTATTCATTCTGCCTATTTCATGAGTAAGTAGTCGAAAATTTGTCACCCCGCTACGATATAGAGAATTTCTCGACGAATGTGAGGCATCAAATGCTGAGAGACCTTGTTGGGTTTGGTGGGACTGGCCTGGGTTGGACAAACCAAAGTTAGTTATTAACGACGACAAATTCGCACAAATCATCCGCCTGGGACTCGTTCGGCGTCAAAGATTTAAGTCCTCCCTGTTTTTGACTGGCGTTTTCGAACAACCGTTCTATGGAGCACGGACCTGTCGAATGGGTCTGATTAATGTTTGACTTCTTGAGGCAGTCTGTGTGTCTGTACGGGGGATGGGGAGGGGAACGGTCTGACGTGTGATACGGGCTTTAGATCTTCCGACCCCGGGTCAAGAAAACCCCCTAATTCGGCCGATGGAATTTCGATAACTACGGTAGCATAGTTATTAACGATTTCCGGAATCTGCATTTACTTTCGCGACAACTCAAAAGAACTCGAGGCATGACACCATACTTGCGATGCAACCTGGCTTAACTATCGACCCAGCTTTATTAAATACTGTGGTGAGCCTTGAAAGCAGTTTGTCGTCATCATCAGTTTGCAGAATCCGCGAGTAGTTGGGCCGTAGTTCCGAACGCAGCCGCCGCCCCGACTGGCAGACAATGTTGAGTCTGGAATGCGTAAATTAAGCAACCCGCTCGACCAGGACTCCGGAGGGACTTCATTTTCGCGCGGGCTTAATTATAAACGCGAAGCTCTGACCCGAATCCGAAAGCAATAATTGCGCCATCGGTTCCGTTCGGGTTCCTGTGTGTATTTGAGGACATTATTGGTCGAACATTAGACCGACCCTAATGTTCTTTAACCAAGTCTGCGCTAATTTGTTTAAACCGCTGTTGGTTGAAGGGAAAATCCGATTTGATATTTTCAGAATTCAGTGAGGGGAAAAGGGTCTTTTTAGTATCCGTAAATGAGCTTAATACACGAAACAATATCATGAAGTACTCACTGCTTTAAAGGGTATACACTATTGCATATTTAGTAGTTATTAGAAAATACCTGAACTGAGCGTAATATTGGTTGAGAGATTATTTTGGTAGAGCAGTGCCACGTAAACATCGGCCAATACATCATAGGTATGTGCATCAAATTAAATGCTCTCGATCTCAGCGTTGGTGAGTTCGTTAGAAATAATTAACCACGAACAGCAATTTGTTTCTATCGCTTCAAAGAAACATCTAATTTTAAAATAAGACATCGAATACATAAACTTTACCGGGAGGGACTCAATATTCGCTCGGCGTAATTATAAACGCGGAGGTAGGGCATTCATACGAAAGCAATTTAATTACTCCATCGTTTGGCCGATTTGGCTTTTGGAGGCCGTTATCGGCCATACAGAAAAGGAGGATAATGTTCTCCTGACGGTGGCCGTAATAATCACCAAAAGACAATCGCCGCCAGAATTTCAAAACCAATATAGAAAGAACCCTTATTGACAATTAATTTTGAACAATAATGAAAGCATTTGGCAATCACCACATATAAAATTATTGACTATAGGAATCATTATTGATAATGCGTCCGGAAAAGCAATCAAAGAAAAGGAGCTTTGAGAGGTTTGCGGATAAATGGATGAAATGGTACAGACTTGAAAGGAAAGCGAAGTCCGGGTAGACACATGAGCAGTACAAACTCTCAGGGGAGTCTTTGGCACGATAGGGGTCCCACTGGTAGTCCAAAAAGGCATCCATTCCGAGATTCGACAGAGCCTATGACACGCTGGAGTAGGTTCTGCACACCCTCCTTGTTATTATACCCCCAGCTGGGAAGATCGATGGATCGGACTATGGCTCAGTGGACTTGATGCGAAAAATGCTGAATTACAGATTGCAGCGAATGGTAACACGCTACTCTCTTGTAAATTCTGCCATAAATTGTCAACGTCGGTAAAAAGGTAAGAATTGAGAGGAATACATTTCGTCGACGACATTACTTTGATGGCGGATTTAAAATCGAAACACATTGGTATTAATATCACAACTATTCGTGTTACTGCCAGTAGTAGGTACATTTTCAAGACGCATCACAAACTATGATGAAGGTATCACAACTATGACGTCATCACAACTCTCTTCCTCTCAGACTCTGATAATGACAGCAGCCGTTAACAGGGCTCTATATAAGGACCGATTTTGACGTTGTTGTGCTCAAGCTATGGGTAAATGAACTATAATCCGATGCTTTTGGGGCAGTATTCCATTTAATAGGCGATTCCACTAGTAAGCACAGGACTACAGAAAGAAAAAAAACATTTCGGAAAAAAAAGAACAAGTCTTAAAATTGAGAGAAACAAGGCAGACAGAAGGAAAGACAGAAATCGGACATCACCTCTCCAGTGCTACATCCAGTTAAAAGCCGCTGTTCCAGTGAAATAAACCAAAATGAGCCTGACATCGCACTGATTGAAGTATAAACGCTTTAATGAAGCTCAGGCTCATAAAAATCCAATAAACAATTTGTAGAACGACTCGCCCACGACGTATACGGAGCACAACCTGTTGGAGCGGTGTTCTCGTGTTTCCACATGGCCCATCCTCGCTCGTATTCGACCCGTTAGAACGTGTGTGGCCCTCGTGTGAAATGGCCCTTATGCGCACTGTTTGCGCCACGTTTGTCGTTCAGGCAACAACTGGCAAGCGGGAAAGAATAGGAGGTGATAAAGCATGATAAAGTGGCCCGAATAGCGGAAAACAACGGGAGAGAACGAGATAGCAATAAAGAGAAAAGGCTGAGCAATTAGAGAGAAACTCGAATAAGTCATTGGGACCAAGTTGAAAACGCAGAACTTTGCACTAATGGCCCCTGGCGGGGGCAGGTGCCTCCCCCGGCTGCGAGTTCCGAACCAGCAAAACACCCACGTTCTGGCAATTAGTTTTAAATAAGGACGATAGGGGAAACGAAGGTTAAAGAGCCGGGTTAGAGCAGAGAACGAAATAATGTATATAACCAGAAACTTGTTACAAATATTCCGCCCTAAAGGACAGCGATTTATGGCCCAGGGGAAAACACTAATTGGTCATTTTCACTTTCCTCCTTCGGTACCAAAACTAGGAAAAGAAAACCGGAGGTACCGATGGAACCTAGTTGTCATTTCCCTCACACCTTTAACCCAGGAAATCAAGTTTTTTCAGCGACAAAAGGGAGGAAATTCTTCGAAAAGGCCATCAGATTTATCTTGTACTTTTTTGGAGTCATATCATACTGCTGAGTTGAGGGACCAGACGAGGTTGTCTCCACATTCGTATTGTTATTGTCGAAAGCGCTTTCACCAATTTGGGCATCTTCGGGGGTACTCTAGTGGGGTGCTAGTCAACAGAGCGAAATTTGGTCCAAAACAAATTGATGAGGCAATGTCGTCTAATCAGTCTCACCCTCAAGCCACTCATCGATTTCATTTCGGGTTTTGAATTGGGTATGGATCCCTAGTGAGTATTCCCTTGATATATATGTTTGTTTTGATATCTCATAAAATGAATTTCACGAATTCGGAAAATCAACATTTAACCATTTTCGCTGTCGTAACATTCGAATGAGTTTATCTGCAAGACTTGTGTCCAAATTTATTTTCCGACTTTGCCAGTTCCAGAAAACCCTTATTCCCGACCAGTGAGACTGATTAAAATTAATCAACGAAATGGGACTCAATGGATTGGCTAACCTTTGAATCCGAAATAAAAGCGAAAACTTCCGATGGAATGACAAATTCGAGGTAAGATTTTCCGATTGAAATTCCGACTCAGCAGCTTAGCCCGTTTACAAATACAACTCCAACTTCCAGCTGCTGACAGGCGGATGGCTGTTTAATTGGAATCCGCTAAGAAGAAACACAACGAGCGAAAGCAAGCGAGAAAAGAAGACGAGACGGAGCGAAACGGAGAATTCAAAAAGGAATTAAGAGGGTAGAAAATCCTTTATTGGATCAAATCATTGCGGTCCATAATCTCGAAGCAATCTGCTCGGAAGAAAATGATTTCATTCTCCAGAGTAATCAGCGGAAGAAAACTTCAATTTCAAAACAGGCCGAATAGCCGGGGATAAGATTGGATGGAATTTGTTGCGGTTTCTTTTTCTTATTTCCTTTATAATCGGAGGGTTCTCCACTTAGGAATGCAGAAATGAGAATCTCCATTTGGCTCGATCTGAAGAAAGCAAAAATTAGGCTCTTCAAAAGCGTTTGTATGAAGAGTGGTTTAGTAAAATGAAGCAATATGAGAAAATTTGTACGAAGTTTTGTGTTTGATGGTTACGCTGTATTGTAATTCTTTTGCCAAAATGAGGCTGATTGCTCTCTGCCGGTGAGATTATGGGAATTTTCTTGCGCGTTGAGTCTAGAGGCCGTATGCTTTTGATCGCACCACAAAACACTGCACCAACTTCAGGATATAGAACGGGGAGGGGTCTTGCAGCTTCTTGAGGCCTCAACAAACCTGCAAGGTGACGTCAATCGCTCTCATCAAAAGGATCCTGCAGGTCTTAGTGAGGATGCGACAATGTCTTTCGCTCCGATCTTGAGGCAATTGAACTTTGCACCAAACACGGTCCAACAAACAACAACAAATGAGATAACAGAGCGATTGGTGTTCCAACTGAACTATACACGGCTTTTTGTCAATTTGTATAATGGGAGAAGCCTTCCGGCGCATAGATATCTGAATGGAATTCATCGTCGGCCTTCTTGCTCGCCGCAAACAGTCCCGAGGGGCTTCACTCGAGTCCTGCAACATGTTGGGTTTCCGCTATCCGCACAGCAAACGGCAGGATCGTGAACAGGCACGGCAATCCGCCTCTGCATGGATCAACTCTAAGAAGAAAGTAAATTGGGAAATACTTATCCGTAAAATTTTTATAGAACAAAAACAGACACATAGGAATGTTGAGCAGTGCTGTCTGAATGCCGATGAATTTCCTATAGACAAAAAAATACATTCGAAAGGGACTCTATCTCATTCGAATCCGATAAATAGGGGCTCTCGCCGCTTTCAAACGTCGCGTCGAGAAGAACGGCTAGGATCATTGCCAGGAAAGAGAGGATGTTGGGTTCAGATGAGAAACTGCGAAGCTTAAGGGCTAGTCCATGAATATTCGCACTCCTTTCCCGCGGCGGGGCTTTCTGAATAATATTTCACTACTTCAAGGGATCAACGGGGAAAAAGAGTTGGGTACGAAATGGAAAAAACTCCTCCCAGGTGCGCAAGGGAGGGCAGAGAGCTGATATTCCTTATAACACATTTCCAACAGCTCGCACGGAGGTGACAGGCGTTGATCCACCAACACTAGGGCACGAACATGTAGATATATGGGCGGAGGGTTCGTACAAAAACACCAACCACTGAGAATCGCTATTTTGATTGATGGCTACATCAACTGGGAGTACTACGTAATTCCAGATGGAGAGGGGTCCGAGCAAAGGCCAGATGAGGACGTCGGAAAAGAAACCTCTGACCCTGCCCTGAGTAATAAGATGTCCTGCGTATCAATTCCCGCATAGTTTTCTTCTACATTCGAAAGAGAGACATTTGGTATGACTATGATTGTTTTTCAATCTTAATTTTCCCCAAAACATCCTGGGGAAAATAGGAAAATTCTAAGCCAGCTTAAAATTTTTAGGTTAAAAAGTATCTATCCTCAGAAAATACCAACATGATGCAGTTAGAAGGACGATGACAATAATAAAAAAGCCTCACAACCCGAAAAGGTTGTCCAAGTAGTTTGAAAAGGTGAAAAGATCCGAAGAATGGGAACGGCCGCATTATTGGGCCTGAGGAAAACCTTTGTTGTTGAAGATTCCTCACCGTTTCTGTCTGTCCCAGCAGAAAAGAGGGGAAACGCTTTCTTAGCTTCCTTTGCCTTACCACTCTTCGACTAACATCAGCACAATGTTCACCACAAAGATGGTGAAAAATCCTTTCAAGGCGGCACTTTTCGACCGTATTCCTCCCGTGGCACCTTATTTTGAATAACTACTCGCTATATTCGGCTTTGGTTCGTCACATTTGTAAATTTAAAACTCATATGAATATGAGTATGAATTCATGAATGAGCATGAATTCATGAGTATTCAGATTTAAAGGTAGGACAGCATGCGGTTCTAGCTTCATAACTACAATCCAGCGGCTGACAATCCGAAATTTCAGAAAAACCTGGAACGTGATCTAAATTCGCTGGATAAATTTACCATTTCAGGAACGTGCGGCTCATAAAGTTTGAATAATCAATCCTGCCATGGAGCGACGTCAAAAATTTTCCTCGGTCGTTTATATTTCACGACGAAATTTCAGCTTGCGTCTGAAAACACCTGCAAAAGAAGAGCAAGAGCGCAGGGAATGCGGCATATGTTGCCCTTCCAAGACATTTATTAGTGCCCTTCACAGGCGACCCTCGTCCCTTTCACTCCCGTCCCTTTCTACTCCATTCACCTAGCTCCACAACGGGAATCCCGCTCCCTTTCGCTAACCCCTTTTCTCAACGTCACAGCAAGCCTTGTTGTACACAAGGGACAAAACAAGAACCACACAGCAGCAGGAAAGCCTTCAGTCTCTTCGTCTGTTTCGACCTTTCTGCTCAGCCGAGGGCCGTCTTTCAGGAACGCGCGAGAATGGCGGACGAAACGCAGAAAGATGGTGAATAATTAATGTCCGTCTTCCCGGGAAACAGAATGACTCACCGGTAACAGCGGCCCTTTTCGGTGGCGAAAGATTTTAAGCATGAACTGATTTATTGATGCGGCATAAATACGGAGCTCCGGAGAGTTGCAACGATGCTGCATCGAATTCCAGTTGTGCGAGGATCAATTCGACGGAATGCCTCAACGTGCCACACTTCCGACAATACGCTGCAGTACCCGGTGACACCGAGCAACGCGATTACAAACGGCAGGAAGTGACCATACAGGCGAAATGACGAGAATTGAGGCGTCAACGAGTACCACATACATAAATACCATCAATATTGCATGATTGCATAACACTGTGAACAAGAAGGAAGAGATCATTGATTCCTACTCAGAAAATGTTGTTTCCCAGATCAAAAAACAGAGCACCAACCGTGAAAAAACGCAAAACTCGAAAAATGAAGACATATTATAGACACATCATTTCAAAATGAATTCGAACCCGAAATACTTTTCCTCTAGATAATAAATCTAAATAGATGAATTTTTTTAATCATGACTTTTCCACGCATCACGCCGACAGCACCATAAACTCAGCAGGGTATTTCATATTAGAGCATAATGAATCAGAGTTTGGCATTGCGAGGAACACTATAGGGGTCCAACTACGCGACTCACCCCTATCAGACCTGCCTAAAACAAAGGCACCCTCCTGTGTTCCTTACAATAGGGGGCAAATTACGTCATCCTGATTATTCTCTTACAGCTTCCTTCCAGGTCGGCAGTCAACCCTTAAATCCACCGACGGATTATTTAGTTCCTATTATTCGAGGGATTGAGCCTGCATGACGACCGGATTGGGTTTTGATCTCATTGGATTTGCTACTTTATGAGCAAGAGTAGGAAAAACATTTCGACTGGAAAAGAGGGAACCCTCTTGATGAAAAATATGAAACGCGAGTTCCTTATCATCGGATACGGCTCGAAAAATCGACGTTTCGATCACTGTCTCCGAAAAGAATGGGGTGGCATTTTACCAAAAACTCGGCTCCATGACAAAGGGAACAGCGGAAATGAAAACGAGTTTAACAGAAAATTACGTATCAGGAAGAAAACCTGAAAAACTCGTGGAGGCAAGAAATATTCAACTTCCGAAGAGACGTAAGCTGAAAAGCGGATAAGGATCAGGTGGCAAAGTTCCAGGGAGTGGAGTGCCCTTCTTGCCACACTGCCACGGTTTCAACAAAAACACACTAGTACGCACACACACACCCCCACATTCGGCATGTCTGTATTGGCTTCAATTTCACGTCCTACACGCACACATATAAAGGACGAAGGCTCGAAGTCCTAGCAGGTCACGGGCACCAACTACTTCTTCCAGTTCCGAGTTCGCCATCAGCCTTCAGCAATTCTAGATTCAGTGTGACGTAAAAGGTGAGAGGAAGAAGTTGAGATGGGATCTAGGAGACCCGAGTGAGCTTACCTGATCCTTTATTGATTTCTTCAAGGTCCCCTCTCGCTTGATATATGCACCCCACATCGTCTTGCTCGGTAACATTTTCTGGCTCATCAAAACCCCAGCGTACCTGCTTATTAGGCAGGTATAAGACGGGGAACATGGAAAGATGGAATTCGGTATCACGCACAGCGACGATTTTCAAGAGGCAGAACGACAAATTAAAGGGAAGTAGAAAGGGGTGTAATAACAAATCTCAATCGCGAGAAAGGGAACACAAAGGAAACTGTTATCAGGAATGAAACCGGCTAGTAGGTGCGTTAATAATATACGACGTGCTTCTTCCGGCTTGGGAATTGATAGATCCTCAGTTGAAGTTAAATCTGAGATCTTGGGCTCCAGTTTTGAGGGGGAGCTTTTTAATTCTATTCCCAAGCCGCAGAGAGAGAAGAGAGGAAGCCAGAAGTAGCGTAGAAGATAGAAATGAAGTAGAAACAGAACTATTAAAGTTTGGAGCTGCTGATGAATCAATGTTGGCATCACCGATTTATAAGCTGACTCCTCCAGAGGGTCGAAGCCATAAATCATAGCGAACAATATCGATCAAATTTCTATAGAATCGCTCTTCATTGAGCAATGATGAAGAAACAATCAATTCGTCAAGAATACAATCCACGTATGCCCCGAGAATAAGAAAAGCAGAGGGCAAGAATGGGTCGCTGTTAGAGGCGGGAAAGTGTATTAGTATCCAATATCGAGAGACGTGATGTGGAACTAGAAACGGACCCAACGGACACCATACGGACCCCTGCAATGCTGGAGTCCCCAGTGGAAGGAGGATAGAGGAGGAGGCACAGCGGAACGGCATGTAGCAGTATCCCTCACTCATTCCGACCTCGTGCTAACCCTGGCAGAGATGGCCCGAAGCAATTCGACCGATTTTCCTAGGCACTGAAGGAGCTGAATTTCTCCGGATCAGAAGAAAATCAAAGGTGGAATCTATTACACTGACATCAACACTACCGACGAATTCAGATTTTTTTCAGATTCTGTTCAGCTTATAGAGGGTCTGTTCGGACAGGCAGTCCCTTACTATTCCAGGACTAGCTGCTAATGTCATCAAGCCATTCATTGGATAAAGAACTTCAAGAAAAATTCATCCAATCAAACGGGTTGAATTTACTAGGCATCGTTAGCAACTAGTCCTAAAGTAGTCCAGGACCACCTGTGCAGACCCAGAAAAGCAGATCCATCACTCCAAATAAGCCACAACGAGAGAGCACCACATTGGAATAAAAATCAAGCATAATGCGTGTAGCCGATGTTCATGTTAGCGTACAGCAAAATAATGAACCAAGTCAATTTGAGTACGGGCGCCATAAAAACATCAAGAAAGATTGAAAATGTCCAACGAGGCTTCTCTGGTTGGAAACAAAGCTGTTTTCTGGATCATTTTCAAAGGAAACCCACAAAACACCAAAAACAAACCACATCAATGCTCAGTCAACTACTTGACAACTCAAATGAGTCGAGTGGAGCAAGATGAAACAAGATACCTCGTAAGCAGAAAAGCTGTTTTCCCCGGAAATATGTTTAGTTTGCCATGGCATAGCTCGTGGCCGGGAATACTCGACACCCCAGTCCTAATTATTCACCCTCGAAGTGATATGTCAATGAAGGAGCCACGACCGTGTGGTTTTGTGCATTCTACTTCCCGCACTAGGCAAATCAGGTTTGTTGTCGACGTGGAAAATTAATGAACTTGCTCTTCTTGGGAGCTTTGAAGGATTTCTTCATCGCCTTCAGTTGGAGCGATCTCAATTTCGAAATACATCCACCGAGTTTTGCCACATTCATGGTGGGTATACTTTTGGCAATAGGTGGTCTGTTTTGACCGTGAATGGAGGCTCTGGTTAACTCGCACACAACAATTTTGTAATGGAATTAGAGCCATCAAAAAAAAGTTGTAGAAACAAAAACATCACATTGATTTATCTATACCTAGTGATTCGACGATGAAACTGCAATACTGCCCAATTCAAAGCATCGTGTCTTTTGGGGGCGTCTGGGTTGCCTACTTCTCAAAACTTGGATTGGTGGCAACTTGGCAAATCACGCTTCCATAGATTGCATGGCAAACGAATTGGGCAGTATTGATTCTACACCGTCGGATTGCTATAATCAGCATGGGAGTGATAGTTTTAACCACAGTGGGTCACAGGAGCAGCAGAATACAGGAAAACTACGGAGAACTTGGATCTCTGGAAACTTTCAGAATTCATGAATACAATGGGGTCAGTTCGTTCAGGGGCTGCAGAATGTCATACCACAACGCGGAGATTCGCCCTTCGCATTCCGCAGGCGAGGCAACTGAGAGAGAACGGATTTGAGGGAATGATGTACGGACAGAGATGACCACCATTACGCCATATCATACACGAACACTCTTGCGGCGTTACAAGATCACATAGCGTACAAGCGAGCCAAGCAATGCGCGAAACGAGCACATAAACGAACAACGCGAACGCCGCACTGTCACGAGTGGAAAAGTGCCGAATTTACGATTGCGAAAAGCCGAGCTGCGGATAGAAACTGAGACTTGATAGGAATATAAACAAATTGAAAACTGCGTTGCGATGGTCCCAATTGCTGAAAATAGCCACTCATCAGAATAGGCTATCCACGGCCAACTAAATTAGTGATGCCAGACTTTTACGGTGAAATCGAACTCAGCTCAAGCTCAAACTCAATTCAACTCATCTAAAACTCAACGTGAACTCACTCTCTAGCTCAACTCACAAACTCAAACCACGAATTGAATCAATAAACTCAATCCCGCAAACTCAACCCACGAAATAAAACTGACAAACTCCACTCGCCAAAGACCACCCACACACTCAACTCACCAACTCTCGAGTTTGGGTTGAATTTTATGTTATTTATTTATTTCATTCATTTATCCTACGTTTGATCTCTGCTCTACGGTTTTCGAGACCAATATGCTTTTTACATCCTGCTACAGCTGAGTATCACAACAATCCTATTGTGTAACGATTGAATACAATTCTGTGCTCGAGTTTGATACCAAACAGATTTTCCGCCGTTGGAGTTTTTAAATATGTATCAAACTTAACTCCAGATTCGTAGCACCTTACTTAAAAAACTCTAGACGCAACATTATACCCATGGGATGAACCGCAGCCTCAACTAACTCTTTATACATTATGGAAAATTGAGGTGGCCAGCGAAAGCATTTATTTCGAACACCCCCAGGAGAGGATAGCCGTTAAAACCTCGACTTTTCCGAGCTTTTCCTCCTCATTTTTCCTTCTTTTTTCCATACTTCCATAATTAATACTCGGCGGACAAGTTTTTTTTCTTCTGGAATCTTCTCCGCCGCATCCGCATTCTTCTCAGTCTACCCGACTCTTATACCCTCCAGCTTTTCCAATTAAAAGCCCTCACCACGAAAGGAACAGCTTCGCGAGAAAACATTCGGGTCGTTCCTTCTATTACGTTCATTAGTATTTTTTAAATATCTTCTATTTTCGCGCCGACGTTTCCACCGCTGGAAACCAGCTGTTTTTGATCCTAAGAAATTCCGCATCTCCAGCGGATTTATTACATTGCAAGCAAAGCCCTCCAATATAATTAACTTGCTTGCTGTACTCCAACACTCGCTGCTGAGGCGATTCTGGCTTTATCAATGGCTGATTAACCACTTTCCAGGTGAGGAAAATCATGGTGAAAAATGTTAAATTCTGGCTCCGTGAAACGAGTTAGTCACTGCATCCTTGGATCATATTATTTCACCAAACATTCAACACCGCGATTAGCTTAAACTTAGCATGTAGAATGTTGAGCATTATTTTTATACACGCTCGAGCTGCCACGAGATCCTTATTATTAAATCATCGAAACTCTCTTTGTAGAACTTTCTTTCATTACGAAAAATATCAGGAGGATTGAGATAGGATGAGATAGGAGGATGAGATAGGATCAAGAATAAAAGTCGCGTGTTATTTGGTGGAGGGATTTTAAAATATAACTCGACGATGACTTGGACAAAACTTTCTGAGTGTCTCACGCAGAAAAGTTATATTGAACGATTCATTTTTATTCCTACATTAAATTGAAGTTGGGAAAAGTCCCTCGGTCATCTCAGACAACGAGAATTTTTCGCACATTTATTTAATTAGGTAATAAATTGCATTTGAAACTGCATAAGTTTGGTGAACGATATCGGGGTATAATTAATGAATTTTATCACAAAGTTTAACGATCAAAATAATCAAAGATCAATCAATGAAGTTAATACATTTAACATAATCTTCTTTGGTGTCGTTTCTCTCGGAGGTTTGGTCCAACGCTGTAAGCACGTACGACACTACATATTAATTTTGTGACATCCCTAACGCTTTCATTAAACCGGTCTCTTAGAGAATTATGATGAATGGTAAATTATTGAAAATAGGGATGATAAAATGGTATTACTATACAGCCGTGATTTTCAACAATATTAAATGGGTATTACGGAGAGTGTTCGAGCTTGTGTGATAAATTCGAATGAGATTGCAGCAATTGAGCAATCGATTGAGAGCAAAATAATTGGTAGCAAAATTAGTAAAATCCCTTAATAAAATATCCAAATGCCGGGTAATTTCCATCATTTTACAACGGTTATTATAGCTCTAAGAACTTCGTAAGCCGGTAGCTGGTATCTGGAAGAGCGGGATCCTAAAAACCCCATCAAACCTCATCAAAACCTCATCAAAATTGAAAATTTTCAAAATTCGAACGCCGGAATTATTAAACCCTTAAAATACGGCTTTTTGGCGAACATTCGAGAATATTTTGGCCCCGTTTTTCCCATTGAAAGTGAAAAGTAAGCATGAGACTCAATCTAATTTCCGAGGAAAAACGATAAAATTGTTTTCCAGCCGATAACAAATATTGCTGTTATCCCTGGGCACTCAATGCAGCTGATAAGATGATAGGGTGTGTTTACTTACGCGCAGAAGGTTCAGTGTCAAAGAAAAGGCGGTGTCGGCTGACGGAGGAGCGGCACGCGGACTGGCCGCCCCGTGAGCTGAGGGGCTGAAGGTGAGCGAGGGGCGGGAATCCACCCTCGACCAAAACTACATCGATTGCAGCACCCGTCACCAGGGGTGCCACCAAAATGCGAAAAAATTCCCACAAAAATTACCCAATTCTGACTCGGAAAGGCTTTTTTTCTTGGAACGTATCATAACTATCGGGTAGGAAGATTTTAAAATTTGTCGAACCTAGAGAAACGATGATTTTTGGGATCAAAAGCCTCGTGAAACGATAAAAAAAAATTTATTGTGCGAATTGCCTTTAGAACTTTGAAATTTGTTTAGTGTATATTAGTGAGGTAATAGATAACTCAGCTCCAAACAGACGCAACAGTTCAGAGGAAACAAAAAATTTTTCTAAAAAATTAATATCACCACAAAAAAAAAACAAGGATCGTGATAAATCAGGAACCTAGCTGGAATTTTTAGGGTTAAAATGTGGACTCCAACTCCTTAAACTTGACAATACGAGACGTACCTAAATAGTTGAAATATAAACATTTGACTTTTCACATAGGTAATTTCTAATTTGTTAAATGCTAGCATCAATGTTCGGCGATCTCAATAAGGAATCGCCTTGAACGTACAGTATTCAGTTTTCATCACAACTGTGGGAAATATCCCTCTGAAAACCTCGCAGGGAAAAATACCGTTCCCCTCGACGAAATGAGATAAACGACCGGCGTACGGGGCTTGTAAACATTCGGCTCCTGTCGGCTCCGTCCGTCGAATTTCGTAGGTCCTTCCCCGGGAAGACTTCACAGACGGGATGAACTCGGCATCCCCAACGTCACCACCCTACAGCTTCCCCTTCCACTCTACACTGATGACTTTCCCGGGAACCCGGAACATTCAAGGATCCACTTGGCCGGATATGCAACATGTGGAATTTTCAACAATCGCTGATTTCGCAGATGGGAATTACATTCATTCAGATGAGCCTTCCGTTGAATGGAAAGAACGATGATAGGGAGCAGAACGAATAAAACGACTCAAACATCGTTGGATAAATAGGTGCCGATAACCCAAATTGATTTCTTCAGATGTACTTTCAGGGGAATAGTTCTAGTTGCCCCTGATTTCCTGAGCCACTGAGAGGGTCACCATTTACGGGCGCCACGAGGAGGGTTCATGGAATTTTCAGTGCCACTATCCAACCGAACGTTTTTTCAAAGAATTATGGACCTTATCTTAATTTGATTGAACGAGTTATTCGCCGTTTATTGTACAAGGTTTTCTGTCGAGGATCACAAGAACTTCAAAACCAAAAAACTTTTGTCCCTCAATCATATGTAACCAAAACTCTTTTCATTACAAATAGAAAATAAACTCTTTAAAAAACCTTCCATGTGCGCATAATATTCCATTTTCACAAATTAGAAGAGAATTTTAAACTGAAACAACTACCTCTAAATTTAAACTTTACACAGACAAACACAAAAAACTAAAGCGTGGGCGCTAAATCAGGGAAATTCAAGCGCCACGATCTTCACAAACTGAGCGTTCAAGTCTTGAACTGAAGATGTAACTCAAACGAACACAATGTGGCGTATTTACCGCAAGAACGGGAAATTATGATAAGCTAGGGAAACTTGCGTAGAGGAGGGGAAACGCGGGATGGGAAAGCGCAGGAGCCGGGAAACGAGAGGGGAAACGTGGAGACCACATAACTCACAAGCTGTGAGCCCAAAAGAGCCAACGCCAGACTTTCGCTCCCCGGCGCGTATATACCAGCCGTTTCCCAACTATTTTTCGTTCGTGAGTTATGAAGGCTGTGGCGAGGGAAATTGTAGGAGTACCCATTCCACACCGGCAGTTTCCCCTTAGTCTCATCACCGGGGCCCCGTTTCCCCTTGTACAGTCTCGTCCTTCCCTTTTCGGAGGAAATTAAATCATAAGTTCCCCTACAGTTTTTCACACATCTTCCTCCCTTAGTTCAAGGTCTGCCTTGAAGAGGGCAATTTAGAGGCATCGCTGAAGAAGAGGCCGAGCTGCTTCGAAGTCTTGAATTTCTTTGACGTCAAACCTCAATACGTGCGCGAAGTTTTCAAGGATTCATGTGTTAGGAAATCAAAGCGACGTATTTGAGAGTTATTATCTAGCTGTTCTCATTTAAGAACCAGTGGTGCGTAGAAAATGTTTTGATGCGCGAAAGCATGGAAGCAAAAAACTTTAAAACCTTGAAAAATCTGATTTGATAAAGCAAGAATGGTCTGACACGATTTAACGCCAAGCCCTAAGGATGAAACTATATGGGTTTACCTACGGGCTACCTACAGGCAATGGCTGATGTAACTTGCAAGAAGACGACCGGAGTTGCTGTTTACATTGGACGCGAACATAAGATAAGCTGGAAACTTGGAAGGGGAGATTATATATGAGGAAAGAAAGCGAGAATGCCAGGAAACCCGAAGTGCAAAAAGTTGCGACGTCATATTTCATGAACCAAAAAGAGTCGACGCCTTGCAGCCATCCCATAATGCACGAACGAGGATATTCAACCTGACCAGAATATCGAGTATTTCAGCCATGAATTTCACTCACTATAAATAATCCGGTTCAGGAGACTCAAACTCACTCACAGGGTGAGAGATTCTGAATTTTATTTTCTTTACCATATTACTTCCATCAACTCAGCAATAATACCTATCCAATAAAAGGCAATATTTTTCGTAAAAGACTATTTATTGTTTTCTCGCTGCAGCAAAATACTGCCTAAACCACCGGCGAATACACCTGTATCAAAACAGACACGCTGGTACATCGAGAGGCACTGAACATGGATAGCGATCGAGTCTGACCTGCTGTGGAACCGGACCGCAACGAGAGGCCTCGACGGTTGGCGGGAATAGTAGATCGACGGGTCGGCCTTTCACTTCCGCCTGGGAGCAAGAGCATATCCAGCAACTGCAGCCCGCACAGCTGAGGTTGCTGCCCATCGCATTTTTAGCCCTGGACCCGTTTTCATACTATACCTACTTATTTCATCTGTACGTAAAAATTTCCAAAACTAAAAAATCAAAACTGTGATTTAAAAAAATTATTTTTATAAATTTATTCAGATACTTTTGTGCTGACTATTAGAACGGAATTACCTCAGGAACAATTTAAACTTTAAATAATAAGCTGTTATGTTGTTATGTGCCGCTATCCGTCAACATGGAGGCGAATTAACCGAAACGTGAACATTATCGGAGTTTAGGTAATCTTCATATTAATTTAGGTGCCAAGATAGAATAATTCAGATTACGCCAGGCGCAGGTATACTGTCTCGCAACACGGTTGGGTCTCGCTGGTTTATGCATACACTGTCATCAAAGCTTGCTTTATTATTTCATCACACGAGCATTAATTTTTCAGAGCATAAAAGTATTCCGAAATTACGAATCGATACGAATCCAACCGTAGATACCTCGCTGGTCCGAATTGGGCATCACCTTTCAGCCAATTCAACACGATTAGCACCAATACGTTGTTTCAGCTTTGATCCGCTGCCATAACAAAGATTTGCTTTGTCATCGGAGACGAGAGAAAACCATCGGAGCATTATTCACAGTGCTTACCGTAGAAAAGCTTATCCGCGGTATATTCGAGAAGAGAAACATCCAGCGGGTGTGTATGTTCGTCCGTGTAGTTCGAGTGGGGAATTAGTTTTAGCCAAAGCGCCCGACGAAGGATGAGGACAATGAGTCGAGGCTAATCCTCCAAAACTGATGTGACGCTCACGTTTTGATACGGGATTGAAATGCATGGAACCCTCAACCTGACAATACCTAACCTACAAACCAACCAGTCCCTTTCCCATCAACGTTTTGGTAACACGATTTGGGAAAAGCGGCGTAGAAATTCACGAACGGGAAGACCCGTTAACCGAATTACGCCAAATTGGGTCACAAGAGGCGGTTTTCATGAATAATATCCAGAAATGGTCAATCTAATTTTGGAATATGATGGAATGAAGAGACAAACGAACACAGAAAAATCATAGCTTCTTCATTATAAGACATGTATTCAGGGTTGTGGTTAGTCTCATTAGACGCAAAAATAATCTACCTACTAGACCCAGTAGGATTTTTTTTAAAGTGGTTAGTTTTCAACTAGGAGATAAAACGTCCCAAAAAAACGTGCCTTTTTTGACAAAACCACATTTTTTTTTTTTTTTGGCAAAATTGCACTTTTTCTGGGTTTAGAGCCCATAAAACTGATTTATATGTTTTTAGTTCAAATGATTAAAAGAAGAGCCTTTACGTTTTTGTACCAAAGTAAATTCTCTGCTTTCATCAGAAGACACCGAATCCACAAAGCAGGAACAGAGGGTAAACTTCGTTAAAGAATTTTCAATTTCGTCCACCTGCACAAGGCAGCTGTGGGGCCAAGGCTCGGTCAGTCCAGGCCTTGGCAACAAGCTCCGACCCTTTTCATTATTTACAAGCAAACCCACGGTTGTTCCTCATCGAGGCCTGTGTACTACTCAAGCAGGCAAGGGGTCACAGGGAATTCTTTCCCTTGACTCGGGGTCATTTCGTGAACCTTATACGACCTCAAGTCGTTTGATGATAAATAAGCAAAAAATTAAGATCATGAGGAATTTTGAGACGATAATCTCCCAATTTTAGAAAAATCAAATTTGGCTCGTAAGTTCCAATACGTAATTGTTGAGAAACCATTTATATGGGAAGAAATTTCTTTAAACTAAAATGTTACCTATGCCACCATTTCAAAAATATAAATTTTTCTTCCGCAAATTCAGTTATGGCAATGAAGAACGGACGTATACCACATTATCGAGTTGGGAGATATCAAAAAATGTTCAAAAATGAGTTTTTGTGTGAAAATAAGTTTGTTGAACTTCGGTTTCCTACCGTTTGACGCGAAGATCCGCTTTTGGGAATTGATGTGTTGGAAGAACTAAAATTTTCTGTCATAGAAATTTAGTCATCAAAAATTGAGAGAATTTCAGGCAATGCAACGTAGATGCTGAATAGAGAAGGTAGAATGTTGGGATTATGAGACATTTCCCAAACCTATGGCAGGAGGATTCATGGTACGTACAACATTATGAGACATTTCCACAAATCTAGGACAGAAGGATTCTTGGTACGCACGTTTCTGATAATGCTATCATATGTCAGGTTTCCTACTGAAGTCCGATACGGCCAAATCCGAAACTATCCTCTGACGTCTCGCCTTTAAAGAGATTTAGGAGTCTGAGAAACCGGTAAAGAGGGCTAATGGACGTTTGCTTTCCATATTCGTCCGGGACGGGATTGTGCGCTGGAAGCTTGACAAGAGCACGGTAGATAATGCGATGAGGAATTTCGCAAGGAGGGATTCACTCGGTTGTAACAACAGGAGCCCGGCTCTGAATAGCGACGGATCTCGGTACGAGGGAAAATCAGCGACGTTCCTCGTTGAAGCGGGGACAAATCGTCGTGAGCCGGCGGGGGCGAAGCCTTTCTTCGGAAGCTCGGGAGGGGCGAGTATCTGATGAAAGCCCGGCGTAAGCCCTCCGAACAACGAAAGCCCGCAGCCAACCTCGAGGCCATTCGTCCACTCAGCTGACAACCATGGGGTATGGGGTAGGGGGGCTTCGTTGATATGTAGGTAGCAAAGAAACATAATTTTTCTAAATATTTCAATAACGATCATAGGGTGAGGTGGGGTAAGTGCGTCTTCGAGGTAAGTGCAAATTTGAAATGCGGAAAATTCCTATTTGAAATACGTTCCATACAAAATTCGGATCAATTTTCAAAATTTTCAATTTTCAACATCAAATTTCGGAGCTTACCTCCGAACATTCGACGATTTGAAGATGATGGAAACTCCGTAAATCACAGCTCACCGGGAGAACATATCTCATCTAGCTTGTAAGGCATTCATAGTACGCCATCATGTCCATATCATGCCATTTGCAAGCACAATTCGACGCCCGAATGAAAGATGGATTACCAGGGAAGAGGGTGAAGATTGGTTCCGAGTGATCAATGCTCGATAAAAACGTTGTATGGAAATACTCCACCTATACGAGTATCGGTTTTCGATTTCACCAGACACAGCGAGCAGTACAAAGAGGAAAAAAAGCATTCGCGAAAAGACGGAAGAATGATGAAAATTCGGAAATAAAAGCGTTACTTCCCACAGGACTGACCCAGCGGGAGGCAAACGTCGACATACACTGACGGTTTTATGAGTGGGTTTTTCTTTGGAAAAAATTCGACCTCGCTTATTTGACTTTCCTAGATTTTTCGGATACAGATACAATAGAACTTCGGGCATGGCCTTTTAAGGACTTACCAGAACCAGGGAAAGAAGAACTTTGACTGTACTCACCTGAAACAAGGAAATTAGAAAATTAAGAACCGGCAACAAAGCAATCAATTCTTATCATAGTCCAGCTGAAGGCAAGAAAAGTACAGCAATGGATTTTTGTCATACATAGGTTGGGCGCCTTACACGGGTCCAAAAGTCCAAAAATTTAACCCATATGTAAAACACAACTGCACTCGTATTCTCAAAAAATACTTAGGTACCGAACACAACTTGTCAAGAGAAAATTATAGTTCGGGGATAATCTGAATTGCAAGACCAAAAACGCCTAATTTGGTTCATTGGTTTGGAAGACGTGGATGGAGATGGAGATACTGCCGAAATCGCTCACACTGAGACTACCTACTACTATGGATATACTAGCGAAATACATAAATTTTGGCGAGCGCTGCCAGGGCATCTGCCAAGCAGTCCACAGTATGACCAAGGAGTACTTCGGCAGAAGAATTCAAATCCCAGCCACGTGTAGGAAGACTGAGGTTTCGAGATCCCGAGGGATGAACTCCTTTCAGTTTTATTTCTTTTATAGGGGCACACATAGGGGTAAGGATCAAAATGGCTCCCATACTGAAACCAGTAGAACGCATTTGCAGTCAAATCCCTCCGGTTTCCTTCGGGGTTCATAAAGGAGATGCTCTTTTATGCGAAAAATCGAGCTAAGCCTATCGGTGAACGAAATTAATAACAATTTATAATCGATTATTACCAAGAACAGGTAACAGATCGAGAGAAGCAAAGCTCAAAAGAATGGATGCTGGATGCGGTTGTAAAATAAAGTTCCAGTCCCATTGGGGTAGCCTAGTGGTGATAGTGGAAGACTCCAACCGAAAGGCTGTTCAGGGTTGTGGGTTCGAATCCCACTGGAAACATGGAAAATTTAGGGCCATAGCCTTGTTATGCATGCCATTCCAAGTCTGGGGGTTTCAGAAACTTTTGGTCCAAATTCGGATGATGAACCCACTTTTTGTGATACCCTCTGGGTAAAAACCATTAAAACGTTGTTATTGTTAGCGCGTGAGCCCCAAACAGCCTACAGCATCTTAGAATCGCGATGGCAGTATTTCAAATTTCACCGGCTACGCCGAATCACTGAGTTGGGTAGAATTTACTCCAATCACCTGGCATCACACGGGTTAAAAATTAGTAACACGAATATGAGAACGATCCATCGAAAATTGAATCGATAACCAACAGTGGGTATCATAGCTTCCTTACGAAGAAGGAAAGCTCCCAAGCTCATAAGGGCATAAAAAGGGATCCTTTCTGCGCCACACATTTCAGCCTTGCAGCCCTCGGCATTGCCTCGTTTAAAGTGTTATGCCTCCACCCCAAACCACCAGAAGGAGAGGGGCTGACTTTGTTTATTGTTATTACGTTCGCACGCCGTCCTCCCCTGGTGGTCCCATAGCTCAGGATCCCCCCAGTTCTAAGTGTTATATGTGTCGTTGTATGGGTTAGGGTAAATCTAGGGTTACCAGTGGCCGAGGGGTTTTCTTTCCCCGAATTGTGAGTTGCCGTCCCTTTCGTCTTGACGATAACTGCTTTCGTCCACAGCAATCGGAAGTAACTGTTTACTTGACTGACCCTGGGCGGTCGCTGATTCTCTCATTTCCTCCGTCTGTTAAAAGGCCGTCGATCGTAACTGATTTAACGCTGATGGCGAGGAATCTTTCCCTCTAACGGCTCCTATCAGAGGTTCATGAAATGTTGGGCGTAAAATGAGAGGAAACCTGTTGTTAACCAGGGAGACCTCTGGATTTTTGAAAATATCAGAATCTTCTTGAGCTTGTGGGCACCTATTGGCATTATTTTTTGCCGTTCTTGATTGTTCTTCAGCCTTAACAAAAATGACGGTAAAAATTACTTCAGATTCAACTCGACATCGGCATGAAAAACGCTTGCGGGAAATGAGATGGAAGTAAATCGTACGACCGGCGACAGAATGGTAACCGGTAAACAATGTGATAACGACGAAATTACCTTGAGGTAAAAACCGACTGACAAGAGCAGTCATTACGGGACGAACATCGAGTTACAAGCGCCCGGCTGATTTGTTCGCAGTCGCCGCTGTCGAAATAGGTGATTTAACACCAAACCAAAGCTGAACACAAAAGTTGAGGACGATTTTCCACACGTGAGTTGCGAGCAATGGTAGGTCTTCGAATCGTGAATATTTATGTCGCCGTCACATGAACTTCCCGCAATAATGCTTCGCGAGCTGTAGAAGTCAGTGCGCGAAAAACGACGGCCCGAATCACAAGGCGCTTCACGACTGGGATAGGAACGTCAAAAATAAGGTAGGTATCGAATTATTCAGAAAAATTGCTAAACAACACAGCTCAGGGACCATACTGTGTAAGATAAAAAAGATTAAAAAAATTGGGTAAAATCGCTATAATTATATTATCGTTGTAGTACCTATAGGTGTAGAATTGCCCCAATGCTTTGGCGAGACCACTTTTACTAGGCAGGCAAGTAACCTTCAAAAAGAAGGAGGTTACTCAAGTCGATTTGTCGCAAGTTTTTATTTTTAATTCGCTTTTAAGATTTTTTATTTTTTCCGCTCTCACTTGGCCAATTTTGATGCGATTAGAAAAATTCATCCAGTGAAATATCAAGAAAATCTGCCATTATTCATGTGGTAATTTTCTTTTTTTTTTTTTAGAAGTTCGTACAAACATCAAATTCCAGCAGCATGTATGCTAATGTTTTCCCCACAACAAACAGACACTAGAGAAGTACCTATAGAAATGAAAAAATAGAATGATCGTAAAAACTGTGCGATTTTATTGACATCAAATGTTCAATATCCTGAACGTTCACCATTCCGAGTGTCTGAACGTCTCGTCCGCATTTTCTATGACTCTCCAGATAAGAGTGAAGACTAGATTGTTATCGTGCAATAAATTGCACTTTTATTCCGAACCTCGGTAATCCGGCTTCATAGTATTCGCGAGTTTGTGACTGGAAACTGAATTCCGGACCTGTTTCGTATTGTTTGCACAGCTAAATGAGCGCTGAATGAAAATGAATATGGCAATGCAAATATCGCGTGATGAGCCGGTGTCGGATGGCAGGTGACGGCATGAGAATTGTTCTTACGCAAACAGAAGGTAATGACTGTTAATGATACACAGGTTTTCGAATGAGCCGAATTATTTTCGTGAGTTAGCCGCTGTAACAAAGATAAGACATCAAACGGAACCCTCGTCGTGCTCAGCCACGGTATAAAAACTGACGATGAAATTAAATCGTGGGAAATGCTAATGTCGAGAATTTCGTAGGAAAGATACGAATATGGATTTTTGTAATTTTTCTACTAGGAAAATTGCAACAGTTTAGCTCAAAGTATGGATTTTGAGAAAAAGTTGCTTTTACGGAAAAGAAGTTTCGGCTTATGGTGATTTTCTTCGATGAAAGTTGAACTTTTTTAAGACCAGGGATAAGATTTTTTGTGGCCAGTTAAATTTTAAATATTTTGGTGTATTTGAATTTTTTAAATTTTATTCTTAGACTAGTTTTATCTAATTGGTAAATTTTTAAATTTCTGTCTAGGTTTTTCGGTTATATTTTGAGATTGGTTGAAAATCGTAAGTTGGGAGAAAGAGGCTTCGTGTTCCTCATAAAATGCCCTACATTTTTAGTCTCGCGTATAAGATTTTTGAAAAGAAAATCGGCCCAACCGATAATTCAAGGCGGTAACTCAGGAAAAAACACGAAAATCCACCGCATTCTACATTCTTGTAAAGTATTTTCCCAACAATGGAATGGCATTGCATTGGTTTTAAGATCGAGTTCATGAATGTCTCTCCTAAAAATGACATTGGCAAACAGGTTCTAAATTCGGAATGTTTTTTAGAATTTCGAAAAATATCTTCCTGGTCGAATGATAACTGGGAATTTTGTAAATCGTATGGTAGGAATAATAATAATTCATTTTCTGAAACTCATTTGCCTATTGTGTGCATTAATAAATTTATTATAGTTTTTATACTAGTTCGATGGAACGAATGTTAAAAAACCCCAGAGAGAGAAGGTTTTTTGAAAATTTATGCGCACAGCCAGAAATAAAATGTCTACTATTTATTTGTCCTCTCAACTCACGACACATTCGTTTCTGTTTATACAGGCAAGCAAGCAACACATCGTGAGGGAAGATAAGCTATTCAGAAGTTACGGATCTTCCACCAGACACTACCGAGTGGAAGGGATTCTTATCTGAGGACATCGAGTGGGAGAAGGAGGATGGACCAGGCAAAAACCAAAGGAGGGGAACAGACCCCAGAAGCCGGCAAAGCCAGTGTAGCAACGGCGACTAGTGTGAATAAGAAAACGCGTCCTGGCGAGAAACAGATTGAACAGACGCAGGATATAACCATGGATACAACGCCGGCCTCGTCCCGCTACCAGTACCTCTTCGGAATTTCAGGTAGAAACCAACAGGAGGGTTAACATAAACAAGACAGAAATAGAAACGTCAACAGCACAAATGCAACTTCACCAACGAGCAGTCGCACTCTTTTTGAAAGCTAGTTTTTTGGTTTAGGGCATGATGGCGACCAAACGACTGTCGGTTGAAATCCGATGAGCTGAGGTCAGTAGCTTCGAGCCATGGTGAATAGCAAGGCTGATTTATCAGTGGGCTGAATTGTTAGCTTGAGAGCCAAACTCAACTAACATGGAAACTTGGTTTAATTTAGTAGCTTTTTTGAGTAGCGAAAGACCCAAAGTAGTGGCAGATTTAGAAAATCGGAGCTTCTCCATACCACCGGAATTCGGACGGGATCTTTGGGTTGTCACAATACATATGGGCTTTGTGCCTCTCCCGCAAGGCCAGATGAGAAAAACTAGTTAATTTTGACATTAGCTAGTATCAGATCGGGATAGAAAAGGAAACATGGCATTAACACTGTCCATTTCCCTAGTATTAATTGTTGGTAAAATTGTCCCAAAACTATTGTGCTGAGAAAAATTGGTAAAGCTGGTAGAAAGTTATTGGGTTATCAGCGCTAGTATCTCAAAGATTTATGACCAACTTAACATGGGAATAGCTGAAAATGGTCTGTGCTGATGGATACGCCACCAACAGCAACAAAGCAGCATGTTAACCTGATGGGCCTGTTCCAGGAGCGTGAGTGCACATGCGCAGTGCAAGGTTTTTTATGTTTGTAGGTGTCGCTGCTAGGGCGTTGACTACCGAACTTTGCACTGCGCATGCGTAAAGCACCTACAGCTCCTGGAACAAACCTAATGTTGAGTAAATTGACGCTACGTTTTGGTGAAATTGAGTTCTGGGCTTTGCCAACGGCTGATAACCCACGGAAGCCCTGAAAACCTCAATACCTTGAAATCAATTCATACTTTAGGACAATAGCAAAGTAAAGAACTGGAAGACTAGCATGGTGACCAAACTCTGATAATCAGAGGCAACCGATTCAAAATCATTAACCCTCAGAGAACAACAGGTGGGGTAGGAACCTTGTTTGCAAACATTCAAGCCCTTCCAAGAACGTGGTATTAACTAGCAGGTGAGGCTCTCGATTTCAAGGTAAGCCAATAAGAGGTCAAGCCGAGGAAGAGGAGAATATTCCGAAGTTTATTTTGGTCTTCATTGAGACGATTTTGAGAATCGGCTGGTAGAGTCAAATGGAAGTGGCTAGAATGAAAAGTCAACATTGACATGGATCATGCCCAAAATAACCATACCTAGGTCGATATCTCCTCCCACTTTCAGAACTGGCCACGTCGTAAAATGAAACATATCTATCGAATTAAAATAAATCAGCGATTGTTCTCAAAATTGTCAAGAAAACAATCCTCAATTCTACACAATGTTGAACTAGTTATTCAATGGAAAAAATTTGAGGTTGTTGAATGATAAAAACCCAGAGGAAAAGTGGCTTGAATTTCTCGCCCAACACAACGCACGCTCGGGATTGGACGATCTATTGAATTGCGACCAACTAACAATGAGGATGACTGGTCGCTCGTACAATTACCATCCTTGAAAGGCTTCCAAAACAAAACACACAAATTGGATCCAACGGATCGGGGGCCTTAACACTGAAAAATCATCGACGAGCCAATTGTAGCGAATCCAAGCACAATACAACGGAAAGAGTAATAAATACAAATAAGCCGTTGAAATATATTTTTGCGTATCAGCAATGGGAGATCGCCTTTGTGAGTTCTCCTTATTAATCACAATAAAATCTAAAAAAGGGATTTTTTATTTTCATCAATAGGAAGTATCGTATGACCCCTATACCGATCAGTTGACTGCCGCTTATTGACAGCATTTTTTGAAGCTCCTCGAAAACGAATTGATGGCTAGAAAATTCAAGGCCACAGGGACGAAAAAAAATAAAGACATTTTGAGATACATCATTAAAATCACAAGTTTTTAATTCTAAAATTAACAACTAAAATTGATTTCCGTGCCCTGCTATTGGGTGGTTTAGCTGATGAACGAACAGACAGGAAACGAAACCACCTCAAAAGTCACCAAAATTGGGGGAGGGCTTTTGCGTTTCAAAATTCGAAAGAGAATCCAATTTTAAATTTTGTGTATACATGGTGGGAACAAAGATATGAGGTAGGTTTTACGAATTCGATTGAATATAATTCAATACAGCGAATTCATCCAAAAGTAATAAATCACTCATAAGTGATGTAGTGTCGGCGTTTTGAGCTTGAATGGGATAAAAACGCTACTAGTCTAAAGGGTTATCGCATCTATCTTGACTTCTTATCATGTTAGCAGCTACCCATGTCACTGCCCTTGTCCAATCTTGCACAAACAAAATTACGATCGAACACACCCACCATAACAAGACCACGTAACCATATTATCTGGTTATCGAATCATTCAAATGTTTCACCAGTCACAAAAATATAGGAACCCAAATCAAAAGATAGAGGTCTGTTTTGTTTTCAAGTACCTATGCCTATAACAATAACTGTCGGAGAATTAAAAAAAAAATCTAAGAAAAAGGCCAATTTTGATAACTATCTGTTGAGTTTATGCTGAAAGAATCGACGCTTTGAATACCACACGTTGTGATAACTTTTCAGATATTTGGATTTATTCAATTGAGGTGCAATCTGAGATTGATAAAGTGATTCAGTCCGGCTTAGAATCTAGCAAGGCTAAAGCTTTTTACAGATTATGAAATTGCTCTTATCTTATCTGGAGCTGTCCACGATTTTTATAGCAGAAATATTTCACTGAGAATCTGATGCCGAAAACACTTTCCCGGAATCTAGCGTAGTTGGGTAGATAAGAACAATTACGTCGGAATTCCCGTTCTAAAGATTCTGAATATAACTAGGAATATATTCCTGGAATTTATATAACTGAATCAATTTATAGCATCAAAAGTCTTGGGCCAAAAAGTTTTTATTTTCGAAAATAGTTTTCCACATTTTACGTTTTCACTACGACGCTACCTACTCATTTTTTATTTTCCAAAATTATTCCAGTTTTATGCAAAAAATATGCCATAAAATTGGGCTCTCAACAACCATAATCAATTATGGAGCAAAAATTTAATATTATCGCGATTTTTTGTAAATGCTAACCACTACAAAACCCGGGAAGAACTTTATTCACGTGCAAACCTTCCACTTTCATTACGATGACGTGATGTTTATATCAGTGGATAAAATGCGTATTTGCTCTCGCAACTTGAATTAGCTTGCCACTCGGAGAGGATCCTTTTGAGGATTGAGTTAATATAAAGTTCCTTCGCAAAGTTAGCAGACAGTTTTGAGCCTGTTGCTCTACATCTAACGGATAAATCATATTACGAGGAAAAAGAGAATCTAACTAAGCGGAAGAATACCGGGATGTCCGGTGGCAAAGGAGCTCAAAGCACGAATGGGATTTTATAAGGCTTCCCGATTTTTCAAAGATTATGGTAAAAAAATGAAATGTGCAAAAATCAATAAACCCGTCATGAATAAAATTATTTTTGGTGGTTTCCAAAAATGGAAATAATTGTTTGTTTACTATCTATCTTCTTTTCCAAGTTCAATCTTGTACCATCGCGCGAATGACAGTCCGAGAATGGGACATCCGGTCCCCGACCTCAAAACCGGTTGTCACCTACGCCGCAAGGCGCCAGTGTCCAAGTCTGACACCGAGTTGGCATAACGGTGCCGGACTGTTATCAAATCGAGTTATTTACCAAATGAAAAATATCACATTGACCATCGCTCATTCGGTCAAAAAACCGGTTTAGTTTGAATTTGATAAAATCCGAGTTTGAAAATCGAGTTTTTATCCGATTACGCATATGGCGAATTTAATTTTTAGAATTATAAAAAAAAATCCACCTAGAATCAAATGGTAGCCTCAAACAAAACACCCATAATGAGCCACAGCAAAAATTAGGTAGTTTTTAAAAATAGTTAGGTATCTGAATTTTTGATTAATTTTGATTAATTTTTAAAAAAATTTTCTTCCAATATGCATTCAAAACTGGAAGACATGAAAATGAAAACAAATTAAGCAAAGCAGGCAAGTAATAATCGTCAAATTTTAACCATGACCTCCTGGATTATAAATAAATGCAGGAAAGTTGAGATCACGGCGTTAGAGGCTGCTGCTTTTTAAAAAACGAAGTTTAAAAAATAGGTGGCCAATAACTGGGGTGTGGTCAATGACTGTTGCTTTTACCCTTTATGCTTGAAAAAGGCTAAGGTTTTAGAATCTGCTCGCAGAAGTCCAATCCAAACGAGACATGTCTCCTAGAAGCTACAGCACTTGATTTCTCAACAGGAACGGGAGCAAGGTGCTCATCAAAGGCGAAATGATCTCGTATCAATCCTACCGGCAGAGTCTGTCTGCTGCAGATAGCCCATTTCCCGGCTATGACAGGCAGATGACAATTAGAACAGAGGCATTAGTTTCACAGTCGGGGGAAACTCGTCACAGAGACCGATTCAGCAGCTCTCATCAAGTCCATGTGACGTTGGAGGTTCCGCTAATGGTACACTGCTGTAATATTGAGACTGGAATTCGCGTAAAACAGTCGCCCAATCGCTCAAAATGTACTTCACCCCCATAAAATATAAGGAAGCAACCTGTATTTTCGAGAATGAAACTAGGGTGCACTCATATCTCACTTTAAGGCGGCAGGTTAAGCCCAGGACACTTTCGGGTACTGGAACGCCGGAGCTCAACGTTCTATTTCCATTAATAGAGGAAAGTAGCCAAAAGTGGACCTCCTATTTAAATCACGGACAAAATCCAATATTTGATTTATACAATAGCATTTTTCCAGTCAATTCGAGAATTTTCCAAGGCAACTCAGTTGGGAAGATTCACAATTTGGGAAATGCTCATTTTGATTCAGAAAGTTCTCGATCCAACTAGGAAATGCTGTAGTTGAAGAGAAATAAATGATTATACGAATTAAAACTTGTAATGCCCACCGTTACTGAATTCTTCGGTCTAGTTTTCATGTTTTGAAATTCCATCCAACCGCGAGTTAGGTGGATGCAGAAAAAACTCGGTATAATATGGTTGGTGGTCGAGCAGGCGGCATACAATACAAGTCCGTGCAGGCGGACGAGCAGAAAAATGAATCAGCTAAGCCCCCACAACCGGTTGTAGTTTAACCGGCTGTAACGATCGAGTAAATTGCGCTAGAAATTGCTGAAAGTAGGAAAAAAAAATTCCAAAATGGAATTTTGGTTCAGATATTCAAAATTTGGCGAAAAAATTAATTTTGACGCTTCTACTTGAGTTGGGAATTGTCAGAAGTAGGAATAATATGAACCTACATTAAATGCATAATTTTATGCATGGCGTAATGCGTTAAAAATATTTTATCAGTGAACACCGTACTTGGATTACAAAGCCTTTCTTCCTATTCCTACCTGTGCATAACAGGTCAACAACCTATAGCACAATTTTAGCGACTTTTAGAACGACTCATTCGGAAATACACCAGACTCAAACGCAGTCCATCCGCCTATTCAGGCCGTTTATTTAAATTCAATGCGATATATTTTTGCCTGAAAAGGGTTCACTTGAAGGGAGGAAGGGGGCTATGGAAGAGTAGGACTGAAAAGAGTAGATGCGTAGGAGAAGGATATAAACCCTTTTCACGTATTGTCACGCACACTCGACCCCACCGGGAAAGTTTCTCGCAACGCACAAGCGCCATTATCCTTTCCAAAGTCGGTTTTCGATGGAAATACTGAACTTGGAGTTGGTTTCTGATTCGAAAGTTGGTCCGAGAGCTTCAAAATAAATTGGTCGCCATGAATATCAGCGAGAGGAAATGTTTCCTCCGAAAATCATACAAAGGCAGTGATTCTTCACGGTTTCGAAAAGCCATATTTTTTTCTGCAGCTAGTTCGGGTGGCCTAGTGGCTAGCGCGACTGACTCTAGCTGCGGGGTATGCCCAGGAGTGATGATTTCGAGTCCAATACATGGCATGAAAAATGTGGCCCACATCCTTACAATCAATGTTATCCCTAATATTCGGGGTTTTTCGAAATTATCTGAATTGGCGAACTAACCTCACCAGTTGTGTGATACCCTATAGGTTAACACTACTAACCATCATTTACATTTTTATAATTAGTTCAAAAGAACAATAAGTGAAGATGAAAACTAGACTTTTCAGGTGATTTAGCCGAGGATTTTAGTCATAATTGAAAAAACCTAATACATGATGTAGGAACCCATTGAGAAGAAACGTGCTGAGACTATCAATTCCCAAGCCCGAACTGATGAATCAATTGTTATGACAGTACCGACGCAAATCGCAAAACAAACACCAATATTTTAACAAATTTTTGAATAAATTTGAATACGTCATCAGAAAAGACAAGGTGGAGGGGGAGGGTACTACAACCTTTTCACCAGCAGCTATTAGCTACTGATAGCCTACAGGGAAAAATAACGCCCATATGAAAAAAAAAGGTTCAGTTGTTAATAAATCAAATATTTAAATGAAAAAACCATCGCACTCCGGCATACTTACTTATAATGAATAATAAAAATAATTAATTAATTAATTATTTAAAGCCCATAGAATCGGAAAATTGAGATCAAAAAGAGCAGATAATAATTCAATATTTTCTAATGAAAAAATAAAATATTTAAAAAAACAGTAAAGAAGTAAGTTCAGTGACGAATCACAAATATAGAGTAAAAAAAATAACAGTGTAAAAAAGTATATCGTGAAAATTCAATAGTGAACGGATTGTTTAAAAATAGAACGGCTTCTCCGACTGAACTTCTCAGTCTGGAATAGGTGCGTACTTCGTCGATAGCGAGAAGCCAGGAAGTCCTAAACTCGATCTTGTGCAGTAACTTCGAACTTCCAAGAAAGGGTGCTAAGACGTAGGATGAGAGAACTAGGATGAGGTAAATGAGCTCTTTGAGCGGAACTTCAAGCCGTGGTCGAAGTTTATCACCGACCAACCGTCGGACAGGAGGCCAAGTCCATTCGAGCCTAATTTCACCAACTTCTGCCAGCCACGAGCAATGCTTGACGTTGCCGAGCTAGTCGCAGACTCGACCGAACAATTTAGAACCATAGGGTTTCGGGAATTCGCAGAAAAATATTTTCGGCAATTGGAAATTATTTTCGGCAGCTGCAGAAATTCGAGGCTTTAAAGTTTGATTAATTGACTCCTTAAGACGATTTATCGTCGCTTTAAATCGTTAGTTCGTGATGCGGGCTATACAAAAAAGGTTTTTGCTAAGATTTTTCATTATATTTTGGTTTCTTTCAAAATTTAAGACCTCCGGAGGACCCAACATGACAAACGGGCTTCGAACATTTGACATCAATCTAGTTATAGGATAGAATTGACCTCAATAGCAAGCAGAATATCACCAGAATTATTCCGACTCTCTCCTTGAGGGCGGCAGGGCTCGCCTGGGGCAACTTCGGGCATCGGGCGTAAAGCCAATTCCGAGAAAGGTGGTTTACTTAACTATTTTCATCATCCGAATATAATTTGGCCAAAATAACATTCACGTTCGTTTGTTCGCAGCTGGATTCTCAGCAATGACTGCTGGAGCATGGCTGGGCTGGCCATCCTCAACCATCAACGGCCTAAAAGAGGACGAGGTTCTAGTCGGTGGAGACATCTCAACTATGGTCGCTCTCATGGACTTCGGCAACATGCTCAGCCCGATACCGGCCGGTTATTTTATGGACATTGTCGGCAGAAAGTTGACGCTGCTCGCAACGGCAGTCGTCTATTTGATTTCGAGCGCTTCAGTCATCGGCTTTCACAACAAATGGATGATTTTCCTCGCCAGAATGATGGCCGGGATAGGAAAAGGTATCGCCTTTAGTGTTGTGCCTATCTACCTCGCCGAAATCGCCAACGTCCAGATCAGAGGAGCATTGAGTACCATGTTCATCGGATTTCTCAATCTGGGAATGTTTTACGGCTACATAGTCGGTCCTCACGTTAACTACACAATTTTCAACCTTGCCATACTATTGACACCGATCAGCTTCCTCGCCACATTCTGTTTCTTCCCAGAATCACCGTACTACCTCCTGATGAAGAGCCGGGAAGGGGCAGCGAAGAAATCCTTGATAAAATACCGGCAAGTCCAAAAAGGTGAATCGGACCGGATGGCTAAGTTGGAACACGAACTAACGGAAATGAGCCGAAGAGTCGAGCAGGACATGAAGAACAAAGGACGTTTTATTGATCTAGTATCAACCAGTGGGAACCGTCGAGCTCTGCTGATCATTTCCATGCTAGCATTTTTCCAGAGAAGCAGCGGCATCAGCCCGACGCTGGCATACAGCACCAAGATGATGCCTAAGACTGGAGGAGGACTCACCATAGAGACGTACATGATCATCTTCAGTGGCTTGCTTATAATCGCTAACTATTTGGCCTTGCCTCTGGTGGACCGTATCGGACGGAAGCCTCTGCTTCTCATCTCCAGCATCACCACAGGTTTGTGTACATTGGTAACGGGAATTTTCTACCAGCTGACGAACTCGGGAGCTGATTTGTCAGCCGTCCAATGGATACCGTACGTGACTTTGGTGCTGTTTTCGATAACATATTCTCTGGGTATCGGCTTCTTGCCGTCTACTCTGGTCGGCGAACTGTTCCCCACCAATGTCAAGAGCCACGCGGGGGCGGTGTCAGCCATAATTCTGGCCGCAGTCTCGTTCTCGGTCAACAAAGTTTTCTTGGAGGTATCAGAAACATTTGGTAACCAAATGATGTACTGGTACTTCACTCTCGCTTGCTTCTTGTGCGCGATTTTCGTCCAATTCTTCGTCTTCGAGACGAGAGGGAAGAGCTTTGGCGAGATTCAAGAAATTCTCAACAGTAGAAACCTGGTGAAGTGCAAGTTGAACTCAACAAAAAGACTGAAGTGTAGCATTGCTACAAGCAGCAAGGATTGAATGCCAGGGATACTCCTGCCTCATCGACTCCTGCAAAAATTTAAGTCTTTGACCAGCACAAGACAATTCTTGAAGAACATTTCTCAAGGACGCGTATGAAGATTTGATGGACGAGAAAAAAATTCCCAACTATCATCTTGCCATCGGTCAACTGAATAGACAACTGATTCAACAACTTGAGGATAATCAACATCAGATATGACAAGCAGGATGCTCTGCTTTCCCGAAAATGTGGACATGCACGTCTCGGACTGCAGAAGTTTTCAAGTGCCAAATTTAGGGTTAATTTACAAACGTTAGAAGGCAGCGTTTTAAGAATGTTTGACAGAATTGTAGTCTGTACAAATTGGAGGGTGATCAAAGATGGTCATGATTTGCTGACATTGTATAGGAATCATGTAGGTATATAATTCTGAAATAACGTTTGAATGCAAGAGAGAACTGCCAACGAACTAAGTGCCAAGAAACTGTAATATGTACTTATGCATAAGTAGCAAATTGTCATTAAAATTTTGTACATATCGCAACTTTAAAACCATGGAAAGAGGAGCAAACACTTTTTTACTTTACTTGGTGCTTGGCGGGCACTCAGGCACTGGCCTCGGCCCAAGTCGAGGGTCTGGGCAGGTAAAACGAAACATAAGGCGACAGACGACACTCCTACAAAACGCCGACAGATGTATGACCTTAAACTACAAAGAAAGGATCGCCATAATCAAACTCAAACCCAAACTGAAACTCAAACTCAAACTAAAACCGAAATTGAAATTCAAACGCAATCCCATACTCATAGATCGAACTCAGACCCAAACTAAAACTCGTACTCATATTCATAGTTTACTCAAACCCGAACTTGAACGCAAACTCAAACTCATACTCATAGCCAAACTCAAACTGAAAGTCAAACTCGAACTCGAACTGAAATTTAAACGCAAACTCACTCCTGAAACAAACTCAAACTGAATCTCAATCATTAAGTTGAGTTTCAAACTCATAATCGAACTCAAACTGAAACCGAAACAGAAACTCAATCGCTAAGTCATAGTCATAAATCGAAATGAAACTCAAACCCAAAGACAAAGTGAAACATTACTCAGACTCAAACTGAAACTCGCAACGAAACTGAAACGAAAACTCGTCCTCATACTCGTACTCAAACTGGAACCAAAACTTGAACTCAAACTCACACTTATGAGCAAATTCAAACTGAAAGTCAAACTCGAACTCGAACTGAAACCGAAACTGAAATTTGAACTCATACTCATAAATCGAACTCAACCTCAAACTGAATCTCAATCAGTAACTCGAGTATCAAACTTAAACTCAAACTCATACTCATAATCCAACTCAAACAAACTGATTTTCAGTCTGACTATGAGTTTCAATTTGTGAGTCAGTTTCAGTTTCATGTATTAGTTTCAGTTCTAGTTTGATCATGAGTTTAAATTTGAGGTTGACTTCGATTATTAGCATAAGTGAGTTTGAGTCTCAGGTTCGGGTTCAGTTTGAGTTTGACTTCGAGTTTGATAATGAGTCTGAGTTTCAGTTTGAGTTCAATTTAAGATCGCGAGTTTCAGTTTGAGTCTAAGGTTCTGGTTCAGTTTGAGTTTGAATTTGAGCATGTATGTGAATTTAAGTTTGGGGTTGAGTTTGATTATGAGTATGAGTTTTAGTGTAAGTTTGAGTATTATAATGGGTATGAGTTTGAACTAGAGTCTGATTATGAGTTCGAGTTGGAATTTGAGTATGAGTTTGAGTGTGACTTTCAGTTTGATTATGAGTATGAGTTTGAGGTCGACTTATGAGTTTGAGTTTTAGTCTCAGGTTCGGTTTCAATTCGAGTTTGACTTTGATAATGAGTTTGAGTTTGAGAATGCCTCAATGTTTGAGGCCGCTGGAAATTTGAGCGTTTGAGTTTGATTATGAGTAGGCATGAGTTTCTATTTCAGGCCCCAGTTCATGAGTTTCAGTTTTATCATGAGAGTCAGTTCTTTAGTTTGACTTTAGTAATAGTTCAAGTTTTGATTTCATTCTCGGAATCGACCGTTTTCAAATTTCTTTGTCCCGATCCGGTTGAAAATATTTATTTTCCAATTTCGCCGTACTTCTAGAGACCCGAATAGGTTAACGTGGCGGTAATCATGATCACTAGATTAACACCAAACCAATTTTATGAACCTTAACTTTCTACTCGCCTCTATCCTACGATATACAATAATTAGTGTATTTCGACGATTACTGGACTTTTCGGAGGTAATCTTCTTTCATTAAAATGCCGTTGAAGGACGAAAATTTCGTCCTACCTCGCTTGCCCTTGACACAATATCTCTCACAGTACCTCACATTGAAGTTACCTATTCAGCTTCAGCTTCGTCGAGTGATTGAATAAGCTTCGGGCTTTGATGGGATTATAAAATTAACCCGTTTCTCTACAACCGTCGCTACCTTTGACTCTTGTTACATTTTATCATCCCCTCCTCTCCTCTTTTCCCATAGGCTATCCGTTTAATGTAATTTAATTGCCTCGAGGGTACTAGTTGTTGGTGGAGGGTCTGTGGCTCGAATTTAATTTGCAGCCGAGAGGCTTTCATTGAATTTCTTTCCATTAGCCGTGGCTTCAATTCTTCGTAGTAGTGACACCATTGAATTGCACTGAAGTCAACTCACTCTCTACGAATAAATTCTATCGTGCCCCATTATAGGGCTCACTGATCTGATAAGGGTAACATTATTTTTTACATAAGTAGTATTTTTGAGGAGTGAGGTGGCCCAAAATTGTGGCGGAACCTGGAAACGGGAGCATAACCGTACCGCTCATCTGGCATGAGAACCTTTTTTTTTCATTCTCCAAATAAATTTTCAAAAAATTTTAGAAAAAAAATGTCGTAGCCCTCAGGTAATCCTATCGTAGAAAAATTTGCCAATACTTTACCATCCTTCTAGATGGAGAAAAATGTGGAAATTTGGATTTCGTTGAGAAACCGACGGGAGTTCCTTTAGAAAAATGCTTTTGCTTCATTTTTTATGAAATTGCCAATTGATAAAAATAATTATACATGTTTTAACTCAAAATTTTATTGGAGAGTTTGACGGCGTTGAATTTCCCATCAGATAGGTTCACCTCTTGACTACCCGCCACCACGGACGATGTTTATGATTGTATCCGACTTTTTGGCTCGTAACTCAAAAACGGGAATTCGACACTAGGTATGGCTTGAAAACTTGAAAATACTTCCATGAGCTTAATTCTTACAATAAAATAACTTGACAGACGAGCTCTCAGATTTAAGGGTTTCTGACAGTTTAATGCTCACTGACTAGAACATTTTTGAATGATTTTGAGAAAAAGTTTGTCCCGGACCGCTTTCCTCAGCGACTCCATTATGAATTGAAATTAATTTTTTGTCCGCTCCTTCCGCTCGTGAAAAGGTCATTCCACCGTTGACACGAACCCTCGTTCCATCTCTTGGGTGAAATTGGAAAGTAGCTGACGTTATGGAGTAATGAAATATTACCTCCTAACGAACGACTCCTTTTCCCAGGGCCTTTATCCTTTATAATACCAGGACCTAGGGGGGATCATTAGTTTTCCGCTTTTCCGCCTACTCCGAAGTATTTTCCTTAGCTAAGGAGTTTAAAAGTTGAAAGAGGAAACCGCCGTTCTTATTTTTCTCTCTCGAGCCCATTTTCCATATTCTTCATGCGAGTTGGCTAATAACGTCAACCCAAAATTTAAGTCAACCTATTGTAACCCTTTTTTCAAGACCGCTTTTCGTTGCATGTTTTGTTGAGAAATCAAGAAAAATAATAAAATCTTGACAATGGAGGGAGTTAAATTATCAATATTTTGATGCGCATAGTGTTAATCAAAATTTAGAGACGAAATTTTTTAGGTGAAATGCTTAAAAGCGGAAGAAGCCATGACATTCAAGCAAGTGGGTAGGTCAGTTTTTAAAGGGCAGGCTGGTGCTTACCTAGGAAAGGCTAAGCGACGAACTTTACCTAAACTGTACAACGACAATTAACGGATCGATTCGATTTGAAAATCTGCTTCTATCAGAAAGCATTTTAAACAGGAAAGATGAAGACAATTGACTTGTATTTTCAATATTATAATGAAAAAAAATTGACAAAATTTTTGAGGCTTTCGTTAAGCTATTTAACCTTTTGGAATTTTCGGCACGTTGAATTGCCCTTAAGGAGTTTCAAAATCAGGAATAGCGTTTTCTCGGAATGTCTCTTTTGTCGCATTATTTTGGAAAAGTAATAACCAAAAATGTAATGACCCCCTCCTCACATGAAATTGATAAAATGAGGGGTTTCAGTGGGAATTAGTTTAATTTGAAAATGCGGAATTGTAGCTGGCAAAATGTAATAAATGTGATGAATGTATTGGACGTAATGAATGTATTGGATGTAATGGATGTAATGAATGTAATGGATGTAATGGATGTAATGGATGTAATGGATGTAATGGATGTAATGGATGTAATGAATGTAATGGATGTAATGAATGTAATGGATGTAATGAATGTAATGGATGTAATGAATGTAATGGATGTAATGAATGTAATAGGTGTAATGAATTTAATGGATGTAATGAATTTAATGGATGTAATGAATGTAATGGAAGTAATGGATGTAATGGATGTAATGGATGTAATAGATGTAATGAATGTAATTTTAATAGATGTAATGAATGTAATAAACCTGATTTTACTCAACAAATTGCAATCTCAATCAAAAACACGATCATATTTATTGACATGATAGTAATCACAGTTCAGAAATGCCCAACTCTGCAAGAAAAAGAAAGCGTAACAAAAGGGAAGCGCGAAAGGCAAACGAGAGCTTTCATCCCGAGGAAATGAATCGCAAAGGGAGGAGGGCATTTCATCGGCTTTGCTCGGCGGACACTAAGCGGCCGTATACTCGACTCGAGCACAGCGCCAGTTGAAGAGTCTTCCTCTTATCAGATAAATGACAGGCGCTAACGACAGTTGGAACAGTCGCAACCAAAGCGGAAGGCTAATGAGAGCTGTCGTCAGATTTCACCAAAGACGATGCCTTCCTACAAGGGGGCGAGCGAGATGGTGGAAATCCTCGATATGACGATAGCGCCGAGTCTGTACGAAAAGCGCAAAGGCAGTGCGTCTGTATTAGTCTGTATATGGCCGCCATGGCAGTGAGTGCGTATAATGCCGAGACCGCAAACCGACTCGTAATCAGGTCAACACAACCGCAGCATCCGAGTCGACTTTGCAGTAGCGAAGCTCTTCGCTTCTCCACTTCGCTATATATATCAAAACGGGCTTTGCTGCTTTGAAGATTGTGAATCAGCGAGAGGCGCAGGATCAAAAGAGCTTTGCAGACCTGGGACAAAAATCGATGCCTCGTAGCCCGCACATTAGTTTTACGAGCTGTTTCATTAAGAACGTCATCAGGATGGCAATTATAAGCTGTACTTCAGGGTCAGAATTCCGAGAAACCTTACGTCCCGATTCCGGAATATTAACCGAAGGAACGTCGAATTTAGGAGATTAGCTAGGGAGTCACCGCTTCAAATGGTCATCAATCAGGATAGCATAAAATATTTCGGAAGATTTTTAAGCCCCTGAACATTTTCTTCAGATCAACGAAAAATCGTTGTTTTCAGCATTCAACATTTCTTTGAGATTGTTTCCATTGTTTCGCAAGAATGGCTGAAGGTCCTCCATTTTTCAGGTAAATTCAAAATAAATAAAGTTTATTATATTCAGTTATAGTTGATTAATAATTCATTTTTCGGGCAAACTTTGAAAACGTTTTGAAAGGAGGGTTAATTTTTCTATGTAGTCAGAGATACAGTTGCCGTTAATGTGGTCAGATATCTGTATATTGTACGGCAAAAAATTCAATTCATTCATTCATATATGTTATATAATATATATATTATTATTCATATTATGAATTCGGATTTCTAAACAGGATTTTTGGCCTCAAGTTCATTTTTCTCAGAAATATTCCACAATGTAGGAGCGGCAGGCGCAAAAAAGTTACAAATTACATTCAACGGGTAACCTCATAAAAAAAGTGAATGGTGCTAATATTCTTCGAAAAAGTTCACCTCCACTGATTCATAAGTAGATTTGATGGAACGTCATTTGAAAAGTCGCAGCTGTCGAGGGGAGGAGATTGTGAACCAGATGGGCCGGAGATAGTAACGGGAGAAATACAGAGAAGATTGTGCGAGGGACAGTGCGACAACGTCGAAAAGGAGGGCCTCACAAATTAAATTAAACTCGGGAAGGGAAATTCTAGTTGGTTAAGGGGGAGAAAAAGAGAGGGAAAGAAAACGGAGGACTCGTAATGAAGAGTGAGAGGGAAAGAGAAAGACAGAAATTTAGGAAATGAGGGAAGAGATAAGAATGTTCAAGGGGAAGATAGTAAGATGCGGAGGAGGAACGAGAAAAATCAGTCGAGTCGAGAGAACTGCAGTCAACTCCTGAAGTTATCACCTCATTATCACCTTCTCCTTTCTTTCAGTAACTTTGGGGCTGAACTTGGCGGTGGCGAGTTATCGAACTTATACACACCTCAGGTTCTTCGTTAATTGGGGCGGGGGACGTTTTCCGAACCAGAGGATAACTATGGGGGGGAGGTTTTTTATGGGGAAGCGGTGCGTCATGTAGCGCAAGAACAATAAACGCAACAAATCAGGAAGTTGGACATTTTCTGGACCTGGATAGAAGATTTTTATATGAATTGCAATGGGTGGGTCAGTGCACAGTGCCAACTGATTCAAAGTGACATCGGCCAGTACACCGTTTAGGGCTGGGTTATTGACAAAATTTATCGGTCCGATATCCAAGGAAGCTGCTGACGCTCACTTTTGCGATTCACCACCCCCTTCCGGGTTCGGCAGCCGAATAGCCTCGAGATAGGGGTTACTTTCAAGTTGTTAGGGGTATTCAAAGCGCGCTTTCGGCAATACGACCTTTCTCACGGAGCATGTCGGCTCGAGGATTCACGGTTATCAGGCTGTCTCAAGACGGAAGGGGATGTTTTGAAGTAGAAAAATGCAGGATTTTTTCTTTAGCAAAACAAGGTTTTTGAAAAAAAAATGAATAAAAAAATTTAAATAAACCGTCAAAAAATTATATCCTGAGAACAGGGGGAGGTAAAAGATGCGCGTTTCTGTACACTAAGCGAGGAACACTTTCAGCAACAGCCTTTCAGCAACTGTAGCATACGAATTCTGGTTTTTCGACCACCGCTACTCCATGGAGCGGAACCCATCCCGAATTTGGTGGATAGAGGGCGTTAACCTCGGTTATTAACGGTGGGATCAGGAACCAGGAGCCTCTCCATACCGCTCATCCGGATTTTGGACCGGTTTCTTGGTCTGGACTCTGTTTAGGGAAAAAAAGAATGGCGCTGGACCCTACCTTTGCTGATGGGCGTCGACGTCGCTCTAGGAGTCATCATATCGCCCGTGTACGGTGGAGGCGGCTGAGGAGGCGGCGGCGACGGCGATCGCTCAACTTTCTGGGGCGATTGCTGGATCGATGAGTAGGTGGATGATAGGTTCGAGTAGTAGGGTGAACCGGACGTCGAATAGGTCGACATTGACGTTGAAAAGGTCGACATAGTTGTGGAGGGCGAGATCGGAGTCTGAGGGCTTTTCTTGACTGTCGTCGAAGTTACGGTCGGGGACTGACTGACTGTCGTCTTGTGCACGGCAGCGTAGACGGGGATTCTCGATCCGGACGATGACAGTTCGCCTCGATTTTTCAAGAACTGCCAGCTATCCGAGAGTTTCTTGATTTGTTCCTGGGAACGGAAAAGCGGTAAGTCAAAATGTTATTTTTCAAAAATTTGTTCAAAGAAAATTAAATAAGATAAAACAAGTCATAATGTGCTGGCACTCTAACGAATTAGACAGTCGGCACGTCTGAAAATTCTATTAGCTTGCATACCTTGGAATAACTTTGTATTCAAGGTTCACGGCCTGGAGAAATTACGGCTTCAACACTTTAATGTTATTAGGCTAGACATTAAAAATAACTCACTCTCAGCTCGGATGGCATTTCGCCCCTGCATTCTCGGTCTAAATTGTTGAAATTCTCCTTCACTTCTTTCACTTCAGCTTCACGGTCTGCGATGCAGGCCTGCAAAATATGGAGACAATTTTTTATAAAGATGAAAATTCTTCTTCTCAAAAGCGCATTTATGGAATCAACCGACCCATGAGCAATGGCTACAACCTAAACCACAATAAATTT
Organism: Nesidiocoris tenuis; assembly: GCA_036186465.1. Taxonomy (NCBI): domain Eukaryota; kingdom Metazoa; phylum Arthropoda; class Insecta; order Hemiptera; family Miridae; genus Nesidiocoris; species Nesidiocoris tenuis. Next base: position 6,393,528 of record AP028912.1, on the reverse strand, counting down.
ACTCGTTATTAAAAAACGAAAAAAATGGAAAAATTAGTTAAATAGGTAGTATTCTCCCTTTGACCACTTTTTGTGGGCTTTTAAAAATTTGTCCAACCTACCTTATGTTAGGAGTAGAAAAATTTTCTAACATTTTCATTAGAAAAATTTAGAAAAATTTTCATTAACATTTAATGTTAATGTTACCTGCCTGGACAATTTTGCAGGTGCATTCCTTTTTATTGATCAGAAAAATTATGAAAATTGCTGAATTGCGGAAAACAATTTGGATCGAACATTCTTACTGATTTTGATTCTCATCTGATCCTAAAGTCAGGCACCTAAAAAAATATTTAAAAAACTAGCCAAAAAGAGGATGAAGAGAGAAATTTAGAGTCAAATCCCAGCAGAAGGCCCACGAATTCCAAAAACCCTGCATTAAGTATCGATCTAATCACACAACTCTGGAGTGAAAGTTGAGAATAAATTAAAAAATTTGGTTTTGAGTTTTAAAAAATTTGGTCTGAATTGAGAAAAACAAAAAATGTACCTGCACAGCGTAGTTGGTTTATTACTGAAAGTACTGGCCGAATTGGGGAGAAATCCGTCTTAAATCGAAATTTGACGTATACGCCGGTTTATTTCCTCCCCAGACATGCATTAGAAACTTAGTAGTCCAAAACAAACAATGCCACGCGAGTGAAATTATCAATAGGAGAAAACTGATGCCGCAACAAGAGAATAGGCACCACCTCGATACTTGCCAAACATAATTGATTATTGCATAAATTATTAGCTTCTTATTTCTTTTGAGTTTTTGTGCCTTTTGGACAACATAAAAAAAGTTAATTTCCAATTTTGATGAGATATTTTAAAATTGCCCCTTTTTTGGCTTTTTACCATATTCAAGAAAGAACATTACTTTTTTCAGTTCAACAGTTCATTTCGGCCGAACAATAACAACAAACAAGTCACGACTTGAGATGGAATCCTCCACCGGTGTTCTAACATTTTCAAAAAATCCCCTCACAAATGGTCTACAATGATGAATGATTACCATGATATTATCAAGGACTCGAGTCCGCTCAGAGGGGTTGAGCTCTTTGCAAATGCTGACGCGCGTTTTGATTTCGTTGACCCAAGCGGTGACGCACTCAAGCTGAGCGAGCAACCTCTTGAGGGATGTCAATTTCCCGTTGAGGAAGTCCTGGTGCTCGGCCAGCAACTGTTGCGCCTAGACAGAAAAAGCCGTTGCTTCGGATTTTCGAAAGGGGACTCCATCGTCTGGAATGGTTAGTCTGCTAATGGACGGACATAATAATTTATTTAGAAATCGCTTTTAGAGAAGTTCACTTGATTCTTCTGATTCTGTCGTTACATTTTCCAAATAGAACCAAAATCAGGCTGGATGGTATTTTTTATTGAAATGGTAAAATACAGTAGTCATCTCTTAGAAGTGCCATTTTGGGTGAAATTTGGTTTTTAGCATTTTTTTTTTTGCTTTGGAATAAATTAAATTATGCGAATTTCCTTAAAATGTTAAATTTATGAAAAGTGCCGATGTTTTTAGTATCCCGCATTAATCTTGAAGAGCATGAAAAGAAGGTATTAAAGTTGTAGGGTAGGTAATTTTCAAGTTGATTGTCAGTGTAAAATCAAAACGCATGCGACGTTATGCTGTCAAATTGGAAATGAAAAACTTCACTTACCTTTGACAACTCAGCGTTAACATCCTTGAGCTTCTCCGCTTGGCCAGTAGCGTCAATGTTTTCCAAATCTTTTCGCTTCTTGCTCAAGTCGTCTTGAAGTGTCTGAGGAAAAAAATCCTGATCATGTTCAATGTTCATAGAAAAATCGCAGCCTCATTTTCGGCTAGGATAAAGGCTATTGAAATCAAATTAAGACAACAATAGGATTTTTTTCAATTACAAAATCTATGATTTACCCTGACTAAATTGAGCCGGACCAGTAGGGCTCCTTCGTCAGATAAGTTTGTAGGTGATTTGACGAGTGACGTCACTTCTTCCAGAGTTGCCATCGTCGATTCGACCGTGCCTTTTGCCTGTTTACCATTCTGCAAGCTGGCCAGCCTGTAAATATACCAAAAAAGCAATAAATTAGGTAAATAAAAATAATTGTTTATACCAATCCTACACAAAAATTCAGTATCTTTACACCCTACTGCGGACCAATAATACAGTTTCGTCGCATAAATTTTCAAATAAATCAGAACTTTTTGTTTGAAAATTAATAACGGTTTATTTAATTTGATAAAAACTGTAGGACACTCATTAGTTGCAAGACCCTTGTCCTAAGACCGAGTATTCGAAGACACATTGACGAATAAATTTCAAAATTATCGAAATAACTCACTCGTCCATATCGCACTGGTATTGAAAGGGATAACAATAAATTCGGTTAAAAAGAAGCAGCAGCCGTGGACCGGTGTCAAGCGGGAAGAACGAACTTGCACGAAGACTAAGATCGGATCGTGAGTGGAGCCAGTGACAGTACTCGGAGATAGTGAGGATTAGTTAGGGTTTCTAATTTTGGGTCTAGGAAAAGCAGAAGGGGCGTTTCTGGCTGGCAAGTTGCCCCCGAGAAGTGCGGCTGACGGACGCCTTTCTGAATATGAAAGCGGGGGTCGATGTAAACATTTAATTTTACCAGCTCCGTGTAAACATTTCGTTTAAATGCTAGGTACCCTCTCGGTGGAAAATAAAATCTGCCTTTGGCGCAAGAAAGGCTTTTGTATTTATATTTTTGGAGAAAGAACATTACGAGCAGAGATTACGAGCGAGCTACACAATACTGAGATAGCTGGTGTTGCAACTTACTTTTCTCTCGTGTTCTTGAACTGAGCAAGAAGATGGTTCCACCGATGGCGGAGCGACTCGACCGTCTGCCACATTTCCTTCGCTTGCGATCCACCCAGGGCGACCATGTCGCGGCCTGCACCCACAATACTATTCACGATGCTGAAAATAACGCAAAAAAGAAAAAGGAGTTGAAATTTTGGACGAAAAACTGAAAAAGTTTCATTAGAATGAGCAAAATCCAACTTTTCGATTTCAACAAAATTCTATTCAAAAATTTTAGGTAGTTAAATCTAAAAAAAGCTACGTAAAAAATGGTGAATTTCACAAGGCAATTTACCCAGTTTTGGTAGTAGCCTGCTTCTCCAAGTCTCGAAGCTTCGCCCGCATTTCGATGCTTGAAATTTTATTCGAATCGAAATCTTTTGTAGCTTCTTCCATGCTGGCCAACCAGCTGGCGAATTTTTCGCAGTTTTTCCTCAAAGAGTCCCACTGCTCCTTGCATTTTAGCAAGTGGCTGAAGGAAAACAATCAGAATTTCATAATGAACTCGGAAATTTTCTTTAAAATATAAAAAATCCTATTTGAATATAAAAAAATTTAAAAACACTGGATGTTAAAAACATAATGTGATATTTAATAAGGTATATCAGTGCTCGATATTATAAAATTAAAATTTATTTATATTTGATATAATATTATATAAATAAAATATTAAAGGGAATTAGTGCGGCATCACGTTCTGGGGCAGTGGCTATCTGGGTGGTCAGTTGATAGGCACTTGTATTGACCGATTGACGAAAGGGTTAGAGAACATGAACTTCTGTTGTTTATACCATTTGATGGATTACCGTAAACAAGTTCTCTTCTTAGCGCTCGTCCGTTCATAAACATTTAGCTTTGAGAGTGGACGGTTTTTACAGAAGTTATAAATCAGTTCAAAAATTAGAGATACAATCGACATTTTTCCAAAAAAGTAAGCGAGGGGTTGGTAATTATGGAAAATGAGCATTTTGATGTTGAGCATGGAATTTTCATTTTTGAAAGACCAATTATATTGTTCAATCGACATGGTGATAACTCTCTGTACCTACCTACTTCAAATTTATTGATATTTTTCATTTTATTCATTTTATTTCTTGCAGGATTACTTCAGATCTATGCGTCTTTTAAAAGTACAAAGTGCGTGTTTTGATTGTCCCAGTAGCCAATTTGGAACAAAATTTCACTAATCAAAATATGGGAGTACTGTGTGTTATCTGAGCAACACTAGTCCGTAAAGGGTACATCAAGGAGTAAAACAAAGCTGAAACTTCGGCATCCTACACAATCTGTCATTAGGGAGATTTATCGTGAGAAAAATCTAGAAAATTGGGCGTTTTCTCGGAACATTTCGAGGTCGACTCACTTGGCTCTATCGTTGAGATTGGTGTTGGCAAGTTCCCACTCGTTCTTCAGACGGTCGACAGCTTTGACAACATTTTCCCGGGCTTCGCCCTGCACTTTGCGCAGAACGCGATTTCTCTTCTGGTCGACTTTGTCCATATCGATTTTCAAAGTGGTCAAAACTTCTTTGATATCCTGCAAAGTGACCAAGCGATTGTAAATTTGATACAATTGTATGAACTATCAAATAACAGATCGGAAAAAAATGCGGATATCCTGATTAACATGACACCAAAGGACTGACACTGATCCTGAAATCGACAAGAGTTGCATTGCTTTCATTGCTGATAGTATCGCCAAAAATAGAAATCGCGATAATTCTAAATACAATTTAAGGTTCACGCCCAATGTACAACATTTTACAACTGCACACGCTAAAAGTAATGGAATAGTTCCAGGAGCCTGAGAGTAGGCATGTGCCTTGTGCAGCTTAAGATTTGCCAGTATTGCTCCTGAGGCGTTCCCAACCATACTTTGCACTGCGCATGCCCAAGGCGCCAATAAATATTCCTAGGCCCAGGAATAAACTCACGCTCCTGGAACAAGCCCGATATTATCCAGAAGATTCTCACCTTGAGGGCTTCTTCCTGAAGATGGAACGGGTCAAAATCGGTCGAGAGAGGAGGCTGCTTGAGCTTTCTGGCTACAACTGACACACGCTCACGTACCTTGTTAACATGGGCGATGTAATCGGCCGGAGAGTCCATCATGTCCTGGCGTTCGACACAGAAAATAGAAAGTTGCTGAATTTTCAGTTAATCGGAGCTCAATTCCATATTCACAAAATCAAAATCGGGTAATCGAAATGAGGCGAATTCCCCACAATCCTTGGACAACGCTAACTGGTGGAGAGTGGTAGCAGAACTCTTGAGGCAAGAGGGCAACGTTGTCATGATAACCTATAAAAAGTCAGGCGTTTCCGAAAAATCCGTGAAAACCTACAGAATGCGTCCAGTTTTGTAAATCTTTTTATCATAGAGGATGATCGGAACAAGCTTTGAATGGTCAAGATCGGTCAAGTGCCTATTTGAACGCAAATTGGGGAAAACCCGATTTTTCAGTTAAGAGACATTTTTCAAGGGGCTAAACGGAATGTACGTGCCACAGTATTGCACCAAATAGTTATGAAAAAGTAAGCGCCGCTCACACCGTTGCTTTTTGCACGATAAACGAAGTTGTAGTTGAGAGGGTCCAAACTGTACTAAACAATCGGGTTAGCATTTTCAAAAACGCACCCCTGCGCCAAGTAACAATAAACACAGGAAAGCAATTGAAACACGATCGATTACACACCTCAACAGCATTTTACGGTAAATTTCTAACTTTAAATCAGATGTAACTTTGCCCAGGGACGAGAATACAGAACAGTAAGCCTAGAATTTACTGCAACAATTGCTGAAGCGTTCACCCAATATCATCAAGCGTTTAGCATGCACAGTGAGAATTCTTCGAGTTCAAGAAATTCTTTCTTAAATCTCGTTATACATTACCTTGTCGAACAGAATATTTTTGTCTTTTAAGTTGGGATTCTTTTTCAACGCATTGAATTTGCTGCTGAGCGCTTTCCAAGCAGCGGCCAATTCTTTGCTGTCCGTCACCACTTTCAGGCTTGTCAACTCTTTGTTCACCTCGAGCAATCTGGACATCGAATCTTCGCACGCTCCATATTCAGCCATTGCCTCCTGGTCCAAAGATCACCAAAGAAGAAATCAATAAATCTCTGATTGCTGATGGCCGGGCCAGAGGCGCGATTTTTAGTAGTCGTAATTTGCCATTTGGACAAGACTTGAAGTCGAGTTTTTGATACAACTGCCTTCTGTTCTGGTCGAGCGAGCTAAAGAATGGTCCAAGTTTTGGAACCTCGAAGACCCATGAGTTATGGGAAGGCCACTCCACAGATTCGATAATTGGTGAGCGCCACTCGTTGTGAATGGATAAGCCATTCTGCCTCTGTTGACTGTTGGGTCCAAAGTCTAGAGCGACTTTACAATACAGAAACTGTTTTCCAGAGGTATCGCTTACGCTCTGCCATTTTACTCAAATCAAGAAATCAAGCTTTCAGGGATATTTCCCAAGTTACAATCCAGAAGCAAGTGATGACCGATTGATTTCGGCAAACAAGCGGTTCAACTGCACAAACAAAAGCGTACCCCATCCAAAGACAGAGGACGACTTGAAGGTATTTTCTAGACCACTGGGTGTTTGGGATGTTCCTCAAAAATTATGGTTTGAAGTCCAAGTTGAGGAGGAGGGAATAAGATCAACACTCTCGTTAGCTTTATATTCCAAACGTTTTTGCCCTTTTCCTTGGCCTTGTTAGGGGCTATGAAATTTGAAATTAATTCAACAGCCGTTCCAGGCATTGCTTTTCATCAGGTGAAATAAGCTACCCTGGTCAAAAAGCGCTTTACCCCTGAAATATAAAGCTATCTTAAGGGCGTCACTCACTAGCGCCCCCCCCCCCCGGTTCCACTGTACTTCTGACGAGGCTATGCTCAACAATAATTCTAGAGACTCAACAATGCACAAAATATCAACACAACTCCATCAAAGTCACTAATTCAATAGCGTAATTTACAGACAACAGCGTTAAAAACAATGCCAATATTGTTAAACGAATCATGGATTAAAATCACCCACCTGAAGTTTGGCTTCGTCATTGTTAGCCTGTCCAAGTTTGAGGTTGATGTTAGTTATCTTTGAGTTAATATTAGTGATAAGGTTATGCTGATCGGTAAGGAGACTATCCGCCTTTTGAGCATCCTGTTTCTGAGCCTGGAGGAACAGTAACATAATTTTCGAGCACAATTTTAGTACTGAATGTCAGATTTACAAAAAAAAAAAAAAAAACCATTAGAATAATAAGTCTCATTAGTACCCACAAGACAAAAAAAAGGATTGTAAATGAAACAACCGGTTCGATTGGATCCATAATGCAGTAAATTTAACTTCTTACAAAAAATGTAGGTAATAATTACGTCATTCAGTTTAGAGAATTATTATCAAACCACACCATTAGTAGATACATTATATTATTATTCGAAACATCAAACCAAAATAACGATTCATTCAGTGACAAATGAAAAGTTTATGATAATTTTGGTGACCCATTATTACAAAATTTCATCCTCCCCAACTCACAATATTTGTTTTTTACTGAGCATTTTTACACCTATTGCCTGGAAAGCCATGTAATCCCATGGCTTTGGTTGTACCAGACCATTTTATCAAGAGTGATTTATAGCTCCAGAAGATGGCCGTACGGCCAAAATCTCAGCATACTTCCAACTGTCCCAAAAACGTATACGTCAACCTATGGCTATTATGAAGAATTGTTTATACGAAAATCACCAATGTATTTCAGGAAACATCCTACGATTAACACTCACCTCAGTCTCCTGCATAACTTGTGCCCATTTAGCCCGAAGATTGGTTTGCGAGGTCGTACTGAGTGCGAGAGCTTTGTCAGGCATTTCGCTATGGACTCGAAGAACCAGACCGTCACCGCGGCTGATGAGCGTGGCTGCATCAGGGGCCAGTTGGCTCAGTTCGCTTTCCAATATCTGAAGAAAAGATTGATTGCATTGATGGGATTTGGTTTTTGTAGGATTGGGATCTCAGCTACCCTGACCCCCGAGTTTTCCTATACGATTTGCTTTTCTATGTTCTGCCACGGATTGAGACGTTCACCTGGCGAGGCCACAAAATCAAAAAAGCATCTAGCAATCACCTCGAGTCGTCTGCCGGGATCTTTTTCAGTGGATACGCCCTTGACAGTGGCCAACATCAGTTCCATCCTCTCGAGCATTTCGGTAGCTGCCTCTTCGTATTCGGCCACTTCTTGGTCAAGCGGCAGCGTAGGCGAATCGGGAGATCGATCGGATAACGGGACAGTAGCGAAGGATTCGTTGTCAGTGTCGAATCTTGGGACTGTTTTACCCTGTTATGGAATATAAAAAATCAGTTTTCTTGATTGGATAGGTTGTACAGTTAATCGTAAAGCCCTCTTTGGAAAATTGGCGGTTTGGTTGATTGCATTTTCATTACAAGGACTAAAATACTGAACCTATTTCGATCATTCAGGGCTTATTCTCCAAAACCAACCCCCCTCTCGAGCGTAGGCTGAAAAATCCTGAACAAATTCAACAGTCCCCATAGAATTGTCAGAAAAAATAACATATTTTCGAAATAACACATCTCAAGTGTTCACAGTAGATATTTGTTGAACCCCTACCCTCTGAGTTAGAAACAGAATAACCACAAACCTTATTATCTTCATCCTTGTGTAACTGCTCGATCTCATCGTTAGAACTGCTGTCGTCTTCTATTTTTGCTTCATCTTCAGAGAAAACGACGACGTCGTCAGTTTCTTTATCGCTGCCGTAAAAACTGTCATCGTCGGCCAATCCGTCGTCGGTGTTTTTCGAATAATTGCCAACGAGGCTGTACGTCTTTGAAACGGTCACCTGCTTGTGAACAGTTACTTCGTGAGATGTTCTCTGTGCACCGCTGATGGTGGCCTTCTGACTATGCGCCATCTTGTCGGATATGGTCAAGGATATGGGCCCGGACGCTTGTTCGGTTTGCGATCCGGAGTTGGTAGTGTTCGCTGATTGGTCGACATCCATCTGAGAGATGCTACCCGTATGCTGGCTGCTTTCAACTTTGGAGCTTTGGGGGCTGCTATCCATCTCCATGGCTCCGAATCGATCGTCGCCCGACATCTTCTGCTTCTTGGACGCAACTTCTTGAGTGGCCAAGTGCTTCTTCTTGTGCTCCGGATTCCTGCGGACGGTCGCCGGAGATTTGTTCTCATCCTGGTCCGTCACGTCAGACTCTTCAGCGCCCGAGTCTTCTATTTCGACAATCTCGACCGAACCAGGTGACATCATCGAATGTTCCCGTGGCTCAACAGAGGCTATCACTGATTTCGTTATTTGGATTTCCTTCACTTCGACGACTCTGCATTTCGGATCGGATCGGGGCCGATCTTCGTCGCGGTGGAGTTTCCTCTCTGGCGACAGATCGCTCTCTTTCAAAGTGTTGTCGGACACTTGAGAGAAAATGGCGCTCTCTCGGACTAAATTGAACGTATCGCTTTCAACGTTCTCGACTTCTTCCGGTATCGTCTCGATATAATCGACATTCTCGTACACGCTACCCCGATTTCCGACAGACGATCCACCGTTCACTTTGATTCTGACATTTTGAGCTGTCGAAGGGGTGGATGCCTCCTTCTGCGCAATGGCCAACTGCTCGTTCACTTCAGTCACAGATATTATCGGGATATCTTTGACAGAGTTTTGAGCATCGTTGGAGCCGTTTGTAGTCTTTTCGGCGTCCGTAGCCGATTTCTGAAGTCCCTGAAAAAACACTTTCTTGATTCGGACTGACTGCTTCACGTTAGCCCACCACAGGTTCCGTACGTTTCACTGTGCAATTTACAATAACCCATCACCAGTTCACGAGTGCGCATTTTTCCGAACAAGACGTAAGGTGGAAATTAATTGTGGAATAAGCGTGTTACGTCACTTTAACAAATGCAATCAACCAGACCACCAGCCAAAGCACATCATTGGTTCTTATCGTTAAGTTGTATGTGCATTGTAAACTACTGGATGCAATTGGTGTGAATATCCAGAACGAATGAGTTCTATCAGATTGTGATTGGGAAAAATGATGCAATAACTAATGAAAAATGTATGTGATATAAAAATCAAGTGAATACAGCGGCCTGGGAAGAAGCTGGAGGAAAAGATCATGCGGTACTTTTCCTATTCGTGCTCTGCCATCAATTGCTACTTGTATTCGCGTGATATATTATTAATTACGTAAGATAACCTTTGGGTATAGATAGACAAGTGAGGTTAACCTTCAGATTTCATTCGAAATTGAATAGGTACATGCAGAAAAGGACGGACTATGAGAAGAACAATACAAATGGCAAAAGCGGTAAGAGTCCATGGCGGATTACAAAATGGAAAAATTAGCCGTAATTTCTCCAGTACGCACAAATCAATAATTAAGATCAATATAATAACAAACGAATGGTAGAAAAAAAATTATTCAAAAAAATTAAATGGATTCAAAAAATTAAAAATCGTGGATGACAATGGATGAATACAGTCATGCAGAACTTGGAACTCAATCTGAATCCGAGAGTTATCATAATCTACCCAACCAAACCAAAGTGTAAGAGTGAGAGAAACAAATAATTAGTAAAACCGTTAAAGAAAATAGTGGTCCAAAATTGATGGATTGACTACAAGTTAAAATGTTAGCGAGTACGCTCACCTCGAGCAGCTCGAGCGTCGTATACAGGCGTTTTGTCAAATTTTCAAATTTGACGAAAGCGTCGCTAGTCCGTTCCTTCAGCGTTTCAAGGTACGACGGATCGCAGTAGGTGATGAATCTGTTGTAGCCTTGGTCAATTTTGTCTTTGTATGGTAAATGTTTTTTGCAGTCTTCAATCGTTTCCTGCGAAATGAAGGGTTCGATAATTTGAGTTGCCTAATTCTTGGCACAATAGAAAACATTTTTACGACTATTTTGGTGAAAAAAATGGGTGAATAAATATTTTTTGTGAATACAATTTCTTGAGTTAGAAAAGAAGTTTTGGGAAAAACTTTTTTAAGGGAAAAGACAGTTTAGAATAGAAAAAGTTATTTTAATGGAAGACATTTTTAGATACCTTGACAAAAGTAATTTCTGCTTTGATATCTCTGTCGGCTGAGGGGGTTGCTTCGACCTGATCCAAATCGTTCGATACTGACTGAATCCAAGAATTCAGACTAGCCAAATCCGCTTGGAGAGTCTGAGATATTTCCAGCGCAGTTTCCAGATTGGCCTTTGAAGATGTTATCTCTTCTCCAAGCTGGAATGGGTTAAAAAAGTTCAGAATAAAATCGCGACATATCCTTCTGAGATTACAACTCTTATATTCTCGGAATCTACCTTGTTGTAGAGATGTTTCAACTGATCTAGCTGTATTGTGTACTGCTCTCCATCCGGTATTAGGTTGTCTTCAACCATTTTCCGCCCCGATTTGATAATATTCTCCACCTCGGCTTTGAGGTCGCTGAGCATTTGGTAGAACCTCTGTGAAAATTTGATTGAGTTTTATGGCGAAACACCAAACAATGGTTTGACAAAGCGAACAACGTACCATCTTTAGAAGCCAAAAAACCAAAAATGCAAGTTTCCAACAACTCGCGAAAAGCAGACGACGGACATATTATTAAGGAATTTGTATTCACCATGCAATGATTCAGTTGCCCCTGAATAGCTTCAGGATCGTCAGAGGCAAGTTCGAGAAGGCAACAGGCTTCTTCGACGCCTCGCAGTTCCCTCAAGGCACGGCAGAGCCGGGGTTCAACATTGTTCGAACTCCTCCAGTCCTCGAATCTTTCCATCACTTTGACGAAACGGTTCTAGGGAACAACATATTTTGGCTGTCAACATTATCGTAAAACAAGATGGCGCAGGAGGACAATCAGCGCGGGCTCAGCAATTCCCAAAAGCCTCCTAGGCCTTAACAGCATCAGTTTACTCAGCAATAATACCTAACCCACGACATGTAACACAAAAATTCAGCAGCCGTTAAAAAAAGAGACGTGTCAAACCTTCAGCAAAACCATTTGCTCCTGGAGCCTCTGGGCAGCTTCTATTTTCCCCTCCTGCTCGTACCGTTTGACTTCGTCTTCCATCTCTTTCAGCGTGTTCGCTTGTTTTTCAAACTCGTCCATCAGCCTCTGTAACATAGCAGGGTTAAAATCATGATAGTTTCGGTTAGATTGTTGGATATCGAATATTTCCTCCTGCTCCATAACAAACCTGGACATCGTCAGGAAGATCGTCTGACGTCAAGTCGTTCTCAATGCGAGAGAGAATCAGCGAGTGGACGTAGTCCAGCCATTCTTGAAACTGCGCGATGTTAGTTTCCGACTGCTTCGCTTCTTCAACCGAAATCTCCAGTAGATGGGCTCGATCCATCGCCTGCACAAACGAGTATGACTCAAATCACATAATGGAAATGATCAAAATTTTTGCAGAAAGAGGCTGATAACCAAGAGTTTTGTTGGGACTGAAAAGACAATTGGTACGCCCAGAAGTTTTTTGGACAACTCCATAGTTGTCCATCTGCGAATCTAGAAATGCCGAAGCGTTCCCCCTGCGCCCTTCATGATCACGGTTGTGCCATCAAATCAGAAGAACACAACTGTAGGAACAGGATGTGAACAAAACCAAGAAGAGGAGCCTTACCAGCCAACAGTGGCATTGGAATGGGAGGAAGAAGTCGACATTTCCTACAACACGAAATGTCAACGATGGCTCAGGATCAGTTCTTGAGGCATGGGGACGTCTCTCTTTGCTACTGCCAGACACCCCAATTCGTTGGATTGGTTGGATAAACACCCCTGCACCAGCCTTCCAGCGTGAAACGGTTGTCTGTTACTGTTACATACAACAACTGCTTACCTCTTTGCACAAAGTGTTCCACCTCGCAGCGACTGCTTGCATATCTTGAGTGATGCTTTCTTCCATAACGTGGTCTTTGACCAAAACGTTGCCGAAGCCTTCGATACGATCCGCTCTCGACTCCGGATGGTTTCTTATGTAGTTTTCTAGATCCTGCAAAGCAATTGGAACAGTTTTCATTTTCCAAACCTTTCGGCTCGACCCTACAAAAAGGTGAGCTATGGAATAAACTTACGTCAAGGTCCTGGGAAATTTCTTCAGCATCAGCAGCAGATTTGGGCGACTTTCGAAGCCGCTTTTCCAGCTTGTCCAGCCACACCGTTTCCTGAGCAACTAACGCTGGAAAGATAACAGGCGATAAGCATTGAACTTTTTATCATGAATCAAGAAGTTTCACATCATTAGCGAAGCATACCTCTAAACTCTCCGTATTTGTGTGATGCGTCTTGTAGTATATTATGCTTCTCAGCAACGTCGTTGGTGACTTTCATCCAAAGATTGCTCAATTTGCTGACTTTCTCCTCCAGTTCTTTGGAGTCCTTATGGTAGTCGACTTGATTGAGGAAATCGTTGCAGTCGTTGTACAACTTTCTGAACTCGGCATTCTTCTTGTCGACGTCTTCCGTCAATGCCTGATATTTGGCTTTCAATTTGAACAGCTCCGCCGAGTCTTTGATTATCATCTCGCCGGAGCTGGTCTTGAACTCGAGGTCGATTATCCATTCCAGCATCCGCTCGATTGAAGCAAGAATCTATAAAATGAAGATAATTATTAGTAATTGACTTATTTCGACGAACTTCAACGATTATATGGGTGGGTACTAGTCAGTGACCTGTAGTTTATTGACGGTTCGATCATTTTCGGCCATACTATGGAATTACCATTTTACCACAGAATTTTTTAATGAAGAAAACCCAAAAAACGTCAAAGAACGAATTTTCTTGGATTGCGTAAATTTGACTCTTACTCTCTCCAGATCTGCCCCCTAGAAATGGATAACCTAAAAAATTGGTTACACCTGGGAGCTTACCTTGGCTATTTGCTCTTTTTCTTCACTGGTGAGTTCTTTGAGGGAGTCGACGGCACGTTTGGGTTCTGAACCTGTTGGCGAATCTATAGCCATTCCATTCTCGACTACAGGATCCTCGTCCACTTCCATCTTCCCTTTATCGTCGCTCGACTTGGTAAGTTTCGCTTCTTCCACTTCAAGCCTGGTTACAAGCACGTATCAAAAAGAAGAAATAAAGGTACATTTCCACAAACCCTTATGGCCAGGGATACATGGGTGTCTCTGGGATGGGCAACAAGGACGAAAGCGGCAGAAGATGCTCATCTCAAAACTCATGCTCAAACTGAAACTCCCAATCAAACTCATAATGAAGATTTATGTTAGATTATTTGTTTGTGGGTAGAATACTAACTTTTGAATCATTTCCCCAAGTAGGATGGAGAATTTCATCGATTTCTCTAGCATGTTGGTAGTTTCAGCGCACGGTTTCTTTTCAGAGACTTCTTTCGTTTTCTGGCACAGGAGATCCGTGTCTTTTTGCTTCTCTCTTAAAGCTTTAAGCATATCCTGCAACAGCATAAGTATGATAGTATCCGCAACATTTTATTTTAAAAAATGAAACACTTTTTTTCCTAAGATACACAACATACCCGACAATGTTCGATTGATAAACTTTCTGTGACATTGGTCAAATCGGCGATCGAATGCTGAACATTTTCCAGACGGGCCCAATGCTCTTGTAGTTCTGGGATACCGTCCGACGGGGGCTGCCAGGCCTGTGTGCTCGAGACAGCAGGAGGTGTATCCGATACAGTGGGGGTAAGGCTAATCTCGAAGCCGGAGCTGGATATCTGCAAAAAACCATTGGCATTCATGGTTTTTGAGTCAGTTTTTGTTATTTTTGCAAATGCTAGGTTCGAACCACCTGAAAAGGTCCATACCTTTCCCATCGCCCATACCTTCCATACCAAGTCCCATAACTTCCTTACACCAATAGAAGGTTATAATACAATTCTTTACAACACAACATCAGCCAAACATGAAAACTAGGAGACAGTCAAAATCCACTGAAATCTATTCTCACATACCCTATGCGCTTGGATGTCCATGATGAGCGTCAATGCGTCCCAACTGTCGGAAATGGCCTCCCAGCGTAACTGATATTCATTGGCGGACACTGGGCTGTACTGATTGGCTAATTCTTGAATTTGATCTTGCGTTAGGCACAAGGTGTTCTGATAGGTGTCCATGTTGTGCTTCAGGACCTGAAATTCGACGCTGATATAAGCAGGGGACCGAGATAGCCATCTCAGAATAGGAGATAGCTGGTGTTATCATCTGAGCTGATGGTATGCTCTGCAATAAATCTGCACAATTACCTGAAGCTGTTTGATCCGTTCGAGGATTTCCCCAATCTCTGTAGCGGGTTGGGCTTCCATTTTCTTCAGCATGCCTTCCTGTTCAGCAATCCAAATTTCCAGCGAGTTCAAATTGTGCTCAACCTCATTGACACGGTCGCTCAGGTCTTGGAGAACTTTCCCGCGCTCATTCGCCCAATCGCAGATGTGAGTCCAACGCTCGGCAAGTGCAAACAGTTGATCTTCTATTTGGGACTGGGCTGGAAGACGATGGAAATACAGTTAATTGATTTCAGCTTTTCGGCCTTTGGGTGGACCTGGTGATGAGGTCTCATCATGAAAAATCAAAGTTTCGACACATAACAAAATTACTTTGAGCTGCATTATCGTCAACAAGAACGACAAATTGGGACAACGAGTCGACGACCGACTGCTGCTTTTTTATGTCTTCTTGAAGCTGATTGTGGTTCTCCAGCTGTTGGGTAAGTGACGCCAAATCGGGCTTTACGTCCGACATATGAGAAATCCGATTTTCGATTTCCGTCATCCACTTTTTCAGCGATTCTACTTCGTTGTTTTGGAAACCCATGAGCGCTTCGTATATTCTGCAATGAAGGGAACGATTTGTCGTACGTACATAAATATCCATCATCACCTAAATATGATGAATCAATCGATCTTCAGGTGAATGGTAAAAAATCATTATCCTCAAACCTAGTTTGCTTTCTGATGGCGTTGACCCGCAGCGATTCCCATCTGGAATTGAGAAGTTTCATTTGCACTCGAACCTCTTCCTCTTCTTCGGGAGCGAGGCCTCCATCGTTGATCATGCGGACGCCTTCCTCAAGCACAGCACCAACGCCATCTCGATGACAGTACAATTGCTCACTGATGAAAGCCTGCAATTCGGAGAGGATTTTTTTCAGGAATCTAGGGAAATCTCAGAATCGGGGATACCTATTAATGCAATGAGTACATATTGAGAGATTCTGAAAGGAGCAATGCCTTGTGAAAATTTCCCAAAACTCCTCATTTCTCTACTGCGTCTGTGCAAGGGTATCGTCAAGCACTTCAGCACTCACATTTTCTAAGAGGAATTTTGAATTTTCAAGCAACAGAATGACCAAACAAAATACGCACTTCGTGGTTTTTGAATTGGACTTTAACATCGTCCAAATTGTCGGCAACTGCTTCATCGATGTTGATTTTGTCTTCGGCCTCAAGAAGCCAAGTGAGGACATCCTCAAGCGCTACTTGATAGCCTCCAAGTTCGACCGAGACATTCGTCGCAATACTCAGAGGTCGGCTGGACTCGACCTTGGAATAAGAAGAGGAAATTATGATCAAGTTATTCCCCAATAACCTATTTAACGACACCTCCTTAACAATGTCTAGTCGAGATTGGGATCCTTAGCAATCTTCTAGCACTCACCTCCATTGGAGTGGGAGCTTCATCGGATGATGCCGCTCTGGTCACGACGCCTGGAGCATCTTGAGGATTCGCCGAATCCGCAGTGCGAGGCAGGGATTGAAAAAGGCACATGACGTACATCATTATGGATTTCTTGTCAGGAACGGACGTGTTCACATCTGAGCAGGAAAAGATACGGATTACTTAACCTGAAAGACAAAGTTTGGAATTTGGAAGTTTGGATCGTGATTTCCGTCGATCTTACCTTCTGGATCAAGCAATCTTTCGATTTTCAGATGTTCCTGAGCGACCCGGAATGCATTCTCTAATCGGGCGTTCGGATGTCTCTTGACGATCGCTTGAAAATCGAATAGGTCCGGTTTAAAGTTGTGGATGAGAGCGTTGAACGCGAGTCCATCACTCCAACTTGTCGTAAAATTTGTAATATCGACAGAATAAGCCTGAAAATGAGGCGAAGCAAAAGACATGACAGTTAAATGGAAAACATGTCTTTTTATTGGCAAAATATTTGAAACATGGTAAGAAAAAATCGATAAAATGAACTCCTCAATTATTCTTATTTCGGTTTCGACTTGATAGATTGATGCCGCAGATTGAATATCGGATGATCAATAAAGAAGATCTGGCGTCAGGCCATCTCAACGTGAAAATGCGTTAAACTAATGAAGATGATTGAGATCAAGGACGGACTTCGATTGGGGTGAATTTAATTAGAGGGGATTGAACTCGATGTTTTGTTGCTTGGAGGACATGCATGAAAAATTTTCTGGAGCATAACGAAGACTGATGTCAGAATGCAGATTTCCAAATTCGGTATTGACATTAGGAGAAATAAAATTACCTGAGTATGCTGTTTGCACCAAGAAAGAAGAGTCTTCTCCAGGTTCGTGGCGTCGGGCATTAAATCCTTCAACGTCCAATGCATCTACGGGAAAAACATGAAAAGTATCGTGCTACAAGAGAACTCAGAACACCAATAAATTCAAGATGGATAAAACAGTGGAAATTATACATTGATCGATATTATTTTGCTGCGGACTCACTTGCCAATGGAGAATTATCCTCCAGACTAGACCGAGAATTAGTTTAGAGTTGCCGTCGACGATATCGTTACTACTAATATTGACTAACTTAACCTGCGAGAAGAAACATTGTATTAGCAACAATAGGTTTTGTTGAATTATCTTTCAAGCCCAAAAACAGAAAAACTTACGTTATTTTGTTCTAAAATCTGAAGGGCTCGGTTAACATTATTCAAATGGTGGACTCTCATCTTTCCCCTCTCTCGTTTCTGGAGAAAAAATGCCAATAAATAAATTTAAAAATTGAATTTACGTCAAAAAATCATATTAAAAAATTTAAAATCATTCAAAAAAATATGATTACGAAATTCGAAGCAAATAACTTACGAATTCTTTCCCGGTAAGAATTTCAAGGAGGGAGAGGAGGTGGGTACCATCTTGAAGGTCTGTGACTAGGTCGGTGATGCCTCGAACATTTTTCTGTAAATCCCAACACTATTAATAATCCAGTTTAAACCAGAGAGAAATCACTAGATGATTTGATGATTGGAGGATTTTGGATTTCGTCCGATCGAAAAAATCGTAGTCTGGACTGTAGGTATCATAAAACGCACATGGGTCATTCATTTGAATTTTGCCAAATTGGAGTTTCTTGGAGACCCAAATGTACATTTCAAATGGGAATGACTAATATCATGCATCGGGTGCCCTTCGTGAGGTGAAAGAGCGAAAAGGAAAACCGTTGGGCGCAGAAGAGAAGATACAGGTCACTACTTCCGGGGATTCTCATCGAAACGCCAACTGCCGACAACAACTGTGAGATCTCACAGTTCATACGCTTTTTCAAGCTGTGGCTAATTGTCTAAACTAGTTATGAATAAGTACAAGTAAATATAAATATTTCCCATTGAAGGAAAATGATGACAGTAATTCATCAATTTAATGCATCAACTGTTTTTTTTTTTACATTATTCCGACGCAAGCAATTGCAGAATTCTGGGCACAATATAGACTACGTCCAGCCGAAAGTACCAAATAACAACCAAATTTCAGCAGCCCAAGCAAGATTATTTGCAGAACCCGCTTTCCAGTTCAATACCGGAACCTTCAAATACAATCCAATAATTTTTGGACTAATTTGTGGCTCCCGCAATCAAAAATTGGGGAAAAAAGTTTTGAAATAATAAAGAATATGGATAAAATTTATCCATATACCTAATGGAAAGAATACCTTTCAAGTACCTTTCAGAGGTCAGCCATTCTTGCAAGCCAACATGGATCAGTCAAGAAATCTAAAATTCGGCAGATATTTCACCCAAGACGGCCGTATTATTCCAAGATTGCAAAGCGAATCATGTGCCAACAGCGCAATTAACGTCTAAACGATCTTTTGTTCACGTCACGAGCGACAATCATCGCGAGTCGCAAGTGCAATTGACTATATTAACGTCAAGGCCATCTTTGCATGAGCACCAAACATATCTCTTGCCAGTACCAAATCTTGAATTACCACCGCGAAAATATTTTTTGCCGAATACCTAGTTTTGGCTATGTCATTTTTATATTATAAATGGATCCTATACATGGATTCTATATATAGGTTGATTGATGCTTGTACAATTGTTAAATTTATGCTTATGCACAATTGCCATGCATAGGTAGCTCAAAAAATTGGGAAAAGTTTAATTGACCCCAGAATTAATCATTAGGTAAAATAGGAAATGACAGTTTTAAATCGGTAAAAGAGCACGCCAAAACGTTCGATGTGGGTTTTTTCAAACACGGCGCTTTATTGCACAAGGAAAGTTAATTTTCCCAAAGGAACAGAGATTTCCCCATTTTTACCCCTCATTCTCTGCCAGGCAGTCACTATTATTCACAAGACATATCCGGAGGGACAGCTTACTTTGGTTAGCTGAGAGTTTATCCATTTGGCAAACGTCTTTTTCTGCACATCCTCCCGTTCATCTGAAAATGAGCAAAGTTAACTATCATTTTCGCATTCACCTCAACAGTATGAGCAAACAGGTAATTCTGCGAGCTGGAATTGGAGAAATAACCACTAAAATGTGGCATTTAGAATGAAACAAAAACTTAGAACTAGCCAATAGGAGAACAGGATGACCTCGCATTTCAGCGGTGCTCAGTCAAGAACAATGGATGTTTAGGTTGGTGCTAATTTCTGGAGCCCGTTACTGGCAACGACCCTTCCTCGATAGTTGAGGTACAAAATTCATCGGAAGCCAAAGATACAAATGATCAAGAAATCCTAATTTTTAAAAATAACGTCGATTTTTTTTAAGGAGGACTCTTCCTTAATAGTTGGAAAATTATTTAGTAAATTTAAAACAAAATTCTGGAACCCATTAATCGAGCTGTTAGAACTATTAGGTATAGGGATACTGTTCGAACTGTTAAATAGAGTTGACGAGATGACTCGCTTTTACTTCCTAACTGCATAAATCTTTTTCAGCTCACGTATACACGTGTAATACCGAAATCAGATCTGAGCAACATAACTCTTCTCCCCAAGTTTAATAAACTTCACTGAAGTAAATTCAGTAGACTGTCTTCAAGTTTTAAGCCGCGTGACTACCAGTCGTTACGAAGTTTAATTCGAAGTAGCTTTTCCTATAAGTTGTTATTGAAGTTCTTGGTGAGTTGAGAGTTCGCTGTTGGTATATGCAATTCGAAACTTCCTCGAAGTAATGGAGGCGCCAAGGCGTCAGTGTTAAAGATATCCGTAAATCTCATTGACATTGACCCAGATGAGGCGGGTGACCGTTTTGTCTTATCGCGTGATTCCGATGCTCTCGTGTGATTTCCCTGCAGATAGACAGCGGTCGGTAAATCGCTAGTCTCGTGGCTCTAGACTGTCCCTCACCGATGTCTGGGGAGAGACATAATTATATGCCAAGGATGGCCAGGTATTATATTCGAACTCCTCAAAATCTAAGGACTATGGGCGGGTGAATAAAAATTTAATGGTAAAATAAAAATTGCGATCCTTTCACGACTCGTAAATCAAAATGAAAATTGTGTTCACAGGAGAAGCGCATCAAAATTAACTCACGAGTCGAACCGATCAAAGCTGCGAAATATGCCGGTAGTGTCAGCATAATGTCGTAGCTCGTAGACGAGCCAGCAGACTGTTTGAGCCTCGACAAAATACTCGATACCGATGTCATGAAGAAGAAAATGGCCCGAACGATGAAAATTAGTATCTCACACAAAAACCCATAAACGAATTTTAGTTTCATTCGCGCGAAAACGCTTCCAGTTTCACATGAACTTGGGCCGATAATAGCTCGAATCGCGAAAAAACAGTAATTTGTAACTACACATACAGACCATTACACGATCGCTCCCCAAGTGCATACGACAATTCACGTAACACTAAAAATTCGCATAAATCGCGAGGAATATTTCAGCCGAACGCGGTTTGACCTGAATCGCCTCAGGGAAATCGAGCAACTGCAATCCGATCACTATAGTGAGCAAACCTAACAATACAGACTGACCCCGACTAGTGAACTATTGGTTGGGTAGGACGTCCGGAAGACGAGGAGAGGAATCGACTTTGGATTGTTGGGAGAAAAACGACAGACCCTTCGACGTTCCAGTGTTTGACCCTAATTACTTGGGAGCGGCAGCAGGAAATCGGCGCACATCAAGACATCCTGTTAAGGACGATAAATTTGATAGAGATAACGCGAAGACTATTTCATCGGGGCTTAAGTGGAACGTATCAAAAAAATTAATTTTGACTAAATTGGGCTCCTTTATTTTGATACCATAAAGCACAAAGGGCATATGTCCCAAAATATTTTGAGATTTCGGTACCGAAAGAATCTACTTATCAGGACCTATCGATCGCTCCAAGAATCATGATCCTTTAATCTATTTATGGGGCCAAAAACGATAAAATAGGAAAACGACAAATATTTAAAGAGCGTTTATTTTTGAAGTGTTAAGTGCTAACAAAGTTCTGGTTAAACAAGGTTGTAGATCTTGGCCGGGCAAACATTTTTTACTTAGCAAATTTTTTCATGGAATTGAAAACTATGGGAGAAATCTTGTTTTTGTAAATTGATCAAAAAGTTATTTTTCATTTTTCTCATTATGCCATTTTTGGACATATGCCCTTTGTGCTTTAAGGTATCGATTTATTATTATTTTTAATGTTTATTAAATATTTTCGCTACTGCGGAACTGGGCGGATCCCAACTGCCCCCTACCGTCTTTGACTCAACTGCTACCCGGGGTATTTTTGGTAGTGGACAACTGCTACCCCAAGACTTACCAGCCTGCTGACAAACTGTATCGTCAACACGAGCAGGATCGGGGAAAGAACATTGCGTGAACTGGAACGCACATATGGGACAGATGTCAAATAGGATACTCGATGGTAACAGCAGTAGGTCTTAGGCGAGGAAAAAAACAGCGGAGAAAAAATCTCGATAATCATCCTAACGTACTGTTAGTACCAAAACGAAAAATCCAATATCTTCAGTAACTCAAACAAGAATCACACTTGTATGGATCTTAATCAAAATTTTAAAAATCGTTCGACGATAATGAAAAAATTAGTTCGTTCAACAACAGGCCACCAGCGGCACGTCCGAAATCCTGCCTGGCTGGTGATTTTGGTATCCCTTCTATTTTGTGACGAAGGAGTTTGCACAATACGATTCGAAAATTTCTGATGAGGGCCACCAGGCCGAAAGCGCTCTAACTTTAATAAATAATGATTAATGTCAGCATTTTTGGAAGTCATGAGCGAGAGAAAGTAACCATATACTTCGCCAACGAATAGGCACAAGGCTCGGTTTATGCGTTTGGTGGGGCAAGTTTACTGCGCTTATATTCAAGAATTCAACTGCGTAAAACGTTATTTTCGAAGCGCAACATTCGCATCTCGTCTTACAGACGTTCTCATAAACTGCCTTTTATTAGGCACCATATTTGAAAGGCAAGGCGAGACACTCTAGCTCAGCGTTCAATATTATTTATGTAAATATCCGCTAATAAAACATCATAATAAGATGCACTACGTATGAATTATGCTAAGGACCCTTCCAATTAAAGGGTGCTTGGAAGAGAAACTTGTTTAATGATGAAGGGCATGGGCGATATAATACATCGTATATTATACAATTTGACCAGTCGATGGTGGAATAATCTCAGATTAGAAAAATGGGACTTTTGGATACTGAAAATGCATCGACCCTCCGACAGAAAAGTTGAGGTAAGGAAAATTTGGTAAAACGTAGCAGGAATTATTTTTGAAACAATACACCGATTAAATGGGGGCAGCGACCTCCAGACATACGAACCCCAAGCCGCAAGTGTCACAAGACACCTATTCGACTGAATGGGCTATGAAAGAAGCAATTAAAAACGATATCAGCTCAACGAACAGCTCCTCCGTTCGATTGACATCCAATACCACCGGTAGAAAATGAAACCGAAAACTCGCAACTAATCGGCTTCCAAATGAGGCTACTACAAAAATTGTATGCTTTTGAGTTAAGTATTTACCTATTCGGTTTGTGTGAGGCGTGAAAAGTGAATGGTTACAACTTCCTCATAATGATATTAATACATTAAATTATATAATAATTTATTTGGGATCAAGCGCTTTTGACCATAGGCCACCTTCAGGAGTAATCCGTGCAAATACTATCGTCAAATGTAAGGAATTAAACAAGCACAGAATGTTGTTAAAATCGCAAGCAATTCATTTAGAAAACAAGCGGAAAAAGTGTTGCCTCTAGTAGGGCCATTTAGCTCCCTAAGAGGGCCGTGCGGGCGAAAGCGCTTGGGCTCAAAAGTAAATTATATCCGACGAGGAGAGGTCGTTAGAGCCTCTATGAGCAACCATCCCCCTAGAGCTAGCTCGAGAAGACACCTAACCATAAATAACGGAGGCTAGCGACCTCTATCCTCCAAAGCTCCAAATTTCGACCATAAAAATTTTTCACTTTTTCGGATGACAAAGTTCTCCAGATGACAAATCTCGTAGACCGCACTCGATGGTTACACAATCAAGCTGAGAGGTATACTTCCCTTCAAGAGTATAAAGCTACCCCTACGACTACCAATTGAATCCGAATACAGTATGTATGAATGTGTTGGCGGTCTTCAAATCTTACATTCCGGCAATAACAATCGTCACTTTCCGGATAAATCATTTCGCAGGTCGCTCACCGGCTGTATATAGATTGCCAGATTAGGGGATCCATTAGATCCGTTTTCGCGTAATTTTATCAAACCTCGGCCCGTAGGCAGCGGACGAAGGCGAAATGGCCACAGTCACATTATGCATTCAATCACTGGCGCCGACGAGACGACCCGTGGCCCTCATTGTTCCGCGCATTCTGCGCTCCATTTGATATCAAAGGCCTCTCTGCTCGCTCCTCACGTATCGCCAGCGCAAGATCCGATTGGTAGAAATCGTAGGATCAGTGGGGGAAAAAGTTGTGCCAAAAAAATGAATGAATGATGATGAAACAAGGGTCGATTTGCCGATTGTTTAGATAAATACCGAATAGCCTACCTATCTACTAACATTGTATTTTTTTATTTTTCCTCATTTTCCGTGTAGCTGAAATCATCCTGAATCCCCAATGTTTTCGGAAATCGTTTTTTGAAGTAATGCGAAGGTCAGAGTTCGGAGCATCATCGATATAAAAATCAACGAATGCCTTAGTTCTGCATGTTAGTCAGAAAATGTGTCCTGTATTTCCTTCTTGGTTGGTAGTTTCTGCGATTAGCAAAGGTCGAGTGCATAAACGATCACGAACGACCTGCAACTGCAGCATTTCATTCTTTAGCGGCCTTCTTCTTCAGGGGTTGGTATTCACCTCCGCCGAATGGTCCTGATCGGACATGTCATCTCCGCCGGCCGATTGGGAGAGTGGGCCGAAGGGCATAGTCATCTCCGCCGAAGGCTCAGGCTTTTATAGTCAAAAATGAAAGAAAATGTTCTATACGTCATTTCTAACGAATCTCTCCAACATTTTTTTGTAGTTGAAAACCCTGTTTTGGGAATTTTTGTGTTACCGACCTTTATTCACTTAAATAGGTAGCCGTAGTTCCTTCAATTCTGGAGTAAAATCAATTCTGAGAATACCTTTGGAAGGCTCGTGAGTTTTCCTATAAGTGCCATATTTGGAGGCCATGGAACTTCCATTTACTATCACAGGTTGACTCCCGATATTCCCGGAATTTTCCAAAAGAGCGATTTCACAGGTTGACCTGCTGCTGAACGAAACAATCTTCTTGAAAATAAGATTAAGTGTCGTTCTTTGCAGAGCTAATCTTTAAGCTAGTTTTGTACGAAATACCACCACTAATTCCAAGATGGCCCCTTTAGGCGCACTCGATCAAGCGGTGTTCCGTCACGTTATGGAAAGTAAGGTCTTGCAGGGTGAAAGTATAGGTAAATTGAAGATGTTTCGAGCAAAAAAATGAAAAACGCATTTTTCAGAGTTAGACTACTTTTGCAGTAGTACCTACACGACATGCCCTTTTGTGTAATGAGAAGACGGCCTGCGTTACATGGCTTCCCATATCAACACAGATGTATTAGGAAGATGACGCCTGAAAACAACTCCGAATAGTCGACCCAAGAAATTTTTGTACTCAGCCTCTTGACTGGAGTACTCGAGAGAGCGAGAATCTCGGTATGCCTCATCCTTGCCATTATTTCCAGCGAGGAGCCCGTGGGGAGTCGGTGAAGAGGACGTATTGCGAGTCGTGACAGAACTCGGCAGATGAGATACTCTGCACAGACCAGACACGGGAGGAAAAGGAAGGGGCCTTTTGTGTTGGTTTTGCGGTGACATCGAACCTCCCCCGGCTCTGCCGCCCCCGACGTCAAAGGGTTTAGACGTCCACCGGCCATCAGGTCGAGGGACTGCCACATCTGAGCGAAATTAAGGGGCCCTTAATAGAGGGAATAAGTTAATAGGTGAATTGAACGTCTGCGGTCAAAACTAGTGTATAATATACACTATATTATAGTTTCTTATAATATAAGCAGATATTAGATAATATAGGAACAGATGTTCCTATGAGAAGGCAAATGATTTTGTGTTTGGAGAAGATGGTTGCTAATATATAATCGAAATTAAAAACCTGTGGTGCGAAGGTAACACACAATACTTTCATATTTTGAAACGCAAAAGTGAGACACAAATTGATCATATTTTGACTGCATATGTCCTAGGTGAAATTTAGCGCAAGCGTTCTTGGATAAATACAGATTTAAATGAATTGAAAACTCGGCCCTTAATCCGTCCATTCAATTGAAATATAAGTGGTGCTGAAAATTATTTTGACCACAGTCAGGTCATAATTTCAAAAATTTACTTGACCGACAGCGAGACTTATATGGCGTCGCGACACTGAAAGAACAGGGAATAATCGGAAATAAGTGAGGAACTCGTTTTCAGCTGAAGCTGCCTTGACTCAGTTTTCAAGTTCGAACGACTCAAGTCGCGAAGGTCAGACGGCTGAGGCGGGTGGAAAAATGTATCCAACTCAATGGACTGCATCCGAACGATGGATTTACAAACAAGAATTTGTCGTTTGGGATAAACGGCGATCGACCGGATGAAAGCGACTGTTTTAAAATAGAATCCGGTTTTCCATGCAATAAGAACTTTTGAAAATACGCCATATTATGAACTAATATTGCTAATGTAATATTTATTTCCATTTCAAGTTACAAATCCTATTTTCGATTGGGAAAAATTAGTGATGGAATTTTTCAACCACAATCAACCATTCTATACCAGGAAACTCGTATCACAATTTGAAACTTGATATACCTTGATCGACCTAAAAGTCCTTCGTTGTGTCAGCCTGAACCTATGACACCTGGTTTCAGGGGTTGTGAAAAAAGTTTTTTAACCATCACCAGTGCGAGAGAGTTTTAATATTTTGCCTGGTGACGGCACTTGCATAACTCAATACGTGAATGGACGTAAATTGGTTAAAACGTTTCACTTTTAAAGTTGTCACAGGGTAGATTTCATTATTTATAACGTAACCCATTTTAAGAATATATGTTTCGGAAGAAATTTCAAAACCACCGCATGGATACCTAGCCTTGTAAATTCTTCCATTTTTTGGAATCTAAGATTGCTACCGAAAGGAAGGGAACTAACTTTTTTTGTGAAGAAGGCTGTTTTCTTATTGTTCCCCATCTAATGAGAGCACCCGTTCAGAGCAAGGACAGCATTCCAAGTTCGTGGGCGTTTACAGTTATTTTACCAGGCCTACGGGTTTTACCATTTTACCAACTTCTACACAGTTTTAACCAAGAAAAACTATCATTTTTAAAATCCAATAAAATTACTATGTTGAATGAGAAATCCATCTAACGTAAATTTCAATGCGAGAAAATGCAATTGCAACGCTCGACTATCGATCCTCTAATGCAACGAGGGTGTAGCAGTAAATAGCGCCCAAGCTCTGGCGGAGAAAGATTTCTCAAGTGTGATCAACGGTTCGGAAAACCGTCGAATAAAACGCGAAGTTGCGATTAGGAATGCACCGCAACAACAAAGCGTTTTGAAGTGTTTTTCGCAGTCTGTTGTCACGACCGTGAAACACGAAACCGCATTCCTGGCTCGACAGTAAATTCTATTTCTATGTAATCGATTCTGCTATTCAGTATTTATATATGCGCTAGCTCGGGATAATTATTGGGACGCATAATCCTAACGCAGGAATAAAACTGAAATCGCTCAACTAAGTCATGTTTCAGGCTAAAACATAGATGTGCACGGCTTGTTGAAATTAGACTGGAAACTCGTCAAAGGATCAATTTTCGTTCGAGGTAAAACACGATACAACGTTTAAAACACGATACAACCTACCTAACTTGAAGTTTCGAAAACTACTAACTAGTTTGTAAAACTAGTTTTACAACTAAGTTCAGTCAGTAGGTAAACAAGTCAGCATAGTTGTATAGGTCGTATAATATGCATACTGATAAGAATAGACTTCGAAAACTGTTTTCAAAATAATATTCATCACCTGGATCAAAGATTGGATCAATGAATTAACTCGGAGCGTCTGAAGTTTCACATAAAAGGCTACAACTACTGAAAAATGGAGAAGTCGAATCCAATAAGGGAGTTGAATCATGATCTTTCTTCTGAACTCAAACTCTAACTCAAAATAATACTGACGATCAGACTGAATCTCCGACCGAAACACCAACCGATACCAATACATAAGATCAAACTCAAAATGATAACGATACATAAACTCTAACACGAACTGAACAAAGGATAAATTGCTTAATTTCAGTTTTGAAATTCAAAGCTTCAGTTTGAAATTCAGTTCGAGTTTGGGCTTCAGTTTGAATTTCAGTTCGAGTTTCAGTTCAATTTTCAGTTCGAGTTCATGTTTGAGGGTGAGTATTAGTTTGAGTTTCAGTTCGAGTTTGGGTTTCAGTTTGAATTTCAGTTTGAGTTTCAGATCAACTTTCAGTTCAAGTTCGAGCTTCAGATTGAATTTCAGTTTGAGTTTCAGTTTCAGTTTGAGTTTGGGTTTCAGTTTGAATTTCAGTTCGAGTTTGGGTTTCAGTTTGAATATCAGTTTGAGTTTCAGATCAACTTTCAGTATGAATATCAGTTCAACTCAAAGTTCAAGTTTGAGCTTGAGTTTGAATTTTAGTTTGAGTTTCAGTTCGAGTTTATGTTTGAGTGTGAGTTTTAGTTTGAAATTTCAGTTCAACTTTAAGTTCGAGTTTGAGTTTCAGTTCAAGTGTCAGTTCGAGTCTGAGTTTTCCAGCTCAAATTTCGGAAAATCGTCGTTTCTGGGGAATGTGGTCTTGGTTTTTCTGGTTTTTCGGTGTGATCCGTGGATTTTAAGTGGTTGGGCGGAAAGGGTTTTTTGTTGGCCATTAAATTACCTACATTTTGATGGGTTTGTTTGGTATTTTGGGTTTAATACGTACCAATATTTAGGGGTTTTTTAGCGGATTTTGGACGTGTTTTGGTGTTTCTAGCTCATATCTCGAAAATCGTCGTTTCTGATGAAGGTTGTCTTGGTTTTTGGTTTTTTTCGGTATGATCCGTGGATTTTAAGTGGTTGGGCGGAAAGGGTTTTTTGTTGGCCATTAAATTACCTACATTTTGATGGGTTTGTTTGGTATTTTGGGTTTGATACGTACCAGTATTTGGGGGTTTTTAGCAGATTTCGGACGTGTTTTGGAGTTTTTTGCTCATATCTCGGAAAATCGTCGTTTCTGGGGAAGGTGGTCTCGGTTTTTGGGGTTTTTCGGTGTGATCCGTGGATTTTAAGTGGTTGGGCGGAGAGGATTTTTTGTTGGCCATCAAATTACCTACATTTTGATGGGTTTGTTCGGTATCTTGGGGTTAATACGTACCAATATTTAGGGGTTTTCTAGCGGATTTTGGACGTATTTTGGTGTTTTTTGCTCATATCTCGGAAAATCGTCGTTTCTGGGGAAGGTGGTCTTGGTTTTTGGTGGTTTTCGGTGTGATCCGTGGATTTTAAGTGGTTAAGCAGTGGATTAAGCAGGTAATCAGTTAACTTCTTGGAAATTTGTTTGACTGGTGCGTACCTGTCAAGGACTGAGAAAAAATTAGCCACTGCTTGTGGCACGTTTGATACTGAATCAGGATGAATGATCAACGGGAATTTTCATAATGATACCGACCGCTAACCGATAGCTAAAAAAATCCGGATTTTAAAATGTCAGGAATTCACTTCTATGACTCGACGTAAGAACAAACCCGGTTTGCCTGCAGAGCTGTAGGTCCCTATTATTAAAGTTGGCGCAACTGCTTCTGTATGTATGGAACTTCGGCAAGAAAGGCAGAGGCGGTTCCAAGATGGAGACCCCAACAGACGGCTATCCGACGGGCCTCGTTGTATAGAAAATCGAGTTACGAAAGGGCTCCTTGATAGAAATGTCACCGACAGACGGTAACTAGGGTCTATTGCCCGCTCCAAGCGTTCAAATCCTGTCAACCGTACCAAAATCCGGCATATTAAATTTCCTCGGTTAGGCAAGCAGCTATGTTAGTTGGTGATCGGTATTGGCGATTAGCACTTGTATTGGTGATCTACCTTAGATCGATGAAAACACTGAATTAATGGTGCAACTGTGGTCTCCAACAGAATAAGAGTTCGAGAGATATGGACTTTCAGGAAATCGACTCTGTTTCTATTGAATATTCCAACATAAGAGCAATAAAAAGTTTTTTAATCAAAAAAAAAGTTCCAAAGAACTTTCGAGCTCTCGTCGGATGAAAATATCGCAAAATCAAATTTGACATAACCACACACCCGTCAAGATCAGGACCGCCAGAACGAAAAATCCAATTGTGCGGGCAGAGATGCCACAGGCAGCCGCACGCGTGAGTCATATTGTCATTACGTGGGGGAATGAGCAGCTAGTGGGGACCTTGAAGATGGAGCCCCCTCCACTGGCTTGGGGCACTGGCGAGGCCCCGGGCAGGCCGGCAGTCCAATAGCCTCACAAAGCATCGACTGCAACTTCCACCGTCCGGGTCAGTGGACGTCCGAGTTTGGACGGCCAACGAAACGGGAGAGAGTTATAACATCCTCGCGCCTTCCTCAAACGATGAGCTCAGATATGAGTCATCGAATGGCAACGGTGCGTGGATTGATTAGCGCTACAAGTTTTGCAAGGGGCAAACCCCACAGAAAGGAATGTAGATATTGATATGCATATTCGAAATGTCCCCAAGCCGCTTTCAATAGTCCGCTGGAAAGTCTTCAGTACGCAGGGGCTAGTTACGATGTGGTTATCGCCCCAGCGAGAAGATACACCCATAAAAAACGCAACTCACAACGTTTGCACCAAAATCTAGCAATGTTTCCTCAATTCTCTCCATAACAATCATCGTTCCATTCCGCAGTAACAACTGCTGGATGAAAAATATGCCATTTTTTGGGGAAAACGCCGTCCCAATTTTCGTCTGTAAAAACATCGATCTCAGAACGTAAATTTTGGGTGGTAATGGTTTTTGACCAGGGAGGCAATGGACTCTGAACTAGCTGCATATCGGGGCAAAATGGATCCGGTTCACTTGGTGGGTAAATGCGTCAATTATAACAAGAAAGGCGGGCAAATTTAACCCTGGATTTTGCTGACACAGTTTTGCCTCCGTCACATCTGAGTGACCCCGTCGATTTTCCACTCTGACCGACTTTCAAAGCTAACCACTAACGCAGCCTTAACAGTTTGCATCTTCACGGTCGAGTGAAGAGACAAGGTTACGGTTACGGGGTCCTTCTTCGTGACGAAAACCCATTTTTGATACACCTACAAGCTGCAGCATTTTTCAAGTAAATGTAACTTGATTACCTATTCGGTCAGAATATGAGAGCGCATTCCGACAATTTGGTTGGGATTGATATTTTTTTTATATTTGAAATTTCCTTCTGAGGTGAGTAATAATAATTATTAATCTAATTATTAGACGTCAGGAGGAGGCAGTCTCATTTGAAATATTTTTGTCCCAAACGCTTTCAACAACTACGGACTCTTCAAAAAATTTAAAAAAACTGACAGGGCCTACGAACCGATCACTGAAGTTCTACATTTTTTCAAGGAACCCAAGTTCTATTTATGACCACCAGCAAAATAACTGCCACCTGCTGGGTGGTCAAAAACGGGTGACATAAAAACTGATAGAAAATAATTAAAAATTCATCCAAAGTCGACTAAAATGACGCCTTGGCGCGTTCATTCTGGTCCAGCAATTTTATTTTGCTATGTCAACAGAGGGAGCTTCGCAGCATCAGCAGAATCAGTGAGTTTATTGGTCGACCAACTTTCGTATGATGTCAGCGCATTACGAAACGCTTTGCTCACCATTGGCCTTCCCAGGCAACATTGGCCACTGGCTTAATCGAGCTTTGTTTCGAAGATGCGAGCTCGACTTGCATTTTTTGTATGCCGGCTTAGTCAATATTTTCCATAAGTATAACATATTATGCAGAAATTAGTAGGGTCTTCACTGGGTTTTGAGATTTGAGCCGTAAAATGAAATTTATATAGGTACCTAAAAGTGTTGAATTAATAAAATTTAAAAAAAAGAGATTTATATAAGTCGATTCACCGGCGTTATTAATGATTGATGATATTAAGAAGTTTTCATTTTTCTATACCTACACTGTAGGTCCTACAGCTGACATGCAAATCAAACTTTTTGGGACAAATCGAGAGACAAACGACGACTTCCTCTTGACAACGTTCATTGCTCCAGCTCAAGCGTTTCCGGCTTCCGGCCATCTTCAAGAGCTATTTCAAACGGCTCAACTCTTCTTTCCGACGGTAAAGCGTGCTGTAGGTGGCCTGCTGTACGTCCCCCATGACATCGATTTTGAAACGAAGCTCGCTTGTCGCCTTCTTATTCTAGCAAATGGTGCTGGAAAGGCCTCGTCGTCCTTGCATCCCTCATTGGAGGAGTTATTTAGGATTATTCAGAAACGGCAGTTGTAATCGCATAAATTTTAGATATACGAAGCCATCACAGCGAAAAAATCTTGGTCGTACACAAGAAATTGGAACATAAAATTACCGGCTGTATAATCATGTTAACACCTCCGCTTTCTAAAAACGATTCACCAGAAATCGTACAAGAGTGAAAACGTGTTCTAGGAGATCTTTTCAAACGTGAAGTTTCTACGGTTCGCTTGCTCCCACCAAGCTTCAACAGAAAAGGAGAGGCTCAAGTTGAGGAAAAATATTTCCCCTCCTTCCACTCTCTTTGTTGACCGAGCAAATCGTCCGGAAGGCCGGTCGCCCCTTCGGCTTCCGTTGGATCAAGTGCCGGCTGTCGAGATTTTCCGAGCCGCCTCTTTCTGCCCAAACCTCGAGGTTGAAGACTTTCCGTACACCTTCGTACATCTGAGATCAAAAGTGATGATCAATAACTCGAGGATAAGCTACGTGTTATGTAAGTGGTTTTCTGAGTGGATTGCTTTCAAAATTGAACACTCCACGCTACCCGCATTGGATCGATACGCTTGATGTCAAATTTATTGTGGCAATCAACTTTTTTTGGATATCTCAGGGTAAGTAGGTATGTATGTTGCGAACTTCTCACTAGGTCCGCTCGATTATTGACAGTTGGTATCTTCTCGGCTTACAGACCCTATTATTAAACCACCAATTAACGACCACGGGACAGTTGCTCTTGCAACGTTTCTACATTACTTCATCTCCTTCACTCAATTTAATGGTTTTTACAATTTCTGAGTAGGCAATTCAAAAAAGGTTTAGACTTCATTCAAAGGACGTTTTACCAGAAAGGGAAAATCAAAGGGTTTTCAGCAGGTAAGACTCGGAACTGTATTAGGTCAACTCAGATGGTCAGGTAACCAGCAAGTCCTTTTAAGCACGAGACGAATGTTCCCAAGCATTTTCACAGGTTGATGTGCAGTGCATTCCCACTCCGACGAAAGGATCCGCTACTTCCCAAGCCTTTTCAAACGAACCGATGAGGCAGCGAATGAAAAATGTCGAACAAAAAGCTAAATTTGTCAGTGGATAATTTGACCTTTTTTTATTAAGGGTCAAATTATCCAGAATTGAATTCAATAGAGAATGACAGGAAAGCTGCCATTTGGTACTTTTTTTACAACTTTTTTCGTTTTTAAGGGATTGATATTTGTGGTGCTACAGCAGAAAATGTAAAAAATTTTCCAAAAAAGCTTATGGAACAATTTTTAAAAGAATTTTGTTTCCAAACAATTTTTTTAACATTGAAATTTTGCGTCTGACAGAAAATTATTCATTGTTTGCAAGCAACTTTACCATAACTTTTTTAAACGAAAGTTTGTTCCATGTTTGGAAAGTAGGCTAAAACCAAAAAATAAGAAAAAGTACAAGCCCAAAAAAAAAAATTTCAAAATACGTTTAAAAAAAGTAAAATAATTAAATTAGTTACTTGAAATAGAATAGAGCTAAAGTAATAAGGGTAATCTTATCCCCCTTTGTGTCCATGAGCGATAGGTAAATTCTCAATTTGATTTAAAAAATTCTCACTTTGATTTGGAAAATTCTCGCTTTGACTTGGAAAACTCTCAATCCGATTTAGAAAAGTCAAAATTTGACTTGAAATTGCAAAATTAATAATTACTATTTTTTATGTATCATAGATGTTATAATTATTATAATACCCATTTATAAATGAAAATTCGGGTGAAACCCGCAGGCAGCGGAATTCGTCTGATAGCGACAGAAGGCAGTACCCCCTACCTGTAATTACCTGATAACGAAT
Source organism: Nesidiocoris tenuis (assembly GCA_036186465.1). NCBI lineage: Eukaryota > Metazoa > Arthropoda > Insecta > Hemiptera > Miridae > Nesidiocoris > Nesidiocoris tenuis. The sequence goes on along the minus strand of AP028912.1, from coordinate 6,359,683 downwards.
TGTGCAAGACTGGTCTCAACGACTACAGCCAACAATTCATTCAGGCCAATAATAGGCGAATTCTCAAGAAAATAATCGTTTCTCGAGCTGCTACAAATAGCAGGAACAGGCGGGTTAACGCACCTATGAATACGGTATCCATGACGACGTCGGGAGGAGAGCATCAAGGTGAAATTCAACAGGTGAGACTGGCCGTGGGTGGTATCTGAACGAAGACACAAAACAGCACAGGATTGTAAGGCGTTTTGGAACGCGCTCACGGTCACAAAAACAGCCGATATGCCAACGCGGAATCCGAAACTTCGCGGTCACTACCGAACGACGAACTGAAAACGAAAGCAAAAAAACCCGTCGAAACGCTCGAAAACCGAAGGCAACGGAGAACCTGGAGAAGTGGCAAGAGGGGAAATATCCCTACTTTTTCCCGCCAGGCTAGCCATTCATTTTCCCTACTAGTTGCAATCTGAGATCAGCTCTTGGGGGAAGTGGGGTGCATTCAGCAGTGCTGAGATGATTATGTTAGATTATTCGTTGATTTTCCCACAGTCCTTAGACTGCAATGCGCAGACGAAGAAACTCCACGCCAACAATAGGTACATTAGGTGCCTAGTGGGTAGATTGAAAAAAAAAACTCATTCCAATCCTTTTAGTTTTTCAGGACTTAATTTGGCAGGGTACCTGCATCAGTGATGTAGGCATAAGTTCCGAATTGGGATGAGCTAAACATGATGTCAAAGGAAGATTTTTTCCAATTACTCACTCCAACAGATTCAATAGCATCAGTGACAATTCGGCCCTAATTCCTCGACCACGTCATCTACCAACGTAAAATTCGCTATAGTCATGCGGTTTATTATGAAACATTTGCATTTCTGAAATTAGCAATAGCCTATTTCTGAAAATTGTTCTTAGCATTAAAAGAGCTCGATGAAAAATTCCCGCAACTTGGGACAGATAGCTTGAGTACAGCACTGGTTCACAAGAGCGTCCACACAAGAAAGAGGGGATAACCGGCTGCCGACGCGTCAATGGAGTAAAGGACTACTGGATTGCCGTTGGCTCTATCTTGTGGATACGCTATGAAGCTAGCCCGGCTGTCAGAGGAGGGTAGGCGAAACACGATACAAATCGACATCAATAAATTTCTGGCATACGCGCTGAGCAGATAACGCGATTTAGTTCCAGATCAGTACTCAGAATTCGAACCGAAATAGGTCTTGGATGTTTTGGCGAATCGGGTCAAAAAATTGTTGACCGGTCCGAAATTACGGAAAACATTTCTGAGACCTTTTGTCAGCAGATCAGGTGGCCTATTCTGTAAAATTGAAGCAATATGTCTTGGCAGTCGCTATCGATTCATTACACAAATTGTTATACGTTGTCATTAGATTTGCCATGGCAAATAGATATTGATTTCCAAAGACATATTGCTTTCAGGGGGGTTTCGGGTTACCTTAGTACTAGACTATAGTAGACCCTATTTTACAGTCAACCCCCCTGATCTGCTGACAACAGTATTCGTTCACGAACGATCATCCATACAAAATTTCTGCGACCGTTCACCTGATTTCGACATTTCGCCATTTTCATATGTAATTTTCAGTTCCCGATACTGTGTCCGATACAACCTGTAAACCAGCTATTCAAAAAATTGTCTCGACGAACAGCAGCACACGAGAGGGTGGTCTGAATGTTAGTCCTTTGGGAGTGCCCTGTTGTAATATTCCATTTCACCCCAACAATAGAGCCCTTTGAAACTGTGGGGGCGCTTTGGCGTCGGACTGAAAGGAAGCCACTTCCCTCAACATCGTCAGCTGATACCTTTGATTTCACTCGCTTATTCGTCAGGGTTCTCCCTCTTCAAAAACATATCCGGAACGAGCTCTGTTCTTTTTATGTTTGTTTCAAAGCTAATAACAATTTCTAGTATTTTTTATTGATTTTTTTTATGTTTTTAAGAATCGTAATAAGGTAATATCTTCATCTTAGTGAACCATAATATGATTTTTTGGAGTCCATTCTTGTACAAATCAAATAGGTTCCAGATTAATTGATTAAATTTTAATTGATTCATTCATGATATAACTGATTCATTCTTTTTAGACATTTTCTGAAGAAATGGTCCTGGTTCTCACAAATTGCAAATTATTATAGCTATTGCGTTTTTACATTACCTCAATCGAGGGCTAATTTAAACAATTGGAAAAAATTGAGTTTTAAAAATGAATGAATTTTAAAATTATGAAAATTATTTTCAAATGCTAACTATTTTGATCGACCGGAGGGCATCATTAAATTGAAACCATATTGTGGTTCATTGGTAATTTGAACTGGGTAGGTAGGAACCAAGTATAATTAATTATGAGAAAAATTAAATCGTCGCCCCTATCATACCTATCATATCGTTATGGTATTGGGATATATTTTGCACACAATGGTCAATACCACGTTATGTTCGTGCATACCTATTACCTACCATGATAATATCTATCATTGGTGGAATTATATTATAATAGATAACGAAAGGGTAGTGCTAACTTCTCAGTTTTATCCTCTTCCATGAACTCATGGATGCAGCAATATGATGATAGGTACCGAAGACTGAAGAATGGTTGTTTCAAAAACAACAATTTACCTCACACTTGAGAGAAAACATTTTCTACGATAATGACGATTTAAATTCCAAAAAATTTCCAAACTCCCGATCAGATTACTCAAAATGAACACTTTTATACGGGCTAATCACAGCGTGCGATATTTACTGGCTCAGTAAACCACGGCAGGGCCAACAGTTACGATTCTGACGAGGGATCAGCCAACACTAAGGGCCATTCAATCGAAACAGCCCGTCTGAATCTCAAACAGGAGATTTTTACTTTTTGGGACGAATTGGGTCAACAGCAGAACGGTTAGTGTTTCAGCAGTTCATGAATGTTTCAAGGCACGAAGGTCCAACGGGAGGGCGGATCCGAAGTCGAAGGTAATTTTGCTCGGTTTTAAATCACGAACAAAATGAGAACAAAACCATGGGGTACTGGATTCGGATGAAGAGTTTTACAAGCTAATAAGCTATTGTTTCCTAGCGGGGAAAGACTCAAATAAACCCAGGTACTGAGGATGGAGACATTTTTGAACAAATTTTTCTCGAAAAACCAGTTTTTAAAATAGCAGGACGAGGACAAGGGTAAAAGGTCAACTTCCTCTTGATAGTATTTAATGCTCTAGCTCTTTCGGCTGCTGTGTCATCTTCAGTTTTCTGATGTGAGTTGTCTAAAAACAAGTGAAGGGGGGCCAACTAGGGGAGCTCGCATGCTACAGCTTCTAGACAAGCAGAATGAGGTAGAGCCAGCTTCCTGGTCCCACCAAAACCCTGCGCACCTCGCTGCTCTTCAGGGGAGTGTCAGACCTCAACTCCCTATTCCCTGCCTATTCTCCTTGTCTATTGTGTTGACGTCACAATACGTTGACATTTAAAATGAAAAATTTCTACGCATTCATCTGATAACAAAATTTCAGTTCAGACCAGCACAGCAAAAACAAGCCAAATACAAATTAACACAGCTCATCAACAATATTGATGGCTCCCGTTCGAAAATTAGGCATCCCGCCATCTGCAAAGAGCATTGCTGCTTGGGAAGATTGATTACGCCGAATTCGTACCCCATAATCAACAGCACTGTTCATTAACTTGAGTGTTTGCTTCTTCTGTTGGTTTTTTCCAAGCCCAATTTATCAGTTTAAAGCAAAAAAAAAATAAATAAATAAATAAATAAAAGTAAAATTTAAAAAATAAGTAAAAATCCGCCCTGACAGATTCGTGGTGGTCCATATCTGCGCTCTCGAATACCCACCTATAGTTTCCAGGTCAAATTTCCCATAGAGCTTGAGGTTTTCCTGAATTTTAGGGAATAATGGTAAACGAACCGTCGAAAATGAAAATTTTGAAGGAAGGAAAAGGCTCAACTTACAAAGATCATCATCCATTCTCGTATATCTAGGTATAATTTGTGAAAAAATAACACTCCGCGTGGTTCACAATTTTCAGCCAACAACTGCACCACACTACGTCACCACTATTCACGAGGTGTCGGACGACTGACGTTATTGAAACTGAAAGGAAGCGACGTTGAACCTCAAAAAGTACGGGGGTGGGGCTGAGCTGAAGGGCGGGAGGCCCTTGGGGTTGCGGAAGAAGCCGGAGATTCATTTCCAGCTGGCAGATGACGAGGACATAAGTTGAAACGGTAGCGGAGGATGCAGGGGGTCGTTCATGCTGGTCGGGGTAACGTAGGGTTGGTAAGCTGGCGATGAAAAGGTTCGGAATGAAAGGGGGTGAAACAGGCAAACAGAGTCGAGATGAGGGTGGAGATTGCGAATAAGGAAAAAGCACAGTCCGCTGACAGGCGACAGTCGGTTTAAAAATCTTCCTCTCCAACTCGGGGAATACTAATCAGCTTATGAACGAGAGTAAATAAAATTGAGACAACATTCAGTCAAGTGTCGACTGAGCATCAAACTGGAGGGAAGGAAAAAAGCCTCGGAACTTTCAGAAGGTGTTAAGCTGGGTTCACATGTGCGTTTTTGTCTGCGTCATCTGCGTCTGCGTACAGTGCGTAATGAGATCTGATTGGCTGGCAATTTTACGCACGCGCAATTTACCTGGTAAATTTACCTGGCAGCCAATCAGATCTCATTACGCACTGTACGCAGGACGCAGATGACGCAGACAAAAACGCACATGTGAACCCAGCTTTAGTCTTCTTGAAACTGTCTGATAACTTACCTAAGCATAATTTTTATTATTTCCACTAATAGGTACATAATTTTCTCAAAAATTGAGACTGCATTACAAAAAACAGCCACAATAATTCATACGGAAATAATTTGAAAAACAGCCACAATAATTCATACGGAAAACACGTCAAATCAATTTGAGAATTTTCCAAACCAAATTTCCTACCGGGTTTCCTTGGAAAATTCTCAATTTGGTTTCGAAAATTCTCAATTTGGTTTGAAAAATTCTCAATTTCACTCGGAAAAGCTACATTTTTCAAAAATAGGGACTCCAGCAAACAAAAAACCCGCAATGATTCGTACAGAAAATACGCGGTGGAAAAACATGGATAAAAACATACGAGGACAGGCTTGAAGTCAAACCAAAACTCAAAAAAACAAATAAGCTTAAAACCAATTAGTGGGGGCTAAGCGAGAGGCGACCCCTGTTCTATGAGGATGCCAAATTGCCACAATAATCCACGCACTCTACTTACAAGGAGCGCTGGTATTTTCAGCAGCCTGCAACGAAATGGTTGGATTACTAAAATTGTTTAAATTCACCGTTCACAGCAAAAAACATCTTCTGGAAAGCCAAAATTCTCAAATCCTGACCTTGGAGTTGGAAAAATTAAAAAATTAAATTTTACCATACTTTCGTTATTTACATCAATCTTAGCAATACTTATGATAAATTACTGCTGATAAATATTTTATCGATAAATTAATTAGGATTTACGATTAAAATACTTTATTATTATTTATTTTTTTAAAGATTTATTATGGTGTAAGATTTTCAATAACTTAATCTAACTTAAATCAAGACTTAATTTATTAAGATTTATTGATAAGTATTCCTCAAGCGATTTTTGTTTCGCAATCGTACACTGGCAATATTCTCGAGTTTTTCTCGACGCAAACATATTTATCAAGATCGAGGCGGCTTTGATGACGGCGAACTGGCAGCCACCGCAATAAACTGCTTTTTAGCTATTCGATTCAATCAGCCGAGATGGAATAGATGATAGTCCTCCACCAATAGTGGTCGACTCTTTTCATCAATTCAGGCCCCTCCTCGAAGCTGAAAGGAATATCGATTAATCACAACAGCTTTTCAAGGGTGGCCTTTCTATGCTTAATATTTTTTGGGGCGTGATTTGAACATTATTCGCCTCATTGAGATCAAGTCGGTAACCAATTTGGCTTCTAAAATCATTATCCAACTTTTTTTTGGAAATTTTTTCAACGAATTTTTTTATCGAAGCAAGGCATTTCCATATTCCTGTAGGCACGCATCCGAAATTTCGGTAACATACTCTACTTCCTCTTGAAACCTCTACTTTTTCGACTAGATTTTTCCCCGGCTATTGAGCTCTAACTACTTCGATTTTTGTCCATACCCATTTTCTCCCGTTTTTTCAAATTTGAAATTTATGATTTTTACTGCTTTCGACAGCTTTCGTTTTCAGGGGCGGACTCATACTACAGCCTGATTTGCATGCAAGTCGCGCTGGTTTGCCGAAGCATTCAGGCCGTGTCAGCCTGGACCACTAACCTATTTTTCTAAGCTAGGGAAAACCTATCTAGACTATTGGATAGATATTGGACAGTAAAATGCTTCCCTGGAAATATTATGGTCACAACTGAAGAGAACCTCAGGACATAAAATGTGGAAGAATGGTATATTTTTCCTGGAAAATGAGAACTATTCTGATATATCAGACAGCAAAAATAAGGAGTTGAAAAATGTAATTCGCTGATCAGCCAGGAAGTAAGGAAGTTACTGAGAGGTTAAGAAGTTGATAAGTTGACAGTAAGAAAGTTGTGAAGATAGGGAGATGAGGAATTTGGAAATTAAGCGTTTAAAAGGCTGAGAAGTATATAAAAGTCAAAAAGTGAAGTAGGTGAGGAACTAAGTAGCCAAGAAGGCGAGAAGTTGAAAAGGTAACAAGTTAGGATGCTAAGAAAGTAAAAGGTTGAAAAGTTGATCAGAAACCGGGAAGATTCGAAGTTCAGAAATTAAGACGTTTATAGTTGAAATGGTAAAAAGTCGAAAAGCTGTGAAAATTGAGAGTTGATAAATTTGGAAATGAAAAATAGCAAAAGTTGAAATATCTTGAAAAAATTCGAAATTAAGAGAAAAAATGTTGGAAAATCGAGAGGTTGAAAAGAGAAATTAAGGAGTTAGGGTTAAACGATTTTATAATAATATTATATATTATATAACTTCCCTTATTTAAAGAACGGGGAAAAAGATTGTACAAACTTTTTTTACCCTTTTTCTGATTTACTTTTTATATCTGGACGCAAACCGAATATCGTAAAATCGGTTTACATTATCATACTTATCAGGTTTGTGGTTCGCTGTTATCCGTCGGTTGGGACAGGTATAGTTGTCTGCAGGCCAGTGTTGCAGGTCAAGTCGGCAAGAATGAAAGGAAACAACAAATCAAAGGTAGAATGGGAACAATCGCTAGTGCGGATAAGGAGGGGCATCCCAGTGGCTTAACTGGCTAGGCTAAACACTAGGCTAGACTGCCTGGCCTCGGGTGAGGCGGTCCACGGAAAATTGCCTACCATATCCGAAGCCGCGATAAGGAAAGAGATTGTCGTTTTTTGAATTTCTAAGGAGAGAAAGGGATCCTGGAGAGAATTTATCATTTTAGACGACTGCGAGTGAACTATTCACCACAAAACATAACAATACTTCACTACTTTAATACAATAGGTACACTACTTAAAAATTTGACACATTTTAATTATATTTTGACTAGGTCACATTAATTGTGTAACCAAATTTTGATCCTTTCATTTTTAGAGAGAATGGAGCCATTTCGTCTCAGACTCGAGTGCCAGGGAAGTCACTTATTTGGTCAGTGTTGCCGAGTTGGGGGTTTTGTCCCCAAATTTAGGGGGTTTTTAGTCCCAGAGGAGGATTTTCGGGGTGAAATGATTTGGGGGCTTTTCTTGAAGGTTTTCACGGAAGTCAGGGGGACTAGGAAAACACTAGAAAATGAGGAAATAACAGCCAAGTGCAGCAGATAAATAACAATTAAGACTGCCAATGCAAAGCTATTTGATTCGAAAAATAGGTACCTAATCGAATAAAGGCCAGTTGGAAATCGGGATGTACATACCTAACTACATTCCTGGTTTTTTATTCGTCCTCAACGTTTGGGGTTTTGTTCGATGTTTTTTTTTTATTCGGGGGTTTTTGGCGTTGTCCCAGGGGCGTTTGACGTCCGCACCATGGCAACATTGCATTTGGTACATACCTACCACAATTTCATCATTTTGTCGTCGGATAACCAAAAAATTCAGCCAAAAAATTACTGTATACATTTTCAAAAAATCGGAAAAATAAAAAACTTTTTTAAAATTCGTATTTATTTTTGTGGTACAAAAATCGACCAAATGGCAAAAGAAATAGGAAAGGAAATTTACTGTATACATTTTCAAAAAATCGAAAAAATTGAAAACATTTTTTAAAATATAGATTTTTCTGTGGTACAAAAATCGATCAAATGGCAAAATAAATAGGAAAAGAAATTTACTGTATACATTTTCAAAAAATCGAAAAAATAAAAAAACTTTTTTAAAATTTGGAATTTTTTGAGTGACGCAAAAATCGATTCAATGGCGACGACGTTCTTTCCGAAGACAAGTAACCGTGTCAGCCCATTCTTCAGCATCCGCCTGTATATTGGCTTCCACCCGTCAACTGCCGGCCCCGTGTCATCAGGTCAGTCGGTCCATCAATCCTCCGCTTCCACAGTTGCGTACACTGTGTCAGGTGGATGATGAAGTGCACTTTAATACTATCTGGTTAATGCCTTGTGTTCCTGACGGCTGCGCAATTTGTCAGGACCCCCGGAATGGAAAATATGGGATAAAACACGATAATTTATTAATAGCTCGAAAAATCTAAATCTGAGATTTCTATATGATAAGTATGTACGATGCTAAAATACTATTCTAGCTTTATTTTAAATTATAAATTAAACTAAAAACAAAATCTGATTGAACCAGGGAATAATTGGAAAATTGTTGTAAAACAGGTAATTCCTCTTGGTACCATAGTTTCGTAAGCTGAGAAAAGACCTCGTTGCTTCCACTCTTAATTCAATTTTTGCAATAATTGTATTTCCCTCCTTTCTCGTTTGATCATCAGCTTTGTCCCCGCCATAAGATTTTATTCTCTGGAGAACAAATCCCGAGTTACCACTAATCCAATCTGCACGAAGGTGAGCTGGCATAATTCTATATTCGCTATTGATCAAATTTTGGAAAATACTCACATTTCGAAGCGTGGATTTGAGTTTCAACTGGTTGAAGGGGCTCTGCTTCATTGTCCTCTTCGACACGCCACGTTACGCGCCGTCCCAAAAGCATCACCTGCAAAAATTGTTCATTTACACTGTCAAGGAAAAATTTTTTGTAATTCTGGGGACAACTCTTTTGAAATGAATGCGCGCTCTGTTCAAAATGAACTTGAAAAAAATTTGTTCTTCAAATTTCATTTCACCCCCGAAAATTCATCTGAAATATTACAATGTAATATTTTTCAAATCAATATTTTTATTTATTTTTCAAATCTCTCCATTAGCTCACAATATTTTTTATTAAAAAAATACTTATAAAAATAATAATAAATATTATATAATAAATTTCATAATAAGAGAAAAAGTTCAGGGATATTTTAATATTTATAAACCAGAATGAAAACAATTAAAACACTGAAAACGGCGGGACGCTGAAAATAAAAACATCTGGTTTCCGTTGTCTGGTGAGAACGGCTGTCGAAGCCGTAAAAGCGATTAAACCATCGAAAACGTGCTAACAACCGTAAACACAAAGAATGCATGCGGAAATCTGCGGGAAACACGATCCGACTATTTTAAAATGCCGCTTTGCAGCTGAAATAACTCATGTATTGTCTCTCAAAAGTGGCACCTGGTTGGTTTTTCGATGATTTGATTTTTAGATGCCTATTAAGGAAACCAGTGGTGCGTATGAAGGATCTGAAGAGAAAGCACCTAGCTAAAAATCAAAGTTTTCAAAATGGATAAATTTCAAAAAAATAAAACAAATCCCCAAGCAAGAGAATTTTTCATCAAAATCCGATTTAATAATAAACCGAAATCGAATAAGAAAACGGTATTTTGTTCGAACACAAAACGTCGTGTCGAAATAATTGAAAACGCGTTGGCAGCAGTCGTAAACACGAAGCAAACGCAACCCGCCGAGAGAGAAGGCCCGCCGAGATTGTCGGGCCGCAATAAAAGCGAAAAATAGACAAAACTCGGAAAAGATGGAGGTCAAAAGAGCGTGTCATCTCGGGGTAAAAACGCCGCGAAAACGGCCTTTCATTATGATGGAGCTGCCAACCGCTACTCGGACGATTCGGGAGACAAGACCGCTAACCGATGCCAGAGCGATGAGAGAATCGTAACAAATGTTCCGAGCCCGTCAGTTCTGCTTTGTGCGGGCGGCCGATAAATCAAACGGACGATTATCTCGAGCGCGGAAAGATGATGCGCGGAATGTAGCCGGAATGGAACCGAGTTATTCTCAAGCGCGGATCGGAGGCTGGGCGCGGATCGCCAAATCGAGCGTCCGACCATTCTTCGACGATGCAGTTCGTTATCGGCTAATTGAGCTGATAATTTTCGGAAATGCGTAGTTTATACGAAGGATCATCTCAAAATGGGGGAAATCTCTTATCGAGTGTCTAGAATTTTAATTAAATTGAATAATTCTAGAAGAATCGTTATAGAAGAAAGTTAGAATTATTTTAATCAAAAATTGGAAAAGTGAAAATATTAAGAGGTTGAGACGTTGAGATGCTGAACAACTAGACTAGTGGACTAGTATTATAGGGTTTAATACCTACTATAATAATTTATAAATAGCTGAAAATTTCAGGATTCGTTCTCGGTTGTGTCCTGAATGAAATCCCAAAAGTCCCCTAAGATCGGGTGTGAGCGTCCATCCAAAATGGCGGATCAAAGATGGCGGCCGCCAACTACGGTCCGGGTTTTCTATTTACCTCTGTATCTCCTCATTGGAATGAGATATTTGAATTCTGAAAAAAGCATGGTAATCGTGCGATTTTTCTGCGTCGATGTTTTTATTACGTTTCCATAAAAATGACGCCAAACCGCTTTAAAATGCTGTTAAACTAAAAATTATGGGTTTTTCAAATCGTCATTTCTCCGGCTTACTGTCTTCAAGAACAATCTTCAAGAAATCTTCAAAGAACACTAAAAACTAGACCGAAGTTTCCTCATAAAAACAAAATTTTATGGACAAGAATTTCACGCATTATCGGTTTTTTACATCCTCAAAATTGAAACAATATCGACACAAATTTACAAACTCGTCAAAAAGTCATTTGTTTGAAAAATTGAATTTTCGGCCCTCTCTAGGAATGAATGAGAGCAAATTTGAATGGTCAGACGAAACATTTCGTCGTGGTTTTCTCCTGTTCTCGCCGTAAAATAACTCGGAAGAAACTTTTGGTCCCTCGACGCGGTGGCCCCTTTGTGTTGGAAATATGTGCCATGAAGCAGCGCATCCTTCTCATCCGATTATTTATACATTCGATAAGAACAGGAGCCAAGTTTTCATCTAAATTTAGTGACAATTATTAACAGCTTCTGTCGTTAATAACGCGGGATGCTCAACGTTTCGAGCCCCGTTTTCCCTTTAGAGACGGCGAGGTAGGTATCGAATTTAAAACTTCATCAACGGTTAATGAGCCGTCGAAACGCGTTTCATTAACGGTTGTTCAAATTTTGCCGTACAGATATACCGACCTAGCATTTTTCAGGTGGTGTTTTATTTATTGTGTATATTGCATTGGTTCTACTTGGAAACCTACCCAACATCCGAGTAAAACTTGAATAATCATCACATTGTTCCCATTAAATTCCAGTAATTCAAAGATGTAAATTTCTATTCCTAAAATCTTGCATACCACTCTAGAACAGACGACATCTCTCGTCGAAAACCCCAGCCGGTGTTTATTTGCTCTCCAAACAGTGTAAAACGTTACGCAACTGTAGCGATATCATCGCTGACGGAAATTACACGCTCCCAGCTCGACGAAAAGAACGCACCTACGGAAAACTTTTTCCGCCTTGCAACTGAACTGCCATGCCCAAAAGTAACGACGGTTGTCATGGCAACACCGGTTTCATGGCAACAACGGTTGTCATGGCAACGACGGTTTTCATGGTAACAACGGTTGTCATGGCAACAACTGTCATGGCAACAACTGTTGTCATAGCAACGACGGTTGTCTTAGCAACAACGGTTGTCTTAGCAACGACGGTTGTCTTAGCAACGACGGTTGTCTTAGCAACAACGGTTGTCATAGCAACGACGGTTGTCATGGCAACGACGGTTGTCATGGCAACGACGGTTGTCATGGCAACGACGGTTGTCATGGCAACAACGGTTGTCATGGCAACAACGGTTGTCATGGCAACAACGGTTGTCATGGCAACGACGGTTGTCATGGCAACGACGGTTGTCATGGCAACGACGGTTGTCATGGCAACGACGGTTGTCATGGCAACGACGGTTGTCATGGCAACGACGGTTGTCATAGCAACGACGGTTGTCATAGCAACGACGGTTGTCATGGCAACGACGGTTGTCATGGCAACGACGGTTGTCATGGCAACAACGGTTGTCATGGCAACAACGGTTGTCATGGCAACAACGGTTTTCATGGTAACGACGGTTGTCATGGCAACAACGGTTGTCATAGCAACGACGGTTTTCATGGCAACAACGGTTGTCATGGCAACGACGCTTGTCATGGCATCGATGCTGTTCATGGCAACGACGGTTGACATGGCAACGACGGTTGACACGGCAACGACGGTTGTCACGGCAACGACGGTTGTCACGGCAACGACGGTTGTCACGGCAACGACGGTTGTCACGGCAACGACGGTTGTCACGGCAACGACGGTTGTCACGGCAACGACGGTTGTCACGGCAACGACGGTTGTCACGGCAACGACGGTTGTCACGGCAACGACGGTTGTCACGGCAACGACGGTTGTCATGGCAACGACGATTGTTATAATATTGGCGGTTGTCATAGCAACGGCTGATGTCTGTGCATTTACTGTCGCAGTAGTTTTTGAAAAAACAATTTTTTTTAAGATTTTGTCGAAGGGACAGGGTAAGTGCTGGAAATGCACGGACGTTTTTTTATCGCACATTCGGATTCTACACCCTTTTTAACGTGAATCATGAAAATTTCAGGGTTGTTAGATTTTTTCTTGAGCGATTAATGTTGAAATTTTGTGTTGGGTAAAAAACGAACCAATTATCAGCTCAAGTTGACTTGTAAGTTTTCATCCATGAGGTAGGAGTTTCACGATAATCTGTATTCAAGGTACATTCTGGTACCTAGGTCAACACGTACATAATTCGTGGGACTCACCTTACTCACTGGGCAAGCCCAACTGAACTTGGTACGATGAAGCCGCCTCGGTATATAAACGTCGACAATAAACGATTTCTTGTACATTTTGAACCAATGTCAGACAGATCAACCCGACTTTGACAAAATACGCCTACCTGCTCGTTCAGATCGAAAAATAGCTCGTAACGAGAAAAATATCAATAAGAACGCCAAACGAAGGAAAACAAATAAGCCGAAACGATGCGGCGTTGCTTATGCCAATCTGTAATCTTTTGTCGCTTTACCTAACAACCATAAACAATGATATTCTGACAAGAATGGATGGGCAAATAACGCCGTTGCGTGAGGGTATCTATAGGTATCAAATTCGAAGGGCAGCACTAATAATGTAATATTGTATAATATAATATAGTACACAATAATATTGTATTCGAAGCTTTAGGTCATCCCTCTGTCCAAAAACGGCATGTAATGGAAAATTGTTTCGATCTTCGAAAAAGCGAGAATTGAATCAGAGGTTCAGAAATGTTACACGCTCTTTTGAAGAAGATTTTTCTCCAGCTGTTTTCAGGGCCTAGGAAATGGTAATTTTATTGATTATTTTATGTGTGCATTCGTAATTTTATCGAAAGGAATCTCGGCACTTTCGTCACGGTTTGGTCGGTCACAATATTAACGCATCGTAACCGAATTCCGTGAATCGGAACTTCCGAAATGCGGCCGCATCTCTTTTCAGTAAATATCGGCGTCTGTCCAGCCGCTATCGGACGCTGTCGAAATCTGTGGGAAAGATAAATCATTCAGATTCTCATACCGAATGCCAAGGCGGTTCCATTCGATTCATTTCGTTCCCAACTTCGAAAACAAGGAGTTTCTATTTTTACAATTTTACGTGATTTCTCCGGATTTTTACGATTTCTATTTTTTTATTTATTATTTATGCTTAAATTAGGTATTTATTTTAAAAAATGCTGCATGTTAATTTCTGCAACTATTCTTCCAAATTTAACTTACCTACCTAGTTTAGTTTATCAACTGAAAGAAATTGTTGATCCGAGTAAAACCACGGTTGACACCCATGTGACGGTCTAGACAACCGGCGACAGAGCGCGAGGCAATTATAGAACACCGTTTCGTGGAGCGAAGAAAAAAAAAGAACTTAAAGTGATTTCAAAGAGTTGGTTCTAGCTGTAAAAATAGAAGGACTCCCGAAAGCTCTTCTGAAACTCTCAGGTCGCAAGCCTGTGAGATGTTGACTGTGCGGTTGATAAGAAAACAGTTTTTCAAACAAATGCTTCTTGAATTACTGACGATGCGCAGGTTGGGGAGAAATTCTTTGACAAAACTCTCGACGCATACTATCGAAAATAAACAAAAGTAGAAGTGATGCTGAAGTTGGGACTAATACAGTTTACTATAATACAGTTTAATTATTTAATTTAGGCAGTGCTAATTTAATTCAAATTTAATATTTTTCATTTAATGATTTTATCAATATGTCATGACAGATGTTGGTGGTTTCGGTGGGTTTTTGGATATTATGGTCTACGTAAAATCGGTGTCGGTGTCGGTGTCGGTGTCGGTGTCGGTGTCGGTGTCGGTGTCGGTGTCGGTGTCGGTGTCGGTGTCGGTGTCGGTGTCGGTGTCGGTGTCGGTGTCGGTGTCGGTGTCGGTGTCGGTGTCGGTGTCGGTGTCGGTGTCGGTGTCGGTGTCGGTGTCGGTGTCGGTGTCGGTGTCGGTGTCGGTGTCGGTGTCGGTGTCGGTGTCGGTGTCGGTGTCGGTGTCGGTGTCGGTGTCGGTGTCGGTGTCGGTGTCGGTGTCGGTGTCGGTGTCGGTGTCGGTGTCGGTGTCGGTGTCGGTGTCGGTGTCGGTGTCGGTGTCGGTGTCGGTGTCGGTGTCGGTGTCGGTGTCGGTGTCGGTGTCGGTGTCGGTGTCGGTGTCGGTGTCGGTGTCGGTGTCGGTGTCGGTGTCGGTGTCGGTGTCGGTGTCGGTGTCGGTGTCGGTGTCGGTGTCGGTGTCGGTGTCGGTGTCGGTGTCGGTGTCGGTGTCGGTGTCGGTGTCGGTGTCGGTGTCGGTGTCGGTGTCGGTGTCGGTGTCGGTGTCGGTGTCGGTGTCGGTGTCGGTGTCGGTGTCTGTGTCTGTGTCTGTGTCTGTGTCTGTGTCTGTGTCTGTGTCTGTGTCTGTGTCTGTGTCTGTGTCTGTGTCTGTGTCTGTGTCTGTGTCTGTGTCTGTGTCTGTGTCTGTGTCTGTGTCTGTGTCTGTGTCTGTGTCTGTGTCTGTGTCTGTGTCTGTGTCTGTGTCTGTGTCTGTGTCTGTGTCGGTGTTGGTTGATGGGTATTGTTAGGACCTGTTGAAACTTTGAACGTAAGGACCTCTTGAGAAAGTACGTCCACTTATGAGGTAGAGTATGTCGCCATCATAGATGCGCAACAACAATGCGCAGCAACGCTTTATGGGATAGCCCATAAAATATCCTTGAACACTCGTTGGAAAAACTGTAATTTTTAGAAATTTAGCAATTCCAGACTTTGGCCCAGTTTTTCGCTTCTCTAACTTAAAGTTAGAAAGCTGCGAACGCCGTGAACTTTTGGAAATTTAACGGCCTTTCCAACAATATCCTCATTTCTATAATTACTGCAACATTTGAGGGACTTATAGCAACTTTACTGGGACAAAGTCGAAAACACGAAAAAAATCTTTGACGCAAAAAAGTAAACTTTTTCTGGGGCTCAAAAAAAATTTTACTTAACAAAATTTGTAGAAAATGTGCTAAAAAATCGACCACCCATTGGCAAAATCCCGTAGAATGAGGAAGTTTCCGGGAGGTCTGCTTATGTGAAAGTCGTTTTCCGTTATTCGCTGGCTCTCTATAGCGATTTACAACATATTTGCTGCGTCTTTAGCAGCAAGGTGACAACTATTTAGGAGCTTTTCCTTAACTAGATCGTTCAACAGGTGGCCGACCGTTTCTATTGCCTACTGGTCGTAGAATGTTAGCTCGATCGGTATTCTAGGAGCGAGTCGCTTTTCAGTCCAACGTTCTGGCCTTTTCTCTTTCCCTCGCGACCCGACCCCGTTGTGTCACTCGATTTGCCGGAGGACGAAGGACGAAGGATGCGCTTCCAGGCTCGCACGGACAGCGAGAAAGTGAATTGTGAGGATGGGGTTGGACTGGGGGCAACTATGCTCCAAGTTCACACTGATGCGGTTTTGCGGCATTTTGAGAATCTGATTTTCGGTGAAAATGTCGAAATTCGACGAGAACTGCATTTCCCTGAAAACCCAAGGATGGCGGACGTACAAGAAATTTTTATTGCTCATTCGGATTCTACAACCCTTGAGAGGTAAACAAACTAATTTTCTGGGGATGATAAAAATTTTTTTCCTTCCCGATTAGGTACAAAACTAGGCTCATTTTTTAAGGAAAATTAACGTCAATCATCAAGTAAAATTTTTCTCCCAGATGCATAAGTACACCAAAAAAATATACATTTTTTGATTTTTTACCTCGCTGTTTGGACCTTATCTGCAAGTATAATCAACAGGATATACGGAGGTATACCTATACATAATTTAGCAACATCCAAAAAGGTGTGGAAGGAGTACCACTAAGAAAAACACGAGATTTTCGGACTGTTTTCAGTGTTTACCTTCTAGCTCCTAAATTACGCATTTTTTGCCAAAAACATGTATTAACGTTTTTGAAGAACGATAAATTTGTGACCATTTGAGCCCAACCGGAACTCAGTAGGTTAATTTTTCACCGAGTTACAGCTGTTTGAAAATAGGAATTGTTTCCAAACAAATTACTTCGTTAGTTGTTTGTCCGTTTTAGACCGAAATTGCGGCTGAACCATGATGGGTTTCCAAATTGTACAATTTCCGCCCCAGTGTGAACATTGTCAAAGCAACTGAGCAAAGTAGATGCCGGCCTACGCACGCTGAGCAGATAGTCCCGACGCGTGTTCTAGTCGAATCGGACATTGCAGCTCAGCGGACGTGTACAAATCGAACTATAAAATGAATGGACCATCTGGACGTCCAACGGAAGAAAACGTGTAATACAAATTATTATTAGACGAGGATAACGGACTGCGAACAATTCTACAGCCGAAGAGCTGAGATGTGCGTGAGCAATTTCGCTCACCATTTTAGGTTTGCAGCAGATAACTTACTTTATGGCTCATTGTTCCTCAAGGTATAGGAGAGCTGTTCGGAAGATAATGTGAGGCTGTTAGGGTTAATTCGTAGAATAATATTACGAACGCTCATTCAGTCATTAGCCTTCTGGAAAAAATCGAGAAAAAATTCTAATAATAGATAATATTACATTTGAATAAATTGAAATTCGAAAAATTTGAATATTCGACTTGGGGTTTTTTTCTCGATTACATATTATGTATTATATTATGTTTTTCTCGATCACATGTAAAAATTAATCGGTATAATATATGGTAGGTATGCTTCGATAAAAACAAAAACAAAATTGATTTTGAAAGTAATACCTATGGACATTTAATTTTTTTCCTGTATTTTTCACGGTATTTTGTCGCTTAAGTTACCCCCCCCCCCCCTTTTTTTTTTTTTTTTTTTGAAAGATTTGTTTGATTTGGGGTGGGTTGTCAACGTAACTATCCATGGAAAATTTTATTCGAAGAATAATGGATATTCGATTAATAAATCGACCACCACTTGGCGTCGATTTCTTGATTGGAATTTCTCCTGTTTTTGCCCATTTTACACCTAACAGAACTCCAGTTCTACTGGACCGATTTTGAATATTCGGACTTGGAGGATTTTGTCATCTCCTGAATGTGCGAATTTTAGTGGTCGAAAATTTGTTTGACTTCCGTCATTTTAAGAAACGATTGTAGGGGGAGGGCGTTCTACAGAACTGTGGCCAAATTTATTTCACCCCCTAATTCCGTTCCAACTCCCTCCTCGGAAGTAAATTTAGGCATTAGAGCATGGTACATGGGTTTTCTTTGTTCCGTACTTTACTTTTAGGATTTTTAGTGTTTTCTATTTTTTTTTTTTTTTTGAGCCACAAAAATGAACCGAATTGAGCGTTCTTGGTCTTAAAATCTTTGTTTTACCTTCCAAAATTTGTGGATATTTTTTATATTGCTACAACTTGGCGTACTTTTATTTTGGGCAAATTTTAAAATTTGAATAATGAATTTTTTGATATTTTTGACCTAAGCACCCTCAAAAGCAGTCAAAATATGATCAAATTGTGTCATAATTTTACGTTTCACAATATGGAAGTATTGTGTGTTATCTATGCACTACTGGCTTTTATTCGAACTCGGAAAAAGTATGTTTAAAAGCTGCTATGAACAGCGCCTCGTGGAATGGTCGGCAGCTCGCGAGCTTCAATGAGTTTAATCAATGAATGTGACCATGAAAAGGATTGCAAAACTGCTGGGAGATTTTATTATGACAACTAGCAACCTGTTCAACCCACAAGGTCGGGACTCCGTAGGTGATTTCGTCTTCTATTCCTTCACGAGCGCAGAATTATTCTTCTGTTCGGCAATCTGCCCACAAGTTGACTTTGAGTTATTGTGGCTCGCCCATCAAAAACTGGTCAACGCGGATTATTATTCAAAAAACGACGCCGAGGGAAAGTGGCGTTGAATGATGAGCGGGCGGACTGAATTTTCGAAAATCGTCATCAGCGAAATTTCCTTTATAGAATGATTAATGGCTCATGTCGCCCCTAATGAACCGATCTATATCAATTAGGTGACATGTTGGGAAATTTACGTGATGCCTGCCACGCGAAAATTATTTCCCCCTCGTACGACTATTAAAATGACCTAATCCAAAAAAAAGACCACGTTCGGAAAGCCAGGAAAATAATCTTATCCTATTAAAAGCTGATAAACAATTACAAAAACACAACTTCTACACACGTAGTACAATATTGAAATAAAAGCTTGAAAATAAAATATTGAAAATAAACGGTTTGGAGATTATAATGTTAAAATGGTGTATGGAACTGAAGAAATGCCCTCTTAAAGTGAGTCCTTGTATACAAGGAATACGAATTTTGCACTTTTCAATATTTTCGTATCAGGAGTATTTATATTTTCAAAATTTTTATAAAATTTGGTGTGATCAATTTATACAAATACCTAGATATTTATAAAAATTAAATCAATACTCCAATATTTTTAATAAAACTGGCTAAAATCGTCTCATAGCCAATTTAGAAGGTCAGTTCTCCAAAATCAGCCACCAGCTCATCTACCAAATTTCTGACACGTTTTTAATGAGTAACATTATACCTCCGGGTTGAGGGTCAGCCCTCATCTTGGGGTATCATGTGCCCACCAAAGAGTTGACTTTGGAAGCCGCAAGTTATGCAGGCGTTGACCACAACGTTGGTTAATTCAGCCCCCCGCATCGCCGGGGGGGGGGGGGGTCGTCAATTCGTGGCATCCGTCCCATGGGAATAACGAGGCTAACGTTCCTAATTAACTTGTCGTCATCAGTTTATTGGACTACTGTATTTCTGAAACCTGTACATCTTGAATTTATTGCGAAAAAAATACCTATATATCAACAAAATAAGTGTTATCCTCAGGACAAATAACCATTTACCTGCGCAATTCACGTTATCTCAAGACAAGTGGCGAAGATGCATCTAATCGTGAAGATTTCAGGGAGCTGCAAACAAATTCGCGACAGTCGACAAAAATGAAATCCGAACACCACGCGCTCAAAAATTTCCGAATCACCGATTCCTAAACTCACCTCAGAAAAGGGTTTCAAAAAATATTCCGTGAATTTAAGAAAAATAAATAAATAAAGTTGATAGAAACGTTTGCATTTTTCAATACCTAGCTATTTATCAAGTGGGTGGTCCAAAAATTGAAAAACGTGGTTCGGAGGTTCCTCGTGCTCGTTTTTCTCTATTTTCCAGACAAATAATGGCTTCCCCGTCAGGTTGTTTGCCTGTTTGTTCTTGTTCAGCCATAAAACGAACTACACACCATCATTTTCCAAAATTCGTCAGATCCGTTTTTCTGGCTATAAATTAAATTGTTTTAAGATCTTGTTGCGTTAAAACCTATTCGTAAATAAATAATTTCTCTTACTTCGGTAGTTTTCCACTTTTGCGGAGGTAAAATTTCCGACGCTTTTCAAGATTTTTCTAAATTATTATTTTTATTTTTTCTACAAATTAATCCAAAAAAAAGTTGAAAATCTTATAAAAATTCGGAAGTAACGTGTGCCATCACGCAACAATGATCACTGACTGTTCTCGGAAATCGTTAAGTAATTAAATAAAATTTGAAACCCCTTTCCTGGTGTAAATTTGGACGAAACTCGAATTCACGCCTTACGTCGATCAGTAACGCCCGAACTCGCGTATCGCGGACGAGAAGTATCGAATCTTCGCGGTCGGATCGAGCCGGTCGGGCGTTTGTCGCGGACTGAGCGTGAGCGCTAGCTGGCGAAAGCCTTCTCCGCTATCGGCGGTTTGTCAAGAGCCGCCCTCCGGCTGTCGTTGAGGGCGGACTGTTTGACACCGGCGCGTAGGTACGAGAGCAAATAGTGGAATCGGGGAATCCCGAGGGCTCACTTTCCTTGCCCTAGAGTGCCGTTCAAAATTTGTCTGTCGTCTGAAAACAAATGGAATAAAAACAAAAACCGCTGGTTGAACTCATAGTATTGTATGAATTAATACCCCCCAAGGAGTAAGGTTGGGTATCATTTTTTTATAATAACAGAAATGGCTATATTCTCAATTTTCAACCTTTTTCAAATTTTTCGAAATGCCCATTTTTTTAAATGCCCATCTAGGAGGTCTAGGAGGAACCTAGTTTTTAAATACAGCTGTTTTTGTCTCTCCTGAATAGTTGAAGAATGCTGAAACTATCCGAAAGTATGCTGAAAGAATCCGAAAATGCTGGCTGTTATACAAGTATAGAAGGGAGCGCGGCATAGCGTCTACGCGAAAAATTCTTTTGTTTCTCGAAACGAAATCGAGAAACGTTGACGCTAAGCTCGTGTGGAAGTACTGAGTGTTACCCACCAAAAACCAAATTTCAACCTCCTTGGCCTGTTTACTCTCCTCAGAGTATAAAAGGCTGATTTTCCTATACTCCATGGTCCTTGGCGACGAGATAACACAGCTGTTTTCTCCTTGCCTACTTGCTCCTCCTCCAGTGCTGTTTTCATTACGCGTTTTCCCATTAACATCTCCGGTCAATCGAAATTCCGACGTTTTCAAATCAAATTCTCCGTTTACAGGTCGATTAACGTGTTAAACTCGTGATTGAAACGTGCCACCGGTTAACTTTTTTTGAGACATGGTTCCCGACGATAGACCCTATACCGTGTCATTGCGTTCTCATGTAGGTGATTGGCACTCCGTCATGTTGTGATATATTTTTTCTATTGAACTGACGTATTCCGTGACATGTAGTCGATGGAATCGTCAAATATGTCAGTCGACAAGTCAAGTCGGTGATTCGAGCTATGATTCCGTGTTCCCCGTACGGGTGGCAGTTTCTTGAGCCCGGAAAATGAGCGACACCAAAATCATGAACGGGGCCGCGGACAGGATACCCGAAATTCACATCAACGAGCGCAAACCGATTGTTACATGTGAGTTGAACGACTTGAATTATGTGAAAATATTCAATTTATCAATCGCGAATTTATTTGGAGGTTATGTGGGAGAAAGAGCCCTCGGACAAATGTCAAAATCGTTCAGGGACTGGGGGGTAAACTCCATAATCAAAATAATGCTAATAATAATCCTATTTAATAATAATCCTAATAATAATCCTAAGGTTTGATCCTCGAAAAACTAGGCTGTCAGACAAGCAGCAATCGCCTAGACCAGTTTAAGGAACAATCTGAAATTTCACTATGCTTACCTAGTTGGGAAACATCACTTGGTTTGGTGTGTAGAATGAGACGATAACACGACGTTGTCCCATTGTCGTATTTAAGAATTCGCTGTTTTCAGCTTTTTCAGGATAAAAATCAGTTATTACCAAAATGCATGAGACAATATCCCTATTTTTCGGGAGAGCTAAAAACTGATTGCCTGACTAATTGAAATTCACTAGAAGAATAATAACTCGAAGACAAACACACAATGAAACAGAAACTCGAACTCGAAGTTAAACTGACTATGAAACAGAATATCAAACTCATAATCGAACTCGAAGCCAAACTCACAATGAAACAGAAACTCAAACTCATAGTCGAACTCGAAGTCAAACTCACAATCAAACAGAAGCTCAAACTCATAGTCAAATTCAAAGTCAAACTTACAATAAAACTGAAACTCTAACTCATAATCGAACTATAAGTAAACTCACAATAAGACAAAAAACTCAAAGTCGAACTCGAAGTCAAACTGACTATGAAACAGAATATCAAACTCATAATCGAACTCAAAGTCAAACTCACAATGGAACAGAAACTCAAACTCAAAGTCGAACTCGAAGTCAAACTCACAATGACACAGAAACTCAAACCCATAATCGAACTCGAAGTCAAACACACAATGAAACTGAAACTCATAATCGAACTTGAACTCAAACTCATAATCGAACTCGAAGTCAAACTCACAATGAAACGGAAACTCAAACTCATATTCGAACTCGAAGTCAAACTCACAATGACACAGAAACTCAAACCCATAATCGAACTTGAACTCAAACTCATAATCGAACTCGAAGTCAAACTCACAATGAAACAGAAACTCAAACTCATATTCGAACTCGAAGTCAAACTCACAATGAAACTGAAACTCATAATCAAACTTGAAGTCAAACTCACAATCGAACAGAATATCAAACTCATAATCGAACTCGAAGTCAAACTCACAATGAAACGGAAACTCAAACTCATATTCGAACTCGAAGTCAAACTCACAATGAAACTCAAACTCATAATCGAACTCGAGGTCAAACTGACAATGAAACAGAATATCAAACTCATAATCGAACTCGAAGTCAAACTCACAATCGAACAGAAGCTCAAACTCACAATCGAACAGAAACTCAAACTCATAGTCGAACTTACAATGAAACCGAAACTGAAATCCATTCATGTGTGTCAGTTTGATTGTGAGTTTGACTATGAGTTTCAGTTTCGATTTCATTGTGAGTTTGACTTCGGGTTCGACTATGAGTTTCAGTTTCGATTTCATCGTGAGTTTGACTTCGAGTTCGACAATGAGTTTCAGTTTCGATTTCATCGTGAGTTTGACTTCGAGTTCGATTATGAGTTTGACTTCGAGTTCGATTATGGGTTTGAGTTTCTGTTTCATTGTGAGTTTGACTTCGAGTTCGAATATGAGTTTCAGTTTCATTGTGTGTTTGACTTCGAGTTCGACTATGAGTTTCAGTTTCGGTTTCATTGTGTGTTTGACTTCGAGTTCGATTATGGGTTTGAGTTTCTGTTTCATTGTGAGTTTGACTTCGAGTTCGACTATGAGTTTCAGTTTCGATTTCATCGTGAGTTTGACTTCGAGTTCGACAATGAGTTTCAGTTTCGATTTCATCGTGAGTTTGACTTCGAGTTCGATTATGAGTTTGACTTCGAGTTCGATTATGGGTTTGAATTTCTGTTCCATTGTGAGTTTGACTTCGAGTTCGATTATGAGTTTCAGTTTCGGTTTCATTGTGTGTTTGACTTCGAGTTCGATTATGGGTTTGAGTTTCAGTTTCATTGTGAGTTTGACTTCGAGTTCGACAATGAGTTTCAGTTTCGATTTCATCGTGAGTTTGACTTCGAGTTCGATTATGAGTTTGACTTCGAGTTCGATTATGGGTTTGAGTTTCAGTTTCATTGTGAGTTTGACTTCGAGTTCGAATATGAGTTTGAGTTTCTGTTTCATTGTGAGTTTGACTTCGAGTTCGATTATGAGATTGTGTTTCTGTTCCATTGTGAGTTTGACTTCGAGTTCGACTATGAGTTTCAGTTTCGGTTTCATTGTGTGTTTGACTTCGAGTTCGATTATGGGTTTGAGTTTCTGTTTCATTGTGAGTTTGACTTCGAGTTCGAATATGAGTTTCAGTTTCGGTTTCATTGTGTGTTTGACTTCGAGTTCGAATATGAGTTTGAGTTTCTGTTTCATTGTGAGTTTGACTTCGAGTTCGATTATGGGTTTGAGTTTCTGTTCCATTGTGAGTTTGACTTCGAGTTCGACTATGAGTTTCAGTTTCAGTTTCATTGTGTGTTTGACTTCGAGTTCGATTATGGGTTTGAGTTTCTGTTTCATTGTGAGTTTGACTTCGAGTTCGATTATGGGTTTGAGTTTCTGTTTCATTGTGAGTTTGTCTTCGAGTTCGATTATGGGTTTGAGTTTCTGTTCCATTGTGAGTTTGACTTCGAGTTCGACTATGAGTTTCAGTTTCGATTTCAATGTGAGTTTGACTTCGAGTTCGACAATGAGTTTCAGTTTCGATTTCATCGTGAGTTTGACTTCGAGTTCGATTATGAGTTTGACTTCGAGTTCGATTATGGGTTTGAGTTTCTGTTTCATTGTGAGTTTGACTTCGAGTTCGAATATGAGTTTCAGTTTCGGTTTCATTGTGTGTTTGACTTCGAGTTCGATTATGGGTTTGAGTTTCAGTTTCATTGTGAGTTTGACTTCGAGTTCGAATATGAGTTTGAGTTTCTGTTTCATTGTGAGTTTGACTTCGAGTTCGATTATGAGATTGTGTTTCTGTTCCATTGTGAGTTTGACTTCGAGTTCGACTATGAGTTTCAGTTTCGGTTTCATTGTGTGTTTGACTTCGAGTTCGATTATGGGTTTGAGTTTCTGTTTCATTGTGAGTTTGACTTCGAGTTCGAATATGAGTTTCAGTTTCGGTTTCATTGTGTGTTTGACTTCGAGTTCGAATATGAGTTTGAGTTTCTGTTTCATTGTGAGTTTGACTTCGAGTTCGATTATGGGTTTGAGTTTCTGTTCCATTGTGAGTTTGACTTCGAGTTCGACTATGAGTTTCAGTTTCAGTTTCATTGTGTGTTTGACTTCGAGTTCGATTATGGGTTTGAGTTTCTGTTTCATTGTGAGTTTGACTTCGAGTTCGATTATGGGTTTGAGTTTCTGTTTCATTGTGAGTTTGACTTCGAGTTCGATTATGAGTTTCAGTTTCTGTTTCATTGTGAGTTTGACTTCGAGTTCGACTATGAGTTTGAGTTTCTGTTCGATTGTGAGTTTGACTTTGAGTTCGATTATGGGTTTGAGTTTCTGTTTCATTGTGTGTTTGACTTCAAGTTCGAGTATGAGTTTGAGTTTCTGTTTCATTGTGTGTTTGACTTCAAGTTCGACTACGAGTTTGAGTTTCTGTTTCATTGTGTGTTTGACTTCGAGTTCGATTATGAGTTTGAGTTTCAGTTTCATTGTGTGTTTGACTTCAATCTTTTACCATCAATGCAATTCGAGTATTCTTATTTCAGTTCAATACTACACGTATTTTTCGTTTGATTCATCGCTTTCAGATGCTGGCGATAAAGAACTTTTTCTCAGTTTGGAGCCGACGCTGTCATCCTCGCTACCTAACGAGCCGGCCGAATGGCGCCGAGCTTATGGCCGCGCCATCAAAATGGTCAACGTTTCGGCGACTTTTGTCCCTTTCGCGAAGGACGTCCTCCCCAAGGAAGGCGATTTTCGTCTCATCGACCAGCCCGTCCTTCACACATATTGGACTCAATGTTCGGTAATATTATCAGAACAGAGCAGCTATTTATTCATCGATAAGTTTATGTTTTCCTTTAAGAAAAATTATCCTCCTTCCCCTCCTTCTCCTCATCATCCTCCTCAATTTTGGTGCTATTTTTTTTATTTTTGATATTTTTAGCCTAACAACCAAACAATATGGTCTTCCTACCACCATATGGAAAATGCGTTGTCAAACTTGCTTCATTTTTTGGGAAAATTTCGAGAGCATTTTGAAAACCGATTGCTCCACAAAATTACGAGTTGTTTTGAAGAACTCGCCCAACTACCGTCCGTCTAATTGGAATCGGTCGTGAAATGTGACGAAGTTAGGGGGCCTTGCCCTCACGTTGTTGACCCCTCTACGTATTTGGAGTGGGCCCGGGTGAGAGTTGAACTGTGGTAAACTACGGTGGTTTTCATCTGGTATTCATGTTCAAGCCCTGGTTAGACATCGTACGTAGTAAATAAAGTGAAAATTGTAATGGTCTTGCAGACTGAGAATTCATTCTTAAGTTTTGGAGTAACCATTTTTCGGTGCACATAATAATAATGTCCTGGACAAATTAATGTCTGTCCAATAATAAGGTTGAGGGTGAGACATACTCCATGACGTTGACTCGTAATTTTTATTATCTCCGAAGCGCTTTCACCTATATTGGCCTCTTCAGGGGTTCCTGTGAGATGTTGTTGAAACCGTTTGAATGGGTCGTCGTCATCGACAATATTGTGATTATACTATAATTATAATATTCCAAATTTTTTAAGATTTTTTTTTAAATTTTAGTCAAACCACGGCCGATGATTTCTTTCAACCCAAAATTCAATAAGTAGGTACTTTCTACGAGCGTATTTTCTCCTTCCAGGACGTCGACGCGTACAAGTCCACGGTCCGCGAAGACATCGAAATGTGGATGCGCGTCCTTCTCCAGTACAATCTCAACGACTGGGTCATCATTCTCGTTGAAACGTACGATTTTCGAAAGTCAAACAAACTCCTTCCAAGGACGACGGTTTTTGACAAAATCAAAAGCGACTACGGCACCAAGCACGCGGACAGGTTAGTCGAAGGTTTCATCTTAGGGTGGACTTTCCATGTTTTCTTCTATAAAAACATCGCAACATTTACCATCCTATTTCAGGTGTTTGGCTGTCATAAACCCGCTCCGATCCGAATCCCGTTCCGTCGGATCTTGGCGAGGTCTGGTCGTCAATCTGCGCCTCCTCCTTCTCACCGCTTTCGATCGTTCGCTGATCAAATTCGAAGAGATCATCCGCGAACAGCGGGAAAAGAGGAATCAGGCGGGGTGGAGTTTCACGAAATATTTCCTCCTCCAGGTAACAATCGGGAGTTTTTATATTTTTTATTTTGTTTTTTCGACTCGAATAAACGCGAAGTCTTGTCAATCCAGGAGGAATTGGCGTTCGTCCTGGAAATGCTCGGCGTTTACGAAGAAGCCCTGGTCCAGTATGACGAGCTTGATGCTCTGTTTACGCAATTTATCCTCAATTTCAATCTTGGAGGTATATTTCAAGAGTTTTTATCTTAATATCTTTAGCTATCTTAGCGCAAAAATATCAGAAATTGCTAATACAGTCGATTTATTTCGAAATATTGAATTTTTGATTTCTAATATCCTACAGAAACTCCCGAGTGGTTAGCGCAGTTTCAATCCTCGCTGGATTCGTGGGACGGCCTGTCGATAACGACCGGGGTCATCCTGAAAGAGAGGACCCGGATCCAGGAAAACAAAGCCTCGCTGCTCCAGTTCAGGAACTACCTGTTTTCCAGACAGTGCGCCATGCTTCTCTACTCCAATAAACCGTCCGAGGTGATACAAATATCCAGAAATGACTCGAAACTCTATCTAACTTAGCTAACCCCCAATATTCCCTGCTTTGCTGCAAGAAAAAAAAACATATCATTTCTGTGTCTTAATGCGTGGAATTTGAGGGACTGAAATTTTTTTTCATTCGGGTTAAAAAACGATTTTCCCTCAGGTCGCCGAACGGACGCTACCATATTTGCACAATTGCATCCGCGAATTGTCTCTATTGGACGTGGTAATGACGCCGGGCGCAAGCGCTTGCTGGGTGTTCCTCTCTTGCTTGGAGATTCTCCAGACTTGCGAAAACTACAAAGAAACCGCTCACGTCGAGTCGTATTCGAAATTCACCGCCGGGATATGGTCGTACGCTCGGCAGAAGGTACGCCCCTTATTTCCGTCGGGTGTACTACCGATATTCCTTCTAAATCCCAAATTTCTATGAATTTCAATTCTTTCAGCTCGAAGAATTGGGACGTCTGTGCGGTCTGATGCCGGGCCAGAAGCAGACGAGCGAACAGATTCACACGTCCGTTCAACTGTTCGCGGGGCTGATCGAAGAATCGGCGAAACCTGTGGAAAAGTTGAAGAAGGCGCTTTCGTGCCACGAGGAGTTCACCAAGCAGTACCTGGTCTGTACTGGGTTTTGTAACATTTCTTCAGTTCGATTTTGAAATTTCTTGATTAAAATATTCCTGATGACTTTCCTCAAAACCTTTTTCAACAGGAACTGTCCGAATTGGCGATGGGCACCTACAAGCATATCGGCCGCGCCAGGTCCGCACGGAGTTTAGGCTTCGACCTGGCGAAATTCTACTGGAGCATTGGCGACTACGCTACGGCGACGTCATTCTTGCAAAATGCTCTCCACTGCTACGAGCAGGACGGCTGGAAGCAGCTGGCTGCCAGCGCTCGTCTGCACCTGGCGGAATCTTACCTCAAACTCGGCGACATGCTCAAGTGAGTTTTGGGCTTCGTCGGTAAAAGTTTCAGCAAAATATGGCGGATGTTTTCATTTGAATCGTTCAAATTTCTTTCCAGGTATGCCAAAATGTGTTTGTCGATAGCTTGCACACCCGAGTTGGATATTGCGATAAGACTGAAAAATTACGAATACCTGAAAACGACGTTAGCGAGCGCCAACCCTGGTGAGTTATTATTGATTGAAAGCATTTTGCCGGTACAATGGCTTCTTGGCAATCCTGCATGGCATTGGTCCTTCCATGATGCGTTTTAGCTGAAAATTGATAGGTGATTTCCGTATTTTTCAACTTCTATCTCATTTTCCCATTAGATCCGCCTTGGACCGGCTTGCTCACCGACTGCCTCACTCTTGAAGACGTAGACATCCAAGTGGACCAGGGCAGCACCAAAGTCACGGCCGTCTTCAACGTCATGTGCCACCTTCCGGTCGAGACGACAGTTTCGACGATATCGGCCGCTATCTCTCACCACGGACTCAAAAACGACAAGCGGCATAGGGATTCGGTGGATAACAATAGCATCAAGTGAGCATTTTGATGTTTTTGCTGCATTTTATACCGTGTGTACGATTGATCATGTATAACTATCCTAAACGACGTTGTGACTGTGTGCTGGCATCTTTTGAATGCGAGTTGCGATTTTAGGAATGACTAAAGCGTAATTTGTACTAAGTGCGCCCTCTCAGAAAAATCGATTATACTGTTTAGAGATTGAGGCGTCACAAAATCGAAATTATTTTGATTCGCTCCGTGTGGGGTATAAGCAATTTTTGCCTAGACGTGTTGCTTATATGTGCATGGTTTGTTGTGTGAGCGTTTTAATTGATGTGCTATCATTACGAAACCAAAAAAGGAGAATGAAAGGGTAAGTTAAATGAATATCCCGAAATTTTTCACGAAAACAGGAACAGTAACAGGTTATGTAGGTAGTGACTCAGGAACTGTTACCTTCTGATCTGATTTACATGGATAGGTAATGTTTATCTTAAATCTATTTCAACTTTGCTCTTTCAGAATGAATTTTGAATAATAAAATGCAGTTTGGCATAATTGTTCAGTAATCTTCAGATACACAGTATGGAGTGATTTTGTTCTTATGCGTATCAATATAATATATCAAAAAATATCATCATATTTTAATATTATATTTCCAAAAAAATTGATGCGCCAAATCATTTGTTTTTCATTTTTTCACTCCACGGTCAATGCAGCACCAGTTCAATAAATTCTTTAACCTATAAAGAACCATTTTTCCATTTATTTGTTTGTTTTTAAAGGAAATCAAAAGAAAGCTTAGCACCGGTTAATCCGTTCCTTCAGAGGCTTCCGCTATCCGTTAGATTAGACTACAAACAGGATAAAAGTTTAGCGTCCGCCAATGTCGAAGTCAAGAATCAAAAGTCGCTCGTCAGGTTTGTTCCGTTTTTATCGCATTGTTACATTATCTGTTGTCATCTTTAGCTCCTGAATTGTCGTATTCGCTGAAAATGCGTATGTTGTGATTTGGCTTATTAGACCAATTATTGACCAGTTTTAGACTAATCCTATCAGTCGTTATCTATCTGAGTGTATACCTATTTGTAAATATTTCGCTTTTTCATTGAATTTTTTCTCCGTATTTTTAAGAATTGTAGTTTTTGCAGTGATTTTTAAATTGCGCGTTTCTCAATATTTTCAGGCGAACGGACAGTCACGGGAAGTACAGGAAAATTTCAACAGTCACCAAAGCCGATTTCGCTCGCTCTCTAACCTGCCATGATGTTACGCTCAAACCAGGCCCTAATACGTTGGTTCTCAGTTCGGAGGTATGATCGTTAATTATCCTTGGCGAAAAATCTCCATAAAATATCATTGACCTGCCATTTTTGAAAAGATTGAACAATTGTGTATACAGCCAATGGTGCATAGATAACACACATTATCTCCGTAAATATCTAAGTATTGAATTTAACTAAATTTTTAATCTTGAAAGAATAAAATGCAAAAATTAAACGTTTAAAATTAAAAATTCAAATTCAATTGAAAAATCTTGTCTTCAAAACCTCAAATGCTTTCTTAAGCTGCCAAAAATTAAAAAAAACAAAATTTTTGAAAAAATTGAAACTATAAAATTTGAACTGACTTACTGTTTAGGTCAACGAATCGGGCTCTTATAGACTGAACCAACTGAGTGTCATGCTTTTCGACAATTTCGAACTCCTGTCGCCACCGCATCAGCAGAAAATCCAGTTCGAAGTATTGCACACGTTGCCGACAGTCGCGTTGACCAATAGCAGCGAACTGTTAGCCGGCCTGGTGCAGACGGCAGTGCTTCAAGTGACATCACAGGGCCACCATATTGCAGAAGTAAAAATTTTCTATTAATTATCAATTTTCATCCTCATTGAATTCACGAATTAAAAAAAATATTTCATCATTTTTGAAAATATTTAAAATTTTTGTTTTAATATTTAATTATTTTTATTTTTCAATAAAACTATCAATGGGTATTGTGAAATTTCTGGAAAATATAATCATTTAGGGTTATATTCCAATTCTCTTTTTGCACCGGCTAAATTATAGTCATTAACCAGCGTAAATGCTTCAATATTTCTACAGGGAAGCGCTCTAGAGCTAAGATCGAGCACCGGCTTGACGATGCAGCAGAGCGCCAACGAAGAAGATGCCATGGACGAACGGCTGACTGTAGAATTGCCTGAAATCATGGCAAACAGCACTTACAACGTGCCCATTCTCATCTACGCTGCTCTCCCTTCGTACAAGGAGACCAGCCCTATCGTTCATAGTGTAAGAATACATTTTTTTCAATTACGGGTTTCTCGAGCGTTATTACCGATCAACTGACCATTAATCCATTTCGATAGATATCAATAAGAACGCCTTGGGCTCACGAAGAAGAGCTGATTTCTCTACAGCTGCAGCCGGCTCTCTACGCAGTTCTGAAACTCCATTCGGCCAGCGCCAACGGGAAATTCTTATTCGTAACGGTGGCAGGCCTGAGCTCGCAGCCGATACGGGTACATGATCCGGCCATGACAGTGGTCAGCCCTCCTGGTATAACGATAGCACCCTGCAATTCATCCGCCAAAAATATAGTAAGTGCTGAGTGCCGGTTTCACCAAAATTATTGAACAAAATTAATGGAGAACAGAGTTTGAGGGGTATCAAGAGCCGCCAAGCACAGTTCCCTGTAGAGTGCCCCTGGGGGATGGTTTTTGACATTTTTATTTCTGGCTCTGGAACATTAACTCAAAAATCGTCTCAAACAACTTACGAAATCAAAATATCGGTGTATACCTAGTTTCGATTATCTAAATTTTTATGGAAAATCGTGATTCGAGTGCTGAAGATCCGGAATGTTTGATTTCCTTTGAATGTTTCTTCTTGGGATTCAGCAAGTAACCGAATTTATTGCAGGTTGTCGACAATGAGAAGAAAGCGAGTTTCATGTGGCGAATGGAAAGTATGCACAACGTCAAAGCGACGCCAGTTAAGACTGAATTCTCGTTATACTACGAGACCGACGACGAGTCCGATTCAAACATACCGCTACTGTACAAATGTCTTTTCGAATTGAGCAATTTTATGGTAAGTTAATCTCTTGGAAGATTCTGTTATTTCTTCTGAAATTAAACTGGATTAAATTTTCTTGACAATCTTCACTCAACTTGTTTTCAGACTCTGTACATCGTCGAGTGTAAGGTCGAGCCAGGGCGAGGATCTGAATTCTGCCGTGTGAGCACCGTGTGCCAGCTGTTCATCAAAGTTACGCGCTCCACAGACTGCGGCTCGGATTCGAGCCTCATGTACGAAGTGTTCGCCGAGCATAATATGTGGGCGGTTTGCGGCAAAGCTCTGGGTGAGCATTCTGAAGCCTTTTATGAGAAAGCGCCTAATCCCAATCCTCTAAGACTAAAACCGTTCAAGTTTTCTAAACTTTTCAAATTCCTTTCCTTGAAATTGCCTTCAAAAATTCATTAAAATTTTCAAACAAAAAACAATTTTTTGAAAAATTTTAATTTTAAAAATTTTTCTTAAGACAACTAAAATTTTATTTAAAAAAATTATTTGTTTTAAATTTTTTAAAAGTTTTGATTTATTTACAAATTTTAATTTTCTAACAAAATTTAATTTTTTTTTAATGTAAAACTTTTCTAAATATTTTAAAAATTTATGTTTTTTAGAAAATTAATACATGTCTAACTAAACAATTTTGTAAAAAATTTTAATTGTGATTTTTAATTGAAAATATTTTACCTAAATGTTCCAAAAATGGTAATTTGTTTCAACGAGACTAAATTTTTTTATGTTTGTTCAAATAGTTTGCTCAAAATCTGTGGGAAGGAAGGTTTTAATACAAGTTTCGCGTTTTACCTATTTGTAAAATAGGTGTGCTGACGTGGGATGATAAAAGCAACGAGCAATCGGTCACAGTAGATGTGATGCCTCTCGTCAACGGGTTTCTCCCCTTGCCAACTGTGAGGCTTAGCAAGTACATACCGGCAAACAGCAGATATAACAGTAAGTAATTCATCTAGTTTTGGAAATTTGAGGAGTGAAAAATGTGTACAAACTGTTCAGAAAGTCAAAAAACGGTCAAACAATTTCAGGCAATTTTTTTTGATTTGGGGGAAAACATCTTAATCTATGGTAAATGATCAAGTTTTTATGAAAATTGGTTTGCATACCGGCTGACTGAAATATTTATTGCCGAGTGCCAACACCAGCAGCTGCTATTCAGTACAAGGCACTGAGGTAGCAGGTGTTGCCTCTTGAGTGACAATATATCGATAAACTCATCTCGAATTTATCAAATTACCGTCAATTCGTCCACAGACATGCGATTAGACCACCAACCACATCTGGAGCAATTCAGCGCCGGTCAAGTCTACAATTCGAGCAAAGGGGCCCAAGTGCACGTGATCACAGCGTCGTCACCGCAGGACATGTAGCACATTTTCACTTTTCTCATCCAGACGACGTGACTGTAAGTCTTTGCGGCGTTGGGGACCTTCGGTAATGGACACCGAGCGTACGTCTATCACGACTTCCAGCTACCAAGAATCCAATAGATTACTTTACCTTTCGTCTTTCTTCAGTGGGAAACTGGGGAAATTATCACAATTAAAAGGTGCCATCTTTTACCAACTGTCTGGTAGAATTAGGTTGATGGTAACCCAAACTGGTGATTCTATAATTTTGGTATGAGGAAGTTATTTTTTAGTTTATCACTAAAATTTGGTGGAATCCGTTTATAAAAGCATGAAATTCATCATTAATTTGTCTCTGCGTGAGGTGACGTTGAGAAAGGTGACCTTTGGCCCTGTTCATGAACTATGAAGTGAGAAATGTCTTAATTTTTGTCAAACGGTGAAGTCCACTGAGGCCAAGATAGGCGAAAGCGCTAGGGATGGAAGTAGAATCATGGAGACGTTGTCATTTTTCTCATCAACCTAAAAATCAACTATACGTTCCTCATAGCCCAATAAATCATTTTTTGCTACTTTCCCTTTGAATATGGGGGGGTGGACGATTTTCCAAAATATCCAATTTAACTGGTGACCTGTGTCTAGAAAGTAGTCCATCTACAGAATGTGAAAGTTTGACAGTCATCAATCCTTACCCATCGAACGTCGTGATTGGTGCGATCGTCGCACGCTTTAGATCTGAATTTCGGAAAAATGTATTTGATCTTGGCTGCCATCCATGTGACAATATTGTGTGGAAATTCCTTATTGTTAGCCTTTCCACTATTTTCTTCAGTAAAGTGGAAATGTTTCAACAGATAAATGATTTTTATAAAATAATCCGTTGTGAATATTACTAACGGAAAATTCAACTCTCTAGTGCGCTCAAATAATTAGATTTAGCAAAATTCCATCTAAAATCTACGCTATTTTATTTAAATATGTTTGAGAAATTTTAGTTCCTCGTATCGGACGAACGGCTCAATCCACATACGCCCTTCAACATTGGGATTGGATGGTTGAACCTTTTTGACCGTCGGTTTGAGCCGTCGGTGGCCGTGTCCATTCGTGAGGGTCACATCCCTGATTGGCCTCGTCTGGTACCTAAAGCCTTTAGATTTTGTGAAACAATCAGACATTTTATTATTAGGAATCATATTTTAATTAGCCGGAGGACAATTTCTGTCAATTTATCAAACAGAAATCTCTTCTGGAAATATTAAATAATTCAAGCCCATATCGATTTGATGCAAATTGATTCTCATCAATCATCTCATCATCGGACGTTGTACAAATTAACATCGATTAAGTGGCAACACCAGTTATCTCATTCTTGCTCAGTTTCCAGGAGAAACAAAAAACTGTCTGTTCAAGAAATTTCACACAAGTTCTCCGGCTGTTCCATAACTAGAAATATTTCACGAGATAGCTGCCGTTATCATATCGTTGAAACTTCCTGAAATCCTGCCCCAATCATGTCTTGCGATTGTAATTTAATGTTTGAACACAACAAACTTATACAGATTCGTAACGCAGCTGCCTTCTATATCACAAGCAATATAGATAATCTTAATTCGGCAAAATTGTACGAGATGTCAGCACTTTGCTTACTTTTCCCCTTGGTTTATTCTTTACTTTTGACATCATTTGTAGCATAAAAGAACCTGACGGCCCATAAACCCCCATAACCTCATTGTACAGGGCCCACCAGGAAGAAGGGATGTTTTTGGAAAAGCTACTACTCACCAAGGGGTAGACTGATTTGAGTGCCCTACACATTGTTTTGAATTTTCAGTTCCCATCATGGCGTGGAGTGTGGAGGAATGCGTTTACGCCGTACGGCAGTTCTTAAAAAATGGCAAATCTTCTGTCGCTTATTTACCCCCTCCCACCTCACGACATCCGATTTTTCTGTGGGGGTACATTTAGTCAAATGTCTACATTTACAATCCAATATCCATTGATGAAGCTGGGCAAACAATGGCAAGATGAGGGTCAACGCGATGCGCTCTTATCGAGATAACCTGGATTCCTGCATTACGGCACCTTTTTTAATGAGATTTTTCATGAAAAATTCACCCATGATTTTTTTCATGGCGCGTCACTGCCGCCAGAAGCTCAAAGTCGCACTGAGCGTTTTTTAGGCACGTTGGCTTCATGACATCTCGTACCATTTTGGTTTTCATCCCTTAACTTATAGAAATAGGTACCTACCTGTCAGTTTTCCCTATCTGTAGTATAGATCGCTGCTGAACCAACCGTCGCTACTAGTCACGAATGCTAGAAAGCTGGTAAAAAACGTCGGATAATTGTTTTTTATCGTATCAACCTATTGTATATCTTGACCAAAATTAGTCTTATTGTTGATTTTTTATCTAGCGAAATGGTGCCTAAAATATCGTGTTGTCCTTATGGATTGATGATCACATTGTCGTGAAGTGAGCCAAACTATTTCCGATTCGGTTAATTTTCTAATTTATTTAATTTACTATGTACTCTTATATTTATATCTTTTCTTATCCCCGCGTTGACCACTTTAAGGAACAAGGTTTGGGTTGATTCAATTTTTACTACTTGAAGGGTACAAATTCTAAGTTTAAAAATATTGTAAAATCGTACGATTCAGTTCTCGCTATAGCCGAATTAATGGATTGGGTACGAGTTTATACGCTATCCAGTAACTGGGGGGTTATTCCGTAAGAGATGTGTCGAGGTCAAATAATATTGCTATTGTATCGCCAACGTCTCGCTCCCACAGCGTCAAATGCAGGAAACTTCCATGATACTACGGCGATAGGTGTGAATGGCGTCATCACCAGTGTTCATAATATGATATTATCATGACAAGTTCAAGTTGCCCGTCGAATGGTGTTGGATGAAAAGGATAAGATAAAAAAAACCATGCAACCGCCAACAAGCTGGTCCTTGGAGCCGCCTTGTTGTGCGGCTTTCAGTGGCCGGCGGGCCTGTATGAGCGGCACTCAGCCAATCAGAGACGCGATCGCCACCCGCGCACCAACGGCTCAAGCCGCCGCCTGAGTGGGATCCGATTGTCGAACGTTTTGGGCCGGCCATGTTGCCCCATCGCGTTGGGGGTGGAGCCGTTTGTCTGATCCAGGCACCTTAAATTAACTTTTGGATTCTGACGCTCTCAAGGGATTCCAGCACAATTTTAACTCTCAGCGTTAAAAAGGTAATCCAAATAAGCCGGAACCTCAAAGCCCCTAAAAGCCTTGACAGTTTCAAAGGATAGGGAGAATCTTTCAAAGAGTGGCCTTGCCTCCCTCAACGTGCAGTGATACTGTAGCTTTACTATAGCAATACTTTCACGTCTTGATTAGTTTTGGGTGACTTGACGCGACGGTACATAAAATCCTTTCTGATCAATACACGGAAAACAACATGATGGCACAAACTAAGACGATACTTGTAATAACTTCATTCAATGCCTCTTCTTTGATCAAGCGTCACCATGAAGTTTTTCAATTTCGACGCTGCGGCGGCACTGTTGCATTGCCCCCAGCAAGAGTTGGCGATACTATGGCGACCTCGAATTTTTTTCTTAGAATAGACCTCCTGATCTGCTCGGTGCAGATTCGCTGAACCTTGCTTGTCAATTCCATGTTACTCTGAGGTTTAGTTGAGTTACCTCGCCTCTATTTAACCCTCTGCAAACGTTAAAGTCAGAAGAACGAAGCGCCTCTCATTTTCAATATTTTACTCGATTACTACGTCCGTTATAAAGAAATCATTGTCCGCGCTTTCGCCCTCCCAGGCCTCTGCTTGGAGTAAAGTCTCCCGGCTCAACAGAGAGAAGTCTACTTCTTGAGAGATTGTCCTCCTTTCATGACAAAAAGAAAAGTACCTGCTTGGTTAATGTGAGAGCAACTGGTCCTAATAATCGTATGAGCCCGTGAAGACGGAAGCGCTTAAGTAAGCTATTAGACAACCGGATAACTTTCAACAATTTCGCTGCCTCACCCTTCCATTGAAAATTGTTCCTTAAAATAAACCATTCTTTTCGAAGCAGCGCTCACGATTTTGTAGATGCATAATCGCATGTCCATATCGAGTAACTGTGGTTGTTTAAAGGCTAAAAGTGTTATTTGTTAGTCGGTTTATTTAATTTGTCGTAATGTGCAATAAGTAGTGTAAATATTTATAAACTACATTGTTGTCGAACGTACTACTAATATAATTAGGAGCGTAGTATTGGGCGAATTGGATAAAGATTGTTGTGAAAAATGAGAATACAAATATATGCGAAATCATTTTTTTCCAAGTCTCTGTGTTTGGGAAATATCAGCCTTACCATCCGAGCAGCTCAACGCAATGGCGGTCATGGCTGACCCGAAAGGTTCGACAATCGAATCTTTTTCAGGCTGAGCTTCTTTGGTTGAGTGCCCTTCAATCTTCCAATAAAATGACACCAAAGAAGCAGTACAAAAACTTTTAATTTGTTTCAAATTTTAAAAAATGGATAGAATAATATACAGTCAGTTTACAAATTAAAACATAGAAGAAGCATAAAAAATTAGCGAATGCTTTAGTTTATTATGGATTGCAGATATCTAGGAACCTAGAAGACGTCCCATCTTGTTAGTTTTCAGAAAATAATGTCTTTGAATAAAAGAAATTATGTTTTTATTATAAACTATTCGCAGTGGTCAGCCCATGTTATGCTTGTCATTCTTCTGCAGTGAGAAAACTGCCGTTTTCTCCATCACTCGCCAAATCTTCGCTGTCGTTTCTTCTTCTGTCAAGTTGTCAGTTTTGAAGATTTTCGCTTTATTCGTAACATTATTGACGACATCTGCGCACGAAGTTAAGGAAAGCAAATAATGTGGGGAGTCAGCACATTTCAAGAGAGATACGTCGCAACCCAGCAACATAACTGAACACCAGCAGGGAATGTGCTATTCAAAAACAGTGATTACAAAAAAACTTGAAACCTCTCCAACAATGAAGTTACGGCTGAAGCAACATTCTTTACGTTCGATGTTTGATGGCGACAAAACTGCTGTGAAAAATCCTCATTTTGAGACCAGAAACGTCAAAATCGATTCTTATTTGCAGAAGTATGGCTGCCATCAGATAATCTCACTTTATAACACCAAGAAACTGATGAAAGGAAAGTCGTGATACCTGCACTTTCCAAGCATTAATATTTCAAACCCCGTTACCAATTTGACAAAAAAGGATACATCCTCCCGACGTTTTTGTTCCTGGGGAAATATCAAGTCTGACTCCAGTCAGCATCGTTATTGCTTTCAGTCTTTTCCTGCAACAAAACGACACACAAAGGTTTACAAATAATGCAATCTTCTAATATTGTCTATTATTTTGATATTAACTGTCACTCACTATAACCTATTATTTTACCATCGTAGTGCGGCCTAAATTATAAAAAATTTATCAATTATCGTGTACCCATCTGATTCCAGCCTATTGCAATAATATTGCGTTTGACAATATTGCCCACAATTGACACCAAATCAGCCGACCCAATCCTAAGCACGGACTTACCTGAGCAAGTTGATACGTTGGCAATCGCTCGTCGAGGCGGAGGCCGAAGCTTTGATTTTTCTCGATTTCAAATTTTCAATTTCCGTTTTCATGCTGGCGACGATTTCCTGATGGCAGATAGAAGGATAAGAGAAAGTCATGAAGTATCCCCAGTTTATTTAGGGTTATCAACTGATCGACCCAAAGCAGAGGTCCCCGATGGTGTCTAGCGTTTATATAATTACCACAAAAAATATAAATTACCTTAAGCTCTTCAATTTTAATCGTGCCGTTATTTATTTGGGACCTTAGCTCCTCAATATCTTGCTCCATTTTTGTCGTGGCCTTGATATCCGCATTCATCGCTTCTTGAAGCGCCTTGTGTTCGCAACGTGCATCTGCGCAGCCAAGTCTAATAGCTTAGTTACTAATACCTAATGAGGGCCACCTTCACCAAGCATCGGCCATTTTACCGACTCGTTAAATTTACCGACTTGTGGGTAACAGCTGGTCACGTCTATCAACAGAGTTACCCAACAGCAACCAGCGAGAGGGTAGGTTTAACTCGTTGGCTGCTGTTGGTAGCTTGACAGATATGTGGCCAACAGTAACAAATTACAGTAAAGTTAACGAGGCGGTGAATGTTTGGTGAAAGTGGCCTTAAATCAGGACCAATTCTACTAAATGTTGAACACGTCGATGATGGTATCGAATCAAGCCTCACCATCGAGATGACCTGCTGCGATCGTCTTCCTTTCGACCATCTGACGATGAAAGCCCTGTCGGCTGGCTGTCAATCGGTCCAACGATTCTCGCCATGCCTTGACCCGGTCAATTTTGTCATCCATTTTTCGTAAGGAGGTAAAATTGAATCACTCCGGTCGCCTCTGAAATGTGTCAGTGCTGATGAACGTCAGAGTGCCTGTCAAAAGTTGATCTGCAGATTTGAAACAGCTTATAACCCAATTAAATTACGCAAACTCCAGGGGAAAGAAGTATTCAAGTAAACTTACTTAGGATAAACTACTGGATACAAAAAAATTTCTTAACATCTTTTCAAGGGTCAAACTTAGTCATGGACCAGTTTTATGTCGGAGCCGTCATCTCAGAATGACATAAAATTACTAATATTTACTTGATGTAGGGAAATAATAATATTGTTGACACAAAAACACGTAAAAAAACAAAAAACCAAATTTACAAAATCAAAACACTCCAACGTAAACAAAACGACCGTTGCTCTAGGAAGTAGGAACGGAAAGATTGCGCCAAAAATTAACTTCTTCTTCATCTGTGAGAGATTTGGGACCCTCGTGGCTCTTCTCCAGTGAACAACAACAGCAACCCGCGTATTGTTTGCTGTCAGGGCCACACACTGCCACAACCACTAGCCACACACACGTCCACACTGGACTCAGCCACACAAAGAACAGCGTAAACAAAGCGCTTGATTATTGCGTTTTAGGAGGTTGGTCAATTCAATTCTTTTCGCTTCAACTGCTTGCGCTCAGCCCTGAGTTTTATGAATGCTATGTTCAATTCCGAATAATAAAAAGCAATGTCTATCCTTGGAACAGTTGGAGCTGCCGTTAAGCTTGGACTCGGGTTGCACCATCTTCAGGTAAATATTACGCTTTTGACTTGTACCAAAACCCTCGAGTTCGACAGTTCGTCTAAAATGCTGCACTCGTTGAAGGAAAAATAAGTCATAACTTGTTTGGCCTTATTGTCGTTCCTTTGGATTTGAAGGCTTATGTTAAGTAACTGTCTGTTTGAGTTGCAGATCGCTGGTGAATACATTTACTCCTATTTACCGAGCTTATCTGGAACGAGAAGCATCTGCCAGGCTCCGAGAACGTTCACGACGATAATGAAAGAAATCAAAACGATCGGCACCCACGATGGGACTTTCCACTGCGACGAAGTTCTCGGATGTGCGATGCTCAGAATTCTCTTTCCGGATGCCCAAATCCGTCGCTCCAGGAAAAACGAAGTCCTGGATGCGTGCGATATTGTCATCGACGTCGGAGGTTCGTACCGTTTAGAATTGCCTTTTCACCATACGATTCAGAACAAGGACCAAAACTTGACTTGTTATTATGGCTTTTACAATGCATCTCGAAACCCGATCATCCAAACTGTGACCGACTTGTTGCAGGTGTTTACGACTTGACCACCTATCGCTTCGATCACCATCAGAAAGGATTCGAGGTCACCGCTGGCTCTTTACTTCCCGGCAAGCCGTGGAACGTCAAGCTGAGCAGCGCTGGTCTGGTATTCTGCCACTTCGGCAAGGACATCATCCGCTGCATCGTTGATTTACCCGACGAAAAAAATTTAGATAGAGTATTCGACCAAGTCTACGCCAATTTCATTCAAGAAGTGGACGGTATCGACAATGGAGTGCCCATGTGCTGTCCTACTACCACGTACAGCATTTCGACAAATCTCAGCTCCAGAGTAAGCCATCTGAACAAAAGTTGGAATCAGAAGGAGTTCGACGAAGAAAAAGCGTTCAACCAAGCGATGCAGCTGACGTCAGAAGAATTCATCGACCGGGTGAAGTATTATTCCGAAAGTTGGCTCCCCGCACTTTGTATCGTTCAATCGGCCATCGACAATCGTTTCACTGTTGACCCGTCTGGTGAAATTATCGAACTTTCGCAATTCTGCCCCTGGAAGGCGCATTATTTTAAATTAGAAGAAGAACTCAAGCTCTCTCCGACTGTAAAATTCGTCGTTTTCTTCGGTGAAGACGGCAGTTGGAGAGTGCAAAGTGTTTCTTTGGACGAGAAATCCTTCATACTTCGCATACCTCTGCATAAAGCCTGGCAAGGATTGCGCGGGAAGGATATCGGAGTGGAAGGCGCCATTTTTGTCCATGGCACGGGATTTATTGGCGGCAATGAAACTCGTGAGGGTGCCATTTCGATGGCGCGGAAGTCGTTATCGAGCCACGTTGCTCAATCTTAGTATCTGGCGATTACAACGTCGGCAGGTTAGTTGTAGAAATGTTCAAAATCAAAGTGTGACTATTTCAACGTTGATGGGGAATGAACTTGTTTCTGCACTCTGTACCATTTGTATAGATGCCTAAATGATCGATTTAAGGCTAAAAATTGAGCATCCCTGATGATTTTCCAGTACAGCATTTGGCTCATTGACATTGACTCTACGAGGGTCATTAGAGTTATTTGAGTTTGAGACTGTAATCGTGACCTTTAAAATCACTATAATTTCCATAATTAATTATTCGTTTCAGGTGTACAATAAAAATGTTTTACTG
Organism: Nesidiocoris tenuis; assembly: GCA_036186465.1. Taxonomy (NCBI): domain Eukaryota; kingdom Metazoa; phylum Arthropoda; class Insecta; order Hemiptera; family Miridae; genus Nesidiocoris; species Nesidiocoris tenuis. The sequence goes on along the minus strand of AP028912.1, from coordinate 6,317,197 downwards.
CGACAAATATATTAGGTACATGCATACTAAAAATGTTCACTTTCTCACGCATGATGTACCTGATACCTAATAGTTTTGTACTTTGTGTGAGGACTGTCTTACTTATGAATTAAAGTATGCGCATTACTATTCTGTTCTTTAATCACCCACCTCATGTATTTCTGTCAAATGAAACGTTAAATTGACGCAGAATGTCATTATCCGGCCCTTGTCAGTCTCAGTCACGACCTACATTGAAGCTCCTCACGACCTCCTCACTAAATACCTTGTAGTGTCTAACGTTTTACCTTAATCTTGAAGCTCCTCACTAGCTTACTCGAAGCGCGTCATGTATACCTTGATACCGTCTTATATTTTGCAAGAGCTTCAAATTTATGTGATTTCTACTTTTCATGTCATACGCACTAAAAACCCCCTTGTAGTTCGAAAGAAGTATTGCGTGTTATCTTCTACATGAGAGCTCAGCTTCTTTACCAGCTTTCTCCCTCTTCTACTCTCTTAGCCCTACCCTCTTGCACGCAGGCGCATTGCGTTGTTATCAATGCTTTTGGCTGATAAAATTCCTACCCCACCCCACCCGACTGTTGCTAGGTCTCTGCTTGACTCGCACTCGTCTGTTGCTGATTGTGAGTGCATTCAGGTTGTAAGTGCAATTTCAATCTCCAAAATAAAATTTCGTTTTGAATCACCGTTCTCAAGCGCTTTTTTCGAATTCTTTGTTTTGCCGTCTCGCGTACGACTGAAAACTCATCGAAACCAGTTGAGCCCGACTTCTTCGTCGCCGGTTGCGATCTCTCTGTTGCTGGTTCATCTCGGGATAAATCTTGTACCAATCAACTTATAAGGCAAGAAAAAATATAATGATACTTACCTAGCAAAGAGAAAAAAAGAGGAGCCTTGGTCAAAAAATAGAACTTTGAAAGTTGATCAGATGCTTTTATCCATAGGACTGACTGCAATGCATGATGACTAATATAATGCTACAATATGGATTTCTGCAGGTTCGAGATAGTATTTTTGTAAGGACTGTACTTAGAATAAATTATAGAATTTTTTGAGGAGCAAGGTTGAGATGAACTCCGATGTCCGGTGAGACCGAAAACCGGGATCGAGACCGGTTTCTCCTCCGGCATATGGTTCTTGAGCTCCTCGTGGATCGCTCACAGTTGCAGTAACTGGGAGTATGGGAACTGAACCTACTCTAGTGTATTCAGAGATCATTCGCCCTACGTCAAAACGCCCCACAGCCATTTGCCCCGAGATCAGTTGACGATGGGGTGAATGATGTTCTCCCAATAATTTGATGGTAGGTACACTGATAATACAAACGTATTTTTTTATGCAAGTACCTACGGAAGAAATAGAAATAAGTGCCTAATCCTTGACAAAAAGTGGACTACGACCTACTTGAGGCGTTAATATTACAGGATTCTGTGACCAGCTATGAAAGCTTGGATGTTAAGATAATATCAGATTCTATAATTTATATTATAAATTCAGATATTCAACGAATGGTTTCGGTAGACGCCAAAATTTGAAATTGATTCGGTGAATTTTTGCGACAGAGGGTAGTACGATTTGGGCACGGTCTCCATGGTCGGTGGAAAGTAGCCATACGTAAGATATGTCGTGGTCATGTACATTGGATGGTCTTTTGGCGTTTTCTGACACCCATAGCCTTGAAATCTGTCTGAAAAAATATAGACATCGTTAGCTTTACGCGTAAATTGAAGACTCAGGGCCGGTTTATCAATTCTTTAAAGCTAGATTTATCCAAGGAAACTTGCATTAACTAATTTCCAAGAAATTTTCGTTCAATATGATAAATTATTAATGAAATTGATCATAAAATGGTTTTGGGGCGGACAGATGCTGAAAAGTGGCCTGAAACGAGCTATGAGTAACGGGATCAGAGCTCGAAAGGAGCTTCGCGGAACTTAGTCAGACCAGGCCGAGGCACGGATGCGAAGCCCGTCCGAGGCACGGATGCAAAGGCCAGCTGAGGTGCGGATGCAAAACCCGGCCGAGGCACGGATGCCAAGGCTGGCCGAGGCACGGATGCCAAGGCCGGCTGAGGCACGGATGCGAAGCCTGGCTGACATGCAGTCACGTGGCTGCTGTAGGCGGTTAAAACGAGCTATGAGTAACAGGAGATTAGAACTTGACAGGAGCTTCGCTTACCCTTGTCAGACCAGACCGGCACGGATGCGAAGGCCGGCCGAGGTACGGATGCAAAGGCCGGCCGAGGCACAGATGGGAACTCCGGCTGAGGCACGGATGGAAGCCTGGCTGAGGCATGGATACGAAGCCCAGCGGACACGCGGTCACGTGGATGCTGTAGGCGGTTAAAACGTTGCTAAAGGCGGTTAAAACGAGCTGTGAGTAACAGGAGATTAGAACTTGACAGGAGCTTCGCTTACCCTTGTCAGACCAGACCGGCACGGATGCGAAGGCCGGCCGAGGTACGGATGCGAAGCCCTGCCGAGGCACGGATGCGGAGGCGGCCGAGGCATGGATGCAAAGGCCGGCCGAGGCACAGATGGGAACTCCGGCTGAGGCACGGATGGAAGCCTGGCTGAGGCATGGATACGAAGCCCAGCGGACACGCGGTCACGTGGATGCTGTAGGCGGTTAAAACGTTGCTAAAGGCGGTTAAAACGAGCTGTGAGTAACAGGAGATTAGAACTTGACAGGAGCTTCGCTTACCCTTGTCAGACCAGACCGGCACGGATGCGAAGGTCGGCCGAGGTACGGATGCAAAGGCCGGCCGGGGCACGGATGCGAAGGCCAGCCGAGGCACGGATGCGAAGGCCCGCCGAGGCATGGATGCGAAGGCCGGCCGAGGCACGGATGGGAAGCCTGGCTGAGGCACGGATGCGAAGCCCTGCCGAGGCACGGATGCGAAGGCCGGCCGAGGCACGGATGCAAAGCCCCGCCGAGGCATGGATGCGAAGGCCGGCCGAGGCACGGATGCAAAGCCCCGCCGAGGCATGGATGCGAAGGCCGGCCGAGGCACGGATGCGGAGGCGGCCGAGGCATGGATGCAAAGGCCGGCCGAGGCACTGATGGGAAGCCCGGCTGAGGCACGGATACGAAACCCGGCCGAGGCACGGATGCGAAGCCCGGCCAACACGCGGTCACGTGGATGCTGTAGGCGGTTAAAACGTTGCTAAATGCGGTTAAAACGAGCTGTGAGTAACGGGAGATTAGAACTTGACAGGAGCTTCGAGGAGGATGCAATGGGCGGCCGAGGCACGGATGCGATGGGCGGCCGAGGCACGGATGCGATGGCCGGCCGAGGCACGGATGCGAAGCCCTGCCGAGGCACGGATGCGAAGCCCTGCCGAGGCACGGATGCGAAGCCCTGCCGAGGCACGGATGCGAAGCCCTGCCGAGGCACGGATGCGAAGACCGGCCGAGGCACGGATGGGAAGCCCGGCTGAGGCACGGATGGGAAGCCCGGCCGAGGCACGGATGGGAAGCCCGGCCGAGGCACGGATACGAAACCCGACCGAGGCACGGATGCGAAGCCCGGCGGACACGCGGTCACGTGGATGCTGTAGGCGGTTAAAACGTTACTAAAGGCGGTTAAAACGAGCTGTGAGTAACAGGAGATTAGAACTTGACAGGAGCTTAGCTTACCCTTGTCAGATCAGACCGGCACGGATGCGAAGCTCGGCCGAGGCACGGATGCAAAGGCCGGCCGACAAACGGTCACAAAACTCGGATACGAAACCCGGCCGACACGCGGTCTCGTGGCTGCTGTAGGCGGTTGAAACGTTGCTAAAGGTTTCATAACGGTCAATGAAAATATGTCTAGGTAAAATGTAGTGCAAGCGTCCTTCGATGAATCTAGGTTTAAATGAATTGATAAACCGGCCTGCAATAACTTGAATCAGTTTCCGGGAAAAACGAAAACAATTCCGAAAATGAAAAGTACCTAAATCAATAGTTTTCTATTAATGGTTCAGCTAAAAGGAGGATCAAACCCCGTTCAGACCCAGTAATTCTTTTTTCTCAATAAATGACTCTGCCCAGAATTCGTTCTGATGAAAGCTTAACTGCAAAATATTAACTCTGGTTTTAATTTGTAAAAATCTTATATTAAAATTTATTTTTTATATTATTCAATTTAAATTTAATTTTTTTTATATTAAAGTTTTTAAAACTGTTAAATAGGTAATAGGTTTATTATACTTTTTTCTAGTCCCTCTGACTTCCACAAAAACCATCAAAATCCCCCTCTGGCGGAGAGAAAACCCCCACAACTTGGCAACACTGTAAGGTACCTACCTAGGCAAGTTTCACTTCAAGGTCAATCGATGCCGAGTTGAATCGAGAGAAATCAACAACACTACCGTTTCAATCCACCATAGCTTTTGAACGGATCAATCGATAATTTTCCGGCAGCCACCAATCGATACAAAATTTAATCGAGAATAAATGAGATTATGTGAGAAAATGCCGATAACCCAACAGTTTTCGAGCCAAAAGTAGTTTTTGTTGGAGAAGCCAGGGGCCCCCATTAGGAACACACAGGTGACAGCTGGATCTATAGGACGAAAATGCGCCATCGGCCGCTAGGCGCGCAACCGTCGAGAATTACCATCTCCTATTGTAGTGTAAAGAGAGGAGACTTCGGAAATTGACTTGACAAGTTGCTTGCCATTGGTGGTCAGCCGTGGTTTCACGAAATCTATCTGCACAAAATCAATCCCCCCCCCCCACAAATACATTGGTCAACGCGGCTGCTACTGCTAATCGCATCTTTTTTTCCCCCAAGCATTCCACTTATTATTGCTTTCCTCTCAGTTCAGGAGGGCCGTGCGGCCGAAAGCGCCGGAGCAATTATGCTTCGACAATCTCTTGCTTTGAAACGGCAAATGGTTCAAGTTATCTTTTCGTTGAATCCTACCCTGCAACCCAGACGCGATGCCACCTGAATTTTTTTCACAATCGTATTGACGAAGAGCATTGCGAAATTGAGTGTTGAGTCGGGCTCTCATCATTCTATTAAGAGCGGGCCTAACTGCGCGTCAACTGTTTGAATGAGTGGCAGTCTCAGAGAGCTTTATTGAATGAGAAAATCGTTGCTATTTAATTCCAGGGTCAGGAATTCCAGTCTGAGCTCTGAGATTGCGGAGTAACGCAATGATTTAAACTGTCGCATTTATTAGACCAGCGGATAATAGATATACTTCCATACATTTTAATACGTCACCTCGCTTAGCCCGGTATTGATTTTCAAAATAGTGCGAGACTATTCATTTTCATGGCCTTGAATTTACATCTTTACATCACTTCATGCAATGAGAAAAATTTTTCATCTGTATATACCTTTTTCCTGTATACAGGAATACATGCATTCAGCATGCATGCATTCCTGTATACAGGAATACATGCATTCAGCATGCATGCTGAAAAATCAGTTCCAAATTATATTGCCGATAAAATAATTTTGCCGCAAAGTTGAGTAGGTAATACTAGACGATATTGAGGTCTAAATGTTGATGGTCTGCACTAGTTGTCGGATTTTGGCCGTTTTCCAAACCCACTCAAAATGAGGAGCTGCAGCTGCCTTTTTATAACGTTGCAAAATGCCCTGAAATCTGAAATCACCTTCTCTGGGCTGCGGCTGCATTGTGAGTCCACGCCTATAATTACATAGGTACCTGATGCATCGAGTTAATTGTCGATTAAATGCGAAATGTACCTAATCAATTCGTATTTTTCATGAGGGACTTATAAATATTCATCCGATATAAATTGCCTGCATTAACATATAATCGGATGTCTGAGCTGTAAAATTTATCTCCGCTTCAAACTAAACGTTAGGATATCTATTTAATTTTAGATTTTTTCGCAGTTTCAATATTTTGTTTTAATTAATTTTTTCGCGTGCCTTTCGGTGTGCAAAGAATAGAATTCCGAACATACTTGGCGATTGAATAGGCGTCGTTTGACTTATCAATTTGTTTTTCCCCTCAATTACTCGGAGAGCCGTGCTGCGCAGTTTATCTACGGCGTCTTTCCCACTGCAACACTTTGCCAGAGAAAACTCAAATGCTCATCGAGATTTTTGGCTATTACAATCTTTCTAATAGAGGTACATTATTTAAAAAAAAACGTCATTATAACATGCGTGATTTAGACATAAAAATAATAATGAAGTAAAATAAACCGCCGCCGGACATTTCCCGCGTGGGAGTGGCCGCTTGGATTTTGTGGGACACCCTCCCCTTATAAATAGACCGGACTGTTAAAGAGAGTTTGTTGAACTGAGTCGAACCAAAAACCGCCCATTCCACCTTGCTGCCTTCGTTCAGTTTTTGAAAAATCGGTATTTCCTCGGTGGCAATTGTCAGACGATAGGAAATTCTTGAATCCTAAAAATCTAACAATTAACCTATGAAGTGAGAATGTCAAGAATTTCACTCTCCAGCAGGATTTGAACCTGGCACCTCGGTTTCCAACCTCTCAGATTTAAAGAGCCAATCGTATTAGAGAAAATTTAAAAATCTGATCTGAGGTTGAATAAAACCAGGCCCCTGGTTATGAGTTTGATTGCTCAAGGTACTTCCTTGGATAGCGTTTTCATTTTATTTTTTTTACCGGGCACTGTGTATGGACCAAGCTGATTTGCGGTGTCCCTGAGTGAAGATACCTATAAAATAGAATATTATGTATTTTTATTATCCTATTTATTTCTAGACTATTATTCTTCAAAAATGGAAGCTAATCAGGTTATTGTTTGAAGAACGTAAAGTCATGATAGAGCGTGGGTTGAGCCAATGATTTCTGTCCTCGTAAATGGCCACATTGCAGGTTATTGCCAAATTTGTGCAATGTCGTGTCAGAAACTCGTCTGTTGAAAGAAATGAAATCGACTCTAATCTTCGGCACCTAAGCGATAGGAACGTTCGTCAACCGACCGATAACAGTAGCTCTCACCGGTTGTAAACGTCATCTTTCCCGGAGTTTCTAATAAACCTTTCTAGAAATTTGATTTTCTTTGAAAGTTTGCCTTCCAAAAATTGATATATGGCTTGATACTTGGGTTTCCAGCACCCAGGCCATCCTCATTTTATCAAGCCGCGAAGGCGTTGTGGACGTGCCCTGCTGCCCCTATCGACTATTCGATTCCTATCGTAATTGAATTTAGTTTCTGTCAGTATTAATTATACTAATTATGTCTTCCATTACTTAGCTATGCAAAACAACCTACCTGTGACCTAGATATCAAGATAATGACTTACGTAATCCTGATTATGATGTGAATAAAAATGAATTAACCGCACACGTGCTCTCCTAAATTCCACCCCATCAATTTAAATTACATGGTGCCGAAACCTGTCGTGTTCGCGAAATTTGATCGTTTATTGGACACATATCGCCCGTGAAAGAGTCGGTTGTGTTTATTCTTGTCAACGATCGCGATGACGGACCCGCCAGTAATGAGTAACCAAGACGAGTCAACGATTAACCTACGGCCGCCGTCGCCTCTGAAAGTTGCTGATAATCATGAAAATTTGGCCCAGTCGTGGAGATTGTGGATACAAGCGTTCAATTGGTATGCTGAAACCATAAATCTAGCGAAAAGGAAGCCGACTGCACAAGTAGCAATTTTCATGACTGTGATAGGCCAGGAAGCTATTGCAATATACGACTCGTTCAAGCTAACTGAAAGTGAAAAAACCGATCTGAAAGTCATCAAACAAAGGTTTAATAATTATTTCACGCCGAAAATTAATAAAACATACGAACGATTGGTCTTCAACCGTATGATGCAGAAACCACATCAGTCATTTGACGAATTCCTGACAGAGGCCATAAATCAAGCTAACCGATGCGCTTTTGGTGCTCTTAGGGATGAATTCATATGCGATAAAATCGTTATCGGCATTTTAGACGACGATGTGAGAAAATCTTTATTATCAGAAGACGACTTGTTGTATGACAAAGCAGTTAGCTTGTGCAAAGCAGCCGAACTGGCCAGAAAACATTTGATGGGGATGAAACCAAACGATACTGCGGAGGTTGATGCTATCGGACGGAAAAATTCGACGAATCGTCTAAGCAAGAAGAAATTTGTCAAGAGACAAGGTACTGACAGGACATTCCATTGCAGGCGTTGTGGTACAGAACATACAAAAAGATCGTGCCCGGCGTTCCAAAAGACTTGTTCAAAATGCAATAAATTAAATCATTTTGCGCAATGTTGCCTATCGTCAAAAAAGGTAAATACCTGCAATGTTAATCATGACTGTTCCTTCGAGTCAGACCCGGCTTATGACTTATATGTTGGCAGCATCACAAAAACTGACGACCTCCGAGATTGGAACGAAAGTGTATATTTTCCAGGAAACCACGAAGTCAATTTCAAATTAGACTCTGGGGCACAATGCGATATAATCACCTCGGATGAAATAAAAAATTGTGAACTTCACATGCAAAAATCAAAAGTGAAGTCGCTAATATCGTTCAGCAATGATTCGACGCCAGTCCTCGGAGAAACAAAAACAAAAATAAAAACAAAAAAAGGTCTGGAAATGTCCCTCAAATTTTTGGTCGTCGCACCCGGTCATAAATGTATCCTCGAAAAAGAATCCTGTGAACGATTGGGACTAATAAAAAGAATCGCCTCCGTTCACTCCGATTCAAACCTATTTCAAGGAATAGGTTGCATAAAAAAATTCGTGTACGACATCGATATTGTTGAAAATCCGGAATTTAAAATATTCCCTCCCAGGAAAATTCCATTTTCGATTCGGGATAAAGTCAAGCTCGAACTAGACAAAATGGTAGAAAATGGGATAATAACACCGACGACTGAACCGAGCCCAGCAGTTTCGCCAATGGTGGTAGTTTGGAAAAATAATTCTCCACGAGTGTGCATCGATTTGACCGACGTGAACAAAAATATAAAACGCCGTCATTTTCCATTACAGACACTCGACGAAGTAGCAGCCAGGATACATGGTTCTACTCGCTTCTCAAAATTGGACTGCACCAAAGGATTTTGGCAGATCCGGGTTACCGATCGGACGTCAAAATATTTAACGTTCGCCACACCCTGGGGAAGATTCAGGTGTTTACGACTCCCGTTTGGACTGAGTTCAGCACCCGAGATCTTCCAGCAAATAATGTGCTCACTCCTGCAACAGATCGACGGGATAGAAATCGCCATCGACGACGTCCTCATCCACGCGCAAAAGCGAAGAAGAGCTCAACCGAAGAACGAAAATCGTACTCGACCGTATCAAAGGAGCAGGCCTAAAATTAAATAAAGAAAAATGCGTTTTCAACGTACCACGCATTAAATTCTTGGGCCACGTCATTTCAGACAAGGGTATAGAGGCTGATCCAGAAAAAATAAATGCCATCAACCGCTTGCAAGTTCCAAAAAATGAAAAGGAACTTCAAAAGATTTCTCGGTATGATAACTTACCTTTGCAAATTCATAAAAAATTATTCTGACACTACAGCTCCTTTGCGCCAACTACTTCTCAAAGACGCCGAATGGGAATGGGGACCAGCACAGGACGCAGCATTTGAAAAATTGAAGACCCTAATCAGAGAAGCTCCAGTCCTACGACATTATAACCCTAAGGAAGGAGTTACGCTTTCAGTCGATGCCAGCAAACATTCAGTCGGAGCAGTGTTACTTCAGAACAATCAACCGGTAGCCTACAGCTCGAAAGCGTTGACAAAATCGCAGCTCAACTACAGCCAATTGGAAAAAGAAGCTACAGCTATTCTTGTGGGGTGTAAAAAATTTCACTCTTATATATGGGGTAACCGCTCCCTGGTCATCGAAACGGATCACAAACCTCTTGAAGCCATTTTCAAGAAACCGCTGCATAGTGCTCCGGCAAGATTGCAACGCATCATGTTCGAAATAATGCCGTACAGCCCGAGCATACAATACAAAAAAGGGTCAGAATTATACGTTGCGGATGCTCTAAGCAGAGATTGTAAAAATAAAGAAGAAAAGATGATCCACCAGATATCACGATTCATGTCACCATTCCGTTCTCCAGAACAAAACTGGACGAGATCGAACAAGCCCTCAACGAAGATTCGACAATGATCCAGATTAAAAACTTCATCATGAACGGGTGGCCAGACTCGAAAAAAGATTTGCCTGAAAAATTGCAACAATTCTTCAGCTTCAAAGAAGAGTTAGGACTTTACAACGGATTAATCGTACGAGGCAACCTACTGGTAATTCCTCAAAAGATAGTTCCTGCTGTTCTACTAGAACTTCATCGTGGCCACAAAGGTGTCGAAGGATGCCTACGATTGGCAAAAGAGACAGTTTTTTGGCCGAAAATGTCAGCAGAAATTTTGAACTACGTCAAGAGTTGCCCGATCTGTCAGACGGTACAAAAAAATAAACCGATGGAACGGATCACCTCCAGTGAAGTACCTTCTCGGCCCTGGCAAATCGTCGCTTCGGATATCTTCTCATTCAATCAAAAAGAATTCCTCGTCATCGCCGACGAATACTCTGGATTCTTCGATTTTGTGGAGGTCCCATCATGCACGAGCGCTTCAGTAATAAGGCATCTAAAAAGATGGTTTTCCATGTTTGGTATACCTGACCAAATTAACTCGGATGGTGGACCACAGTATTCTAGCCAACAATTCAAGCAATTCGTGGAATCATGGAACATACATCATCGTGTTTCAAGCCCAGAATTTGCGAGGTCGAATGGCTTAGCTGAACGATACTGCCAAGAAGCAAAAATTCTTCTGAAGAAGTGTCACAAGGAACATTCGGACGTTTACCTCGCTCTACTTGTCCACAGGAACACTCCTCGAAAGAATATCGGTTCTCCGGCTCAACGTCTCATGGGACGACGAACTAAAAGTCTTTTGCCTACATTGGAACAAAATCTCAAGCCTCGGATCATCGACCCAGAAGAAGTTCAGCGCGTTCTGAAAAGGTTAAAGGAAGATGAAAAGAAGTTCGCTGACCGAGGAAAAACAACGCCTCAAATCTTCCAAACAGGCGACAATGTGTTATGGAGAAGATCCCAGCGAGAATGGATACCAGCAGAAGTTATCGAACGGGCTCCGAATTCAAACTCGTACATCATCCAGACTCCGGATGGGTCCCGTTTTCGAAGGAACTCCTGGTTCCTCAGGTCACACCATGAACGCCCGGAGAAGACTATGCCGGAAACCACTCCAAACCAAAACCTGGACTCGACGCCGGACCAACTTTCCGGACTCCCTGATACGACTCCAAAGGCTTCGCCCGCTGCTGTGGAAAGTGAGCCTGAACTGAGGCCTTCAGCATTAATTGGTGATGAAACCTCAGTAACTAAAACCCCGGACTTGACGCATCCCGCACCCGCTCCTACGAATTTTCAAGGACAAAGCTCCCGCTGCGGAAGACCAATTCGACCGCCACAAAAACTGAATTTATAAAAATAAAAAAAAAAAAAAAAGATGGATGTCAGTATTAATTATACTAATTATGTCTTCCATTACTTAGCTATGCAAAACAACCTACCTGTGACCTAGATATCAAGATAATGACTTACGTAATCCTGATTATGATGTGAATAAAAATGAATTAACCGCACACGTGCTCTCCTAAATTCCACCCCATCAATTTAAATTACAGTTTCCATTTTCAAATCATGAACGATCGATTTCTACGTTTTAATCAATGGTCCCCTTATCGTGTCAAAAATACGCATTCCCTCCGCAGACGTCAATAATCTCCTTGGGTTATTCAACCTAGCGGATCAATAATAATTTTGATTTACTATCGAGCGGAGGGGAATTTTCGGCAAGTGATCCGTGGCAAATCTCGTTATCGGCGTTTTCTTATCCGGACCACAAGTTTGGCGCATGATCTACTTTGGCAGGGGGTCCGTACGTATTCCCCATACGAGACGGCTTTGGTGCTGGTGTGGCGCGCCGTATGAGTGGGGCTGGCGCCTCTTCTTGTCAGTGGTCGAAACGTGTCTCAGTCAGTCGCCGGCCGCTGTTCTGCCTGTTTGCTTTTCTGGCAAATCACTGTTTTACGATTTTTTTGGTTTGAGACCGTGTCGAAGAACATTTTGTGCGAACCGTTGTTATGTAAAACTCCGAATTTGATATTTTTTATACACGATACGAGTTTTTTCTATTGTGATTAACCAACAGTTCATAATCCAGGTTGGTTTTCATTATTTGATTATCCTAAATTATTCAACTTACAATTCTTCTCCTTTTCCAAATTAGGTACTGATCTTTTTGCAGTTTTAGTAGCAAGGTAAACATGAGTTTTTGGCTGAATCTATAAATTTTTTGAAAATGATTTTTAGGCATTCTGGTCAATTTTTTTGCAGCAGGTTTGAAATCATGTTTTTCAACAATAAGTACCTATTGTTTTGTTTCTAAACGCTCCTATCTCTTTGTATCAAGTCCCCCCTCCGTCCCGCTATTTCTTCCCTTCCTTGGCTTGGAATTTTCCCATCAATGGAGGGGGCTATTCAGTCGGGGGTTCGATTGATTCTCTCTGCGCAACCCCGAGTTCGAAGACTATTATGCTTTATTTAATACTGTCAAAGCCTTTACATTTTCAGGCCCGCTGTGGGGAGCAAAAGCAATCAAAACAATTATATAAAAAAATTGTAGTTCGTCAAAAAATCTTTATTTTGAAACCCAGGACGCCGAAATTCGTTCATTATACTTCGAAGGGTATTGCTACCATTTGGTAGCACGAATATTCGTGAAAGTTGTGTTGTGTACGCACCCGCGATTTATCATCTAAAGGGGATCATCCGTCGATCGACCTAGTACCTATACCACTTGTTAGCTCGTTGGTGTTATAATTTATCGATTTGGGCATTTATCTTTTGATGTTTGATACTATTTTTGCCCCCGGATAACGAAGGTTTTTTCGCCTAATCAGTCACGGGCTCGTTCTAAAAATAGAAGTGTCTTCTCTCTTTCAATGTTTTCATTGTTCGGAAGGGCTGTTACCTTGAACCCTCAGCTGCCAGGTACTTGGTCAGTGGCCATCTCTTGAGGTGATTGATCGGTTCTGATACGTCGTAAGGCGAAAACTAATTTGTAGGTCATCATCAGTTCTTTTTGTAAGCAATGCGAAGATTTATAAAAATGTTTAATGTTTATGGCCGAGTTGCATTCATATGGAAAGTTTGGCTGAAGTATCCCTGAGAACGTGTTATACGAAAAGAGAACTAAAATAATCTTTGTAGAAAAAAAATCCAAATCGTTATTGTCTGTCCCTAGTCACCTCACATAATAATTCAAATTTCAAATCTATGCCTCAAAACTGAGTCTACGCTAGTTGTGAATTGTCACCATCTGTAGACCTCAGTTCAACAACCCGCTTAGCCAAGCGCCAGTGCAAAAACTGTGTCAGCAGTCAGCGAAAAGTTGATTTTTGCTCAAAGAGCTGACGCGACGTAGATTATGCTTCCCCACCATTTCCCCATAACTCAGTCCGTACATTATTGCCACCGTATTTGAGTGATAACTAATCCGTAATGCCAACTGGCTTTAATTCCCTCGAATCTCTATTTTCTTTCGCTTTTTTCGCCGTGTATTTTCTTTCGCATTCTTTTGCCATTTTCTGCAATAAATCTGCCATTTTCTGCCTTAAAACTGCCATAAATTTGCAATCGCACGGTCGGAGTTTCTCGTCTCTCCCTCCCGACCCGGCCAAAGCAAAAAATTCGGCCATGTAATTCCCGACCACCCTCGTGAAGCATTCCGCCCCCTTAGGGTAGACGGTTGTACCTTAAGATGATCCCTGCATTACTGAAGAGATATAATGGTTTTCCGCTGAGCAGCCACGAATGAGGTTTTCCAAAAACTGTTTCAAATTTGTTGCAGGCCTAAATGACCAGAGAGCCGTGGTTGCCTCCTGCCCAGGATGGTCTCTACGATCCAGCCCTCGAAAAAGAAGCTTGCGGTGTCGGTTTCATCGTTGCTATAGACGGCCGCTTGACCCATAAGGTACCTAACTACTTATTGTGATATCAATCCGTCAACCTTTCATGCTGATCCATTCCTCATCCTAGTGACGTACGATCCACTTTGGCAGCTATTCAATCGATCCATCGTGCCCTGTATTGCGATAATGCTACTCGTCCGAGGACAAACCTTCTTGCTATATAATTTTATCATTTTTTAAATTTTCTAAAAAAAATAGTAAAAATTCAGGAATGGAAAAAATTGTTTTTTTTATTCGTACGCGAGCTTCACAAATGAGCTCACTCGGTGGACGTCTCAAGGCCCCATCAAAAATTATGATGATACCTACTTCGAAAAAATTTCAAACTCCTGAAAAAAATTGTCGGGCGCTGTCCAAAATATCAAGTAGAATTTTCACTAATTGCCGATCAAAACGTTGTCCCACTTGCGATCGAAGGCCGAGCAGAAACTTCCATTCATCAACGTTGCTCTTAAATCGGGGTCAGTTTCGTAACATTTGTCATGGAACGACGTGGAGCAGCGATTCCGAATCGCTCGTATCTTTGCCGGTCGCCAACATTTGAAGCATCTACGTCGATCTGTCAAAGAACCTGTTCTTCTGAATCATAGGAATGCCGCCTCTGCCGGTTCCCCATTTTACCGGTCTGAACTGAACCGAGTCTATTTTTGGACCGCGTAAAAATAGCATTTGTAAACAAGGAGCGCAACAAATCATGTGCCGGCTTGAAAAAACGGGGTTCTCTCTTTTTTAGCGATTTTTCGCTCTCGGTAATTGCCGCAGGAGCGGAAGTCGTAGTGCACATTTATCTGCTCTGTATCATTGGCTCATTCTTGAAAAACTGAATGAGTCAGTCACGTTAATAAAAGGAAAAAATGTTTTAGAGCAGCGTGAAAAATTGAAAGTTTTTTTTTTCAATTTTTAACGAAATTTAAATGTTGTATGTTAAATGTCCATTGAAAAGGGCGCCATTAATTCAACGGTTTACATTTCATGATGTATACATTGCTTTCTTTCGCTCCTGTTATTTTCACACCTGGTCTACACTTTTAATGACTTAATAAGCCCATAAAAAATCGTATCAAGTAAGGGTAGGCATGTGGTTCACGGTCGACCTTAAACGGACGTCAGACCTCGTGATTTTCCTCTCGTAAATCAGGTTTAACGATGTGTTTTTGTTATTTTCCCTCCGAAGTTTTCCATTGATATAGGCCGAAAGAACAAATAAGTAACGCCCGCCTACATTTCTTGTGAATAGAGCTGTTCGTTTGTCGTTGAGACTCGGAAAAATTAGCATTCGTGCGCGCATCATTCTCGCAAACGACCTTGTTTTGGTTTGGCGCCAGAAAGGCGTATACCTAATCACCGTCTATTTGCCTATATTGCATAAGTAAGCTATCGAAAAAAAAACAAGCGTTCTCATTACGACTGTGATTATTGTTGAAATTTTTACCGTTTTTTGCGATCAGAAAAAAAACAACGATTTACAAACTAAAAACGAGAGCTGGAAATGGAAACACTGAAATTGGCAATGAGGAGTACTGTGAGTGGCTAATCGGAATTTCGGTTAAACGGAACAAACTCGACAGAAACATGAAAAGAAATTTGAACATCATGGTAGATGCACCTAGACCTATAATGGCCAAATAAATGCACACTGTCGGACACGGGCACAGAAAGTAATGCTGAGTGTAAAAGGGTATAGTCAATTATTTTACTGAATTAAAATGTTGCGCTCCTTATTTGTATTTATGGAAATTCAAGGAACGGCTCCGGGTAAATATACGTTTGTATTTGGCGAATTAACTCACGTGAACTGTCGTAAGTTAAGAATTGTTGCAGTTGAGCTGTCGGAGACTGTTACCGGTCATTTAGCAATAATAAAATATTAGTCAACTTTTCCACTCAATGCTGAGTTGTAGTTGAGCAATTGGATCGTCTACCAGTTGAGCAATCGGCCACGTGAACCGAACGTGCTCGCCTGGTAGGTATCTGATACTTGAACTGTTCGTCCGATCGATGCCTCGTCAATGAAGAACTTGACGACGCAGTATCGTTTTTCCGATCTCTAATCCGAACCATCGCCTTTTATTTCGTTTTCTTTAATTTCGATTTTATCTCTTTGTACGTAAACAGTCTTGTCCTTGGCACTACTCCACGATTAATCGCATATTAGCTCGTCTCAAGAATCTCAACAAACCGTGCCGATAGTTTTCGCTCGGTTCGTTTAAATCCGCCCACACATCGGTTACGTAATGTGTTTGTTTTTTCTCTTCGGATTTCTAATACAGACGCGAGAAATGATACACTCGGAAAAAATTTCGAACGAGATTAATCTCATGTTTTCACAGCTACAATCACTCGGTCGACAATTAAATTTTTAATTATTGCGGCTACAAATTGCTTCGTAAAGGTTACTCCTCATCTTCGTATTTATTTTAGAGTTTCATTAAGTTCGGCGCGAGTGCCGTCTTATCCAAGTCCAAATTCCGATTGACAGTGGCGCCAGTCGATTTTTTTTTAACTTCAATCAATTGGCTTTTTTTGGACGATCAGCGCCAGTGCAGTTGTCAAAATGCTATTCTTTCCAAAGAAATTGAGGTTTTGGTACATTATTTTCAGGATTTGGTTTGTGATACATTCACTCTAACGCTTTTGCCTACGTGGCTCTCCTAAGAAATTATTGAAATTAGATACCAGTAGTCGGGAAACATGATAACTCCGTCGTCCTTCCCTGTCTAGTAGTCAGTCCAGTCATTCCTGACGAAGCCTGCCTAAACTCACATTTAACTTACTTGAGTAATCCTGGTACGTATTGTAGTTAACCCCTAAAAAGGCCAATATTGGCGAAAGCGCTCGAAAAAATGATAGGACAGTGCCGTCTAACCCTCGACTCACTCAACCTTAATTATTTATTTTCAGATTGTTCGAGATGCGGAGAAGCTTGCAAAGCGTATGAACCATCGCGGCGCATGCGCCTGCGACAATGACACTGGAGACGGTGCTGGTGTATTGACATCCATCCCTCACTCCTTCTACGTCACTCAATTAAGGTGAGTCGAGTCGAATTTTCGCAAAGGCAAATAAGGATGGATTATTTTTTATCCTTATCGTCAACTGTATTCCAGGATTTTGTGCTGATGAACAATAAATTGCACTTTTCAGAGAGGAAAGTAATGTCGAGCTTCCACCTTTGGGAGACTACGCCACCGGGATTTTCTACCTGGACAAGCTCCACCACACAGCTAGCGAGGCTGCTTTCAATGAGCTTGCTGAGAAATACAAGCTCAAGGTACGTCTGGAAATACATTTCTCCAAAAATGAAACTGTTGGATCCCAATTTTCTGATTGTTCTCGCTATTTTCCCACAGATCTTGTGCTGGAGAACCGTACCAACATTTACTGGTGGGATCGGTGAGGTAGCCAGGAACAGTGAGCCGTTCATGAGACAAGTTTTCATCCTTCGCAATGGCCTTGACGAAGAAACCTTCAAACGGAACGTTAGTATTGTATCAGCTGTTGAGTTTGTTGGAGAATATCTTGAAAGATCAAATTTTGGACAGACCTTCTTAGGAACTTCTTCATTCATACGTGTTTTCAGGTTTGGACTCTTCGGAAGAAAGCTACACACGTCATCCCGAAGCCTGGCATGCGATTTTACATCTGCTCTTTGTCGGACGCGATCGTCGTCTACAAGGGACAATTCACGTCCGATCAGCTGTGGGAGTATTTCCTCGATTTGAAGGTTAGCCCAACAGCCAAAACAAAATAACCACAACTCAAGCATAATCATCTACAACAAACAAACCACAGCAACAACAACAACAACAATAATACTCAACATCATCAACAGCAACAGCAACAATAAACAAGAACGATCCCAATTTCCAAATTCGATGTTTTGTACGATTACCGCATGTAATATGTTTCCGTTCATGTCTGTTGCAGTCTCCCGCCTTCGAGACCTATTTGGCTCTGGTTCACACAAGATTCTCGACAAATACGTTTCCTAGCTGGGAGCGAGCCCACCCATTGAGGTATATATACTCATGTAGCTAAGGGGGGTGGGGCACTAAAAATAAACTGCCTCCTATGCTGTAACATTTGACATTCCGGCAGATGTCTGGCTCACAATGGTGAAATCAACACTTTGAGAGGCAACGTCAACTTCATGAAAGCTCGCGAAGGCGTGATGAAGAGTCAATATATCGAGAATCTGAAAGAGCTGTATCCGGTTGTCGAGCCGAATTTGTCTGATTCGGGAAGCCTCGACTGCGTCCTGGAGTTTCTGGTGATGGCTGGAGGCCGTTCGCTGCCTGAGGTAAGACCAGGGAGCGATCAATTGGTTCGAAGTAATGTTTATTCCAGTGGATCACTCAATCGATCTGTTCTGCCAGGCGGTGATGACGATGGTGCCGGAAGCGTGGCAAAACGACGTGACCATGGAAAAAGAGAAGCGCGACTATTACAAGTGGGCATCCTGCACCATGGAGCCTTGGGATGGCCCTGCTTTGCTCACTTTCACTGACGGCCGATACATTGGTGCCATTTTGGACAGGTATTGACAGCTGTTTTGGCTTTGCTGCTTTCAACGCCTTGGATGCCCATTTTTCCTGTGTTCAGTTTCTTAGATTTCTGAGTGTCAGTTGGCTCTAAGGCTCCTATGTCCACTCAGGAACGGATTGCGGCCTTCCCGATTCTACGTCACCGAGGACAACATAATGGTGATGGCCTCAGAAGTCGGCGTGTACGACACTGAGCCTGAAAACATCAAACTGAAGGTGAGTCAGAATAACATCAAAACTAAGTTCCAAGTTATTACCTATTTTTACTAACTTTACAAGTGTTTTTGCTTTGTTGTAGAGCCGCTTGAAGCCTGGTAGAATGTTGCTGGTTGATACAAAAGAGAAGACAATGATACAGGACGTGGAGATCAAGCGACAAATCGCCTCTTCTCGTCCGCACTCCCAGTGGCTTCAGGAACAGGTTGGATACAATTTTACGCATGTTCGCTTTCTGTATTAGGTGTGACACTTGTCCACATTGAATGCCATATTGTCCTCGTTCGGAAAGGCCGTCAATGTTGGTTGTCCTGAGGAATCAATTGTCATACCAGTGTCCGGGCAAAATTGGAATTGTGTCTTCGGGTCTGTTCGGCAGGCAGTCCCGGACTAGTCCTGGACTTATGACACCAAACTGATTCATCCAATGACATGGCTTGTTTGGTGTCGATAGTCCCCGACTTGTCCAGGACAGACCCTTTGTGACGTGTGTGTGACGTTTTACCCAGCGGAAAAGTGGGAGGAGAAAATTCTCTTCTACCATGTGACTTACGATGGTCACACTATCAAAATATGGGCAAATGTTGGAGCGCTGGTTTTCTGTCTCCAGTTGTTTTTATTGTCGAATTGTTTGCGTTAGAAGGAACGATATTTCTTCTGTGTTCCAGCAAGATATCCCCAGGGACTTTTATAAATTACTAGTTCCATGACCAATTCGTGAGTTTTTATGCCAAAATGTTTTGTATTGAGAAACATTTCCTGGAGTTTGGGTTCAACAATAATTGTTGAACTTGGATAACAATTATTGTTAACAATTGGGTAACAATTATTGTTGAAATTTTATATGCCTGTTTTTATGTCTGTCTGCAATAAAAAGAATACACAGGAGTCAGTACCTGGGAACAAATAAACCAATTGAAGCCGAGTCCTTCACCTTTTGTGATTGAGTGTTGACGTTCGCAGGGATGGCAACTTCAGAAAAATTGCTCAAAAATTGTTAAGCTTTTTGTTTTAAGCGTTTTTTCCCCCAGGCACCAACTCCTACATTTTGTAAATCGCAGACAGGCTATAACTCCATAGGTATCATGAAAAACACTGCAGTAAAATGGTTTAAATGAATTTTTTCTTAGGTACGGCACAAAATTGTTCTGAACATGCTTACCCAAAAAAAGTTAGTTGTCCCTATAGCGGTCATCAGTCAGGTACCGGATTTTTGTAGCGGGAATCTAAAAATAGTTGTAAAGTCCGTCGAATCCAAATGTTTTACTAATGAAAATATTTTCTTCTGTCTTTCATTCATGTTGTCTTCGTTTGGCCCTGCGTTATGCCATGCATAGAGGGTGAGTGATGTTTTCGCAACAGGTAGATCAAATTATTTAGCGTCTGCGTGTGTGTAGCTTCAATTTGCGTTTTGAGTGTTCGGTGGACTTCAGTGTTTCATTGGTGTATTTTTCGTGTTTTACTGTACTTCACCCTTCATTAGGTATCTATTTTCCGTGTGATTGCATTTCTTGCGTTCGGTTCCATAATTTTGATACGAATCTTGAAATTGAGTACTGGTACTGGATCAGGTAATTATGGTTTTTCCTGCATATGATCGTTTTACAGGTTATTTGTAGGGTCAAATAGTAGTTATTTCGGGTTTGTTCCAGGAGGGTGAGTGTAAGCATTTGTAGGTGCATCACGCAGTGAAAGCTTTGGTAGACACGCAAACATTTCAAAACCTCAAATGCAAGGCACATACACATAACTACTCTCTCGCTCCTGGAACAGTCTCAAGTCTATTGTAGCAACCGTAAAGAAAAATTATCAGCTGCTTAAAATGGTCATAGAAGAAACTTGTTCGATTAAAGTCGCTATCTAATTGCTGGCTGTTGGAAGGGGCATGAACATGGCTTAGAAACCGCAATCCAGTTTATTGGGTTCAACGCCGGCGCCACCTCGACCAATCACAGCAATGCATTTTCTTACCCCCTCCACCAGCAATCGGATAGTGAGTGGGCACTTTTAGAGAGAGGTACCCCCTTGCTGGGTAGTTTCTGTTTTGTTTTCCTTTTCATGTAAACTTAATGGTCACCTTTGGCATGTGCATGGGTTTTCTCTCTTTTTCAGTGGATAGGTACTTGTCAAAACATCATTGAAACATGGCTACACATTAAAAATAACGATTTGCTGCTTTATCTGTATTTTCCCCCTATTTCAATGCCCATTCATCTTTCCCTATCTTTTTCTCCGCTTGATGGTAGGTACCTAATAGTTGATGGCACATCTCTTCGAATGTTTCACCTTGTGTTATCATCTCAAACTTGAATCATGACTATCAAACCAAATTTCACGAATTTCCTGTTCTAAAAAACGTTACCATAATTCTCGAAAAGGAAGGGATATTAGTTTTTATTGGTCAATAAGCCTTCAATTTTTATCAAATAACAAAATATTCCTGTTGTAAATACACTTTTCTTCGCTCGTGTTCTCCACTATTTATATAATTTATGGTATCTTGTATTATTAACCTTTCCACTTTTTCACACACTTTCTCACTTCTCGCACAAGTTTTTAATCACTGCTCAAAATGTTGTACATTTTAATCAGTTTTTTTGCTGATGCGGTTTTGGATGGAATTTTTAATTTTTTTTTTTGAATTTTCTTTTACATATTTTGAGTCAATACTTAATCATTCAAGCTTGGGACCGATGGGAGATCTACAATTTTTCAAAATGTTTCCTGTAAGCCCCTTATAAAGTATAGGGTTACTATTAAAGTAAGGAATCCCCTTGAATTTCTCATGGCATACATTGAGAAGTTGTATTGTAGACCTTATTGAATGTAAAAAATCGTTTTTTACTCCTTCATTAATTTGGTGAAAATAAGGAAACCATTTAAAAAATTATGTAAAATTGATCTACCTAACTCAAGATTTGTAAAATTGAAAAAAAAATTTTGTTTGGCGTTAATCAAAAATCTGTTGTGACTACCGACCTTTTTGAACGGCGTTGGGCTTCTTCGCGTGGTAGCTAATTATGTTCCAGAGTTGTAAGTACTCAAGTACAATTTTGATAAGTCCTTTCAGACAAAATTCCTTAAAAAAATTCCTTTCAGACAACTTATCATTTATCTTGCCGACTGCTGGTTGAGGTGTGCTTGCAGGGCTTTTCTTGCGCGTTACTGAGCAAATTGGGACACTGGGGCTCTATTCAAAATTTTTGATTTTTTTTCTTCGTGTACCCACTTCTCTCAGATTACGATGCAAGAACTAAGGGAAGCAGCCGCCCTCAACGTGTCGAAGGACGGCTTCGTCAACGGTGAAATCAAACCCGAATTGTACGTATCGTTGCCCAAGGAGGACGTCAGTCGAATTTGGGGCGGCGACAGGCGCCTGTCGCTTTTCAATTATACGATTGAAACGATCAACATGCTCATTCTTCCTATGATGAAAACCAAGTGAGTTTTGTAGGATTATTTTGTCAGAAAAATATTCGATGCATTCAGAAAGACTTGCAACGACTGTTCGAGAATTTGCAGTACAATGAGACGACTTCCTCAATTTTCTCAAATTCTGAAGATTTGAGCACCTTGTCAAAAACCGCCAAAAACTGGAAAATAAGTAAATTTGAAATTTTGAAGTGAAATTGGCTGATAGCGCTTTGTAGCGTCAAAGAACCACCACAAAAGAGTCAACACGAAATAATCAGTGTCAATCATTAGAGTAATATCATTAAGACTCAGAGGCAGCCGTCGAAAATTGAGGCAACTTAACCTAAAGATGGCGCCGCTTTACCAGAAATTTGAAACATGAAAATTCGGCCTAACGCAATTCTTCACGAATAAAAATTTTTGACGCAAAAAAAATGCAACGAAAGAAGCGTTCTCGACTTGACTCATTACCATGGTGATACCAGATCATTAATTTGTCAATTCCACAATCATTCGGTATCGATGGCATAGCGATTCAACGTGAATTCCTCACAGAATAGGCCCCCTGAGATTTGGTGCTCTTCAATCAATAAATTAACTAAGCGAATCAATTATTTATCGACTGTCCTTAGGAAGGAAGCCTTGGGATCAATGGGAAACGATGCCCCATTAGCCTGCCTCTCCCTTTTTGAGCCCCTGCTCTACGATTACTTCAAACAGCTGTTCGCGCAGGTACGTCAAAGAATATAAATGATAAGCAAATCAGAAGAATGCTTTTCAAATCCCGGTCCCCAAAATCACAATTAATGTGATGTTAATAAATGAAAAATTAAACTCTGCTGAAACGGCTCGTCCTATTTTCATGACAATCCTGAGGAATGTAAGAATGTCTTTGGCAGCAGCTTTTTGAATAAGCTGGGGTCAATTTGCCGAAATCAAAACTTGAACTGAAACTTAAGGTGAAATTTGAACTGAAACCCACACTGGGAATCCAATTCAGACTGAAAACTAAACTCAAACTTGAACTGACACTCAAATTCAATGTCAAACTAAAAATCAAACTGACTTTAAGTTCAGAATGAAATTGACACTGAAAATCAAATTCAAGCTCAAACTGAAATTCGAACTGAAATTGATGCTGAAAGTCAAACCTAAACTGAAGCTCGAACTAAAACTTGAACTAAGAATCAATCTCAAACTTGAACTGAAACCCAATCTGAAATTAGATCTGAACCAGATACGGAAAATCGAACTGAAACTAAACTGACAGATACTGATAATCATACTCAAACTTGAACTGAACTCGAATTTGAACTCAAACTGAAAATCAAACTTGAACTGAGAATCAAACTCAAACTGTAAATCAAACTTGAACATGAACTGAAACTGAAAATCAAACTCAAACTGACATTCGAACTTCATTTTCGAACTGAAACTGAAATTGATACTGAAAATCTAACTCAAACTAACATTCGAACTGAAACTTAAACTAAAACTCGAACTGAAATTCAATCTGACACTCCAACTGAAAATCGAATTCAAACTCAAAACTGAAATTAGAACTGAAACTCAAACAGGAATTCGAAAAGTTTTCAGTTCGAATTTCAGTTTGAGTTTGTGTTTGATTTTCAGTATCAGTTTCAGTTCTAATTTCAGTTTGAGTGTGAATGTGAGTTTCAGTTCATGTTTAAGTTCGATTCAAAGTTTGAGTTCAGTTCAACTTTGAGTTTGATTTTCAGTTTGAGTTAAGTTCAACTTTGAGTTTGATTTTCAGTTTGAATGTGAATGTGAGTTTCAGTTCATGTGAGTTGGCCTGATTAGTATCAGTTCAAATTTCACTTTGAGCTTGATTTTCAGCATCTTTTCGCATTCAGTTTGAGTTTCAATGTAGGTTTAGGTTTGATTTTTAGTTTCATTTCGAGTTTGAGTTTGATTGAAAATCGCAGTTTGAGTTTGACTTCCAGTTTGTGTTTGAGTTTGATTGTCACTGAAACTAAGTAAAAGTGATCAATGTGACTGTGTTCTCATTCGATTCAGCAGTGAAGTATGTCAGTAGAAGGTCCCTCCAATGGCGGAACAAGATGAATAAAGACAAAACCACCTGCACGTCAAAACTTCCAAGTTTCTAACCGAAATCTGTATTTTTTCAACTCTCAGGTCACCAACCCACCGATTGATCCGTTCCGTGAGAAGGTCGTTATGTCGTTGAGCTGTCCGATCGGTCCTGAAGGCAACATATTGATACCGGGGGCCTCACATTGTCACCGTATCTTCCTTCCTCACCCAATCATCTCACTGCCTGATCTGGAAGTTTTGAAAAAGAACACGCATCGTGGGTGGAAGGTATTTTTATGCTATTGGATAATAAACATTCTTACATTGTTTGCTGAGAAGTGCCATTTTGGTCGAATCAAGTGTCGATACAAGCGCGAATGGTTGTAGGATTGTTGTTATTGAGGATTGTTTTGTCCAATTTTTTCAGACTGCAGTTATCGACGTTACTTTCCACAAGGATGAAGGTCCCGGCGGCCTGCAAACGACGTTGGAACGAATCTGCCAGGAAGCTTGTCAAGCTGCTGAAACTGGATATCAGCTGATCGTCTTGTCTGACAGGAGATCTGGTGCTGACAGGTAATTGTGCAGAAAACCCAATACGAATTTGACTCTCTTGGTTGATTATTTGATTGATGGGATGTAAGGCCAAGAGCGTAACTATCTCCAGTCGAGTTCGTCAAGATTTTGCCGATGTTAGCGTACATTAGCATCTACTCATGCCTGCAATTTGGATTCATTTCAGGGTACCTGTCAACATACTGATGGCTCTCGGCGCAGTGCATCACCACCTGATCGAAACTCGGCAAAGGATGAAGGTCGGTTTGCTTTTGGAAACTGGAGAAGCTAGGTAATTCAGTATTTTCTTGGCTTTTTTAATCGGTGTTAGTTTGAACAGGTTTTTGCATCGAGCGGTTACTGCAGTCCGACCGTGCCCCTGGTAACTAGTTGCTAAATTTAGTGCACGTTTCCCTTCAAGTAGTGCCCCCTTGATATTTTTGTTCGGATTATTATAGAAATATTGATAATGTTCGCACCTTGCAGAGAAGTGCACCACATGTGTGTCCTCCTTGGCTATGGAGCCGATGGCATTTGTCCGTATCTGGTGTTCGAAATGGTCCGCAGTCTCAGAGAAGAAGGTGTCATCGACAGCTCGCTGACGGATCTTGTCCTTTACAATGTAAGTGCCTTCCATTCTTGTCAGCAGAGACGATATTAGCTTGCATGGATAATAGTTAATTGATATCTCTGAAATCTCCCCGAAGTAAATTGTGAAATTTTGATTGCGTTAACAAATTGTATTTTCGGGGATTAACATTTTTTGCGCTTTCCAGAATTATTCCGAAGCCATGGAAAGAGGTATTGCCAAAGTGATGGCCAAAATGGGCATATCGACCCTCCAATCGTACAAAGGGGCTCAGATTTTCGAGGCTGTTGGCCTCTCTGCCGAAGTTGTCGACAAGTGCTTCAAAGTGAGTCGCAAAAAAAAAAACAGGCCGACAATTTTTTACAGATTGCCAGTTTTATGGTTGTACGTTACCGCGTTAAATCTGATTTTATTAATCTATCATCCGCTGCATTACAGGGCACTCAATCGCGACTTGGGGGTGTCACTTTTGAGGTGATCGCTAATGAAACGTACGAGAGACACTTCCTATCGTACAACGATCGAGACAATCTCGTCTTGCGTAACCCTGGCGTCTTCCATTGGCGAAGCGGCGGTGAAAAACATATCAACGATCCTGTCAGCATAGCCAATTTACAGGTTAGTTTTTCTAAACTTTTGTAAGAACTCTCTGGAGGGATAGGTCACCCTTGGATTCAGTGTGAGAATGTTCAAAAAATCACATATTCATCCGTCTATTGCTGCAATAAGTAGTAGATGCATCACTGCACCTTGTTGATACTAGAGCAACACCCCCTGACCTTCTCCTTGGGGACGGCAGGGCACGCCCGGGACAACTTCAAGCCAAAAGCAACGCCTGAACTGCAATAATTTCAATTGCTGATGCAATATTCGTATCCTTTGTACAGGAGGCTGCAGTTTACAAAAGAACTAACGCGTACGAAAGGTTCAAAGAATCGACGTTGGAAAGCGTTCGTCATTGTACGATACGCGGCCAATTGGAAATCGCTACGAGCGACAAACCCGTTGACATATCGGAAGTTGAGCCTGCTTCCGAAATTGTGAAACGGTTCGCCACTGGTTGGTACCAATTTTTTACGATTAATATTCTCATCAGAGGTTATCATGAAGTTATCCATCTCTAGTTATCACTGTGTGAACATAACGCATTTTGCCTCAGTGTTTCTTCATCCATGTTCACAGGTGCTATGAGCTTCGGCAGCATATCCCTCGAAGCTCATACGACTCTGGCAGTAGCCATGAACAGAGTTGGTGGCAAATCCAACACTGGCGAAGGAGGTTAGTCGTGTTTCAGATGCCTCATTCTTTCGTACAAGTCACTCCCTTTTGTTCTAATCGATGTCCTATTTGCCGCAGAATCAATTTCACATACAAGAACGTTCCTTAAAACAAACAACACAAACACGAAAAAGAAACTTAACTTGACCGCTTATCGAATTGTGAATAGGGGAAAATGCTGACCGTTATCTTGACCAGGAGCCGGAGTTTAACAAACGATCCGCCATTAAACAAGTCGCCTCGGGCCGATTCGGCGTCACCAGTTCTTATTTGGCCCATGCGGACGATTTGCAAATCAAAATGGCCCAAGGTGCCAAGCCCGGCGAAGGTGGAGAGCTGCCCGGATATAAAGTGAGCGAAATTCGGATAAATAAATTCATTTTTAGATAGGTATTCTTTGTTTGGTTTTAATTTTTGATTTATTCAGTTTTTAATGTTTTCCAGTGTTTATTTTCTTCCAGTCATGGACTTTTTAAATTTTTTCATCATTTTCTAGATGAGGTGTGTTAGATCTTACGCGAATTTTAAGTTTTTATTGATTTATCGAAGGTTTTCTTAGTTCCTAATTTTTTCCCCAGTTTTTAATGTTTTCTATTTTCATAATTTTTTCTGGTTCTTGATTTTTCCAGTTTTTGATTTTTTTTAGTTGTAGTTTTTTCGATTTTTTAATTTTTTCTAGTTTTTTATTTTGCCAGTTTTTTATTTTTTCCTTTTTTGATTTTAATTTTATTTGGTGGCTTGTTTCGTTTCGTTTTCGTTCTTAGGCATATGCCTGATGCTTTGTTTCTGAAATTTGCAGGTTTCTAAAGACATAGCAGCAACCCGCCACTCGGTGCCGGGAGTTGGCCTGATATCGCCGCCGCCTCATCACGATATTTACTCCATCGAGGATTTGGCCGAGTTGATTTTCGATTTGAAATGCGCAAATCCGAATGCCAGGATTTCCGTGAAACTTGTCTCGGAAGTTGGCGTCGGAGTCGTCGCTTCGGGAGTCGCCAAGGTGAGCAGAATTTTAGTTCAAGAGGAAATTCATGTTGCGCGCATCTCAAAAAGGGTGTTTTGGGTCATCTGTCGAAACGTAATTTTTTCCAGGGCAAAGCTGAACATATCGTAATTTCTGGCCACGATGGAGGTACCGGTGCCAGTTCTTGGACTGGTATAAAAAACGCAGGCTTACCTTGGGAACTAGGTATCGCCGAGACGCATCAAGTTCTCGTACTGAACAATCTCAGATCGAGAGTTGTCCTCCAAGCCGATGGACAAATCAGAACAGGTAGAGTAGACGTATTTCACCTGGGAAAATTAATAAAATGAATAAATTGGATACTAAACGAGTAATTTCTTCCTAGGTTTTGACGTTGTTGTCGCTGCTCTTCTCGGTGCTGACGAATTTGGTTTCAGCACGGCCCCTCTCATCGTCATGGGCTGTACAATGATGAGGAAATGCCATTTGAACACTTGCCCCGTGGGTATCGCCACGCAGGATCCGGAATTGAGGAAAAAATTCAGCGGAAAGCCCGAACATGTTATCAATTATCTCTTCATGATCGCTGAAGATGTAAGTATCTTTAGGTTACCATGTTTGGTGACGTTTGTCTGCATTTGATTTGATCCGCATGTTTTCTTTCTAGATTCGTCAATACATGGCTAAATTGGGCATAAGGAAATTCCAAGATCTCATCGGGCGAACGGATTTGTTGAAACCAAGAGAGAACATGACCAATCCGAAAGCGAAGTATTTGTCGTTCACACCGATATTGAAAAACGCACTTCACATGCGCCCTGGTGTAAACATCGTTGGTGGCTCCGTATCTCAGGTCCGTTGTTTATCTATCAAAAATTTATGTACAATAATTTTCTCTAGATTTATTAGAAAATATTATAAATTGCAGACCTATAAATTGGAGTTTATTTTGCTTCATTAGGTTTTCATAGCTGATTTTGCCGTGAACTGAACTTCTGATCTTTCCTTGGATTTGCAGGATTTCCAACTGGATAAAAGACAAGACAAATATCTAATCGAGCAATGCACTCCGGTTATCAACGGAGAAAAAGACCATATCGAATTGGAGATGACGACGAACAACGAAAGCAGAGCGTTCGCCTCCACGTTGAGTTACCACATTTCTCTGTAAGTGACAATCGATATCAACTTACCCTGTTTTAAAATCGTTGAATAAATAAAGATTCGATTTTCTTTATGCAAATTATATTCACAGGAAACACGGTGATAAAGGGTTACCTGATAAGAGCATTGTGATACGTCTCAAGGGCTCAGCCGGTCAAAGCTTCTGTGCCTTCATGACCAAAGGAATTTCAGTTTACCTGGAGGGTGACGCTAACGATTATGTTGGGAAGGTACGTTTCATCAAGTGCCGGTGTCTGGGTTCCAAATTTCGGTCTCACATTGGTATGGGAGATAAATGGATCTAATGGTTTCTTCGCTTGCAGGGTCTCTGCGGTGGTGAAGTTGTCATTCGGCCACCAAAAGCGTCCAAATTCGACTCGACCATGAACGTGATCGTGGGCAACGTCTGCCTTTATGGAGCCACCTCCGGTAGGGCGTTCTTCCGAGGTATCGCTGCCGAAAGATTCTCTGTGAGAAATTCTGGCGCTGTTGCTGTCGTCGAGGTAAGAATCGCTTGAGCTCTCTGCAAACCGAAGAGTCCTGATGTGCACTCTTGACGCTTTTTGACGCTTCACGGTGTTTTCAGGGTGTTGGTGATCACGGCTGTGAATATATGACGGGAGGATGCGCCGTTATCCTTGGATTGACCGGCAGAAATTTCGCTGCTGGCATGTCTGGAGGCATAGCTTACGTTCTGGATGTCGATGGATCGTTCAAGAGGTAAGTTGTTTTTAGACGTGTTCAGATATTTGTTTTTTTGTAATTAAGGATGATGCGCTGCAACAATCCGTCGATTTCCAGCAAATGCAATCCAGAAATGGTCGAACTGATGGCTTTGGATCAGCCGGAAGACATGGAATACGTCAAGAAGCTGTTGAACGAATTCCACGAGAAGACTGAATCCATCGTAGCGGCCGATCTTCTGAAAACGTGGCCCGAGGCTACGAAAAAATTCGTCAAGGTATTGTCTTGGTGTTTGTCAAGCTAGATGACCCTGTGTGTGTATCGCGTGTTTTTACCATCCTTCTCTGCGAAGGTCTTCCCATACGAGTACCAACGGGCTCTCCGCCAGATGGCCGAGGAGAAGAAGAATAGCGCCATCGTCGAGAACGGCAAAGAAGAGAACAGCGAGCCGTTGCCTGCCCTGCCGCCGGTCAAAGATATTGAAGACGTCGTATCTGATACGGCAGTCGAGAAGAAACGGCTGGAGAAAACCTTGGATAAAATTCGGTACGGCCTCTCTTCATTCGGTTTTTATTGTATTAATCCACCCCTTCAAGTAAACACCCGCTGACGCAATCGTTAACGTTCCTTTCAGCGGTTTCACAAAGTATCCTCGCGAGATGGGCATGTACAGACCGGCTGAGAAACGGTTGAAAGACTGGGATGAAGTTTACAATTTTGACCATGTGCGTAAAGGGCTTCGAGTTCAAGCCGCCCGCTGTATGGATTGCGGAGTTCCCTTCTGCCAAAGCTCCCACGGCTGCCCGCTGGGCAATATCATCCCGAAATGGAACGACCTGATATTCCTGAATAACTGGAGCGAAGCGTTGAACCAATTGCTTCAGACGAATAATTTCCCAGGTGAGTACCTTTCCGGGCGATCAAGTACCCCACGTCACCCCATTCTCGGTTGTTCATGATTCAACTTCTCGCTAATCGCGATCTAGAGATTTTTGGATAATTTTTAGAATGATGCCTGCAATAACAACGGTCGTTATCGTTTCTAGAGTTCACGGGTAGAGTGTGTCCTGCTCCGTGCGAAGGAGCCTGCGTCTTGGGCATCAACGAACCTCCTGTGACGATAAAAAATATCGAGTGCGCCATCATCGACCACGCCTACGAGCAAGGATGGATCAAGCCGGTGATCCCGACTTACCGCTCCGGCAAGCAGGTGGCTATCGTCGGTTCGGGGCCTGCCGGATTGGCAGCCGCTCATCAGTTGAACAAGGTATACCTGCTGCTGAATCGGCTGATTAGCTCCGCACGGTGATAAGCAGTCAATCTCAAGCTTTGACTACTCATGCTGTATGTAGCGCGTGACAAGTCTGTTCCATCCTCTGGACAAATATATTTTTCACTCCTACCTGACTGTTTCCCTTCCAGGCTGGACATCTTGTCACAGTTTTCGAAAGGAACGACCGAGTTGGAGGACTTCTCCAGTACGGTATCCCCACAATGAAGTTGTCCAAGGAAGTTGTCCAGAGAAGGATAAACTTGCTGGCCGACGAGGGCATCGTGTTCAAGACTAATATCAACGTGGGAAAAGACATTACGGCCAAGGTAAGCTTGTTCTAAATCAGAGCTCTTTCATCTTCAAATCGCCCGTTTTGAGCACCGATGGGCTGCAAATTCCATTTTTTGGTATACTGCGGTAAGCAGGATCAGCAAGAACTGCTAAAATTTGTGATGGATGATATGCTGCAGTGGTGTGATCATGGCTAGGGTCATTAGTGAAGCATTATTTGCCTATTTTTGACGAATTTGAAGATGGCTTACGACCGCAGAAATGCTAAAAAGCCCATAATTTCTCCAGGAACTGCAAGAAGAATTTGACGCGGTGGTGCTCTGCACCGGCGCTACTTGGCCGAGAGACCTGCCGATCCCAGGTCGACAATTGAACGGCATCCACTTCGCTATGGCTTTCCTCGAGTCCTGGCAGAAGAAACAGATGGGCAACACTATCAATCCATTGCTGGCCAAGGATAAGGACGTCATCATCATCGGTGGTGGCGACACTGGCTGCGACTGCATCGCCACGTCTCTTCGACAGGTATTTCTATGCTCTATCAGTGTTTGTTGATACTCCATCAGGGTTTTTTGATGCTCCATTAGTGTTTTCTTGAAATTTTCACTGATGTACTTCACTTTGCCTTTGTAGGGTGCCAATTCGATCACATCGTTCGAAATTCTGCCAGTCCCGTCCGAGAAGAGAAGCCCCGACAATCCGTGGCCACAGTATCCGCGTGTTTTCAAACTCGACTACGGCCACGAAGAAGTCAAGCACAAGTTCGGCCAGGATCCCCGGCAGTACTCAGTCCTGAGCAAGGCAAGTTCTATCTATTCAGATTTGAAAATCTCTTCTCTCGATAGGAAAAAAACCACTTTCCCGCTCGCCAAAATCGATAGTTTGAAGAAATAATCGACAAATCGACTGATGGAGCCCATTGATTCTTTCAGGAGTTCATCGACGATGGCAATGGCAACGTCGCTGGTATCAGAACGGTCCAAGTGAAATGGGTTAAGGACGATACCGGCAGATGGGTCATGAGCGAGGTGCCCGATTCGGAAAAGGTAAATTTGAGCTATGCCATTCAAAATCTCTTGTGCTACCACGGAAATACAAAAAAGTCAACCATTTGCGAGCAACTTTTCTGTGGCCCTACAGGGGAAAGGAAAGTGATGTAGTTTTTTCCATCAGCTGATTATTTGCTTTCAATGATAATCTTTAACTAGTAATTTTTACAACGTTTACAGATTTACAAATGCCAATTGGTCTTACTCGCGATGGGCTTCCTCGGCCCGGAAAGATATATCGCCAACGAATTGGATCTGGACTTGGATCCTCGTTCCAACTACGAGACACCCACTGGGAAATACAGGACCTCCGTTCAAAAAGTGTTCGCTGCTGGCGGTAAGTTAAATTTTATAATAATACGGGCCGCTTTGTCAATACCTAGCCAATTATCCGAAAATCATTGACCTCTAATGGTCAAACCACTGATTTCAAGGTGATTGTTTACTGGATGCTCAAAGGCTGAGTTTCCAAGAAATTTGCGGATAAAAGGTGGTAATTTGTGTTCAATGATTTTTGGATAGTCGACTATCGAAACTCTGCCATAAGAGTTTTGTCATGAGATGATTTTCATCGTAATTCAGCTGAAGGATACCTCAACTTTTATGTCTAGTAAAATTTTTCGTCAGATAGGTATCTACAGCGCAATAAAAACTGTCACTTCTGAATCTTCTGGCGATTCCAATGATATCTCAATTCGCTTTTGAATTACCAGCCAAATATTACAAATTTTTTATTGATTCCTTCGCATACACAGAAAAATGATGTGCCTATATAACTGAAACAGCGGTTTTTTATGGTACCTAATTGTTTTTAGATTGTCGTCGAGGCCAGTCGTTAGTCGTATGGGCCATATCGGAGGGGCGACAAGCCGCTCGTGAAGTCGACGCTTTCCTGACGGGCACGACAATCCTCCCCGGGCCCGGGGGTGTCATCACGACGCTGAAACAGGGTTGATCCGTTCCAGGGCTTCCAGATAAACGAGTGCTTTTTAGGTAAGCCATGTTTCGACTAATTAGATACGTCGTAAATATGGAAGTAATAAAACAAGCCCGTGAACGTTGAGTTTTGGTTTCCATCTGTTCCAGGCCGTTTGACAACTTCTGATTCAAATCGTCGACGTCAAATTGAAATCCTTATTTTTCTATTCTTTCGAACGAATCAGGAGTTCCGCTTGCGTAAGATATCTAATAATAAAACTACCTTGCCGTAAATTGTTGTTCCGATAGATAGCAACTGATTTAGCCTTTAAATCATGAATTTCCGTTCTTAAAGATTTTCTTCGGTGCCATGAAATCGTCAAGTCATTGCATAAAAAGACTCCAGAGAAATGTTTCTGCGGGTTTTAACAGTTTCTAGAAAGAACACTTTGTGCGCTTGTAGGATATTTTAATTTGCTTCAAATACGGGCGTTATATTGTTATGGGGGTTATAACCCGTTTATCTCCTCCTTCGCCCATCGCTACGATTATTTCTAAAATGATTTGCCATTTTTCGTTCAAATGTGGAATCCCTACCTTTTAATGTTATACGTATGTTCGGAATTATATGTACGGATATCGGTGCATTTAATGCATTTTAATAGCTTAGTTCGTCTTGTTGTTAAATTAGCATTATGACAGTGGAAGTACCACCGGTCATGAGAGTAGTACTAAGTACGTAGATGTTATTACGTGTTCAACATCATTGTATCTAAATGCGAATATTATGGAAAATGTTGAATAAAAACGGAGTCTTTCTTCAATGGTTATTGCCTTTTCTCTATTTAAACATAGTTGGGGGGCTCACGATAAAAAATGTTCATTTACCATCAGAAAAACGTCCCCTTATATCGTTTTTCAAAATGGGCTGGGGGCAGTTTTCCATAGCTTAGCCGGGGGTGGGTTATGTCGATTCAGGGACATGGTTAATGCGGCTCGTTACTTCGAACCGGACTTATCGTTAGCTACTATATCAACCGACATGAACTTTCGAACTTGCACTGCCACTAGTTAAACCTTGTTTCTTCTCCAACTGGGAGGGCAATTAATAATATCTCCGAACGGTGTTGTACCATCTCGTGACAGTTGCTCGGGGGCAATTCCGAATAAAGAGTTGATACAGCTGCGTGAAATAGCCGTATGTCTCTCGACAAGTTGCGGAAGTTGGGCGCAAAGTTATGCGAAGCGGATTGTCCTCACTTGATTTACTCGCAGTCCCTTTGTTACGGAGTGAGGGCGACATTAAAACAATCTGACCTTTACCCAAATATGAAGGTTTGCGTGAGACAGAATGAAACAACTTAACCGTCGAACTTTTCCATGCTCAGTTTCACCTTCTGCAATTCATAGGGGAAATGAATGTCTTCCGTAGACGGTACGAAAAGCGCCGTCTCGACTCGGGCGATTTAATATTTGGAATGAATTCGCAACAATCGTTTCTGGAAGTAATTGGACCGGATACCGCACTGAACGCACCCGGTAATTGGTCGGGGAGACATCGTGAGCCAGCACTATATTTAGCGATAATTGCCGTCAATGTGTTCATCCCAAACTTTGGAATTATTTCAATTTTTTTCGGTCTGTTTTCCTCCAGGTGAAGATTTTTCGGGTGAAACTTTTAAAGAATTACTATATTAAAGAGTTATTACAATTGCCTGCCTTACCAGCTTAATACCAGCTGCCTTAATTGCTTACCAGCATCACGCCATGAAAAGGCCAGTAAGGGGGGATTCTGAAGGAAATTATTCTTCGAAAATATTTTCGTGGAAGTCATTTTTAACCTTTCTTGCGATCATTGCAGCCTCTAAATTAGTCCAAATGTAGTTAATTTTATTCGACAAAATATGAAAATGGTTTTTGTTGACTGCGCATCGCTGGTTTTTCTTTGTACAGTACTATACTTAGGATTCTAGTGTTTTCTATTTTATTTTTTCCGGCTACAAAAATGAACCGATTTGAGCGTTCTTGGTCTTAAAATCTTTGTTTTACCTAGCAGAATATGTGGTGAATATGTGAATGAAAATTTGATCAAATGGTGTCACACTTGTACGTTTCAAAATATGGTAGTATTGTGTGTTGTTTACGCATTACTGGTTCGGTCAAGATTCGCCCGATTTTCTGTTTAACATCAATTGCGGTACACCCCAGCATACCGATAATGTCGATCCCTCACAGTCTTAACCATGGTTAACAATTAACATCCTTTAAACATTTCATGATCGACAATATAGGTGCAGTTGAAATCGGGCTGTGTCTCGCTCTCGTTTCGGCTGTCTCTTTTCGGCAATACCGAGTAGAAAATATTGTGTGGCCTGGAGAGGCGTACACGCGACCGAAGCATTTATATGCGGCCCTCCGCAAGGCGTACAGCGGGGTAAGTAAAGACTCGATGTTGAGGGGTGGTTTAGGAGCTACCCCGTCTTGGGGGAGGACCGCAATTTGGAGGCGTTTGAGGAACGGGGTGGAACTGGGAGAGAATAAAACGACGGAAAGCGTCGTAGGCCTGATTCAGTAGCTCTCGGGCGATCGCTCCTCGAACAGCCGATGTCTTCGGCTCAGGTCAGCAGCCCGTCCCGATCTCTAGGAGATGCTATTCGCCCGGCGGATTGTCGTAAGCTGATGCTTTTTTCAGTGCGTGCCCATTGTGAAGATTTAATTTTACCGATAAGTCGGTTGTCCCAAGGTCAAATATATCATAGTATACATAATAATATTATGCTTTATACATATTATGAAAAAGCATATTATGCTTTTTTCAGTTTTCCAGCTGGTTATACATCTGAGTTGTTTCATGCGAAAAAGGACCTTAAGTCATAGGATTTTAAGATACCTTTAAGGGCTTTTTGCAAGCAACAATCCATCTGTATAATAGAATTTTCTTCAAGGGCTTGCGACTTGTCCCAAAAAAATAAAATCTCATATATTTGTATTTTCTAATTTTAAATTGCTTCCCTAGTTATAACTTCCTGAAAATAACCTCATCGCTTGCAATTTGAAAGATAGGCAAATATGGCCTTTAACGTGGTATAAATGCCTTCCGAAATTCCTAGTTCCTACCAAATGAAGAAATTATGTAAAATAATTACCTATGTAAAATCGGTTATTATGCGAAATTTGTATTGTGTATATTTCTTCCTATATAACGTGTACGTACCTACCTATATCGGTAATAGCATCCATAACTGCTCTCCACTTCATTTGCCAACACAATTGGACATGGAGCCGCATAATTACCATTCATGACCTTGGAAATGTGTTGCTTTTCGAGGAAAAAACACCTACCTGTTGCTTGCCTAGGAAAAAAGATCCGTTCGTTCGTTTTCAGGTGGACTAATTTCGGATGATCAAGATAGGCTACCCTTGCTGGGCTCAGGATGCTCGATCGGCCGTTCGTCTTCAAACTGAACGACAACGGCACGGGCCCCAACCTCCTATTTCAGGTAACTGCCTTTATTTTAGAGCTATAGTTATAGTAACCGAGATGCCCTGATTGCCTAGTCATTTTAATTAGCACAAAGGAAATATACATAGGGCATTCTGAAAAAAATTAATTTGTTCATGATTTTACACCTTGGGGGCGGCAGGGCACGACCGGGACAACTTCGGTTATTGGACGAAAAGCCCAGGTAGTGAGAAGTTACCATCTCAGCTGGCGGGTTGTCTCGTGACCGGTCAAACGTTCGTACTCACGGACCCACGTCTGTCAGCTGTTGCCTCATCGTCTGGCTAGTTGGATGCGGGAATTAAATTATTTATGATTGTTATAAATGTAATACCCTTTTGAAATAAGTTTTAAATTAATTTAAAATCCATTACCAATAAAGGGTTAATTTAAAACCATTTTTAAATAATAAATACCAATTTTAAAAATAAATTACAGTTTTATTGTATTTATTTTCAAAATAGGTATTTATTATTTACTTATTTATTACTTATTGCATGTATTTCTATATTATGGGTAATAACATAGTAGGTAAAATTAACTTCGTAAAAGAAAATAAATTAATAATCATTATAAAAACTCAGCATGTGCGAAATGAAAATAGCTTCGTCCAAGCCTCCGACCTGATTGACATTTTTTAACGAACGTGTTCCATAATTTCTCACATCAGTTAAAAATAATTTAAAAAAATAACATTTAAAGAAAACCAAAAAGTTAACGGATGCCAGTTAGTTTGACGATTAATTGCCGGAACTAGCGAGCTGACTCGGTCGGAAATGCTGACTATTGACAAACTGTCTCCGCCTATTGTCGTGAACGGCTGGGATTCCTCAATTGACAGGTAGATTTATCGTCTTTCCCGCATTACATTGCGTTTCACAGAAAATAGAGATTATAATCGGGCTATCTTCTTATGCATTGCGCCAGAATCGTTCAGTTCGTCCGAAACGAATCAACGACAATGAATTTCGACTGACATCTAAAATTAGAAGACCTCACTTTAACATCGATTTGCTCAATTTCCGAAAGGAAAATGCGAGTTTCTGCTTTCGGCAGACATTTACTCAGATTTAAACGCCAGAAATGAAAACTTGAAGTAGAAAATTGCAAAAAAGGTTTAAGATGAAAGTGAGCCGAAAAAGTAAGAATCCAATTTCGGGTCGTCCTCATGTTTAAGAAAGCTAGGTGCGTACCAAGCGTTTCTTTTGTCAATCTACGACCAATATTCGGGTCATAGATTGATTCCGTGGCTAATCAGATTGCACCTTGGTTATCCGTTTCTGACCTTCTTTAACGTTCCTTGCAACGACGCGTGCGGTAAAAAAGTGGATTCTTCGCACACGTGATGACCCACATTGTTCACCACATTTGGTCGGCCTCTCGAACCTGCCGAAGATAAGTTTGCACATTGACACCGTTTTTAGCACAATGGCATCGATCTGCGTTCAATCACGCAATGTTTACCTACCCTCCCTGATCAGTAGCTTGAACCTCAAGATAGGCATAATAGGTAGACAGTTACCTACTACTCGTTACCATGTAAAAAATTAAGCTACCCTGCTAAAAAGGGGCCTTATTAAATGAGACACGAGAAAAATGTAAATTCAAAAATGAATTTTTTAAATTCGAGGAAAGGGAGGGGTCGTTGTGAATGCGCGACAACACCCTATACATCGTTCCGTGTCATTTTTTGGTGTAGATATTGAAAAAAAACGCCAAATTTCCGATCACGCCTGTTGCGTATCTTTTGGAATGGACTATTTTGATTTGCAGAACGTAAACGATACAAGTGTGTGCCCGACTAATCACAGCGAGGTATGAACAAGACCTGCCCGACTAAAATTAGATCGTCGGGGCTAACGATTTTCTTGATAAATTACGGTATAACTTTTAGGCGGTTTATTCCTGCCGGTTCTGATTCCCTGAACTTGAAAGCGATAACATCAAGCGGACTTTGACTTAATTCAGGTAGACACGGAACTCGGCGTTTTCGACGTTTTATAGGCCTAGATCATGGTCTAGGAATGAGCAGTGGTAACCCAAAGAATATTTTAGGAAATCCCTCCTCCTGTTTTGTGGGAGAGACTAAAAGAAACGGTGCAGAGGGAAATATGGAAATTTTAGTGTATTTTATTCGATAAAACGTTTTGGTCGTTTGCCCAATAGGTAGTTATTATATTTTTGAACTTCGGGTCGATTAATCCAATTTACCTTGGATATTGGAGTATCGAAAAAGAATTTTCAAGAACAGGGCCAAGGATGAGGAAGAATTGGTGAGTTCATGTTTGCTGAATATTTTTGCACATCCTTGGTCTCCCATTGAATGAATGAATGAATGGCTTTATTTCCAACAATAAAATACAATGATAGGTCAAAAAAATCACACCCATGGACGGGACCCCACCGCCAGCACCCCCACCACCCGGGCGCAAGAGCCGATTCAAAACCAGCCTCCCCCACCCAGGCAGCGCAGAAAGCACACGCGCCAATGGATCCCACCCCTGAGCAGAGACCGGCAACTTGGTGCTCGACGGAAGGCAAAGCCCGTGTTGTCAAGCATATCGGTTGCCGATCTCTGTGAAAAATTTTACACATATACGTATACAATACGATCCATTATCGCTAAAAATTGCTATCTAAAATTTGCTGGGAAAAGTTTCCCCTACCCAACGTATTGGCTTATTAACAAAATTTCTGAAGCTCTTGGGCCTATACTGACCAACCAAGACATGACCAACTTCTTGTACTCGTTTCTGGTGTGCATTACTGCTCCTTTCATACTACTATCCAACTTCCTGTGGAGCTGGTACATAATGTATACAGGACTATGCGTTGTGCCTTGCAACCTGGGGCACGGACTAACCAGGTTACCTGCTGCAGCTAATCGTGTATTACATGGCGCGGGTCGGATGTTAACTAAGATATCAGGATGCTTATGGAAATACAGTAACAAATTTTTTACAAATAGCTGATCATTGATCAAAAATCGACTAAATTTCAAAGTTCAAAAAACCGATAAAAATTTACTTATTGCTAAAAATGTCAACATTTTCAAATTTTTTCTGAACCTCTAGGTTAAATTATATTATTTTGCAATTATGAGGAAGGATCTCTCTTCATGGCGGGTTGTTAGTACGAAATTTAACGCATTTCTGTTTGTGTAGTAAAATTAAAACTTCCCATTTGCCAAGGGCCGCTACCCTTTTCAAGTGTGCTAAAGTCGGAAATTCAAAAAATCTCAAATTTACAAAAACTAGTCTTTTAAGAGGAGTGGCCACTCCATTTGGCGCCCAGCCAATGTCAGTCACCTAGGGAATGGGAAACCCTATGTAAGTATTGAAAGTATTACTGAAAGTATGCTCTGATAGGTATTGAAGTGCGTTGGACGAGATTGAAAATGAAAACACAATATCTATCTGGGCATTAGGTATATTATTCCCCTAAACGTTTCCACCGACTCGTAAACGTCAATATCGAGCAACTGATCAATTTCCGTCCGTAAGAATTTCTCCGCGTTTTCTCTCCTATATTTCTCCGTTGCGTGTTTTCTGAGGCCAACTTTTGAAGCTCATAAAAGTAAAGATGACTCCAATATCTCCCACCTAAGGCCTCCATATACATTTGCCCTATGATATCAAATCGTATTACTGGATCCGAACAAACGAGCTATTCCTGCCTCTTCCTCAAAATATTCTTATTGCTTTTTGAAATAAAGTACGCGCTGACGGCAAAACAGTCATCAAAACAGCCGTTTGAGCGCCGAAAGTTTTGATGAGTCGATAAAGCAAATGGTGAGCCATATTTTTGACGTTGACTTCCAATATACATTTCCGGTGTTGGTATACAAACGGTGCTCGTCTTGAATGGGCGCTTACACTATATTATTAAATATTACAAACATCGCTCCAATTCATTTTAATCTAAATGATCGCTCCAATAATGGAAATAAGTGCATTTATCCCGGTAGTACTCCCAAGTAATGAAAATGAATGCTTGGATTACGGGACTGGAATAACGTGAGTATTGTGGACTGCGTACTCCCAGAAGACGTGAGTACTCCCAGAAGACGTGAGTACTCCCAGACCACGATCTTACCCTCAGGGTGAAACCTAAAGAAAAATTTGCCCCCTGCGCTGGGAAACCCCTTAAAAAAAGTCAATCCCTGAAGAGGTCCAGCGGGGCGAAAGAGCTTTATTATTATTTAAGAAAATGAGAGAGTACGATGGGCTACCACTCTCTCCCTCACCTCCACCTTTGAATAAAATAGTAACTCACTACTATACCTATCTAAGCAGGTACGCCTACCTGTTTCGTGATACTCAAACGTATCGTTACGCTGCTGATTCCATCCAGGCCATTGCTCGTCATTCACCGCTGAGAATATTTAGGTACCTCCTCTAATATTATTAACCGTTTATCTTGGCGAAAACATCTAGAAGAGCTCGTGTTTACGAATGATACTGCCATAATGACCCACCCCATCGCTTTCGAATAAACGACGAAGGGATCATTTGGCCTAAATGAAAATAGCAGTTATTGCTGAGACAGTATCAAAATTGCCCATTCATTTCGTCATTCCGATAGTTACCATCGTAAACCTCCTGAACAGACTCTTCATGCTCCTGTTTTGCTCCGACTGAGTTTTGCAGTGCGGCATTTATATTTTTGCCCTTGTTTACGGTTATTCTTGTCTGTTACGCTCGATTCTCATGCTATCAGACGGAAATGGGTAAACGTTCAGACTTTCGTGATTGGTAAGAGCGCCCCACACCCCTCTGACCATATCCTATTTTTGTTCTTCCTTTCGAATATCGCTGCAAATCTTCGCCCTGAGGGTTTCGCATCGTTGAGGTTTACGTTTATAAGGTGTTGCTTGTAATTGGAACACCGGAAATGGAGAAATTCACGGTTCAATTATAGAAACTAAATACCTAGGGTGTAACATTTGATATCCCGAAATTGGGAACTTTATTTTTGCTAAGTACATAAGTATTTATTTTTTTAAAAATATTCATAGCTTTCATAGCTTTTCAAAAATATTCAATAATTGTTCCAAAAATGATCAAAATCCCCAAATTTCTTTTATTTTTTTGCAATTTTTTAAGGTTCAAAAATTTTTAAAAAAATCTTTAATTTTCGGACATTTTTAAGTGGGTTTAAGTAGTTTTTCTACCTAATTATGTTTTTTTACATTTTTGATCATGGAACCCTCTAAATATCTAATCAGGCTCAAATTTTACGAACGAAAAATGGCATTCTTCTAGAAATTATTTTTTTCTTAAAATTCCTCAATTTTTATGTGCTGTAGGGTTTTTTGAGGTTTGGTCAAATCATCTGTTCTTATTCTATTGCGTACTTTCTTATTCTACTTGCAGATGAATCAATTTTTATTATAGGTAGGCAGACGTTTATAAAATGTGTCAACTGTCAAAAATTGGAAATAATCAGGAGTCTGTCCGAAGAACAGCGAATAATTTCTCTGCAGTGAACATAAATCTAAGACAAACTCCTTATCGCAGTTACACACCAAATCGTGCAAGTCATACTTCCTTTGAGGGTAGGTTCTCTGTCTGCTGACTTCAAGTTTGTAAAACAACTTCCAACTTTAAATTTCCGCCAATCATAACAGAAATAACTCA
The DNA here is from genome assembly GCA_036186465.1 of Nesidiocoris tenuis. Lineage (NCBI taxonomy): Eukaryota > Metazoa > Arthropoda > Insecta > Hemiptera > Miridae > Nesidiocoris > Nesidiocoris tenuis. Next base: position 6,275,078 of record AP028912.1, on the reverse strand, counting down.
GTTATTTTAGGGTCCGGGCAAAAAGTCGTGACAGGGTCACAGACATTCCGGTCAGGATTACTGGGGTTATAGTTTACACAGGAGACCTCGCGACGCCCCGAACTTATTTAGCGGTCGGGGTTTAACCGTTCGGTAACATGAAACTATCATCTCGAACCGCAGTATATCGGTGACTGGTAATTGCGCGACGATTATCGCAATTGCTAGTTTCACTCCTGCCCCCACGCGACAATCCATGTTTATAACATTGAACTATTTTCCACTAGGTGGAGGGGCGATGGAGGGGGGGCTTATGTCATAATCGAGTTCAAAATCATGAACGAACGCTCCATTCTGTATGTTTTTTCTGTGTATTTCGAATTTCGGTTCCACACTTATTGCGATTGAATAATTGAGTGCAAAGTACGAAGGATTGTATGAAGGTCCTAGATTCGTTCATGTCCATTCATTCTTCTGACGCGTCTCACTAGCAACATAATTTGAAACATTAAACGTTGCGACATAGGCAAGTGAGGTACCAATTTCTATAGATTTTTTGGAGCTGAATTGAATGAAACCATTGCAACGGCGGTAGCTTCAGCCGTTTAGGATTTATCGCATGTTTAGTGAGCCATATTTTAGTTTAAAAAAAAATATTATTATAATTAATAAACAAAAATGGAAACAAAATTCTGCGTTTCAGGAGTCTTTGTATTGTGACCCCTTGTGCTGAATTTGAAGTCCTCTTTGGATACCTAGAACAATAATGTACACATGTCACTGATCTACTTAGCAGCGTTTTTTTCTCTGTAAAGTGAGAGATGAAATTCGAGGGGTTAAATTATAGGGCGAATTGGATGCACATCGACGCAAGATAGATAAAATCTATCGAACTCGATCGAGTGCATAGCGTGTGGTGGTCTAATGAACGGTTTGTTGGGGCTGTTGTTGACGAGGTGTTGATCAGGGGTTAGAATGGCTTCCAGTTTTTTTTGCCCAAGTAGTTATGATCATCAGGTGGCTTGTTCTCTTGTTCCCACGTCAACGTTGGATCAATGACTTTCTGGCCGACCACCGCAACTGCCTCAGTTTGATTGAAATGTGATAATTTTAGCATTTAGATAGATAAATACCTGGATAGGTAAATACTGAAACGAAAAAATGATTAGGTAGGCTCCTGGATTAATTTAGCTTATGATTACTCTTATTTATATTTATTTATTATTATTTATGTATTTTATATTTGGTATTATTATAATACTGCATAAATAAAAAAATACTACCCCCATTTAAGCTTAAAAATATTCATGATAAAACTGAAAAGGGCCCTAGAATAAAACCTGTAATACCTAATATCCTTATGCTACCAAGATTCCGGTACTGCGTATCCCCCTTCGTAGCAGGATTATAAAAAAATTAGGTCCATGATTGACATGGAAATCGCGAGTTTGACGGAAACGTCAAAAGTGAATATAGAATAGCATAACCTTGACCTTCAAATGACTTCATCACGGCCCATGTTCTATTCAGATATTGATTCCACAACGAGGCTTCAGAAACAATGCATCCACCGTTTTGTTTAGTAATTTTCACGGTCTTAGGGGCTGTAATGAAAAGGGTGACGAGCTAATTTTTCCTACGCCGTGTCATCAACTTTTAACAACTTACATCGTTGTTTATTGAATAGGTAACACCTATTCAGGGTAACACCTATAGGGGTGGGTGGTATACGAGGTCTTGAAACAAATATAAATTACAAAAAATTATTTATAAACAAAAACAAAGACAAAAATAGATAGACTCTAATTAATTAATTAAAAAAAAAAAACTAAGTAAAAACTGTATAAATCCTAAATCTGCGTATTTAAAAATATTTTCTAAGTATTTCTAGAAAAAGGAAAAAAGGGCAATAATTAATTAAAAAAAAAAAAACACTGAATAAAAACTGAAAAACGGTCTAAATCCTAAATCTGCGTATTAAAAAATATTTATAACATATTTTCAAGGTATTTCTGGAAAGAGGATGGAAGGAATTTTCGGAAGACACTGACGCAAAAGACCAATGGAACATCTGGTGGCGCACCGTCGGATTTCCAACTTCACACTACAAATCATTAAAAACGTGGCAGGTAATAGCGAAAGACGCACCTAATTTCCACAATATAGGTATTTAACGTTGGTATAATATACCATATGATATTATCATGAAGCGTTAAGGATTTCCATTTCGTTCTTATTATGGAGTTGGTTAAATTTTCGCAACAGTTCACAAATCACGTGCCAAAAGCGTCTGCGATATGTAGAAAAGACTGGTTATCGAGGCATCTGAAATGCATGAAGAACAATTACGGGAACATTTTCGACTATAGGTGAGTCCAATCTATACCCAGATATCCTAAGCATTAAACAAGTTAACGTATTGAAAAGCCAGCAAGCGGAAATTGAAGGATGAAAAAATTAGTTTCCGTCACACAATCCGTCGATCTCACTTCTAAAATAGAAATATCGTCTTTAGCTATCCTATGCCCTAAATCTCGTATTTAAATTGAATGCAAAGAGGAAATCTCGTGCATGCATTACCGATCTATTTTTAGCTCCTCCTCGAGACCAACAGACAGACAGACGTCTGTGTATTAAGAGAGGGTGACTGGTATTTGAGGGTGGCATCGACCACAGTATTCATCCAAACCTTCACCTTGCGTTCCGATTTAGAGATAGGCATGCAGTCGGCATCTATAAATTTCCCGAAACCGCTTGTATAAAATATCCTAGCCTTTTTATTTGTAATAGAGTATAGAAAGGCGAAATATTGAATTTTTCAAATTTCGAGCCCTTAGGGTGCAAAATTTTTGTACATTAAAGTCTTAAAGGAATTTCTGGAAAATACCCATGAAAGTGTTGCGATTTTATCATGAAATTGACGTAAAAATTGTCTGAAACATATTAGGCAGGAATTACTATTTTACGGTAGATAGCCAACCGGATTTCCATTTTGGCCGGAAAATGTTTAAACCGTGTTTTTTGAATTACCCCCAGAATCAGTTCAATCGAATATCATGGATTTGGCCAATAATTCTACGTATCAAAATATGGGAGTATACTGTGTGTTATCTAGGCATTAATTTCACATTTCCTATCTACTTGCAGCCCAGAAGCTTACATACTGCCATTAGACTATACGAAATTGGTCGAAACGTGCAGCCGCTTAGCTGTAAACAACGACAAAGATGACGTCTGGATCTGCAAGCCCGTGGGACTCAGTCAGGGCAAAGGAATTTCATTGTTTAGGGTAGGTGATGTGAAAAGTTTTCAAAAATTTAATAGACGACGAACGAGACCTTAAACATTAAGCTAGTAATGAAGAAAAAAACCTTCCTTTGAAACGTGATTTATGAATACTCAAATGCATCAATTTGACTTGAAAAATATTATCAATTTTTCCAGAAAATCAGCGAGCTGACATACGATACGAACACTGTGGTTCAACGATACGTGAGGAACCCTTTGCTCATAGGTGGCTACAAATTCGATCTTCGCCTTTACGTTTGTGTGCCTTGTTTCTACCCGCTCACCATCTATTTGTATCGGGAGGGCCTCGCCCGATTCAGCACCGATAAATTCTCGTTGAACGACTTGAAGAACAAATACGCGCATCTGACAAACTGCTCGCTCAACAAACAGGGGCCTGGATATTCGGAAATGAAAGATAAAGTCGGCGCTGGTAAGGGAAGCGAGTCATTTGTTGAAGAATTGAAAAGAGAAGCTAAAAAATGTATTTCTAATTTCGGAGCGATACCAAATCGCTGGAGATGGAATCTGGTGGATATTTTCAACGTTTGTTTTTGCAAAAAAAAAAAATCCGATGGAAAAAAACATTTTTTTTTGACGAAATACTGCTATAGATATCTCATATTCTGGTTATTTCAGGGTGTAAATGGAGCCTGAAGCAACTACGGTACTATTTAAACCAAAACGGCTTCGACGATTGGCTCCTTTGGCAGCGGATCGCCAACCTCATCATTCTGACTATTGGGAGCCAATCGCCAGGAATCCCAGCCACTTCCAATTGCTTCGAATTTTACGGATTCGACGTTCTTATCGATGACAGCTTGAAGCCATGGCTGCTCGAGGTTTATACAGTTATACGGCTAGCAAATTTTCTAATTTCCCAAAATGGATTAATTTCCCAAAATTGTTGTCCTTTTCAAGGTGAACATTAGCCCCGCATTGGGAACGGACTGTGACGTCGATCCGGCAGTGAAGAAACCAATGTTACACGATATGTTCGATTTGCTCCGATTACCCGTCTGTAACACGGGCCTTTCGCTTTTCTCGGACATCCCATACCTCGGTAGAGGAGCTGGCGGAAGCAGCGAATGTAACAGTGGCGCAGCTTCGTCGGACGAGGACCTGTCAATTTACAATACTGTCAAAAAAGCCGCTTCAGTCGTGGCTATTGCTCAAAAATGGAAGAAGCAAGTGATCGTACCTCCTCAGACGAGCTGCGTGAGTGATACGCCGAGTACGCCCATGTATCATTTCCCAATGGCGTATCGCCGTTGCGTAAAAAACAGTATGACATACATAGTTTAGGTATAAGAGCACCTACACACATTGTGAAGGCATAAGAGCAAGACCCTTCAACCATGGATTGCAGTCCCTTGGGATATCCTTCATCCTACCACTGGGGAAGTGCTTGTGGGTTTTGACTTTCTTTTTAATTTTTTATATGCATTGCCCTATCCTAGAACCTGTGAAACGGATAATGTGATCGTTTGAGATATAGTTGTAAAAAAAACTCCTTACCTATACCTACCGCCTATCGTAAAAAACCAATTGGACGGAGTTACATACTTACTGTTCGATACCCAACAATGATACTCAACGGGGAAATGATTCAAGCGTCTACCCGGCCCTTTATTTGAAACATGATGGCATAGTAAAAGATTGTCATGATGAATTATAATGATGCGTTACAGCCGAAATTGAAGGAACGAAAAAGCAAACGAGGAGGAAACATAGGACGTAAAAGCCCATGCCCAGCAAAATCGTCGAGAAAGCCAATAGCCGCATTGTCTACCTGTATAGTCGGTGAATATACAGGTATGGCTCTAAGTAGGTATCATTTTTCCGATTATTACGCTCAGCATGCTCTCTTCTGCACACTTATGTGACTCCAAAAGGTAAATATAGCGACGCTGACGGATGACCTAAATATGTGATTAATCGATAAATTTGAAACATCAGTTTTTGTAAAAATAAAAGCATAAGAACATTGAACTAAACAATTAAAATATAATTATAGTTCAGTCATTAATTTTTTAAAGGTCGAATCGCACAGTATTACCATTTAGTTCGACTTACCTAATTGTCTTTTAGACAACAAATAGAAACTTGGTCAAAGTTAGAACCCCTCATGAGGTAAGTAATGGGTAGGTATGGACAGATCGAAAAAATGGCGAGGAATAATTTTTCCAGGAAGAGATACTAAATTTCAGTATTTTAAAACGGTTGACCAGAATTTAAGAACCCCAACTGTCAAGTGCTACGTTAAAATGATCTAATAGCAGCATGGCATTTTCCAAAATTCGAATTCCAGGCCGAGATTCTAGATTTGTCGGTAACGCGGACTTTCTGTTCCCTTCGCGGTCTGAGCCGGAACGACCGAAATCGATGTGGGACAACGGCGTCGATTGGACGGACGCGCCCAACGAAGAAGGCGATTGGGTGAGGGTCTACCCGTTCGCCCGCGGACTGAAAAACCGCAACTTTTGGACGACGAAAATGGCGAACTCTCGGGGAGAGAAATGCGAAACCGACGTCAGAGCGATTGTCACGGATAACGTCAGATTTTACAAAGCGGTTCGAGATTGCCAGGTGAAAAATCGCGGGGCCAGCGACGACGTCAAGGACAATTTCATGATAAGGAACGGAGTCTGCGAAGCCGTTTGGCATCCCTACGTATCGTGAAATTGAACGATTATCCGACTCCTGCTTCGACGAATTTACTGATGTATCACGAAAGCTCTATGATTGGAGCTCGAAGTTGTGTTGTTAAGTTTTGGTAGGCTATCAAAAAAAGCTCAGTAACTAAAATAATGCGAACTTCTCAGAATTAAACAGACTTGTTACCAATATTTTGTGATTTTTCCCAAACATATCCAATCTGATTTAGCAATATTTTTAGAAAGCCAAAGCCTCATCAAAGTTGAAATGAAATATTATTAGGATAAAACACTTTTGAGGCAGGAATACTCAGAGGGATTTTCACTTTCTGCGTTGGACGTATGTACCTAGACAGGCCCGTAAACAGGATTTTAATAAAGTGGGGGGGGGGGCAAAGCCCAACCATTGAATCACTTCTAACAACCTATTTACAGGTAGGATATAAGGTACGTACCGTATTGATGATGAAAAATATATCACGTTCATAGTACTTATGTGGGGGGTGGATGGCCCGGTGAACCCCCCTCCCCTCAATGGGTACGGGCCTGCGAAGACAAACTCACTATAAGACAGAAACTCAAACTCATAATCAAACACGAGGTAAAACTCACAATGAAACAGACACTCGAAGTGAAAGTCAAACTGACAATGAAACAGAAACTCGAACTGATAATGAAACTCGAAGTCAAACTGACAATGAATCAGAAACTCAAACTCATAATGAAACTCGAAGTCAAACTGACGATGAATCAGAAACTCAAACTCATAATCGAAATCGAAGTCAAGCTGACAATGTAACAGAAACTCGAACTGATAATGAAACTCGAAGTCAAACTGACAATGAATCAGAAACTCAAACTCATAATCAAACTCGAAGTCAAACTGACAATGAATCAGAAACTCAAACTCATAATGAAACTCGAAGTCAAACTGACGATGAATCAGAAACTCAAACTCATAATCGAAATCGAAGTCAAGCTGACAATGTAACAGAAACTCGAACTGATAATGAAACTCGAAGTCAAACTGACAATGAATCAGAAACTCAAACTCATAATCAAACTCGAAGTCAAACTGACAATGAAACAGAAACTCAAACTCATAATCGAAAGCGAAGTCAAACTCACAATGAAACGGAAACTCAAACTCATAATCAAACTCGAAGTCAAACTGACAATGTAACAGAAACTCGAACTGATAATGAAACTCGAAGTCAAACTGACAATGAATCAGAAACTCAAACTCATAATCAAACTCGAAGTCAAACTGACAATGTAACAGAAACTCGAACTGATAATCGAAAGCGAAGTCAAACTCACAATGAAACCAAAACTCAAACTCATAATCGAAAGCGAAGTCAAACTGACAATGAAACAGAAACTCAAACTCATAATCGAAATCGAAGTCAAACTCACAATGAAACAGAAACTCAAACTCATAATCGAAAGCGAAGTCAAACTGACAACGAAACAGAAACTCAAACTCATAATCGAAAGCGAAGTCAAACTCACAATGAAACGGAAACTCAAACTCATAATCAAACTCGAAGTCAAACTGACAATGTAACAGAAACTCGAACTGATAATGAAACTCGAAGTCAAACTGACAACGAAACAGAAACTCAAACTCATAATCGAAAGCGAAGTCAAACTCACAATGAATCAGAAACTCAAACTCATAATCAAACTCGAAGTCAAACTGACAATGTAACAGAAACTCGAACTGATAATGAAACTCGAAGTCAAACTGACAACGAAACAGAAACTCAAACTCATAATCGAAAGCGAAGTCAAACTCACAATGAATCAGAAACTCAAACTCATAATCGAAATCGAAGTCAAACTGACAATGAAACAGAAACTCAAACTCATAATCAAACTCGAAGTCAAACTGACAATGAAACACAAACTCGAGCTCAAAGTCTGTTTGACTTCGCTTTCGATTATGAGTTTGAGTTTCTGATTCATTGTGAGATTGACTTCGATTTCGATTATGAGTTTGAGTTTCTGTTTCATTGTCAGTTTGACTTCGCTTTCGATTATGAGTTTGAGTTTTGGTTTCATTGTGAGTTTGACTTCGCTTTCGATTATGAGTTTGAGTTTCTGATTCATTGTGAGTTTGACTTCGATTTCGATTATGAGTTTGAGTTTCTGATTCATTGTGAGTTTGACTTCGCTTTCGATTATGAGTTTGAGTTTCTGTTTCATTGTCAGTTTGACTTCGCTTTCGATTATGAGTTTGAGTTTCTGTTTCATTGTCAGTTTGACTTCGCTTTCGATTATGAGTTTGAGTTTCTGTTTCATTGTGAGTTTGACTTCGATTTCGATTATGAGTTTGAGTTTCTGTTTCATTGTCAGTTTGACTTCGCTTTCGATTATGAGTTTGAGTTTTGGTTTCATTGTGAGTTTGACTTCGCTTTCGATTATGAGTTCGAGTTTCTGTTTCATTGTCAGTTTGACTTCGAGTTTGATTATGAGTTTGAGTTTCTGATTCATTGTCAGTTTGACTTCGAGTTTCATTATCAGTTCGAGTTTCTGTTACATTGTCAGTTTGACTTCGAGTTTGATTATGACTTTGAGTTTCCGTTTCATTGTGAGTTTGACTTCGCTTTCGATTATGAGTTTGAGTTTCTGTTTCATTGTCAGTTTGACTTTGCTTTCGATTATGAGTTTGAGTTTTGGTTTCATTGTGAGTTTGACTTCGCTTTCGATTATGAGTTTGAGTTTCTGTTTCATTGTCAGTTTGACTTCGATTTCGATTATGAGTTCGAGTTTCTGTTTCATTGTCAGTTTGACTTCGAGTTTGATTATGAGTCGGAGTTTCTGTTTCATTGTCAGTTTGATTTCGAGTTTGATTATAAGTTTCGATTTCATTGTGAGTTTGATTTCTTTTTCGATTATGAGTTTGAGTTTTGGTTTCATTGGGAATTCGACTCCGATTTCGATTATGAGTTTGAGTAGGTAACTGTTTCATTTTAAGTTTATCTATGAGTTTGAGTTTGTGTTTCGGGTTCATTGTGAGTTTGACTTCGATTTCGATTATGAGTTCAAGTTTCTGTTTCATTGTCAGTTTGACTTCGAGTTTCTGTGTCATTGTGAGGTTGACTTCGAGTTTGGGTTTCTGTCTCATTTTGAGTTTGATTTCGATTTTGAGTTTCTATTTCATCGTGAGTTCGGGCTCGATTTTGATTATGAGTTTCTATTTAACTGAGTGTTTGACACTAGCTATTAAGGGCAAAACCGATACCTACGTTCTTTTTGACGCCATTTTTATTTTTTGGATTTTTTCAAATTAGTCTCGTTTTACTTGTACAATGTGGGTAAGTAATAAACGATTTTGAATCATAATTTTTAATTTAAAACGTGGCAAGATGTCAAAAATTTCCCTAATACCTATGCTATGTTATGTGCTCATAAAGTGGTGAACAAAGGCGAGTCACCTATCCGATGGTTTTCAACAGAGTATTGATTAGAGGAAGAATAATTTTATTGAATCTCTCTGGGTTATATTTCAACAGCACTTCTGCACAGCCTGTAATCCAATCGTTTGATGTAAGCCAAAGAGCAAGTCATGATGTGACAGCATAATAAAAGTTCATAAAAGGGTTGATCCGGCAAATCTAACCTTAGGATAAACCTAAGTAAGTCAGCTAAATCCGAACTTTACGACTCCTTCAGAATCACAGTCATTCGTTTTGCCGTTACTCTTGTCAAGGATTTAGGCCTCATTGGTTGGTTCGAACTAATTTCTTCCTGAGCACGGCTCAAATGTTTTTGTAAAATCCGAAATTCGTCCTCAAAATCGCAATTGCTCAAGGCTGAGAAAAAGTTTCCGATAAGTTCGTGCTTCAACGCCGACACTGATTCTGGGGCTGTTTTATCCTGAGGTAGAGCGTCGACGATCAGGATACCTTCTTCTTGGTTGATCGTTTCCAAATCGATCGTCAAACTGTCGACTGTGGATTTATCACGGACATCCATTGGTAAGATTGGCGGATCGGCAGTTTCTACTTCTGTAATGCGGAGCGAGGAAGTAAACAAACAGACCAGGTGAATATGCTTGCACATATTTCCCTTGATACGAGCGTCGACGCACGAACAGACGTATTGGTGTATGCAGGCCTTGCAGTAGACGCAATTGGTGGAACACGTGCACAACGGTTCGACCAACGATACGGTAAAAGAACTTTTCGATGACGAGAACACCTCCCACGTACCGACAGCGACAGGACTCACTTTTTTCACGTCCATGCTCACAGCGACTTTATGGCGTCGGCGTAGATTCTTGATCAGCCGCGCAGCCATCGTCTCTCTGACTAGAATCTCGGTCGGCTCGTGGAGCTTGCTCTCAGCAAGAGACAGCAGCGCCTGAATAGTGACGTGGAGCTTCTTGATCGGTTTCCCTTGGCCGATCACGCGTTCTATTTCTTCGTGCATGCAGTTCAAATGCGAGGTTATGTCGATGCCGCAGGCTTTGCTGTAACAGCAAGCCCACAATTCACCATTTTCCACGAATTCCCGGATGAAATAGCCGCCGAATTCGGCCGTCCGCTCGTCTCCAACGAGATCGTTGGCTACTAACATTAGCAGATTCGGGAAGGTTTGCGTGTTGGATTCTGTCAGTAGCAGGCGAAGTTTTTCCCTTGAGGTTTTCCTCACTTCTGCATCGACGACCATTTCTAGTAATGTGTTTTCCCAAGTTTGCAAGACGTACCAAGGGCAGTAGAAGGATTTGGCGCAATTCCCCATCACCGATTCCCAAACTTCCTGCATGAGATTGCCATCTTCGGACAAGAAAACGGTCGGCCTCAACACGCCCACACGAGCTTTAACCAAGGTTAGAAATATTTCCATCATATTCGTATCCATTCGATTCGTAATGAAATAGGCGCAGGGAATTTGTCGTTTTTCGTCATCCAACACGGCGATAGTCGCTAATCTGTATGCGCTCGGGTTGACACCGCAGCTCGATAACAGGCAGACTGTTTCGAAATTTCCTTCGCACAAGATCTTTTCCTGCTCGATGGACATGAAGGCGATGAAGAAATCGTCGTTGCCGAGTTTGGGGTATTCGGAGGAAGAACGGTGGATCGGTTTGTAGAAAAGAATCGGCGATGGACCCGATGTGGCTTCGCGCTCTTTCAGGGCCACCCAGTAATCTAAATTGTCCCAATCTTTGACGGCTTGAGGTGTTCGCCTCAACAAGGATTTGTCGATGTCGAATTTCCTAGCGATATTCCTCAGATCGACCGCCGTCAGACGGTGGACGCGTTTGGTTTTAGCGACGTCTTCGAGACTGCCGTTCCGCGCCTCTTCCAGGATCTGATCGACTGGAACTTTGTTTCTGATCTTTTCGGCAATCGACTCTTTGACTTCGCTAGGTATCGTCAAGTGAACGGGTTCAGCGGCATGGCCGAAGTGCGAACGACGGAATTCCACGGACACTTTGCCGTCGGGATGGAACGAAGCTTTTATCAAAGCAGGGCAAAGGGTATTCGTTTTGCAGGAGCCTTGCACCTTGACCAATCGTTTTCTGGACTTTTCATCCCTCCTGTAACGAGCTGGACCGGATCTGTGGCATCTGTAGTAAGCGACTTGTTTACTCTGGAGATTTTTCGACGTTCTGATGACGAATTTGGCCGTGTCTCTATCTTCTACTGAGAGCTTCCAATTTTGAAAGGCGTCCCTCGTCTCGAAATTTAAAATCTCTTTTTCTGACACGAAGTTGTGCTCGTACTCTAGATGTTGCTCGTAACTGGCGTAATTCTCAGAGGGTAACTGGCACATGGGGCATTTAATTGAGGCGTTTCGGGACGAAGAGCTACGACATTTATGATCTTCTCTTAAATGTCTAGAAAGACTGGGATTGGTACCAAACCTTTTTTGACACTGCGGGCATTGGTGGACGGTAGCCGTAGCCGAAGACATGTTTTCTAATTCATTCAGAAATGAAATTGTTCAATACCTACAACTTGAAAAAGTAATATGACATATTACATACATTGTACTTACTTAAGTAAGTAGGTAAAGAAAGAATATAGATGATGTCGGACAAAGATAACGTGAATGCGCATGATTTTCTGCTGAGTTTCTGACTTCGACTAGCGCCGAGCGAGACGCAAGTATGTACCTATCTAGGATTACGGACGTGTACACAATTTAGGATTAGGGGCAGTTTTAGGGCTGGTTTATTATTTATTATATTTACTTTTTCACTCATTATACTATTCGCCCGAGCGCTTTCGGCGAAGCGGCTCTCGAGATGCCAATGAAACTCCGAATTCCTCACGAAAGCAAAAGCGCTCCAAAATTTTTAGGATGGATGGTCGGGTCGAATTTCAAAATTATCGTGCGTTCCAGGGGAAAGTAGGTACCTACCTAATACGAGTAGATCATTATGAATATACTTATGTCTGTCTTATCCTGTAATGAGACCGAGACCTGTCGTGTCTCTTGTCTCGTCTTTCTTCTTCTACCCCGTTTCGATTTCGACTTCAGTGCTCCTACCGACGTGAAACGTAAACAGCGCTTAACCTTTTCCTGTCGACATCCGCCATGGTGAGTACTCGTTGAAGTCATGTATTTTATTTCAATTCATCCGCTAAATGGCTATCATATTAAAAAATTTAAAATTTAGTTCGACTTCAGTGTGAAAGAATATTTTGATATAATTGACCGGAGCTGGTATCCGTTCAGTAGTTTTTCGGTGTTATGCCGTGTTCTCTGGGGACTTGCCAACACTTCAGACGGCGTATTATTGAAATCTACTAGGCGTTTCGAAGTTAACTAAATTTCAATAACTCCTCACAATTCGCAAATATGGTAATTAAATGTCCACTTTTTCCATGGCATAGCTGTTACAAGCGTTGTTCACGATTGATGCTGATTTCTGGACACTGATTTTTCAGACCTAACCTCTGTCGGCGAACTTTCGTTGTCTGTTGTTACTTTTTAATTTTTGACTTTTTGACTCGTTGGATGGGGTTCAGCTGTTCAATCATTAATATGAGTATGGTTATGGTTCACGATCTAAATAATGGTTTATCTGCAAAAGTTCAATGTTGGAAGGGTTATTTGGAATCCCTATTAGTTTGTTTACATCCTTGGTTCACTCACGCGCATGTCAGTGGCCATGCGTGTCATGCATTCATGATTAATAATTAATTATTACTCACAATTATTGTGAGCACCTGTGCCTGGTTGAATGAATAATTGTGAGTTTAATTAATTTGAATGTACTTAGGTAAGAATGTCTATTTCTGATGAGAATGTATTTTTAAAAACTCATCCCAAAAAAATGCTTTGCTGAAAAATGTATCGTAGTACTAGAATTAATGGTTTTTGTTCGAAATAAGTACAAATATCGTGTTATTTAAGCTAGAAATTGCTGAATCTCCAGACCTCGAAACTTGGGCATGGGATTTTCCCCATACCTATCGTTGATTATTTTTTGACATGGTGATTTTTTGAAAGGCGCGTGGACCCAAAAGACATTTGAAGCGTCTCAACGCCCCCAAATCATGGATGTTGGACAAGTTGGGCGGCGTCTTCGCCCCCCGTCCGAGCACCGGCCCCCACAAATTGAGGGAGTGCCTTCCGCTCGTCATTTTCTTGAGGAATCGTCTCAAGTACGCGCTCACCAACGACGAAGTCACCAAAATCGTGATGCAGCGGCACATCAAGGTTGACGGCAAGGTCCGCACTGACCCCAACTACCCAGCCGGGTTCATGGGTATGCGCTCGTTCTCTAATGTCGCAATTTGAATTCTATTTTTCAATTTTTTGAACCCGAAGATAGCAAGTTTTTTTTTGGTTTTCAGACGTCATCACGATCGAGAAGACCGATGAATTCTTCAGGCTGATCTACGACGTGAAGGGCCGCTATGCTATCCACAGGATTACCGAAGACGAAGCCAAGGTAAGATTTTTCAAAATAATTTAGGGTGGGTGTCCCAACTACTGTTCTGGGTTTCAGCAATCTGATCCATCTGAATTCGTCGAATGTACGGCAACGAAGGAAACTATTGCGATTTTTACGTTTTCGCCATGGTCAAATGTATGCCTACATTATTGTGCCATCATGGTCACAACCGGGACCCATTTGCCTTGTTGTATTACCCAGATGGTGTACATTTTGATCCTGAATATTGTTTATACCGCGAACTGTTGGAATAGTTACAGAGAAAAATTCGGCAATATCGAAGCTATTGTAATATCTTAATATATTTGCATTAGTCAAAAGTTTGCCAAAACTAAATCGTCATCATGGTCACAATTGGGACGTTCTGCCCAGCTGTATTACCCAGATGGCGTACACCGTTATATTTCAGTTAATGTAAAAATCGAGAAAATGGCTGGATTCCCGGAAAATAAATGGATTTTCTTCTTCTAAATGCTTGGCAACGAAGGAAACTATTGCGATGCAAATTTTTGCCATGGTCAAATGTCTGCCTAAATCATTGAGCCATCAAGGTCACAACCTGGAGGCCATTACCTTGTTGTATTACCCAGGTGGCGTACATCCCAATTGTCGGGCTAATCAGTTGATTGTTGCTCAAACTTTTTTTTCTAGTTTGGTAGTTTTTGAATTTTTTTTGAAATTTCCTCGATATTATTTATTTAAAATTACAAAAACATTGAACTGTTTTTGACGCAATTCTAGGTAGATTTATCATCTGAACTAGTGGACTAATTTTGAGAGTTTCCAGTATCATAATGCAGATTTGACTCGACTTTTGAAAACTGCGTAAAACTATTCGGCAGCGAAGGAAACTATTGCAATAATTTTAATTTTTGCTATGGTCAAATGCGTGCCTATATTATTGAACCATCATGGTCACAACCTGGACCATGCGCCTTGTTGTATTACCCAGATGGTGTACAGTTTAATTTTGAACTAATACTCTGACCTATTTCTCCTATAAAACGTTTGGCAATATCGAAGCTATTGTAATATCTCAATGTATTTGCATTAGTCAAAAGTTTGCCTAAACTAAATCGTCATCATGGTCACAATTGGGACGATCTGCCCACTTGTATTACCCAGTTGGCGTACATATAGTTTAATTTTTATTCTTGGGACGAGGGCAAAAGCTGCGACTTTCTCTGGATATTTTCCTTGCTTCCTGATCAAGCGCTTTCGTCCGTACGGCCCTCTTCAGGAGCGGCCTGATCAACTCTCGCCCTCATTCCGCGGATAAACCGAGAAAATGTCAAATTCTTAATTTCCCCATTTCAGCAAGCCAAATTGTTCACGCTTATTTGATTCTTTGTTTGCAGTACAAACTGTGCAAGGTGAAGAAAGTGCAAACTGGACCGAAAGGCATTCCGTTTTTGGTGACGCACGACGGACGAACGATCAGGTACCCTGATCCTCTCGCCAAGGTTAACGACACTATCCAGTTGGACATCGCCACCAACAAAATCATCGACATTATCCGTATGGATTCTGGTAAGTGGAAAAAAAAGTTACAATAATCTTTGTTTAATTAATTAATTGGAGAGGATTAAATTTTTCAAAATACTCTCTGTAATTTAAAAAACGCTTTTCTCTGAAATTATTGCTGAAAAACGAGACAAATGAGATTTTGGTACGTTATTTCCAGAAAAAATGTACCTATGTAATCGGTCAATCAAAATGTTTCGAAACACCCCCTGAAAATTTTTTCTTTCACGTTTCTTTCGATTTCTGAAAGGTCGAGGAAACAATTCTTAGGGGATTCTGAAAAATTGGAACAAATCTGGATATTCCAATTGAGGAAATGATTTACTCAGTGATTCGTATCCTGTGATGAAAAATCTCTTACGAGGCACAATATTGAGGAATCTGCTTCGGCATTGAGTCCTGTGATGCCCATTCTTACTCATCTTGAGGATACCTTTCAATAAAGAATAATCGACCATTCGATCGAGAATTCAACATTTAAAAATGAATATTTGTCTCCATCTCTAACAAAGTTTTGGATGTAGGTTTTTTGCTGAATCGTATTTTTTATCCTGTTTTTCTTGACATTGTCGCTAAATTCCAATGGTTAACTTTTCCTCATTTCTGCAGGAAACTTGTGTATGATCACTGGAGGTCGTAACTTGGGTCGTGTCGGGACGGTCGTCAACAGAGAAAGACATCCTGGTTCTTTCGATATCGTCCACGTCAAGGATGCCACAGGACACACGTTTGCCACCAGGTAAATCGAAATTAGTTTCGGCGGAGATCGATACGTTATTGATTGTTATTGGTCGCATGGTTATTGATACATGAACATAATTATCTGAAAAAATGACGACTTATTGATCTCGTGTGAAGGACCTAGTGATCCGGAGATGCTAGGTTCGATCCCCTGTCGGGTTTGGGTTTTGTGCCAGCGTTCCTAACGATTCTTGATAC
The DNA here is from genome assembly GCA_036186465.1 of Nesidiocoris tenuis. NCBI lineage: Eukaryota > Metazoa > Arthropoda > Insecta > Hemiptera > Miridae > Nesidiocoris > Nesidiocoris tenuis. The sequence continues at coordinate 6,258,770 of AP028912.1, read as the reverse complement.
AGATCATTTGACACTAGGGCCCAACATGTAAGTGGTGTATACTATGTACCTTTAACGCCCTTTCGTAGTTGAGGATTGGTCCAAAAAAATTTTTACCGTTCAAAAACGTTGGAAATTTTACTTTCCATAACTCAGTTAAATTAATTAATTAAATTAATAAATTAATACATTTTAATAATTAATTAATTTTCATTTTTTTAAATATTATTAAATTTATTTGATATTAATTAATAATTAACCATTTTATAGTGATAAATTAACGTTTTAATTTTTAATAAATAAATAAATAAATTAAAAATTAAAATATTGATGTATTAGTATTTAATGATTAGTTATTTATTAATATTTAAAAAAATAAAAAATCAAATTAATTATTTATTAAATTAACGGCAGCGAAGGAAACGATTGCGCAATTGTTAATTTTCGCAATGGTCAAATGTATGCCTACAGTATTGAGCCATCATGGTCACAACTTGGACCGTGTGCCCTGTTGTATTACCCAGATGGTGTACATATCAATTTCGACTGAAAATTTGATTTATTTTGACTGAAATACTAAAAACATGTGGCAATATCGAAGCTATTGTAATATCTCAATATATTTGCATTAGTCAAAAGTTTGCCTAAACTAAATCGTCATCATGGTCACAATTGGGACGATCTGCCCAGTTGTATTACCCAGTTGGCGTACATATCGTTCGGATTTTTGTTTCTTCATTTTTTGACAGTCAAATATGAAATTAAGTATAATTATTCGATTCTCACATTTCTCGTTTTCTGTGCAGAATTATGAAAACAAACTCAATATTTTACATCTATTCAAAAAATTTTAAATTGTTTAGCAAATTACTAGGATTTTATATCGAACGGAATTTTGTTCCAGATTGAACAACGTGTTCATCATCGGCAAGGGTAGCAAAGCTTACGTATCCATCCCCAAGGGCAAGGGTATCAAGCTGAGCATTGCCGAAGAAAGGGACAAGAGGCTTGCCGCCAAAGCAGCTTCGGGTTAATTATTATTCGTTTGTAATCTTTTAAAAAATATATAACAAAACTCACCCGAGTAAATTGTTTTTATATTGGTCTGTTCAACCTTCATTGTTTACCATGTTACGGTTCAAACGGCAGAAGGGAATTTTTTGGGTGCCTCCACTTCCGTGTGTCAAAAAAATAGTCCGCGGCAAAGCGTCGAAAAATTCTTATCAGTCCTTGCGTCGAAAAATATTGATCGTGGATTATTACTGGATGACTCTTGAGATAATAGGGAATTCGTTGAGCCACAAGAAAGGTGATCGATAATTTGGAAAAAATTGTTTTTCAATCCAGAATACACGAAGGTTGGAATAATATTCCATATTGATATTATCAACTGTACGCTTTCAATTCGAGTCGAAATGAATTATTGCTTTGATTCTTGGAAAACGCGCCTAAATAAAAAGTCCAAAAAACTTGGAAATAGTGTTGGACGATGAAAAAACTTCAAGAGGCAAAATTTTGAATTTTACCCGATCAATTTCATAGCGTAACAGCATTATTTTGATGTAATTATGGGGGCTGGGGTGTAGTGTTAGCTAGTGAAATTTCTTATGAAAAGTATTAAGAAAACCAGTGGTGCGTAGATAACACACAATACTTCCATATTTTGAAACGTAAAATTTTGACACAATTTGATCGTATTTTGACTGGTTTTGGGGGTGTTTAGGTCAAAAATATAAAAAAATTCACTATTCAAATTTTAAAATTCGCCCAAAATAAAAAACCGCCACATTTTCGGCATATAAAAAATATCCACATATTCTGCAAGGTAAAACGAAGATTTTGAGACCAAGAACGCTCAAATCGGTCCATTTTTGCGGCCGGAAAAAATAAAATAGAAAACACTAAAAATGCAAATATATCGGAAGTACTGTGCGTTATCCAAATTCCGATTAAACAGGGTGTTAGGGCTTGCCAAGACAAACATTTCAGTTCAAGAAATTTGAAAAAAGGTTGAGAAATGAGGGAGTTATGGCCATTTTTGTAAATGACCACAGACGGACAGACGGACTAACGGACTAACGGACTAACGGACACACGGACACACGGACACACGGACACACAGACACTTGTTCAGGAAGTGATTCTGAGTAAATCTGTATAAGAAAAAGTTTTTTCTGAAGCTCCGTTCCGATTCTCGATTTTAGGACGATCACAATACTTCCATTTACTCTGTAAATATGGAAGTAAAAATTATTTTCGTTGTTAGTGTATCTTGAAGACAATTCGAGCAACTTTTGCATGAAATGATATTTCGGGCCGACGCTTCCTAATGGCTGAAAATCGAGTTAAAAATTGTCCAATGCACAAACATGTCCTGATGGCGCTAACTTTTTTAGGTGCTTGTAATTGACACCAGACAGTTCGAAGTCAATTTCCACCCCAACTTGACGGATACATCGGTAGCAAAAAAAATTGTTTCAGTAACTCTTACATTTATTTCGATACATTACAAAAAAATAACTCCGGAAAAATAATTTGATCCACTTGATGGACATTGAACGAGCCCATAATCACAATTGGTATACTGCTACTGTTTAGAAAACGCTGCAAATTCTTACACAGGGGTTTATTATTTAAAAACGAGTCAAAAATTATTTAATAGGTAACTCGGTACAAATTCTTGACATAGCGCTCCTATTGATGTTGCTTTGACATTCATTTATTAAAATCTTATTAGACTAAACTAGTTAATTGGTTAAAATTCGGTTCAAAATTATTCGCTGAAACGCAAGATTATTTTGATCATGATGAAATCGAAAAGTCACAGTCCACCCTACAGGCAGCCCTGCCAGCTCGCCGAATGAAACATATAAATATTTTGAAAAAACACAATTTTTCGACATTTCAACAATTTGTCGAGAGGGCTTAAACCTGATTGATTGGCTTGGGCCCAAAACTAGGTCGATCTTTCATAAAAATTTCAAAAAAAATTTCCAAGTTTATGGCTGACGGATTTTTTTTAAGTTGCAGATTCGGATTCTACACCTTTGAAACGTAAACCATTAAAATGTCAGGGTATGTAAGATTTTTTCGGTGATTACAACGGTTTATTATTGAATAATAAACCAAAATTTAATACTTATCAGTCATAGCGTGTTTAGATACCGTTGATTATGAATTTATTATACTCACTGTTTATAATGGTCTGGCCATATGTTTCTCAATTTCCTCCACGGTTCTCGGCACGTCGGTCATCAGTTCCATTCCGCTAGCTGTAACGATGATATCGTCTTCGATCCTGACGCCTCCAAAGCCCCTGTAGCCGTCGACGACGTCGAAATTGAAGAAATGCTTTATCTTCTCGTCGTTTCTCGCCTGTTCCAAAAGGCAGGGAATGAAGTAGCAGCCGGGCTCAACAGTGAGGACCATGCCGGCCTTGAGTTCCCTGCACGTTCTCAAGGACCGCAAGTGCGGCTCTTCCTTGCGGGGCGGCGTGAACTTGTTGTAGCCGCCGCAATCGTGAACGTCGATCCCCATGAGATGTCCGAGCCCGTGAGGCTGGAAAATGGCGGAGACGCTCTTGTCGAGCATTTCGTCGACCGAGGCCGCTCTGAGGAGGCCGATCTCTTGCAGGCCGGCCAGGAGCCGCTTGAGGGCCGTCTTGTGCACGTCCAGCCACAGAACGCCCGGCTTGATGACCTGGAACGCCGCGTTCCGCGATTCGAGGACGATATTGTAGATTTTCCTTTGCTTTTCCGTGAAGCGGCCGTTCACAGGGAAGGAACACGTTATGTCGCTGGCGTAGCCCCAGAGAGACGCGCCCATGTCGAACAGGCACATGTCGCCGTCTTTGATCTGTTTAGCGTTAGGCGCGGCCGCATGGCCGTAATGCAAGATCGAACAGTTGTGCCCCGATCCGCAAATGCAAGTGTAGGCGACCGCCCTGGCGCCGCCGACGTATTGGGCGAAAAATTTGAAAAGCGCCTCCCCTTGATATTCGTAATTGTCGGCGGCGATTTTCTTCATCACCAATCGGTGAGCGGCCGACGACAATTTGTTGACGATTCTCATCAAATTCAATTCCAAATCCGTTTTGACCACTCGCAGCTCTTCCATTAGGGGGTATAAAAGTTCTGTATTTACTTTTAGATTTTTTTCATTTTTGATTTTTGGCGTATTGAAAGCGAGGCCGCTATCGCTATTCGTGCCAGATAAGAGGAGCACTTCGGTCGGATCGATCTCCCCGATTTTCGTTTCCAGTTCGTCATCGTAGAGGACGTAATCGACCAAATATTTCTCGGCGACTTCGGCCGGATCGGGCAATTCGCCCATCCAAACGCGATAGGCGTCCGGCAGCCTCGGTATCAAAATGTAGGATTTGCCGTTCCTCACGTCGACCAGACCCCAGTAGCCGGGCTCTTGGACGCCGAACGTCCAAAGGAAGAAATTGTCCTGCCTGAACAGATGATTCGTGTCCGTGTTGCCGTGGTCGATTTCTTTACCGCCCTGCAGGACGATCAGGGCCCCAGGACTCGACTCCTTCACTTTGGCTATCAAACGGTCGCGGTTCAATTTGAAAATTTTGGAATCGAGCTCGTACGCCTCTTTTGGCAATTGCAATTGCCAGATGTCCTCTTTCCTGTCGGCGATACCGGCTGCTCCTCTGGATGTCGCCATTTTGCGAGTCGAGGTACAAAAGATTCGATAGTTCTGCGGCTGAAAGTGAAAGCAAAAATTGGTAATTGAGGATCGTGACTCTATCAAACTCTATCAGTCTCAAGCGACCTCCAACGTTTAGTTGTTGGTAGTAATGAATACTGAGGGCCAATTTAATCAACTATTGATGCCTAGTTATAGTTTAATGAAGTTTTAATGATCTATCAGGGTCAAAAAATGGGTAAAGTGGGATAAGAATCGCCTCAAGGGAGATCTGAATTTTTCCTTTCTCACCCTCTGCTTCCTCTCATCCCGTCAAAGATTTTTTTAGATTAAATGGAAATTAAAAGCAAAAATTTTGTTACAGCAAAACACCCTGTTATGTGACCTATTCTCACTCCATTTTTCGGTTAAATTGTTGGTGGACCGTATTCCCACAAAATCATCAGTCTAGGAAATTCAGTCAATTTCTTGATAAAATCGGTCATTATCAAAATCACGTCTCAATTGGTGAATTGTTGATGTTTGTTCGAATCCTGGGGGACTTACCTTTTTAGGGCGTAACTTTGAGCTAGCAGACGAGAGGAGTGAAAGAGTTCTGATGATCGCTGGCCGTTTCCACAGCTTATATAATAGTTGCATTCACTCTGGAGTTAACTTGTTTTGACAAGGATGATTACGATTGGTTGCTCTGGCCTCAAATACCGCAGGCATATCACACCACTGACCGAACATCTGTATTTTTATCAGTCCGTTATCCTCCCGTTACCGATGACTAAGGTGGAATAGTTTCGTAATGTTCCGCTAGATAGTGTGCACAGAGCTTCAACGTTACCCCGCCAGAATTCACTCGCAGGGGCATGAACATGGTTTTTCCTGGCCCGGGAAACATGGCTGCCCAATCAAGTTTTGAGATGCATGAAAACTCTGCTAGGTAATTTACTATTATTGTAAATGAATTGATAACCCCCTCCCACTTACAACTTGTAGGTACTCATAATCGAACTCAAACTCCAACTCAAACTCATAATCAAATCTCAACTCAAACTCATAATCAAGTTTGATCAGTTTGAAATCCGAATCAACGAATAAAATGTGAAAACCTATTGTATTTGCGTGTGTGCAAATTGCAGGAAAGTCACATGTATTGCGAATCAATATAGGCAATAGTCCAAAATGTTGCAAAATAAGATTGTAATTGAGCCAGTAGAACTTATATTAATATAGAATTAAGCCATAGTAATGTACAACTTTGAGCAAAATAAAAAATCGTTCAAAAACATGAATAAATGCTTACATAAAATAATAAATTTTGCTTTACATCGAGATTTACTATTGCAGAAGGGCCATTAAAACAAATAATGCAAGACTAGGTAGGTATTCACAGAAATTAGGTACAGAGCTTCGGTGGGTTTTGAGGTTCGACTCAAGGCAGGAGGTTTCCATGTCGAGATTTGATGTGCCTGTCCAAATCTCTCTTACGCACCAACATTTTCCCACATAGATCACACCTGTAAGGTAAAACCTCATTAAATATATCGGCAAATTTCAAATTCCAGCTATCGATGTTGGGTTTTTCATTAAAATTTCTGAGATATGTCTGACTGATTCATTTCCCGATCCGTTTGAACCAGAAAACATACACTGAATTACCTAAAAATTCCTATAACAGTAGGTATCAGCATTCTGTTCCTACCTTCTTCCTTCCTCTCCAAAGATTCTACAAGCATTTCGCCTCCGTAGGGTAGACGGTTGTGTTGTAAGACCAGAAGAACTCAGAGTACATAAAAATAATAAAGATCGATAGGTATTCATTAAAATTACCTGTAAGGTGTCTCTGTGTCGGCGTGCAGTCGCACATGTTTGTTCAGGTTGCTCGGGTCCCCAAAAGGTCGCAGACAATATTTACACTTGAGCGGTTTAAAGCCAGTATGCGTTCTGAAAAACGCAGTATGCATGATTAACATGAGATACCTATTGATTAATTATGAAGTGAAAATAATAATGAAAAATTTCCCTACCTTATATGTATTTTGAGACCGTATTTTCTCGAATAAATCTTGCCGCAATACAGGCACAGGTGTCCCTGCTTGGACTGGCCCAAATTGCTGACCAAAGTTTCAATCTCGGCCGCTTGCCGTTGCAGAAAAACGTCTCTGTCGCAAAAACTGGGTAACGCCGGTTGGCTGTAGCTGCTCGTCGTCTCTGTCAGGGATGGAGAATCTGAGCCGGGCGGCAGGCAATGGTAGTAGGGACGGAATGCGGAATTTTGCGGCGGCTCGGACGAAGGTCTGCAGGAAAAAATGTAATGCCATGTTGAAAGAAAAAAAAAATCGATTTCATGGAGATCAAAATTTTAAAAATAAGTTGGTTGGACCTATAATAAATTACCGAGGTACCAGGATTATTTAATGTAGGATATAATCGGAGTAGTTTGATTCGTAAATACTCAAGACGATGGACCAAAAATTGGCCAATATAGGTCGTTACCAACTGTATTTGCCGGATTAATGAATCAGTAAAACCATAGCACATAGCACGCATATTTATCCGTCTTACCTAGTTTCTTCAATACGCAGGTCCGCAGGAGTCGGCGACGGGCTCGAATAGGATGTCAACGTAGGCGAAGGCGTCGAAGCAATCCGTTCGGTTTTCGTTCTCAATTTTCTCTCCTTCATCGGCGACGATCCGATTGCCGAATCCCTCAAAGACAATTTCATGATGAATTCGTGAGGCGATTTCAAATTCGTGTTCGGCTGGTGTATCGGCGGTGCCGCATTGAGTCGGAGAGCGTCAGACAGACGACGCCAAAGGTCGGAAAGTTTGAGCTCGTCGCAAGACCTGGCCAGATGGAGTTTCAGAGGATTTGGATATTCGAAGATTTTGCCGCATCGGTGACATTTGTACGCTTTTTCGCCTGCGCAATTTCAGAGACGTATTAGCGGATATTTGGTTTATTGTTAGGGCTTATTTTTTATAACGGATGGTGGATTTTGGGCAAAATATTTCTCAGGGATGGTTTTTATCTTAAGTAGTTATGGTAAGTAGGAACTTGGACATTTTTGTAGGCATAACTTATTTTGGCTTGAATCAATCATTTATCCCATTACACGTATACCCTTACCTTGTATGTTGATCGGGTTCAAGAATGGCACATCCATCGCGGCAAGAAGCTCGTTAGAGAACCAGAGGGTGAGAATTTCATTTTTGACTAAAGGGCGCACGAGTTGAAGTCGAATCGTCTCGGGGAGGGAACCTCGCTGAAGAACGGCCGAACATCGATGGACGTCTTCGGAGAGTTTCATGTGCGCCAGGGGCCATTTGCCGCTATTGGAGACTATACGGCCCCTTGAATCTAATGTGACTCGGATCTGCGAAATGTGCGAATTTGGTGATTTAGGCAAACCAAAGGCAAATGTTGAAAAAAAAATTAAAAACAAAAGTTCTTGGCGAATTGCACCTCTAAGGTCCTTTTTCTGCAACGGCTTTCCTTTTATGCAAGAATTTCCCAAACCAAATCGAGAATTTTCCAAACCTATTTGGTTTGAACAATTCGTAATTTGATATTAAAGAAAATTTTCAATTTGATTAGGAAAATTCTCATATTGGTTCGAAAAGTTCTCAATTTACCAATTAGGTATCATTTCAGCTTAGAAATTATACATTTTCATCGGCTCACAACATTTTTCCAAAATTTTGGTTACCTTAGCGGTCGAAGGAACAGGCGATGTGAGCGACGTGGGCGGAAGGTCGTACGACGACGCGCCGCTGGGCAAGTCAATTTCGGCGACGAATACGAGTGACATACTCTTCGATTTATCGGGTAACGTTGCAATATCGACGGCACCGACAGACGATGCGGATTACAATGACAATGTGGGCAAAATTTTGGAATTTTTGGCACCAATGTCAGTGCGGTGGATTGCAGGTTCCTGCAGACCTTGCGTTATGAGTCCCAATTTTTACAGACTGCCATCGAGGTCAGGTGATGGCATGAAAAATGGTTAGGCACTTATTCTACTCCTCCCCTATCTTACTGGATTGACGCGGTGGCTATTTATTGGAATTTTGAACGTTTTTAGACAAAAAAGTAAAATAAAATTTGCAAAAAAAATAAAAACGCTCATGCAAATTGAATTGCTCACGATTATTATTGAGGGTATTACGACAAAAAATTTCCAACGATGTAAACCGACGTTCACAAGAGACGGCAAAAGACGACGATTCAGCGAACGTCACCAACTGACGACGTCGTTTGGCGAAGCGCGCACAGGAAATGACAACTTGACCGATGCGTGGCGCGTATTCGAATACGGCCCCGCCCTCCATTGACAACTCATTATATTTTAGTTTGCCCTATTAGAAAAGAAGAACCCTCCCCCATGGAGGGGAATTGGCGCCGATGTCAAGCCTACATTACGCGGGGGATGAACTTGTGGTCTGCGGTGGCATATTGTGCAGTTTCCATTTCTGTCGAACGGGCGGACCTCTCTGTCGCACCGAGATGATATCGATGTCTCCCTAAAGACGAATCGGAGGGACGATCGTTTTAATAAAATAATCCACCCCCACCCGGAACCCCGTGGTGACTAATGCAACCCCCTGAGGCACCTGACCTTTATTTATCCTCTATTTGCGGCGAGTTCTTTTCTGTTTCAATCCGCAGATTAGAGAATGGTTTATTCGGGTTCCTTATCTTCTAATTCCTCGAATGAATAAAAAAGCACGTGAATGGGATACGGTCGAAAGGTGGATCCAAGTGCCAGGTGCGGTTTACCCTCAAAAGAAGAGGATTGACACCTCAAGGGCTCCAAATAGCTGAAAAATTAATTGAGAAAACCCTACAAGAATGCCTGCCAATATTGACAAGATGAGTATTTTAAAAAATTAAAGAATTCGGAATTGATAAAAAAAATTGAAAATTGAAAAAAAAATATTATTGGCTTTTGAGAATTGATAATCGTCGATCTGATGATCAATTATTTATCTTTATTCGCGACGACGGCTCGACGAAACGTAGTTCCGATACCCGGAAGGTTATCACAGGCAAGACGGCTAATTATAAAAATTTCCATTCAAACGAAAATGTCCGTTTGCATTTCAACAATAACGTCATAATTTCAAAACATGAAAATTATGAACGGATGGCGATGAAAACAACATTTCAAACAGCTTTACCGGCTAATCGCTTATTTTCAAAGACTAGGGGCTTTTAGAAGGAAGGCTTTTGGTTTTTTTGGTTCTTCAAATCTACACAAACAAAAATGATCAAGCGGTTTACTAAAATCGGTCCACCCGTTTAGGAGAAAACTCCGAGGACACGCCAATTTCCAAGTCACTGCACATGTATCTTTAGACCGGATTTTCGCCACAAAGGAGTCGTCTGACGAAAATTTCACACCAGACCAAAAATGTTGGAAATTTTTTGAGAAACAGGAATCCATTGTCAAACAATTTTTGCTTTTCAACCGTTCCCAAGATATAAGCAAAAAACTCGACCTAATTGAAATGTTTCCACCAAAACACTCCAAATTCCAACTGTTTGGCCATTCCTCCATTTTTCAACTTAGTTCGGCGAGAAATTGGGTCTGAAGTTGGAAATATGAAATTTATCTTTGAAACAAAATCCTCATGAACATAAATTGGGTAAGTAGGAACCTTGCATGACGCTTAATTATCGAGCTTTATACTATGAGGACTATCAAAATGCGGAAGCATTGCCAAATGTGCATTTGCACCCAAAAGGAAAACGCATCAATTTCCTTATGACATTAACAACTTGTTCGTACTAGGGGCCGATGAACATTAATATCAATGTATTCCTTCCCTTACCCCGTATTACAGAGCAGAATGGCCTCGTCATTTGGAAGGGATCAAAGTTAGACAACATTCGGAGATGAAATGCGGCATTAGGAAATCATCGGGGTAGGGAGGCTGAAATTGCAATCATAAGGCCACAATGCGGACCTGATCACCTGGCCTGATCCACTAGATAAGAGGACATTCAAAGAATATAATGGCTCTGAAGGGGGAGAGACTTTAATTCCTCGATTGAGAGGCGAGCACTTGACCCGCTCAGCGAAGCCATTGAGGCGGGGATTACAATCGTCAGATGCCTCAAGCTGCATTCGCCTGCTCATTTTTCTAGTTAGTTTTTTTGCTCAATTTTATGATTCATCTATGAAAATTGTGAGGGTCCCAAATTTTCTTCATGAGCCTCCTACTAAAATTTTGACAACTTCAGTCAAGCAATTTCTGGGCAGGAAATATACGCCGGAGGGTTTATTCGGACAAGTACTGGGCTTATTATTAATAATGCCAAATTCATCCAATCACACTTTTGCAGCCCAAGATTCGAGGCAATGGTTAACCGAAGTTTGGAGTAATACCTATTGTGTCCTAGCCTAGAGACGGCATTTTGAATAAACAACCCCAAGAATTTCTGTTCAAAGTTCACATTGTCATTGTTCTAGTTTTTTAAAGTTACCTACCTCTGCTTTGAGCAAGTTGGTCTGGGGGTATAACAGGGCATCAGAAAGACGTCAGAAGAGAACGACAAAAAATGAAATTTTCAATTTTGAAAATTGTAGGTCATGAAAATTTTCCATTGTTTGAAAATTCCTGCAATAATAATTTGAATCTTGATAAAAAAAATCTTGATAATGAAAAAAAAGATAAAAAACTGACACATCGTTCTATTTTATTTTTGAATTTTAAAATTTTAATTCTTATTAAAATAGATATAATAGATATACTAATGTATATTATGCGTAAATAAGTAGGAAAATGCGAGCAATATACCCTGCTACACATAAGATTTTATATTTGTATCTTGCCCAAATGACTCGCTACAAACGTTTCAATTACGAATGTTTTCGTGTACGGTTAGAAAGTTGAAATCATGACTTATTGAAGTGCAGTGAGCTGATCTAATGGGATCATTGAAGTCGACCACTTGTCGTATGATTTTTGCCGATTGTCACGTGCACGTGCGAAGCCACTGGAGCCAAAGCTATTCCATCTCAGTATGCTGCAGGACACGTGGCCTTTTTGAAAATAGTCCATTCAAACGACAAACAACGTATTGACCCTCAATAATACGTTGATTAGGGGTTGAAATACGATCGTATTAAATGTACTCATGATTAAAGTTCGCACAGTATAAGCATAAGTAGGTAACGTCCGACATGATTTTCTGTATAGTATCGTAGAATATCGGGGGAAAAATGGGCGAGCATAAAATCATTTATTTATATTCATCATCGGTGCACTAGTTCGGTCTATACAATATCTTCAGCTACAATAATCAACGATATTATCATGTTTACATTATACAGTATAACATTTTGATTGTTTCGATCAAAACTATGACGACGGTTTAAAATGTGATTATAAAATCTATCATTTTATTCATAAACTCTATAATTTTCATATTTTTTGTCGTAACAGGTGAGGAGATGTTGTAACAAAGAAGCCAAAATCGTGAAGAGACAAGCCGGGCATTTGAACCTGGAACAAAGATCGTCGAAATTCCTGATGAGCTAAAAAGGCAGAAGTATGCTAAATAACTCGCGGTGTATTGGGATTTCATGGTTACAAATGAAAACTGTAAAGCTTCCAAAAATTTACAATTTTTTGTTCAAAGAATTTTACCCTTAATAAGACCATCACTCAGAGAGGACGTGTTAAAAATTACAAGGTAGGTAATCAATTGAAAAACTCTATCAAGATGAAGAAGAAACTTTTTTAATCTCCGCAACTGACACTGTTCGTAATTTATAGTTAGTCCCTAATCTTGCAATTGCATGCACATTACAAACCGAATAACACGCGATTGGAGTAGCAGAAAGCCCTAAAATCCCCGGGGATCGTAAAGATACAGTCAAGACCTTTTGTTTCTTAGTTGGTTGCCTAGCGAAGTTCGTTTACCTCAACAGACCGGCACCAACATGCGAGCTCATGGTCAACACGATTGGAGGTAGGAGGTGGGGAATTTTTGACAATTTGAGCCGGTCTGTCACGTCTGTTGATACAGAAGTTGGACTGTCCCGTCTAAAAATCGGACTCTGAATACAATTGGATTGGAATTAAAAAATTGAATAATGAACCAAAACGCGTTCTTAAAATTTTTGGTTACAGTTTTGTTGGCGATTACAATGGCTTATTATCGTTTAACTAGCGAAAAAAACCCAAGTCATCTCGGTAAACGTTCTTCTTTTTGATGCTGGACAAGTTAAGTCCGAGAGTCCGCCTCAGCCGAACCCAGATTTCGGATTCGATTGAAAAAAATCAAATTTTTAATTTTACGAGGGAATTTTGGGCTCCTGAAAATGCTGGGTTCGATTCCAGGTTGGAGAAAAATTTTGTGCCGTTGTTTAGGTAACTATTTTAATTTTTGCTGGGTCCTAACTGCTAGCATATTAGGCAGGGAAAATGAATAAACGCAAAAAATATTCAATGCAGGGAAACGTTTGGAATTTTCGAAGGAACCGAAAACATCAGTCTACCTACTCTTGTTAGCGATCATGTTCAACAAATCATGCTTCCGACCGCGTGGAAGTGTTATGGGTGGAAAATAATACCACGAAGAAGGGGAGACTGGGCTAACACTTGGTGGACACCTGCCCCCCTGCTGAGCCCCCGATAAACCTCAGCTGTCCCCGTGTAAGGACCTCTCCATCTCCTCTATCCGATCCATCAGACATGTACTCCAACACCCACTCGATCGTATTGATGGTGGGTGATGTCATTGCTTTGGAACATCTCAGCTCGGGACGTCAGCTGTAAAATGTCTTAATTGACCGTCCACCGGATCCACCCTTCGCCGATAGGAACAGCCGTCCCACTCACCGAGGATTTTGTTCGCGTTTTGTATCAATATTTTCCATAGGACCCCCGGAGACTCCGGAAGCGAAAGCTAATAGTTTGGAAATTGTATCAACACCAGGAAATCCAATGGGGCGACCAGCGAACACCTGATCGTTCGCCAATCGATCATAACCAACGAAGGAGCGATTTTGAAATTTTGATCAAACGAATTTTCAGGAAACACAAAAACCGATCAGATGCGAAATATTTATGCAAATGCAATATTACGTTTTCCCCACTAGATTCGTGTGGCTTCATTATTGCCAAGCAACAAGCAAGTTTTACAACCACATTATCAGTTTTAAAGGCCAAATTTGACGACTAGGAGGAGCCATATTTTCTCAATTCTGAGCAAACATTCAGAACAGGCTCAACCAAATTGTTCAGAATTCATTGCTTTCAACATTATTATTATTATTATTATTATTATTTTTAAATGCAAAGAGCGAGTACCAAAAGTTTCAAAAGCGTTGAATGAGCCACAAACTAGCATAAAAAAATGTAGCCTCCGAGAAGTGACGAGAGAAATTTCGGCAGGCCTCAAACTAGGATTTTTAATTCAATTCTTCATTTCATCTGTCTTTTCTTATGACCCTCCATGCCCTGTCTTGATGCTCTCCATGCCCCGCCTTGATGCCATCGAAGTCCTGTCTTGAACCTGTCATGAAGCTCACATCAGGTCTTGATGCCCTCCACATCCTGCCATGAAGCCCTCCAGGTCCTCTCCTGAAACCCTCCAGGTCCTCTCTTGAAGCCCTCCACATCCTGTCATGAAGCCCTCCAGGTCCTCTCTTGAAGCCCTCCACGTCCTGTCATGAAGCTCACATCAGGTCTTGATGCCCTCCACATCCTGCCATGAAGCCCTCCAGGTCCTCTCCTGAGACCCTCCAGGTCCTCTCCTGAGACCCTCCAGGTCCTCTCTTGAAGCCCTCCACATCCTGTCATAAAGCTCACATCAGATCTTGATGCCCTCCACATCTTGTCATGAAGCTCACATCAGATCTTGATGCCCTCCACATCCTGTCATGAAGCTCACATCAGATCTTGATGCCCTCCACGTCCTGTCATGAAGCTCACATCAGGTCTTGATGCCCTCCACATCCTGCCATGAAGCCCTCCAGGTCCTCTCCTGAAACCCTCCAGGTCCTCTCTTGAAGCCCTCCACATCCTGTCATGAAGCCCTCCAGGTCCTCTCTTGAAGCCCTCCACGTCCTGTCATGAAGCTCACATCAGATCTTGATTCCCTCCACATCCTGTCATGAAGCTCACATCAGGTCTTGATGCCCTCCACATCCTGTCATGAAGCTCACATCAGGTCTTGATGCCCTCCACATCCTGTCATGAAGCTCACATCAGGTCTTGATGCCCTCCACATCCTGCCATGAAGCCCTCCAGGTCCTCTCCTGAAACCCTCCAGGTCCTATCTTGAAGCCCTCCACATCCTGTCATGAAGCTCATGTTCAGTCTTGAACACCTTCAAGTCCTGTCATAAAGCTCACGTTCAGTCTTGAAACCCTCCAAGTCCTGTCTTGAAGCGCACGTCAGATATTAATGCCCTCCACGTCCTGTTTTGAATAATACTTCAAATGATGAATGGAAAATACCAAATTCGAATGACTGACAAGCGAATGGAAGAATCAATGAATCTCTTTGAATGCCAAACAGTCATTCACCAGACTCATTCTCCTGCCAATCATTCTTGAAGCCCTCCACGTTCTGTCATGAAGCCTCCCTTGCCTGTCATTTCATTGAAGCCTATGTCAAACCATGAATAAAAAATTCCCACAGAATGGCTGGCTGGCAAATCAAGAATCAATGGAACATAGTATACATTTGTCCCAATGATTTTGAAGATGAATGGCTGTTTGGATACCGTTTCATTGAGTCTTCCATTCATCAGTCAGTCATTCCTGCCTAGTTCATTGAAGCCTTTGGATTCTTTATTTTCCATTCATAAGGAGGGGACATGGGGTTCAAGACCAGACATGAGCCTCATGTCAGAACGAGGAGGGGTTCAAGACCAGACGTGAGCTTCATGTCAGGACGAGGAGGGGTTCAAGACCAGACGTGAGCTTCATGTCAGGACGAGGAGGGGTTCAAGACCAGACGTGAGCTTCATGTCAGAACGAGGAGGGGTTCAAGACCAGACGTGAGCTTCATGTCAGGACGAGGAGGGGTTCAAGACCAGACATGAGCTTCATGTCAGGACGAGGAGGGGTTCAAGACCAGACATGAGCTTCATGTCAGAACGAGGAGGGGTTCAAGACCAGACGTGAGCTTCATGTCAGGACGAGGAGGGGTTCAAGACCAGACATGAGCTTCATGTCAGAACGAGGAGGGGTTCAAGACCAGACGTGAGCTTCATGTCAGGACGAGGAGGGGTTCAAGACCAGACATGAGCTTCATGTCAGAACGAGGAGGGGTTCAAGACCAGACGTGAGCTTCATGTCAGGACGAGGAGGGGTTCAAGACCAGACGTGAGCTTCATGTCAGGACGAGGAGGGGTTCAAGACCAGACGTGAGCTTCATGTCAGGACGAGGAGGGGTTCAAGACCAGACGTGAGCTTCATGTCAGAACGAGGAGGGTTCAAGACCAGACGTGAGCTTTATGTCAGGACGAGGAGGGGTTCAAGACCAGACATGAGCTTCATGTCAGGACGAGGAGGGGTTCAAGACCAGACATGAGCTTCATGTCAGAACGAGGAGGGGTTCAAGACCAGACATGAGCTTCATGTCAGAACGAGGAGGGGTTCAAGACCAGACGTGAGCTTCATGTCAGGACGAGGAGGGGTTCAAGACCAGACATGAGCTTCATGTCAGAACGAGGAGGGGTTCAAGGCCAGACGTGAGCTTCATGTCAGGACGAGGAGGGGTTCAAGGCCAGACGTGAGCTTCATGTCAGGACGAGGAGGGGTTCAAGACCAGACATGAGCTTCATGTCAGAACGAGGAGGGGTTCAAGACCAGACGTGAGCTTCATGTCAGAACGAGGAGGGGTTCAAGACCAGACGTGAGCTTCATGTCAGGACGAGGAGGGGTTCAAGACCAGACATGAGCTTCATGTCAGAACGAGGAGGGGTTCAAGACCAGACGTGAGCTTCATGTCAGGACGAGGAGGGGTTCAAGACCAGACATGAGCTTCATGTCAGAACGACCAGGGGTTCAAGACCAGACATGAGCTTCATGTCAGAACGAGGAGGGGTTCAAGGCCAGACGTGAGCTTCATGTCAGAACGAGGAGGGGTTCAAGACCAGACGTGAGCATCATGTCAGGACGAGGAGGGGTTCAAGACCAGACATGAGCTTCATGTCAGAACGAGGAGGGGTTCAAGACCAGACGTGAGCATCATGTCAGGACGAGGAGGGGTTCAAGACCAGACATGAGCTTCATGTCAGAACGAGGAGGGGTTCAAGGCCAGACGTGAGCTTCATGTCAGAACGAGGAGGGGTCAAAACCAGACGTGAGCTTCATGTCAGGACGAGGAGGAGTTCAAGACCAGACGTGAGCTTTATGTCAGGACTAGCATGGCTTCAAGAAAATGAATTGAAATTAGGATTGTTTAATAAGGCACACACAAGGACAAAAAATTTTCGACTTCCACGTAGCAATGAAAGATAGGGGCCAATAGTCAATGTAATAAAAATAAATTCTGGCGGACTCAAACTCTGTTTCTCCTTAATGTTTCCTTTATTTCCCCTCAACTTCTCTTCTTTTCCATTTTTCCTTCTGAGTCCATTTTTCCACTGAAAAGGAGAATTTTCCCTCCATGTGGAAAGACTGGTTAACGGTAAACGCCAAGACTACACTGCACAACTAAAGGAAGATCATCATGGATTATTGGAACATTGGCGTTTTAACGTTGGTCCCGGTATTCCGCTGTCGATTTTTCCAGTGTAAAGATAATGATTTAAGACAGCAAATATTCTAGTTGTTGTCGCGGAATATTAATTTTGTTATTGTAAGAACAACTTTTTAAAAATTCTGGTAATCATAATTCCCGTTTTCCCTGCCGTAGCGTCGCCCTGTCTGGTAGCTCCAAGTTCCTCGGTTGACTCGTATTAAGTATGGATTTGCCATTAGGGCCAGGTGGAACTCTTGATGACCTTGCGATTTGACCAGCGGCGCGACTACTGGAGATCGATTCAACATTCGGTCAGGGGCCACAGTTGACCTTGTACGTTCAGCCTACGTCGGAAAACCCGAGAAAGCGAGAAAAACTGAGGAAATCGGTGTAAATCCTAGGTTTTAAATCCCTAATGCTGACCTGACCGCTAAAGCGTTTAGGTAAACGGAGGTTAACTGTAGGATAAATGGCAGTGTTCTTGGCCATGCAAGAAGATGCTGCCGTACAGATAAGCAGACGTAACTGCAGATCGCGTGAGGGTGAGGCCACGGGTTATTTGGTTAACAAATGAGGTTTACATTTTCTTCGACATGTCCGTTTGGCTAATATGGTCAGTTTTGTAATAATAGAAAAATACCAATTTGATTGGTACATACTTAGTTCTTATGATTTTTAAAAGAACCGGCGTGGCGGCCCAATAAATAAAAAAATAAACAATCGAGCATATAGCTTGTGATGTATTGATGTGCACATCTTATGACCATTGAATTCACTAAAATTTAATATTTAAAGTTAAATAGGCCTACCTACCAAACAACTTCAAAAAATCAAATACGAGATCGGAAGTGTTTTGTCGTTTTCGACACCTAAAAATTTGTTTATCGGATCTTTCGTTCAATACGCATCGGGATAAAGTAAACCACAACTTTTCAGACCAGTTCCGTCAAAATCGGATCAGTGGTTCAGTGCTAAAATCTGTCCACAAAATTTGACCCAAAATGGGATTCTCTCGAAGTTCTTGCACATATTCACCTCCCAAACGTCAAAGTCGACCAAATTCGGAATTTACTTGTTTGACGAACGAATTTTGACATTTAGAAAGACTATTTTGAATCGCCGTGGGTCAGATAATATCCTAATTTTCTGAGGAAAACCTAGAGGAATTTTCTAATGCATGCATCTTTGCTGTCGGGGTTGGAAATGTCAATTTTTCTTTTAATTCGAAACAGGGTGAGTTTATAAGATGCAAGTGAGGTTCAAATGAAGCGACTTGTTTTCAATTTGAATTTAATAATGCCTCGTGTTTACCCTTGGCCTGCTGGGGTTGGCGCTACACCCTTATATTCTTTTCTATATCTTCCTCTTCGTCACTCGTAAAGAAATGGGGGGTGAGGAAAATCTACACGCTAAATTGAGATTAAATTATATCTGCGATGCGGCATCGGGGGAGGCTGCAGCTGCACCTTGCACCCCTGCGACCAATACAAAGACACGCCTCACCCCCGGCTCAGGCTTCGAATCAAAAGCCTTCGATTTCGATATGACAACCGAAAATTCCCCTCTCTGTCGTTCGTTTTCGACGATTTCCCCCCTCCTCGTCGCACGGCCAATACGGTACAGATTATAGAAATAGCGGCATTAGTCTGCGGCGATGTGTGCCGGGGAGATTTAAATGGCCCACCCCTTTTCCGGCAGACCATGAGCCCATGGCAAGTGGAGGACCTTTTTAATTGAATTAGCCAGACGTATCTTTGCCACTTGAACCCTTCCTTTGGTTCGATTGTTGCGGCTGGGGACCGATGTTACGGGTTCTTGAACTGAAATGAACCTGCGAGGAACTATTGTGCCCCATGAATGGGGGTCTATGGAGATTTATTAGTGGCGCTGGACCACGAAAATGGATTCAACACGCAAGGATGACGTTTGAAATGTGTCATTTCTACAATATGCCGATATTGATAATTTTTTTGGAGATTGAAAAAGCGGTGGGTGGTCAACTATGTACCCCTATCTACTCAACACCTTTCCACACCTTCGTTGTCACCTGGAGGGTGAGGAATACAATTAACACTCGGCTGATGATAAATCACATCTTATATTCATCGTAAGGCAGGAGCAAGCCTGAAATATGCCTAGGTAGCTCAAAAAAGTCTATTTGTTCTTCTTTTTGAACAATTTCATTAAAATCGTTGAGCATATTGCAATTCGTTAGGGATATGCCTACGTTTGATCAATGCTCCCTCTAAAAATTTTCAATTCAATTAAATTTCATCCATTCTCATAAGAAATTTATTTTACTGGGAGCGTTGAATCAAGAGGTTTGAGCGTTTAACGTCATAAAATGTTTGAATTATCTTGAGCAATACACCGATATTTTCAATTTTTTTCCTTTAGCGCCTTTTTCTCGAGATTTAAGTTACCAATGCTTTCCTGTAATAAACCTTTGATAGCTCAAAAAGAAAATTTAATGTCCTCCCCCTGAAAATTTGAGGGTAGTAATAGAAAGTAGAATAGCAAAGTAAGTAGAATAGAAATATCCAATTTAAAAAATTCTGCTTTCTCTCAGACATTTTCTGGACCGAAAAATTTTCAGGAAAAATCAATTTCGGTCAGGGACAGGCCCAAATTTTGAGCCAAGTTGCTCAAACGCATGAAAGGGAAATTTTTAGGCACATTTTTATTTTGTAAGATTAACACTAAAGGCTCGATTGGCCGAGTAACCAAACGTGTTTGGCCACGTGCTTAATCGGTAAACCAGATAACCAAAAGGGGCGTACTGGGCCTTTTCATTCTCTTCTAGCAGAATGACACTCCATCCCCTGTAGTTCATTCTATTCGTCCCCCACACTGTTCAACATTATAGAAATTAATCCACCTTACAAGGATCGCTGCCCCACTCTTATCACGCGTACCCTTTTGATATTTAAATGTCCCGCGGATTATATTAGCCTTCAAAACAGACTGCGATTCTAGGACAATGACTATGTCATTCGGTCTGACATCGAGACTGCTGTTGACTTGTGTCAATAAAACATTCGAATTTTCTCGAAAACATTTCATTTTTGTATTCACGAAGTAAAAGTATAGTGGGGGATTAGTTACGATCTGGGAAAAATAGAAATCGAACCCACGTTCTGAAGCTTAGGCGATATAATATATAATTATCACAAAATATAGACGTTTTGTGAATAATCTATGCAAACTTTAAAAAATCACTTCCATATAGAAGTAAATTTTACAAAACAGATTTTGGTGTTTTTGGTCTAAAATCTTCGTTTTACCTTGCAGAATATGTGGATATTTTTTATGTTCCAAAAATGTGGAGAATTTTTTTTGGTCGAATTTTAAAATTTGCATAGTGAATTTTTTGATATTTTTGACCTAAACACCCTTAAAATTATCGAATCGTGTTACACTTTTACGTTTCAAAATTTGGATGCATTGTGTGTTATCTACGCACCACTGGTTTAAAAAAAAAGATTTTTTTTGCTTTTTCTCAGACACCTGTGAGATATATTTGCCGAAATGTACAAGAAATTGATGCTGTAAACTTGAAAATTTATTTTTTTACGTAAAATGTTAGTATTTGGATAAGTTCAGGAGTTATCAGAAAATAGGATCAGAAAACTTGAAGGTTTGAATATTCAGAATGTCTGGGTTTAAGATGAAAGATGTATTATGTCGAATTCTAGTAATGAGCGAATCGATCGACTCATTAGAGAAAGAAGCGGCCTGTATGACTGACAAACATACCTGACAAACGGGAAGGTCAGCTAAACAATCGAGACAAACTAGGGCGCATCAACCGAGAGTTTCTATTCGGTCTATTCAATTATTTGCATTACTGAGGTCTAATACCGACAAAATTTTCACAAGAGGATGTGTTAAAATGCTGCTTACCTTGTTGCTTTTGGTAACGTATTCATCCAGTTACCATTATCGACTATTCTCCTACGACCTATCGCAGACACATTAAAATCGCGTATTAAAGTAACGTAGTGTGGTCATGTACTGGAGTCAGGTATTAAATTCACGTATTCGAGAAATGTATCAAAGTTGCGCATTAGTCACGTTTCAAATTGATCGGGAGACGTATCGGACCCATATAGGTATAATACCTATACAAATAGTTTGTGTCGTATACACGTATTGATTCGTATCGGAGACTTGTATTGAAATCGCATACCGATAGTAAAACCCAAAAAATTTTACAGGAGGTAAAAAACTTCCAATTGCTGGCTGAGCGAGTAGAGACGGCCATGGGGACGTGGTTTGGAAACTCCAATTTAATGGATCTCTGAAGGGACCGTGACCAATTTATAAAATGTATTAATAAAATGAATTAATTTAATTGTCTCGACCCCTCCATAAGCTTTTGGATAGTAAATGCCGCCTTAAAAGTGGCATTAGTCTATTCTCTTGGCTCGAGCACACGGGTAAAGAGTTGTCTTACCAGGAAAGCTCAAAATCTCATTTTCCAAAAAAAAACAACTAGAATTACGAGTTTTTCCAGTTTCACTGTCGATATATCGATTTACGGCTTATTCGGAGGACTTTTTCAAATCCCGTTTCGGCACGGGCAGGTTGCACCGGCTCTCGGGGTCATTAGACGGCGGCACAGCCGTCGAGGGCTCCGTCAAGGCGTCACTTGTTCCGGGCGGCCACCCTCGCCCGTATCAGGGACCGATGCGATACGCGCCGGCTGCGGTTATCCAACCACTTGCGGAGGGATAGCCCCGGTCCGCAGTTGTCACAATGGAGGCTTAAATTTGTCAGTAATGCCACCTCCATAGCTTCGTCGTCTATTTATTATTTGTCAGCATTATGTTCCAACCGTGGAGAACCGGGCGGGGATGCTCGCCGAGATATTGCGCGCCTCGGCGGCCTTTCCGACTGGAACAAATCTGCACGTGGCCCGGCCACCCCTTACCAATACAATACTCATAACTAGTCATATCCGCAAGATGGCAAACTTCCCCTTTACTGTCGCCCCTTTTGTACACACATTAAACCACGTGACCTCCACAAAATTTTGTTAGAAAAAATCGTATAAAAACCTAGGCACGTTCAGTTTTGAAGAATCCAAATTTGCAAAAACAATAAAATAGGCGGAAAATTTGGGATTTCTTTACATTTTAGAACCCCAAGGCAACGATTTCTAAGGGCAGTTTCGACGGTTTCTTGATAGGAGAAATGGAAAATTTCTTGATGGGAAAATGCCGAAATGGAGGGGAAAATCAAATTGCCTGAAAATTTTCTATGAGATACAAAATTCGAAAAAATTAAATTTCACGAATGAAAAATTTCAAAATAAATAAACTCAATCGACGGAAGAAACTCTGATAAATTTGCGGATTTTATTTATTTTACTTACACTCCACAATGGCAGCGATGGGCGTATTTCGGGCTCAACCGTAGGCGCTATTACGCGGCCAATTTGGCGGGTTCGGCGGTCGAATCCATTTCGACCGTTTTGGCCTCGTCTTCTTCCGTTTCCCCTTCGCCGACTTCCTCTTCGCCGAATTCTTCTCCCGCTTCGGCCTCTTCGCCTTCGAGTTGGCCGAATTCTGGAAGCTCTTCTTCGGGCTCTTCGCTCGTCCCGCGGAATTTCTCTTCTTTCTCGCCCATCGCGCGGTACACTTCGGCTCGCGTTTCGATTATTTCTCTCAACATGTCTACACATTATCGAGAAAGGAAAATGTTGTGAAAATATCGCAATATTGATATAATAGGTTTACATCGCATTTAAACCAATTCGAATTTTTCGAGAAAATTTTCAATTTTTTAGACAAATATGTGTGATTTTTTTGGCGAAAAGTGATTTCCAGTTTACGCAGTGTAATCATGAAATTCGAGTCATATTACATTGATATTACGAACCTGACAATAGTTCGCGGTTCTCCACCATCTTCTGCATTTCAGTCTTAACCTCCTTCATCAGCCATGGCATATATTTTTCATCGACCTCTGAAAAATAACATGCGTTGGGAATATTTATTACGCATCTTTCCTCAATACTGAATCGCAAATCCAATCTCTCGAATTCATTATTTCTATAGAAAAATAGGCGCTCCCAGCAAATTATAGAGGCCTTCGACCGATCGTGAGCTCGTTTTTCGAGCTACGCTGATGACTCTCATTGAAAAACACTATCTGCACCGATCAATCGAACAAAAGGTGAAGGCCCCGACTGAAGAGCTTAATTCCTTTATCTCTACGTGGGCTCATTTGTCATTGATAAACAGTAAACAACTCACACGAGCAGTTAACTGACTTACGCTCAATTATCTGTACAGGTCTTTCCCGCTCGATAGCGACCCGACGAAAGTCATTGTAAATGAACAAACTGGGCATATTGGAAAATTTAAAAATGAATTTCGATATCACAGAAAATTTTGATTAACGCTAGCGAATATTAGATTTTGAAGCAATGGGAGGAATTTAATTTTTTTGCGTCTAAAGCCCTATGGAAATAGGAAAATAGTCGGCATTTGAACTGTAGTCGTAATAACTCAACTTTTGAACATGCAAAAATATCTAGACAAAGTTCAGGAAGGTCGTAAAGAATAATTTGATGGTAGGAAAACATTGATAACTTTATACGGGGCAGTGAAAAACCAGTGGTGCGTAGGTAACACACAATACTTCCATATTTTGATACGAATTTTTTTGAAATAATTTGATTATATTTTGACTACTTTTGAGGGTGTTGACAACAATTCTCATTAAATAAAAGTAAAAGTAAAAAAAGTAAACCGCCATTCCAGGCGTTGGCTTTTCGCCCGATAACCGAAGTTGTCCCGGGCGGCCCTGCCGCCCTCAAGGAGGGGGTCGGAACTGTTCAGGACATGTCGCTCTAGTCTCACAGCACTTATGTACTGTAACACACGGCAACTCGTTGCCTCACCCCCTCGAGTTGAGAGGGACCGGAACCAACGCGTTGAACCTATTTGGTTAGAATAGGTTCAGAGTTCGTTGAACAAGCCCATCGGGCTTAGCCTGGGATTGTCAGCTCATGCCGAAGATTTTTTGCCTCGACAGTGGAGCTGGCCGTGAAAATTGAATAACGTCCCGATCTTCCACAATTTACTCTCTCTTTTCAGTTGTACCTTTTCAGAAAAGCCCCATCCCCTTCTGAGGTCATACATTTAGGTCATCAAAATTTAAATTTCAATAAAACCAGAAACCCTGTAAATCGAAGGGATACTTGCCTTGCTTAGTTTCATCGTAAAGGAAGCCACCAGAATTGAGATCTTTGACAACGGACGGAAGGAGGTCGGCGATGTATCCTGTGGTGAGAACAGCTGCGGCGATCCTGTCTTCAGTTGCGCGCTGGTCTCTCGTCGCCTCCTCCTGTTCCAGGACTCGCATCTCCTGCAAATCAAGGAAGTGAAATTTGAAGAGCAAACCTGTCGAAAATGGTTTGATAGAAAAACTGCGATTGGCCATCTGAGCTATTCAAATCCCTAACCCCCCAGGCATCCTGGGACTCGAGTGTTTTGGGGACGAGGCATCTTCAATGTTATGCTGCTCGATCAATTATTTTTAAGAAATTTTCAAAAATGCGTAATCTGGTTAGAGTGATAAAATCTGAAGGTTATTTTGATATCACAATGCTCCGCCAATTAGACAGAGTTACAGGTAAAATGAAGACGATAAGCAGTGGAAAGCTAAATTTACAAGGTTTGTATGGATCCATCCCACAATTTCCAGCATCCCATAATTATGGAGTCCCCTTCATCAGTGACCTGAAAGTCCTGAAACGTATTTTCGTACTTGAATCTTCAATTATCTCGAACCCTGTCAAAGGTTTAAATAAATATATAAAATAACAAAAAAAAAAAAAACATAAAAATCCTAACCTTAATTGTAAGGATTTCCGTCAATCTTTGGTCAAATCTTTGGGAAGATCTCTTTTTCTAAGGTCTAATTTTTATTTTTAAAAATTGGAAATAAACCAAAAAATAATAAAATAAATAATACATAATAATATGGTATGATATATAATAATATAATACTGTATAATAATATAATTACGCCTCCAATATAATTATGTATAATAATATATAATAAACAAATTAAATAAAATTTGGCCGTGTATTGGGGGAGTGTGTTGTGGGAATAAATAGGTAAACATGGGAGTGAAAATAAATTTAGTTTCAAGAGGGTAACTAATTAGAATCAGAATGATAAATGTAACGATAAATTTCATCAATTTGCCGCCTCGACCAACGAACTGAATTATTGATAGCGCAAATATCAATTTGCGAGGATCGAATCCATTTGGGCAGCTGAAGTGAGCGAATCGACCTAATTCTCCTTCGATTGTTCTTTTGTTCGATCGAGCCAATGCCGTCCAGCCAATGTCTACGGGGATGTCAGTTCGGTCAGCCTGACATTTGCCTATCCTACGGATAGAGCGATCCGACCATCAATCAAGACGAGGTCATTTTCAGCGGATCGAAGGGAGAATGGAAAGCATCATGCGAATGTTAAAAAACCCAACCTTGCAAAATGAAGAAATCGACGGTCAATTTTGCCCGCTATCTAAAGGCTTTTAAAAGGTGAAAATAGTGGCTTCCTACAAATGGAACTTAGTCGAACGGCTGCCAAAACTGTGCAGAACTATTTTTTATTGAAGATCTATGCTCATTGATGCATCAATAACTATGCTCATTGATACATAACCTCAAAATTTAATACAATATACCTAACCTAAATATTCAATACAAATTCGAATTTTTAAACTGAAAAATCAATGCATCACGAAAAATTAGGAAATGCAACAGTCAAAACAATTTTTCAAAAAAAAGAAATCGCTCACCATCTCCATTCTTTTGCGTTTTTCTTCTTCTTCAAGGCGATATTGTTCGGCCAATTCGGCATCTCGTATTTCCTTGTACTTCCGCTGCTGCTCTCTTATGGCGGCCAGCTCTTCCTCTTCCATCACCTGAGCAATTTTGAATTGGAGCATTGTTTATTTTTCATTTGTTTTGTTTACTATAATAATAAGTGCATTCAACAGCTAATTAAAAATCTGGTTTACTAACCTCGACAAGCGCCTGTTCGACCGTCTTGCCGACGAGAACTTCCAAAATCGGTTTGACCTCCGTGTCGAAATGGAAAAGTTCACCGGGTTGAATTTGAGTGCTCGTGTCGACACCTGTTTTGGCGGGGACGAATTCGGGCGTCGGAGGCCGATCGGTGAAGTAGTCCGTTTGCGTGAAAACCGTTTCCGTCGGCGGATGTACGAAGAGCTGACGCAAAAAAATCAAATTAAAACTATCGATTTAGTCCAAAAAATGCTGATTTTTTTGTGGAAAATTCTGAATTTTTTTTGGGGAAATTTCTAAACTTTTTTTTTGAAAAATTCTCAAAATGGCATGAAAATTTTCAATTTGGCTTGAAAAATTATTGCATTGATTCAGTGATTTCTCTATTTACTTAGGAAAATTCTCAGTTTGATTAAAAAAATTCGAAATTTGGTTTGGAAAATTTTTATTTTGCCTCGAAAATTAGATTTTGGAAATTGGGTTGGAAATTTATCGCATCGATTCGGGAAATTCTCAATTTGGTTTGAAATATTTTGAATTTGATTTGGAAAAATCTCAATTTGGTCAATATTATTGCATTGATTCATGAATTTCTCTATTCAGTCTGGAAAATTCTCAATTTGATTAGAAAAACTCTAAATTTAGTTAGGAACATTTTCATTTTGCTTCGAAAATTAGATTTTGGAAATTTTGGAAATTGGTTTGGAAATTTATCACATAGATTCGGGGAATTTTCAGTTTGGTTTGGAAAATTCTCAATTTGACTGGAAAAATTCTCAATTTGACTAGGAAATTTTCAATTTGACCAGGAAAACTCTCAATTTGACTAGGAAAATACTCAATTTGACTAGGCTGATTCTCAATTTGGTTGGGAAAATTCTCAATTTGATCAGGAAAATTCTTAATTTGGGTTGAAAAACTTTCAATTCGTCTTGGACATTGAGATTTGGGAAATCGGTTCGGAAATTTATTACTTTGATTCGGGGTATTCTCAATGTGGTTTGAAATATTTTGAATTTGGTATGAAAAATTTTCAATCTGGTTCGGATAATTGTCGAATCGATTAGAAAAATTTTCAATTTTATTTGGAAAATTATCAAGTCGTTATAGTAAATTCTCAATCCGACTTGGAAATGCAGTATAACAGGAAAAATAAAGATAGGTAGGTATTGAATGCCGGTCCAGGTGACGAGGAAATCTCTTCTAATTTTGAGAAGGGATGGGATCAGCAAAAGTGAAAGTCGGGCGTTTGGTGATTATGTAGATCCGGGCGTTACCTTGAAGGGTCTTGACGTCTGAGGGCGAAAGTGATGTACTGAACGGGGATTAGCCGTTCGCGTTCACCAACAGCGACAATTTGCGCCGTGGAACTTGCGGCGCCACATTTCCCGGGCTACCTTTTTATCGATCCTCCAACGGGGGAAAAACGCGAAGTTCAAAATAGACCACCAGAACCTGAATCATCACGGCC
Source organism: Nesidiocoris tenuis (assembly GCA_036186465.1). Classification (NCBI taxonomy): domain Eukaryota; kingdom Metazoa; phylum Arthropoda; class Insecta; order Hemiptera; family Miridae; genus Nesidiocoris; species Nesidiocoris tenuis. The sequence goes on along the minus strand of AP028912.1, from coordinate 6,230,900 downwards.
TGATATGCCGACCACGAACCAGCCCGAGGAAAAGTGGCCTAGACCTTCAAAAGCCGTAGAAATTATTGCCGAGCGAAGAGCTGCCAGCAGTTTCGTGTGTTTTATCAGCGGAGCCGACGCAGATATTCAAATTTGAACCTCCAGCGATAAGGTAGGCTTGGTTGGAGGCTTTAACTGGCACGGCAGCCAGCAATTGAGTGAAAGTAAATGCAAATGTGGCCGCACGGAGTTGAGGCAGGTCATTGATTCCAAAGCCGGGAGGCGCCAAAAAGGCGGAAATTATCGATTGGTATGGTAACTTGGTAAAGTCCCTGCAAGACGTGAAGCTTTGACCAGCCAGATGAAAGAGGAAAATTCGTTATTGATTATGAATGACCGATCCAACTTCGCACGCAAACATCAAAAGTGGAATGTGCGAACTTGCCATGCACGTGCCACGTTACTGATTCTTTCAGTTCTTTATAACCACCAAAGGTGTTTGACTATCAATATTTTCACACTACCCACGCACCACCTGTCTGTTCAAGGGAGAAACTAGTAAGCAAAGCTGTCAGATGAGAGGTGCTTATCAAGAGGCGATAATTGAAAAATAAGAAATAACACCTAAGGTACTCAATTATCCAGTGGTTATCTACAAGGACTCGTCACTCAAACCCGCCCTCAGGATTTGTGCAAAAAAATTCAATGTTTTTTCAAGAAACGGTAACCGAAGCATCCACAGTAAACCAATGGATTGGTAAACTGGTCCTTTTGTTGTTTAGGGATGAACCAATATTAAAGTATTACTCACTTCTTCCAAATACTCTTCGGTCTGAATGTCTTCGTGTTTCCGACCTTCGACGGGCGGCGGCGTTCCCATCCTGAGCCTGAGATTGCGAGCTCGCGTTGTCTGCGCCTTTCTTCTGGCCATAGCGCGCCGCCTAGCCTCCGCCTGCCGGGCGGCTTGAGACTCGAGCCCGCTCTGTTGAATACCATAATTATTATAAACTGATTTTGACTTATAAAATTAGAAGAAATATTCCCAAGTTAAATGAAGGCCGGAACTCGGCAGAATAATGTGACAATTATGAACACGGGCTCACGGGTTGGTCTAGTTGTTTGAGCGCCTGTATAGCGACAGGCTCTACCCAGGAGTTATGGATTCGATTCTCATGGGTGGCATGAAAAATTTGGCCCATAGCCTCATAAGTCATATCATCCCTGGTTTTCAGGGTTTCTAGAAAAAATCGAAATTGGAAAACTAAACTCACTCCTTATGATCCTACTACGCAACTAAACCACCATTTACATTTTTTAAAAATTTGAAACCAATTTTGCCCACAAGTTGTTTTGCCCTCATTTTTTATCAATCCCACCTATGAATTAGCTGCAGGTGGATGAATAGTGATAGGTAATGGGCCGAGTTGATTTCAAACGCTCAAGAACTGCTCTGAGAATTGGCTGACGTAGATATGGGGACACAAAATTCAGAAGTCATCAATGTGAAGAATAAAGCATGCATAGGTGCGCCAGAGGGAAAACGCATACAGGTTCGTGCCTTAGAATCAAAACGTGCATACAGACGCGGCCCTGATGGCGGCAGGGCCCGCCCGGGGCAACCTTAGTTATCGCCTGGAACGCCGGTTCATTTATCTACTTATTACTGCGCTACATCCATTGGAACAAACATAATTACGTCGTAGACGAGGTTGCTTATTACTTGAGTATTTTCCTACTTTGGAGCTCAAAAATTGGAAATAAAATAAATAAGGCTATCAAAGCCGATTTGATGGATTCTTCGTCGACTGATTGCACATTGCAGAGCTTCGTTGCAATATTTGCACCGGCCGATTGATGGTTATCGTCACGCCAGGTCGTCATACAATCCAAAACTTGATGGCTGACAGTTGATTGTCACGAGAGCCGAGTATTTTTATAGTTATGTCGGATAATAATTCAAGGACGCCGCTCACAGAGGTGGACATGCAATCGAAGATACTCGAACAATAAAATATGAATGAAAACGCGAATAGGAGGAGCTTTACAAATTACTGCATGGCGACCAACTACGAATATGCCATTTTGGATCTCATTCATTCCTTATGCATCGCGAAATACCTGGCATTACCAGAGTGTACATTATTACTGGTAAGCCAAATGGTTCCTCTTCGGACGTTACGTTTGCTTATTGCTGAGCATAGGTACTGCTATTTTTCCTCTTACTTCTCCAGCTTCCTGGTCCCACCACAGCTCTGGGTTCACGTCGGCCTCGCTCCTCAAAAATTTCCAAGTCATTGCTCATTTTTTAGCGATTTAAGGCCATATCGCTCAATAACAAATTTATAATAACGACGAAAATAAATTAATAGCAATAATTTATTACCTTATCTAATAAGTAGGTACTCATTAGTTAATGTATTATGAGTAGGAGATGCCTGATATTTTCAAATCAGCCACTAGTAATCATCGAACATTGGTAAATGTCGGTTTTCCAATAATCACGGAATTCATAATTTTATTCTAAATTCACTGCCTGGTCCAGCTCTTATTACTGCATATTCGATGAATAGGGAATAATAATATTATTCACATAAAAATATTATAATATTATACAGCTCATATTGTGAGCTCAGTAAAGGATCCAATCGACATGTCTCTCATGCAGACCAGCCTTGAGTTAAAAAATGGCAGGAAAAATTGAAGGATCATGAAAAAAATTTAATAAAGTATTAGTTAAAATTCTTATTCCACCTAGAAGGAAATACTTTGGTTTTTAAGCGAAATCGATAATGAAAGAGAAAAGTTTCTGGACGAAGTTCGAAGAAGGCATAAAAAACTCATGGTAGCTCAAGCTTCAACTTTGAGATGGACATTGAATAGCGAATCAAAGGACCTGATTGACAGCTAATTTCAGTAACAATTTTTCATTATTCAAGCGATTCACTGTGATCCTTTTAGAGGTTTACGCACAGGAATAGAACGCGAGAAGCTTGAATCAACTACCGGGAAACGTCAATGTTTTTCGGATTAATTAATTATTTAAGTACCTTCACTCTTTAGGTATGGCACCTATACTAAACGTGATATAAAATGATCTAAATGATGAAAAAAATCTGCAAAATATCACTGATGCAATTACAGGTCTAAATGGTTCGGTTTATCAATATTGCCATAAATCTAGTTTCAAAGTACCTGCATCTACTGTTGACATTATGTACATGAACGTGCTAATCAAAATCTACTCTGAAAGTATGTTTAAGTGCATAGGTAAACCGGCTCTCAGCATTCCGGGCATCGTAAGACCCGGACCTACGCGGAAAAAATGTTCTTGTAATTCAGCCATTCCGTGGCATATTGAGAACTTCGGCGTAAGTGATTCTTCCAAGACGCATGAATATTATATAAAATCTCGACTAGCCTCATTGCAGCGATTCAGAAATAGGGGCTGAAGCGGTGCATTTTTTATGTCGACCTCTATCAGCCTGATTGACCAGTCAGTTGGAATGAATAACGCGACAGGCTGCATACGGTTCGATAACAGGTAGGGCGGCCCATTGATCCGTGTACATGTCAACCCGTACAATTTTCCAATTGACCGAACTTTTCCAAGACTCGGACAGTTGTGCAATCGGAACAATCTGATTGCACTTTAATCGAATTCCTGGGTCCAGGTCTTTCATGCTATTCGTGACAGTTCAAGTTCAAGGGTGCCTATCTTTTGTCTTATTTCTTTTTCCAAGAACGATGCCGTTGCTATGCATAATTTTCTGTAGACGATAACAAACCCGGGGAACAGAAAGCAACAGCAGATCGATGGTTATATCGATCAAAGTGTAAAAACTAGGGATCGTGCATGAAAGAGCAACATCACATAGTCTGGCCATACCTACCGGGCATAATTAGAAGAAAATCATTTAGGAGAAGTTGAAATGATACGTTCGCTGAAGACTATCGCCGTCTACTAGAAGGTACTTTGTAGCTACGAATGACCTTCACCTCAACCTAGCCACCCCTTTGAACTATGACCCAGTCCTGAGATTCGATCTAATATAAAACTACCAGTCACAAATGTCTGCGGAATTCATTCAAGGCATTGAGCAACGAAAAGTTGACAAAAAGCAGGGCTAAAAAATTTTATAATTTTTCTCTCTTCGTACACAAAGATGCTTAAATTTGGTGAGCAAATATTCACGAATGGGCGTTGACAGTATTGGCACGGGTAATAACTGTGATCTCGTTTGGCATTTCACGATGACGGGCGTGCTAACCTCCCTCCCGTTTAACATTCGTGACATGGTGGCAAATATCGACTTGTCGCAGACGGTCTTGAGGGATAACTGAGTTCAGTGTTCTCGTAAAAAAACTAATTTCGTACAATTAGTACGAGTGAACCGATTATTATGGGTTGATAACTGAATAGCATAGGCGACAAATTGGTATAATCGTACGTTTGGGGCATGAATACCGATTGTTAGAACGAATTTATCACTGGGGTTGAACATTCTTAACATATTTATTCAAGTACACACACCGCAAACCGTTATGTCGTTTACACGGGTAATTTAAATTCAATAAAACGGAGGTAACAGTACATTTAACACGCTTGGTCAATATTTGGACTATTTCCTCCACCAAAATTGAACGAAATAAGCAACACTTTGGAGAATTCCGTCCAAAAGAATTGTGTGACGTTTTTGTTCTCTGCCCGGAGTCTTCAGCGAAGTCTTCTGCAGTATTCTGAAGATACCTACCTACTTAAAATAGTGACCTTGCCCATACTTATTCCAACGGCATTCCATATTTTTGTTTCCTCAATGAAAATTCTTGGGCAAGACTCAATAAGTTCAACTCCTAACAGTAGGTACAACTAATTTCGGGATAGGCAGACAGCAGGCACGAAAATTGGGGGTGCCTGTATCCGAAAACGTTTACGGTCAAGAATGATAAGGAGAAGCGATAATGCCAGAGTTCATTGACCTCGAGGAAAGTTCGCGTGTTAAGCGGTGCTGTCCCTAACGAGAAGTAAAGCACAAACTTGTTAGTGGCCAGCTAAGACCTTTTAAAGCCGTACCAATGCTCGATTGATGTAAAAGCAGGATCATAATTATACCGGAGTACGATTGCTAAATTAGTGCAAGGCTAATTTGGCAGTAGAATCAAGAAACACAATTCATTATTTTCAATTTAATATTTACGAAGCATTTTTAAACTTTACTGACTACCTACTAATCACAGAATACTGGGACTAGTCCAAAAAATAAAAAATAAAAAATAAATAAAGAAGTAAAAAAAATAAAATGAATAATATGAGGAATAAAATAATTCCTGTGATAAATTTAAGAAGAGAAAAAATTTAATTCAATAATGAAATAAATAGAAAATTAAAAAAAAAATTAAATTCACAAATAATTCCTGTGATAAATTTAAGAAGAGAAAAAATTTAATCTGAGAGTTCGTAGGTACGTATTGAAATACTATGACGCTAATATGAGGAATAAATAAAAAAAATTTAAAAATAAAAAATTGAATTAAATACATAATAATTAATAATAAAACTAAATTAAAGTCACAAATAATTCATGTGATAGATTTAAAAGAGATTTATTTATTATTTAAGATTGAAATACTGTGACGCTTCGCTCAGCCCACAAATAGATTTGGAGGGATGAGAAATAATTTCTATAATTGAAATCTTCAGCTTTCATATGGTGGTGTGATATCAATAAACAACCAGAGCAGAACGAACGGCCTTCGAATTGTTTAGAAACCGGACAATCATTTAAAATTGATAGCTATCAATCGAGGTCCGTTTCATGCATTAACAACGTCTACCAAAGTTGCAAGAATGACGGTGGGATTCACTTTAAATCAACGGGTTTGTACTGCTTTAGGTACATCTCGCCGAATGTTGCCCAATTATATCCATTACAGTAACGATGAACGAATTAAAACCCCAAAAATGAGGAAATGTGTTCCCATGAATTGACTAAAAGTTCTACTACTCCTCACAAAAAAAACCTCAATTCAATCAGGTAGCTTTATAAGATAATACAAAAACGTAATACAACTTTTCGAATTGAAAATTTTTTGCAACAATTTGAACATTTTCTCTGCCGTATTCAAACTTTGTTCCGGAGTCAATCTCTGAGAGCTATCTAAAATCAATGTGAAGCAATCCAGAATCATGCACGTGCAAAATAACTCTGGTACACCACTAAAATGCTTGCAATTTGTTGTCGTGCATGCTTATGAAAATCGGACATTAAGACATAACTTTTGGACCACTAAGTATTTTATATTGAATATAAAAAGCTTCGAGACGAGGGAGGACAACAGCGTACAAGAATGAAAACAATAATGTGTTTCAATACTCAATACTATTCTCACCTTTTCCTACAGTAAGACCGAAAATGAAAGAGTTATAATTTAGAAACAATATAACGACATGCCCTCAGTTCAGGGAAGTCAGATTTTAAAGCCAATCACATTTTGGAAACATATCATGTTTGCCAGCCAGATAACATAATTGATAAAGTGGGATTAACCTAAAATTTAGTTCATTTGCTAATGTTAAAATTTGATAGCCGTGCTAGATTTGATTATTTTTCCATCATCAAGATGATAAGTGGATACATGACTGTAAAAACGAAGGGATTTTTGAATTTCAGACACATGAACTGTCAACTGCCTTCTACTTTGGCTAGTTCAGTTCAAAATTGCATCTTGATACCTGCACTATTGGTTCAGAATAATATTTCGTATCAATGTACGCCCGAACTGAATTCTTTTTGAATCCTTTGCGTGACTCGATGTTGAACTGAGGTGTTTAATTTCGACTTCATACATAGAAATAACAGTTGAAGCACTGGTACGCAAATCACACTCAAACTACTACTCCTGATCATCAGTCCACACTTGCGGAAATTATAAAGTAAATAATACGCCTCATACACGCGCAAAAAGTTGAATATCGCAAGAAATCGGTGCTCGCTAACAAAATTATAAGGGTGAGTATTGCCAAGAATCACGATGCAAGTATCATTATCGGCTCTGGAAATTAGTAAACCTTTTTTCATGTCCGAAATCATCAATAACGAATACCATTGTACTCTTGGCGTCGTGGTTCTTGAGAACAATTTTCAGTCACTTTGTCCTATCAGTCAGAGCTTCTATCAGAGTTTCAAGGACTCACCGTTGCAACTGGATGATGCATGAATGCAGGTCCCCTGATGACCCTACGGTCGTACATGACGTTTCCATATGGGATCTGTTCGGAAGATGGATTTTCACTGAAACAAAGGAAGAAAAGAAGTTCAAAACAGTGAAAGATTCGTTCATCAGAAGATATTGCACACTTCCTAGATGATTTTTGGACAGTTGATTCAGGGCCGATTTCACGAAGGACATTAAAATTTAATGTCCTTCAAATTTTGAAGTGATGGCTTTCTGTGTTTGCTGGGCATTAGGTTCGAATTGCAGGTCGACTATCGGGGCAAAAAATTGTTGTCATTCCCTGACTATAGATATCACTGGACCCTCAGTCCATAAGATCACCCATGTGTCCCCAATTTGCCAATTCTCCTGTTGCCTCAATGGAATGAACATCGACCAGTTTTCGGGTCATGTAAATTGCTCCTGCGCACTCGATCTTCCAGTGAACACTCCATGCCATCGAAAAATTCCGTGTCATTCATGCGAAATTAACAAATTGCAGAAAAGGGCAACATAATCGAGAAATTCAGAAGTAATTTTCTTTTGAGGTCGCCGTTCGTATTTGAATTGCTAATCAACTTCGTGCGATGCCAGCAGTTTTTCCAACACACGCGCTTCTTGGTCGAGAACTTGATGGAAAAGTTAGTGAGAGAAAAACGGCTGTAAACCCTCCAAGATGGACGAAGAAAGGGGAAATAACCGGTTGCAAGTGGTTTTTTGCATTGATATTCGCTGCTGTAGAACCAAGGACATCGTAAAATAACGTGTGATATTAAAGATGCAGATATGCTTAGATTAGAGTGCAGGAGGGAGTAGGTGGTGATTGATGTTTTGGTGACATGGAAAATTGAGACGGTACAAAACCGGCTGAGCTTTCGATGCGAACCTTTGGAAAATGAAATCTAGCAGACGGCCGTTACGGATACAAATTTATTGCTGTTAAAGTCGGCCACACACTATCCGAATTTTTTCTGTTAGAGCGGGGGTGTACATGGGAACGTGGCTTGGAAAACCCAATCAAATTTATTGTGTTCAACGTCGACGTCACCTCTACTAATCACAGCAATGCATTTTCTTACCCCCTCCACCTGCATTTTTGGCCGAACGTATTATTTCACGATAACTTGCCGTTTTTTGAACATGTCAGAAATTTTCCAATTATCGGTCACGATAGTGAATTTTCATTTCGGCGTCATGACGCCTCAGGCCAGGACAGCCTGCAGGCTGAGGACAGTCGCACTACAATGCAGCATACCTTTTTGAATCATCAGAATAATCGTAAAAACCCAGTCTACTAGTATACCCTTTTTCTATTTAGGTGCCTATATAGTTGTCAAAAAGCAGAGCGCCATAAGGCAATGGACACTGATGAGACCCAAGAGAAAAGGCGTGGGAGTTTTCATAACGCCACAACATCGCTTCGCCTGAAAGCTTCAGGGAGTGATAAAGGGCCCCGCAGCACGCTACACTTCCGCCTCAGCCTGACTCAGCTACCCGTTTCCTGACCGCAGAGCTGACTCGAGAATCCGAGAACTTGATACCCGTCGGTAATTTCTCGCTTCCAATGGCACGATGAATTCCAGGGGAGGTTTATCATAATGAGCGAGCGCAGAAGTTGTGTACGCCCTTGAAACAAAACTAGAACGATGCCGGAGTTCAGCCGATATGAATGTAGGTAACCCGGAGCGTGGCCTCAATTTGAGAACGAAGCTTTGCTGGGAGTCGATTTATCAGAAATGAAAATTAGAAAAGCTGAACAGAAACTTCAAAAATCTCCCTAAAAAAAAGAAGTTTTTCTGAATTTGTCTGAATAACCATAACAGATACAGGTTTCCACACCATTTTCACTCCCTGTAAGTCAAAATTGGTTCGAAAACTAGTCTGAAGACTTATTTTTGACATTTAAAAAAAATATCTTTTTGACCCTTTAAAAATTTTTTTTTAATCATTCAGTGTTTTTATATTTGAATACAAATTTTGATTCCTACAATATGATGATGAACCAACCTACTCCAACTATTAGCACTTTATTTTCTGTGATGCCCAGACAAATGATGTACCAGTGTCACTAATCTGCTCAGCAGCGTTGAATCGTGTTACATGAGATCTCTGGGTCAGAGAAAATGTGTAAACTGAGCATTGTGAGTGGGTCTTAAGGAGGTACATACCCACAACTATACGTTAATGGTAATTCAATTTCATAATTTTACAGTAACAGTTACTGTAGAGTAAGAATTTTGGTCTTTCGACCGCAGTTACTCTACGGAGCGGAATCTATAGCTAATTTGGAGGATACAGGCCGTTAGCCTCCGATATTTACGGTGGGATCAGGAACAAGAGCTTCCCCATACCACTCATCCGGATTTTGGACCGGTTCCTTGGGTTGCATCTATGTGCACCTGGTCTGCATATGGGGGAGGTGGGATTGGGAGTTGGGTGTCTTCTCGAGCTAGCTCTAGGGTGATGGATGATCATTGACCCCTGTCCTTGTGGGAGAAAAACCCATAAATACCACCAAAGGAAACGGTCCAAAATCCGGATGTAGGAGGAGGCTCCTGGTTCCTGATCCCACCGTAAATTACAAGGGCCCTAACGACCTCTATCCTCCTATTTAGCAATTTCATAATGAAAATCAGTGCTTGGTGAACAATTTTCTATATAATTCGGATCCTTCTTCGACTTTGTGCATATGTGGTGCAGGTAAGCGCAGACTCACGTTCTCTTGGGGATTGGATTTGACGTGTAGCCGACGTCCCTTTTCGCCCTCGCGTTCGGCCTGGACTGGTTGTTCTGCTGTTGTTTTTCGCTGTTGTTAACTTTGGGCGGAGGCGGTTGCCTCTGCCGACTGACGCTGACTTTACTCGTGTTGACGACACGCGGCTGACTCGAGTACGAATACATCAGCCCTTCGCTCGACTTGTGCGAGGTCGTGCTCGTCGACGACGCGTTAGAGGGGCGCGGGTAGCCGAGGAGGGCGGCCAGTTCGGGCGGAGGGTCGAGAAATATTCCTGTTTTCACCGTCGTGATGAACATAGGTCGATGGTCGAGGAGGCCGCCGTTCATGCCTTTTTTCCTATTATTCTTCTTCATGTGCCCTTCTTCGAGGTCTCTCAATTTGGCGTCCAATTTGTTGACGAAATCGTCCGACATATTCGACGACGAAAGGTCTATGCCTTTCTTGGTGAATGATTTTTTCTGATTTTCGTAATTGTTAAAATGGTTCTTGTTATTGATGTTGATTTTCTCGGAGGGTGTTGACCGGCCGCTGAGCTGCGCATCGTTGATGACGGTAAACGCCGTTTCGGACGGTGACGACGTGTCGCTCCGGCTCTCGCTCCGGGGACTGTCGTCCGTATGCACTTGGAGGATGTCGACTTGGGTGGACATTACATGTCATTCGGTGCGTAGGCTCGTTTAACGACAGAAGTCATTATCGTCAGCGACGCAGCATGGCGCTGCAGACATGAAGGCCACGCACCGGCTCGTAGTCGCCCGCCGACTGAGAATGCGGGCGGTGCTGACTTCGGGCCGGTCGTTGCTGACCCGCCTGAAAGACTTGGAGCTGACCACCTCGTCTGCTTTAGTACCGAATGCCGTCGCTTTTTTTTCGGTTTAGTAATTAACGAGGCAGAACGAAATTTGACGAAGTTATTTAAAAAAGCCCAGGATAGTGCGTAGTTAAAAATAAAAAAAAATACCAATAAGGACCCGCCCAGAACGTTTGCAGTAGGCCTGTATCAGGCCAACAATTTCCAATGATCCAAATCTCATCCATTAAAACACTTTGTCCGCTGCAATGTTTTTTTTTTAATATCTAATAATTTATTATTTTTTTAACATATAAAAATAAATAATAATATAATAATAAAATAAATAAATAATAATTAAATAATATGCTAAAAAACTGTTTTTTCTGTTTTTCCAGAATTTAATTGAACAAATGTAGGTAATAAGTAGGTTATGAAAAAAGTGTTCAAGAGAAATTTTGAATTCCGATTCATGTAATACATTCGATTTTTTTTAAAGGCCGCTGTCTTTCTGTGTCTAGCTAGTGCTGTTTAACTGACCACTAGCGTCATTATTATCGAACCGGCGTCCGCTTAAGAGTCTTTGAACTCTTCGCGCCTCCCCTTCAACCCTTCAGCCCAAATGGTGGAGCCCTTCAAGAATCCAAGACCGGCAACTTTAAATTATTTACACCTAACATTTGGCTGTAGTTAAAAATAACTTCTGCCTTGTCTGTGTACACGGCAAGCCGTTCTACAGAATTCTGCAAGCAATAATAACTTTCATTTGGTGCTTGTGTCGTTTTCCGTATGTTGGAGGAGGACTGAGGGTGAGAGTTGAGACACGACGTACTCTCGAAATTTGTAATTGCTCCAATTACCAATTAATTGCTGAGCAATTACAAATTTCGAGAGTACGTCGTGTCTCAACTCTCACCCTCAGTCCTCCTCCAACTTTCATTTATACTTTCATATTTACGAGGTAAATGGAAGTATTGTAATCGTCCTAAAACCAAAAATCGGATCTGAGACTAGAAAAAAATTCCAATTCGATGCTCCTACTCAGAATCACTGCCTGAACAAGTGTCTGGGTGCCTGTCTGTGATCATTTGCAAAAATGACCATAGCTCAAGCCTAAACATTTTTTTCAAATTTCTTGAACCTTGAATGTTTGTCTCAAAAAGAATATCACCCTGTTTAATTTGAATTACTCACTGTACTTCAGATATATTTGCACTTTTAGTGTTTTCTATTTCATTGTTTCCTGGTCACAAAAATGAACTGATTTGAACGTTCTTGTCTTAAAATCTTTGTTTTACCATGCAGAATACGTGGGTATCTGTATATTCTCTTCTATTCTTTATAACTGCCCGCAGGTTAAAGCAAATAATGAGGAACATCCTTACACTAGAATGTGAAAGAATTATTTATGATGTGTTGAATGGCGAGGATGATTGTGATGTTAAATTATGCTTAATTTGTACAACATTATTCCTAATATCATTGTGTCGTTTGACAAGCTAACTTACTCGTGGTTTTTCATGATCGATATTACTCAGCATTAAAGATGGATCTTTTCCTCTTACTCGGGGCAATCAAAGGTAGTTCGACAGCTTTGTTATTAATAAATTATTAGAAGATGGCTAAACAAATGGAAGACCATCTATTGAAGAGGTCGAGGCCCTGTTAGCTGCCGCTGACCCTTCCTCAACCCATCGGTATTGGGGCTGCCGAAAACTCTGGTAATACATTATTTACGTTAAGTTCCAGCAGATAGTCAGTTTTTCCGACCCAGCTGCTGAATGGGTTGGGAGCTAGGAAAAATATTCGTGTGCTGAATCAATTCAGTCATTGCCGGTTTACCATTTGCAAAATGCAACAAAAAAGTGAGGTGGTAAATTGTCGTGCCCAATAACTGAAGATGCCCCTGGCGAGCCCTGCAGCCCTCTCTACAAGAAGGCCCGGGACTGGTGAGGACATGTCGCTCAAGTATCACAGCCCATAGGTAGGAACTGCGATACACGGCTACTCATTGCCTCACTGCCTTGTGTATACCTATAATATAGGTACATATTATGTAGCGTATGCCTATATTGACGGACCGATTTTCCGACCAATTTTTAACCAAGCGAACCATTTTAAATTTTTTTTGGTACTGTAAAATGATTGGAAAATTATCGCTCTTTCCAACGGTATTGTCAAAATTGAATTTCCTTGATAAATTCAGGATGGTATGGTCGTTTTAGAAAATTAAGATCGAATTCAAGAAAAAAATTTTAAAAATAAAAAAAGTGGCATTTAGAAGCGAGTAAAAAAATGTTATAGAAGAATTTTTGTTGGAAATTAGTTGTAGAATCCAGGGGTGCCCAGCCCCCCAAGGGCAATGGTGCATGCCCCCCCCCCCCCAATCCAAGTGTAATGCCCCCCCCCCAAGTACCCCAATACCCAACCCTTTAGTTTTTAACATTAGTCAGTGTACGACGACAAAATTCGATCTTGATGATAATATTACCATATTATGGTATTACCATGATGATGATTACCATATTATGGTAAATGATTCATCAGTACTTTTAACTGTTGAGTAATTCTCATTTCTCTGTTTATCGTCATGGTTTAAAATGTTGACATAAAATCTAAAAAAAAAAAAATCATGCCCCCCCAAAAATGTTGCAAATTGCGCCATGTCCCCCCCCCCCCCTTCTGGGCACCCCTGCTAGTAGAATCGATCCTCAGCCGGTGACATATTCCTCAGGTTAACACCCTGTATAGTCTATACGGTATAGACGGACCGGATCAAACTCGTTTGCCTGCGGTTAGTTCGTCGGACAAGCCCATCGGATTTGGTCAAGGATTAGGAGGTCGTGATTTTTTGCCTCAACATATCCCCATTTGAAATCGAGGTCTCCTGTCTGCAGTTTCACCAAATATAAAGGTCTATAGACCTTTTACCAGGCTTTATTAATTTCTTTATGAGTGGACTTTCCCTTTCAACTTACTTTGCATCGATTGAGAAGTTCATCACCTACATGGAAGCACATAGCAATAAGTCCTCATTGCAAATGGCCGGGACTTATTATATAGATTGATTTCAACCGGCTATTTAGCGGACAACAAATCAATCTCCTCATTCTGAATTGTGGAGACCGACACCGCCAGCATAATTAGGGTCATGGTCGCTATGAGCTGGCAATGATTCGGGAAAATTGTGAAAATGGTTTATCCTTTGAATAAGTGAGCCAGTTGAGGTCATCACGGTTGACGTGGCCCTGTAGGTAGGATAGTAATTTAGGAGCATTGGACACCGTCATTGGCGTTTTATCGAACGTAGGCCATTAAGAGGGCCGAATCGCCAGCGATTTATTTCGACCGATGATTCTCAAAAAGCTGGGCTCATTTCGGTTGAATGCGAGAGGTGGATTTATTTCTGACGAGCCATTCGAGGGAAAAGATGTCGATATCGAATCGGCTAAGTAAAATCTAGAATGTGTGATTCGAATCGAAATGGTAATCAACGATAGGTAGCATGGAATGGTCCAAAAATAGCACCCATGAAGTCGACAATAGGTACCTAGGTCAAGGGAACAGTTGGCCCTGAAATCAAAGGCATTCTGGGTTAGTATACGATTTTCGGAAGGACTTGAAAATTTTTATTTTTTCCCGTTTCAAAATGGGAGTTTGGTCAAACAAGACTTATCAACTTACGACGGAATGACGAAAAAACCCCCAAAAGTTTAGGACTAATAAAAAATTGACTATTTCGCATAAAACAGGACCTAACTCCATATCATACATCTGCAATTTTAAATTGTACCTAAAGCCTAGTACTCTCTAGGCTTAAATTGTACCTAATATTTAGTAGGTACTCATTCTTTCCGACTAGCTATAGCTATATATATATAGCCAATTTGTCACGTTTAAAGGTTCGTATAAAAGTTCGATTTATGCATAAATTTAATTGTACATAATTAAATTATATATAATTTAATTATGTACAATTAAATTTATGCATAAATCGAACTTTTATACGAACCTTTAAACGTGACAAATTATTTTGACACGTAAGTGTAGCTCTCGCAAAGCCAGTCAAAACATCAATAAAAATCTGGTATGTACCCACAAGTAGGGAGGGAGGTACATCTCAATTCTCAATTATTGACTCAATTATTATTGCTTATTTAGGCCGTCATTCATGTACATACCTATCTTTCAAATAGCTGTGCAGTGGCAATCTTAGCCGGAATTTATCTGCTGTATTTAGCTGTTATTTCTTCATTTTTTAATTTTTTCCCAGTTCCCCTGACTTCCGTAAAAATCCCCGAGAAAGATCCCCAAACCCTTTAATCCCCAAAATCCCCTCGGGCCTTAAAAAACCCCCGAATTTGGGACGAAAACTCCCAACTTGGCAACACTGAATCAAAGCAACGGGTTGCCTTGGCCCAACGCCCATGATGGGGTGCATGAGGCGGTCTTTGGACCATTGATGTCCTGAAAATTCTCAAAAAACTTTCAAAAGAAAACCTTCGCGCATTATAACAGCCAGCTGAGGCGGCTAAAAACGTTCCTAAGAATTGGTAAAGAATCGCACTTACGGTGGTCGGTATTTCGGCCTATTCCACGGCGTCCTCGGTCGGCTCGAATATTCGTAGGTTTTCGTCCGGCTGGTGCACACATTTTCGCGCACGTATTTCGTCGTCGTCTGCTGCACTGTCACCCGCGTCGGGCCGCTGATCATTACACTCTGCATTCCGTTCTCAACCGAACAACTTCGTCGCGAAATTCATCTTGAAATTGGACAAAGTTTCGATAAACGTTAGCTCATGTTGACGATTGATGTTGTCATTGTGTTTACGGGGGATGACCCGTTGCCAGTGGAAACTTGACAACAAGTATTGCACTCTTGGCGGGAGGGGCACGAATCGTTGGATTCGCCTCAACCGTTGGTAAAGCATTGTGCAGAAGCCGAAACTCGGAATGGGGTGAAACAGTCAAGGATAAAGAGGCCGGAAAAGTTTCTGTATCGACTCGAACCCCAAGATTCGGCGAGAATAGGCATTGATCTGGATTCCAAGATGTGTCATCGATCGGCCAGAGTCAAATCGGAGAGGGAAAAATTGAATTTTCAATCGATTTGCAAATGAATAAGTAAAATTTATTTTTACCCCGGCACATAACAAGAAATTGAAGCGACTTATGGAAATATAAACAATTAATAATTGACAGGCACACCGCACCCAACAGGCAATATTCAGATTTTTTGAGCCTTGAGATTATTAAATAAAAACAAATTTTGTTTTTAGCGTTTCGGAAGAGCGGTCATTTACGAACTTAACCACCGAAGTAATTCATGTTGTCTCTAAAGAATTTTGGATTTTTCCAAATTGGACTTGATTATCCAGAACATGTGGATCCGTGTTTTTCGTGGAAAAATGAGTGCTATTCATATCCGAATCCCACGAGGCGCGTCCGCAGGGTCGGATAGTTCCAAACTTGGCCACCCCCAGCGCCACCTCCTGGACCATCAACCTTCCCACGTCCAAGGCGTCGCAACTGCCATCTGTACGGCTCCTCTGACACTAGAGTGCCTTCTGTGAGTGCTAACAGGCTGCGCGATCCTCAACTTCTTCCGCGCTTATTCAAAGTTGTCACTCATCACCATGGAACTTGACATGGTGATCTGGTATGGTGGTATGGTAGAACTCCATGCACCTTTAATGGTGGGAGTGGTCGACTTTAGTTCTACAAGAAGTCATCACCATCACGAATACAAGCTACATTTTTTTGAGTTATCCAATAATAAAAAAAATATATAAAATAAAAAAATTTCCATCTCTCCTTGGGACAGGAAGATGAGACAAACGGTTCTCCGACTTTTGATCATAGCGCGTGCCGCAGGTGGCCTGCTGTCAGTCACCAATATAATAAAACCTCGTTTGAGCTAGATGAACAATGTTCATGCCAAAAAACCAGGTCGAGGGCAAGTCATCAATAATTGAGTCAACAATCAAGTCATCGTTGATTGACTTATTTCCCATTTTTTAATAATAGTGGGGAAGCGACGAACTAACCAAATTTGTTGGTTAGGCTGAATTGACAAGTTCAATCTTGAATTTTGGGCTTGCCGCCGAGGTTTTACATATTTTGGATATGATATTCTCTAGCTCAAGCTACATGGCATTCTGAAGTAAAAGTCGTCTCATCATTTTTATTCATCTCCCAAGCCCTTTCCCTGATATTAGCCTCTTTAGGAGACTCCATCGGAATGCTGGTGAACTTGGAAAAATGCAAACTTGAAATCTCCTTAAAATCTCATTCTGAACAATATAGTGATCAAACAAAATAACGATGAACTTAATTTTCAAATTTTTATAATTGCTTTACAACAGGGAAAGAAACGAAGGGTCGTTTTTTTGAATTCCCGGACCTTGGCTTCTAGCATGGGCAAAATTTCTTCTCCACTGTCCACCCCACGTCTGTGGAAAACAAATTCGACGTTTGTTAATGATTACGATTAGTTTTCCGTTATCGTTCCTCAACCACCGTGCATTTCGAAGCTGAAGGAGCGGCTCGAACCCTTGCTGTGAAGCTAATTGTGTTCGGACAAGCGGGAAGAATCGAAAGGAAAAGAGAGGACGTGAGATTTGAATAAGGCACCCGAAAAGGAGAAATATGACGATACGGAGAAGACGAAAAAGAAAAGAGGGCCGAGGGAGTAAAATGGAAAAAATCATCCCGGTCCTTTACGGTTCTTCCAAAAATTATCCCGATAGAAAACCAGGTTATGATTTATTATGACGGGAAACTATTTTCGCTACCAAGGGTCCATAAATAGGGGCCCGTCCAGGCCAAAGCCGTCCCGTCTAGACGTTCGTAACGAGTAAATCAATGGTCAGAACTCAGATCCCAGGCCTCAGAATCCTCTTATATCCCTGGATGCTGTTCTTCCTATTATCGTTTTGTCAAGGCTCTCCAGTTGATATTATGGATTCTATAAAAAAGCGGCATCGCTCGGCTCATCGTTTTACGACAGTTCCGTGAGAAATGGTTGGTTCCAGATTTTTTCGACTCCAGATTCAAGTATTTATCGGTGTTAGCTACTAGGAAAACCGATGGAAACATCTGGCTTTTAGAATATCAGATTTTCGCCGAGGCAAAAATTATTCACTCGTAATTTTTTAAAAATCTACTCCAAGAGATTACGATCCTAGTGGCTTGCGCGACTGTCCCAAGTTGCAGGCCCCGGGGCTTATGGGTCCAACCATGGGTCATCCATGCCATTCATATCTGGTTGGTAGGTATTTGGAATTACCGAAAATTATCTAAAATTAAACCCACTCTTGTAGTACCCTATTTGACAACACCATTAAGTGCATTCACTGTTCTATTTTTGGGGGTTTATAAAATTTGGATAACGCATCTTTTGATATTTTTAGATCAATATATCTGCATTCTTAGCGTTTTCTATTTTATTTTTTTCCGCCCACAAAAATGAACCGATTTGAGCGTTGTTGGTCGTAAAATCTTTGTTTTACCTTGCAGAATATGATGATATTTTTTATACCCCAATAACTTGACGAGTTTTTATTTTAGGCAATTTTTAAAAATTTGATAGTGAGTTTTTTGAAGTTTTTTTGACCTAAACACCCCCAAACGCAGTCAAAATATGATCAAATTGTGTCACACTTTTACGTTTCAAAATATGGAAGTATTGTGTGTTATCTACGCACCGCCGGTTTCTCGAATGACTTTAACCTCGGTTGTTAAAATGAATTGATGAACGTAGTTAGGTAACCTGAGAGAAAATCTCCTTAAACGTTTCGCTAAGACCATTTGGATCTTGACTTTCTTACTTTTCCAAGTTTCACCGTCGAGCTGTTGCATTCAAGGCACGTGGGTTCTTTATTATTTTAAAGAATATTTATTGCAATCACGAAGTCGCTTGAAAAATAATTACGAGCTCGCTCCGTGTCTAAAGAGTAAAGAGGGCAAGCAGTGTGGGGTGAGGTGGTGCGATTTAATTTACAGTTGAACAGATAGAAGGCGCTTTGGGCCTCTTATTCCGAAAAAGCTTCCCTTTTAATTGGTTCGGTATATCACGGGAGAAAACCTCGGTTCTACCAGTCGGAAAGGAGCACGTTATGAGATCCAGAGAAGAGCTGGACGATTATTATTATTGTTTCGAGAATTCTACACAACGAAGCCCTCTGGGGGGAGGGGGGGGGTTCAGGTGCCTTACCTGTTGTTGGTTTCGAGTAAGGAGAGCCTGCGAGTCGACCTTTTCGTTTTAATCAACCAAACACGCCTTAAGGTCTCCGCGTGAGAAAGATCTAAGGACACAGGGAGTGGGTGAGGTGACTGAAAAAGGCTTAAAATTTATGGTTTCATTTCGTAAGTGTTAAGTTTCCTCTTGCCTACCTATTCTCATCTTCGGGGCAGAAACCGCAGGAGTTGCATTATTTGCATTTATATCGATATCCCGGGCCCCGAGAGCCGAATATTGAAATTACGCGTCCGCTCTGCGGTTTCCGTTTTGTAAATTTTCAACGGGTTTATTTCCAGGCCGATTTTACGCCTTCGCCCACCGCCGAGCGATTGTGTTAATGGGGATTTCGGCTGTTTGACGCGTTAAAGTGAAGTTTTTATTATCGGAGGACCGCATGATTGAGATTCTCGGTGAAAGATGTATTTAATTTATTCACTCCTTAAGGATAGGTAGCAGGAAGGCTGATAATAAGAGCGAGGTAATATTTTAGCATACGACATCTTCTTCATGAATAAAGCAATCTTTACAACTCGATTGAATTGGAGTTGAAAATTTTTTCTTCTTCTATACTTAATTTGATTTCAACAAAGTTAATTTATTAACATTTCTTTTTAGGGAACTACTAATTCAGCGTTGCTTTGTTTTTGTGTAGATGTTGTTGAATCTATTTAATTATTTTGATATTTAATGTTATGTTTTGTTGTTTGCTGTTATTGTTTTTTATTTATGTTATTGTTGTTTTTATTTTTGTTTATTAATTGTTTGTCATTTTGTTTTTGCCTAGGGTTTTTTGTTGGGGTTAGTTGTTTTGCTACGTTGTATTCACTGTCTGTTGGTTTATTATTAAATAATAAACCTTTGCAATCGCCCAAGAAAAAAATGTCTAACCTACCCAGAAATTCTCATGTTTCAAAGGGTGTAGAATCTGCAATAGAAATAAAATCCGTCCGTCCGCCGTCCGCCGTCCGGAGTCCACTGTCCGCCGTCCAAAGTCCACCGTCCGCCGTCCGGAGTCCACCATCCGCCGTCCACCGTCCGCCGTCCGGAGTCCACCGTCCGCCGTCTACCGTTTGCAGTGAACGCTTTTTCTCCCCAACGGCTGTTCTTATAGATGTTAATTTTGTTTGAAATGTGAATTCAATTAGGTAGGTAGGCGAATAGCTCTACAAGAAAAGATTCCATTGCGGCACTTTTCCAAGAGGTCTTAACACGCAAGTGTGTCATAAATTTATGATTTTTCGAACTTACGCCTTTTTCCAAGTATACAAGCGATTTCTATTTTCGAAATCGTACCCCCGCCGAAAAGCTCATGTTACCTGGGACACGTGTTGCTGGAACATCTGTTCTCTGACCTGGAGGGCAAATGACCAAGAACGGTCTTTCGAATCCGCTTGTCATACCAGGTATTACCCGTGGGGCCGGCCTGTTTAAGAAGTGACTCCACTAAAACGAAACGTTTGGAATAAATTAAAAAAAGGAGTCAGCCGCTGGTATGAATATGCATAGGAGTCGGAGCCGTAATTTCCCTCCACCTTGGAAGATATTGTGACGAAAGGAGCGCGACTGTGACAGAGACAGCGCGTACTTGTCTGGGGCCCGACTCGGTCGCCATGGGACCCCCGGGGTCGAGACTGTCATTGTTCTTCCGACTCACAGAGGTCAGCACATCCTGCTTTTTCAGCGTGGAAAGTTTTTTCAACGCGCCTTGAAACCGAACAAACCGGACAATTCGTTGGGAAACGACCTTCGTCGTCAGATCATGGGAAATATTTCGATTGTCGTTTATCGACATTCCGTCGAGCGTTGCGCAATAATTCTGCCCGTATTGACGTTCTGACGCTAATTCGCAGTTGGTTTTTCCTGGCGCGCTCTTCGAGGTGTCGCAAACAGGGGTGTTTTCCCTCCAGAATAGGTATTTACTTAATAAGTATATTACAAATATACTACAATAGTAAACTAAATGAGTGTACCATGTAATGTTAGTACCATGTAATGTACCATGTAATGGTAGTACCAATTTGGTACATTATTTCCAGAAATTTTTTATTTCTTCGTTTTGGCACTCGAAAAATCCGTATTTTATTAATTGATAATTATTCCCTATATTTTGACACACTGGAAATTTTGATAAATTGAAGTGCATTATTTTTCTAATAATAATAATAATAATAATTAACCAATGTAGTTTGAATTTAGGCTTTATTGCATATTTTGCTGTCATTTATGATGATTGGCAAACTAGGATATTTAGTAAAAGGCAGTTAGGCATTCGAACACAACTTTGTTTATTTATCACATGATCAAACTCATAATCAAACTGGAACTGAAATTCAAACTTTAACTTCAACCGAAACGCAAACTCATAATCATAATCGAACAAAAACTGAAAGTCAAGCTCGACCTGAAAATCAAACTCGAACTCAAACCCACACTGAAACTCATGCTGGTTAGGATTGGTTTGGCTATCAAACAATATCGGGCCACATCAGACAGTATTGGACTATATTGAATAATATTTTACAATATGCCACTGTATCGGACAATATCGGAAAAAATCACACTACATCGTACTGCATCGGGCAATTTCGAAATTTTTTAAAATATTTGACCAAAGTGGAGTAAATTTATGTTTTGGACACGAGTGCTGTAATGCTTATAGTTTCCATCCCTTATAATGGAACCCTTCGCAATTGGATAGGGAAGTAACATTGATTCAATAACCATAGTTGGCTTGAGACGTTGTTGTTACCATTTCAGAGGTGAGCGAGCCAATGGCAATTATCGCAAGGCCGCCTCGGCTCCGCCGCCTCCAATAAGGTGAAAGGGATGGCGATAAGCATTACAAATGATCCGACGGGGCCGGTGCCTTACGGATTTCCGAACGCCTCCTTTACATTTATGTTTATTGAATAAAGGTCGGGACCTCCCAGCGCCGCCTACCCGTCCCGCTTGGCGCTCGTACGGTTACAGCAACGCAGGGGTGGCGCTCGGTCACTCACGGTTTACGACTTACGAGCGATCGAAACTCCGAGTCAATCGGGGCATAAACTCATTCTTTCGTGCTCAACCGGTGATTAGCCGAGGCGAAAACCCGTATTTAACTTCTCACCGTATTCAACTTCTCACCGCGGCCGCCTTAGGTGGGTGGCGTTCGGCTAAATCCTTGTTTGTTTATCCGCCGTATCAATCGCCTGCAACGGCCCTGCTGCTGGATCGGACGCAGCTGTTCGGAAATAAAATATCATTTTGAGCCCGCCCGACGGAGATCTGATACGGTCGAAAAGGGCCCCTTCATTAATTCATTGATGAATACTGCCCGACGAACGGTCTTCTCAATATAAGAATTAAAGAAAAAAATATCGACAACTTGGGCCATATTATACTGATTCGAAAAATTCGAACTGAAACTGAACGTAAAACTGGAACTGATACTAAAAGTAAAACTGAAACCGAAAATAAAACTCGAACTGATACGCAAACTAAAACTAAAACTAAAAATCAAACTCAAACCGAAAATCTAACTCAAACTGAAAATCAAACTCCAACTCGAACTAAAAATCAAACTCGAACTTACAGTCAAACTTAAATTCAAACTCGAACTGAAACTGAAATTCAAACTGAAACCTAAACTGAAAATTGAAGTCAAACTCAAACTGGTAAAAATAAAACACAAGCTCGAACTGATACCGTTACTCAATCACAAACTTGAACTCACTCTGAAACGGGAACTGAAGCTGAAACTAAATCTAAAACTGAAACCTAAATTCAAAATCAAATCTATAAAATTAAAAAAATCGATATAAAAATTTAATTTAATTTGACGTTTGAACTCAAACAACAGTTTGTTCAGTTTGTTTGATTGTCGAAAGAAAGGTGAACTGAAATTCAAACTAAACCATCAACTGAAATTTAAAGTCAAACTCAGACTGATACTGTTGGCCAAACTAAAACTCAAATCAGAAATCAAGCTAAAACTAAAACTCAAACTGAAAAGCAAGCACATCCTGAAAGTCGAACTCGAACTAAAAATCAAGCTTGAACTTATGCTCAAATTCACCCTCAAACTAAAACTCAATCTGAAAATCAAACTAAAACTCAAACTGAAACTAAAACTCAAACTTGAAATCAAACTCGAACTCAAACTGAATCTCAAACTCAAAGTGAATTTCAAACTGAAAATCGAACTCGACATGAAAATCAGACTCAAACATAAAATCAAACTCCAACTGAAACTGAAAATCAGACTCGAACTTAAACACAGTGAGTGTGAGTTTGAGCTTGAGTTCGACGATTTTTAGTTTAGATTTTCGGTTTGAGTTTAAGTTTCAGTTCGAGTTTGGTTTTCAGTTTGAACTGAAAATGTGACTCGAACTTGAAATCAGCAAGTGTGAGTTTGAGCATGAGTTCGAGGATTTTTAGTTTGAGTTTGTTTTTCAGTTTTAGTTTGATTTTTAGTTCGAGTTTAATTTTCTGTTTGAGTTTGATTTTTAGTTCGAGTTTGATTTTCAATTTGAGTTTGACTTTTTGTTCTAGTTTGAGTTTGAGTTTGATTTTTAGTTCGAGTTTGATTTTCAGTTTGAGTTTGATTTTCAGTTTGAGTTTGATTTTTAGTTCGAGTTTGATTTTCAGTTTGAGTTTGACTTTTAGTTCGAGTTTGATTTTCAGTTCGAGTTTGATTTTCAGTTTGAGTTTGATTTTTAGTTCGAGTTTGATTTTCAGTTTGAGTTTGATTTTTAGTTCGAGTTTGATTTTCAGTTTGAGTTTGATTTTTAGTTCGAGTTTGACCTTGATCTTCAGTTTGAAATTCACTTTGCGTTCGAGATTGCTCTCCAACAGAATTACGGTTTTGCCTACAACTGGTAAACCTGCTTGGTTTATTATTAATTAGATACCTACTCTAAAACGCAAAATTCGGGAACCATTCTCTGAAAATGCCCTACCTGAGGGCGAAGGTGTCGTAAAAGCACTCTCCACCTTATATTTCCAAAACATTTAAAAAAAATTTTCTTGAACAATTACATAGGTACATTATTTCTGGAAATAATGTACCAAAATCAATCTATCTCAATAATTTTCTTTCTTTATTTGGAATTTCAGCTGCGGACATGCTCGACTTCGGTCGTTGAAGTTTCTGGTGAAAATGCGTAAAATTATTTTCTCTGGCTAAACATGTACATAACTTCGAAAATTCCCCTGAGGACGAACATTTTAACGGTGACGTTAAACGTGCCGTGTGAGCAGCAAAAAAGACTTCTTACATCCTCGCTGTGAGCTCCGGGCAAATTCTATGGCTATAAAGGAGAATTTACGCTGACCCCGTGTAACTGCTTACGATCTTCTTCGCAGACTCCCCACGTTGATATTGACGTTAAATCATTCGGGCGACATAATTGTCAGATACATTTGCACCGACTTAGCCACGCTGATGGCATTTGCGAAAAAAGTCGGTTTTATTGTAGGAAAGAGGACATTCTCAGCTTGACGGGCATTATCCCACCAAGGGTCAAGGAATAGGAGTATTTTACCGAACGAATATTATTGATAATTTAATATTATCATGATATAATTTTCATAATATACCCAATTCATAATTCTTAATAATATTATGTATTATTATATTGTATATTATATGATAATTAAATGTAGTTATGTATGTAATTATGTGATAATTAATGTAAAATATAATATAATACATAATATGATTGATAATGTAATAATTTAAATTTATTAGAAGTGGAGGATTCGGAATGGTGGTAGTGGTAGTGGTAGTGGTACTGGTACTGGTAGTAGTAGTAGTAGTAGTAATGAAGTCATAATAATAAAAAATATATTAATAATATTTTATTAAATAATATATTATATTATATAGTTTACGCCAAGTGGGGTACACCTTGTATAGACAAATATTTCCCTCTAAACTATCCAATTAATTTCCATTTTTCCAACGATAACCATCCATTAATTTGGTGCTTCATGAATAAAAAGCTATGCGAAGAAAAATACCCATGTAAACCAAGCCATTTCGTTTGATTTTCCTAAACCTTGAACAGAAGTCAGTCGAGAAAATAATGCAGCAAACAACTTGATAAGGATAAAGAAGCCGCTACTTTTTGAAGAAGCGTTTCCTTAGAACTAGTTTTGAAAAAGCCCCGAGGACTGCGAGGATACCGACGTTGTCCCGTCCAGGCTATCACCCTGCGTTCAGAAAAAAAAATAAAAAACCTTGAAAAAAGGCTTGAATCCTGACGTTTTTGAACCTTCGGACGAAGATTGCGCCTAGGAAGGAAAGTATCGAGGAAGGGGAATTCGTTGCCCGAAGGGACATTCGGAGCTTGTCGTGCCACACCTGGACCCCTCGTGTTCTGTGAAAAAAGTACCCACCTATCAGAGAGGATCGAGAAGAGCTTAAAAATGAACGATCAAGTTCATACTGTTAATTACTGGACCCATGGTATACGAGTAATCGTTCTATTACCTGTCCACTCCCGCTTCATAGCAGGTACCGATAATAGAACTCCGCCCTTATTCGTCAAAAGAAATTTCAAACTTTTTGGAGTGCATTGTAGCATTAAATGCTAATTTTTGAAACACATTTTGTTCCAAATTTTGAAACATCTATATCGCTAATAACTCAGAATCTATACATAATTTTTTCCCTGCAAAAAAAACTTCGGGCCAAAAAATCAAAATTACGTAGCTCATTTTGTTGGAGGTACAAAACAACTGTCGTTGTTGCCGGGCAAAGTGCCGCAAAGTGACCAGTGCGTACACGTACTTCGAAATAATGGCCGTTAAATCTTGAATTTTTCCATATTACCCGGAAGCCGGTTCTGTAAGCTGATTCTGGAAGGTGGAAGGGAAGTCCTGCCTCATCCAGACGATAAGTCTACGTTATATTACGCGATTTAAATTGTCACCAAATCTCCATAACAAATCTGACCATGGTTATTGATAGTCAAGATCAACAAGTCGCATGTCGCGAATCCCACGTTTTCGTGTTCTCGCTGCTGTAGCCGTTTTT
Organism: Nesidiocoris tenuis; assembly: GCA_036186465.1. Classification (NCBI taxonomy): domain Eukaryota; kingdom Metazoa; phylum Arthropoda; class Insecta; order Hemiptera; family Miridae; genus Nesidiocoris; species Nesidiocoris tenuis. Next base: position 6,204,919 of record AP028912.1, on the reverse strand, counting down.
CGAAGTCAGAAATGCTAAACGTCTTGTACTACATGGGCTTGAATAATTTCTCAAACGTATGCAACCGTCATAACTTGAAGGAACCTATCTATCAGACTTGTCAACAGGCTGGTAGTCTGGGAAATGAACATTTCAAGCTTCTGAGGGAGAAAACGAATTAACTCTTATGGAAGAGTAACATAAGATGAAGTAGAAAATAATTTTCTAACTATTAGGGGTGCGAGGATAAGATACAATACCATGTTACAACCCCACAAGAATTCCACTCAAAGTGGTGGAACGAAATCATAATTTTTCACCTTTTTGTGGCTGCTTGGCTCATAATTACAAGATAGGTAAGTTTTGCCAAATAATGAAATTACCTAGCTGCTATATAATATATAGCTGCTATATTATAGCAGTTTCAAAATGAATGCACCAAATATTCGTCGTGGCCTGACTCCTTACACATGGTGATAACTCCTTACATATAAGTTGCCTACTCCTTCTTGACAATCAGGAATCAGATCTGATCTCCAGGGCATCAGACAAATAAGACAACTCATTTTGAATTAAACAGCTCATTTTGAATTAGAATTGTTTTGTTTATCCGCTTGCAATTTCGATCGTCAATAACGCAACAAATCAAAATAATAAGCTATCACTTCATAATTTCTGTCATTAATGCAGCCTTAACTCGAAAAAAACATCGTTACAGCGCCATCTGAATTAACTTAAGACGCCGCTTTGAGATCGATAAGGCTTTTTCTGAATCCAACGATACTAAAAATTCAAAATCGACCATTTTTGAGTTGTAAATCCTCAAGGGTGCATCCGCAAGGGTGCGATATGTTTTGGAGAAAGCTATATATAGCTATATATAGAGTAATATATTACTCTTGATGCTACGTTTCTCAAAAATGTGCTATTTCTCAAATATGCGAAGAATATTGTGTAGGATCGGAAAGCAGGGTTCTCCAGGACGAAAGGAACCACTCCTTGCCGAGTAAAAGAGGATGACATCACAAAAGGTTGGCTCGTTGCTTCACCGTCGTCATCGTCGAGGCTCAGCATCCGAAAGGATGAGAGGAGGTCTCTTGAACGTTTGATATCGTCGGTTCAAGGCGAGCGTGATCCCGGCCCACTCATTCCGTATGACCTTAGCAAGTTTACCTCACATCATTCACATTGTTTGAGATTTGACGCGTCGATACGCGCCCCCAGCGACCGGATGCGGGTTTTCACGTTAAAAGTCCAGCGAAACGATGATTAAACAAACGAATTGCAGTGTAATAATTTTTATAATGTTCTAAATTCGAGGATGTTTAAAATCAGCGTTCTACCAGTATCGACAAACGTGAGTCTTTTTGAAACAATTCCTTATTGATGCAAAAAAATTCCTCATTGATGCAAAGGTAATATAGAAAATTTGATAAAAATAGTCCTGCTCTGCCGTGCAAAGCAGAAAGCCGTAGAAAAGATCGGAATGGAAAAATCAAGTTTTGACAAAAAAACGTGTTAGGTATTTTGCTCATAAAATCGCCATTTTTTGATATTCTTGCTCAATTTCAGTCGGTCCGCGAAATGTAGGAGTACCTGGCGGCGACCGAGGGAATCAAAAAGCGGGGTTTTCATGATTTTTCTAGAGTTGTCTTCCCTGAAATTGCAAACTAAAGGCGAAGCAGTTTTGCCAACAAAACAACAACAGTCCTTTTTTCTCTGAGAATTTTTTTCTTCGCAGCCGGACACAGACTTCTACGTATTCTTTCTACCTCAGGCAAACTATACTAAGTCCTTATATCAAATTGTCCACATTTGCTAATCTTACATTGCATCAATTAGGGATTTTTTTAGGGCATTCACGTTTGTTGGCACCAGCAGGCAGTAGACTTGAAATCAAGAGTCGTCTTCTTAAGTACCTGCGTTCATATGATGAAAAGTTTGGACCTAATGTTGGTATCTGTATCTAACTCAGAAAATCGAACGATTGCTATTCGTGACATACAAACTTAAATTATTTCTCAATAAAAATATTGAATATAGGTGCTCAAATTGAATTTCTATTCCAAACGGCGGTTCGAATTACATGGCGACGCTCCAATTAAACGGTAAGGATCGTCATCTCGGGCTGGGGACTCCTCAAGGTACCGCTGCGCCACATGTTCGCCAATGCTGGACGCATCTCGTTATTGTGTACGCGGCATGAGAGGATCATGAAGGTACGGGATGTCATAAGTGGAAGGGAGGTCTTGGCTGAAACGTTTGATTCAATTATATGCGGGTGATTACATGTCATCGCGAATGTGTGTTGGTGGATGTATGTTGGTGGATGTGTGTTGGTGGATGTTTCCGTTACATCCGACGCAGCAGTATGGGCCTTAGATGTCATTATAATTTCGAGCTTGTCATATATGTGCGGCAAGGGTCAGCTGGCCCTTGAAGACGTGGGTGGAGACGTCGGATGGCTTATAGGCAATAAGCTAGGTCTAAGCATACGGTTCAACTAGAATAGCTACAGCTGCCAGCTTGCCCTTCCAGTACGTGACTTTGTAAGGTGCAGGGTGGACGAAGGAGACGCATGTGTGGAGCAAAGTGGTCGCTGAATGTCCACCGCTAGATCTGTAATTGAATGCAAGGGTGCGATGTTCCTATTTCTACCTATGCAGGTAGGTGAGTGCAAAAATGTATACAAATATTCTATGCTGGGTATCAGGTTTGACATAATACGATATGATATTATCATGGGTTAGTGGTTCTTGGATCCCCCTGGGGCAGGAGCCGCCACTGACCTACTCATAATTATTTAAGATGAAATACTTACTTCTTCATATCGCTGGTGTCTGAGGGCGCCAGATCTGCACTGATATCCAGGAACCAATAGTTCAAAAAAGGTTTCTGCAGTTTTCGTAAAAGATACATCCTTTCCTGGCAGTTTCGCACGGTCGGCTAATTTCTGCCTCAGGAGGTCAAGTCCCTGCTGGGAGATTTCTACTCGAGTTCAACTTGAATCATACCCATATCTGGTAGTCTTTCATGCTGCGCATTTTCTGTGGCTTTTTCGCTTTTTTGTAGATAAAATATAGCTCCTATGCCCAGAATACTGTTGGAAAAAGTTGAATTGAGTTGCCCATGTTTGACGTGGAGTGCTTTCCTACTTCGAAAATAACGGGTTTCCTGTTCGAAAAGCATTTGTCTGTTGCTAACCTGTTTTTGAGATGCGGATTACCTACCTGATCTATCGTGTTAGTATGATAAACCCCGTAAAACATACTAAAAGCAATTTATCGTTTTTGTCTTCAAATCATATAACCAAATAACCTATTCTTTATTAAACCCCGTGAGTATACATTTTGAGGCCAAAAACCTGAGCATGTAGGTACCAATTTGGTATTTTGAATGTGTATGATCGACACACAAACCAAAATTGGTAGTCAGATATCGGGAGTCAACTCACAAATCGGAGACTCCAGTTTTTGGTCAACGTTTCGGTGTTTATTTCACCTTCATCAGGGCTTGGAACGGTTCCACCTAAGACGCCATGTACAGAACTGCCCCGAATCCTGATGAAGGTAAAATAAGCACCGAAAGCTCGGCAAAGGAAATCTCCGATTCGTGACAGCATTCCCGATAATTATCGTTATACCTAATTGACGACCAACTTTGTATTGGTATGTAGATATGCGAACGAAACTCGCGATGCCGCGTTGATGCAAATAATGCAATTTTGACATATGATAACAAAAATATCATGTAAAGGGTATAAAAACATGTAATCAGTCTAGAATTCTATTCTGGGCGATCAACGCCATAATCTTCCAACAGTTGTTACATACCCAAGTTCTTTATGGTCACAATAAAACACAACAAAAACACAATTAAATCTGGGAGAATTAGTACAATTGCTCACCATAAAATCGTCATCAAAAATCATTACTCGGCCAGGAACATTAGTTTGATATGATTTATTATCTATTTATTTATTATTTATTAAAATAGCAACAAAAACTCCAATAAAATCAGTTATATAACACTACCGATTAAAACCAAGAGATCGAAAAAAAATGTATTAAAAACTAGTAGTAACTCCACACGTATCCTAACAACCGTTCAACATCCGTTTAACAATTCACGTTTCCTACCTTAACTGGTTTCCTGAGGTCAGCGGCGCACGGCGCGCGGCATAAGGGGCACAATTGGTTTTCAACGGGAAATTTTTTGAATTCTTTGATGCAACTCTGGCAGAATTTGTGACCACAGGCTGTCAATGCGACCCAACGGATGTTAGCATTTTCCTCAAAGCAGACAGGGCAGTCATCCTCATTTTCTTCGTCGCTGAGAAAATGAATCAAAGAGGAGTGTTTATAACGTTTTAACGGTTTGACAAGATTGGATTAAATTTTCGCCATTTAAACCCCGCTCCCATTAGCCACATGATGAGCAGAGACCGTCCAGGAAATTAAATGACCTATGTATTAATAATTTATTAAAACTTGCTACTTCGAAGTATACATACCTGCTTGGTACAGTTGCTGGGCTCGCTGCAGACTTAGTCTTTTTCTTAGCGACTGCTTTCCTGGTGGGGCGAACGAGGTTAGAAATCGGAGCTCTGGTAGTTGTTCTTCCTGAGAAAAAGAATACAACAGTTATAACCCTGGGTTTGTACTCTTGTCATTTTGGAATCTTACGTGGCTATGTGGCTTAGTCAACTGGAAGGCCATCTAAGCCCAAATTTAGGTCTTCAACTCGAATTTGATAGTTGTGTGAATTGACGAAATGCAGGTCCTTGCAGAAGTTTGTTATACGCATCTGTCGGTGGCTTGTATTACGTCACCTTGGCTTGTAATAAAAAATATAAGCAAAATAATTTTTATGCAGCAATCGATGGAAAAGGTGCAAGTCGAGCGCAGGCATCGAACACAAGCGAAGAAGCAGGGCAATCCCAGGGTAAAATCTAACCTCACGTTTCACACCCTATTAATCTCAAATTCGTCCAAAATTGTATGCCATCTTGGAGAAAATCTAGCCTGTACTAGAGGAAAGCCTTAAATCTAAATTGCCCCTACCTCGTGGTGCGTTGGTGGGTCGGTCTGTGGTATTCAGATTGCTGCTCGCAGCTACCGCCAGACCAGCAGTACGTAGCCTGGAACTAGTTGAAGCTGATCTCGAACTGGCTGCTGTAGAACTCGAATTGGTTGCTGTAGAATTCGAATTGGTTGCAGTAGGCCTCGAACTGGTTGCAGTAGACCTCGAACTGGTTGCAGTAGACCTCGAACTGGTTGAAGTTGGCCTCGAACTGGTTGAAGTTGACCTCGAACTGGTTGAAGTTGGCCTCGAACTGGTTGAAGTTGGTCTTGAACGTTCTGTAATTGGCCTCGCAGCGGTTGAAGTTGCAGCAGGAGACGGTGGCGGGCGGCTGACGGTCACTTGAAATCGAAGAAATTACGGCATGAAAAACAAGGTTTTGTTGGTATGACGGCTTAATGCTACTTTCAAAATAGATTTATTCTCACCTAGCATTTTTGTATAATTTCCCATGTACAATATAGCATATTACGCTCTTCCTTATAAATTTCGTCTTAGTAGTTGCAGGTACTTGAAAACTAGATTTATGGTAATTGATAAACCGACCTTTAACATAATAATATTATGTTAAAGGTCGGTTTATCAATTACCATATTATGTTAAATATTAACATATTATCATTATGTCAATTAACATATTATGTTAAATATTATTGTTCAACGAGCAAATTTACAATATAGCATATTACGCTCTTCCTTATAAATTTCGTCTTAGTAGTTGCAGGTACTTGAAAACTAGATTTATGGTAATTGATAAACCGACCTTTAACATAATAATATTATGTTAAAGGTCGGTTTATCAATTACCATATTATGTTAAATATTAACATATTATCATTATGTCAATTAACATATTATGTTAAATATTATTGTTCAACGAGCAAATTTTTTCTGTTTTTATGTTCTCGAAGTATGAGCCCTATAATCATTTAAATTGGCCTAAAGTAGTTCTATGTACGTTGGAAGAATAAATAACTCATTTTTGAGTGTTTAAAGACACTCCTACCAGATAAGAGTGCCAGAGTCTCCACATCATCAAAACTCGACAATTACGTAGTTTTTCCGAAGAGTGCAAATCAACTTACCAACACGTCTGGTGGTGACAGAAGGGTGGATGGTGGCCGGTCTGACAACTGAAAAAGTGATATCGAGTTACGTACATATGTTTGAGCAGAAAAAAATGGAGTCTCAATCCAATGAGGCAGGGCAGTCTGGGGGTGGGATAGCTTCCAAGGAGTGAGACGTACATTGGTGCAATTATTGGTCGGGGGGGGGGGGGATCGAACCCAATATACATAGCCTCCCCCCCTTGCACTATATTTCTTCCTTCACCACTTTCAACTGTTTTAGGGCGACCTATGGAACTCATCTTTGGGTAAGTCATGCCATTGCTTCTAGTATCATGGGTGGCGCCACCTCGACCATTCACATTATCGGCATGGCTGACCATCCTTGGGCTTTCACATGCAATTTTTTCAGCAGCCCCTCCCCACCAGACGGGCCTTTCCAAATCAATTGAAACAAAGTCATAAAATTGAATAAATTTAATCTAATTTAATGTAATGTAATGGAATGTGATATAATGTAATGCAATTTAATAAATAACATTTAATGTTCCATTAGGAGGGTGATCTTGCGTTGATGACTTACCCATCGATAAATGTGGATCAGCTCCTGGCATTATTCTTCCAGCTGAAAAAAGATAGTAGGTGCCCTGTTATAAAAAAGGAGTTCATAATTTGAAATTACTGTGAAGTTTATAAACAATTTAAGTTGGATCATCATTGGAGTTTTAGGCCCTTTCCCTAATGGCAAATTTAATTTATGAACGGCTCCTTAGCCACTGTAAATAGCAATTGATGTGCGACTATTCTGTAAACTGAAAGCAATATGTCTTCGGAAGTGAATATCGATTTGCCTTGGCAAATCTAAAGACAACTTATGACAATTTGTGCAACGAGTCGATAGCTACTGCCAAGACATATTGCTTCAATTTTACAGGATAGGCCCCCTGATTTAACCTGCGCTGTATGTCTGTTTAACGCATTTACCTGGGCTTGACGGGACCGTAGCCAGCATGGTTAGTCTGCGAGCTGTAAAACCCCCGTTGAAGCACTTATTACTTCGTCAAACTATCTACAGAATAGCAGTTTAGATATTTATCTCATATCTTACTTGCATCAGCAGCTTGTGCAGCCGCTGTAGACGATCTTGTGACTCTACGAGCTGGAAGAAAAATGGATTATCAAGTCAAAATCGGCGTCGAAGTATTTTTTAAATTTTTCTTTCAAACTTCCAAGCTACATCCTCGTGCACTCCATTTCGCTTTTCCCCCACCACCAACGGTTGGATAGTGAATAGGCCAAATTTAGATATTAGTGGCGGCGTCCTGGGGTAAACTGAGATAGAACTGAATTTGTGAACCAACCAGAGCGTAATTTAGCCTAAATAATTTTCTCGGCAATTTCTTAGCAGGTCTGTAATAATGAAAACCGTTGAACGGTAGCTCATGCTCACCTGGGAGGTCTACCGGCTCCGGGGGAACTCTCCGAGCTGGAAAAAAGGTAACGCTTTAAATTGAGATGTAGGATTGACTCAGTGTTCTAATATTGATTTTGAAATCTGGATAACATTTGAAATCACTCATATTCCCCTATCGATCCTTACCTAAACTGCTGGGTGGGGGAGCAATAAAGGTTCCAGTGCTAGCTCTTGAGCGGCCTCTTTCCATTTCAGCGTATATTTAGAGACCTTTGAGTTTATATGTTCCTAAAAAATTACAAGATGATTTCTCGTAATTTATGTAGCGAGAAAATTATTAACAAAATCTGTTTATATATTTGTTCAATGGAGCGAAACATATAATATTGAAGAATCAATTTCATTGATCTCCTTTGCCGAATTCAATGTATGGTGGTGCTTGAATTTATTCAAGTTATAACACACACGTTATAGGTAACACACATTACGTACCTACATACTTAGGTGTGTACAGTTTTGGAACGTATTGATTAGCAAGAATTCTTAAAAGAAACTTAATGAACTTAAAATTTAAGTCTTAAATCTGGATGAACTTAAAACTTTAGGAAGAATAAATCTGTGGTGCATAGGTAACACATGATATACTTCCATGTTTTGATAAGTAAATTTCTGAAATAAATCAATTTGATTTTGACTCATTTAGGGGCTACAATATTCAAGAATGTCAACAAACACACCATGCAAATTTTAACACCCTCCTCATATCAAAATACGTCCAATAAATATTATACAAAAAATATAATATATAAAAAAGTATCAACGTATTCTACAAGGTTACACAAAGATCGTTTGCCCCAGCTCAATTATCTAGTTATATTCAGCAAAAATTACCGCTCTCCTGTAGCAGCTTCAGCGGCAATTCCAGCAACAGCTCCAGCCTTTCCCAAACTAGGAACACACGTGGTTCTCGAGCAAAATTTTCCTGGTATGAAACCACATTCCTCCATCAGTTCCGATATTATTCGCCGTCTATATTTCCTTTTTTAATTCAAAATTTAAGACACGAAAATGAAGAGTCTCGCAAAACTTACCACAAAATTCGTGCATGTATCATTGCAGCTACTGCTCCCCAACATTGACTGCAAGATTTCAAGATGGGTTGGACACGATTGGTTTGCCTCATACTCCCCTCTTTATTCTATCTAAGTTAAAACATGTGAGCCAGAGGAGCTAGAAAATGTCCTTTATCCCCAAGCCCAAGAAGATCTTGGTATGATAGACGTGAACTTACGCACACTAATAGTGTGGTCATTATGATTTTTGGACATTTGAATTATAAATGAAATGCGTACAATTACTGTACCAGAATCCAGTAATGTGGAAGAAAGAAATTCGGTAGTGGTAGAATTTGGGGAAGTAGGTAAGTAGAGTTGATAAATGAGAAATGAATGTAAATTAATTAGGAATTACTATTATTGGCTATCATTCATTTTTCTGAAATATTCCCTCAGCCAAATTATCGTGGTGAAAATAGGCATCCGTTTGAATTTCTCTTCTCCTGACCCAGTAATTTATCATTAATGAAATGTTAAAAAAACATACCGCTCTAATGCTCCAAGTATTCGAATTGAAATTTTTTAAATTTCTTTTGCTCCTCCACTTCTACAGAGTGAATAAAAATTTATTTCAACAACTTAGATCGAGTCTTCGGTTATTTTAAATAAAGTTTTATGAATAACTCGATTTCAAGTTTTTCTGTTCCCACCTATACACTCGAAAGGAAAAATGTTGGAAGTTTAGGTATTTATAAGATTTTTTCAGATTTTTCCAGACGAGCTTTGTTGGCTGATTAATGATAATTCTGCTGGTCGGCTGTTGAATCAAGGATCGCGCACCTGTTGAGGTCCTTATCCATCTTCCCTAAGAAACTGTACCAGTCAGCAAGGAACCTGATTTCTGGACGAATAAGAAAGTAGCCTATTTATCGACATCCCTTCCAAGTTAGCTTTAGAATGAAATTTCAATTTCAAATGTGTCAGCCCTGCCGCGATATCCATCTCAGCCAACGATGGCTGGGAATCAACGTCGGTTTGGTTCGAGGCAGGACATCTCACATTGAGGACAGCTTCTATTTGTCACCGTTCGCTTGCGTCCGAGGTTTTTTCTGCTGGCAATCGATTGTGAATGATTGTAGCTAGACGTAGGTAGGTCCTTTAGTATTGGCGGAAAATCCTGTTTGAATATCAGTAAATAAGAAAACTAGGTAAATCTGGTCGGAGGGTTGGAAGTAATAAACGAGGGCATTTCTTACTCTCTACCTGAACGCTGGGATGGTTCGAGGGATCGTAAAATATTTCTCCCTATCAATAAAGCTCTGCTGCCTCAGTGACAGCCGAGTGGCCTAATGTCCTTGTAATAAACCCCCTGAGCCAGTACAAAAAGTTTTCCATTGCACCCCTTTTAAACCATCAAATGGAATGGCGAAAATACCGCCTGACCCAAACGACACTTAATAGATACTCGTGTATTACCTACATGGAACATCTTACGAGCAGGTAAGTGGAGAAGTTACTCGCAAGAGGTTCAACCGAGAAATGTTAGGTGAAAAAATGGGGCTAATTTAAAAATAATGGTCCTCGCTCGGGGTCTTACACTGTATTTTTCTCTCTCGTACTCTCAGATCGTCAAGTCTCGTACCGCAATCACACAGCAGGACGGTATGTCTGTCTGGTCTGCCTTGGGTCCTTAGGTCGGAGTCTGAGGAGATGTTACCTTGTCGTTGCGCACCTACAATCAGCCACTTAATGTCACTTTATTCTCGAGAAATTGGACCGTGTGGTGCCTACCGGTAGTGTTGCGTCCCGCAGCAGGTCGGCGCAAGGCCTCAATTTTGAGTCTCGGAGCTCGACCTTTGGGCAAATTACCGGGCTGAACGGTCCGGGGTCGGTACAGTGTGGCCAAGACTAGCCCTTTTGTGTACTATGGACTTGAAGTACCAGATCAGCTATGAGCCGAAGGAAACATAAACCAGCCCTGATCCGACCCATGATCTGACCCACGATTTGACCCATGATTTGACCCATGATCTGACCCCTGATCCGACCCATGATCTGACAGTAAGTACGTACAGACCAAAATACGGTGACCATTATTGCTCAGCCGTTCCAGGTTAGCTGAACCGAGAGCCAAGCTCTTGCGGTACGAAAGGTGTTAGCATGAGTCCACTCCAGCTGACCTCTCCCTCTCATCCCATTCGATTCTCCTCCTGTTTGAGCTTCCTGTACAATCGTGATCCCACGAAGACCACGTGAGCCGCCCTGGGGCCTCCCCCGACAAACGAATTCGCGGTTTCATATTATGAAATGAGGGAAGCGACGGCGAGAGGGGTAGGAGGGGGATGAAGAAGTCTGTGTTCGCTGCTTTTGCTCCAGAGCAATATAAATGTGGTAGCTGGTAGCCGTTCCGTTCGACACAATGGGCCACAATGTTGTAGACTCGGGGTCCACGACAAATCTTGCCGCGGTCACGATCCCCCCGCCCTCGCCTTCGCTTTCGTCTCGTGACCCTTTTGTTCATATTCTTCAATTGTTGTCAGACACAATGCTACTGTATCCACGCAAGAACAAGGGCCCGAAGAAGTGCGCCGTCTTCCTTGTGGTCGTCCAGTGTTGCGGGCTATTGGGCGGCCTCCGCCTCGGGATGGACACTCGCTAAAAATCCGCGGACGCTCTGGATTTTAAATTTCGATTATTTTCTCTTATCTCTTCTTTTTGAAATTTTCAGGAAAAATCAACCTCGTTCCGGGACAGCCTCAATTCTTTAGCCAAGTCAATCCGTCATTTTAAGCCCTCTGGAAAAATTGTTGAAACCTTGAAAAAATTTTGTTTTTCCAAAATCTTCTTCGACTTGCAAGTAAAATGTTTCAATTGGTAGCTTTTTATGCTGAATCGAATGGGACTATTGCCAGATCGATAGCTTCCTTCGTTCAAAAGCTACAGGAAGGCGTTGTGGATGAAGAACTGTAAATAAATAAAAATGTTTTCAAGAAGCTCAAATAATTAGTTTACTTATAATTGACGACAAAGCGTATGAACTCTTTGAGGATATTTTCAAAACCATGACGTTGAAAACGGATTTTAAAAGAATGGCGACATTTCGTAAATAAAACCTGACATTGTAAAGCGTACAGATAAATAACTGGCTCAGAATTGCATGTCAATGTGGAGGCCACATACGAGCCGAGTTACTTATATGAGAGTTATGAGCCATAGTAAAACGTGATTCACCCTTTAACCCGATCCTGCCTACCCTTTAGAGTCTAATTCCAGCGGGAACAAATTTACGATAAAGATCCCACACGTTTGTTTCTATTTCACCTCTCTCATTTCTGCCATTTATTTAACCGTCTTTCGCCCGTTTAGAAGAAGGTGAACTTCTCGAGAAAAAAGAGCCCCGGAGCGCGAAAGCAGATAAATCAATAGGCGGTTCCGAGAGTTCTGAAGTTGGTTCTCTGCTGGTACACCGATGCCTTTCAAACCTCCATACGGGCGATTTATGCTTTTCTGAAGAAGGAAACAGAAAAAGAGAAAAATCGAGTCTTTCACAAGTTTCGCTCTTTCGGTGCTCCCAAGTCCGGAGTACATGGCGTGTTCTATTCGAGTCCATCCTCTCCGTACACCATCTAACTCATCTCCTGAAGCCTCTGGACCCAACAGAAAAGCGGTAATAGGCTCAATAACGACGTTATTAACGCTATGATTTATACAGCACGAACCTCCACGCACAACGCACACGAAAAAACGGCTATCCGCCTCGAACCAAGTGCCTATGCTGCGCCGGTGTGTTTTTCGTTTTTCAGTTTGACACTCTCAACTTATTATGTAGGTGAATATTTATTCTCGCCCTGTGTTGGTGTGAATTTGTGGCGCTCACGACTTCTAGCCCGGCGTCGGTATAAACTCTCGTTTCATTAAGAACGATTGCTCACATTATGAGAAATGAATAGCATCGGTCAAAAACGTCACTAACAGTGAACACAAGTCGTTTGGTTTCCCTCCCCACGCATTGTGAGTCACAGAAGCATAGCATGTATTCAGGTAGAAAGCGTTCGTTGAAGAACAAATCATAATAATTGTCCATGGCTCCACCAAAATCGCTCAATTTTACTCATTATTGGAAAATTTGTAAAAATTTTAAAAAAGCGCAAGCCTACTAAACCGTAGCGCACTTTAATGTTCACGACTATGTATTATATCAGTTGTACCTACAGAACAGCTCGAGTCCATACGCACTCATTGCATCTCTTCTCATCACTTGAAGGGGCAAAGCGTCATTAGGCAGCGATGTTTGCTCTGGGGTAAATCATTCGTGTGTCCCTTTACGTCTCCCTATAAAAACTGTCATAAAGAAACGAATAGCTTTATCACCCTCATTACGACTTTGTACACATCATTAACGCACAATGGACTGCTAACATAACGCGGGGTTGCTCCAACTATAATACTATAGAACACCAACCCCGATCTCCAACCCTGCATCCCTCCTTCCGGCGAGTACTTCCGATCCAAAGAAGTTCTTCCTCTGACGTCACAAGTTTCCGGGCATTAAACCCTTATGAGCCTTTTCGAGCAGGAGGGGGGACAATTTATTTTGGTCAAATTTCGAAATCGAGGGTTTCAAGGGCAAGGAGGTGTGTTGATGTAAGGATCCAGTAAGTGGATACTTACGCATTATAGTATGCATGTTGTAATACCCTACTGCGCATGCGCCTCTAATGTTTTGTTTGTCTAATGATTGGGAATGGAGTCCAATGGAATCAGATTCATTCCATTAGCCTTGCTTTCGATCTATTTAAGATCCTCAAGGCCTGTTTCAAGAATTTTACTCAGCTTTGACATGTTCGTAGTTTCACTAATGTTTTTAATGAGTTGATGAGAGCGGTGACTGCTTCCTCTTGACGTTCTTTACTGAAGCTCGAGCGCTTTCGGCAGTGCAGCCCTTATCAGGAGCAATTTAAGAGTCGATATCTCCCATTGCAAGGCTGATGCTATGGAACTTGGCTATGGGGTGAAAATCGCCAAAAGAAACAGTCTAACCACCTCTCTTACCCTCATATGGACGAAAAATAATGAACAAGTAGGTATATATGAGCATTTTACAAAAATTATTTATCTGAAAAATTACGTATTATTATTTATTTGAAAAATTATTTATTTATCGTATAAGTTTGAGATGACTAGAAAAAATGGTGAAATTTCTTGGTGAAATGTGCTGATAGCTGTTTGCATGTGCGTTACTAGCCCCAAGGAAGATCTCAAATAGATTAAAAAGCTATAGGCAAATGAATTGAATTTGATTAAATTGGACCCCAGTCACAAAAATTGGGCGAGCTACGTTCAACAGGGTCGATCTGCAACGGTCTCTCATTTTCGGTATGGTAGAAAAATCAATTTCTTTTTTTACCTCAATTTTTCGCCATTTCAGTCCCTCAGTTTTGAAAAATTCTTATAAAATACAAAAAAAATTGTAGTAATTTTTGTAAGCGTTCGAAAAGCTCACGCGCAAGAGTTATAGTCGTTAGCAAGATAACGGGCTGAGTTAGCACCAACGACCGGTACTTCATTCTGTTTGTTGCAGTTCTTGACCTTAGCACCTCCGGATGATCTGTGCCTCACCGGTTAACTTCTTTGCTAGGAATCCGCGCCATTGAAGCAGATAATGGAGATCCCAGCGGGTGGTTCGGTTCTTTTCCTCCGCATGGTGCCCAACCCCCGCAATTCAATGTTCCTTTTTCTGCCAGAATAGGGAACGAATTATCGATTATTTGGACCAACCTACATGCTGCATGGTGTTTCTTCAACAGATAGCGCTGTTTAAAACCTGAATGAATAATGATGAATTTTATGAATGGAATTTTATGAATGGAATTTTATGACCCACCATTATAGAAGGTAGGTGTCAAAAAGGACACTGTCAAATGGCCTAATTCTCTATTATTAAAAGAAGAAATAACACTAGGACACTAATAATTAGCGAATTATTCCCAAGATAAATTTTGATTTTGAAATTTGGTGCATTGGAGGGATTTCCTAGATTCATTAATCCTGGGTAGGAGTGTATCATTCGGGTGTATCACTTGGTAAGGTAGATTATATTTTTCGTCTACTGCCCGGAATCGTATGGGCCACAGTTCTACCGAAAAATTCTGAAATTCTATTGCGATACCAGGGAAACGTCTTTTTTTTTATTTACCCCTCTGGTCAGTCATTTTTTTGAATTTGTCTTCAAAAATACGGAAACATTTTATTGGTAACACAAGGAAACAGTCAATATAGACATAAAATACACATAGGACATAGGATGAAATGAATATTTCAACGAATTTCCACCACATCTGATACGGTGCCTATTATTCCAGTGGCCAACAACGTAGAATGAAGCTTCTGTCTCCCTTCTCACGAGTTGTAATTCACAATCGTTACAGACGTGGCCATATATCAAACGTCCACGTGTGATCACACCTATGAGACGCGAGATAGGAAATGTTCATTGGATCGGTGGGTGGTGAAGAATAATTCTCAATAGATATCACTTCATAACTCGGTTGGCTAGTAGGATATCTATAGGTAGATATATTATACCTGTACATTAGATGAGAACCCTCCAGCTCCAACTCATGCAATATTAATCCGGGCTCTTTTCAACAGCCAACTGGCAACACGAATGCTTATCACGGCCTCAGGCTACCGTAATAAATAATAAAGTTGGCTACACTTCTGCGCTTCGGGTGGTTTTTCAATACAGTTTGGATTAACGGTTGACGTGTTAATAAGACGATACCTTTTGTAACTTAGTGGCCTTGAATGAGGAAATGATGGCGCGACTGAGCCGTTGTTAGTTACCAAAATAATCCAGGAAGAACAATCAGTGTCCCCATGAAAGGCCCGTAACCAGGATTTTAATTTGAGGGGGGCCAACGCCCAAACATTGAATCACTTTTGACAAAAAACCTTAGGTTACCAACATTAGGAAACAACAAATGGGTAGGATGTGCTGATAATAAAAAATATATCACGTTCGTAGGACTTGTGTGTGGAGAAATACCAGAGAATTTTGGGGAAAGTATGGCCCCCTTGGCCCCCCACCGCCGGGTACCGCCGGGGGTGAGTGCGAAGACAAACTCACAATGAAACCGATACCTACTCATAGTCAAACTCGAACTCAAACTCCCAATGAATCAGAAACTCAAACTGTTAATCGAAATCGAAGTCAAAGTCACAATGGAACAGAAACTCAAACTCATAATCAAACGCGAAGTCAAACTCACAATGAAATGAGAAGTCAAACTCACAATCGAACTGGAAGTCAAACTCACATTGAAACTGAAACACAAACTCATAATCAAACGCGAAGTCAAACTCACAATGAAACGCGAAGTCTAACTCACAATGAAAATCGAAGTCAAAATCACAAAAATACTCGAAGTCGAACTGACAATCAAACAAAAACTCAAACTCATAATCAAACGCGAAGTCAAACTCACAATGAAACGCGAAGTCAAACTCACAATCGAACTGGAAGTCAAACTGACATTGAAACAGAAACTCAAACTCATAATTAAACGCGAAGTCAAACTCACAATGAAACGCGAAGTCAAACTCACAATGAAAATCGAAGTCAAAATCACAATAAAACTCGAAGTCGAACTGACAATCAAACAAAAACTCAAACTCATAATCAAACGCGAAGTCAAACTCACAATGAAACGCGAAGTCAAACTCACAATCGAACTGGAAGTCAAACTCACATTGAAACTGAAACACTAACTCATAATCAAACGCGAAGTCAAACTCACAATGAAACGCGAAGTCTAATTCACAATGAAAATCGAAGTCAAAATCACAAAAATACTCGAAGTCGAACTGACAATCAAACTGAAACACAAACTCATAATCGAACTCGAAGTCAAGCTGACATTGAAACAAAAACTCAAATTCATAATGAAACGCGAAGTCAAACTCAGAATGAAAATCGAAGTCAAAATTACAAAAAAACTCGAAGTCGAACTGACAATCAAATCAAAACTCAAACTCATAATCAAACGCGAAGTCAAACTCACAATGACACGCGAAGTCAAATTCACAATCGAACATCAAGTCAAACTTACAATAAGACTGAAACTGAAACTCTTAATCGAACTTGAAGTCAAACTCACAATGAAAATCGAAGTCAAAATCACAAAAAAACTCGAAGTCGAACTGACATTGAAACTGAAACTGAAACTCATAATCAAACGCGAGGTCAAACTCACAATGAAACGCGAGGTCAAACTCACAATGAAAATCGAAGTCAAAATCACAATAAAACTCGAAGTCAAACTGACATTGAAACTGAAACACAAACTCATATTCGAACATCAAGTCAAACTTACAATAAGCTGAAACTGAAACTCTTAATCGAACTTGAAGTCAAACTCATAATCGAACTCGAAGTCAAACTGACATTGGAACAGAAACTCAAACTCACAATGAAACGCGAAGTCAAACTCACAATGAAACGCGAAGTCAAACTCACAATCGAAATCGAAGTCAAACTCATAATCTAACATCAAGTCAAACTTACAATAAGACTCAAACTGAAACTCTTAATCGAAATCGAAGTCAAACTCGTAATCGAACTCGGAGTCAAACTCGCAATGAGTTTGAAAGTGAGTTTGGGTTGCTGATTCATTTTGAGCTTGACGTCAAGTTCGATTAAGAGTTTGAGTTTCAGTTTTATAGTAAGTTTGACTTGATGATCGCTTATGACTTTGACTTCGAGTTCGATTATGAGTTTGACTTCGCGTTTGATTATGAGTTTGACTTCAAGTTCGATTATGAGTTTGAGTTTTTGTGTGATTGTCAGTTCGACTTCGAGTTTTATTGTGATTTTGACTTCGATTTTCATTGTGAGTTTGACTTCGCGTTTCATTGTGAGTTTGACTTCGCGTTTGATTATGAGTTTGTGTTTCAGTTTCAATGTGAGTTTGACTTCCAGTTCGATTGTGAGTTTGACTTCTCATTTCATTGTGAGTTTGACTTCGCGTTTGATTATGAGTTTGAGTTTCTGTTCCATTGTGACTTTGACTTCGATTTCGATTAACAGTTTGAGTTTCTGATTCATTGGGAGTTTGAGTTCGAGTTTGACTATGAGTAGGTATCGGTTTCATTGTGAGTTTGTCTTCGCACTCACCCCCGGTGGTACCCGGCAGTGGGGGCCAAGGGGGCCATACTTTCCCCAAAATTCTGTGGTATTTCTCCACACACAAGTCCTACGAACGTGATATATTTTTTATTATCAGCACATCCTCATTTCAGTTTCATTATGAGTTTGAGTTTTTGTTTCAATGTCAGCTTGACTTCGAGTTCGATTATGAGTTTTACTTCGCGTTTCATTGTGAGTTTGACTTCGCGTTTGATTATGAGTTTGAGTTTCGGTTTGATTGTCAGTTCGACTTCGAGTTTTATTGTGATTTTGACTTCGATTTTCATTGTGAGTTTGACTTCGCGTTTCATTATGAGTTTGACTTCAAGTTCGATTGAGACTTTCAGTTTCATTCTTATTGTAAGTTTGACTTGATGTTCGATTATGAGTTTGAACTTCAGTTTCAATGTGAGTTTGATTTCGAGTTCGATTGTGAGTTTGAGCTTCAGTTTCAATGTGAGTTTGACTTGATGATCGATTATGAGTTTGACTTCGAGTTCGATTATGAGTTTAACTTCGAGTTTGATTATGAGTTTGAGTTCCTGTTCCATTGTCAGTTTGACTTCGAATTTGATCATGAGTTTGAGTTTCTGTTCCATTGTGACTTTGACTTCGAGTTTGATTATGAATTTGGTTTTCGGTCTCATTGTGAGGTTAGTTGCTTTTCCAATGTGAGTTCGACAATGAGTTTGAGTTTCGGTTTCATTTTGAGTTTGACTTCGAATTTGACTATGAATTTTAGTTTTTGTTTCATTGAGAGTTTGACTGCGAATTCAAGCATGAGTTCGATCTCCTGCTTTATTGTGAGTTCGACTTCGAGTTTGATTATGAGTTCGAGTTTCTGTTTCATTGTGAGTTTGACTTTGTGTTTGATTATGAGTTTGAGTTTCGGTTTTATTGTGAGTTTCTCACTTGACAGTTAGATAATGAAAAATATATCATGTTCGTAGTACCGACTCATGTGAAGGACTTCCAAAAAAAATTTGGTTTTGGCTATGACCCCCTATACCTCCCTCCCCCGTTGGTACGGATCTGCCCATCTATCTCTGATTCCATGCGCATGCCGTCCGTGTGCGTTCACGAGAATAGCCATTATCTCCTTCTTAAACTTTGCGTGTTGCCATTTTTTATTCCAGTAGACTTCGAATTAATTATAATAATATCAATGAGGTCCAAAATTACACGTTAAAATCTTGAAGATCTGGTGTTATCCGTTTACAGCATGATTCCGGACGTTTCAAATTTATGGGTAGGGACTATGACTGACCGAGTAAATTCGTAGACAAGCGTTAGTGGTGGACATTCAACTGGTACGAGGTGCCGGTCGACTGTAATGCGTCACACAAGGCACGTAAAACTGTTCAACAATAGCCTCGCTGATGAAGGTGGATTGAGTCTTAGACCGGCTTCAAAGTCAATGGGGAACGGAGGAAAAAATACGGGAGCAAAAAATCGAAAACTGGAAAAAGAAAAACAGCGTTGACACGGATATGAGCGTTGTTCTTTTGACTTTCCAAAAGGAGACGTCCCGTTTAATCCGTAAAAGGCGAGTTAAGATTTATCGGGATATGCCATAATAGAATTTTATAAATCCTTCTGCTCGAGACCTGGGAACGAATCTGATCGGTGGCATTCTCACAGTCGAGCTTGAGAGGGCATATTCTACCTGCAAACCAACAAGGTAAACTGGACGGGTCCTTCCTCATTTAGATCCGAAACGGTTGACTTGACCAACTTGCGTACGATGATCATGGGATGATGGGAAAATTTTCGTTATTTCCCCTTCACTAAAACTTAATCCTATGAGCCAATTTTAGCAAATTTTTAACGGAGGATTATTATGAATAATTTACTTAGGCCAAAATTTATTATAACATTGTCAACAAAAACCATGCTAATGAGCCAATTTTTCCAGGTTGAACAAACCCCGTAGAAAATTGTTGTTTAAAGATTTTTTAGTTTTGATCGATGTCGACGTCTCTCATTAGTGGAATCCTCCAGAGATGAAAAATTGTTGAAATCGCTGAAATAATTATGCATTCTCAGGTACGTACGTTTGCAAACTGACGAGTGACCTCAGAACTACTGTCGAGCTGTCGGTTCGGACTCAGGAAGTCAAACTCTGCATAATCATTTCCGTTCAAATGTAAATCGCACAGATGCCCGTTCCAGACGCACACGGTAGCCATTGTGGACTGGTTGGGTTTCGCTATAAGCGCACAATTTCCTCCTGGAACTAGCTGATATTTTGTTCTATACTGAAATCGAAGCAAATCTTGAGTCTAAAGCTGCGGGAAATCGGATTACATATTCCGCAAATTCGTTTGTTATAATGAAAAGAGGAACCTGCTTCAAAACTGCGGTTTTCAATGCGTAAATTTTTTCCAAATTCAATTTATTCCACCCATACCATTTTTAAGTAAAAAAGCTACAGTACAGCTTACAACGTTTCACCCCAATTCTGTTTATTTTATTCTCCAATTATGATTGGGGACGCAAATGATATCATGAGGGCATAACGTAGGCCTCGGTCCACAATTGAATAGCCCGGTCAAATGACGTTACACGTAATAAATTATCATAAACGTCCCTATTTAATGTCGAACAGTACCTTCCGGTCGGAAGACCACGAGTGGTTATCACCCCCCCCCCCCCTTCCACTGCAGAGAAGTCTCTCTCCCTTTGGCGAACGGCGCTTCAAATTAATGTGAGTTCGGAAGAGAAAAGGATCAGAGGCGCAGAGTTCCGGAGCCGGTCCCCGTAGACTCGGGCAAGATAAAACAGTGACAATAGGGTATCATTAACATAAATATTATAGTGATGACCATTGTTGGCCACAATTGTCGGTGCCAGCAAAGGGAGGGAAGAGGTAATGACGCCACACACCCACCCAGGGCGCGCCTTCATTTGCTCGTGTGTGTACACTTTCATGTGCGCTTATATTGCCTACCTCGTGTCGCCTTTGTGCGTCTCTTGCGGGTGGACAAATTGTTCAATCGTTTACGAGCGCTCGTGACGGTGCCATATTAAATTATGATCGATACGTTTTTACTTCCATATTTACAGAGTAAATGGAAGTATTGTGATCGTCCTAAAATCGAGAATCGGAACGGAGCTTCAGAAAAAACTTTTTCTTATACACATTTACTCAGAATCACTTCCTGAACAAGTGTCTGTGTGTCCGTGTGTCCGTGTGTCCGTGTGTCCGTCTGTCCGTCTGTCCGTCTGTCCGTCTGTCCGTCTGTGGTCACTTACAAAAATGGCCATAACTCCCTCATTTCTCAACCTTTTTTCAAATTTCTTGAACTGAAATGTTTGTCTCAACAAGACCTAACACCCTGTTTAATCGGAATTTGGATAACGCACAGTACTTCCGAGATATTTGCATTTTTAGTGTTTTCTATTTTATTTTTTTGCGGCCGCAAAAATGAACCGATTTGAGCGTTCTTGGTCTCAAAATCTTCCTTTTACCTTGCAGAATATGTGGATATTTTTTAAATTCCGAAAATGTGGCGTTTTTTCATTTTGGGCGATATTTAAAATTTTAATACTGAATTTTTTGATATTTTTGACCTAAACACTTTCAAAAGCAGTCAAAATATGATCAAATTGTGTCACAATTTTACGTTTCAAAATATGGAAGTATTGTGTGTTATCTACGCACCACTGGTTCTTCTTGGTGGCCCAACGTCTAAGCCTGCATAGGGGCCATTCTCACAGAAAGGGGCATTTTTGAGTGCGTACAGTCAAATTTTGACTTATTACAAATTTTGAGTTTTTGACTTAGTCATATTATCAAAATATGAAAACCAAAATTCACATCGCCAATCAGCTCGAGGAAATGATTTTTTGAGCTCACCCCCGATTTTCTGCTTACGCGTACAAGTTTCGATGTGCTCGTCAAGAGAATGAAGACCTCTTCTTGTCGAAGCTTGGCAAACCGCAACGATTGTTCACAAACCCAGCGTGACTCCGAGCGCCTGAAAGGACGTGTTCTTTCATGCAGATGAAAAACCAAACAAACCAGATCACGTGGTGTAAGTGGCGTTCTCGTGGTGATAACGAGGTGAGCTCCGAGTGCCCCGCTGTTAGGCGCCCTTCATGAACCTTCAGAGATACCTACGATACAAGCCCCTCATCGCTTCCACGTATTGTGGTACTCTCACGCCACGATGGGACAAAAAGTACTCGACGTAGCCTCCGCCTTATAATCGAATGAAGCCTCAATTCTCGAGTGAGGCGCATCTTTTTGTATTCGTCACGTCCCATTTGCTTTTGAGTAAAGGCACACGGCAGCTCGTTTAATTGAATCAGCGCAATTACGAGTAAAACTCTTGAGATCTAATCTGCATTTCATGTGATTGTCAGCCGCCGCTGGTTCTTCTCGTTTTATTTTTACTCATCGCGCTTGTATGGAAAATTACGTGCGAGCCAACTCAAATAAATTTTCACTATTGTAGCTCTTGCAATGCAATCCATTCGAATAAAATAAAACTAATTCAAAGCTTGAGGGTTTAAAGGTGATGCATCTCTAAAACATCCTGGGAATCCTCATGAAATTGCATGCTTACCTACACTTAAAACCTATGAAGCCTGATCAAAAACAATCTCATAAATGCCGGTCAGTGGCCATACAACTTTTCGTATGCGTAAAGGATTGGGGTATAGAAATATTTGGAAAATTTTTGTGCCACATTCGTGCAGAATATTGTTGGGTTCTGGAATAGAGAGAATTTAACTGAAGCGATGCTTTAAAAGCTGCACCTTCAATTGTTGAACTTGGATCGCAAATTGTTAATCTGTTCAATATGACATGAAAGATAAGGTGGACAGACGTGTCGCGTCTTGAAACTGAAAAGACACGTCACTGATAGATGAAAAGGAGGGGCTACCGTTCTATTTGTCAAGATCGTCAGGATTATATCGGTCATTTGTCATAAGTGTCTTGGGAAGGGGAAATAAAAAGACTTCGAAAGAAAAGGATACTGAGGAGAAGCTTTAGCGTGGGCGGCGTCAAAGTAAAACCTCCCATCATCCGGAGAGAGCTGAATCACGTTCACGGAGGGCGATCCAGACTTTTGAACTTCTGTTGTGACTGAAAAACTGTGAGTACCGCGTATCGCATCATCGCTCTGCTCAAAGGATGAGTCATTCTTACTCAGTTTTGGTTGAGGAGTGGTTGGAGCAATGGTCCCATTTTCACCTGCGTCCTATTTCCAAAAAATGTACTTTGACGTGTTTTTGTATCCCCACTGTGAGTGTTTCTGCGGAGTACATTTAGTACTAACCCACTCCTTCTGATATTCTCGGTGACAAAACAATTAATCATTCTTTGATTTTTTTCTATAATAAATCATGCATTATTAGCAAAAAAGAAACCTATTTAGAGCCATTGGCTGAAATTCTATCAACATGGTACATGCTTCACTAGAGAAAGCTACCTCCAAAGAGATCAACCGATTAATTTAGTTCTAGCTATAGCCAACAGAACAATGGATTTGACTGCAACTGCTATACTTGGGTCGGATTTTCGTCCCTCGATATACCGTAACGTTGTTTGCCAGTTAGGCTAAGACAAATGCATGTTCCATGCTGAGAATCAAATTTGAAAATTTTCTTACAGTGTATAGTGTGCCGTTTCCCAAGTGCAGCACAGACAGATACATTCCCCTCCTTCACCGTTGAACAGGTACAAGGGGTTGGTAAAAAATGAACTCGTTTACACAAATCAAACGACTCTTGCCTCTGTTTTCACCTCGGCTGAATGAAGACAGATTAACCCTTAGGATTACAAATGTTGGAGGGACGGTTGACTTCATTGATTCCCAGATGAGGGGAACAGGCTGGAATTTAAATATTATCCAATGTGAAAAAGGCATACGAGGTTGTCTCATTCATTAAAATGTAGCCGAGGTTGCCTTCTGTTTTTTAAAATAATCGAATGTCTCGATAGATGCTGGCCTGAATCTTGATAACTTGTTTGTTTTTCGGGGTTTGAGCCAGCATAATCTTTATTTATTATATGCGTAAGATTTATCTCTGACTTATTATAATAGCACGTGCTATGTCATGAAAAATTTCGATAGATGCTATGGTCAGGATTTTTAAGGATTTTTTTCAGCTTTATAATGAAATTGCTTGAAAGCTTTCACCACACGCAAAAAAGTAACCACACCTGTGGATAGCTAAGAAATATGGCTCGCTTCAAAGGCAATTTCAAAGTTACGATTCAACAGCGAATGACAACTCCAAGCATTCGATCTTCTACTAGCATAACATTGAGTGTATCCAAGTCGTCAAATGTTTGTTGGACTTGTCCAAAGTTGTAAAGATGGGTGTAACATCATTCGAACCTCGCCTTCTATTGGCGAACGTTAACAGCTCTCATAAACACCTGCTTGCCCGTGAGCCATCAATCTTGACCATTCTGTCACATGGGCGGTCACCGTCGGCTCAGAAAGCTTCAACCTTTAACGAACTCTGGATAGACGAGTTTGCTATAGCACAAGCTTTGGCATAGTCTCGGCTACAAAACCGAGGTGGATATACAGCCCGAGAATCAAAAAAGCTACACAAAACACGAAGGAGGTTTTCGCTTCCAGCAGTGTGGACTATTTATTGCACTGGCACCTTGGTCCAATGGGTAGGCGCTCGGACAGCACAGACATTGCTGCGATAGCCACCTGGGGCGCTGTTATCTATTGGACAAGTTCAGGATCCCAGGGCGTGGGCGAAGGGTGAAACACATGCTGGTCGGCGTCGACTCATTCTCACCTCAGACACAGTTAACCCGAGTGCCAAGGATTCGAATCGATGGCACTTCGGTTTTCCATAAATTCGATTAATAAGAAGCCTTCGGTCTTCGAGCCTGCTGAGGTCGAGTAAGAAGAGAAGAGCTTCGAAAGATCCTTCAAGGATTCTAAAAATCTCCTCCATCCAGTTAAAAAATAAGTATTTTCATCAATTTATGTTTGGGTGGGTTCATCAGTTCAGTTTATTCATCGAATATCCGTTACTCTCCGAATAGTTGGTTTATTGGGAGCAGTGGCGCATTCTCCGTCAGAAACCGGGCAAGCTTAAGGCTTAAGCTTAAGGAAATTCGTAACTGAAGAACCATAGACATGAGTTATGGTATGCTAGTTCTTGAGTAACAATTGTCAAGGTCCTGCTTGCCCTATAGGTCTCATGTATGAGACCTCGCCACTGATTGGGAGTGTAGCCTATGAATTTCCGTGTCAGCATAGCCATGGAAAATCTTATTTTGAAAATAATGGAAATTCGACGAACAAACCGAATTGATGAGCCCACCCTTACAAGATTACTCGGTGTTATTGAAGATTTTTGAATTTTGTGTAAATTATACACTTCACATCTGGATTGCGTCAATACGGATGGGAATTTTCCATCGAAAAATGGAAAAGTCCGGGTCAACAGGTTTTTGAAAAATTCAGCAGCTGTCCTTAATTCTGGATAAACGGATATTTCTTGGCCGAAACTGAATAATACATTCTACCTGCCGAACTTTCGGGAGCTCTTGCGTCAAGACTCGTTTCGGTCTACATAAACAACCGAAAGCCTTGGGATTTATTTGAACGCATTAAAATATTAAACACATCCAGCGGTCGCTGTTTTCGAGCGGTAGCTCACCTACGGATTTCGGAAGGTGCTGTTTAGACCATTTAAATTTCCAAGATAGGGCATCACATGTTCCTCGTTGAGGCCTCGTCTTTATCGCATTTCGTGAGGTGATTTACATGAGTTTTTTAGATCAGGTTGGAAGATTTTCGGCTGAAAGCGGCACATCGTTTTCACTATTGGGGCGGCAGCCTGAAAAAATGACACGTTACATATTATTAATAAAATCTTTCTGGTAAAGAACCGTATGCTGGTTCTAAAAAATGGGACTATGCGTGTCCATGGCGGATCTCGCGTGTCTCCCTTCGATCTGGGCCTAGCACCCGACGGCTAACCGCCAGGAAGACCCGGGAGGTTCTCAATCCCTTGTTGGAGACCGCACTTACCAGGGTAATTCACTATAATTTGTCCCTTGAGGGGGCAACACGCGAAACTTTTTTCATTTTTATTACATTTTTTCTTTCTGGTTTAACCGATGAGGCCGATGGTGCACCCTGTTATTTCTGTGCGCAATCAGTAGGTCTGAGTTTAGGTAGGAGCGTCATCCCTTACTTCCACAGCCAGCACACCCGAAGTATTTTGAAAGTTCATCTTTCACTCACGCAGGCCCCTCCTCCGCGTTGTTTAGTCTGGTACCAACTAGAGCAGAGCACCGGACCTGATTATTAAGTAATTTCTAAAACGCAACTGTTGTCTTCCCTATCTGAAAACTGTTGAACATGGAAATTTTAACACGAGGCATACCTACCTCGGTCGGAAGAATTTCGCATTTTTTCGGCACGGGTAAAAGGGAGTGAAGCTTTCTTCAACACCACAGCATCAATGTTGCTGAGCTGATGCAAGTCATACCTTGGCGATGATTGAAGCCCGATTTTCTCATTCTTCCATAAGGCTGGCTACTTATTCCTTGAATTCAACTTTGGCTTCTAATTGTCCCCCGCTAGAATCTCCCAATTAAGTCTCTGGATCGAACTAACCTTTTCTAAATTTCGGACGTATTGTAAAAATTTAATCGACATTCAAACTGAATAGTAGCTATGGTGTATTTAAGCATAATGCCCGTTATTGGCGTCATTTTTCAAGTTGATAATTGTGTGGGATGCTCAGTAGCTCCAGTAATGAATAACAAATTTCAAGAGGACCCGATAGAGCAGTTTTTCTGCCGAGTGGGCAGGTCTGGATCGAATCGCAACCGAAATGGGCCCCAGTCAATCCCAATTTCGAGGTACATTCAACAGACTCGCCATTCATCTGTTCTGGCAGCTACAAAACGGTAGTGGGGTTCACGGTAGGTAGTTCTAATTAACATCCTCAAATAATAACCTCCTACTTCTTGGTTTAAATTAATTTTCCCAACCTTCCAGCGGAACGAGCCGTTCCTCTTGTCGGCAATCAAGTTCGGAAGGTGTAATTATCGGAGGAGATTATTTACGAAATCGCAGCAAATGTGGGGGTGTTCAACGGGCTGCTGCTTCTGGAGTTCTCTTTTTTCATCCGAGGCAACCGTTATATGGCTTGTGAAGACTGGATAATATACGGGCCCACTGATGCGAAACCCATATTAGAGCCCGATCAATAAAAAACGTATTAACGTTGTGATACTAAAATCTGAATCCTGACTTAACTCCAATACGTAGAATCGTCTTTGAGGCGTAACTAAAAAATGGTAGATTTTTAGAAGGGTGTTTTTCCGAGTTTTTCATCCAAAGAACCTTCAAATCTGCCCAAATCACAAAAAAAAAAAAAAATTTAAAAAAATTATTGTAAAAAAATTTATTTCGAAAAGTTTTAAAGTACTGGGTGGTATCTACCCACGAATGATTTAAGAAATTGCATATGAAACGGCTCGATAAATAATTTGGTTTGATCAATGGTGCAGGATCGTAGATATGACGACCCTATCCCTACCATATGACGAACTATGGGCTTATCAATTTATTAGCAGCTAGATTTATCCAAGGACGCTTGTATTAACTCATTTCCAAGAAATTTTCGTTATGACGGTCAATGAAAATAATGTCCAAAAAATAATATTTTGTCCAACGTGAATTGCAGTGCAAGCGTCCTTGGATAAATCTAGCTTTATATGAATTGACAAACCAGCACAAACAAACCTTACACTGGCTTCGATAAAAAATACAAATTTTTCATGCTCTGCTAGATCTATCCGTGCTGTATCTTGTTCAATCTCTTGTTGTATCTTGTTGCATCGCTGAGGGATGCACGAATTTATCTGGTAGCCTGAAAAGGGTTTACATGTACGGGGAAGGATTGCCCAGTATAATAGTAGAAGAGGATGGGAAAATTGGCTCCGTATTAATGATAGCGATTATCAACCAAGTCGTTCGATGTAAAAACAGCGTTGGAATGTCTCGGAGAGGAGAAATTTCGCCTCCAACGATGGGGTCCATCAATTACTCGATGTCAAACCTCAAATTAGAGAACCTCCAAACACAAGAACTAAGGACCAAGACCCGTGACAGATGCGTTGACTGCCCTTTTTTTCTATTATAGCTAAATTAATAAATGACAGGGGGTAAGGTGAGAGAGGCGTGGCTGACCGGGTCTGGAAAGGGTACATGGCCGTGCCCACATGCTGCGCCACAAGAACAGAAATCCAATATGTCTTTCAAGATGAGGGTATTTCACCACTCAGTTCAACTCTCGTAAAATAGCGAAAATCTCGGAAAAAATCTCGTTAATTGCCCGAATGATTGACGAGCGCTTCATCAACTGTAGAAGCAGCAGACGAAAAGTGATTGACGGACTGAATGGTAATAATACTCGAAATTTTGGATAATAGGTGGTAGGTCTTGGATCGCTATATAAACTTGCGTATGCATAACTATAACGGTAAACGAAGATGTTAGCCACATGAGAGTTATCAATGTTCCGAAATTTGTGGTTTCAAGAGCGATTTTTTGGGAGCCGAACCAAAATCAGCAAAAATAGATTACCTACGCACTATTGTAGATAATAATCGCATCCCAGTCGCAGTTTGGATTGTGGTTCATGATAATTTATCAAGAAATTTTGTTTAGCAGTTTATTAATCAAAAATAGGTATACCTATAATATTCTATGTTAGCATCAAAAGATTGAAAAATGACGCCATTGCTTGGGAAACAGTCTTTTAAAAAATGACGCTGATCGGCGGTTTTTTAATCGAGTAATTCCATTGGTCCGCGGCCGATCCGTTGGAGAAAATTTTTGATGGATCTTTTCGCTCATAATGTTTTGAAAATTAGCTCCTGGCCAAACTGAGACGGTAGCTCGGCCCGAGATTGGTATACGAGTATTCCTCAACATATTAGCCTCAAGCCAATCTCCTGATGATGAAGAGGAAGGCGAAATGCGTGGGCAGTTTGATGGACCCTTTGCTCTATCACCTTGGCTCAGCTCCCAGTGTTACTCTTCGAAGATTATTCCATTAACTCCGAGGACCCGATTAGGAGGATCCGGTAGCCGGTCGGCCGCGAGCAGAAAAACAAGAAGTACCGGTAACTGAAAAAGAAGAAAACACAAGGTGTACAAGGTGGACGGAAATTCAGCTCTTATCTATACGAAAACTAATGGTAAAATAGCTCTAAAAAATTCTGCGACGGGAAAAAATGTTTGGGGCAAATTCTGAGTCAGGTTTATGCAAGATTTGTTAATCAAACAGTAATATATGCCATGCAGAAGGCTTGTTGTCTGTATATTACTCGTAACAGCATCTGGATGTCACTGGGGTGCCGGGGTATTCCAGTTCGGTGTTGTAAAACAACGGAATTTCTCAGTAAACTCAGTTCAACAGCTCATTGAACTGGGACTATCTCGCTTATAAAATCAAGTACCAGCGATCATTTATCGATCTGATAACGTTGTTTTATGGTGCCGTAGCCAAGTCGGCACCTTTCATCCGAAATGTTCGCAGTATGGGGTGGTAGATCGGGCAAGACAAGGAAGGACAGGGCGTAACGCGTTGTCTTGATTCTTCTTCGAGCTTGAACACCGAACGTCGGGCGCAGGTACCTCCCGCACATTTCCAGAGATAAACATCTCCAGCGGACTATCCGTCTGTCGGATCTTCTCCTCCGCTTGAAAGGAGAAAATAGGCAAAAAAGTCGACGAGTCCGAGTCGTAAACCGATCGGAAAATGACGGACAGCCTCACGCAAGGATTCCCTTCCCGCCTGGGCCGATTGGATCAGGTTCTTCAGCATCCTGGTAGGTAAGGGCCTATGCAGTAAGAGGCGGTTTTTTTCGGGAACTCGATTTATCACGTTTTACGACATTTGTTATAAACGGAGTCATTGAAAGGAAGTTATAGCCGTCGTTTAATCACCGGCTTTAGACACCGAAACAAGCGTTTCACGTGTTTCCATATTATGTCCAATGATGAAATTTTCAGGTATTACGGGTTTTTACGAATAGCTGGAAAAATATTTTTTTCACCATAATTTACTTGTATATGAATTCGAATATCGACCGAAAGCTCCAGCACCAGGTATTTTTGGTTTGTGCTTTCGACCAGACACCGTACTTCCACCAAACACCTAGGTACATTTGCTGGCTCGGTTAGACAGCATAGAGTGAAATGTTCTACATGTTTAGCATCAAATTTCTATTTACGTTTTAGAGTGCAAGCTGATTTCATAATATCAAACATTCTTGCTTGGCCGTAAACTGAAAATTCAATATAAATCAAAATAATAATAAATTCAAAACATATAAAAAACGCTGCTAAGTAGATCAGTGGCATGTGCACATCAGTTTTTGGTATAGCCGAAGAACTCTGCAAATTTTGCACAGGGGTTCATTTTTCGATTGCAAAGACAAATCTTACGATATATAGGTTCTCCTCAAACACGGAATTTAGTTGTTATTATTCTAGAATTTCAGTATAAATTGGTGTTCTAGATGGGGATTTGGAAAAACGTTTTTCAACCCGCCAAAAAATAATCATCCTCTTTGCTTGGTCCTCCTTGCTTGACCTACCTATCTATCTTTTCAACGCAGCGCGTCGTTAATTTTTGTTGAAATCATCATTTAATCTATTCTTATTTACCTACATAACTAACAGAATAATAATAATTATTAAATTATCTGAATAATTAAATAAATTTATTTATTATTAGAGGAAAGTGCCCAAAAGTGGACCCCCATTTTGTTTTTTATCAATAAAAAATATAGAACAACGAAAAACACATTTTTAAATGCATGTAACGATAGCACAGTAATGTTTTGTATCATTTCAATCTCAATTTATAAAATTATACTAAGAAATAGTAATAAAAAAATATATTTTTCAAAACCCTGCAATTTGGCAATCCCAAAAAAAGTTGCCTAAAGTGGACCCCTACTAAATATTACAAAAATGGACGGAAAATTACATGGAGGAATGAGATTAAATCACATAAAACAATGCTAAGTCAATAGTAAGTATATAATAACAATAAATTATCCTTTAATGCTAATGAATATATCGATTTCCGATTAGGCATCATCATTTTTTGAAGGCGTTACTCCAGGCAAAGCCTCCATCACGGACGACCCAGACGAAACGCTGTCTTCTTCACTGCTTGATTTCTCTTCGAAGTTGAGACGTTTTTCAGATTCAGCAGGTGTTTGAACATGAAAAATAAAGGGGGGTCCACTTTAGGCGACTATAGCCTAATTATTCATTACTCTTTCAATGTTCAACAGACCGTTCAATTGAGATAACTTGATGATAAATATTACCCTTATTCCTTACTATTTCAGAATAATACATGCTGGAAGCCTTACCTTCAAAAGTGTAGGAGAAATGTCGAATAACGTATGACACTGTAATAATTCTAAAATACAAGAAATCACATAATGCCGAACTGAAAGCCGGCAGATGAAGTAGACGACGTGAGGGCTCCTACATGTTCTCACAGAAGTGGGAACTACTAGTTGCGATTGGTTTCGGTAAAGTTCAGCACCGTAGAGAGCCTAAAATGTCAGGGGTCCACTTTTGGGGAGGGGTCCACTTTTGGGCACTTTCCTCTATTATTTATATATTATTTTATAATTAAATAAAATTTATAATAATTAAATTAAAAATGCGTCAAGAATGCCTCAGAACCATTGTTGAAGCTTGACTCGCTCTCACGTTGCCAAGCGCAACTGGCCTAGTGTGAGTGCGTCACTTTGTTGGTGTCATAGGCTAGTGGTCGTAAGTAGATCAATCAACTGTATCTAAGAACCGATGCCGAATTCCCAACTTTTTCCAATTTTTGATTTGCTGATTTGTGTAATTCGACCAAATTCTTTAAATTGAAGATATTGGGAGGACAGAAGTTTTTGTGGGGATTCCAACGAGTGGAAAACGAATTTTGTGGCTCGAGTAGTTTTCGAGTTATTAAGAATTGGGAAAATTTTGAAAAACTCAAAAATGCTTCACTAAAACTGCAATAACTCCTAAACGGTTGAAGCTACCGGCGTGGCGATGGTCTCATTCGATTCAGCATAGAAAAATCTATAGAAAATGATACCTCACATGCCTATGTTTCAAATTTCCAGAAAAACACGAATTTTTCCCCACTTTAACAGCTGTTTTACTGACCTTAAAAGTAAGGTAGGGTTCTGTCGAGATGTTAGGACCAACTAGATACGGAACTTGATTTTTGGTAAAAATTTCAAAATTTTTCGATAACTCCTTCCCCCTGAAAAACCCCGGACGGCGGACGGCGTACGGCGTACGGCGGACGGCGGACGGCGGACGGCGGACGGACAAAAAATTTTTATTGCAGATTCGGATTCTACACCCCTTGAAACGTAAACCAACAAATTTTCAGGGGGTGTTAAAATTTTTTTTTTCCTGACCGATTACAAAGGTTCATTTCTATAGAAAAATGAACCAAAAAAGAAAAACATACAAAATAATGGGTTTGTTCCAAGAGCGTCAGTGTAAGCAGCTGTAGGTGCCTTACTCAGGCTCAGTGCAAAGTGCGGTAGGCAACGATCGAGCAAAACACTTAGACATTACAACCTCATACTAACAACCTCATACTAAACAAACATTAGAACCTCATACTGCGCATGCGCAAGGCACTTTCACACGCCTACAATCAAGCCCAATTTTAAGCAGTAGATTCTCGCATCCCCACGGTAAGTATCTCTCATCAGTAGATTTCGACACACGTATCAGACATGTACTGGAATTTGACACAGAAAAGTTGGTAGGTACTGAACAGCCTAATTTTTTGGGGCATGAATTTTGAATTCTTTGAATTTTGATACTATGACACACTCCATTAAATGCATCAATGAATAAATTAAATTGATAAATTTTATCTTGTCAAAACCGTTGATCCTCCTTGTATAAGCCAACACGTTTTTCGTTCACTTCTATTTTCATAAAGTCCAAGGAATTCTTTCTTTTTACATAAATGTTCGTTCAAAAAGCAGTAGGTAGTCGAAAATCTTGTCATGAATAGGACATCTTTTTCGGAAATCTCGGTTGAAGAAGACGCAACAAAATGGGACATAATCCGTCGCAGACAGTTACGACCTAAGATCTGTTCGTGTTCGAGGCATGGAGGAAGAGTGAAAAAAGTTGTTTATCGCACGGTGTTAGTTTCTTGAGGCAGGTCAGTAGGACCTTCTCTCTCGAGTCACCGATATTAATTGGCCTTTTAACTCCGCTAATGGCCCTTAATAATAGTCATTGTTCTTAACGGCCGGGGACACCCGGGATTTTTTCGACGTCAAACCCATCGCTTCATCTGTTCGACTCTTCATGGCAACCATATATCCCTTGTGCCTACACGATTCCTATGAATCCAAGCGAAGATTGAAGGCAGATAGGGTCCTGGCTGTTCGTCAGCCTTTGTCTCTTTTCAGTCGAATCGCCTGACATCGGAAAAGAGCTTCCCAGAATGTTATTATGCTGTTAACCGTTTTTTTCTTTCTGGAAATCAACCTTACCTAATACCATGGTTTTTTTCTTGACATCGCCTTGTACGCTACACGATTACTGACTATTATTTTTCTACAAGATGGTCCTCAATCCGGTATCTCCTCATCCTTGACAAAACAAAAATCGTTGAAAAACTCAACTCAAAGTCATTTGAAAATATAGGAATTATTGAAATAACAATATTCGCGAATTACAGTGCCAAAGCCGTCTGCAATGGGGTTTTTATCCACCCTTAATGGGGCCTACACTACAGAAACATGTACATACCTACTCTTGTTTTCCACACCTGTTCAGGATCTGCTGCATGAACTTTATGAATGGCCGAGCTGATAGTCCTGACAGGTTCACATCTCACATTCGCCTGTGTCTCGACTATGTGACCTGTGTGGTTGGCCAGATACGAAAAACAACCCATTCGTCGTTGCCATACTGTCCCAATAGTGTAGGGTCGCGCTCGTAAATATTCCGATCGACTGCTACAAATCTTTCCCAGCGTAAACAACTACTGTTAATACATACGGCATACATAGCCTATTAGCATCGTTTGCCCAGTCATGAGGGCAGACATCAAGACAGCGACTGATGCCCTCGGTTAGATCTGAATTTTCATAAAGTTTCCTGACGTTTCTTGGCGTTGAGAAATTCCCATTTCCCCCTCACATGTCTTACCAACTTGTCGTCAGATTCTCGAAATTTCTCACCCCACGTTATGGCACCTCTTGGATGGTCATAGGTTCAGCACTTTGGTGATCTCGTCTAAGAAGTCAAACAAAGACACCGAAGTAAAGCTCACGATGTCCTCAGAAGGGCTCAAGGGGGTAATTGATTTTATAATTCTATTCTATCCTCAGGGTTCGATTCATCCATTTGAATGACGAATCATCTATAGCAATACGTCTATCGAGTTAAATAACAAGAAAAATTCAGGATATCGAATATTCCGTTCTTTCTGCATTAGCATCTTAACTAAGCAGGTGCACATCCTATGCAGGCAGCCTAGAGATAGATCGACCGTTAGGTGAGATATTGGCTCAGCTCTTCCTATGCACCTGCTTTTCACGTATGGACGCGTACTAATAACTTATCGCACCATTTTTAATTATTTTTAGAGATCTTCCAGGACGAGTTGATTACCTACTCAAAAATAACTGAAAATACCTGTCTAACCAATTTGAAGTGAGTCTTCTTTAAATGATTTTTTTCAATTTGTCCAGAATACCTCAGCTGCCTTTTTTGGTACAAGTTTTGCATCGGGTTCAAGCCAACTAATTCGTTTATTTTCTACCTGCCGATGTTTCAGCATTTCCATCTGCCAAATAGTACCAATGAACAACGAACATGCTAGATTTGGATTTCTGGCATTTCGAGTAATTTGATTTTTTATGTCTCAAAAAATACGCGTTTTTCACAATAATTTGTACTCTCTGAATAGTTCAAATTTCTGCTGTTTTTCAATTTTGTATGTGACGTCTCAAAATAAGAAAAAATAACTTCCCAAGGTGTGACGAAAATGTAACTTACCCAGTCCATCAGTAGGTGCTGAGGCGCCGCTGTTGTAAATATGTGGATGCCTCGTCTTATTTTCTTGGTGCTCTATCGAACGGGAGCTTTACCATAAAACAGCCACTGATTGCCCATCTGAAATAAAGGCGCAATCGGAAATATGGGCAGAGCCATAAAGAAACATCGCTATTTATTTCACAACTGGGTAAAGAACGACTTGGCGACTTCAAAACACGACTCGCAGTTGGGCGAAGATATTGAAGGAAAAGCGATAAATCATTAAGTTAATAAACCTCTCGGCAGGAAATGAACGCTTGTCGACTTTATAGCTGATTGGAATGGGGTTTCTTTGCCAAATAACTAACGCAGGGGGCAACAGGTCAAAGACCAACTCTCAATGATATTGGCATTCAAACATCTGTGGGGTTTCAGCGTTTGCGAAGAGAGTTTTTGGAAAATGTCGATCCAAGTAGCTTCTCCGAAGTAATAGGTAGTTTTTTTGAATATATCAAAATGTGTTGTGCAGAGGGAAAAAGCAATAAAATAAATACCTACCTACTTGAATAAAATTTAAAATTGAAAATAAATAAATAATAAAATAAATACAGTACAATCTGAGCACATTGATGGTTTTACTCAAATTTTATATGTTTTTCCCTGAGCCTGATCTTCGAAAAATCATTTGAAGTAATCGAAATGCACGAAACATTGCTATCGCCGGTAGAACAAGTTCACCTAGTTTCCAAAAATATAGAGGTACATACTTATTGAGTGTTGTATATTGATGATCGCCAACCGACCGTGCATTCCTTAAATTTTTTCTCCTTTCTGGACCGTCCTAGTCCAAAACCCTGATGATTGATCGTTCTGAAGTTACCCGTGGGACTCAGTTACCAAAAACCTGTGTTCTGGGGTCAACTCGAATGAAAAAATTTATCGATCGCCCGTCTGCTCGCCGGTCTCAATCGTCAGATTCCATGGGAACGTACGGAAGTCCGCACCTTGCCGACATAAACGATTACTTAGGGTAAAAATTAGGAAAATGTATTCATACAAGCGGTGGCTAAATTACACGTTCAACATTTCCCGTCAAGTTCCCTTTCGAAGAACACGTTTTTTTTCCGTCTAGAAAATCCTCTATTTTCCCTCTCATTTTTCCTCATCGAACCGCCCATAATCGAAACTTGATACAGTTTTTAGCCGAGTCAGAAGCCGCACTAAAAAGGTAATTTAATGAGGGTACATTGAAGGATGTACTTAAGGATTGACGGGATCAGATAGGGCACAGCTTCGGAAAGGCCTGCACAACTGCCTTGGGCTAATAAAATTATCATAGGTAATAATCAGTCACTGGTCTATACAGTAGCGCTTTCCCATAGCATCGAGGAGTGACCGTGAAAACGAATCTTTCATAACGCGTAAAGTAGGATCAATTGTTTCGAGGATCACGAATCGTCAAAATTATCCCCCTTCCCCCGGAGCAGATCGAATTTAATTCGGTTTCATGTCCGGTAGTCCGAACATACCTGGTTATCACAAGTTACGGCTTACATTACCTCATATACCCGAGACGAGGAGTCCTGGGATGAGTAAAGGAGGACCCGTATCGATAACATCTTTCAATACCTGTAATCGCGAGTAGAGGGCCTTTTATTTAGATTTCAAATATTAGGATAAGGCTCTTTTGTAACACAACAATTCCACACCCACAGAGGCAGGTACTCAATTCGCTCAAAACAAGTTCTGATTCAGAAAGAACTCATTCGAACTCAAATTTCTTACCAGCTATGTGCTAGTAGTACACACAGCACTTACTTCAGCATTTATTTAGAAGATAATTAGGTTAAAATCCATGTTCGTGCCATATTCGGAAAGAATTTTTGAAGCCAGTGGTGAGTAGTTGACGCACAATACCTCCATATTTTGCAATGAAAAGTTATGAACCAAAATGATTTTATTTTGACGAATTGTGAGGCTACAAAGTCTAATATGTATTTCAGAGAACACAAAATGCAGAATTTTATACCCTTTTAAAATCGAGGTAATAGTGACTTAGTAACCAGAGTGAAAAATATCCTTGTATTCTGCGAAGTAATATAAAACAAAGATTTGAAGACCAAGATCGCTCAAATCGGTTTATTTTTGAGGCCAGAAATAGAAAACCAAGAAACCGTAAGTCTTATGAGTACCAAGAAGTACTGTGAGTAATCCAACTGTGCCTGGATAAATTCCAAAATTCTTTTGTTCGTAAATAAAATTGTTCAGACAGTCAGAGCCTAAATGACGTTTGTCAAAACTATTTCCGTCCGGACCTCGTGTCCGATTTTTATCTTACGAACACCATATTCAGGTCCATAATTATTTCCTTCGTGAACATGAAAATAATAATAATAATTAGCTATCAATTTTCCTCAAAATGCCTAAAAACAGTTTTTTTGTGAAAATAACAGTTTTTTTTTTTTTTTTTTTGTAAAAATTGATATATCCCTTTTTGTACTCGATGTGTCCACTACACAGAAGGAGAAAAAATCAATTTCAGCATATGTACCATTGGTGAGAAAATTGAAAATTAGGTCGATAACAATCGTAATGGACCCCAACAGAGGTTGGAAGGGCCGTGTAACGAAACGAAGATTACAATGCACCAGTTTTCAGGCTTATCATGAATGGGAATCTGTCAGAGCCATTCAGTCAGCCTGATGCACCTTGTTCCGTCAGTTGCACCGAAGTCGCGTGTAATGACAGGTCTTGAAAACATCCAAGATGGCGGTCGATAAGTTTCGTTTTCCTCCCCGAGTAATTCGATTCAATGGAATCGCCTTTTTTCCACGTTTAATTAATTTTTACGGCCCTTCCCTCCCGTTGGGCTA
Source organism: Nesidiocoris tenuis (assembly GCA_036186465.1). Lineage (NCBI taxonomy): Eukaryota > Metazoa > Arthropoda > Insecta > Hemiptera > Miridae > Nesidiocoris > Nesidiocoris tenuis. Next base: position 6,167,203 of record AP028912.1, on the reverse strand, counting down.
TTTCATTATTTGACCCACCCGAGTGACGGTGTTTTCGGCCGGCAAATTGCAGGGGACCGACGCGTAATTGTGTATTGTTTATTGGTGAGTCCAAGAAACGGAAGGTCGTGGACGGGCAAAAGGAAAAAAGCCATGAAATTAGTATTTTAACGGCTCGAGCACCTGCTGGAAGTTCTTATGGCTCGAGCGCGGTGCCTCATGAAGATGACGATGACATAAAAACGCATAATATTGAAAAAAACTGTATAGGTACCAAAAATAAGTTATACCTACCAATTATGATGAACGGCGGCGGAGGAGAAAAATAGGAAAAGTTTTTTAAATTTTGGAATTGCAATTGAAATTTCAAGATTGCAGCTCTTCCATAAATATCATCACTGGCGGCTCTTGCCCTTAAGAGCTTAGTCCATAACATGGACAACTGCGAAGTGAGTAATCAAACGATTAAACATTAACGCGTTTATCGGCCAAATATAAGTTTTAGCTAAACGCAAATGAGATGAGAAAGTTTTGTCAACTGTTACGGCACCAAAATTTGGTGTCATGATTTAATCATTATATGACATGATTGTACCATGATTTAATGCCGTATCATGATGATTTAACCAAATTAATTAATTTAAATAATTTAAATTTAATTTAATTTTCTCAATTTAATTAAATTAAAATATAAATTAATTAAATTAAAAGACGTATCATGATGATTTAATTTAATTAATTAATTTAAATTTAATTTAATTTTATCAATTTAATTAAATTAAAATTTAAATTAATTAAATTGAAAGACGTATCATGATGATTATGTTCACTGTTACGGCATCAAAATATAGTGTCTTAATTTAATCATGATATGACATGATTGTATCATGATTTAATGAGTATCATTATTTAATGACGTATAATGATATGGCATGATTTTATCATGATTTAATGACGTATCATGATTTAATGACGTATCATGACTTATTGACGTATCATGATTTTATGACGTATCATGATTTAATCATGATATCACATGAACTCAAGACCATGAAACGCTAAAATAACGTTTACGAGCAACAAAAGAAAACATTTTGTTGGTACCGCCTTATTTTGGCTTTGTAAATCCTCAAAAAACCCACTCTTTTCAAAATTTTAGCTACGTTTTTCTCATTCCTCTGTTTCCTCAACACTTTATTAGGTACAAGGTATAAGTAAATACTTAAATACTTAATTATCAAATCAAAAATTGAAATCGACAATAAGTTGTAAAACATTTCGCTTGAACTGCAGATGAGCAAAATTCAAATTGCTGTAATCGGAAAATGGAGTTTTCCATTTCTTCGCGTGAGGCCCACTATCTGCCAGCGGGCTCGTCGCCTGTCTCATAAAATGTCAAAAAATTATCGCTCTGTCAAAACGTCATAAATAAAACAGTCGGATAAAATGAAAAGAGAGCTAATCGGCGCGTGCGAGCTAATAAGACATTCGGGAGGTGTCTAATTATTTTATGAGGTCTCTCTGTCTCTTTCCCTCTCGCTGCTCCCTCGTCTTCTTCGCTCCCGAAGTCGAGATATGATGATTTAATTTGTGACTGGATCACGGGCTAATAGCTAATTAAAACTTCAAATGACGTGATCGGACGCTTTAAAAAATTCAAACAGATTTACACTCATCGAATATTCAAGTGCCCGCTCGCCTCTCTGTTTGATGAGATGGAAATTCGACGTTCTTTCGAATACGAATACGATATTCGGGATCGAACTGGAAACTTTTCTTCCGTAATGTTATATTTTGCATTGGTAAACGCCAATTTTGGATTTCGGCCGTTCCACTTTGTATCCTATTTATGAGATCTCCGGTTTATTTATTGGATCAGAGGCGTTGGGTGTAATTTGCTCGTCAAACGAAAAAATTCGGTCCGTTTCGAAATCGGATTTCCGTTTATGAATCATCCCTCTCGATATTTCCTATGAATGGTTAATTATGAATCCAAATTTTTATACGAAAAATTAATTTGCAGTTAAATATCAACATCGGTCAAAAAATAGTGAACGATCAACCCAGCAGCGAATATAAATAAATAAAACCAGTAGTGCGTAGATAACACACAAACTTCCATATTTTGAAATGTAGAATTCGACACAATTTGATCATATTTCGACTGATTTTGAGGGTGTTTAGGTAAAAAATTTCAAAGAACTCACGATGCCAATGTTAAAACTCTCCAAAAATGAAAATGCGCCAGTTTTTTTGAATATAAAAAATATGCAGATATTCTGCAAAGTAAAACGAAGATTTTAAGACCAAGAACGCTCAAATCGGTTCATTTTTGTGCCAGGGCAGGGAAAAAATAAAATAGAAAACACTAAAAATGCAAATATTTCGGAAGTACTGTGAGTTATTCAAACAGGGTGTTAGGTCTTGCCGAGACAAACATTTCAGTTCAAGAAATTTGAAAAAAGGTTGAGAATTAAGGGAGTTATAGCAATTTTTGTAAATGACCACAGACGGACACACACACACTTGTTCGGTAAGTGATTCTGAGAAAAATGTTTTTTTTTTTTTGAGCTCCGTTCCGATTGTGGATTTTTGGAAGGCAAAATTTGCTTGATCCAATTATACAGTTTTCAAGTAGTGCGTATTTTGTTTGCTAATTGTATTTCCCTGCTAGTTATCGAAGTGGTTTTCGAAAACGTTTGAAATTTTTATACCGAAATTCGACAAATTGAGCCACTTAGTTTGTCACGGAATTAATGAACAAAATGAGAAATATCAATTTTTGAATTGGAAAATTTGTAATTTCAAAAATCAACATCAATTCTCGATCTTCATCAGCTGACTACGCAATGGACGCTGGGCATCCACCAAGACGATGACGGGCATGCAGAGGTTGGGAGGATCTGAGGTGAAATTACCCCCATGTAACCCCTGAGGACATCTACCCGGAATGAAACTTGTAATTTAGTCCTGCAGTCAATAAACGGCCGCCGATTAAACTGGACCCGAAACGGGAGGATTTTTCGAGTGGATGGGCTCTCAGGTAGCGGAACGATTACCATAGCTTTACCCCGTATATTACCCCTACTTGGTACAAGTGAAGGGCTTTGAGCATGATTATGTTTCACTAATTACTAGTGTAGGGGGTAACGCACAATAATATGCACGGTAGGTACTCAAATTTCAGAACAACTTCAAAATGTGGAGTTCAAGTTATTGAGAAATAGTTCATAGTTAGTCGGTCGCCTCAAAGAGTTAGGATCTCAAGCTGAGACTCAAACTAAACTCAATACAAAACTCAAACTGATACTCATACTCGAACTAAAACGAAAACTAAAATTGAAACCAGAACTAAAACTCAAACTAGTACTGATGAAAAAATTCGAACTGATACTAATATTCAAACTCAAACTAAAACAAAAACTCGAACACAAACCGATGAACAAACTCAAACTGAAATCAAGCACCATGGTATACTCAAACTCAAAATCAATCTAAAATTCAAACTGAAACTGAACCTCAAACTGAAACTTCACAAACTGTTATTCAAACGAAACACAAAGATCAAACTGATATTCCAACTCAAACTGAAAATGAAACCAAAGCTCAAACGTCGAAAGAACTGTAAACTCAAACCCAAACTCAAATTCAAACAAAATGGAACATGTGACTATGATGAGTCGAAGGAAAGGTAGCCTCAAACTGAAACTGCACAAACTGAAATTCGAACTAAAAATGAAAATAAAATTGATACTCAAACTCAAACTGAAAATGAAACCAAAGCTCAAACTCGATGATTAAGAGAAATGTAAACTCAAACTGACTTTGATTCCCAAGCTCAAAGGTTGAAGGAAAGGTCAAACTCAAACTAAAATTCAAACTGATACTCAAACTTTAACTGAAATTCGAACTGAAACAAAAACTAAAAGTCAAACTCAAACTTGAACTCAATCTGAAACTTTGAATCAGTTTGATTCAGTTTGAATTTCAGTTCGAGTTTGAGTTTTAGCTTCAGTTTGAAATTCACTTTGAGTTCGAGTTTGATTTTCAGCTTAGGTTTCAGTTTCCGTTTGAATTTCGTTCAGAATTTTAATATAAGTTTCAGTTTCCGTTTGAATTTCGTTTAGAATTTTAGTTTAAGTTTCAGTTTCAGTTTCCGTTTGAATTTCGTTCAGAATTTTAGCACCAGAATCAGTTCGAGGTTTAGTATTAGTTTGAGTACCTATCTATCAGTTTTAATTCAAGTTTGAGTTTCAGTTTGAGTATCAGTTTGCGTTTTAGTTTGAGTTTGTGTTTCAGTTTCAGTTTGAATTTTAGGTTGAGTTTGACAATCAGTTTTAAATTGAGTTTGAGTTTCACTTTGCGTTTCTGTTTCAGTTCAACTCTAAGTTTCATTTTCTGTTTGAGTCAAAGTTTGAGCATCAGTTTTTGGATAACTGACCATTGATAAAGCCAGTATTAGTTAGTTTCAGTTTGAGCATCAGTTAGCGTTTTAGTTAGAGTTTGAGTTTCAATTTCAGATTGAGTCTAAGTTTCAGTGTCAGTTTCAGTTTGAATTTGAGTTAGAGTTATCGTCTTAGTTTTAGTTTGAGTTTGAGCATCAGAAACAGTTTCAGTTTGAATTTGAGTGTGTATCAGGTTCAGTTAGAGTAACAGTAACAGTTTAAGTTTTTTCAACGTGGAACTTTTATTAGCCTCGACTTAAATGGCAAAACACGTTACGGTGTCGAGGATCGAAAATGCAGCTCAAGTGCAACATTCGGTCTCTCATACAAAACGGGTAAATGACTACTCAAATTTCGCTCATTTCAGCAACAATCAGCGGCTCAATTACGATGGGTGGGGAAAGGCGGTCGGAAATGACCGAAAAGCGGCGGTCGATTACCGGCCGCAGAACAGACCGTCATCTTCAAGCGTCAAGGGCGTCGGGAGGCGAAAAAACGCAGAAGGTGTCGGCTTTTACGATCATCGCCACAGATCCGCCGAGCGTGTCAACAGTTAGACTTGGCGCGGGGAATGCGCTTGTTGTCAACTATCGTAAAGCTCCCGGTTAACAAGACGAGCGGGGATTACTGCGTTTTCCTCCGGGCCGACAAAGCCGCCATTACTCGGACGAGAGGAGCGGGGTAAAAGGTTGGCGAGGCATAAAGGGCCAAGAATGCGCGGCTGCACTTGCGCCCGATCGACAGCCGGCACCGGCGGCCAGTCCGCGTTTACGAGGTGAGGAGCACGAGATTGTCAGCCCGTAGCGCGGGGCCGGGCGGCTGATTTATCCCCGCCGAGCTACCGGCCCGTCTTCCATTGTTCTTTCGAGACGGTAATGCTCGGCCAGACGATCCGCTTGTGAGGATCCGAATAGCCGGCCGCGCTCCGGTCGGTTTTATCGTCGGAGAGCAGACGGAAAAAGTGCGTACGCTTATCGACAGCAAGTGCGGCGCTCGAGCGTTTGAAACCGGCGTAAACTCTTCGTAAAACGCCAGTTTTCGATTTTTTTGTCGTTAATTCCTCGATAATATGTTCCCGCATTCAACTTATTTTTACTTCCATATTTACAGAGTAAATGGAAGTATTGTGATCGTCCTAAAATCGAGAATCGGAACGGAGCTTCAGAAAAAACTTTTTCTTATATACGTTTACTCAGAATCACTTCCTGAACAAGTGTCTGTGTGTCCGTGTGTCCGTCTGTCTGTCTGTCCGTCTGTCCGTGTGTCTATCTGTCCGTCTGTGGTCATTTACAAAAATGGCCATAACTCCCTCATTTCTCAACCTTTTTTCAAATTTCTTGAACTGAAATGTTTGTCTCGGCAAGTCCTAACACCCTGTTTAATCGGAATTTGGATAACGCACAGTACTTCCGATATATTTGCATTTTTAGTGTTTTCTATTTTATTTTTTTCCGGCATGTCTTAGGTCCGTCAGACTGTATCCTAGGTCCGTTTGTGCGTGTTTAGGTTCTTCTTGAGTTCTTAGGTCAGTCTTGCGTCTTCAGGCCCGTCCGGACGTGTCCTTAGGTCCATCTCTGAGCGTCTTACGCCGTCTGGTGCCCTAAGGTCCGTTTCTGTGAGTTTTAGGGTCGCCATCGTCCGTAGGCCCTACAAAATGTCAATTGAGTCGTTTATGATGGATTTATAGAGAGAATCCCCATCATAAAAATATCATTCGAAATCGAAATCAGCTTGAAAACAAAATATTCTATTTCACGTTACGCGCTCAGATGATTAAACAATAATTGATGGAATAAATAATAATTCGCGCTTCACAGAACGGCATGTTCCCTCCTCGCCGCGGGCACTGGGTACGGTACAAACAACGCAACCCGATGATTATTATGGTACGAAGTTGATAATAATTATAAGTAAAGTGAATCGCTCTATAATTTGGTGGATGACAGGTTAGCATTAGCGACATCACGCTCGCTAGCTGTTGGCCCTCGGAGAACCTGCGTTGTCAATGGAGACAAATCCTTTGACGATACAGACCCATAAATTCCGTCCGGGTGCGCGGGGCACTTCGAGCTCAAAGTTATAATTACGATCGGAGGTCCTTCTTGAGTAATTATAATTATTACGTTCGTACGGGGGTTTATGAGATGGCTACGGGAGTGGGAGGAGTGTGGAACCCGACGTTTTAGAGATAGGAGGCGCTTTTGGTAGATAGGCGATCGCAGATAAGTCGTCCAACGTAGAAAATACCTACGGCATGGAAGATGTTGGATATCAACGGCTAAAAAGCATCTTGGAGCCTGCGCCAGGTCGGCCGACAGCTTCGCAGGCGTGTGTTGCTCGAGGAAAGTGTGCTACGGCGTTTATTTACGTACCGAGTTCGTACGAACTAAATTATGTACTTGTTTTCATGTTTTTGCCACCACGAGCAAAAATCGCGCTCCCTGTAGGTGTTCGAATGTTGAATTTCCAACTTTCTCCGGATTCAGGGTCTTTAGAAACTTCTTTTTTCTTGGGCAACTGCGCATTTAGGTACCCAAAGTTAGTTGTTCACTTTCCTCTATCTTACTCGAAATTTTGAGGAGCTATCGAAGCCGTCACACATTCTAGCCCTAATGATGGAAAACTAATAGAGCCGACTCCAAACAAACGCATAAAGACTAGAAAATATAAAACAAAAATTAAAAAAAAACTGAATTTTACTGAATGGCTCACTATCAAGTACCAAGGCCACCCATTACTTTAACAACTCTCGTTGAGGACGGTCCCTCATCAATGCAGGGTACAGACAAACCGACTTCAACGTATGATGTTAAGACAAGGATTTCTCCTCGGTAGTGAGCCATTAGCAAAATTCAGTTCTTTTTCAAAAGCTTTTCCTCTCAAATTGCCACTTTCCAGTTATTAATACATGCTTTCGAACGTTTCATTTATATGGGTACCTAATGATTTTCTTCATTTCTCGCTTTTCGGCGTCGCACTTACAAAATACTCGCTTATCAGAAAATACAGTCCAGCGTAAATGTGAAAAGCCAAGTGTGAATTAGGCGTCGAAGATTTGCAGATACCCTTTAGATATTTACAGGTCAACCATCCTACGCTAGAAAACTTGGCGAGTCACGTTCGAAATATGAAACTTCGTGTATTTCATTCATGTGAGACAAAGGTGAAGAGGCGGTTGTGCATTCACGATGTATTTTTTTGTGACATCACGAGCCCATCATTCGTCTTCGGTTCAACTGTGAATTGGATATTTCATACGAGTCGTGTCTCGGGGATTTCCGGCCGAGGTTATGCAACTTTTTGATTAGGCTGTTCAAAGACGATAGTATGCACTAGAACCTTCATTTTAGAGAATACTTACCCAGCCCAAATAATTACGCCTACTTCTGTTCATTCTTCTTGTGAAGTCAATAATATTTTGTAGCATTTTCTTCAGGCCATCCCTAACATTTTCATCATTATCAAATTTTGTCTTCATCTTCGCTTCATTATCGAATATGACACATGTTCATCTTCAATTTCACATCTTCATCTTCATCTTCATCTTCACATCTTCGTCTGCACATCTTCATCTTCACATCTTCATCTTCACACCTTCATCTTCACATCTTCATCTTCACAGCTTCATCTTCACATCTTCATCTTCACATCTTCATCTTCACATCTTCATCTTTACATCTTCGTCTGCACATCTTCATCTTCACATCTTCGTCTGCACATCTTCATCTTCACATCTTCGTCTGCACATCTTCATCTTCACATCTTCATCTTCACATCTTCATCTTCACATCTTCATCTTCACATCTTCATCTTCACATCTTCATCTTCACATCTTCATATTCACATCTCCATATTCACATCTCCATCTTCACATCTTCATTTTCACATCTTCATCTTTACATCTTCATCTTCACATCTTCATTTTCACATCTTCATCTTCACATCTTCATTTTCACATCTTCATCTTCACATATTCATCTTCACATCTTCACATCTTCATCTTCACACCTTCATCTTCACACCTTCATCTTCACATCTTCATCTTCACAGCTTCATCTTCACATCTTCATCTTCACATCTTCATCTTCACATCTTCATCTTCACATCTTCATCTTCACATCTTCATCTTCACATCTTCATCTTCACATCTTCATCTTCACATCTTCATCTTCACATCTTCATCTTCACATCTTCATCTTCACATCTTCATCTTCACATCTTCATTTTCACATCTTCATCTTTACATCTTCATCTTCACATCTTCATTTTCACATCTTCATCTTCACATCTTCATTTTCACATCTTCATCTTCACATCTTCATCTTCACATCCTCATCTTCTCATTCTACGTCAGTATTGATATGACGCATTTTTCGTTAGTAAGGAGTTTTTCAACTATTTTGAGCATTATTTCCACCCAGGACCTGATTACGACGAGTTGTTCATCCATTAAGTTATTTCGCGGCGTAGCCTCGAGGGTAAGAGAAGTAACCGACTCAGGTCCGATAAGTTACAGAGATACGGACACCTTCGACGAAAATAAACGATTGAAAACAACTTCAAGCGTCCGCCCCGGACACCCGCAACACGATCAGATATTTCAATACTCGTCACAGCTCATCATCTCTTTCGGGTTGAAATCCTCGAGCTCCTATAGCTACGCGTTCTTATCGATCTTCTTCTTATGTGGCGGCTTTTCCTCCGACGGATTTAATTTTTTATCCGTAGGTGTACTTCAGGACATGGAGTATATACCTACTACAGGCTAAGGTATAATATAGGCCGTCCATCTTGTGGTCATTGGGCTGCCAAAACATGTCCTGGCCCGTATCCCAGGATGATTCGAGGATGTCTATGAGAAATAAAGTGATGATGGTTTTTTTTTTGTGGCAGATTATTCCCAAATTAGATATCAGTACATAAGTGGAGAACGAATTTCAGTTGGAAAAGCTGAGCTAAATCTCACACCACCCGGAAATTGAACCTAGCATCTCCTGTTCTCTGGTCAAACGTAGACCACAGAGTGAGTTAAAGAAAAACTCAAATAAATCGTTCTTCTCTTTGAGAATTTGACGTAGAGTGTTCCCTGTGTCCGAATTGAACTCCAAACTCCCTTCTACTAACTCACTCGGTGGTCTAGTGGATGGGACGCCAGACCAGAAAACAGGAGATGGATTCGATTTTCGAATTTTTCTTGAATTATTATTATTATGATGTTTGAGGTGAACCTATAGATAAATAATTCAGGGAAATATACCTAACTAATTTTTGAAACTATTTGACGAAAATATTTTTACGTGATAAGCTTAAAATTCCTTTTTTTTCAGGCACTTTCACGTTTTTACTGCTTAGTAACCTTAGCAACGGCTTAGTACCTTTAGCGCCCCTGATCTAATTTCTGGGTTCGCCTAATCGATACTAATTCGACTAAATTCCGCCCCCAGGGGTGAACGGAGTAATTTTCGGCGGGGTGTTGCTAAATTGTTTTCAACCCGATCTTATCTGTTGATTTGGTGCGTACCTACGGGTGATTTTGGAAAAAAGCCAGAACCCGAGGGTTGGCACTCCGCGTCGAATGGTACTAATGATCGCATGATCCCAGTGCTTCGGCCGTCCGGCATCCCAAAAAGCGGACCGAAGAGTGGAAAACGACCGGGAAGTGGTGGCCGGGACTTTTTGATTATCCGAGCGAAGCGGTCGAGCCCTCGTTCGAATCGTACATTCGGAGTCAGAAAATGCAAATGACATTCGGAGCTACATACCGCTTATTACCCTCCCAAATGGAATGGGGAGATAATTAAATGGTTTTCTTTTTAAGGCGATTTTTCCCTCGGAGGCAAGATAAAATTACAGATATCTGGGTGTCTGCGGGGCTGGTATCGTCAGATACGGATACTGCAGCCTCCAGAGAATCGCGGCGTGGTCTTTCTATTAGTGTCAGTGATCTGCTGCTCCCGTCCGACCGACCGTTCAAGTCTGGAGTCGAAGCTTCCAGGGGATACCCCAGGGCCATCACGAGCTCCGGCCACCGATCACACGGAAAACCGTGAAACCGCCTATTTCTCCAACGGTGGGTAACTCCTGACAGTGACCGGCAGCTCCGATCCAGGATAGAAAGGCTTCTGCTGCTGTTTGAAGAGTCGAAAACGGACAAGCGATTTTATCAGCATGGTTGTTCGGCCCGAGCATGACCTGGCATCTTATCAATGTCCAGGTGAAGCGCCTGACCTTCGGGTTTCCCTTAGAAATAAAGCTGCCGAAAACCTTTCTTGAGGAGACTGCGGGTATTTGGCCATCTAGATTCACAAAATTCGCCATCGTTCAATATTTTATAGCACTCGGTTGGCTAATAATAATTATTATCATGATTCCTATTGGATCAGCATCGATTTGCTTTTTCATTTCAGATCATTAACTAGTTCTATCATACTTAGGGCCGCTTTATCAATTCACCTAATCAACTGATTATCCAAGGACGCACCGACTAACTGATTCCGTGGAAACGTGACGCATGATTTTTCAGCATGATGTCACCTGGAAAATAGTTAGTCGGTGCGTCCTTGGATAATCAGTTGATTAAGTGAATTGATAAAGCGGCCCTAAAGATTTAGGCTGGCTTTATCAATTGTCGGTTATCCAATAACTAATAGCTAATCTCTTGGCTACAAATTTCTCGGAGACACAGCCTATGCGCATCCACCCAAAAATCACCATGAAATTAGTGGCCTAGTGATTAGCTATGAGTTATTGGATAACCGACAATTGATAAAGCGGCCCTAAGAATGATATCCAAAGCGCTCGTTCGTTTCGTAAATGATTTTTTGTGCAATGATTCATGAGCCTTCGGTTGTTGAAATGAGAGATCAGCGGCGAACTCTCAGTCAGAAACAGAATAAGCAGCACCATGGAAATTCTTAACTATAGACATGAGTTATGCTAGTATCTATGAGTATGCTAGTTCTTGAGAAACAATTGCCCAGGTTGCCTTATGAGAGATCGCAAGTGATTGAACTTCTTCCCTCCATGATGGAGGTTTTTGATCTTCGGTGCTCCCTCGATTTCCTTCTCTTCTGAAACAATATTAACATTATGGTCACAGCACCGCAGATTAATGAAGAAAAGATGAAAAAGATGCCAAAGAAGGTGAAAAAATGAAATGAGGAAAGTGAAGATACAAAAAATGTTTGCTTCAAAACGTTTATGGGACAGGAGGATTCTTCAGCCGTATTCTTCGGCGCTGTTCTACTTGAAGCCTTCTACGAGTATTTGTCAAATCCGAAGAAAATTACTACAAAATTGATGCTTCGTGGAATGTAATTTGTTTTAAACACCTTCCTTTTGACTGGATTTTAGCCCTTTAATGCTGCTTCCAAGCTATTAATATGAGATCAAGTGAGAAATGGATATTTCACTCTCTTGCAGCTCCAAACAAAATGTGCAAGGTTCAAATCCTCCTAGAGAGTGTAATTTTTGCCATTTCCCATTTGATCTCATTTATGCTTACTTAACATCGGAAAATGTTGACAACTTACATGCTCCAGTACCTAGAGTCCTCTTTTCGCGCACTGCCATCCAAACTCGAGCTTCTACCTGCTCAGCCGGCAATTAAGACCTCTCCGAGTCTTAAACTGGACAGTTCTATAATTATACACTAATTGCTCGCCGGTTATGAATAATGGAAAAACGCGTAGACGGTTGAGTAATGGCGTTTTTTCCATTTTCTTCCTCCCTCCTTTTCATAATCATTATCTAAAAGGTCTCATTAACTTCGTTACAGTGGGTGACGCCTCGTCCAAGATGGAAAAAATCACACAGAGCCTCTTCTTCTTTAGCTCTTCTTCCTGTCACAATCGAGTGCTTCGATAAACACTCATTTTTATAGCGGACGCGTTTCTGACAGCTCGCGAGCGAGAAATTCCCAATGTCTGAACTGCTGACGGGTTGCGTGCTGCCGGATTTCAGATGCCTTTCGAGATTTCGGTCGGTCCACCCGGAAATGTTAACGCGGGAGCGAAAGACATTTTTCCAACGCCGGTCTACATCAAAAGTTCTGCCGTGGGAGATGCTAATTATTTTAAAAGCGTCAGAACGTCAGTCAGACTCTGGAATGATGAACATTTTTCTAATTGTATACATGTAGGGGCCGTAAAGTTGAGCATACATGCGATCCTGATTGTTCTCACTCCGGACCTGAAATCTTTAAGCATACGACTCGTTCATTGCTGTAAATTAATCTTTTAACTGCTGCAGTGGTCCCTAGATAATACACAATACTTTCATAAGTGGGTACATACATTTTTGATTATATTTTGTCCAATTTCGAGGCTGCTTAGGTCAAAAACATACAAAAACTCACTTTGCTAATGCCGCCTTTCGCAACTCGCCCATAATCAAAATACGTCGAGTTATCGGAATATAAAACATTGCCACGTATCGTATTGCCGGGCCGGTTCCTTGGGTTGCATCCGTATGGGCTTTGTGCCTCATTCACAAGGACAGGGATTAATGATCACCCTCTCCCTGGAGCTAGCTCGAGAAGATACCTAAATCCCAGTCCCAAATCCGATAGACAATTACCAACCTTTCCAACCTGCCATTGCAACAGTATTACTATACAGTAACTGCAGAGTACGAAATTCCGGTCTTCCGACCACCGCTACTCCACCGGGCGGAATCTTTTCCGAATTGGAATTTTTCAAAAACTGCTTTCTCATGCTTTTCAGCTATTTTGCGTTGTATTCCAAATCAAATTTTTCCTCAGCATAGATTTGTTCTGTTTTGCGTCTAATTTCTCAACTCGTATCATTCCTAAACGATGAGGAAAACATCCGCGCATCTCAAGACCTTAGCACGTGTGCACTTTTATCGTTTCAACCCATCAGGCGGCAACCTGCTATTACACTCAGAGAAGAATCTTCACCGCGGACCCGGCTCCAAGAAAATGGAGCATCTCGGAAAGATGAGTTAATTTTTTTTCTCCTTTTTTCCAGTCGAAAAAAGGCGTCCGATATATTGTGAAGTAGTTCGTGCTCGTAATGACGACGTTTTTGAGTGACAACCGCTCGAAGGATCCTGACAGTGAAATCTCCTTCCGCACGGATTCCTAACATCTGACCATCCTCGGGCTTGTTTTTCCTCCCTTCGTAGTCCGAAGTCCCTCGGGCGCTTGGGATTCTTCTGAGTTTTTACTCAAAGTAGAGGTCTATATGGCGAGTTGCATGACATTTTTAATTTTTCCTTCTCCTTTATAATGAAGGGGTTACGTATTCGGGCGATTACGAACGAAATATCAAAAGTACACGGCCAGGTGGTCGGCTCCTCGGGCGATCTTCGGCAGATTTTTCCCCGCACGGCGGACTAGCGATTTTCTGAGACCTGGATATTATCCTTGTGGCATGGGCTAATGAACGCTTGAGGAACGGGGCTCCCATTGCAGAATATTGCCCTGAAATGTTCTTGACTGAAGCTGAACTAAATATTATAGGCTATACTCTGATTATGGGTAACGTAGATCTCTAGATCTGCTACCAGTCCCAAGCAGAAACCCCATTCAATCCGAAATCAACTGAATACAACTGGAATTTTTCTTTTAAAAATTCTCCAACATTACTCTTACAAATTTATTATATTGCTTTCACAATTTTCTTCAAAAATTGCCTTCTCATTCTCTCCAAATAATGCTTTTACAATTTTCTCCAAAAATTGCTTTTACAATTTTCTTCAAAAAATGCTTTCACAATTTTCTTCAAAATATGCTCTCACAATATTTTCGCAAAATATGCTTCTCCAATTTTTTCGCAAAATTGCTTTCACAATATTTCCACAAAAACGCTTTAACAATTTTTCTCCAAAAATTGCTTTTACAGTTTTCTCCAAAAATTGCTTTCTCAATTTTCTTCAGAAATTGCTTTCAAAATTTTCTTTGAAAATTGCTTTCTAAATTTTCTTTGAAAATTGCTTTTAAAATTTACTTTATGAATTCATTTCACAGTTTTTTGAAAATTGCTTTCACAATTTTCTTCGAAAATTGCTTTCAAAATTTTCTTCAAAAATTAATTCTACAATTTTTTTGCAAAATTGCTTTCACAATTTTTTTGAAAAATTGCTTTCACAATTTTTTTGCAAAATTGCTTTCACAATTTTTTTGCAAAATTGCTTTCACAGTTTTCTTCAAAATATGCTTTCACAATTTTATCCAAAAATTGCTTTTTCAAATTGAAAAAAATTGCTTCCCCAATTTTTTCAAAAAATCGCTTTTACAATTTTCTTTAAAAATTGTTTTCACAATTTTCTTCGAGAATTGCTTTTAAAATTTGCTTCAAAAATTGGTTTTAGTTTTTTGAAAAAATGCTTTTACAATTTTCTCCAAAAATTGCTTTCAAAATTTTCTTCAAAATTGATTTTACAGTTCTTTTAAGAATTGCTTCCACAAAATCCCCCTGGAGTAGATGGAAATCCCCCCAACTTAACAACACTGATAGAAATACTGTTCCCATCGAAATAGTTTGCTATCTTTCCTCTTACGCATACCCCCAATGTCTACCCCCGCATACTCCCTTTCTCAACCCCCAATGTCTAACCCTTTGTAGCCCTGGATGCGTCAGGCGGCTTACGAAAGTGACGTAAACGCCTATTAGCTAGGAATCTTTGGTGTTTTCCCTTTATTCCAAGGGTCCACTGTTATTCAATTTTTCGACCGCACTATAATCACAAATATGAGTACTATCCCACGCGATCCCACCTGAAGGGCATGGCGCCAAAACCCAATGGGATACCTAACATCTGCTTGTATTGAAAAGGGCCAGAAAAAAGCGAGCATTTCTCCAATTGTAGTGGCGCAAGTAGGCGTTCAAGTGGCGCCTGCGATCGGGTACTATTTTCGGGTCCGCCGTCTAGACTATGCACAGATTAGTCTATATGGCACGCTAACTTTATATTTCTTCACGTTCCCCACAAATCAAGATGCAGAAATATTCCTAGTCTTCTATAGTTAAGCAAATATAGCATTCGAAATAGGTTTTACCATTGTTCGTTTTCAATGTTCGTATGATTTATACTAGCATGTTAATAACAGCTGTTTATCCGATAAAGCGTAGAAATGAAAACATTGTGGATAGTTAGACGTGGACTATGGGAAATCAACCTTCCACCTGGAGTTGGATCCATAAATTCTCCAAACCACTTTCATCTGGCTAACTGAGGTTACAGTATTCAAAGCTGATACTGAAGATGCAACAATCTGTTTGTTGTGTGTCGATTATGTAATTTTTATTTTCACTTTCATATTTACACGGTGAATGGAAGTATTGTGATTCTTCTTAAAATCAACAATCCGGACGGATCTTCACAAAAAACTTGTGTTCACACACTTTTCTAAAGAATCACTTCTAAATGTCCTCACTTCTGTGGGTCCGTCTGTGAGTCTGTGGTCATTTACAAAAAAAGGCGATAGCTCCCTCCATTCTCAACCTGATTTCAAATTTCTTGAACTG
The DNA here is from genome assembly GCA_036186465.1 of Nesidiocoris tenuis. Taxonomy (NCBI): domain Eukaryota; kingdom Metazoa; phylum Arthropoda; class Insecta; order Hemiptera; family Miridae; genus Nesidiocoris; species Nesidiocoris tenuis. Next base: position 6,151,287 of record AP028912.1, on the reverse strand, counting down.
AAATGTTTGTCTCAGTAATACCTATCACCCAGTTTAACCGGAATTCGTTTTGGTATTTTTTACCAAAGCAGCCTCAAAATTAGTCAAATAATATCAAGTTGTGTCAAAAATGCCTATTAAAATATGGTTACCCACGCACCATTGGTTATTTTATAATGTATCGCACCGTTGGTTAGTTTATAATGTATCTAATATCTATCCGGTCATTCCTGGTGGTTTTGGAATTCGAGGTCCAAAGTTATTCAACTTCAATTGGCCCCTGTGTAAAGAATCACAGGTTTTCCTTGTCTTCACCAATGGTTAAGAATTCTAGAGTTAAAAAAGGACCTCTTTCATGCATTCAACGACGGTTCAAGTACCTATAATATAGGTACTTGAACCGTCGTTGAATGCATGAAAGTGGTCCTTTTTTAACTCTAGAATTCTTAACCATTGGTGAAGACAAGGAAAACCTGTATTATATTATAATACCTACCATAATACATCTCTAAACCCGCTCGACCACGGTCGACACGCTCCAAACCGCCTAATATTACCTCGGATGTTCCCTATTCGCAATACACTTTGGAGAGGACATACTCATCGCAATCGTAACGATGGGATGAGAACTCAAAATACGGTGTGTAATTAGGTTGAAATTACCGTATTGTGTACTTAGCCCGAATACGAGTCTGACCACCGTGACGTTGAGCTGCATAGCTATTACACCAATCATAGGCTGAAAGATGGCCGCGATAATTTTTTTGGCAATTTTAAGGACCCGGGAAAATGCAGTTCAGCAAACTATGTAATTTATTTAATCACCGACCTACCCATCTAATCACTTGTGTGAAACGTTCGGATGTTGAACCCATTGATATTGAGGACACGGGGATGGAATAATGATGTTTCTCTTTAGGTATAATATTACCGGTAATATAATAGTACCTATCGGTTTGTGTCAAAAACGTTTTGGGAGCTTTTTCTTGACAATTAAACGCCGAAAGAGGTCGCAAATTGAGAGTGGACGATTGATTAATTGTTGACTCCGTCAGAAATCGTCACTAACCAACACGAATTAATCTGGGGCTTTAAACATTCTCACAGCCTCCCAGAGCAATATACGTAGGGGAAGAACGGAGTTTTCCCCTTAAGATGGAATTTTATGAAATATTGGGAATAGGTACCTAGTATATTGATTTGTACCACTTGTAGATACGCTTTAAGTACGTACCACCTGTAGAGTGTGAGCTCCTGTAATATAAAAATGCTAGTTCAACATTTAAAACTCATAGAAGAATCGTTTGATTTCTTGATGTGACACAAAAATACAGAATGTGTACAAAATTTTATAAGAAACTGGCCTTTCTTTCTTTAGTTTTTATTAATAAATACCTCAAAAGCTTAACATCAGGTAATATGTGTATAGAAGATATATTGCCGCCATTCATTCTGATTGGAGTCATTACTGCGTTTTGTGGGCGTTAAACAGGTATCAGATCTAATTATACGACGGTAATTGTTACTCACCCTGAGATTTATGACTCTTTTAGTCGCTCCACCTCTTTGACTTTTTGTGAGAAGCATTCGGCTGGGCTTAACGCTCCTTTAAATACGCAAGCCAAGATTCAGAAGTGCATAATTGGCTGGCAAAACTGCAATTGCCGCATCTAATTGTTGTGTAGTACAATGTTATCGGCGGAATCGTAATAGTTGCAAATGATTCTGGAAAAGGTGTAAGATCAAAACACGATCTGAATATTTTATGGAGCGTGCAATTGTTATTCGCGTGGTTTTGTATTCAGGAGCCGCCTCTTTGGTACATCGATTCACTAGATAAATTATAATAAAAAACATTTAATATGATGAAGTAGTTCCGTTAATACGTTTGGTGAATCGACAATTTTTCGCCCGAATTCTGTTGTATCTAAGAACGGTTTCCCTTGACATAGATACCCCAAATTTCCCTGCCGTATTGACGTATTTGAACGTTGAAAACCTCCTATATCATCACTCAACCAATTTTTTCATCCTAATTCCCATTATTCCCAATTCAAAAATGCATTCACCGCAACTCAAGCAATCGGAAAATTGGTCTTCAGTAAATTCTTAGAACTATTTCCAAAACCCCGAAAAACCAGCGGAAATTGTGTTTGTAAAATGTATTAACATTGTCATTGACCATAAAACACCAAAACTATCAGTGACTGGGAACAAAAATGAAAAATTCTCTTTGAGGTTAGCAAAATTTGCTAGCATTCAATGCTATATTCTAGAGGAAAAAACACAAGCCGCTAAAAATCGCCCTTAATTTTCTTTAAGCGAATACAGTCCACGACTGTGTAATAAGCTGCAAAATTTTTATCCCGGAATGTCAAAAATGCGATTTATTAAGAACTTCGTCAGCTCATTTTTGAACTAGAAGGTAGCCTGGCTCTAAGGTCAGGAAAGTCGTGTCGTACATACGTACCATGCATTGAATGTGGTAGCCATCGTATTTACGCCGCTGAAATGACCGTCTACAACGGACGAAGCTAGGTGCGTTCTTGGTGCGCGTGAGTTCCTTGGAATTGGAGCCTTTCAGGATCGGCTTCCACCTGGTGATTACCAGCTTCGATGACCCGGGGGCTTCGCCCCCGGGCGACAAGACCCACCGATACTTCCCTTTCCAGCTGCCCTCCCCTTCTGGATTTCTTATTGCGCCGCCCGGTGGAGAAAAGAAGCTCAGCACGCTCTGCTTATCTGCGCTATATTTATATTCCCTTCCCCCCCAGCCCGCGATTGTGGGGGAAATTTTAATTATTTATTTCCCCCTATCTGATAGGCCGCCCTGGCGATTTCTCAGGGAGCTCCGCACTCCAAAAGTATTGCGGAATATCTGGCCGACGGATCATCTCAATGCAAATAAAACTACCGGATGCTGATCGAGGTGGTAGACAAGGAACTCCTCGGTTCCAGTGATAAGGTCGACATCAGATCGGCACTGACCTAACCCAACTGACGATTATTAATATTGCTTTATTGCCGCCTGTCGACTCGACTTAACTAATGCAAGAGTATTGATAGCCCAGGGTTTATCTTCGAAAATCGATGTTTATTTTAAAGGAGATTTATTGGCCCGTTTTCTTTTTATAACTGGTTTGTCTCGTAATAACCAAAAATAGCTAACACGTTTTTAAAAATCTTACACTATAGTGTAACTATAGCTCTATAGAGCTATGAGCTTGTCAGGTTCTTTGTTGAAGGTACTTACTCATTGAATTGAGTTGCTTGTTGTTGAAGTTTTATTATCTTCATGCTCTGAATAGGGTATACATCTGAAAATCATTTTCTTATTCAACTGCTGTATCCAATCTTCAAAAGACTTCGTTTTCGATGTTTTTCTTTCGTTTTTATTTTGTTCTTTTTACATTATTGTTTTCTTCATTGACCCCTTTTTTTGTTATGTTTTTCGGCCCAAATTCGCAGTAAAAAATTATTCTTGTTTTTAAAAAAAATCTTCAAAAAAATATTTACCTAATCAAATCTCAACTCGGTATGAATTGGCAGTCAAAAACAATCATAATTATTTAAGAAATTTATTGTCTTATTATTTTATCTTATCTACCCCGACACCGAGGTATGTGCACTGAAAATTGATATCGCATACCAAAATTGAGAATCAATAATAAATTGTGACATCATTCTCCTACCTTTCCGAAAACAGGTGCTCTACAAAATTATTTAGTAAGCCCGAAAATAAAAACGCAGTTAAGTAGATTCATGAGGTAGATTCATTTAAGTAGAACATACCCATGTTCTGGGTAACCCTTTATTTTTCTGAGTATCGCAGTTTCTGGGGGTTTTTCAGTCGCTAGCCAAATACCCAAAATCAAATCCATAATTTTCCTAGGCCTAGACCTTGAATCTTTCTCGAGAAATAGAAAATTTTTTACAATCCGACAACTTGACGTATTTTGATTTTAAATGAGTTTTAAAATTTGCATATTGAGTTTTTTTTTATAGTTTTGATCTTAACAGCCTCAAAAGTTGTGAAAATATAATGAAATTGCGTGAACAATTTATTAATAAAAATAGTTATGGAAGTATTGCGTATCATATTTGGACCACGGCTCATACTAAAGTATTCATCGTGCACCTGTGCATGAAAGAGACTTGTTAATCGTGCACGACGTCAACACTGAATGGACTCGATGCCTTCCTCACATAGAGACTCTCGGCGGTTTTTGTTCCCGTCAAGAGGTGCTTTCGGTTTCATTAAAAATTCAAAACAAGAGGACCGATCAGGCTGATCATATCAGAACCAGACTGAAGGAAGCTTCCGTATCTTTACCTGCGATTATTTAAATTGAGGGCATCCATGAACATTTCGGTTTTTTCCGCCCTGTAAAACAGTATCGCCTCGGTGGAACATTTGTTAAAGGTGTGCATTTGATGTTAAGCGATGATGGCGGGGGTGAGCCTACATTGATCGAGTGCACTGACTGACTACCTGGCTTTGGATGAGTAGCAGGTTCAAAAGACCAGACGGACAGATGAAAAAATGGTCGACCATTTCGTAAGTAAATGGGATCACTTTGTAATGCTCTTTCTCAGACCGTGATTAGTCTTCGGAACATTCAATTTCGTGTTTCTGGCTCTGCTCGTCTGTTTTGTTGATTGTCTGGACCGAGGCCGTCTGAACGGACTTACCGACAGGTAGAACGATGTTAAATGCCGGGGACAGATGATTCGATTATCGCGAAGGGAAATGAGGAGATGTAAAACTACCTATCTACGAGTAAACTGTTCTGACATGCAGACCGTGGGAGCTTTTTTGGTCGGAGGGGGGGGACTACTAATATATTTCCATTTTAAAAATTCAAGATAACGTAGAAGAATTATTTGATTTCGGATTTATGCCCCAGTAAGGGCTCTGTGGTGAAATTTTCAATGCATCAGTTGATATAGGTTGTAACAATTAAATAAACAAATGAGATGGTATAGCCCCTCTGCTGTCCGAGGTAATGTAGGTTTGGGGGTCGATTCGAGCAAAAGTGGGTGGGTAAATACGATAGGGGTGATTCTGTTTGAGGGTTCGTCACTGGAGGTCTCTGCATGCCCCTGTGCTGGGGTTGGTAAGTGCTGCCTCCTGCGTTCTGTCGCTACACTCCCGAACTTCACCCCTTTGCTTCAAATTGAAGCAGTACTTCCAGCTTTAGAGTTCAACGAGGGTTCCAAAATATTTCCTGCAATTCATCGGCGGATGCTGCAGATGAAAAGGGAGAATTTTCAAAAGTCTTGAAATTCAAAATTTAATGGGCTATACAAAGGTATGAATCAACGAACTGTCCATCTCCATCGTGAATTTGTTGAGCTCACCTGGATTAGGGGCCGGTATATCAATTCATTTAAAGCTAGATTTATCCAAGGACGCTTGCACTACCATCAGGCCATATTTTGATTGACGGTCATACCTACTGAAAATGTCTCCTAATTAGTTAATGCAAGCGTCCTTGGATAATCCTAGCTTTAAATTAATTGAAAAGCCCTTCATATTTCTCCAGACACTAATGCTCTTCACAATGAAAACCCATGTCAAGCAAAATAAACAATTTCGATGTCACGGTCGGGTTTGTGTCAAGATACGGCATTTCAATCAAGAATGGGAAACTAGGTATTATTATTTTGGGGGAAATTTTCCCTAAGAAGTCATCACATAATTAATATGGAGTGAATGTTTGCTTGGATTCGAGGGCAAGGAACTGCTCGGTCCGTTTGCAGCATCTGCATTGGTACCTGCGTTTGCAGGCCCTTCCAGGTAACCAGCCGCTTTGGTTTATCACCTCTCTCCGGCCACTAATTACTGCAATCCTGTATCACTCTCCATTTTGGAAACAAAAGCCCTCAAAGTGAAGGTACCTATTTGCAGTTGTCAACATTCGAACAGAGGCTGGATTAGAACGCCTAAGTGCAGATAAGGGTACAATGAGTAGAAGTGTAAACTTGGGACTGGTATACTTGGGATCGAAGCACACAGAAATAATCCTGAACGGGTTATCCTCTCTCAACATCCTCTCTCATCTTCAGAGCTCAACTTGGCAAAACGTAAATAATGAAAATATAGCCTCCCATTATCGAACGAAGGCGGGAAACCAAGGAGACCTGTCCCAACCCCCAAATTTTCTGAAAGTCCATCACGTAAGTTCAACGAGCATGACATATTTCACAATATCAAACTCAAGTGCCAAACTGACAATGAGACAGGAACTCAAACTCATAATCGGAATAGGAGTCAAACTCTCGATGAAACAGAAACTCAAACTCATATATGAGTTTTGAGTATGAGTTTTGAGTATGAGTTTTAGACTATAGTCAAACTCACTTCGGAAAAAAACTAAACTCACAATGAGACCGAAAATCTAAGTCATAATCAAACTCGAAGTCAAACTGACAATGGAAAAGAAGGTAAAACTCATTATTGAACTCGAAGTCAAACTCAAAATGGAACAGAAACTCAAACTCATGATCCAACTCGAAGTCAAAATCACAATGAAAAGACAACTAAAACTCATAATCGAGCTCGAAACCAAACCCACATTGAAACTGAAACTCAAACTTATGATCGAACATCAAGTCAAACTTACAATACAACTGAAGCTCAAAGTCATAATCGAACTCGAAGTCAAACTCACATTGAAACTGAAACTCAAACTCATAATAGTCAAACTCACATTGAAACTGAAACTCAAACTCATACCTAATCAAAATCGAAGTCAAACTCACATTGAAACTGAAACTCAAACTCATAATCGAAATCGAAGTCAAACTCACATTGAAACTGAAACTCAAACTCATGATCGAAATCGAAGTCAAACTCACATTGAAACTGAAGCTCAAACTCATAATCGAAATCGAAGTCAAACTCATAATCGAACATCAAGTCAAACTCACATTGAAACTGAAACTCAAACTCATACTCAAAATCGTAGTCAAACTCACATTGAAACTGAAACTCAAACTCATAATCGAACATCAAGTCAAACTCACATTGAAACTGAAACTCAAACTCATGATCGAAATCGAAGTCAAACTCACATTGAAACTGAAACTCAAACTCATGATCGAAATCGAAGTCAAACTCACATTGAAACTGAAACTCAAACTCATAATCGAACATCAAGTCAAACTCACATTGAAACTGAAACTCAAACTCATGATCGAAATCGAAGTCAAACTCACATTGAAACTGAAGCTCAAACTCATAATCGAAATCGAAGTCAAACTCATAATCGAACATCAAGTCAAACTTACAATAAGACTGAAGCTCAAAGTCATAATCGAACTCGAAGTCAAACTCACATTGAAACTGAAACTCAAACTCATAATCGAAATCGAAGTCAAACTCACATTGAAACTGAAACTCAAACTCATGATCGAAATCGAAGTCAAACTCACATTGAAACTGAAGCTCAAACTCATAATCGAAATCGAAGTCAAACTTACAATAAGACTGAAGCTCAACTCATAATCGAACTCAAAGTCAAACTCACAATGAAAATGAAACTCAAACTCATGATCGAAATCGAAGTCAAACTCACATTGAAACTGAAGCTCAAACTCATAATCGAAATCGAAGTCAAACTCATAATCGAACATCAAGTCAAACTTACAATAAGACTGAAGCTCAAAGTCATAATCGAACTCGAAGTCAAACTCACATTGAAACTGAAACTCAAACTCATGATCGAAATCGAAGTCAAACTCACATTGAAACTGAAGCTCAACTCATAATCGAACTCGAAGTCAAACTCACATTGAAACTGAAACTCAAACTCATAATCGAACATCAAGTCAAACTTACAATAAGACTGAAGCTCAACTCATAATCGAACTCAAAGTCAAACTCACAATGAAAATGAAACTCAAACTCATGATCGAAATCGAAGTCAAACTCACATTGAAACTGAAGCTCAAACTCATAATCGAAATCGAAGTCAAACTCATAATCGAACATCAAGTCAAACTTACAATAAGACTGAAGCTCAAAGTCATAATCGAACTCGAAGTCAAACTCACAATGAAACTGAAACTCAAACTCATAATCGAAATCAAAGTCAAACTCACATTGTAACTGAGACTCATACTCATGATCGAAATTGAAACTGAAGCTGAACTCATAATCGAACTCGAAGTCAAACTCACAATGAAACTGAAACTCAAACTCATGATCGAAATCGAAGTCAAACTCACATTGAAACTGAAGCTGAACTCATAATCGAACTCGAACTCAAACTCACAATGAAACTGAAACTCAAACTCATGATCGAAATCGAAGTCAAACTCACATTGAAACTGAAGCTCAAACTCATAATCGAAATCGAAGTCAAACTCATAATCGAACATCAAGTCAAACTCACATTGAAACTGAAGCTCAAACTCATAATCAAAATCGAAGTCAAACTCGTAATCGAACATCAAGTCAAACTTACAATAAGGCTGAAGCTGAAACTCATAATCGAACTTGAATCAAACTCGGAATCGGAGTCAAACTCGCAATGAAACAGAAACTTAAACTCATAGTCAAACTCGAAGTCAGACTCACCGAGAAACCTAAGTTCGAACTCATACTCAAATTCCAATTCAAACTCACGATGAAACAGAAACTTGAAGTCAAACAGAAACAGAAACTCAAACTCATAGTCAAACTCAAAATGAAACGAAAAGTCAAACTCATAATCGAAGTAGGTATTATAAGCATTGGAGTTTGACTTCCAGTTTGAGTATGAGTTCGAATTTCGGTTTCTTTGTGAGTTTGACTTCGAGTTCGATGATGAGTTCGAATTTTGGTGTCTTTGTGAGTTTGACTTCGAGTTCGATGATAATTTTGAGTATCTGTTTCATTGTGAGTTTGACTTCGAGTTTGAGTATGAGTTCGAATTTCGGTTTCTTGAAGTAGGTACGTTTTTGAATAGTGGCGTTCTATTAAAAAATCAGGCTATTAAAATCTGAATGCGAATGGTTGGACGTTTTGAGTAACAGGAGAGGGGCCCCGGTCTGTAAGAGGGAGGATGTAAGAAGGAGTTGGTCCAGGAGGGCCTGAAATCTGGTGGCCGCGGGGAGAACTTGAAAAGTCAGGCTCCTCCTACGAGTTGCCCTGCTTCTAAGGAACGTTCCTTCGCTAATTCCCAGCCAGTCTCACAGAAATGTGCAGTGATAAACTTGCAAAAGGTAAAAAATAATTTAACGGAACAAAAAGTACCTGCTTCAAAGGCAAATTTTTATTTTCAAAAAGTTTCCATTTAATTTCCAAATCGAAGTCGAAGTTTCCCCACGAAAATTTACCAACAAGCAGTTTGTAGTACCTAGTGCTTGGACTCTCACAAGAATATTTAAAAGTAAAAAACTTAGTACCAATGGAAAACAAAAGACGTATATGTCTCTATAGAGAGAGAAAAACTGACACAAGTATTGATAGCAGATAAGATAACAAAAGGTGATATCTAAGTTGGGTTTTGAAGTGTTGTTACCGTTCATGTTGTTGAAGTGTTGTTACCGTTGAACCTAATTATTAGGTATGCGAAAAATTTAGCACTCAAAATACATAGGACATTTTAGCTTTGCATCAAGCAGAATCAAGCTGTTCTAGGCTAGAGTCCTATGTCCTTCCATTGGGCTGAAATGACCCATTATTACCCAGATGATAATCTTTCTGTGCTTTGTCAATGGAGTACAAAATAAAAGAACATATTTGGGGGTGTTTCACGAAAAAAGGGTTCTTCTATCTGCAACGAGACGAATGGTGCTGGCAACTTCAAAAAATCTCGTTTTTCCCAAAATGCAAAAAATGGACTTGGGACGTTTTACCTTTGGACGGCGGTATATTTAATGCTTGAATTCGCTGCGATGCTGACAATTTCTCACAAATCAGAGCATGCTGCCGCCCCGGCGGATTAGTGTTCTTCCACGAGCGCCCGTTTCTCACCTGATGATAAGGAAAGTAAAAATTGACAAAGAAATAGGACTGGTCGGCATAATAGTATTGGAGAAGAGAATAAAAATAAAGAGCAAAGGGGAGAAGTCTCTAGAGTTTCTGTGCATGTTCCTCCTCGAGGGGAGGCCAAGGATGGAATGGGTGGGGGGGACCTGTGAGAAAATTTGCATACAAGGGTTGGTGGAGGCGTCGGTTGAACGCCTGAGGCTGTCGTCCTTCCTTCGTGTAGAAAATCAACCTTTTGTACGCTATGCTCAGCAGCCTACGTTCTCTTCTCAATGTAGTCATTATAATATTGTACCTTGCCCCTCCCTGCCATCTCTCCTATAATAGGTGTCACAACTTTCTATGCAAAATAACCGGGTACCTCCGGCGTCGAGATTAAAAAAACTCTATAATTCAGACCTTTCTCTCGAGACTGCGGGCTGCTTTTATGATTTCTCGCCCCTACAATGCGGGAAAAGTAATTTTTACCTTTTGATTAAGGGGGGTGCCACTCGGGGGTGTACCTTTGGGGGGTGCACCTCCGGAACCGCAACTGTTGATTCGGTTGCGTCGTAAAACGGAAAGGCAAAAATTACGAGTTGAGTATTGAGGAATTAACGTGAATAGCAGCGTTGAACTATGAATACGAAATGTGACGGGAACGTTTCCTTATGTTATTCAATGCTTCCTGTGTGTGGGCTCTTGATGAGGCATCTGCCTTAAAGAACGTTTCGCTTAGGGTCCCTTTTTAGGATATTTGATTTTTTTTCTTTCACCACCCATCGCTGAGTACAAAGTTGTCGACTTCATACGTAGGCAGAAATAAGAAAGAACAAAATAGGTTTTTTCAAAAAATTTTATTTCATAGAGGAATAGTAAATATTCCCACATTGAATTTTTATACGTATATTTTACATAAAGAAAAGTCCAATTTGTCAAAGACAATTGACACTTTTGACAATAAAGTCGACATTGTTGATAAAAATGTCTTCAGGATTTAAATTATTTCGAAGCGAATTGTGTTAATTGGAATCAAAGAATTTTTTTTTGAGCTTTTTAATATAATAACGAAAGAAAAAGCTTCATGGGATTTTTCAGCTATTTATTTTCCCTACATTATTTTGTTGCGGCTGTTTTGATATTTTGCTAACCAAAAATATGGAAGTAGGTAGGTACTGTAGGTGCTCAAGGCACGCTCAACTATATATTTCTATTTCTATAATTTTGATTTATTTAGGTAGCTCAAGTTTCGTCCATTCAATAAATTAGGCGTGTAGAAAATTTTCAAAAATCGAAACATTAAAAACTTTTAAAAATAACCTACCTAGGTAATTTAAAAAGGAATGGCATTTATGGACACATTTTGACCGGTTTGATGACTCAGTGAGCATCACTGACCACGGTCAAACCATTCAAATACGTTTTCGAATCATTCCTCGCACTTTCCAACTATTCAAAAAAAAAAAAATTGACCAATTCACCCATATTTTGAGCGTAGAATTATGGTAATCGGAAGATGTAGCGTATAGTCGTGCGAGTGCAACGACTCAACGTGAATCGTCTGAGCCGAGGCAGAAGACAGCTCGGTTAGACTCTTATCAATATTTAAATAATTTCCCATGCATTATGGATAGACTAAAAACCGCCGTCTCGTTATCAATATTCATAAAACGTAGTCTTCCTCCTCGTATTGTCGTAAAGGGGGGCCTAGATGACGTCAAGGATGGGACTTGAGAATCAGCTGATCGTCAACTCTCGTCCATTGAGAAAACCTAGCCATTCAGGGATCAGCTGAGGGGCCCGGAGACATTAGCTATGGATGATATTATGATGACTAGGGTGAATAAGTACATACTGATAAGGCTACACTCTTCACTTGAATGGGAAAGTGCAGCACGAGGCCTCGTACCGGTCAATAATGCCTGCGAGTCGATCACACACGATACTTCCGACAAGGCGGGCCAACTATAGTTTCACGTTTGTCAAAATCAGCTTAAAATTGTCAGACAGATGACAAATTTCTTAGAAACTCCGAAAAATCCAAAATCGGTTCAGTAGGATTCCCTCAAATCGGCAAAAAAGTGGAAAAGGAAAAGTCGCATCAAGAAATTCGAGCCAAACCGATTTAAAAACAAAATTTTCCGGGAAACCCCTGTCCTATGGTAAATTAAGTGACAAACCCGGAAAAAATACTCAAAAAATTCTAAACCCACGATATCACCTTCAAAATTGTGTTTTTGTGTTTTTTCGAAAATGGACGACGCTAATGCCATTTGTCATGCCATGTCATTTTGCGCTAAAACATTTTCCAATCGGAAGGTTACATAGGTACATTATTTGCGGAAATAATGTACCAAAATCTTGTTGCAGGTAATGTTCATTTTGCGCTTAAACATTTTTTTGAAAATAGTTCAACTTTTGTACATATTTTCCGCATACCTATTTTACGAAAATGAATAAATATATGTTACAAATTTGGCATTTTTAAATACATAAAAATCCGATCCCTATTTACAACGTGCATTTTGGACAGGAATTACCGGAATATATAAAATATGTACGGATTCTGCATGGTTAAGAAATATTTAAATACCTAGAAAACGCACGGACACAGACTGTACAGTAAAACCCCCTTAAATCGGCAAAAACATGAAAAAATAAAAAATCGTGATCAAAATTCGAGCCAAAATAATTTCAAGAAATCTCTTCCAGAAAATCATTGTCCATTGTAAATCAATCGAGAAATCTGAGAAAAATACTCAAAAAATTCCAAATCCGCGTTATCTCCTTCAAAATGAGTTTAGTGCTTTTACTAAAATTTACCATCCAAACGCCCCCTTCACCTTTTCCGATTGGATTCGCCGGATAAAATGTAAGTTGGAGCAAGCCGCAACTTTCAAGACCATTTTCGTCGAAATCGGATCAGTGGTTTGATACGAAGTCGTCCTGACTGGATACTGCCAGGCGAATCCGATCAAACAATGGAGTGGAAAACGACAAAAACCCGTTTTTAAGACTTTGAAATGTTTTTTGGCAATTTGATTATCTCCCTAGCACTTTCGAGTGAATTTAGCGGGTTCGCCCGAGGTGCACATCAAGAAAACTTGCTTCATGCTCATTTTTTTTCTGAAATCGGACGACTCCTTTTATGGATATTTTTGGATTTGGATTCCAGACTCATTAAAACGTAAAATATAAAAAATTGAATGGGTGTTGTAGGAAAAACATTCCTGGCCAATTGCATGGGTACATTATTTTTACCAAAAATTTAGCTAGCTTTATGTTGAATAACATCCGACATGAAAATGTCGGAGAATATTTTCGGCCTGTACCTCGGTTCAATGTCGTTAAAATGCCCACGACAGCTGACTTTTTCAAATGAAAATCGCTCAAGTCAGGTTCAAGGTCGTTAGAAACTTGGCCTCCGTATAGCATGCTATAAAATGTGTGTCGTATTGTAATTTCCTCGTCGTCTCGTTGCGCCTGGATGTGTGGAGGGGGCAAGGCCCCCGGCAGCCACGCATGAAATATGTATACGGAAGTCGGGTACTTGTTGCTTATCTTATGAGAGTTTAAACAGCCAGTGACGTAGACTGTTGGAAAAATACAAAAGACGGCCGCCGGGGGGCGGTGCGTTTTTGTTTTCCTTTTTTCGATTTCGGCCGTCGGGGACGGGGGAAAATATGATAGTTTTTAATAGGAGCGAAAATGTAGGTGTAATGTATTGACAGTGAAGATTTTCCATGTGGGAGAAAAAGAGAGAGAAAGAGATCGATATGGAGGGTGGCGGGGGAGGGTACGGTTGCCAGGGAGCCGGTGGAGGGGAAGAGGGGGCGGAGCCAGGGCGAGGGACCAATGGGAGGAGGGCGGCGCCTGCCGTGACGTCACGGGGCGCCCGTTGCGACGGGAGAGGGGAGCGAGAGAGCGCGAGGGGGATAGGGCGAGAGGCGAGAGGAAGGGAGAGAGCACGAGAGCGATGCCGAGGTGGGGGCCGTCCGCCCGGCGGCTACCCCTTCCAGCGGCGGGGAGGGGCCGGTGCAGAACGGGTTCCAGCGGCGACGGGCAGATTCAGTCCCTCCTCAGTCAGTAGTGAGCTAGCGGTGTGCGACATGCATAACACATGAGCCGCGGTCCGCGACGGTTTTTACAATTCAGATTCAACAATTGTTGCTGTGACGGGATTTCTGTGGCGTGTTTGTGTGCGGAACGAGTTCTGGACTGAAGTGAAAGGGGAGGACCCGAGCAGGCGCTGCTCAGATGGCGACGACGACGTACATGGCGTCCGCCGGTAGTGCGAACGTGTCGTCCGAACTGGACGGAAGCGGAGGAGTCGGTTCCGTGATGAATATCGTCAACGCGAGCATCGGCGGCGGCGGTTACCATACGAGCCCGTCGCCGCGGGGAGGCGGCGAAGCCGAGATGAAGTACATGCCGCCCTCGCATCACCACCATCACCACGCGGCGGCACATCATCACCACCACCAGATGCCGACGTCGCCTTCGCCCAACGGCCATCACCCGGTGACGCTGTCGTCGAACCCGTGGGTCTCGCTGCAGCCGAGCTCGGGGGCGACGGCGGACCCGTGGGCGGCGGCGTCCATGGCGGCCACGATACACAATTCGCACCACCATCACCACGGCAGTCATCACCAGCCGGTGGACATAAAGCCGCACGAAATGCACAGGCACCAGCAGCACGGCATGGCGTCGCCGCACGCCTGGCACTCGCCCGTCGTGTCGACGGCTCACCACTATAGCGCTGGCGGGGCGCCCGGCTCGCCGCTGCCGCACCACGCGTACCACGCGGCGATGAACGGCATGCTGGCGGCCCACCACCAGCACCAGCCGACGGCCCAGCTGCACCACAGTCTGCGCGACATGCAGAACCACAGCCCCTCGTCGTACCACCAGGGCGGCCACGTCGACCAGCCGTCGGGCGGCGAAGAGGACGCCCCGACGTCGGACGACCTCGAAGCCTTCGCCAAACAGTTCAAACAGCGGCGGATCAAGCTCGGATTCACGCAGGCCGACGTCGGATTGGCCCTGGGTACGCTCTACGGTAACGTCTTCTCCCAGACGACGATCTGTCGATTCGAAGCTCTGCAGCTCAGTTTCAAAAACATGTGCAAACTGAAACCCCTCCTGCAGAAATGGCTGGAAGAGGCCGACTCGACGACGGGATCGCCGACGTCGATCGACAAGATCGCGGCGCAGGGCCGCAAGCGGAAAAAGCGGACGTCGATCGAAGTCTCGGTGAAGGGAGCGCTGGAACAGCATTTCCACAAGCAGCCCAAACCCTCGGCCCAGGAGATCACCTCGCTGGCGGATACGCTGCAGCTGGAGAAGGAAGTCGTCCGCGTCTGGTTCTGCAATCGGCGGCAGAAGGAGAAGCGGATGACGCCGCCGAACACGCTCGGCTCGGCGGACGGTATGATGGAAGGCGGCCCCATGGGCGGACCTGGGGGGCCCCATGGCGGACTCCACGGCTACCACGGTCACCAGGTCGAGCTGCACGGGTCGCCCATGGGCCCGCACTCGCATTCCCACTCGCCGCCCATGCTGAGCCCCCAGATGCCGCCGGGACACCAGTTGGCCGCACACTAACGTTTGGCCCAGTGGGATATTGAATACTCCAGACATATATCGAAAATGCAGATAAGAAGCGATTTCATGTGAGGGAAATATTTTCCCCGTTTTCCCCCTCACCCGGTGGAAGGGAAGGAAAATATTTCCTCGAAAAAGAAACACTCAAAAAAAAATCGGAAAATTCTCGTCGAGAGCTTTCGAAACGTCTAGTCTTCGTACGACTTCGCTGCGGAAAAATCCAACGGAGAAAACGATGGAATCGCGCATCGGACACTGTGATTTATTGTACAAAAAATAACGCGAGTGCGCACATTTTCGTCTGGAGGCAAAAAGACTAATTTCAGATCCTGCTGAACGGATAGATCGCGATTACGCGAAAACGGACCCGAAAATTGGCAAAAAAAAGAGCAAATTAGGGCAAAACTATTGAATTTTCGTTTCAACCTGTGAATAATATAATTGGAAACAAAAATAATAAACACGTGTTATCTCGTCATTTGATTTGTGAACAAAAAATTGTGTAGTTTCTAATAACGGGAACAGACGTATTTGTATATTCGATGTGTATTTTAATTGTATGAGCCGCGGGCGTTCGAGAAAAGTTTTCGTGTTTTTTCCCTTTTTGTTTTTTCTGGAAAACGGAAAAACGAAAAAAACCGACTTCCCAAGTGTAAATACGACGGTTCTCAAAAAGTATATAATCGGGGAAGAGCCATGCCGTGTACAAATAGGAAATAAATGGTGAGTAGACAGAAGACACATATTGTAGATAAATATTTTAGTTAAAAAATCACGAAAATAAAACTTTCTTCCCTTTTATTTGGAAGCGAGAAAAAAATCGACGAATACGACATAAGAATAGAGACGTATAATCTCTAGGACATTATTTACAACTCTTCCTCCACCGCACTGCGCACTTGGATGACATTTTTCGAGAAAATATAATTTAAGGTAAACGGAAGATTTTTATTAGTATTTCAATGAGAAATTGACGGAGGATTATCGGCAAATTGCTCCTGAAATTTTAATTAATTAATTTCAGCCATTAAATTATTTGGATTTATTTTTCTAGCGATAAATTTAGACATTAATTTACCTGCTAATTAACTGGTTTATTGTCTTTATTTAAATATCTGGCTTCTGATTTTTGAAATATTTGAGTCACATAATTAAATCAAGAATAAATCCATTCAAAAATCGACGATTTATAAGAATTGCTCTTTTAAAAATCGTCAAGCTATAAAAACTAATGACGGACAAAATATCTTCAACTAAAAGTAAGAGTCCGAGCTCAGGGCACAAAAAATCTAGAGGTATATCGAATAAAAAAGAGGGTTCAGGTAGTGGTGAGCCCAAAACGAGCAAAATCGGTAGGACCGCCAAGATTTTTTCAACTTTCAACCGACGATGATTAATGTTTGGGTTTATTTGATTTAAAACACGAAATTAAACGAGATTGGTTAAAATTTAATATTTTGAAAACAATAATTTCAACTAAAATTAACGATAAACTTCTCAAATTATCTAATATCCCCGTCAACATTTCGAAATTGCCATCTGGGTGCGCAGAGCTTACATGACAACGTACAAAAATACAGTCATAGCTGAGTCAGCGTTTTTCCTGAGTTTTACACTATTTTTATTCGAAATGTCAATATTTAAAAAATAACATTTTTTCAAAATTATTTTCAAGTTTGAAAACGTGTTTAAATATTACGTTTGACTGCTCGTCGTGAGTAAAATTGAAAATTTTGAGTTTTAATTGCTTAATCGCGATTACACGCGGTTAACTTTCGTTTCAAAAACTTGACGAACAGCTGATCGATAACTGATGGAAAATTATGCAAATCAAATCACCACATGACCCATTACCACTAATATTGCCACTTTAATTATTTCAAATGATTCTCAAACTCACATTTCACCTGCATGAATATGAATTAAGTGAAAAAATGAACTTTTTGAAAAATTTAGCTTATTTTTCTCCGTAGACTGTTTTTACTGCAAAAGATTTATTTTCACCCGTGTTATCATCATATTTTGAGCTCATTTCGAAGAAATTGAAATTTAACCAGGAAAAAATTTAGCATTTTACAATTTTTTGAACTAGTTTCTTTAATTGAAAATGGAGTACTCATTTAAGCATTGAAATTTCTTATCTAAAAATCATCCATTTTCGCGAACAATGTTTTGAAAATGAATTAACAAATCATTACTTCAATGTCAACTATTCTGAAATAGTTGATCGATAAATTAAAAAAATAAACCTCAAATTTGAGTTTGGAATTATTAAGAAAAATTGTTTAACGCTACGTTTTTTATGGTTCAGATACTAGTTTCGTATATTAACCAATTCTTGTCAATTTCATCAACATATTCATTGATTATGGTTCGATCGAAATTCAAACAGCATAACATGCCAGTTATAGGTACAGTTTTCACTAAAAAAAAGTTAACTTCTACAAAAATGATCAAAGTATTCAATAGAAAATTGGTGAAGCTTTGAAATAATTTTGAATTCTCACAGTAGTAATATAATCACATAATTCTTTGATACGTTCAAAATGATGCGTAAAATAGCCCAGGAGTTAAATTTTGAGTTCCAACTGCCTTAATTCATAAATTTTGTATTTAATAATTTTCCAAATTTGACCAATAGATTAATTCTTCAATTTACGAGCATAGGCTACATAAAATACTCTATTTTTATTTGCCTGCTCTATCTCTGGAATGATTCATTATTGAAGAAATTCCTGATTTTCAAATTTGGCTCGACTGAACGGTAAATTTTGAAATTTACAACCCCAAAAAGCCTCCTTCGGATTTTTAAAAATATTTTTCGCCTTGAAACGTTCCGTACGCGCAAAAGAAAATTTGATTAAACAAATTTTCCAATTTGTATTTTCTATCAGATTAAAGTTTCAAATTAATTTTGAGAAACAAAATCTTGGTTGGTAGGAAAAATTTCTGTAGTTGTTTCTGTTCAGACCAGTCGAATTGTATACATTTACAACGAACAAAGTTCACATTATCATTTTCGCTGACGCTGACTCAGTTGTGACACGTTACAAGATACAAATTATCAGTTCCTCTTGGAAAAATGGAACTTTTACAAATTTTCACAAACGAGCTTCGAACGTATAGTCTTAGAAGCATGACGTCATTGCATGCCTACAGCGGGCATTCCGATTCTGTCAATCCGGGCATTACGCGGAAAATTCCGAAAATATTTAGTCCGTAAACTACAATTTATCGCCCACGATTGTTACAATTGCAAGAACAGAAATGAGTTTTTACCATATAGATTTATCGTTGTTATGTTTTTCCCTGATTCGATCGGTTGCAACGATGAGTTTCTGAATTTTCGAAAAAAATTGTAAATTGGCAGCTCGAAGAAATTGATCGCGATTTTAAAAGTTCATTTTTACCATGAGGTACCTAATAGCTCGGCTGAAAATATGGCAAAAATATATTTTTTGTTCCATCCACAATATCATTTTTGTCTTTAATGTCCCTGGTGCGACCGTTTGAACCGTTCCATTCAAATTTAGACATTTTAAAATAAAAAATGAAATTTGAAAAACAACAATTGGATACCTACCCATTTGGTAAGTTCCTTCAATAATTGAATAGCACCCCATTGACTGGAGTAGAATTTACCCCAATAATGGCACCGAGCGTCGATAAATTCATTCGTAAATTTTAATTTCTGAATAAAATATCATCTGTGTCGCTCCAGCCATAAATTCCATTCTAAATTTTCGTGCCCAATGGCCAAAAGGGGGTTCACGGTAACCATGGAGCTATCATTATATGGTTTATGAAATAAAATTCTTGTAGGATCTCTGGCTGCGCAGAAAAATGTTAAACCTCTAAACCGTCCACTGGTTCAATCAAAATAGCCGAACTAGCCCTAAATAATTGATAATTCACTTCATTTCAAAACGAAAATTCGTGCTGCCCAATTTAACGATTCGATCCCAAATTCCGAAATTCCTCGTTGACCGCGAGCAATTTTAATTTATTGTTTTATTTGGAATTTTTAGTAAAATCTAGTTCTTTCCTTCACGTTCCCGAAATTGTGATTTCTTTTTGTTGAAAAGTCGAAAATGTACAATCAAAGAACTGATTTTTTGAAGAAAATTTGAAATGTGAGAAAAAAAACTATATACGTATTTGTAAATATTAGTTTTACATAGACACGGAAACCCCCGCATGTACAGTGTTCTTTTTTTAATAGTTGGAAAGCAGAAAATAATTATTATTATTCATTGTGTATTGAGAATTTCCGTTTTCACTTCATCGGGCTCAAACAAAATCTGTATAAATGGTAGGCAGTTGGAGGGGTTTATTATGAAAAACAGAAGAAAAATAAATTTTGTGTTTTGTCATAATTGACATTTCTCGTTATCATTCACGATCCCGACAGTGCAGGATGAGAATATTTCCATCGCTGGATTTATCATAATGGAAACAATTTCAACTAGCAATCAGCTAAATTATTGGTTATCATTCCAATTATACCCGCGTAGGTATGAAAAATTTGGAATCGATTTCCGGCGAATTGGGTATTTAAGGTAATAGTTTATCAAGCGTATACTCTACAAGAAATTTCAAATAACTAAAATGACTTTTTAGACAGTTTTTTGGAACATTAGATGCCAAAAAGGTAAAATGACAGACGTATGAGGCCTCATGCATATTTCCGAATTTGATTTTGCAGGGATGTTGACATAAGATGAGGATTCATGATAATAATAAGGTATCCAATTATATCATAATTTTACCACAAAAGCAATCTGGATCAGTCATTTTAACAACTACATGCCAATTTTTTTATTTAAAAGAAAAGAAGTTCATGCTCAGAAAGGCCGTGCATCGGGTTTTTGTTGCTGTAGGTAGGTTTTTGTGTTTTATTTAAGTTTTCATGTTATCCCAAAAATGAACCGGCGAAGAAGCGAAAACCTAGGTTTCTGAAACCGTTGATCGAGCTATGAAAATTTAATTCTCAGGTTTTATTTTAAGATATTAATAGCCATAGAAATTACACACGGTTTAAACCATTCCACAATTTTTAGTTATGGTCTGTACTTAGTTCCGTATCAGCTCTCATACGTTTTTCAAAATTTGACAAACTTCGACTTAGGTGTTTGGAGGTCATTTTCAGAGGCTTCGAATTCATAAATCAGCTGGTGATTTAGTTTTCGCTCTACGCGTGCCTGGCCCCCTGCAGGTTTACGCGTTTTAGGGAAAAAAGGGCGAGGAAAGTTGACTCACTTCTGCTCTATTCATCCGAAATAGGGGAGGCAAAGGTAGAAAAGACTAGAAATAGGGTTTTGTACACAAAACACCTGCTCAGTGTCAAATCCCGAACAGCCTTCGAGTATCACGAGAAAACCTTTTTTATTTGCTTTCTGAAATCACTTCTCAGATTTATGCAATTACTTATCAAAAGAAACACCAAAAATATATTTTTTCATACATGAGCAGTGCTCATAGATCAAAAAGAGGTATTTTAATTAGGTAACGTATACCTTTTAACTGATATTCAAATCTTAAGTTACTTTCTCGTTATTCAAACACCATCAAATAATATTGAAAGGAAAGAATTCCCCTCGGAAGTAAAACTAGCAATCTTCATTGGCTTTTAAATCAGAGATCATTTTATTCTGCAATACCTACAATCCAATATTGTCTACGATACAATATTGCTCTAAAAATACCTCGATACTTCAATAGCATTGTTATAAGTAATATGTACCATAAAAAACCTTCATTTAGAAGTTAGAGCACACTACAGAAAAAGTTCATCGTACATCAATAAATCAAGGCTCTGCTACCATTTTACGAGCAGTAGTTAGGTAAATGCTCGTCTATGAAAACGGTAAGTGACTACGGATTTATTTATTTTGCTCTTCATAAAATATAGGTACATCACAGGTCAGCGTAGCTGGAAGAAAAATGTCCACGCATCATTTCACTTAATTGGACGGATTTAGACGATAGGACAGAAAGACGAACCTAGCACAGAATATTACCAATAACACGCTAGGTACTAAATGTTATGACAAATGTATATCAAGGGGAACCACACTCTGCTACCAATTTACGTTCACTCAGTTGACAGCGGTTCAATTAGGCAAGTTTTTTCAAAGGATTTTTGATTTATCTATTTATTTTTGTATTTTAAAAGTAATCAAAAGATTTATTGTACATTGGGAATTGTGGATTATTAGACAAAGGGCCAAATTTCGTATGGTCCCAGCGGGGTTCGAATTCTCAAACCAAGAAATTTTTGGCTCCATAGTTATGAATTGTGAATTTTGGGGATTCATGTTGATTTTTTTTGTTTTCTCCATCATAAAATCATCTGTCTGCGCTCTCACTCTATAGGTATGGTGGTGTGTCACAAATTCAAAATTTTCCATTCGTATGCCTAGGGCCGTAATTAATAGACGCGTTATGGATCCCAGAGTTAAACCAAAATATAATAAGAATAAAATAATTCTGCTACGTCCTCCCCTGTCGGTCATATTACACTATCTATCAAATACTCCTTCAAATGTTATTTTTTAATTCCATCTCGAAACTTTCACGTGGCTCCATTCAATGATATCGACCCGTCGAATTGCTCCGCTTCTTACTCATTTAACACCTGCCCGATCGCTATCTACGCATGGAAAAAGGAGGAACATATTTTTTGAGACTGTCAGAGATATGAAATCGTACAAGAAATTAGTTGTCCCTTAGGTGAAAATTGTTCTGTTGTTGACAAAACGGCGTGACAATCGGCCCGTCCAAAAGGACCCCTCGCTCCTGTCTTAATTATCCGCATTGTCAGCAGATAATTGTCAGTCGGGCCCCCGGTGTTTCCGCTACGGTAGACAGATAACGTCAGTTCTTATTGACGCTGATACCCGCCCGCTTTTGAAATTTCGTGGGTGCTTCATGCGACCGTTTAGTCGTAGGTCCATCTTACGGTCAAACTACCTTCGAATTTTGTTATTGGCGGACTCAAAAAACTTTCGGCTTTTGGGAGTATGTAGGGCAGTGAATCACACGTTCTGTAGTATTGCACATGCTGCATAGGCACCTTTACATGCAATACTACCTGATTGGCGATGTTTCCTACTTTGACCTAGCTGAATATGAGGTTGCTGTTTGCCCAGACCGAAAATTGCAACTCCTTCGCAACAGAAATTGCAAGCATTGGTGCGTAGATAACACACAATTCTTCCATATTTTCAAACGTAGAAGTGTGACACAATTTGATCATATTTTGACTGCTTTTTTAGGGCGTTTGTGTAAACAATTTCAAAAAACCCACTACCTATGCAAATTTTAAAATTCGCCCAAAATCATCTGGGATAGATCATCTTCAATGGTTACCAATCAAATCGCCACCGATTTTCAGGTTCTTTAGTTGTTCAAATTTTTCATGCAGGATAAGTGGGTTGTTCAGAAATTGTTAGCTATTGTAAAAACTAGTGTACTTTAATCGAGCGCCGCTTTCTCGTATTTGACTCCCCTCGCAAGGTTTTGGCAAAATGTCACCTCTGTTCGCTCATGTTTCGAGGCCTCGGTCCCACGGTCCACTAACAAGTCCGAACGATACCCTTCCGACGATAAGACGACACGATTTGGCGCGTTCCCCTTCCACGTCCGAAGAACCTTGCATCATACCGAAGGGTCTTGAGCAAGTGACTGGCAAACGAACCAGAACAGAGGCAGACAGAGATCTCAACCACTGGATGACTGGATTCTATTGTCGTTCGATCGTAACGGACCTTCGAGATGACCACCTGGTCAGAGGGTTGAGAATCTTCCCCTTTTAGCTCATCCTCCCCTGTCCAAGAACCCTCGACAAACTGTAAACTGCTCGTCGCTATAGATTCTCTAGTTTAAAATCCGAACGAAAATCAAAACAGGAATTTGGGGGCGATCGGAATCGGTATCGATCTGTCGGCAGCCGGCCCTCGTCAGCTGATCAAAACAGAAGAGCAGAAGGTCCCATTGTAACGTGGCAGATTGTTAGGAAACAGTTAACAATCGGTTCAAGTTAACAATTGTTAAAACGAGGGTTTACCTCAAAAAATCGGAGCACGCGTGGTGGTAACCCCCTATTACGCCGTCGTAAAAAAATTGGCTGTTACCAGAGGAATACCTACTTCAGATCGAAACGCGTGTAAGGTTTTGATTTTTGCCATCGAAACATTTCTTTGAAATTCATCTGTATTTTTTCTTCAAAGAATATTCACCTAATCATCATAGTTTAATACAATTTTATGGGATTCCGTACAAAATCAGTAGATGATGGTGTAACCTGAAATTTGATTATTTTCATTTCCAGATTTACCTAAAAAGCAAATAAAAACATTTCCGTTAAAAATAATCAACAGCCTCTCTCCACACTCAATCATTTTTATATTTTCCTTTCACTAGAGTATTATCTTGTATAAGTTAGATCCATGACCCTGGGTCTCAAAATGTTGGATTTGCTTGCAAAATACGAGGGTATTTTTTATTCCGGTTTGAAAAACCCATTTTAGGGGGTTTTTTAAGGATATGTGCTAATTACGCAACTAATTTTAAGGTATTAGTGTTAAGGCAGGTGGGGGTAGGATTAAGGTATTTTTACGTTCTCCCCAGCCTAGGAATCCTTTGTATTTAAATGTAAATCATTGCCTAACAGGTTTGATAGTTTTTGATTCGTTTTGTAGCTCTGGATGTGGAATACTCACAAATTCGATGATTTCGATTTGTTATCGATGAAATTGTATTGTATTGAAAAATCTTCCGAGACAATGAATGGTTTCAAAATCAGTTTATCATTTTTAGAAACGATTTGTAAACATAGTCGGAATATTTTTGCTTTAAAAAGCCCAAAGTTTGAGGGAAGGAAAGTGATGATGGGTACACGCTTGAATTTCTTCAACGCGGCAACTCATATTGCTTTACGGTTCCATTTTACATAAGCATGGACTCAGGTTTCGCAACCATATAATTACGAGGTCAATGAGGTTCCGTAGGGCAAACGCTCAACATTTGTCGACTATGGTGAAGTAACCACGCGAATTACATAGATTGCAGAGCTTGCCAAGGCAGAAGATAACTCGATAGTTGGAAAATGATTGGCGACATTCCTCGAATGACTAGTGTCGAATAGTTGGCAAGCTTTATCGTTATGTTCGATAGATTACCTTGGATGCCTGTGTAGATCCAGTTGAACCAATTATCTGGACAGGATGCGGCTAAGAGCACGAGTGGGAGCCCAAGGAGGCCGAAGAGGATGGATGCCTTATGTTTTATCGTTAGAGACTGAGATTGATGGGCAAATTATTTTTCCTCATTCCAACGAGTCAATCGTTAGTTTGGGTTGGAGGGAAAAATGTTGTTGACCGCAAAAAATATTGCTTTCAAGTAGGTACCATGTTTCATTGGAAAGGTATCAAACCGAGGGTTTGAAAACTTCTGTATCGCTATGTGAGTTAAATAAGGTGTCTCTTGTGGCCACTTTATCTACTTCGTTGCTCCAGTCATACAAACGGACAGGCATCCAGGTAGACAAACAGAAAGTCAGGTTAACAGTCCAACAGATAGAAAACAGAGATGCACTGACCGTCAGAGATTGGCAAACAAGCAGACAAATAGACCGAAAGAATGATTTCGTTTCGCTGCCATAAATATTTTTAATTGAGAAAAATCACAAGAAGCTGAAACAACTTTACTATGTTAAGAAGAATCTCAAGCTCTCTTGGGAGACGAAATCAGTTTTGGTGTTTATCTGTCACTTCCACTTTCTTCAAATACCTACTTGGATTGGGGCGAAAAAATTCGAATTCTTTGGTAAAATACTTGAAAAATTTGACGATTGTCTAGCGACCCTGCAAATTGGAAAATACGGAATATGGACAGTACAAACGGACACGCTAAAAATACGGACATGTACATTTAGGTGCTGAATATGGGCTAATGGCAACCAAATTTAGTAGCACTCCGTTGATCAAATACAATATAGGTAAGTAGGTACTTGAATCAAGGTATAGCCGGCAAATTCAAGTGTTTTCCCAATTATCTATATATATCTATATAATATTTTTCCAAGTATGCTCAGATTTCTACAAGTGAAACGGGGGCTACTCAGATCCGAACTTCCCTGTGTTCATCCCTGAAGAGGGCGCAATGGCCGAAAGCGCTAACCCTCATAAAGAAAGCCAGGGGAAGACATCACAATTCCCAAAAATCCCAATCGACGTCGAATTGATGCGACAGTCAAGGGGTGCCTTCAATTCAGGCAAATCCCTAAAAATATGCCCTTTTCGGATCTAGAGTGTGGAAGTAGCAGTAGAAATGCAAATAATTAGCATGTCGATGTACTCTTCGAAACTTCTGAGTCCGGCGGCGATTAGGCACGACCGTAAAGCAAAGAAGATTATCAGTCAAGCGAAGCCTCTCGTCCGTCTTCTCCCACATTGGTCTATTTAACATAATTAACTAGAGTAATTGAACGGATCTGAGCGTATGCGCGGTGGCGGGCGAAGCTAAAGTAAATGTCCATTGTGATCCTCGCCACACGGGCACCAGACTGTGGGCATCTTGCCCTGCGTGCGAACCCCGTCGGACGTTCCCACCGGCTATTATTCGAAGGCATTTAATTTATTCAACGTCCGACGAATCCACATAATGTGTCGATGGAGAAAAGCCAGAAAACCGAGCAGGAAACGACAGGATGGTCTGCGAAGCCTTGCTGGGCATTATTCCGAGGAAAATCTCCAGCCTTTTGCAAATTGGTTCGCGAGAGAGGTAATGTACCCTGTATCTGGTCATAATCAGCATCTAATAAGATGACCATATATAGTTGAGGAGCATCTCATTGTCCACTCTTCGGCTCCTTCGGGACGTTCTGCGGGAATAGCGAGCCGAATGAATATTCATGCTATCTTCACTCCAGATCCGCCCCGGCTCTGAAGAGAAAATACCACCTGTGTCGCTAACTGTTGGATATGAAAAACTATAAGCTTTTTACACACGGGTCGTTCATTTTTTTCCCTATGCGTTTATCGAGTCAACCAGAACATAACTGCTCCACGGGTTTCTCTTCCTTGGTCCCATAGGGAACGGTAGGTGTAGCAGATACTATGCGCAGGTTTTTGGCAACCAAAGGTTTAGGTTTTGGCGTACAACCAAAGTTGGTTCTGACAGGTGAGCAGGAAATTTGCAACAGTATTGTCAAATTTTGTCAATTCAAATTATATCAAATAATTAGATCATATTTTTGAACTTGGCTCTCATTCTGACAACCAAAAAACATCAAATTTATTCGAACCAATAGCAGATAGGTTTATACCAAGACTCCCAATTGAATAACCTATTCAGTAAGTCGTATTCGCCAAATCGGACAAAGAAATTAGACATTATGTCTCTTTCCCGGGCGAAGGTCGCCGATGCTGGAATGCAAAAAGTGCAGATCGCGTATCCTTTAGGTAGCCGTTACCTTCTTGTCTTCAGGTAATTGCCGACTGCTGGAGCTGGAGCAGAAGTTGGAGGAAGTACCAACAGAAAGGGATCCGACCTGGGAATAACACACAAACGAACACAATGCTCATTGTCCCGCCAGGGACGGGGTCTTTAAATCTGGCGGGGCTTCGTCCGAGTCTGGAGTTTTGGGATACTTAAGAGACTTGAGAGAGCCGGTCGAGAGGCTGCGTTTTCGAAAATATCTTTTCTATTTTGAGCTCGAAATTTCTGACAGTGACTCCTGCTCTCGCACCTTGCAAGAGACAAGTCTCAATTTAAAATTGCAATTTGCATCAATTTTTCCGATTCAAAAATATCGTCACAAAATAAAGGTCAGTGTAAAAAAAAAGAACTTGAAGGCCTATTTTACCGACAACAAACCTCTTCTGATCGGAAAGGCGGTTCTGGAGCTGTCAACTGGCTTTAGAAATAAACACAATTTTACAAAGTCACAAAATGTTGGTCAGTGTGTATTTTTCTTAAAATTGGAAGGGTGTATTTCTTAAAATTGAAAACCCACAACTCTCATTCGAGCAAAAGGTATGTTACCTACTTGACATAAAATTTTCATCCTGCCAGCATAACAAAATTCGCCTTATAATACACAGTTATTAATCTTCGATGGTCGAAAATGGAGAAAACTGTTAAACAAGCCATTTCCTATCTTAATATAGGAATAATAATAATCTTAACCGTTTTTCTCCAGTTCGCTAAAACCCCTGTTTTTGACATTTTTGACCTTTACACTCTAAAATAGCTGTAACTCCATCGATTTCATGGTCATTTTCCTGTTTATCCTACTCCTAGAGAGAAAAAATCACTTTTGAAAGTAAAAAAAAACTCGTTTTTTCCAAAAAATCATTATAAAGGAAATATATCGCTAAAAAAAATTGTAAGCGGTATCAAATTATGAGAGTGCATTTTATCTTCCATTTTATCTACTCCGTTTGTGTCCAATGTTCTAAAATCAAATTCATAATTTAAGCTTTGGGTCAGCTCTAAATTCATCCAGCTCGTTGGTCGACGGGCAGACTTGACAAAAACATAGTTGACTAACTATAATTTATCGCCTCAAAAAAGTGTTAAGAATTCAGGTAAAAAAAAGTAAATCATCGACAAAAGCAGTAATTTTCTCTAGCAATGAACTTGCTCGCCTATCATCGCGTCTAATAATCAGTTTTCACTCGAGACTACTTATTTCCAACTCGATTGGCAGCATCGGATGTCGTGTGCGCAGCTTTAATTCGATGCGAATTAATTCTTTTTATTCCACATCCTTTATGACGACAAAATTGTCACGACTGACCAACCTAAGCGACTGGTCCCCACCATGCCAACCAGTTGTGCAACCAGAGTTAAAAGCCAAGTTGGCTCGTATGCCATTATTTTTCCCCAAGGTCGGAAAGCCGCAAACGATTCGACTTCATGACAACAGTACATCGCTTTCGAGCTCCTCACTTCAGTACCGAAGCATTGTACATAAAAAACGAAGAAGGAAGGGAAAAAAACTTCGAGAAAAAAGTCGACATTAAATGTCAAAGTCGTCGGTGTAAATTCAACAATAACGACGGTAGATCAAGGCAGTCGGTTGGCAATCGGTGGAAAAAGGTTGTCACACCGTGAAATATCACGGCGGCATCAGCGACGCTTGGAATTTCCGCTACGCGCTAAATGACTTCATTTCATTGGCTTACGGTTAAAGGGACATAAAACGTTATGACATTTTTTATTACAGTAGCACTTTTGGCAGAGTTTTATGCCGGGTGAACTACACAGCTTGGAAGGTTTTGCGCAAAAAATGTCAATAGATTGCATTCTACGAGTAGATTTTACATTTTAAGAATACCAGTGTACACCCACCATGGGCGAAGGAATATTTTTCAGAAGAATGTACCGGCATTAAAATCTCCGGAGGAAATGGGGATTAGGATGATGTTATTGACATTGACGAATACAAAATGGAAGTCATGAAAATAAAAATCAGAAACTGCCAGTCGAATGCTATTTTAGAGTGTTTGTAATTCCAAATTATGGTAAGAAGGAGGGGTAGAAAGGTGGCAACGAGCATAGCGGGCCAAAACCTATGAAATGAACTTTGAAAAATATTAATTTTTAAAAATTCAGCAACCCTTGACTTCTGCTGACTTAACTTGATATTAGAATACCGTACGGCTTTCCAACGGTATCTTCAATTTTGTGATTACTCCAAAATTTAAGAGACTTACGGCCATTTTACTGAGGCAAAGTCGAAAACACGAAAAATCGTGAGTGTGTACACCTATATTTTTCCTTGGGCTCAACAAGATACAAATTTATAAGATCGAAATTGCAAGAAATTAGCTAAAAGCTAAGAGGAAGAAAATTTTCAAATGTGAACACCCTGAAGAACATCACCAATATCGACAATTGACGATTCACCAAAGCTCGGTTGTTGAATCAGTCTTTTCACAATTCCTCTCCCTGAACCACTCATGTTCATGTATGTTGTCCAGGGATTTGAGGCTCTGAGTTTTTCATTTTCACGCTAAAATTGCAGCCGAGAAATGCACTCTTTCAATTAAAGTTGATAATTTAAAAAATGATTCGATATATCAGCCAATTGTGAATGGCGCTTCTCGGACTGGCTTTTGGACGTGTGTTCAGGCCGAGATTGTGTTCACTGAGAAGATAGGGGTCTTCTTCAAGTGAAGTCGAGTAATTTTCTTAAGGAACCACCGCCCGCGATATCGTTACGGAATCTCGAGTGGCTTCAGCTTCTTCTCTTATTCTCTGCCTTCCCCATCCTCTGTTTTCTTCTTCCAGTCGACTTTTATCGGTCCCATCCCATCTACACCGGAAACAAAAGAAAAGAAATAAGTAGATACTCCCACAGGGACGTCGGCTGCTTCGCTCTTTGAGAAGTACACTGAATAAATGCTCGCCGCCCGTGAAGTTTTTTCCGCTTAATTTTTGCGCTTAATATTTTATCATTTCCGCTCGACGACACAGGGAAATGTGTAAATCGAGAGTGGGGGTATTCTGCAACATAAATAGCGGTTCCGCTCATAATTTCGGGGGTCTTTGCACCGGGAAAGGGCCGCGGAGGTGTGAAAATGTTGGGTCGTCTCACGGTAATTAAGACATCCGACTTGGACCCTGGGGAACGAGTCGAAAACCGATAGGTGCGCTTTCCTATACAGAGCGTGGGCGATAGGGTGAATGTTACTGTGTAGGTAACAACCTTCGCATTTCGAACCTTGAAAATGGACAAGGCTCTATTGGAGAGTTGAGGCGGAGAATTTTATGGTTTTTTAACCGTGAAACGAGATTTTGTGTGGGCGGGACGCCCTGGGACGCACCAGGATACCTGTCGGAGCTGGAGTCGACCGGGGATCACGTACAGGACTCATTGAACAGTCCGTTGTTTTGGACATTAACCCGAAAAGAAACGCGACTGTAACCCCGAAACATGAACGATGAACTGTGGATCACTCAAGTACTTCCATCATGTCATCAAAATTTCGTTGCGTATGATTGGATAATTTTTGTTATTTTTTAGCTGAATTTAAGAGCAATCAGGGGGACATGTACCAAGTTAAACGGTGAATAGGGAATATAGGCATTTGTCGAGGGTCGACTGATTACAGAAAAACAATCTTTCATGATAACAGATTGGTGGTGTACCCTGCAAAGGAAGAAGGCGGTAACATCACCCTTTTGAAATGCCACCAAAATCAGGTAACTAAATTTTTATAGTTCTGACGCCTTTAGTCCCTTCTTCCTTCATTTCTTCTTAAGAACTCTACTCAAGTACTGGGATGTGCAGGGAATAGGCAAAATAGTCGTGAACATTTATTTTCTGACGATACTTGGATACATGAGATGCGCCTTAGTACAAGTCACACCCATCTTACATTGTCTACTATTCGAACGTGTATCATCTGAAGAATTGGTTGTTTTTCTTATTTCGAACGTTATGCGATCATCGATTAACCCTTTTCGACGACAAAACCATCAATCACACTCAAACCAGCATAGTTTTTCATCCGGGGGCGTGGTAGACTAACAAAGTAGGGGAGGGAAAGTAGTAGGCTCGACTACCCTTTGTGTTGGGTTTGTCTTTCCAACAAAACTCGGACTTGACGTGTCATTATTCACTCAAACGACGAGTCCGTCTGACTGACTGTGAGGGGTTCGAAAAGTGACACTTAACCGACAGGATTATAGAAGAAAAAGTCGATCCTTGCGGCCAAGAAGGAGCGACTATTTCACATATTTCAGTATCGTAGCTCCACGACGGAATAACTGCAATATACGAGATAGAAGAAGATGAGTCGAATGACAGGGCCCTTCAATCACAGAGGATCACCGTTTTCGACAGATAGGGTCGTAAGTCTCTGTTACACTGCTGCAGTTGGAACGTTACCAAGTTACTCGACTAGTTACATTTACCTAAAGTACATGGTACTTAATTTATTATCAACGCTCGCGTAGAGTAGGTCACTTTACCCGAATTTTTCTATAAAATAACCTTTTGCCAATTTTTTCCCTTCATTTTTTTAAATTTCATCCTTAGATAGGAAACAACTTTAGGAGATAGCGACTTTTCACCAATCGCTTCCAATCAATTTCCGATTTTGCGACGTTTCTCTGCACCCAATTTGGCGACCTTCGCATTTTAGAGACTCCTTATCTCCGATAAACTGACGAAACGAAACTCGAACAATGAATATTCATTTCGGCTTCTCACACCGTGACCGAAATGATAGCTAATCATCGGTTATCGTTTGACAGGCTCTATCGCTAAGCCAGCGCTAATGTGCGAGGCAGCAAAAAGGAACCGATGGAAACAGTTCACACAAGGACCTTTTCGGTTCACACGAAAAAAGAATCTTCTTCACCATTTTATTCGCATGGCTACATTATTGTGCGATGCTTGGCGGAACGAAACGAATTTCAAGGAGAAAAATGGAATCGGAAGGTTTTTTGTTATTCCGGGCTTTTTTGACAACGAAAAACTCGCAAATTGAACGGTCTCGTGCGAATTTCGGAAAAAAATGCAGTAACCGCATTTTCATGCTCTATAACGATAGTCAATGTGCGAGTTATACAATTTTGGATAAACATGGACCATGCAAAAACTCACATTGATTTTGAGATTTCGGTACCAAAAGAATCTACTTATCAGGACCCATCGATCGCTCCAAGAATCATGATCCTTTCCTGTATTTTTGGGGCCAAAAAACGATAAAATAGAAAAACGACAAATATTTAAATATTATTTATTTAATTTATCTTGGAAGTGTTGTGTGCTACCAAAGTTCTGGTTAAACGAGGTTGTAGATCTTGGCCAGACAAACATTTATTTATTTATTTTTATTTAGCGAATTTTTTTATGAAATTGAAAACTACGGGAGAAGTCTTTATTTTTGTAAATTGATCAAAAAATTATTTTGCATTTTTCTCATTATGCCATTTTTGGACATATCCCCTTTGTGCTTGTATCGACATGTCCTTGAATAAATTGTTTACGCCTAGGTAAGACCATTAGTTATGTAATCTTACCTATCCCAAACGAACCAACCCCCTACCTAAGTAGAATATTATTGTAGACAATGAGATATCATTTGGAGATTATTTGATGACAAAATATGATGATTCAATGAAGAACAAAAACAAAGCAAAACAGAGCAAAAAGTCTTGAAGGATACCCAAAATTTTTACTCAGGATGTACATATCGCATAACAACAAACAAGAATCAAAGTTTGCGCTCTTCCGAAGGGCAAAAATGACCTAACAAAGGTGTCGCACGGTCACTGGGTCGTCAGGAAGCAGCATTGTACTCGT
Organism: Nesidiocoris tenuis; assembly: GCA_036186465.1. Classification (NCBI taxonomy): domain Eukaryota; kingdom Metazoa; phylum Arthropoda; class Insecta; order Hemiptera; family Miridae; genus Nesidiocoris; species Nesidiocoris tenuis. The sequence goes on along the minus strand of AP028912.1, from coordinate 6,118,420 downwards.
CAACATCGACAAATGAAATACAACTCTCTGCTCGCTGACCTGTGGGAAAAGGGAGACGTCTGACTCGGGAATCAGGTAAAATTTCACGTTTCCTTTCAGCTTTTTGTCAAGTCGACGATCTCCGGACTTCAGACAGAAACTAGACAAGATGATTGTTCCTGAGGTACTTTCCTCCAAGCGACCCTTTTCTCGAGAAAGGTACGGTCATCTGTTGGAGGTCTCCGACCTATCTTTGGAAAGTGACGATCAAGTATTGGAATTGTTTTAAGAGACAATTGAAAATTCTTTAGCTCACCTCTTTCGAGTAGGTGAGATTTTTCGAACTAATGCTGGATGAATGAACATTTTGGAATGCGTGTAATGAGAGAGAGTTGCAGAGCAGGTAAAATACGCCTAACTCCTACTGTAGATATGAGTAAGATAAATCCCAGGTGGAAAATTCCATGGTTTGTTACGAGATTAAAGTATGCAAAAAAATAAAAAAATACCGCTAACAACTTCAATCTGTAGCTCGTCAGGGGGGGGGTCATCACTGTAGCTATAATAAAATAAGAGCAGGTTACCATGGTTACCAGACTGCACTTTTTCATTTCATTTTCTAATAGTTATTCGACTCCGTGATTCAGATTTGAACGGGACAACTGGCAACTGCAGTAGCACAACAGCGGAGCCGAATCAAAAACACGAACCAAAGCAAAGATCGGATACGATTGTTAGCCGAGGGATCACCGGTGGACATCTGCCCACAAAAATGCTGACGTTCACGAAGGGTCGCATCCCCCTTCTCGGTGACGTTCCAAAACGCGATCGGGGCGTCTCTTTTTTGGACCCTTTTTAAAAATCGCCCATGTGCCCAAGGGGCAGCACAAAGGCGTCGCTCTAGTTCATCAGCAGATCCGATGTGACCCCCTAGTTCGACCACCTCTATCGATTTCAACCGCTTCCCTATGCATGAGGTTAAAATTGCGAAATTTGTCATTAAATACTGGACATTATTCAACTGGGAGATACTGGAAAGATAGGACTAGAAATCTATTGATTAAGTCAGTGCCTATACTATCAAATGTGTAAGTATTGTAGTGAAAATCACTACCCAGTTTGGAAAATGAAGTTGAAAAATTGAAGGTTATTTCAGCCCCTGTCGCTGAATATGTTGGTACCTAGATTATGAGTCGTTGAAAGTTCGTTGTTTTTTCAGCTGATCAAAAGACACCTGAAATGAGGCATCGATGTGATGTTTCGAGGCTTATATTTGTACAGGTGTTGTAAACATAAATGTGGTTCAGTTTCACAGTTCGCAGAAAATTCGATAGTTCATTTACTTGAAGAGGGCAGGTTTCCAATTTCGGGTCCTCGAACGGGCTATCAAGATGATTTCGTATGATAATTCGTCGATTCCAAAAAATTCATGGAGCGCAAGCGAAAAGGTTGTAAGCCAGATTCGACCTAGTCCAAAACTCATATTCGAATAATTGAAATTCGAACAATTTATATGCTAATATAGCGATCAAACTAACCGCTCAATGGATAAAGTGCAGGTAACACGAAGTATTCGTACAGGAATTTGAATTTTTGTATTTTCAGATAGTTCTTCCTTATGTGTCAACCTATGGGGGTTCTGACTAAATCCTGGTATGCACGATATTATAAATATTCCGACCCTACCTGTAAATACGTATAACCTTCCCCCATATAAGTCCAGCTGGACGAGTCTCATCCAACAACCGACATTCATTCTCGCTTTACTACCATCTCTAGCTTGCATACTAGCCATAGCGCACAGTCCGACCGCCCGTTCTTTTCCAGAGTCTCCAGCCGCCCACGCAGTCCGCCTATTCCACCCACCACTTCCATTCCCCCGGAAGTCGTTGGGACGTGTGTACCGTACTAGGCAGAACCACTTCTACCGACTGGATGAAACCCAATAAAAGCTCATAATTTTAAGGCTAATTCGAATTTACGACGGAGCCCACTAAAATATGCGCGCAAGGTCCCGCGCGGATGGAGAGCCTCCTCCAGGATGGATGTTTTCATAAGATTACGTTTCTGTAAATCAAACATTGAGTGTGAAAGTGAATTGAGAAAAATTTCCGAGCTTATCTTGAAGCCAGCATTAGCAATTTGTGAGATCAGGTTTGCACTTACGGTGGAAAAACTCTTTTATCGAAATTGTATCAACATCCAAGTAAAAACCTGAGGGAATTTTCAGAAAATTTGCACTAGTTTGAATGACAAAATCTTTCCAGCCCCACTACGCAACAGATTATGTACGGCTATCCCTGAAATAATACTATAATGTATAAATATAATGTCGGGTTTCCTCATTCAACTTTAGTGCCTGGAGCCAATCAGATTTTCTACCAGAAGAAAGAAATTTTTGAGCTAGCCACCCTCGGCACGGATGTCAAATAGAGGAGAGGTCTGGACCCCCACTCGGGTTGGTCGGCTGGACTGATGAAAATACACGATTCAACGGAACGTAGCGATATATCTTGCCTTCAGCCAACCGAGAAAATAATTCAGATCACAAATTTGTAACTATCCACTATCTGCCCAATACCTCTTACAAATTAATGTCTTCTCAACTTCATTTAAATGGTCGTTATCAGCCTTCGCTCTTTGGCAGGGCCCATTGCGATTCTGCGAATAATAAAATAACGATTTTTGTTACCCGAGAAACGCGCATTTTATTCACTTATCTGCTGCGCTTTAGCGCTTAACTCGTACGAATGTCGTGCCTGTGTGGCCTGAACTAATACAGTATACGGAGAAGGTCTCGGGCGAATGTGACGTCAGCTCGTAATAATGCCATGTTTACGCGAACAAGGCACCTCTCGGCTGGCACTTTCGACGCTTTTCTGAGGCGAAAATTACCTGAGTAGGTGGTATAGTACAGACGACTTGAGAATGTTAGCTGTCTAGAATAGTACCCTCCCAAGGCTGTTTGCTACTTACCTTCCACTGCGGTATCAAAAACGAAGAATTCTCCAAAGGCCGCCTTAAATATTGAGAAATTGCCTTGTGATTATTTGCTGGTCTGGATGCCTAAAGCTATTTCAAGGTTTGTTCCTGGTGTGTGAGTGTAGGCAGGTTTATAGGTGCCTTACGCATGCGCAGAATAAGGTGTACCTAGCTAGTGAGGCGTTGAATATCAAACCTTGCACTGCGCACATGCGTAATGCAGGTGCCTTCAGTCACAAAACTCGAGAATGAATCCGTATTTTTTCTTAACTGTGCATGTTTTGCGCAGCTGCCTTTATGTGGATGCATAACCATAATTTGGAATCATATACCTCACCATTCCAGCTGAGCCAGCGACTGATCATCGTGGACATCATCGTTGGTCCATCACCAACGCGTTTGGAAGGAGGAAATTTGTAAGCTGCGCAACCAACGAATGGTCGCAAAGTTCAATGCTCGCCTTTTTCACCACTTCGTGGCCACGGTATTCTTTGGGGCTTTCATGATTTTCATGATATTGAAGATTTTTTCAAAGATTCTCTAATGCCACTCTATGTCATCAGGAATCGTCACTGGAACGAACTCAATTGAAATTTGACAGCAACACGTCACAGCAAGATCTGCACCAGGTTATTGGTAAGAGTCCAATCAAAACCATCCTGATTTTTATGCAAGGCGGTTTACTTGATCAGACTGCGCAAACGGTATTGAGACAGCACCTACCTATACGTCTAAGATCGAACCGTTGTTTTAAAACAATCGGTCGCAAATTGCTCGGGACAATAGAGAAGGCGGTCGGTTTGTCTGGACGGAGGAAAAGATTAACATTTGCATAGAAGCCAGAAAGCAGGTTGCTGAACTTACAATGGCATTAAATGCAGCAAATTTTGCTGGAAAAGTTTCTGGTTAAAATGTTGCGTTTTAATGCTACATTGATTGAGACTTTGATGGTTATTTTAATAAAAAACTGTTTCAAGATCGAAAATATGGTATTCTCTCTACAGGATTCTTGGCATGGTTTTTCCCAATATTCTTCAGTCATGATGTGATGGTTTGAATATTGGCCAGACATAAAAGTTACACGAAGAATTAATAATCATCCGATTAGCTTTAGATAAAATATAAATATACACGCTGTTCTGTATGTGATGGTATTTCTGCGAATAGAGAATCATACCAAAACTTCTGGCTAGTCGTTGGTATCGCATTATGAATAAATAATCGAATTGAAAAATTGTAGACTGTTACTACGAACATCCGGAGCGAGGACTAGGCTTAGGGTTCGCTGAAGTACAATGATTTCTCATTGTTCTCCGTTTATCTTTCCTACAGACTTTGTTTGACTTCAGTTCATTTGCGGTCGGATTGTAATACGATTCAAAAGCTTCGCTGGAGGGCCAGAAGGACGAAGTTCTAATTGGATTAGCAGGAGTGGAAAGCAGGGATTCGAGCGAATATGACGAAGATCTCTGGGTGGGGTGGACGATGCGTTTAGAAATTTTCGCCTCGGAGAAATACCAGGGACTGCTCCCTTTGGGATACCCTTCCCCTTACAAGGCCTCAAACCGCAAATTGTAAACTCACAATCGCCCACTCCCCAATTCGGAATGGTGAGGACTAATTCTCAATCCTGTTATGAATGATTTTATAAACTTCCCTCTCGCGTGTGAAGTTTGAAAATAGCCAGACAATCCGCAATCATCCGTCACAAATACTCCAACATGTTATGAACCAGAATCGTCTTTGATAATTTTTTATCGATTGATTATTTTTTGGAAAATTAAGAACATCCGACGGCTTCTTTCAGACCCGTACACAGGAGTGGGGGGGGGGACAAAAAATAAAATGACTTTTAACAACCAACAGTTCGGTATTACCATTGAGAAAAAAATATTTATACGTAGGATGTAGGTACCTACCGTGTTGATAATGAAAAATTTCGTATTAAGTACCTATGAGAGGGAATTCCAGGATATTTTGATACGGACATAGGCATTCAAAGACAAACTCACGATAAAAAAGAAACTCAAACTCGTAATCAACCTCGAAGTCAAACTCACCATGAAGCGAAAACTTAAATTCGAAGTCAAACTCACAATATTTCAGAGACCCAAACTCAAAATCGGAATCGAAGTTAAAATCACAGTGAAATAGGAGCACAAACACATCATAAAACTCGAAGTGAAACTCACAATGAAGCAGAAACTCAAACTCATAATCATTCTCAAAGTCAAGTTCGCAATGGCACACAAATTCAAACTGGAAGTAACTCACAACGAATCAGAAGCTCAAACTCATAATCGCGACCGAAGTCAAACTCATATGAAACAGAAACACAAACTCGAAATCAAACTCACAATGAAACAGAAACTCAAGCTCATAGCCAAACTCGAAGTCGATCTTACAATGAAACAGAAACTCGAACTAATAATCAATCTGGAAGTCCAACTCACAATGAATCAGAAGCTCAAACTCATAATCGAAATCGAAGTCGAACTCATATTCAAACTCGAAGTCGAACTCACATTGAAACTGTAACTCAAACTCATAATCAATCTCGAAGTCGAACTCACAATAGAACAGGAACTCAAACTCATAGTCAAACTTGAAGTCGATCTTACAATGAAACTGAAACTCAAACTCATAATCAATCCTGAAGTCAAACTGACAATGAATCAGAAGCCCAAACTCATAATCGAAATCGAAGTCGAACTCATATTCAAACTCGAAGTCGAACTCACATCGAAACTGTAACTCAAACTCATAATCAATCTCGAAGCCGAAATCACAATAGAACAGAAATTCAAACTCATAATCAAACCCGAAATCGAATTCACGATGGAACAGAAACTCAAACTCATAGTCAATCCTGAAGACAAACTGACAATGAATCAGAAGCCCAAACTCATAATCGAAATCGAAGTCGAACTCATATTCAAACTCGAAGTCGAACTCACAATGAAACTGAAGCTCAAACTCATAGCAAAACTCGAAGTCAATCTTACAATGAAACTGAAACTCGAACTCATAATCAATCTTGAAGTCAAAGTCTCAATGAATCAGAAGCTCAAACTCATTATCGAAATCGAAGTCGAACTCATTTCAAACTCGAAGTCGATCTTACAATGAAACTGAAACTCAAACTCATAATCAATCTTGAAGTCAAACTCACAATGAATCAGAAGCTCAAACTCATTATCGAAATCGAAGTCAAACTCACAAAGAAACAGAAACTAAAACTCATAGCCAAACTCGAAGTCGAGCTCACGATGAATCAGAAACTCAAACTCATAATCAAACTCGAAGTCGACCTCACAATGAAACTGAAACTCAAACTCATAGTCAATCTCAAAGTCGAACTCACAATGAATCAGAAACTCAAACTCATAGTCAAACTCGAAGTCGACCTCACAATGAAACTGAAACTCAAACTCATAATCGAAATCGAAGTCGAACTCATATTCAAACTCAAAGTCGAACTCACATCGAAACTGTAACTCAAACTCATAATCAAACCCGAAATCGAATTCACGATGGAACAGAAACTCAAACTCATAGTCAATCTCGAAGTCGATCTTACAATGAAACTGAAACTCAAACTCATAATCAATCCTGAAAACAAACTGACAATGAATCAGAAGCCCAAACTTATAATCGAAATCGAAGTCAAACTCATATTCAAACTCGAAGTCGAACTCACATTGAAACTGTAACTCAAACTCATAGTTAAACTTGAAGTCGAACTTACAATGAAACTGAAACTCAAACTCATAATCAATCTTGAAGTCAAACTCACAATGAATCAGAAGCTCAAACTCATTATCGAAATCGAAGTCGAACTCATTTCAAACTCGAAGTCGATCTTACAATGAAACTGAAACTCAAACTCATAATCAATCGTGAAGTCAAACTCACAATGAATCAGAAGCTCAAACTCATTATCGAAATCGAAGTCAAACTCACAAAGAAACAGAAACTAAAACTCATAGCCAAACTCGAAGTCGAGCTCACGATGAATCAGAAACTCAAACTCATAATCAAACTCGAAGTCGACCTCACAATGAAACTGAAACTCAAACTCATAGTCAATCTCAAAGTCGAACTCACAATGAATCAGAAACTCAAACTCATAGTCAAACTCGAAGTCGACCTCACAATGAAACTGAAACTCAAACTCATAATCGAAATCGAAGTCGAACTCATATTCAAACTCAAAGTCGAACTCACATCGAAACTGTAACTCAAACTCATAATCAAACCCGAAATCGAATTCACGATAAAACAGAAACTCAAACTCATAGTCAATCTCGAAGTCGATCTTACAATGAAACTGAAACTCAAACTCATAATCAATCCTGAAGACAAACTGACAATGAATCAGAAGCCCAAACTCATAATCGAAATCGAAGTCGAACTCATATTCAAACTCGAAGTCGAACTCACAATGAAACTGAAGCTCAAACTCATAGCAAAACTCGAAGTCAATCTTACAATGAAACTGAAACTCGAACTCATAATCAATCTTGAAGTCAAAGTCTCAATGAATCAGAAGCTCAAACTCATTATCGAAATCGAAGTCGAACTCATTTCAAACTCGAAGTCAAACTCACAAAGAAACAGAAACTAAAACTCATAGCCAAACTCGAAGTCGAGCTCACAATGAATCAGAAACTCAAACTCATAATCAATCTCGAAGTCAAACTCACAAAGAAACAGAAACTAAAACTCATAGCCAAACTCGAAGTCGAGCTCACAATGAATCAGAAACTCAAACTCATAATCAATCTCGAAGTCAAACTCACAAAGAAACTGAAACTCAAACTCATAATCAATCTCAAAGTCGAACTCACAATGAATCAGAAACTCAAACTCATAGTCAAACTCGAAGTCGACCTCACAATGAAACTGAAACTCAAACTCATAGTCAAACTCGAAGTCGAACTCTATCCAAACGTTTCTTTTTCACAGTGAGTTTGCGGTCTGTTTCATTGTGAGTTTGAATCGATGAGTTTGAGTTTCAGTTTCACATTGAGTTCGACTATGAGTTTGAGTTTCGGTTTCATTGTGAGTTCGATTTTGAGTTTGATTCTGAGTTTCAGTTTCTGTTTCATTGTGAGTTTGACTTCGAGATTGATTATGAGTTTCAGTTTCTGTTTCATTGTGAGTTTGACTTCAATTTCGATTATGAGTTTGAGCTTCTGATTCATTGTGACTTTGACTTCCAGATTGATTATGAGTTTGAGTTTCTGTTTCATTGTGAGTTTGACTTCGAGATTGATTATGAGTTTCAGTTTCATTGTGAGTTTGACTTCAATTTCGATTATGAGTTTGAGCTAATGATTCATTGTGACTTTGACTTCCAGATTGATTATGAGTTTGAGTTTCTGTTTCATTGTGAGTTTGACTTCGAGATTGATTATGAGTTAGAGTTTCTGTTTCATTGTGAGTTCGATTTCGAGTTTGATTCTGAGTTTCAGTTTCTGTTTCATTGTGAGTTTGACTTCGAGTTTGATTATGAGTTTGAGTTTCTGTTTCATTGTGAGTTTGACTTCGAGATTGATTATGAGTTAGAGTTTTTGTTTCATTGTGAGTTCGATTTCGAGTTTGATCCTGAGTTTCAGTTTCCGTATCATTGTGAGTTTGACTTCGAGATCGATTATGAGTTTTAGTTTCTGTTTCATTGTGACTTTGACTTCCAGATTGATTATGAGTTTGAGCTTCTGATTCATTGTGACTTTGACTTCCAGATTGATTATGAGTTTGAGTTTCTGTTTCATTTTGAGTTTGACTTCGAGATTGATTATGAGTTAGAGTTTCTGTTTCTTTGTAAGTTCGATTTCGAGTTTGATCCTGAGTTTCAGTTTCCGTATCATTGTGAGTTTGACTTCGAGATTGATTATGAGTTTGAGTTTCTGTTTCATTGTGAGTTAGACTTCGAGTTCGATTATAAGTTTGAGTTTCGGTTCCACATTGTGTTCGATTATGAGTTTGAGTTTCCGTTCCATTGTGAGTTTGACTTCGAGATTGATCATGAGTTTGAGTTTCTGTTTCATTGTGAGATTGACTTCGCTATTGATTATGAGTTGGTACTTATGTGAATGATTTTTAGAAGATTCTGTGGAGGGCCATGCCCCCCCTCTCCCCCTTTTGAATACTGGCCTAGCTTCTTCCTAAAACGTCCTTTTTCCTCACTAAAGTACAACTATAAGCCATTGAAGTTCATTCAAAATCCGGTTTTGACTGATAATAGCTCTCGGCCGAGACTCATCACTTACACGATTGGGCGCGTACGAATCTTCCATCTCATCGCTGGCTCGTGTCCGAGCTCTGAAAAATAAAACTGGTTTCTTCAGCACACAGACGGGTCTCTCGGTCCCGAAACCGCTCATTGACTGGATGGGTTAGTAGTGATTGACCCGGACAACTATTGATTAAGCCTACGTGCGCACGGCTACCGTAATCTTCACTAGAACAGAGAACCAAGAGGCAGTGGGTTGTCGCGATCAGGATGAATTGAGAATGACTTGTCAAACCAGCCATTTCCCTATCAGATCGGCATAATTATTGGCATTTTTGGAGCAATGCTCGATAATTACGTCGATTCGAAGTCATTTAACTGTGCAGCGTATCAGTGATATCTCGGTTACATTCTGGAAATGCCTAAAAATGTGTCTGAAATTTCTATAACAGAACTTGTAAGAAAAATAATATATTTTTTTGCTCAATTGGCTGGCAATAACTTGATCTTGTGCTCTTATAGGGAGCATAAAAGTCTCGGTAAACTGGCGCTCACCCTGTGTAACTATAGTCCAGCACAACCTACACCTACCTGCCTGTTCAGCAGGAGTGGCAACCCAGGTAATTAAATATCAATTTTATCGGCCTTGCCAGTGTGAATTCTGAAAACTCACCGCGTAAAACTTGACGCTACTTGAGTGGAGGAGGTATTCTTCCGATTTTATGGGAAGAGAAGAACGGCGAATGATGTCATGGACTGGGCAAAGGATTATCCAGTCCTGCAGTATCAACCGCGCTCATGTCTTTCGGATGAACGGTGGTATAATGATGCCTGTAGGAGTCGAAATTCGAAGCAACCTTGGTGTGACAAATTTATTGAACTATCGTGGTAGATCAGTTCACGGCTGCTTGCTTGAAACTTTGATGTAATTATGTGGGGTAGGTACAATGTCACCAGAATTTTAACGCCCAGTGCTCTACCTACTTACTTCTGTTAATGGTGACATAAATACAATTCTGCGAAGAAAGTTAAACAATTATTAACTATTCTTTTTTCCTAGTATTTCCTAGCAACTAGTATTTTTCCTTATCCGCGTGAGTTGGTCGAGAGAACTCTGTGGGAAACTGAAGTTTTCGATTAATAACCCGAGAATTGCGGCTTCTCGCTCAATGGGACATTCATAATTTATGGATTTGTCCTCCAATGTGTGGGCTCGCTTGGCTGAGGCATATGGCATCACGTACCTGGATAGGGATAGCCAGTGCAAAGAAGTATTACGCCTGCCGGCAAGGCCACCGGCCGACAGTACCACGTAAATCCTTTCCATTCGGGATGGACTCATCAATAGCAACCTATCTACTAAACAACGATATTATTACAGTTTGCTGAATCAGTGGGTGTCAATGTTCATTGCTTGGCCTCGGTGACGTAACTATGATTTACGACCGCTTATTAACGTTCGAACGATGTAAAAGCTGAGCGGAGCAATAAAATTTGAAGAATGGTCGACTTACGAGTTCAACAGCCCCCGCACTAATTGCTCTATTGAGTGTAATGCAATCATTTTTCAATCGCTGAGGTATGAGAATTATTGCATCTTTGGGTTTATAATTCTAATAGCGTTACAATCAACACCAGAAACAGGAATTTATAAAAAAACGTTTTCTAAAATTTTAATTATAACTAATCTCACAGGAAGGTTGTGTACTTAGGAGGAAAATATTACTTACTCAATAAAAAATAATCCGTAGGTAATTCGTGAGAGGCACACTCAGTACTTATGACTCCGCAACATTGAAGCTGCACGTTGACGGATCGAGAAAACGAACAAAGGGCCCAACAAACTGCTATTGCTATTTATAGGCAGCGATAAAAAATGAATGACTACTCGAACCGCTTAAACCTTTCTCTCAAACGGCCAAGGAGAGGTTTGCGAATGTTTTTTCGCAAGGTCAACGAGTTGTAACAGCTGTAAGAGGGATATCAGCTGTACATGTGCTCAAGATCTGATGAAGATTCCGAAAGGTGGCTCTTGGATCCGGCGCTCCAGCTGCCATATTTTGTGCCCCGGGCACTGCTTGGTTGGCGGCGCCAAGATTCGAATGCAGACAAATTATTTTTAGACAATTTCGTTCTTTTCTTCGACCCTTTCAGACATTTCGCAAGTAGGTAACTTTCATGAAACTGCTAGGTAGGTACGGGTAGGGAAAAAGCTTGAGCTAGAGCGGCTCAGAATTGGCAAATAAATCGATTCGCTAGGCACAGAAGTGAGGATCTCAGTATTGCGGCACTGGCACGATGAAGCATTGGAATGATCAAGCGTCGGAGTGTTGCAGCATTATAATGGTGCAGCAATGGGATGGTGCAACTAAGAGGTGCATGGGATGAGAGAGGTGTTAAAGTATAAACCAGTTGGCTGAAACAGACTACCGTTTACTGACAGTTTCGCTGGATATTTTATTAGCTGAAGAGTTCCTAATTGAAGTTGTTTATTCAAACGTAGACACTCTTGGGCAGGGCAGGCATTTCTTTTGAACAATATTAGCAGCCTCTTCGGCAATAACAAACAACTACATCCGATATCTTCTCATTAAGATGGGTGAAAGGCTCTTGAAGAGACAGACACTCTGTAGAGAGGGCTCTGATTTTTATTCAGTGATCATAACCGTCGAAGGAGTGATTTACCGCGGTTTTTCTAATGCATAAGTTTTGTATGAAGACACCGCTTTCGACAAGCCACTTCCGGCTCGGTGACATACTTATTCATTTTTCTTTTCGCATAGATTAGTGTCTTTCTGATCCGGAATAAGCTCGTTATTGCTGAACTTTCAGATTTCTTACATCCAGACGGAGTGAGGAAGGGGTCAAAAGGTATCAGCGATCAAGGACAAATAATATTCAAATGTCGACAACATTATGCCAATGAATTATTCATAGTTCTCGAATTGATATCATTATAAGCAGACAATACAAGGCTTGTAGCCGATCGGCGGGTGTTCTATGAGCTTGGATGGTCTCTTACAAGAGGAGGGTATTTCCTACGTAGGTATCTTTATTGTTCGATCGTCGTTTAAAAGTCTACTGTAATTAGGGTTTGGCTTGGGAGACGTCTTTTTACCCGGTGAATCTTCAGGAAGAGCTACGAGACTCTTCGGAAAAGTGGCTTAATCACGTTGGCCGTTATCGTTCGATGAAGCCTAACGCAGTTAATTTGTGCCGTTCTACGCATTTCACAAAGACTATTAGCCCATTTAAACGGTGGTTTGATCGATGTTCTACTTTCAATACGCCTACTTACTCCAACCATGAGCCATTGAACGACGGAGGGAGGTACGCCACATGCCGGTGTGATTGCTGGCCTAACATGCATGCCGTACATTGTATGGGTAATGTGTACAATATGCCGCCGTGCAAAGCCAGAGTGCAGACAATACGTTGAAGGTGCTACACTCTTCATAAGCTTGGAAGTATGGATTCATGGCTCTAGATTATTGCAGGGAATGTTCTTGGTGGCGTCTTGGGTAACTTGAGATCGAGAAATAGTTCAAGTGCAGACAGGCTTTGCTATGGAAAAATTCATGTGCGATCATGGATGCTTATTGTCTTGAATTTGAGGATCTTCTCTCGTTGTGAGACCCATGTTTTAACGTAAGCAGGTATATCAATTGTTTATGCTGGCAATTTCTCCAAACACATTGCCCTGGCCGTTCGAAACTGAGTTCGATGAAAGTGAAACTAGAAACGTAGCTTTTGATGAAGAGACGTCGCATACCTTCTTGAAGTTAGACTGCCCAGGATGGCGGACATTCTGTTCTATTGTATTCCTTTTTGGCAAGGCTCTCGCGTCCATGACCGGCATATTTAAGTCTTGAAGGCGCACACATGTCACTGGCACTCCAGGTGAATCCGGTATAACAAATATCTCAGGAATATGCGGTAGAGGAATTGACCAGGTACAATGATTGTCGGAGAAATTCAGAAAATATAGATAACACTTGAACAATGTTTATGAGGCAGAAAATTGTAGAAAGATTGAAAATTGAGGAGGATATGACAGCTGTCGTACAGATGAACGTTCTTAAACATACTGTTGTGGCAAGAATTGAAATTAAATTGTATTGAGGACTGTAAGATGTACAAGTTAAATTTGTTTAGGTTGGATAGTTCTTAGCATACTACCCATATTATAACTCACGACGAGGTTCGACGTACTTGGCCGAGGTCGTCTCTTGCAGCACAAGCGTGATGAGTAGGTATGTACTAGCAATCTTGTGCTTCCGTTTGAGTTGATTGAGTGATTGATGAATTAAACAAAATATATGAAGCAAATTCTTTACAATTTCAAAATTTGACGGAATTACAGCATAGAGTTGAAGCGAGGTCAGTCGCAGAGTGGAAATTGACAAGGATGTTGCATTATATTAGGCAGTTGAGCTGAGGGGGTACAACCTCCACATGAAGTGCGCATCACAGCTTCAATGGAGCACACTGTACTGCAGGTTGCGTTTACTCCTACGAACAGCCAATTTTGTTTCAATAAGTGCATTGACATAGATCACATAGCCGACGCATTCTAAGGTTTATCAACTACTAATCGTTTTAAAAACCCCCATTCCCAATAGTTCTATAGTAACAAAGAGAATCATCAGCCATAACAGTAATTCAGTACCAAGCACTGTGTCCATTTCAACTTATTGCCCGTCGATATCCTGCATTTCCGCTGACGCCAGCAGCTCCTCAGCTTCGCAAGATTGAAACGTTCTGATAGAAACGGCAAGTGGGTACTAACACGTCGATTTCACTAGTCTATCCACCTACACTTGGAAGAGGAGGCAGTTTAGGTAAACTAGGTGTCCTCCGCACTGGATGGCTCAGGGGGTTTAGTCACCCGTGCTGCCGTTTTACTAGCGCCGAGGGGCCTTACTCAGCACCGCTGAACAGAAAGGACCCTCCCCCTCAACCCGTACGAATTTATCGCGTACTCAACGCTATTCAACCGATAAGACCGGAATGGAAGAGAGGGAACCATGCCGAAGGACAAGTTGCACTATTCCGGTCCATTTCGATCACTTCATTCTCACATCCCCAAATCCGAATCAGCTACCCCAACTTTTCGGGTATGCATTCCCTGGGACGATGAAAAAGGAGGAGAAAACGCGTCCTTGAATCTTTTAGCACATTCTTACCCTCTTAACCATGTCATCAAAGATCTGTCACAGTGTATGGAAGGGTTTGAAGAGTACCTAAAATACGAGGGTTCATGGAAATACGGGGTTTCATGGAAGGTGCAGACAACGAACTATACCCGGCATGGTGGGGAAGCTTTTTCTGTTCATGAGATGGCACAGTCACTAGATTGACTTTTAACGGCTGTAGATTTTGGGATATGAGAAAAGTCACTTGTTCCACACCAATTCAGTTTCCTGTTCTTCAACAAAAAAATTACCATGAGCAAATGAAGCCGCTCAGTTGCACATACGTCGGCCAGGTTCATTACATATTCTGTCTTTCCTTCTGTAACCAGCTCAGGTCCGGACTGGTGATATTATTCGATAAAAATATGACTTAATTTGAATACACCTGATTCCTGTTAAAATGCATTCTAGGTGCTGCTGAGAAAAGAAAAATGTTGAACGTTCCATATTATGACAAACAGCTCAATAGAGAAGAAAATGTCGTAGGTTTTTTCTAGAACGATAAATAGCGAACAATCAAAATAAGTGCGATGAATACTGAAATGAATTTTAAGTTGAACAGCTTTCAGTATTTTACCCCGTTACTTTTGTAGGAAGCGAGCCTTCATACACCTGCTACCTGATTAGGTACTGAATACAGGCATTTTTTAAGGTCTCTAACAATATTTTAAACAGACATAGCTCTGGATCTAATTCAACTTCCCAGGAAAATTCGTTTTCCACATGCGGCTCTATTTCCTGAATATTGGTTCTAGAGATTCAAAGAACTTCAGACACTATGACGTAGCTACATAGATGAGCAAGGGTAAGGTGAACCTTATAGATAATTGTATCAAGGAAGAAGGGAGGGCTGTAGATCCCAATGGAGTACAAAGCGAAACAGAGCAACATCGTCCTTCTTTCTCTCCGAAGGGCCTCGGGTTTTCCATCTCTCTCGAACACAGGTTCCTTCAGCACCCCTCTTTTCTTTTCTCCGGTTGTATTCATATGCAAAACACTCCATTGCCACAACACTCCACTCCCACCCTGCTATCCACCCTCTTCTCTTACCATCTCGCCTTTCCTCACTCGGTTGTGTATCCTTTGCTTCTCTTCATGAGGCCTTCACAACCAAAGTCTTCTCTCCTGGTTTTCCATTCTTCTGGTTAGCAAAGGCTGAATGGAGCTGAGGCAGTTCTTGATCTCAGTCCGAGATATTTTCCCCCACCACGGCCGACTACGTTGCTCTTTTATGTTTCAAACACGTACACAAATACAAAACGAGGGTCCACAGTCCTGGTACGCTAATAGAAGGTCCTCATCCTACGACAATGACCGCAGCGCAAGACCTGAGCCCTTTTTTCAAGCATTACCTATACTCCACTGAGAAAAGCACTCGACTTACTCATTTCATGAAAGTCATCCCAGCCGATGGAATTTTATTGGCTGGATAAAATAATATTGAGGATCCTTGAAAATTGAAGCCAAATTCAGATTTTGACAAATCCCTTGACAATTTAGCCAATTCACACTCAACATTTTCAAATTTTATAAAGAAATTTTTAACCGAATAAATTCATCTTTTTTACTTTTTCGACTACCCAAATGCTGCTCTGTAAATACGTACCTTAGTGGTTCAGAATATTTTACTGTGTTGTAATAGCTTCACTTGTCAGATCGATCTCTTCTCAAATCAAAGTATAGGTCCATAAATGGTCCAAGAGTGAATAAATAGGGGTTCAAATCCAGAGACAGGACTGAAACACTCGAGTTCGATTGAGGCCTATTCAGTTCTTCCACTTCTCGGTCTCGTTTTCGTCGAAGACACGGGTAACCACTTAAACTGGAACCGTCCACCGGGCCCTATACAAGGACTTTTGGTCTGGATCTATTTTACGACTATAGGGTGTCGCATTTTTTGAATACTAATTCCTTCGTTTTCCAGGCTCGAAAAAGGAAACCTATGAGGGATGTACGAACTAAAGGATCTGATGGGAACTAACGGATCTGAAGCTACGCAGGACGAGACAAGAGATGAGAAAGAAGAGGACGTCCCCGAAACCGGTTCCTCCTTTTCCTCCGAGCACACAATATAAACTCAACCGAAGAAGACAAATTTATTATTTTTCACTGTCCAGTCGTCCTCAGAGAAGATTAATATTTCAGGATTTTTATGAAAAATGTCGCATCCTGCTGAAGAGAGGGTGTGTTAACCACGGTACTCCAGGAATTCGTCTCGCTTCCTTGAAAATACCGGGGGACCAATTATTTGGTCGTAAAACGGCGGATGCTTATTTTTGAGAGCAGAAAATACAATATAAATTTCAAATTGCTTATTATTAAAGAGGTGAACTAGTCTAATGATGAAATCCTTGCTCCCAGGAGCTGCCCATCATCCAAGAACAGTTTTTGATTTTTGCCTCAAACACAATACTATGATTAGTAGTTGGCTACTTTCATTACGCTTTCGCCGTGCCTGCTGCGGTTTAATTGGCAGTTGTAAAGCCCCCCGCTCATATTTCAAATTATACTTTATGACTTCAATTTAGAAACTATCTTCGCCTATAACTTCTGTCCTTTATGTGCAAGAACCGGCCATTTATCTACACGTGGTGCTCGCCCTCGGGAGGATTTGAAATTACATGAACGAGTCGGGCTACGGTTTGAATGAAATGTCCCAGTGGTAAACTACGCTCCCTCAAAGTTTAATGATCGGGCATATGTTGTGAATGTGCACCCTGATATTCCATGTGAAATGTGGTGACCTAGGCGGAGGAATTGAAGTTGTTTTACAATACCGCAGACCCTTGTATAAAGTTCTCTCGTGATATTGTTTCCCTCCTTCAAAAACCCTCTCATTTATCTTGATGCGTTGTCGAGTCTCGCTGAGGATTGCTGTACCTAGCTGGAGTGTACAAAATATGGTTGGTATTGTTATTTTTGTTACGGAATTTCATAATTTGAATTTATTTTTGAATAGTTTGGTTCTGGTTGAGAAAAAATCGTATACTTATTGATTTCTCTTCATAAAAATGACTACTTTATTATTTTATTTTTGTATCGAGAAATAAATTCTGTCATTAGCATTGAAAGTTTCGATAATCAGTTGTTTACTCCTAGTAAGTAGGATATGTTCTACGATGATCATATTATAAGAAACCGGTTTTGTGAGAATTCGGTTGAACATTTCTTCTTCCTCACTCCTCACGTCTCGTTCCTATCACACTAAACATGCACACTCCTACACGTCGCCGACTGGTTTACTATTGATACCGAAGAAGACAACTTTTCAACCTGCCCACCTCATCCATTCATGCCATAAGACTTCGCCCTTCGCCTTTACTATCTGTGTAATTATATACTTGGAAACGTAATGTATTAATTGTTTTCTCCTAGCCGAGACAAATTATTAATTATTGGCCAAGTTGGAGGATGGCTTCACGGATTACCTTCTCTATGCAGGAACGTTTTGGGCCACGGAACGATAGAATTCAGCTGCAGACCTGCTGGAGTCGTGTTTCAAACTTGTTGGACACCATGGTTAGTTTATGTTGCGATGTTTGACCTCCAATCTTGGCTATCAAATTATACTTCTTGGAGATCATGCGCCCTTGAAGATCTTCTGTAGAGCTGAGCTCGTTCCAATTTTCAGGAAGTTCATTCAGTAGGCTCCAAGCGTGATTTCACGCCTCGAAAAATTGTTGACTAGATTGCATCACGGAGAAAGACCGCTACTTGCTCGAGGCTGAAAGTGCTAAGGTATCGATTGCAAGGCGATGTAAGTTTTTAGGGAATTAGCTAGAACGAGAGAGCAGCTTCGGCTGGGAGAAAGCGTTGAAGGAAGACGGAACGAGGATGGATAAGGTACCAGAGTGAAGAAGGCAAAGATGGAACTGGGTTTAAGGGGTGGTTATGCTGTTGAATTCAAGACACGTAGAAGCTCACCCCCGTCGCACTCCCAAAGCTTGTCTTTTAGCCCCGAGAAATGGCTCCAAGACGGCGTTGTGGAGGGGGCCGAAGTGGTGCAAGAGAGCGAGAAGGCGGATAAGTCGGACGGCAACTAGGTACACCGAGGGGCAAAGTGGAAGAAGGAGCAATTTTGAGTTGGCGGTGTTCACGGCTGAAAACCGTTTTCAGAAGGAAACCCCAAATCCTATAGTGCGGGCGTTCGACGTGGTTCACAGCATCCAGAGTGATCGGAAAATCGTCCGAATCCAAGAAACATAATACGAAGAAATAATTCAGGTAAAAGCAGACTAAATCCGGCTACACACTATCCGATTGCTGGTGGAGGTGGAGGAGGTAAGCATATCGACGATGAAACTGCAATACTGCCCAATTCAAAGCATCGTGTCTTTTGGGGGCGTCTGAGTTGCCTACTTCTCAAAACTTGGATTGGTGGCAACTTGGCAAATCACGCGTCCATAGATTGCATGGCAAACGAATTGGGCAGTATTGATTCTACACCGTCGATATGCTATTCTGTAAGTGGTCGAATTGGCGTCGAAAACTCTTGGTGCAAGTCGAGGTGGTGGGGATTCAAAGCATATCACGAACTGTAGCCACAGTTAGATCACCAGCATCACATTTTCTGAGATGTGGTAGCATCTCATAGACAAGATATTACAATACAGCATGCAGAAAAAATTCCCACTCATGGCGGTCATTGGAGTAATCCGGTAGATAACCGGTCAAAATCTTCAAGAATATTATCGTATGATGCTGTTCACGATTAGGTCCTCTTTTTATCACCAATGCTTCACTTGCAGGCCGCGGTCCTAGTGTTTTTGGCGCTGATGCTCTTGTTTGATGAAACCGCGCACAAAAAACCTTTGATAGGGTGCAGAGCACGCACTCCTTTTGCCACAGTTGGACAAGCTTGAACATTACCTTCTTATTTTCTGAACACCTTTGTTTATCACGGTTAGGGCATTACAGATGCCAAACAACGTGGAAGTAATCAGAGCACAATACGAATCTGCTTAGATCCCTATCGTCTCAAGTTGCTCGACCTTTGATATTATGGTCTGTAGGGACAAAAAACAGGATTTTGAGATAATTTCATATCTAACCGCATACTAGGGTTTGTTGACGGGTTTTCTGTGACAGGACCGTTAGGAAACAATGAAGATGTACTCGCACGGAATTAACCTGCCTTGATTTTCTTCCGTTGGCCATGAACGCATATTGTGAAGACCTTATTTAGGTTTTCAGCATAGTCTTCTTATTATCAGTTAGGTATCCATTACTGCTGAGAAAGATCTCTGCTGGGGTACTCTGCTTTGCAAGTTTCTTCGATAAAAATTATCCTGATCCTATTCACACTACAATTCTTATAAATAATGTGTTATACCTACCTACTAGAACGCGAGAACGACGATTCGAATAAAATTTAAAGGTACGCCACTTTCTTATCAGGAGGGCGAGACATCCCCTCAGACGACAATAGGTTTGCGGAGACGATTTGACAACCTGGCCAGCCTGCGCATGTCAACCGATTCGTGCCCTCGGGCTGCCCAGGAGACCAAACATCTGGTGGTTTTTATCAAAGGGAAGGAAAAAGGTGCCCTCCGGCTTGCTGAAAGATAGCCGAAGACGCTTTCGGAAATTCAGATCAAAGTTCGCCAGAAGCTATGATCATTGTCGCATAGAACGACCATTTATTCCGTTGCATTGGGGTTTAATTGTGCGGTTTTATAATGCGCTGAAACGAGCAGACATTGTACTATGTCTAGTATTGTACTCTTCAAACCATTTTCAAATATTTTTGTGATGCGTTTGTTCGAAAACAGATTAACGAAAAATTTTCAGTTTACATTTTTCGTTTCCAGGGTCAAACGGGAGGAATTGGATTTTCCTCTTTTTTTAGAAGGTCAAAACAACAACATTTAGGAGCACTAAAATCCCAATGATTCTGGATACAACGCTTATGGTTTATTTTTCACGTCAATATTTTCACGCACATTTTTAAAATGTTTTTCCCATCTTATTTCCAGGTCCAAATTGTTTTAAGAATTTATCAGGTTTTTGGCTCGAAATATTTTTTCAATTGATTTCAGCTTGGTGATAGGCGCATAAATCTATCAGGCCAATGACGATTGGGGACCGTAGAAAATGCAAAAGGCCGAATACCGCTAACCCTTTTTCACCAGTTTTGGTAATGACATTATTCAGGCAAATTGTGCCTTGCCTCGAGAAGGCTATTAGTACCTAATAGCTTGTCAATATACCCCGGATTTGTTTTTTCAAAATTTTTTTAAGCGAAATTTGGCATAAACAACTGTGAAATGGGACCAATCTCCCGAGATGAGGATGTTTATTTACACAAGTCAGCTCGGGGCTCATTAGGCTTCATCTTATGCATATGTAGACATGGAGCGACGGGTGTCTGTTTGAAGGGGTCTGCGCTGCGGAATTATTCATCTCTCATCCACGTGTGCAATGCCGAACAATTTTGGCTGCGGACACTGTATTTATTCCATTTTCAAATGAAGTTTGTGATAACCATTGTATCAAGTTGAACTTTTAATTTACTTATTGGAATTCCATCAGATTACATTGAGGAGCGATTTTTTGGCTCATCAGTCAATGAAAACCCTTAGTGATTGCCAATGAAAATGTTCAACCCTCTCTAAACATTTGAAGAATCAAAAAATCGCATGAAAACATTCGAGTTCGTCGCTGACCCATCTAAAACGCTAAATGCCTTAAATATCTGGAAACGCTTGAATGCGCGGCTTGTAGCCATTGATTTATGCATTACCAGTTTTCGTCCCTGCAGAACTCGCACCATTGACGGCAACTCAACAGAGCGCCGTTAGAAGACAACCATAAAAAATAGGGCGTCATAAAAAATCTCGAGCCTGTGAGTGTATATTGCGACGGGAGGATTAAACAAATACAAAACACGCAGTTTAAATGTGGTTATAAAATTTGACCATAAAACTCGGTAATTGCCGGTTGGGCTAATGGCAGACAACAACAGTCTTTTACGACGTGTAACATTTCTCTACGACAGAGCGATTGTGTTGGATTGCTCAACCCAGTAAGATTTCCTGTGACGCATTGATTGGACAGGTACGTTTGAAAAACCAAAAAGTCGAAGATTCTCGTTGATGTTGATCCATTATACGTCATGAAAATGCCTGTGAAACTCTTTTGGTCATGTTGGTGTCCAATGATGCGTGTAATTGGCTGAATCCGTTGTAAGGAGACCAGGGGTCAACTCGCCGCCAGATTGTGGTCATCACTGAATGATTATTCCAATAATACAAATATTATTTTGAGTACTATATGAATTTTGATTTACTATTCCAAAATTATTATCTAATATCCGGTAGGTATAAATTACATCGAGATTTTGATACTCACTCATTTTAATTAGGTAGCCTTATATTTAAATATGATTTAAAATTTGAATTAGGTATTCGCATTTTTCAAATTTGTAATTGGTTTTTAGCTCTAATTCAGCCTTAAATATCCTTTATCAGACATTCCCATCTTTTAACGATATTCTATGTTATCTCAAGTCATCTCACCGCGTTCACAGGTGATCAACTCAATAATAGCTGTTGTCTCCCATCGTGGACACTTTTCGATCATATCACCCGCCTTTCACATTTTTAAGAAGCTCATTGTACCTAGTTTTCGCATTTCGGAAGTTATGACACGACTCAAAAAATGGGAGACAGGCCGTTTGGCGCTCTTGAATTATTCTAGTCTACTTCTGGGAACTTGTCCGAGACGTGAGGCGCATACAGTGCGCTCGGTAAATAGCATGCGAGTCTTTTTTTAGCTTTATGCAGGTAATCTCATGAAAAAATAATCTACCCTCAGCAAGGTAGTAATTACCTGGGACCGTTAGCGATGAAAAATCACTCCCATTTGCGTCTTAATGCGAATTAAAAGGAAGCCTATCTGAGCAATGGAATCTTCATACGGGTTGTCCTCGTATGATGCTCCCTCGTCTCCGAGCAGCGTAGCATGTAGCGCGCATGCGCGGAGAGGGTGTTCTCCGTTCCCGAACTAATTACCGCTCAAAACAGTGCGTTATGCAAATTTTTCATATTGCAAAGCTGGAGAGCGCTGATGTTCCGATGATTCCCAGATACCAGCCTCTGGCTGGTTGTCTCCCCGTTAAACCGTGAAGATAATTTCGCCATGCGAAACCATAGACAGGCCGAAAAGTATCTAATCACAGTGCACTTTCATTGTACCGTGAAGTCTGCGGGCTTTTAGAAAATTATCCGCGAAAGTTCCAAAATAATTCACTTTCAAGGAAAACGTCACCTACCGAAGATGGTCTAGAAGAACAGTGATATCTTTTTACTTTCGTGTTGGGATTGAACGACAATTTTTATATCAACCAGACTGCGTTACTCATACGAGGTCGCTAGTTAGGGGTTTGTTCAGCGGGTGTTGCCGGAAAAATGAGGGAGGGCCATCGGGTCTGACGTGAAAGGAGTGGGCGTGCGCCCGATTGATAGATGGAACCCATCCCCTATAGATCCCTATAGAGATGGGCAATGTGGGGGCGGACGATGGTAAAACTGCAATACCAAACCCTCCTCGGTCTTGTTTATATTGATGTCGTCACGCTTTCAAATCTCACGGTTAATTAATTCCATTCAGTCTTCGAAAAAGCTTTACGGCTTCGGATGACAGAAGCGAAAATGCTGAATGAGGAAACTGCCCTCCAACCCTTTTTGACTCCGAGACCACTTTTAATAATGTTTGACGCCAGAAACCGAAGTTCGAACTCCGGAGGGGTCGAGTGGGGGTTTCAACGGTCTTGTAGCCGTTTAAGGGCTCAACGCAGTGAAATGAACCGATTCGATGCCTCATTGAGTCTCTACCCCCTTCCACCACCGGAGGATTGAGGAACAATGAGTGACGTTCATTACGGAGAGATCACTTTATTCTTGAGCCATGCTGGGGTAAGGATGCGATCGGAAACAAATAGACTTCGAGTCATGTTCAGCGCTTGAGCGCAACTTTCAAGTTGGGACAGAAATTCATTTTGTTTTCAAAGGTCATTCTCATTCAAAAAATGTACACTTGGATGATTCAGAAACCAAAACTCATACTAATACTCGAACTCAAACTGAAACCGATACTCAAAGTGAAACTCAAACAGATTTTTTAACTGATCGATTTTCTAACTCGGTATGACTCGAATAGGAAATATTCTTGATCGTAACTACACTGGCAGAATAAATATAATAGCGGGAAGCGATAGCAAGGCGGTTTTGGGGAAAATAATTATTAACAACTGGAGATGAGAACATAGCATTTCTCGACTCATCACAAGCATTATTAACGGTAATCAAGCGCAATTAGGCAAATACGATTTCACATGAACGTGCGGCCACCGCAAACGGACGGTTATAATTACTACGTAAACCAAGTTTAGTCGAATTTAGTCAGAAGTTATTTGGAAGGTGAGCTGAGCTTGTGAACACCTGACGATTTATCGGCGTTAATTGGGCACAGAACTGTGAGAGGCACTTGACAGGTAAATAAGCTTACGATTTGCAAGTATAATCGGGATTATGGAAGTGCGGGCATATGATAAAAATGAGAGGAAATCAACATATATTTTTTCTTTATTAGAGCGACGTTAAATCTGCGTAACGCAGGAGCTGTGGCTGCGGGAGCGTGAGTGCACTCATTTTCACGTCTCAATAATTCAAATTCTTGCTGTCCGACCGAGACGACGTAATACGCTTCATGCGGGTAAGCTTGAATGTTAACGATTTTCGGAATAGCCTTTATAGATAATGGAAAAGTAAGTATCATATAAAAACAAAATTGTAAAAAATCTTTTTAAAAATTCCTTCAAAAAGTCAATTTGAGTAACCTCAGTTTTTTCGAGTCGGTTAAAAAATAAATCTAAAACATGAAAAATAAGTTAAAAATTACGCAAAAATTTAAAAAAACGCAAAAAATAAATGTAACAAAAAACTAAAATTTATAAAATAAAGTATTGATTCTCTCATATGCTACATTTGTGCAAAGAATGTGCTTAACCCATGAACTAAGGGTCTATAGGTAACTTCAGTTATCGAAAACTCCACATGATGATGTAGGTAATATAGCAGCAACCCCAGATAGACTCCTCAGCATAATTGCATTTTCAACACGAATGATCATTATTTTGCTGGGGTGCACTGAATTTGTCCCCGTCCGAACAACATAATGTCGAATTCAATGAGCGTTTAAATCTCGAGGCCCGCATGCTTATGTTATGCGACAAGGTACAAGTAGTGAAATTATATCGTACAACAGTTGCGTTGGTTGATAATCTTTTGCACCGCCGGTGCCATAAACTCTTGTAAGGACTCGGGCCATCGATACTCTCAGGATTTTATTTACAATATCTGCATTGTGGGGCGTCAACGCAAACAGCGAATTAATCGGCGACCGAAATTTACAGTACTGTGGAACGAAAAGGCGCCTTCGAGTTGCTATTGGTATTGTACATGGTCTTTTTTGGTCATGCCCTTATCACACTGTCGACATTTCCTTCCTTTGAGTTATCTGGTATATTTAGGGCCCTACTCACCTTTACAAAGTTGAGTAGGTATAGGTACATAACCGATGAACCAAAATAAAATTCAAATTTTATTTCAAAATGAATTTTTTTTTCAAGTAAATGCTTGTTTTGGCAAGACCACCAATTTTGTTCATCTGGAATTTCGACTACTCAACAGTACTTCCAATATATTAGCAATTTCGATAACATTTTTTTAAATTGGCCAAATATCCCTATTTACTTAGCTAAATGTGCCGGTTTTACCATTCAAGGCCTTGAAATACCTATTGGTTTTAGTTCGCAGCGTAAAATAAATTTAAAAGAGCGTTGTTATGGAATCGTTGACTGTAAGACTCCGAAATAGTCATAGCATGATCAATTTGGTCCAAAATTTTAGAAATATAGAAATACCTATCTTGCAACCTGCCCCCCTCTGGGTTTCTGTTGCAGATGCAGTTGCAGTAGAAATGTCGATCGTGTGATATGGAGGCGTCGGTTGGGCTTTCGATTCTGTTTCAAGTCTATTCAAATGAGGAACGGCGAGGCGAGTCCACCGCGTGCTCGGTCGCTAGCCAAGGCGAATTATTCACTTATTTATGGCGGCAAAGGTTGTGCGCCTCACCTTTAGCGCCTTCTCCAACTCCACAATGGCACCCCCACAATGCTCTTTTATTCGGTACAAACATGTAAATCTCGCATGACAAGAAATCGGTGTCGAACGGACCCTAATGGTTCTCTTATTCCGATATTTTTCCAACTCGGCTATCCAAAGGTCTCCGTTATTATTTTTCGCTATTGTCGAAATCAGCGGGGCGGCAAATGGCGCTAGAGAGTCTCAAAGGAACTGAGGCTACGAATCGTAAAAATCCTCGAAGAATGGCATTTACTGTATTGTAAAAATGCGTTTTACACCTACCCGATCAATATTAGACGATCGATAGAATCCACAATTTTGAAAACTCAAGAGCATGAATAGGAATAACATTGTTAGGTACATAAGAAAATACTTTGATCTATAAATTGTGTGGTTTTTTATTTTTGCCATTCTCGTATTCCATATTATTAACGTGTTCCATAATATGAAATATTATTGAGTTTATTCCTCACAAAAATTTCAGATTTTAAAACCTTCAGAAATATTTTTCATCGTTCAATATTAATTTTTACCTTATTTTCACACTTACCTATAACTTAAAGATGTGCCTCCTTATACTATAATAATAAGTAGGCATTTAAAAAATCAAAAGAAGCTAATTTTACAAACATGTTCCATGTCTCCTGTAATTCTCAACAATTTATAAAATTTTCACAAATATGAAGTTTTTCTGGCCAAGAAATACCACCCTGTCTAACTGTTAATTCTAGCTCTGATAGCGCGCATTAGGTACTTCCAAGGTGAGGGCAGTTTTAGTATTTTCCGATTGCCAATTTTACTGTGCAATATTATCATTGAAAATAAAAATAAAAAGTTTAATAAAGTAGGTATGCGTAAAAATTGAAAAAATAATTATCGTTAACTAGCCAAAAAATAGATTAATTTAAGCGTTTTATGGCTCAATCAATATGCCTCAAATAGTGGAATAAATGAATAGCATAATCACAACATCTTTATTTTGGGATGTTTCCTTCGTTCTCCGAGGTAGGTATCGAGTTGGGCGTATTTCCTCACAGTTTCGTTTAGCGCAGCTGGAACAAAGAAGTAAGAAGATTATCTCATTGAAGTAACAATTACATGGTTTTTGCTCAACATAATATCTTGTAAACACAGAGGAAAAAAATCATTTAATTCAAACAGACGGAAACTCGACGAGGGAATCCAGTCAGTGTAAACCGGCCAACATAACCTGTGATTAACCGTTTCGAAAACCGCCTCAACATACAATATAATACCGACTAGCCATAGTTATATTAGCGGTCGCGTCTTCGCCCTTATAAAGGCCTCGCGTCGCGTATAAATTTGAATTGATCATTCACCAGTCGAGCTTGCGGTCATGACGGTTGCCGTTTAATCACTTCGTTCTGCCCTGCCCCGTATGAGAGTGGAGAAAGAAAAAATAAAACGATGAAAAAATGAAAGGAGAAAAACTATCTGTAATGGTAATCGCGGTCGGGCGTTTACAGTCGGCAAAAAGTATAACGTGCAATAAAGCGCATGGGGTTCAGTTTTATGCAGTGATTGCCGTGGTAGCAATTTTCGATGAAATATTGACCGCCCGATGACCGCCGCACCTCGGACAAATGATTGTGCTTGAGTCATACGGAATAAAAACATGTAATTGACCAATAGTCAGAAATATATTTTTTCTCAGCGAAGGTCCACTGTATGAATTTTGAATGTGAATTTTCGAAATTGAGAAGATAGATTTGCCGTAAGTAGTCGAATTATATCAAGAAACTGATGAAAATACCGGCCTGTACGCGTTTACGGGACACAAATGATAGGTACCTAAAAATGTCGTTTGCCATTGAAATGTTCTTCTCTTCGAGAAAGCTCAAGTCGGTAGGTAGATGTGCATCGTTCAGAGTTTTTCAGCAGAGTTTTTGTTACATTATTTCCAGAAATAATGTACCTATGCACCTAATGCACCTCGGTAGTGCAAATTTTTTTTCTGGTGTTGTAGTTTTATATCTATTGTTCATTTTGTGTCTTAACCTCTTAGGTATGTCTGAAAATTAGCCATGCCATACGTTTAATCTAATGTAATTTATAATTTCGCCAAAGTATCGACGTGTGGACTTAGTACCTAGTTATTTGATTTTGAGCACGCATCTCTCATCAAGTCATCAAAATCAATTCACACGCGAGTTGAGCTATTTTTCATGCTCAAAGATTGGTGTAATTGAGTATGCCCAAAGTATACCCGAATAGCTGTTAGTAGGTTACTATTAGGTGTGGAATTGGTCCTAACCGCAGAACATACAGAACTATGTTGGTCCTTCCTCGAGCGTATTACAATGTTAACCTGTGGATCGCAATGATTAAAATGGAGTGAAACATTTTTCAAAAAAAGCCCGAGGAGATCGGCGAATTAAAATAACAACCAAATACTGTGGGAGGGTTAGGCGATCTGCTCGTGGGGGGGATAAGGGTACCGTCGTGAATGGCCGCACGTGGATGCCACCTGACCCAACTACGTAGGCCCATTAGAATTTCAAATCAGAGTTCTCCTCTCTTTCAGAAGACCCGTCACTACCCTAACACTCACACACTATCGGTTCTTTACACGCTGAAACTCACCGGTATAAACATAGGCTTTGATAATTCATATAGCCTCGTCAATCGCGGGTCTTTCTGTTCTATACCGTTTACCGCAGACAGACGGTCGGGCGGACAAACAGTCGGACTGATAGGACGAGCCCGAGGGGAACTCAGTGAACTGGAGTTCCTCCCTCTTTTGACACTCCTCGTTCGTCAATACCGTCAATATTGTTTGTGGGGTCTGACACAGACTACAGGTGTCTTGCCCCTCTCGCATTGCGATCCTGAACTGTTGATCTGACTCGTAAAACGCCAGGTGAACGGCAATTTTATAAATCCCTAAAACTTGGCACGGATGATGACCAGTCCTCAGCAGATTGGGAGCTTCTCGATATTTACATAAATCTTCGGATATAGGTACATAGCAGTAAGTCGAAAATTTTTTAGATACCTAGCAGTATTTGCTTCGAAAGTCAAAAATAGAATTAAAGAAATGAAAGCAAATTTCTATAGCTCGCAGCATGAATTATCAGCCACATAGAGGGCACATAACTTTAGAATTTTTTATGCCTTTTTTCACTATTACGATTTTTTATCGTCATTCCGATGTTATTTGCTAGCACGGCCATTACGTCCTTACTTTCTTCAGAAAATTCAAATTTGACTATACCGGCGGAAAGAGCGTTAAATTTCCTATCACAGTAGAGGAGTATAAAAGTAGTATGAAGTAGTAGAAAAAATATGCCTGATGGCTCCAATCCGACTTACTGATCAATTAAATAATGCGAATCAATCATTTTTCAATCCGTGCCACAGCGTTTAAAATGTATAGCCTTTAAAAAATTATAATTGTAATTTGGGTTCAGTTGTATTGAGTATATTGAGTATGGTTCTTCGCAATTGACCCAATCTGATCATTTTTGCCGGGGCAATGGGAAGTGAGGGTTCAGGGAAGACTTACCAATTATCGCTAGGTAGGTATGTAATACAATTATTTCGTTTCCCCAGATGCCTATTATGATTGCTATCCTGTCAAATTTTATTATCTTCCCTTACGCCATCTCATGGGAGACATTAATCAATGAAACGTTGGGAGAGACACGTGTTTAGCACGGAGGGTTACGCTCTGGCACTTAGCGAAACTGCCTGAAGCAGCAAACTATCATGGATTCGGTTTTGTTGTGAAATTCGTCGTTCTAAAATAAAACTGTGTGGATAGCTGGCAGTATCGGCCCAAATCAATTACCTATCTTGAAATTTTGTACATATATTTGACGAATTTATGCAACCCATCAATCTAATAAAATATAATTCCGATTGGATGAAAATCTTTGAAAATGATCATTATTATTCATCGATGTTTGAAAGCGTAAATAAATCGATTTTCGTTCAATCCCAATTTTAGTTTCTCATTTGGGTCAGATATCTGCAGTTTTTGGGATCGGAGCATCTGATTGAAAACATTCACTCCCGACAACACGCGTAATATTTTTGTTCTAATTTTCATGCAGCATGATAGTATTTACGAAGAGGTTCACCGATGTTACGCACGCAGGCGGGACAAGTGGCCTTCGGATGATCGGCGGATGCTCGCCTGTTCGCACAAGGACGACCGATAATTAGAAAAGTAAAGGCTAACCGGTATTGTTTTTAAAAACTGGTTAGTTTGCGCCAATTGAAAAAAATTGAAAGAAATAGCTATGGAGGAAAGATTTGTGTAGGCACATTATGGGCCATCCTTAACTACGATGAATAAAACCATTTGTCCGAGTTCGTTTTGTATTGCCATTTTATATGGTTAACTAGCCGTAAGTGAGACCGGAATAAAGTAGAAAGTAAAGGTTCCTTACCAAAAAAAAGGAACATTTTTCTGCGTATGTGTACCAAATTTCACCTCATTTGGTGGTGTAGATCTTGAGTTATGAGGGAACAGACCGACCGACAGACAGACCGACACAGAGACAGACAAGTCTTGGCTCTTACATAATCTATAAAAGGTGACAATAATGCAAGGATGCAAAAACTACCCACCTATCACATTCTGTTGGATGTCGATATGGAATAACTTTCTATTCGCAAGTTACTGGACCAAATAATTAGGGATTGAGACGGATGAAATAATTTCACCCCAGGCCCGTAATTAAATCAACCTGAACGGAATATTATTCGATAAAAAATCGTATTAATCAACTTGTCAACTGCATAATAAAAGTGGTAATTCAAAGTGCGGCCTCTAGGAGACCGGTAATTTCAAACAGCCATAAAATATTCCGTTAAACTCGGCCGTTTTTAAATATTCATAAAGCAGCTTGTGATTGATCCATGATAACTTGACCGCTACGGGACGACGTCGAAAACACGACGTTTTAACAGACCGCTCGGTCTAGAAACCGACGTCGTTAGTGCTCCGAAAGTCTCATTAATCAAATATCGAACTGGAAAGTACTAATTATACGAAAACGCCAAAAGGTGCCAGATCTCATGTCGGTGCTGGGTAATATCCATGGAAATTTGCATTTAGTGACACGGGAACGCGTTAGCCGTTCCTTGTGGCCAACTATGGAAAGGTGTGAAGAGCGCTGTCATCATAAAAGAACACCCAAATCGATTCTGAGGTTGCGACTAAAACCTACAGAAGCCATAAAAATGTCCCATTTTTTTCTTGCTACTGCAGCATTGTTTGTTGTGCTAACAAAAAAGGATTCAGAATTTTTTGGTTCCCTCGTATTAATCGATGTACCTTTTGGGGACAATTTCAAGAAAACGTTGAACGTGGCTGATTTTACAAGGTATTTCATTTCATCTACGGCGATCGTCGCAGTTTTGAGGAGCGAGGTTATTTCGGGTAGTAAATCCACGAATCGGCGTTCTTGCAGCTGATAATTATTAACAGCAACATTATACGCAGCTTTGGGCGACGAGAAAAGACGAGACCCGCACACTCTGTCTCACTTCGTAATTAAAGGCCTCCGTGGAAGGAAGAGCCGATATCAGGCTGAGATAAGCAGCCAATCTTTTGACACTTCCTCCCTGCACTGGGTTTACAGAGTGCACAGGTTGGGCCGGACCCTCGTAAACCACCGGTGTATTTACAACGTGTGCGTGACGCCGTGTGAGGTTATCTCGGCCAGAAGTTTTTCGTTCAGTCGTTTTTGTTTTTCGTATTTTCACCTCATGCAAGAAGTTCTGCACTTAGGGCAAGAAGAGGAGGTGTATTTCTGATAAGATTTTCAACATGCTAACCGCTTGTCCGTTTATCACTTGCCTGAATATGTGGCGTAAATCGTTCCGCCTCGTTCCTCTTCGGCGTTGAGGTTTGTGATAGTGTAACCCCTAAGGGGAGGTACGGCCTAAAAGATAAGGGATAGTTTGGGACGCCTACTTTCGACTCCTTATTTTCTAAAATGGCGATTGCAACTACACAAAAGGTGCAATGATTTTAAATTGAAAGAATTCAAACTACAGAACGATCCTCAGCTCTCACTATTCTCAATTTTCTCGGACCGTTACCTCAATGCTTGAGTTGGAAAGTTTGACTTTCGAGACGCCAGAAATCGGACGACCTGCGCGGCATGGGAGGGGGGGGGTCTGTGGAGACGAGTCCGGGGCGGAAGTGACGCATGATTAAAACAATGGAACTACGTGGGCCAATTGGCATTCAACTTGAGAGGCCTGGCCCCGGCCGCTCGGAGTCGTGAGCGACAGCGTTTCTGCTCGTCTCTCTCTTTCAGGGGTTCTAGATCCTGGGCATTCGTCCTGGGGGGAGGCATGAGGACTTTGCCCGCGAGCCTCTTCCTTCGGTTCGGAGAACCTCGACTCTTGAAGAGGTTTGTCAACGCTAAGTGAATCAGATTGGTGCCTCTGGAGGGCTGGACATCAACTACTTACTTCTTTTACAATTTTTCATCCAGAATGCACCTATTTGTTTTGAGAAATTACCTTGATGTCTCTCGGTGCTTGAAAATATAGCTAAAAACCATGATCCACTTAGTGGTGATTTCAATTCAGATTTTTAGCTGCTTCAAAATCCGTCAACTGGCCTCCAGCATTCTTAATCTGGGCTCACGGGTTGGTCTATTGACTACAGACTATAGTGGCTAGCGCGTCTGCCTAGCTGCAGGCTATACCTGGGCGTTATGGGTTCGATTCCCATAGGTGGTATTCGGGGTTTTTGGAAATAAATGAAATTGGAGATTTAAACACACTCCTTGTGATGCCCTCCGAATTATGTCCGTGGTGGTAACGCTGTTTCTATATTCTTCAATTTCCAAAAGTCCGAGTAATGAAGTGAGGCATACCTGAAGTGGCTTTCCCCCTAATATAGGTAGGTACATATCAGAAATGGCAATCTAGGAAAATACACCTTCGTGTACGTTCCGTGCAAAAATAAACTATGAAATTCTCTGATGGAAAAAGGGCAGGATAAATTAAAGAGCTGTGAAATTAATCAACGTTTTTGCGATATTAAATCCTCTTGAACGGAAGTCGTTTTATTGTTGCATGCGAGGACGGTTGGCGGTCCTTATTAATGAAAGACTCAAGACCAGAAGCTGGTCCTGCTGGCTAAAGTGAACCGAAGGTACTCGATGGGGAGGAGTAGAGACTTTTATGTCCTTGGCTTTTTGATTTACGTTGTTTGTCATGTGCACCGTCGCATTCGATTCGTTTCCTCTTCTTATAGCGACTTGGCGACTGTCCAACCTCCTACTGCTCACGTAACCTAGCCATGACTAGATGGAATCTTTTTAGCAAATGGGTACCTGCTTTGGAGTGATATTTGGACGGAATAGTTATTTTCAAGATCTCTAATGCAATGCGAAAAAAAAAAAATAATAAAATTACTTACCCACGGACATTAAAGGTTCACACTTACCTACTCAGAAATAATAGAATCTCATCATTTCTAAAATTCTGGTCCCTCAGTACCACAAAAACTGAGAAAATTCAAAATTCTTGCTAAAATTGTGATTCCCTCTGTACCACAAAAACTGAATTTCTTTAGCGCCATAAATTATTTTGCTCGCATGCGTGAATAAGAAATTGTTATAAAACGTTCATCCTGCAATGGGTAAGCATTGATAGTAGGTACCTATATAATCATCGGAATATCTACAACTGACGTATCCTTCAAGGTAAAATGCAGACCGAACAATCAAAATGAAAATTATTTTAATCAGAGTCGCAGTTTCCCATAATTTATCAAAGCGTCTTACTCGCTCATTAATAGTCACATTTTCAACCAACCGTTAAAAATATTCAATGAATAATCCCAAGCTTCGCAGTTTTTATTAGTGCAAAAAGAATTATTTACGGTTCCCTCGATGGTTAACCATCATTATTTTCCGTAACTAGCTCACTTTGCCTTATCTCGTATGAAAATCTTGACAAATTCATAGTGAATTATATTATTCGAACGAAGAATATTTTATTATATGCCATCCGCTCACAAAATGTAGACATTAAAATCTTGAAACATATGTTTCCTCAGGGAGAGTCTTATACGCATAAATATGTTCTGTGGATTATGACGAGGAATACCTTATATAAAGTTATGTTTGTTTCATGCTCTGCTGAACCCCCAAGGCGAACATAGTCTGCTAAGGAGCTATTTGCTGCAATATTCATCATTGCATTTTAAAATCGTAAAACCCACTCTAATTTTGCATGTATTTTTTTCTTATATCTCTCTGAGTGAAACATGCAGACAGGTTATTGTTATTCGTATTGCTCTCACTGCAAATGTGCGTTATGCGTTTCAGGTTCTAAAAAAATGAAAGAGTTCACTATCGCTCGAACACAGATTGAATCTTTACCGAACTGAAGATATATCTGCAGTGGATAATCCTTATAGCCGTTCATGCTCCTCCTGTCCTACAGAACAATCAACAATTAGTTGGCCAAACGTACCGACAATTCATCCTCCGTCCTCCTGAACTGTACCACTTTGCCTCTTTTCAGCTTGCAAAATAATAATTATTTCCTTTTGTTCGGTCAGGTTGTTTAGCATAAAGGACAATGGTCGCCCCAGGACAAAGGCCTAGTTCCCCCTCCCCTTGCCCACCTCGCTCTCATTAACTTGTGGGTCTAGTATCGATAGTTCATTTTTAACCCCACGTCTATTGTACCCTTCTTCCCGCTTCTATGAAAATAGGTACAAAAGGCATTCAATTGAGTTGTCAACAAAAACCATCGGAGCCAGTCTAATTTTTTCAATTTTCTCATTCAACTGAACGATGGCAAACTGGATTCGACTTTTTTCAACTCGATCTGTTTGTTTCCGAAGGTCGGGATTTTCGAAAGATCCCTGCCAAATAATCGTTTACTATGAACAAAAACCCGCAGATGTGTATTTTTTCAACTTAAAACGGCTGGAAAATATTCTTTATTATTCTAATTTCTATTGCAGGCGCAGTTGATAAAAAAGGAGATCCTTTTGATTACCAATAACAACCGGTTGAACGAAAGTTTCCAAAAACTGCGATAGTTCTCACAAGACAAAGTTACTAGTTACAAGTTCTTAAGAACTTGTTTTGACTAGACCAACCATTTTTCTGGGACTATAGATACAATAGAGTAGACAGACCAAATGCCTAGACGGAAAGCTCATAAGATTTTTTAAATTAAATAATAATTGGGGGAGGGGGTTTTTGTTGTAAGTAGGTCCAATTGAGTTCTTAAATGAATAGGTAGGTTCCCAAAACTTCAAAGTGATAGGGTAAAGGCACCTATTATTGACACCCTAAGAAATTTTTCGCGGTAATATTTCCGTAACGCCCTTATTTATCATTCTATCCGTTTCTTTCTTCGATTTTTAAACTTGCCTGCTACTTAGGATAATATTTGCAATGTAAGTATTTCAAAGAAATACGATCATTTATGTTTTTAAGCCAAATTTTGAAACTATGTTTTTTTCACCATTTATCGACAGGTGAAATCCAATTATCGACTCATAAGTGAACCAATTATTGACAGGTAAAAATGAGGTACGGGCTAGGGTATGAATAATTCAAAAACAGTCTTCAAGGCACAAGTGAACATAAAATATATGTTTTAAATCCGTATCTCAGTCTTTTTTACAATGATAGGTATATGAACAAGGATTAGGAACGTACGAGAAATCGAGTTAACACATTTGCAAACTGAGGAACTTTACAGTCTGGTACAAAAAGAACACAAAATACTTTATCGATTCACCTAAGGACACTTGGTAAAGACACTTTGGCAATAATTAGGAATCGAGTTGATTTTGATCTCAAAGTTGACTTTGATCTCGAAGTTGACTTCGATCTCGAAGTTGACTTTGACTCGAAGTTGAGTTTGAACTCGAAGTAAACTTTGAGTTGAGTTTGAACTCGAAGTTGACTTCGATCTCGAAGTTGACTTTGAACTCGAAGTTGACTTTGAGTTGAGTTTGAACTCGAAGTAAACTTTGATCTCGAAGTTGACTTTGACCTCGAAGTTGACTTTGAACTCGAAGTTGAGTTAGAACTCGAAGTTTACTTTGATCTCAAAGTTGAGTTTGAACTCGAAGTTGACTTTGAACTCGAAGTTGACTTTGATCTCAAAGTTGAGTTTGAACTCGAAGTTGACTTTGATCTCGAAGTTGAGTTTGAACTCGAAGTTGAGTTTGAACTCGAAGTTGAGTCTGATCTCGAAGTTGAGTTTGAACTCGAATTTGACTTTGATCTCGAAGTTGACGCATGATAAATTAAAACACAGGCTGAAGAACATTCTAGTCAGTAATCCCATAATATGGGATTACTAAATATTATACAGTGTGGATGAGTTTTGTGCACTGAACCTGAACGTCATTTAGTGTTAGGTAGTGTTGTAGGTACAAGCACTTATAAATAAATAAAAATAAAAATAAAAAAATGGACATACGAGGCTGTCAATAATATACCTACCAGAGAGGGATTCTAATTATTGACACCTACTGTCACCAATTATTGACACCCCCTGTCAAAAATAGGATCCCCTTATTATTTTCAAAAAATAACCATACCACTCAATTTTGAATAAAAATTTAAGTAAAATGAGTCGCTAATTAAAGATTTTGTACAAATTCCAATTATTGACACCCTGTCAATAATTGGAAAAACCCTATTTTTTCGAACCCCAATTATTGACACCCTCAAAATGCTATTTTAACCACAAAATGAGCGGTTCAAACAGCTACGTAGCTGGTAAGACTTCCTATCAACCTATTAGAACAATCAGAATCAAAAAAACATCAAATTAAAATGTCTAAATGTGAAAAATTTAGTCTCACCTCCTTAGCCGAATCGTTAACAAAACCAGCTGAACCGCGACTGCCGAAAAAAACTTTTATTTCAAGCTTTTATCTAATCAAAGAGTGACATGATCTTGGCGGGAAACGGTAGCAGGTTAGATGCTTTCTTAGTTACCATTGAGTTTTAATTACTAGGAGGTGCCAAACGCTTATTTTTTGTAATGAAAGTGGAACTGTCAATAATAGGAGACCTGTCGATAATAGGTGCCTTTACCCTACTTGAAAAAAAAAAACTCATTTTAAAAATTGAAAAAGATATACCCACCGACCTATGCATCTTTCTTGTAACCGTTTCTTTTGTATTAAATCAAGAAAAAATCTAAGAGATCTGAAGCAAAAGTATTTGGGATTGAATCGTTTTGTCCTGTAGCCTTCAAAAAATTATGGGCCCAATAAAAAGTCTAAATACACAATATTTGAAAAAGTATATTTTTTCAGATATTCAAAACTTTCAAAATTATCGACGATGGCAATAATCATTAGTGAAATCCCCTCACTCAAATTAGGTTGATTATTGTCAATTCGTCTATTACAGACCGGCTTTTATTTGAGTATCAGCAATACATACCTATTTATGCAGTGTTTACCAATACATAATTCATCAATTTGAACGTGAAATATTATCCAATAATAATATATTATTCATGAGCGATGACAGGTTTCTCGAACTGTTCCGCTGCACCTCAGGCGAGTAATGTTATTAGAGAAACAGAATGAGCTGTCCTCCCCGGCCAAACATTGTGATTTATAAGCCGCCATTTCCTCACATTTTAAGAACAGGGAGGGCAACATGTATCAAGAATTTATAACAGCCCGAATAATCGTCGCAAACGCTCATTTTACAAAGGTAAGTATTTCTAAAAAACTTCCTTTAAAAATATTTCTCATCATTTTTTTTCTCAAAAAATCTCTCTCATAATAAAAAATTAAAATAATTTCGCGGTTTTAAATTTGTAACAAGTTGGTGTTGGCAGCATGACAGATTCAAATCTGTATTCCGCTCGTCTCAAGACCTAGGAGAAACATATTTCGACCACCAAAAGTTCCGGATGGCCCCCGATTGGGGATCGCCGACTCAACGGTACCATATAAGTGAATAAACAAATCTGCGAAATGCCGTGGGTGGAGGGTGGACGTTATTAATAGGGTGCGATCGGCGTGAAACCGCCCCCACGGGACCGCTTGGATCTTCAACCCTTCATCCCTGGAAGCCCTTGCGAAAATCGACTTTCATTATCTTCTTGGAATTGGCGCCTGTACTCGTCACTTATATTCATTTTTCATTAGGAAACCAATTCCGAGGTCCCCACACTCCGATAGAAGGAGACAATATGCATGGCTGTTGTCTAAATTGAAGATTATGGTTTTACCATGCCAGTGAACATTAACAAGAAATGTAGGTATTGAGAAAAACTTTAAACAGCCATTCGCAGGTTTAGCAATAAGCATGTTACGATGAATTAGTTCAGCGTTATGCCTTTCACCAGTCATGCCCCAGTAAAAACAACCTTTAAGAAAAAAAAAGTTTCAATGGCTTATGATAATTTTTTTTGTTCCGGCAACAAGATAATTCGATGGTTTATTTGTAACGCATCATTCCAGATATGTTCTTTTACATACCTTCGGAGTGCCCATTCAAGTGCACACCTACAAGTACCGATACTTCCAATTCCATCATGAATGGGCCGTCTCACGATTCAAGTGGGGGGATTGAAGAGGCGTGGACGAGACGGGGCGGACTTCTTTCATGGCGGTGGAACATGACTTGAGAAATTTACATTCAATACAGCTCAGCGTCCGCTTGATGGTTTGTTATGATGTCAAAACTGGACCGAATGGTATAATTTAATT
Source organism: Nesidiocoris tenuis (assembly GCA_036186465.1). Taxonomy (NCBI): domain Eukaryota; kingdom Metazoa; phylum Arthropoda; class Insecta; order Hemiptera; family Miridae; genus Nesidiocoris; species Nesidiocoris tenuis. The sequence continues at coordinate 6,080,170 of AP028912.1, read as the reverse complement.
TTTTTTCCTTCGCTTTTTTGTCAACTCCAACGCACGGGGTTGGCAGGGTTGCTCGCTGAAGAAGTGGAAGAAAGGACTGTTGTGTCTTCAACCTCTTCGGATGTATTATTCATGGCGTTGAAGGATTTCTCTGTTTTTAACCTCAGCGGCCAATTTGAGTCCGGTCCATCTTCGCCCGAAATGGAAACGGGCGCGTTGTGAGGTCGGAATACGTAAGTCGCCTTGCACTATAGGGCCCAAGTGTCTCGCTGAGCTTCTTGCTTCTTCCAGTACCGCCAGAGACTGATATACTGCGTCGACTTTTTAAAATCCGGTTTTTCTCTTTCTCGGCCATTGACGATCGGCTGACATCTCTTCGGGAAGCTGATGTCTTCTGGACCCTACCAGTTCGACATCTCCGCCTTGTCAAAGGTCCATCAGGGACCCTCTGTCTACTGTTTCCCTTCGTTATCCAGCGGGAAACGGCGGTGGAAATCCATGTTGGGAACACAATACGTGCCAATCAACACGTACCTCCGATCTCATTAGGCTCGACCGCTGCCACTGATCTTTTTCGTTCGGTGAAACGCTCTGAAGAAAACCGCACAGGGATCCGTAAATTGTTTTAGGCAAACCGGCAATGCAGGTAATCCGACGCACGAATGTCAAAATTAATTTGTATTGTCGTTATATCGATAAACACAAAGAAAATATTTATTCCCCAATTCATCGATTCTGAGATTGGGTCCTATTGTTCGTGATTACCCAAAAACAAGAACTGGTATTTATTTTTGTGGCCAGTAAACTATAAAATAGACGAATGCAAAATATACTGGGTCTATTTGAATTATAATTAAACTGGGTAGTATAATATACCATATCATGGTTCTGAACTAATTAGACAATAGCCATTAGATGGCATTTTTTGAAGATTTATTCTTTCTTTTCAAATCAAAAACTTATTCAGCTTTTGTCCCATTTTATTTTCGGTCATATTCTCAATGCTGCTCTTTAGTGCCCCATGATTAGTCCAGCGGTTCTAACTCGGTAACTTTTGGCCCGGTTCCAATGATTTAGATGGCACCAATGTCGTTAGTGACAACCATGCAACTCAAATCTTCTTGGACGAGATGTGCAAAGGGAGGCCAGTGCAGCCTATGTTGCGTCTTCACCATTGATATATAATTGCTAAATTTCGCATCTATTCAACACGTGTTTGACGCCGTCAATTCCGTCTAAATTGACCTTCGACATGTGTCAATCAAATCACGGCCAATGGAAGCGAACCGCTACCGCATTCCACGCATTCGCTATTGTATCCGGACCAGGCTTGTCCGTCACCGAAACACAACCAGGAAGGGTGAGGTCTGAGGTTATCGAAAAAGCGAACTAATTCGAAGGGAATCTAGCGCCCCTGCGGAGAGAGAAGTTCGCCACTGCATTGTAAACGCTGGGGAGTCCGTCCTGGCCAACAGAACCAGACAATACGATCTGATGTAGCACCAAAGTAGCTCACGAAGGACGGCTGACACCCCTCACCATCTGCCATGATCGCACCTCTCACGAGTCAACAACAATAACTGGAATCCCCTTTGGAAACAGTGGGGCGCTGGTGCTTTTTACCGAAACTCAAATTCGCCTAAAAAATCGTTACCCCCGAAAGAGCAGAAAAAAGTTCCAAATCCTTCGGCAGAGGAGCATACCTACTAAAAAATGCCAGTTGCAAGGAGGTGTGGCACAGCTTTTTGTGTGACAATCTCGTAATAGAAAAAAACGGCGTCGAGTCGCCGATTTGTTGAAAAAAGTGTCGATTTTCAGCTGAATGGATTCGATTTGTGGGGAATCCAGCTATTTGACTATGACGTGACGTTGGTTTTTCAGCACTAGTTCCGGTCCTTTGGCGAGCACAATGAGCAGGTGCCAATGACGCGTGCGATCGGATCTGCTCTTCGATGAGGAGTGAGCGAGATCCGAATGAAAGATCCAAATAGGATCGAGGGAAAAAGGTGTTTTGTTCCACTGCAGCGTACAAGGTGCGAAAAAGGTTATACAAGGTTTTTGCCACTTGGTGCATAGAAGCATAAAGCATTCCTAATTCACATTTAACCCGATCTAAAAATACGATTTTTCTTGGAGAGAGACCCGCTTTCTTTTGTAAAACTCACTTTTTACATTAGAAAAACACTTTTTTTACAAAAGCCACTTTCTTTATAAATATCTATCTAATCTTTTCCCTTTGGTTGGAGATGGAACGGAATTCGAAAATATGGACATCTAACATTTTGGACAGTTGGTTTCCTATTCCCAAGAATCGAGTCGGGATTAGTTAGCGCGCCAGTTAAGTGCTCGATATAATGGAATCTCCATGTTGCATCCAAGTGCTCGGCGACGCGAAGATTTCCCCCATGGAGAAATCCGCACTTAAAAGGGGTCCGCAGCCCCCGAGTGACCGCATATCGTTGTTTAACGAACGTCGTCCCTCAAGCGAAGGGTTGCCGAAATAACAAGGGAGAATGCTGACTTAGGTTGACACGGCCGCAAACATTTAGAACAAAACCGTGTAACCAGAATGGTACATGGTGATTTTAGAACAGTTAATCAAGTTCGTGCCGTTTCTGACACCCGCATTCTGGGATTCGAAGTTGGGACTCCTCAGAGTACCGTCCCCAGAGGAATTTCCCCATCTCGAAATCATTTCGAGTACCTGGTATGCTTGGAAGGATACGAAAATCGTCTAGTTGTATAAAAACTGGCTGGTTGGTGATGTTTCTTCTGATTCTGTTCCCGTTGAAAAATTTTCGGATTTCATAATCACGGATCATGATTGCCAACAAAACCTACCATAGCAAAGTCGAATTATCTTCCAGGAAGCGGCTGCGACCGTTCTGCAGGAAAGAGAAGGTCCTCCGGGGTTCTGAAACGAAGACAGTGTAGATATGCGGTTTCTCTCTGTCATACTTGGATATAATCTCTCTTGCCTATGTTCCGATATGGATCCCCTGATATGGCAAAGCTAATGGATGGACCGGCTAGGCAGCCTATGGGGGTTAAAGCCAGGTGGACAGGGAGTGCAAGGCGTGACGATATGTCAAGCTTGACACCCGGACACTTAGCGTTGCCAAGGCTCAGGTCTCTTGGTCTTGATCGTGTGGATGAATTACTGCTCGGCTGACCAGTTCTGCCAAGCCTGATAGATAATTTTAGTCCAATTGACATTCAACGGTCACGGACGGCCTTGAATTGATATGCTTGCCTGTAGATGGAGTCTTCAAAGGACTGATTTTAATAACTATAGGATTAATTAACGAATAATTATTTCAAAATAAGACGTGGCATTGGCATTTGTGTGCATCTACGTTAGATTTAATTATGTTCCGTTTTTAAGAGTGCAGACTGCCTAAGCATGAGTACGCTCCAAAAAATAGCTGCTTAGATATCACAGTACTGCCATTACGCAAAAAATTGTGATCAATTCCGCAACTAATTCATAACAAACTGCAATCTCAAAGCTCGATCATGTGCACGCAAAAATCCAGAAGCCTCTTCTGTCCTATGCCCCGATCAATGGCGACAGCCAAGACTTCGGCTGCGGCTAGACAGTTGCAGTGATTGATGAAGCTGAAGTCTCATCGGCAGTCAACCCAGCAGGCGACAGACGAACTGTTGAGCTCCTCTAATAAATGACAATGCCGCCAGATGAATACTGAATTCTTCATGACCTAGCCACCTCCCATACTAGCGTGACATGATACGGGACATTATTTATCAGAAAAGTCCTTTTTGAATGCCTCCTGCGCGGTAGGAAGTTTGAGATCCGTGTTGATTTTGGTCGGTCAATGTTTGTCTTCTGCCGAAGTTAAGAAGTGCGATAAGGTGGTTAAAGTTGGTCGCGAGTTTCGCTAGCGTGTCGCCCTGAGAAACATTCAACAGGCGTGAACTTCCAAGTTGTAAATAATAGGCACGAATTATATCCTTCCAAATTTTAGAAACGTCTTAATTTACTGGGGCATGCATAGATGGAAAATTTGAGCCGATTTTTCGCCATCTGCGATCTAAAATTCAGAAATGTGAGTTTCAAAAAGTATCTGACACCAAACTGAGAAAAAACCAGGCGCATTTAAGAAAATATAACCAATACAAAAGTTAATAAGAACATCAAGGAAAGACATCGTTTTAAAACCCAAATTGTTACATTTTTGCGGTCAGTGTCAAATAAAATGTAAAAAAACTGCACTGAACTCAATTTTTTTATCTCTAACTTATGAGGGTTTCATTGTGAACGCGGTGCCTTGTGTATTCAAAATCTCATGAAGTGAACTCGAGTTGCTACAGTTCGAATACAAGGAGACGCCGAACGGAGGAACTGGCGCTAACACGACTGGGAGCAAAGTGCTCCTCGCTAATGAGAACGTCACACCGCAGAGCCCATAGTCCTCATAGGCGAGAGAGACGGACGGAGGGGCTGCGGCGAATGATGGAGAGAGATAGACCGAGGTACCCCGTGTTAATTGAAACCGCGCTCAGGAAACCTGGATGGAGGCTTCTCTCCCATTAGCCTTGTGTAGCTGTTTGCAGTAAGGGACCGCGTAACGAGCCTCTTGTAGGCGTTATAGGTTATCGGCTTCGTTACCTTGTTTTCTTGAAGTGAACGTTTCGAAAATCGAAGAAAAAACTTGGAAATGAAGTGTAACATTCAATTAGGTGATGCATGCTTAGAGTGTCAACACGAGCCGTCAACTTCGACTCTCTAATTATTATTGACGAGATGGCGCCAGTCCATATCTTGAAATCTGTTGACGCCGTAATTACGGGTCGTTAAATGCCCGCATACCGTTTTGGTTAGGATGAAAATCGCTCTCAAACTCATCTGGTTATCTATCTAGGGAGGTAATGAGAACATAACTTGAATTTTAACGGAATATTCGAAAGAGGGACCTTATCAAAAATTAGGCATTTACAAGTACACGTACGTGTATGTCTGAATGGATTTTTTTTTGGATGCTAATACACCAGAACGTTAAGGGATTGGCTTCATGTCAGGTTCTATGGGAACCAATTCATCTGGTAAGAATTGCATATCGTACATGATAAGGGAGATGGGCTACTTGATCTGGATCAATTCTAAGCCTATATACCCGTAGTCGGTGTCGCATAAAAAACGCGAAGACAACTTCTGAAAAGGTTATAAAACGCAGACTGTTTTGCATGGGAGTTTTGAGGTTGACTGGTTAGCGGAGGGCACAACAGACTGGGAAGGTTGGGTTCATGTTTATCCCGGTAGACTGTGGATATCGACCGGGCGGAGGCCGGGCTGAGGACGTGATCCGAGTTCGAAAAGAGCCGCCCCGGCCCCCGCCCCAGTGCCGCCCTCGGGAGACGGCCGTGCACCCAATCACCAGAGCTACCGGCTCCGTGAGAAAGCGCCCTTGCAGCAAGGATGCCGAGGGTGCTAGACGACTAACTCAGCTTTAACGTTTGTTAAGGGCAAGGAATATCACCTCCACCGAAATTTGGAACGGGGATCTGGAAAAATGAGAAATCAAAAAAATGAGGAATGAGAGAAAAATCTGAGGGAGCTAGTTCAAGAGAACTAAGATGAGAAAAAACACAGAAGGATTTTTCTGGCGAATTCGGTGAAGGTGACACCGACCATGCGTTGTTCAAGAATGTTCAAGATCATTCTTCGTCTTCCTCGAGGTTAGTTAGTCAGCTAATCGTAGGTATTCCGTAGATAGCTTTCTTCATAGTCAACAGGAACGAATAATATTCGTTCCTGTTGACTATTATATTATATATATTATTATATATTATATAATACGAATATAACGTCATGAATGATACGTAAAAATATGATTATTCATGAATTTGTTATTTGGAAGCCCGAGACGGCGGCAAATGAACAAAAATCATTCTCAAGAAGATCCTTCTACTAGACTCCTTCTACAGTAGCTACTACAGAAAGTCTTTACATCCCTCCTGCTCTTGCTGGAAAACATTTCTCAGTTGAAGATACCCCCGGTCTTCGAGCACCTTCTGCACGTTCAAACCGAATCGTTCGCTTTCCTTCCCCTAATACTTCCCACTGATATCACTAACACTTCTAGATGAACAGGGTACGGACGATCTGCAGTGCTACCATCTCCCATATCTAGTGCTATCTATATCTTATTGACGCGTGGCCCTCACTTCCTGCAATGCAATCCGAGAATCGGAAGGGCCAAGACCCTACGATCGGAGATGCAGCCCCATATTTTGACCTATGGTCTTAATCTGGTACCAGGGGGAATCATTTCTGGAGATTTTTCTACGCTCAAACAGACGTCAATGGACGTAATCAGAGAAATAGCTTGGATTCGAGATAATGCGGAATTGCCGTTGGAGTAAAGGCCACCGATCGCTCGGCTCAGTAGGTAGGCTATTTTCCTCACAATTCCATTTCTGAATTTGATCTTAGATCATGTTAAGCACATAAGTGATGCGAAAATGCTGTGTCGACTCCAAACCTCCCTCGCAAACAACTATCCCCATATTACTAAAGATGGAGTAGGTAGTGTCAAAAAGTATGACTACATTCGTTATCACAAAAATCACGGGTTAATACGAAAATGTTGGTCTTTTGTTTGGTAGCTATGTTGGGTTTTTTACCTACCAATTCATTTTATTTTTCATGCTCCTTAAACATGTTAAAGTTAAAGAAGTTCTCTCGAAGGACTTGAAGCCATAACGGCAGACCAAATTACTAAGGGGTCTTCCAAGAAGGAACTTTGATGATACCAAAGTAAGTGCCTACAATGGGGCACCTCTTGATAGACCGTACGGGCACACATGAGCATTCAAACAATTAAGAGAAGCGTGGGCCGTAGACTGGATTCGCCATGGACACGTCGAGCAATGGGCTAATAAAAGACAAAAGCCCCTTTTCAAACCAAAACAAATCGGCGCATTATAACGTGAGGCACGAGCCCGGCGTTGTTCTATTGAGTCTCGAGATGGGCCTTGGTATAAGACGCTGGGATCCCGATGGTTACTCGAATGAAATAAAAGAGGGAAGGGCCAAATTGTGCTGTGCCTTTCGTATTGCCAGTTGAGCATAAAGAAGGTCTGCCCCTGACGAGTTCCAAATGCAGGAATTCCTAGTGGCCAACCGATTTCAACAACGTGGTTAAATGCAGGATACCATACTCCAATAAGGTCTTCAAGCAGCCGTTTCCTTATCCCTGCGATGATTTAGGCGTTTTTCTGGAAAGCGCGTTTCCTTTGTAGGCAGGTGCTGTTTTTTGCAAAAAATTATCATTATTTTTGGGAGTGGGTTCTGCTTTCTCATATAGGTACCTACCTACCCATTAGTTATTCGCCAAGGACTCCTGCAACTCGCTGCGTAGCCTAAAATTTGACCGATGGGCAATTTTGTTCTTCTATGGTCTTCTACAAACCATATTATTTCATTCCGTTCCTGTACAATACACTACAAGTGACGGCACCTGATTCGTCGCATATGTCCCGTACCCGTGCGGCTATCTTGCAGTGACGTAGCGTACAACTAACGCCACGAGTACGCTTCGGTCGTGAAGGGCTCGTTTCCATGGCAACCGCATGAATGGGAGTGAGCCTTCGAAGCCGAACACCGACGCCGCCGCCGGGTCCTCATTTGATACAGCTCTCACGCACCCCCTGGCCCCCTGAATTATTCAATATGCGCCCTTCCTCAAACAATCCTCTCTTTCCTTAATGCCAGCATTTTCCTTTATGTTTCAAACCATCGGTCCAGACTCAACCTCGGCCTCGACCGATCTACTTTATTTTCAGCGTGTTTCCGCACCATTTGTCCTCCCAGCGCCAGTGACCTTGTTCTAGAAACACGTGCCTAAGAACATGTTATAAAAGTCGTCATAATCCCGATTGGACAGGACGATGAGCATTTTTTTGGCGGAATGAAACTTTCAGAAATTGGGTATTTTGTTTTTCTAATTGACTCAATAACTTGAAATAGAAATTTAAATTGGTGCGCCTTAAATTGTAACTGATGTTTAGATAATTTGATGTTTCAAATAAAATATGCATTTTTCTTCCTAGGAATCAAAAATTGATCCGACGTTCAAATCTTCTCAAGCATGTTAGTTCAATGGGTGATGTGGTTTCTTCAAGCCGTGGGGGTAGTTTTGTTTGCAGCTTCACTGCGACCTTTCAATTCGGCGAACTTGAAGAGAAAAAATTAGACTGGTGGTAAATTGATTCTGGCGGAAGTGCAAGGAAAACCAAAATGCTAACATTTTTACTGCTTGTTTACCTAAATGGTAAATTTTCATAAAAATTCAAAATAAATTATTTAAAATAATCCCGGTCCCAAAACTTCGATAAATGTTATTAAGAAAGAATCTTTTACCTTACAGATGCGGTAATGCATCAGCTGGATGCATATTTCATTCACTCAGATGCAGCACGCATATCAAATTTCACTTTATATCGCTCTCCGGTACGACCAATTCCATTGTTCAGAAACCCACCTGCACCCAGTCCGTTCCCAATCCTAATGAGTATTCCTTCTTCGGCTTTTCAAATGCCTCCAAATCAAAGGGTTTCGACTTTTTGGCCCCTCGACTTCTCAAACGCACAATCACGACGAAAAAAGACTTTTTCGGCATTTGTCGCGTTTTCTTTGAGGTGGCGGCATCTGAGTTGGAGAAAGACACCTGTTTTGTCACTCTATTGTCCTCGGTTTCGAGAGTGCTATAGCGCGTCATCGGTGGAAGACTGGAAGGCTAACCTAGTGAAGCAATAGAGAACCTTCCCCCAATCTGCTCGACTCTGAGGTGTCAAAGGTGTGACCTTTTTGTGAAGTTAGAGCTTCGGTTCGGCGGAGGGGAGTTGGCGGAGACTTTGATCAAAGGGAGCTGAGTGTTTCTCGACCTATCATCCCTCGAACTGGAGACAAATTGAAATGAACTTCGCCGACAATAGTAGGGAAATATGAGTTTTATTTTCTATTCAACGTAGGGTTCTACGTGATGGTACGAAGGTGTTTTGAGAGACGGTCATACTTAGACTCTAGAAAATAGATGGTCTCTAGTGTAGGAGGGCGCAAAAGGTTTTCATATTTAAGGGAGGCTGTGTTTACATACACTTCTAAGGATGAAATTCAGGAAAATTATTATTATGCTGTTTCAGTTGCTTCTTTCACGCTTCTGGTGTTGAAATAGTAGTGATCATGAATAGCAGCATGCTTGAAAATAATAAGTTCTGTTTAACCTAACAAAAAAAAATCCATCTGCCGCAATTTAACAACGTAAGGACACCCCGGCAGTCCATGAGGTACGACTAGAGTTATTTGGATGGGAAAATTCCGAATAACTCTCGGTAAGCTCTATACCTAATCGTTATTAAACTCGGAAGGTATCAATTTACACTCACAAATTATACTGAATAAGCATCAAAATGGAATATCGATTGAAAAGAAGGCCGTTATTGTCTGTTCAATCATTCTTGCGCTTATAAACCAAACAATTTGACTTGTATCCACGTTTGAATCTGTCTGGTCCATTTCAAACGTGTGGGCATATCTGCACTGTCCGATCGAACGGTGGAAAGTGGGAAGGGCCTACAACGGAGAGAAGAATCGGAGAAAGAGAGGATAAACAGTTATTGTTGTACCTAGACGTTTGAGCAGGCATATCCCTGTAATAATATAGAACAATATATAATTATCCGAGGGGATTGACAAGTCTATAGCAAACCAACGGTGCCTTATGGGTGCGGCCCTCGTCCATTCATAGTTCCTTCTTATACCCATACAATAAACCCCGCCAGCTCCACGCCTGTGTAAAGATGAGAAGGGCTGTCCAACAGAGGATATTAAATGGTACTGGTTATTATACTCGTATGTAGGAGCTGGGCCATACCATCATAAAATTGAATGTACCTCGTACAAATGCTAAAAGCTCCTCTTGATTCACTGATGAAAATTTTGTTTTACTTCCTCACAAAGTAATAATTGGATCTAAAGGTTGGAAAAATAGTTGACTTATTACTTATTCTAGAACCACTTTCAATAAGAGTTAGCCTATCGTAGAGTCTGGTCGCGAAAAATGGCCGTTTCATCAACAATTGTGTGAAATTCTATAACCTAATGAAAAAATGCATTACTGGGAGTTCAATCGCACACTATACTTCCAAGGCCATTCAGCTTTTTCGATTTTTAGCTGTCAAGTTGTACCTATCTAACATTTTTACAGTTTTTCTTTTTCAATTTCCCCTTCCCACGAAAATCTGCCAATATGAGTCTTACCTCGTAGAAATATTAATAACTCCCTCCATTCTTTCAGTCGCTCACGTTCTGGTGAATGAAAAGTTGAGGTCGTGCATTTCTCGAGGCGATGAGGGAGCCAGGTTGAACACAATTCAGAGCTTCCGCCTCTCGCAAGTTCTTCGCATACTTGTACGTCCATGCGATCTCCCTAGGGTTGATCTTCGGCTGAATCCTTGAGTCTTCTTTCTATAGCAGGAGCTGAAGGTGCCTCCTACGTGCAAATATTCTGTCGGGCGCATAGAAAAAGACGGCCGATCCGTTATATTGTTTTCTATTCTCTCTCTTCATGCACATTCGCATTCTCTTCTTGGTGCAATGTACCGCAGTGAAGGCATAGCATGGTGCGGCTATAAGATAAATCTTCTGGTCCGGAGGGTCTGTCTAAGTTATGTGAATTTCGGCAAGTTGGTCTAGACCTAGAGTGCAGCTTGAAAAATTGATTTAATTGTGTTTGGAATGGGTAAACTGTAATTCTCGAAAAAATTATAGTCGAAACTGTAATTCTCGAAAAATTAATAATACTGTCGATCTACAACTCGAGGTTTGGGTTCAACTTAAAATTTCATTACCTACCCAACTTATTTATTTACGAATAAATAACCTTTGCATTTCTGAGTAACTTTCAATAAAATTCCAGAGGTTCACAACAAAAAGCTGTTTTTAGTGTTTTCAAATTGCTGTAAGTGACCATGTTTACGAGTTTGGGCACACGCGCTCGTAAGAGATCTGGGTTTACGGCCGTAATAACCGTCATCACTCGCTAAGATCTCCGTATGTTTTTTCTTCTCATCTTCTACGAGAACGAGCATTAGGTACCCCCACAAAAAAATTAATTCTAATAGCGGATTGGAAAATCAAAGACGTGATTAATGCTTGAACAGCGCATGCGCAGTATAGCATTGGGTAAAAAAAATTATTACTTATTACGATAAATCGAGGAGGAGGCTTAGTTTTTGCTGTACAAACCTGCGTTTCATCCGTTTATTCTGCATTGTACTTCATTTAAAATGAAACCTCATTATTATTACGATTACCTATTGTTAACATTATCTTAATGATATGTTAATCTACGAATACTCTGATTTTTTATTATTTTCATTAGGTTCCTACCTATTATTATATTGATGAGGGTTTAAGAAGATTTTTTCTTTTAAGCTTCCATTTTCTCGCCTTTCAAGCTTCCATTTTCTCGCTTTTCAAGCAATAAAAGTTCTCAGAAAATTTTGAAGCTGTTGATATTGCCGTTTCCGAGCAGTTTGTGGTGGTCATGGGTGCTCCTGATGCCATAGGAATCATCTTACCTTGAAACCCGTCGTTGAACCCACGATTTCCTCGATACGACGCCTGAAAAGGCCAAATTTGGCGAAAGCGCTCAAGAAAAAGACCGCATACAATAAAAGCGACAGGGTGTCTGTCGCTTTATCAGAATGGGCCGCAAAAACGTTCTATGAATATTTGCATTTTAGGTAGCAAAGAATGATTCACATATCTAATAATAATTAGGTACCATCGTGTTTGGTCAATTCGACCCCAGTAACAGCCCTTGGTCAGTTCTTTCAGGGCGATACAAACTCATTCACCTGTTTCCGTGTTTGTTTCAATTAAGGCGCGGACCCAAGGGGGTCATTGCTTACCTATGCGCAATCATTACAACAATGTATGCACCCCACATTTGTGAGAGTGTGGTGAGCGAATAAAAACTGAAAATATGCGAAATACCACAGTCCATTGAACTTCGAAAACCTGATTGTCTGTAAGCTCCTTTGAGGAAAAAACCGTTGCATAATACATTAGCAAAATAAATGAGGCGATAATCATCATAAATCCCTAATTCAACGATGGCTGAAGATTTAATTTCTGGCTTCTCCACATTGGGTAACCTTGAAATGATGTTTGTTTTAGTAAGTACGAACCTGCCGCTCGTGAGTAAGGAGAGATGGACAATTTTTATTTTGCGATTTATTGCGGTCACTTCTGGGCGAGCGAATGTTTGCGCGAATCTTGTAAATTTGCAAATGGACGGGTAGATAATTAAATGTGCGTTACAAATTATACTCCACTTTCTTAGAGTCACGCAATCAAAATTTTAATCCTTGATGAAGAAAGTCAGGATCAGGACAGGATTATGTTTCCAAAGTATTCCTTAAAAAGGCCTTAAGATTTTCTTGAATTTTTCAAGGCTTACTTGAGGTTTTTCAAGGCTTCATAAAAATTTAATGAGGCTTTCTAAAAATTTCCTTTAGTTTTCAGTCGGTACTCCTAAAGTTTTCCTAAGTAATCCTTAATCCATCTAAAGCCATTTCTTGGCAGAGGCTTTTTGGCAGTTTTAACTCCCTTAACGGAAATAGTTATTATGAGGATAACGATGCTATTATTATATTGTAGTAAGGCTCACAGTGAAAGATAAGTACATCACGCTTGGCCTACTTGTATAGAAATCTATTTAGATGAAAACGAAACAAACTTAAATTACGGTAATTTTCAGAAAGTTTTTTTGCACCTTTTTGCTGGTCCTTCCTATCCGGTGCCCATCACTGACCGAAAATACCGACTCAACTTTCCGTGTTGTCACAATTGGTTACAGCTGACATCAATCGGTGAAAATCACGTTTCCTGACATCAAAAAGACAGCTCTTCTCATCTTGACAATGCTCACTCTGATTGCTGAGATTCGGTGACATATTTCGGTACCGGCTGACAAATTTAGTTCACATTTATATAGGTAGCTAGCAGTTTGAATGTAGGGCGAGCCGTTAGAGCGATGAACCGTTTTAGGACTATACAGGTGGATGGTACAACGGATGTACGCCTGCTTTGTACCGAGGTTTCGGTTCGAGATAGTAATATCCTCCGGATTTCTATTGACAACGCAATACCATCGGGTGTCTTCTTCCTTGTCCTCGGCTCAGGCAGGTAACCCTATTGACAACCAAAGGGCTCAGTTCACGTAATGAGGGTGATCTTTCGGCACGAAAACATCCGTCTTCCGAAGATGATCGGACAGTTCCGAATTTCCCATTCTTCTGTACCCTTTCCCATCTGCGTTTTGTGCCTACCCCTTATCTACGTGCTGCCTAGGTAGGAGTACCTTATATACATACATTTGAATGGAGCCGGGCTATAAAAATTTTCATACGGTTGAATCAGATTCACCCCTTCCGGGGTCGGATTCGGGCAGGGGAACTAGTTGTGGGAACCTCTTCAACTTGGCGACCTGTCCACGTATACAACCTGATGCTCTACAAGACCGAGGGGGGTCGAATCTTCACCCCTTTTTATGCCTATTTCTAGGCCATGCTCATTATTCAAAGTAGGGTTGTGTTATTTAAAATAGCTGTCTCCTTCCCCTATTTTTTCTCCGTTCTCATGACTAGGGTGAATCTTCTAGCTCATCCCCTTCTAGTTTCGCCTATGATGTCCTTTCGGAACGTAAGGGTTAGTTCCTTTGCATAGTATGTTACCCTATGCAAACTCTATGCAAAGATATCGTCTCCCTTAGGGGTCGCTTCCTCGGTTTTTTGTTTGGTTGTCTATTTGAGCTGAAAAAACCCGTTGATGAAAAAACGTTACCTATCACGACGACTAGCTTAGGCCAGGCGTGGATTTAATATCGATTATTAAGTACCTGTTACGGAAGGGGTTCAAGTCCGTGTGAACTGTGGGAATAGCCAAGATAGCGAGACATCCTAGTCACAGAGGCTAATTTCATTTGCCTATAGGAGAATGTGGGGACCGTTGGGAAGAAGATTCACCCAACCGTCGTCGCCTATTCATTGAAGGAGAGATAACAAAATCGGCCGTATTTTAAATCCCCGAATATCCGTTGAGAAAAAATACGTTGCCGAAAAAAACGGTTGCGAAACTTTAAACGGACTTTGAAGTTCTTCATCAACCTGCCGGTTTAAAAGGCCACTATCCTCAACCGCCGTGCCGTTACTTCCATTGTAGTGGTGAGCAGTTCGTAATAATGATCCTTCAGCTCAATCGAAAATTTGAATCAATTGACTTAAAAATTAGAGCTAATGAAGTCTCCTTCCTGCTTCTAAATCATCCACCTGATTTGTATTTGTTTCGATTATAATACGCTCAAACTAGTACCCTAAATACCGCAACAGGTGACTCAAATTATGCGCAAACATTAACACAAATCCGCATTAGTTATAATGGTAAATTATTCACTCTCGTTTGGAGCACGAGACTACTTATTACGTTACTCACGAGATGTCTACGCTAATTAGAATGGAAAATGGATTCACTTATTTTAAATTTCCGAATGTCGAAACATAACAGCGATTACCTACTACTCGTATTCACAATATAAATGGGTGGTTTTCTAGCCGATTTCCTTCGAATGGTGATCTTTTCAAAATGAAATTGATATTGAGGTCTAACCTGATTTATGTTTATTTTATACGGTCATCCTGTCATTGCCAACACCTTTTATCCTGTTCAAATAATGAAATAAGGCAAAAAGCTTCGATTCCGTACCTAGCATACTTAGACATTTTCATAGTAGCTTTTCAAAATATCGAATTCTCCAAACAAAAGAAAACTTACTCATCTTTTCGTTTCCAATCGTGTGGACACAAACGGTGCGGGTTCGGTTCCACTCCTATGATGTGGATATCGTTTTATGTTCAACTCCAATGTTGTTAAGCGATATCAGCGCCATTTATGGAAACTGGTACATCTTGAAAGCGATGAGTCCACTTGGAATCCTCGAGGGAAACAGTTTTTTTCCTCATTCCTCCATAGTAAATGCGTATTTCGCAATTTTTCATCAAAACTCCCGAGTCGGGACGTACCTGACAGACCTCACCTATGCGCCGTCCCAGTACCTTGGTACCCAAGTACAGTACCACACCTTCGATCCGATGAGCCTCTCGGATGTTTATCGCCTTACTCATCCCACGGCAGATTATCCCCTCAATCTCGCGTGAGGTGGAAAAAAGCGCAATTCTCCAGCTTGGCACTTAACTTGCGTTGATTGATGGTGCACACTTGGTACTTGAAGCGACTAACTAATCAAATAGCTGTAGTGCGCACGTATGAAGATAATACCTATTAGAGAAAGATTCCTCGAGCACGGAAACAAGTTGACGGCGTTTAAACTAATGGCTTTTCATTTGCCAGGATTAACAACAAAATCCAATCGGACGAATATTTCTATCTGGATGAATTATCTTCATACGTGTAAGAAACGAATTATCCTTGAATGCGATTATTCTTTTTAGCCGACGTCGAGATGAAGGAGGTTACTCATGTTGGCCTGAACCTAGGAACGTGTTTTCCAAAAATGCCCGATTTCAAAGGTGATACCGTGGGCTAAGAATTTGTCAAGTATTTTACCAAGATTTCAAACTTGATATTCCATAGAATAGAGAGTTTTTCCGGGATTTTGGAAAAACCATTCTTTTATACAACCTCGTATTCTGAGACGTTCTTCAACTTCGACGCATTTCTCCGAGCACGGCGTCGATTCCAAGGTTTCCCGTATAGTTCGGCCCTCGAAGTGTCCGTTGATCTAGAAGTGGTAGAAGGATTTTAGAGCCAGCTTAGAGATATTGACGGTGCTGGACTGTCGGCCGATCAAGGTGAGGCAGACCGGGCTCTGGTCTGGACGAGAAATCTTCTTTGGGCGACCACCAGGGGCAATCAACCTGCTGACCCAGATTTGGACTCGAACTGAAATCTCGTTCATCTCCCCTCTATGGCACGTGGTATGTGATAACTGAAAGTAGAAACATAAATTCTGCAGCGCATGAATAAATTTTCAGTAACAGCCAAACCGGGATTTTTTCCAGGTAGGAACGAAATGCAAAAAGACGTCTGGTATCGTGAGATGGAAATGAACGTTTTAAATCTGACATAACTCGTTACAATATTCACGGTGTTCGAATAGGTAACGCATTCGTTCATTTTGTAGTGTGTCCAAGCCAAGTCTTCTGCTGCCAGTCCTGACTCGAGTCCAAATGAACATTATCATGTTAATACGATGTAAATACACTGGGTCAACCACTTGGCGTTCGCCGGCCACTGAAAACGAAAGAGGGGACCAGGGGCTAATTTGAATCCGACTGCACTTGACCAGAGATCTCGCGTGCCAGCGCTACCGTCTCGGAGGGTAATTCCGTAATGAGACGCTTAAATTAGTCACTCGGTATGGCAGTTGAATGAATGTTGTGATACTGATTCAAATTCAGCCACAATAGAGCGTTGATTTATTCAAGCGGTGACTTCTCAAGGTGGACTGCGCAGTGTTGACTAAGCAAATACACGATCTTTCACATTATAAACGGTGTTGACAATCATGCTCTACAGTGATAGGTGGAATAATTTCGTAGAGCCGATCGGATACGACGTATCACAGTTTTTAATGAGATGACTACCCATTTCTACCTACAATGGTGCGGAATAGTATTTTATTGTGTGCGGTACGGCCATATGGTGAAGGAATTATAGCATGTGCTATCGGCAGACCCGTACCAAAAATTTTAATTTCTGGGGGGGGGCGCCCAAAAAATAAAATCACTTTAACGCAACAACCTCAACATCAGGACGTTATCAACATTAGGAAACAACCTATTTATAGGTAGGATGTAGCTACCTACCGTGTTTAAAATTAAAAATATATCACGTTCGTAGTACTTAGGTGAAGAAATTCCCGAAAATTTTTGGGGGGTTGAGGGTCCCCTTGGCCTAGGAAAATAAAATCACAACGAAGAAGAAACTCGAAATGACAATCATACCCATAGTAAGTTCAACTCATAGTAAAACTCGAAGTCAAACTCACAATGAAACAGAAACTCAAACTCATAATCGAACTCGAAGTCAAACTCATATCGAAAACGATTCAAATCCACAATGAAACAGAAACTTGAACTAATAATCGATCTCGAAGTCAAACTCACAATGAAACAGAAACTCAAACTCATAATCGAACTCGAAGTCAAACTCATAATCGAAAACGAAGTCAAACTCCAAATGAAATAGAAACTTGAACTCATACTTAAACTCGAGGTCAAACTCACAATGAAACAGAAACTCAAACTCAAAGTCAAACTCACAAGAAAAAAGAAACTCATTATCGAGACCGAAGAAAAACTGACAACGAATCGGAAACTCAGATCATTCGACTTCGAGTTTGATTGTGAGTTTGAGTTTCTGATCATTGTGAGTTTGACTTCGTTTTCGATTATGAATTTGACTTCGAGTTCGATTATGAGTTTGAATTTCAGTTCCAATGTGAGTTTAACTTCGAGTTGGATTATGAGTTCAAGTTTGTGTTTCATTGTGAGTTTGAGTTTTTGGTCATTGTGAGTTTGACTTCTTTTTCGATTATGATTTTGACTTCGAGATCGATTATTAGTTCAAGTTTCTGTTTCATTGTGAGTTTAACTTCGAGTTCGATTGTTAGTTCAAGTTTCTGTTTCATTGTGAGTTTTACTTCGAGTTCGAGTTTCTGATCATTGTGAGTTTGACTTCGTTTTCGATTATGAATTTGACTTCGAGTTCGATTATGAGTTTGAGTTTCTTTTTCATTGTGAGTTCGACTTCGTTTTCGATTATGAATTTGACTTCGAGTTCGATTATGAGTTTGAGTTTTTTTTCATTGTGAGTTTGTCTTCGAGATCGATTAGGTATTAGTTCAAGTTTCTGTTGCAATGTGAGTTTGACTTCGAGTTCGAGTTTCTGATCATTGTGAGTTTGACTTCGTTTTCGATCATGAGTTTGACTTCATGGTATGGTATGAGTTCAAGTTTGAGAAGTTATTGAAGTTTGAAGAAGGTTTTGAAGTTTTTTGAGAAGAGTTTGAGTTTCTTTTTCATTGTGAGTTTGACTTCGAGTTCGATCATGAGTTCAAGTTTGTGTTTCATTGTGAGTTTGACTTCGAGTTTGAGTTTTTGGTCATTGTGAGTTTGACTTCGTTTTCGATTATGAGTTTGAGTTTCTTTGTCATTGTGAGTTTGACTTCGAGTTCGACCATGAGTTCAAGTTTGTGTTTCATTGTGAGTTTGACTTCGAGTTTAAGTATGAGTTCAAGTTTCTGTTTCATTGTGAGTTTTGTATGGTGTATTGTATGTAGTTTTGTGGTATTGTATGGAAATGTTAGATATTGTATGGTATGGTATTTTATGGTATGGTATGGTTTTGTATGGTATGGTATGGTATGGTATGGTATGGTATTGTATTGTATGGTATTGTATGGTATGGTATTGTATGGTATTGTATGGTAAGGTTTTGTATGGTATCGTATTGTATGGTATGGTATTGTATGGTATGGTATTGTATGGTATGATATTGAATGGTATGGATTTGTATTGTATGGTATTGTATGGTAAGGTTTTGTATGGTATCGTATTGTATGGTATGGTATGCTATTGTATGGTATCTTATGTAATTGTATTGTATGGTATTGTATGGTATGGTATTGTATTGTATGGTACGGTATGGTATGTTATGTTATGTTATGTTATGGTATGATATGGTATGGTGTGGTATGGTATGGTATGGTATGGTATTGTATGGTACGGTATGGTATGGTATTGTATGGTATGGTATGGTATGGTATTGTATGGTATGGTATTGTATGGTATGGTATTGTATGGTATGGTATTGTATGGTATGGTATTGTATGGTATGGTATGGTATTGTATGGTATGGTATTGTATGGTATGGTATTGTATGGTATGGTATTGTATGGTATGGTATGGTATGGTATGGTATGGTATGGTATGGTATGGTATGGTATGGTATGGTATTGTATGGTATGGTATGGTATTGTATGGTATGGTATGGTATTGTATGGTATGGTATTGTATGGTATGGTATTGTATGGTATGGTATTGTATGGTATGGTATTGTATGGTATGGTATTGTATGGTATGGTATGGTATTGTATGGTATGGTATTGTATGGTATGGTATTGTATGGTATGGTATTGTATGGTATGGTATTGTATGGTATGGTATTGTATGGTATGGTATTGTATGATAGGTATGGTATTGTATGGTATGGTTTTGTATTGTATGGTAAGGTTTTGTATTGTATGGTATTGTATGGTAAGGTTTTGTATGGTATCGTATTGTATGGTATGGTATGCTATTGTATGGTATCTTATGTTATTGTATTGTATGGTATTGTATGGTATGGTATTGTATCGTATGGTACGGTACGGTATGTTATGTTATGTTATGTTATGGTATGGTGTGATATGGTATGGTGTGGTATGGTATGGTATGGTATTGTATTGTATGGTACGGTATGGTATGTTATGTTATGTTATGTTATGGTATGGTATGGTATTGTATGGTATGGTATTGTATGGTATGGTATTGTATGGTATGGTATCGTATGGTATATTATTGTATGGTATGGTATTGTATGGTATGGTATTGTATGGTATGGTATTGTATGGTATGGTATTGTATGGTATGGTTTTGTATTGTATGGTATTGTATGGTAAGGTTTTGTATGGTATCGTATTGTATGGTATGGTATGCTATTGAATGGTATCTTATGTTATTGTATTGTATGGTATGGTAATTTATTGTATGGTATGGTATGGTATGTTATGTTATGTTATCTTATGTTATGTTATGTTATGTTATGTTATGTTATGGTATGGTATAGTATGGTATGGTATGGTATGGTATGGTATGGTATGGTATGGTATGGTATGGTATGGTATGGTATGGTATGGTATGGTATGGTATGGTATGGTATGGTATGGTATGGTATGGTATGGTATGGTATAGTATAGTATGGTATGGTATGGTATGGTATGGTATGGTATGGTATAGTATAGTGTAGTATAGTATGGTATGGTATAGTGTAGTATGGTATGGTATGGTATGGTATGGTATAGTATAGTATAGTATAGTGTAGTATAGTATGGTATAGTATAGTATGGTATGGTATGGTATAGTATGGTATGGTATGGTATGGTATGGTATGGTATAGTATAGTATAGTGTAGTGTAGTATGGTATGGTATGGTATGGTATGGTATGATGGTATGGTATTATTGTATAGTATGGTATGGTATAGTATTGTATAGTATAGTATGGTATTGTAGTATAGTATCGTATGGTCTGGTATAGTATGGTATAGTATAGTATAGTATAGTGTAGTATAGTATGGTATGGTATGGTATGGTATGGTATGGTATGGTATAGTATAGTGTAGTATGGTATGGTATGGTATGGTATGGTATGGTATGGTATGGTATGGTATGGTATAGTATAGTGTAGTATGGTATGGTATGGTATGGTATGGTATGGTATAGTGTAGTATGGTATGGTATGGTATGGTATGGTATGGTATGGTATGGTATAGTACGGTATGGTATTGTATTGTATTGTATTGTATTGTATTGTATTGTATTGTATTGTATTGTATTGTATTGTATTGTATTGTATTGTATTGTATTGTATTGTATTGTATTGTATTGTATTGTATTGTATTGTATGGTATGGTATGGTATGGTATGGTATGGTATGGTATGGTATGGTATGGTATGGTATGGTATGGTATGGTATGGTATGGTATGGTATGGTATGGTATGGTATGGTATGGTATGGTATGGTATGGTATGGTATGGTATGGTATGGTATGGTATGGT
Organism: Nesidiocoris tenuis; assembly: GCA_036186465.1. Lineage (NCBI taxonomy): Eukaryota > Metazoa > Arthropoda > Insecta > Hemiptera > Miridae > Nesidiocoris > Nesidiocoris tenuis. The sequence goes on along the minus strand of AP028912.1, from coordinate 6,059,265 downwards.
ATGGTATGGTATGGTATGGTATGGTATGGTATGGTATGGTATGGTATGGTATGGTATGGTATGGTATGGTATGGTATGGTATGGTATGGTATGGTATGGTATGGTATGGTATGGTATGGTATGGTATGGTATGGTATGGTATGGTATGGTATGGTATGGTATGGTATGGTATGGTATGGTATGGTATGGTATGGTATGGTATTGTATGGTATGGTATGGTATGGTATGGTATGGTATGGTATTGTATTGTATTGTATTGTATTGTATGGTATGGTATGGTATGGTATTGTATGGTATGGTATGGTATGGTATGGTATGGTATGGTATGGTATGGTATGGTATGGTATGGTATGGTATGGTATGGTATGGTATGGTATGGTATGGTATGGTATGGTATGGTATGGTATGGTATGGTATGGTATGGTATGGTATGGTATGGTATGGTATGGTATGGTATGGTATGGTATGGTATGGTATGGTATTGTATTGTATGGTATGGTATGGTGTGGTATGGTATGGTATGGTATGGTATGGTATGGTATGGTATGGTATGGTATGGTATGGTATGGTATGGTATGGTATGGTATGGTATGGTATGGTATGGTATTGTATGGTATGGTATTGTATGGTTGTGTATGGTATGGTATGGTATGGTATGGTATGGAATGGAATGGTATGGTATGTATGGTATGGTATGGAATGGTATGGTGTGATATAGCATACCCCACTTTCAAAAACTGTTGTTTTTCAAATTCTCTGTCTAATGGTTTCTTTGTTTCATACCTACTTGCCATCCTAATTTTCCGCAGGTCCAATCCAAAGAGATCAGTGAAGAAAATTGTATCTCTTTCTAGCTGGTTCCCAGTATAGCCGTAAACACTATATTTGATCACCCTTACTAACAAAGCACACAACTAGTTACGATTCCAGGTTGAGCTGCTCAAATCAGTACAACGTACTGCTCGTCATTGACCTTTGACCTACCTTCTCCCAAGGATGAGGCCTCATAAAGCTCGACAAGGAGGCAATTGATGGTGTATATAGTTTTTTGCAGCTTCGCTCCTCTCCTACGCGAGATTCCCATATTAGTCCAAGAGGCAGCGCTATAAAATGAAGCAGCAAGGGTCAGATTACCCACATAGCTCATGAACGACCTCTTGTTAGTTGAATAAATATTTAACGTGAGCAATATACAAGTTCGGGCTTCAACTATAAGGTGAGAGGGGATACCGAAAACGATACTGATTCGAGAGAAGCCCGTTAGAGAGAAAGCGTTGCTCATTATCGGCAAGGCAGATCGGTCGTTTGAACATCAATAGTTCGCTATAAACGGGAAGGTTTACTCGAGGTCCATGAGGACTTGGACCCCCTAGGTACATTGCTCTTTGCATTCTCTGCCCGTCCTAATTTGGAGCCGGTGCAGCTATTCATAATTGGTTTCCAATAGACCTTAACGTATTGTCGAACAAACCGACGGGTCCGTTCCGGGGTAGAGGTCATCCGCTATATGACCACCTTCACCATCCAGCATCGCCAGAGATGAATAATTAGTTTTAACGGTTTCGGGGCAGTTTGCAATAAAATTAAAAGCAAATTCCAACACTATAAGCGGGAAGGTTTACTCAAGGTCCATGAGGATTTGGATCCGTCACCATGAAAAGCGAAAAAAATCAATTAGGTGAGTTTTCATGATCAGAATATTTAGATTTAATTATGAAAAATGAATCTAGAATTGCAATAAAAATTATTCGTGTTGTTTTATCTAGAATTGAAGAATTTGAAATGGTGGCTTTGCGCTAAGGTGGTCTTCTGATGAATGAATCTGCCAGGGTATCAGTTGGCATTGGCCTAATGCCGCTCGTTATTCAGACCGCTTATTTAAAGGGCATAAATTGGTCTCGCTATTCAGCCGAATTTGAGGAAGCATTGACAAATTTATCAGCCTCTTAAATCGAAGCACCTACTTTTGAAAAATGGACAGCCAGATTTTTCACAAAGTTACGAAGTCGTAAGGTGGATAATTAACTCAACTATCTACCGCTTCTCAATCGCTCTTCGGAAATCCCGCCGTTCCCAGCAGCTTCTATTCGGTAGCTTTTGAATTTATAAGAGGCTGATAAGGTTCAGAGGCTGGCCGGCCGTCCATTGACGGCTCATCCATTGACGAAAGCAACCATTGAACGAAGACGGTTTCGAAGCATCACGGGATTATTAATCAGAGTCCATCGTCTCTGGCTCATTATTCGTTCGAAGAGGCCGTTAGGTTTTCGAGCTGAAGATAAACCCGGACCACGAAAACGGCATGAAGCTCGTAGTGCAGTGAGATAAGGCAGCACTAACCGAAGGAGGATACAGGTGTAGATGAAGATTTAACCCTCATCGTCTCTGTCCGGTGATTATCTGCTCAAGAATGTTATTGGTGGTAGGTATGATTAGCAATAAATTATGATTCAAAAATTAGGTACTTCCTATGAAATTCCATCCCATGTGACTGAACGGCTAAACAGGCCATTTTTTTTGCCACTCCATCACACCTCCACCACCTACTACCACCCCTCCACCACCACCACTTTACCACAACTCCGCCACCACTATGATATCACTACACCATCCTACTACATTTTTCACATTTGCACCTACTTCAAATTCAATAGCAGATTTCTTGGCGCCTCTCTCGAAAAACTAAGAGAAAAAGTGGCTAAACTGAAAATTTCTCAATCCGACAGAGTGGCCTGGGAACGCGCATTTTTCATTCGATAAAAATTTCTCGATAGCCGAGGCAAACTTTTTCGACTCGGGTGGTACATCCATTTATTACTCTGTCGCTCGGAGGTCTCGAGACATCATCTCCACTCGCTGCGTTATCTCAAACTTACAAAATGAACAAAAATCTTTCATCCGCAGGGTTTGCCAGGCGCACCTTTTAGCATCGCTGCATGTGATAGGCTTCAGGCGATGAGGACGTGTTAGTAAAGCGTGTTGAGAGGTTGATAAGCAGGCTAGGAAGACTACGCTTGTAATTATAGAATGGGGAAGGACATACCTTGTAATTGTGTGCGTTTGTCGCGACACGAAACCTGCATAGTGTGCCGTCTATGGTGCTCGAATCCTTGTTGGTCAATGTATGTCTGTGTCAGACATCGGCTGTGAACCCAGGTGCTGGGCCCAATCTTTTCCACGAGGGAATCTTCTTGACCTCTAGACCAAGGTGCTAGGATGGACTGGGGAATCGGCCGTTTTTAATGAACTCCGGCAAAGAGGCAATGTTCAGCTTTCTATTAGGTAGGCTCTTCTGCAAAAGTAAGGAAACTTGTCGTTAGATGTGAACTTACCGTTAGCCAAGATTTCCAACGCTTAATTTAAAAGTACCTATCCCTATGTTCCTTGGCAATAGAAATAATTGATGAAGCATTGGAGAAAACGTAAGGTTGTACAACACCATTCAGGCGGTATGGCATCGCAAGCTTTTCGTCGCCAACTTCACTTCGAGTACCCACAATAAAAATATGTATACTTATTGTGGTATGCTAAAAATTGTGTTCCTGAGTGAGAAATTTGGAAAAAATATAGGTACTAGAAATTAGAATTTTTATCACTTCTTAAGGTTTTTGAAGATAAGTAATTTCAGCAGCATTCCAAGGCGAAACGGCAACTCCAAAAGTTATGGAGCAAATGTAGGCACATCAGTAATAATGTACTTATCTATTTTTTTAAAAGAATTTCGGGAAATAGAAATATTGAAATATGAAGGTCTAGTCTAAAATTTATTCCTTATTTGCAGGCCAAACTTTATCGTCATTGTAGGTCAAGCACGCGGACTGTATTGTCTGTGATCGGCCGTTTAGAAAGTGCATCAGCGAACATGACGTCAATGGAAGCAAAATCAATAGAACCATCCGCAGGTACGAGTTCAAACAATTTGCTCGGTTAACAACCTGGAAATGTTTAATAGCAGTGGACTAATTCTGTTTCATGAACGGTGCACGCCGACGTCGTTTTTGAGCTCACTGGTAACCCAACGCTCCGTGAACGTGCGGCCATTATCCGCAAGATAATTAGCAATGATCGTCCCGCATAACGGCATTTGTTCGTACTCAATACAGGCTGATAATTTGCTGCTCGCAAGTCAAAGGTGAGCTTTAAAGTCATACAGGACAAATCGGGGTTTGTTTTACGATGCTCGCCACTTAACCTTGTGAGGAAGATTGTTTTTGAGAGGACACAATATCATCGTGATCTCAACAAGGCTAGGTGCGTTAGAACGAATAAATAATACTTCAAGCACATCTGCTCATGATTCGTCAATTTTTGCCTATAAGGGTGATTTAAGTAGACTGAAAAATCAATGAATAATTAAAGCCTCCATGGAAAAAGTCGCAGTTCCCGGAAGAGGCCCTGATGGGTGAAAGCGCTCGAGAGGCAAAACTTAATGAGTGTAGGATGGACTATCACTCTCCTCCTCACCTTCGCAATCAACTGCAACCATCGACCAATGATACCTAAGCATAAAAATTTATCGTTACCTATAATTTTTTTCTTAATAAAAGTGTCTCGGTCCAAACATGGCAACTGAAAAACTATTGAATAGTGCAGACACCAAGATCACAAGGGGTTTATCCTAAATCGAAAAACCGTCTTTTCATTAATATGCACCCTACCGTTTTTCCAATAAGAGTTGCTTATTGATATGATAATGCAACTTGAAAGCACTGAAACTCCTTCTTTCTGAGAGAGGTGAAATTTCAAAAGGGGAACCCTTTAACTGTGCCCAAAGTGTGCGTTAGGGTGCCGAGTACTTGGTCCACGAGGGTAGGGACTGCGCAGGTCCCACCTGCATTCAGACACCTGTGTATACTCCGAAAGTTCCATAAAAAAGGATGGAAAAAACGAGTCTCTAGTGAGGCAAAGAGAAGAGAGAAGATGGTTTCTCCAGTCGCCCCGGGTGGTATCCGAAGATTCTACCAGCCTAGAAATAGTCTAGGTACCTACGGCCAAAGTATCTTAAATCGACTTGGGTGAAACTAAAAGTGACTGTAATAAGCCAGACATTTCCCGTTCAATTTTGAACGCCAAGCGGGTACATGGCAGGGCTTCTCTTATCGTGGAATGTGGACTTTGCACGAACAAGTAGGACGCCTCCCGAAGATTCAGCTTTCAGGTAATTTCTTAAGTAATTTAAAAATACGGGGCATAAAATAAAAAATATCTTAAGATTTCTCATTTAATCCACACGTACATCTCCCTATGTCAAACATATACCTAAGAACTGATTTATATTTGGATAAAATATCTTCTAAGTATGGAATTATTATGGATATACTTGAAGAGGATTTTCATAAAATTTACTTTTATTGCAGCCCACAATCATTTTATAAAGCAAGTGAAACAGAGTTTGCCTTCACAATCAAATCCTGCCTCGAAACTAATGAAACGAGTTTCGAAACCTTTCGAAATGTCCAATCTTGCAATTGAATCGAAACGATAAATCAAACCGGCTGAACGACTGTGGAAGAAAGTAAATCATTATACGCAGCTCCCTGTATTAATAGGTAACACGACTTCCAGATATAAATCCCGATACGTTCAATCAAGATATGTAAATAGACGCACAACTTGCCAGCCTACCGCTCCTCAGGCCACCTTACCATCCGAGGGATAGCCGAAGTCTAAGAATATCTAGGCAAAAGAATGCCGTCCATACCAATTTGGCAGATGCCAATAAAGCGTTTTAATCTTTAGTGAAAATGCTATAAAAAGTTTGTCTACACTTTCGCGAGTATTTTTCAAAGCTGAGGGAGCGGAAAACGCTGAAAAATAAAAAAGTCACAATACGAAACACAGATCCGAATTCGTGGTTTCATTGCCCATTGGCAAGGAAATGTTTCGAGTTTATGCAGTTATAAATTTTAATGGCGTTCTAATAAACTGCATTATTCCACAACCCAAGGAATACCTAACATCGCGCCGTCGCCTATTTATCGAGATACATTCGAGCCGCATTGAGCACGAGGCTGATTTTATGGACCCACTTCGAAAGCCTTTTCCTATAGTTTATCTCGAAAAATAACGAAACTCGACGCAATATTTTTTCTCTTTTTCCGTCCGTAGACCAGTTCGATAAGGGGAAAAAACCTCGCGGTGATAGGTTTCTGGTTTCCCCATCGGATTCTGTTGAGTTTTATTTTCGAGTTAGTTGTGGAACAGCAGCGGCTGTGCGGTTCTGCCAGATAAACGGAATGGAACCGACCAGTTTCATCGCAGTTCAAATTACGACAGGTCTCCCTCTGCCAACAGAAGATCAGAATGGACAGATTTCGTCCGGATGGGGAATGAAACTCGTTTGTGATTATTGAACTGGTGGCTCCGCGGGGTCGCTTGAAAAATATCATCAATCAACGGATCCTGCATAGAAATATGATCGCTTAGTGGTCCGTGCTTGACCATTATCAATACACGATATAGCGCGAACATCCACTACAGAAAATTAAAAAAATATAAATCAGGAGCTTTTCCTAAATCTTGGTTCCAGCTTGCAGAATACGTGGATATGTTTTCATATTCCCATCACTTGACGAATTTCAATTTTAGGCGAGTTTTAAAATAAGCGAACCTAGTGAGTGTTTTGATATTTTTGACCTGAACACTCTCAAAAGTAGTCAAAATATGATGATGATCAAATTGTGTCAAAATTTTACGTTCCAAAATATTTGTGTGCTATCTACGCACCAATGGTTTCAACATTGAATTCAGAAAATGAAGAAAATAGTAAATCGGTGCTATTCATCCCTCTGAATTCACCTGCCACAGCAAACGAGCAAACAGACTGGTCCGCGCTGCCATACAGAGCGACTTGACACGTTAGTGTTCGCACTAATAGGCCCGCGAACATGTCGAGACCCGGTGATCTGTAACCGCTAATGAGAAACGGACTCGACCAGTTGGACCAGTCCGAATTTCATAAATTCCTACACCGCGAGCGAAAATGGAATAAAAAGAAATATTTTACGAACTCTCTGCAAAATGCGGAGTTTCAGCTAGTAGGTACCTAGATACTGAATAAGTGAGTAATATACTAGTAAAAGAATGATTTCTTTCGTTTTATTTATGTCTTTAATTTTTTATTTAATTTAAATTATTTGAAACGATTGATAGTAAAAATTTTGTGTTCAACCATCTCGAGTGTAGGTACCCTACTCTTCGTCACAACTAATCGCTGCTAGCTCGTATCAATTATTGATGATGCGCATTCTTCGCTATCACAATTTCCGTTCGATATTTCTAGCGACATAGCGACAAGTTGCTCAAGCCAGGCGTTGGAAAACCTTGAGCCCTCAACGCCGAAGGCCCCACCGACAGAAGTGACAAGCGGCGCCAACCCGTTTCAACGCCAATAAATTCTTCGATCAAGGAGAAGCCTTTGAAATTGGAATGGCACCGGAGATGAAGGGATGACGAGGAAAAAGACTGGAGAGAATGTGAAAAATAAAACGACGCCGAGCAGGAAATCAATCTCGAATTGATGAGGCAACGTTGGACTTTGAAATTGGCACTTCGTCGAGGAAATGGTGACTATTTATTGAGTTGGTTTTTACGGTATGTCCCAAATGCCCCGAGGAATTGGATGCTCATTGGGTGTCTCAGTAGTCTGAGTTTGTAAATTCTCAATAATCTGTAGAAACTAAGCGGTTTTAAGCTTCGCTAACTGCAGTAAAGCTTCATTCTTATCAACCCGATAAGGGATTCTTTGTTTCACACATAACAAAGCTACGAGCACTTACTGTCTGACTTGGCCATTTCCCTACTGAGAATTTCTCCGCTTTTGTTTTACTTTTCCTAGTGCGGAAGGTATAAAGATAACCAGCGCAATGGTAATAATACAACTATCTATTATTTTCTCTCTGAAGAGCAAAATACGTGAGGATCCCGAACCCGGCTGGTTGGAAAATGGTTTCGTCTCAATGCTCCAATGTTACTGAACACTCCTCTCCCATAAAAAAGAGAAATTTTTCCTTATTACTTGCTCATTTCAAGAGCCTTAAGACCCCGTAAACAGAAAAGAAGAGCCTAAATTGATCGTCAACCGAAAATAATTATATAAAAATTAACTTTAGAGTCACTTCACGGTTCGAACATAATTTCCACGAGCCATAAAAAAAGAACTCATTCGTATGGAAAATTTCTGGGACCAGCTAACCAACGTGATATGCAATGGTCTCGACCGGTTTCCCTCTGCCATAATAAAGATATCAACTCTATGGATTTTCAGGAATGCCAACCTTCTGCATCTCCTCATATTTACTGAGAAGTGAGGCTGTTCTCGGAGCCACTCGGGGAGCTCCACTTTGGAATACTATGAGTTCCAGAAGCGATACGTAGGCACCAAAACAAGTTTTGCAAGGACTCGTTCTTTTTTTCGAACTGATAAAAATGCTTCTCCTGCGGTCCCAATGGCAAGGATCGAGTTGGAAAAAAATCCATTCGGATATCTATGGCTGATGCCGATTTTTAAATTATTCAACCCTTTTCGGTTCCCCTGGCGGGCTCGGGAGCAGGTAGGAATTTTCAACAGTTTTTCATTCGTTGCGCACGAGACCCTCAAATGCCTATCTGTTTTCTCCATCTCTTTCTTCGTCTTCCCCATCGATATGTCGGTGTGTACAGGTGGGCTCGACTTCCCCTGCCAACATTCCCCGGCCTGCATTGTCTGTCAAACACTATACCGCACTATGCCCTATACCTGTAAACCCAATCATGCGCTCAGAGGTTGATTTGCATATCCACTGCTGCCACTCGACGGCTCTCGAACCCCGGAAACCTTCGATCGACCGTTAACCGATAGTTTAACGGAGGCGAAACGGCTTTAGCGTCGAAGATAAATTTGCCTCTACCCTTCTTTTTCATTCGGGCGATAACTAACTGACTAGGTGACACTGAAATGCTCTATTCATGAAAAAATACGTTACAACGGATTATGATGAAGTTTTCTCCACCGTTGGAGGAAAGCCAATCATTTGCGAATAGTTAGGTTTGGTAGATCAGAGATCGTTCAAAATGTTCGTAGGCGAGACTTGATGCGATGACTTAAAATCCTATTATCCCCATGCTTTAGGGCTGAAATTTTGGACAGGTATGGCAAATAAGTTCTATTTTAGGTAGGCATACACACCTGATAATTACATCGTATACTCCTGACTCCATAATTCCGACAACTTGAACTGCCATCTGTATCTGCCCCTTCAGGCGTCTGCCAGATTAGGAAAGTAAGAAGCTGCAATTGCCAAAGGCTAATACGCGCTAAGCAGTTGTCACCATTTGCTGCTATCGCTTGAACTGTTTTCTTCTCAAAGTCTCCCTGCCGCACTAACCTTGATATTCCATTAGAGTTTTGCACACTCAGGTCGTCTCGCTGGCGTTTCATTCCCCAGCAGAGAACGTCCGTAGTTTCTACCTGATAAAAAAGTTGATTTTTTTCCGTTGCATCACGTCTCCCTGGAGACCGCAGTCGTAGAAGGAAGCGGGTTTTAGTATCAAAGCGAAGGACGTTATATCGAAGTTTTGCAAGACTATTCTCGCAGCGACGACAGTCAAGACCTTACGCGGAAACTCTTCGACTGGTGAAGCTTGTCTCTAAGGTCCCCGTCCGTCGTTGCCAGGGGGTCCCACTTGCGCAATTTTCTTCTCCCGAGTTGTACCTCTTGGACTGGACAAACTCTGCGACGTAAATGCGCCACCATAATTCAAAGAACAGTGAAGATATATTTCCTGAAAACAAAACCACTATTTCTGGCTAATTACATTCATGACCCACCAGGATGTTATTATTCCAGAGAATTATAGGTACCTTTTCACACATTTGTTCTGCTATTATCCGCCACACGCTCCTGGAAACTTTCCAGTCATGTGAAGAAACATTTTTGGAAAAATTATTAACGCATCATCCTCCTGCAGTAGAGGAGGAATTGCTTGAGAGGCTAGCGTCACAAAAAAGAAAGAAGAAAGAAAGTTTTGGAAACTTCGTACTTCTTGTCACTTCGTAGCACGAATTTAATTTTATAGCATTTCTTGATTTGCCAAGTGACTGCTTCGTACAAACTACTAATGTCTTACTACGAAGAGGCAAAAAGTACGATGTTTCCAAAAACTCCCTGATAACGTTAGGCCTACGTCGCAATATGCCTGTCTGACGTGTGATACGGGCTTAAGATTTTTTTAGGTAAGAAGAATCTGATATCAGATCATATCGGCATTGTTTTGCAGAGTAGACGTGATGTGTCTCTTAACACTAACCTACCATCCTAATTGAATCCTTTTCACTGGATTTAGCTTTTTCCGGTGTGTATCGAAATGGGCACACCTATAACTGCTATGAGCTGGATGAAACGTTTCTTTCATCATATCACACTTGTGCACAATAATCTCTAATGCAGAAATGTCTCAGTTGGCCAATCACACGTCCGCACGGCCGACTGCATTACGACGATTCCTTTTGCTCAAAGCTGTTGAACGGAAACTTGAGGGACGTGATGAAACATAATACAGATTCACACGGAGAGTCTTTTATATGAATATTTCCTCAGAAAAATAGGTATCGTATGGAGCAATGAGCACCAGCCGATGGTTACCGCGCTTTTTAGAGGCTAACTCCTTCGTTAGGGAAATAATTAGCTATCGGCCTTCGGTTCAGTAACCACCTTCCAAGACCTGGCGTCTTCACTGTTAATCTTCTTTTACATTTTTTTCTCCGCTGTTCACCTGTTTCCTTTTTCCATCATCCGACGAAGCGCACGGGTTTTAATATTAAAAATAAAAGACACGAATACTTTTCGGTCCCAATGGCCGAGGTGGTCTTCAAAGATACTCAAGTTCGAAGTTAACCTATTGCGATGAGAGGACAAGCGGCAGGTGCTGACTTGCTCGGAGGACGGGTCGGGTTTCACCCCCAAAGTAAACAGCTTCCAGATTCCACAAGGCCTTAAATTTGAGAACGGGAAACGTGAAGTCGAAACATTTTCGAGCAATATACAGATGACAGTTCATTTTGGTACGGTTCATTCGTAGGTTAGGTAGGCAGGAACTATTATAGAGAGATGCCCATTGTGATTGATAATCTGCCGTAATTCCACGCATATGGCTCTCCAAGAAGTTGTCCAAAATAGGTACCACCTGACTCTCAGACACCTTGCTACATGAAATATCATGGATTGGGTTGAGGATTGACTTTAGTTCTACCGACCGTTTTTCCAACCGGCGAAAGCCTTAGAGAATTAATTTTTTCTAACGACTCGACAAAAATCGAGTCATTTAGATGTCCTAATGGTTTGCCGATCATAACTTCTTTTCAGGACGACTCCGACGGCTGATCGAGCATACTTCTTGTGGACGGATCCATTTCACTTGGAGTGGGCAAATGTAGTAGAAATCCATTCTTTATAACAGTTGTAGGACTGGAGTCAATCCTCAACCCAATCCAGAATGGAGTTCTACTACATTAGCCCACTCCAAGTGAAACGGATCCATCGACAAGAAGTATCCTCCATCAGCCGTCGTAGTCGTCCTGGAAAAAAGTTTTGACCAGCAGCCGGCAAGACATTCGGACATCAAAATAGCTCGATTTCTGTCGAATCGTTGGAAAAAACTAATTCCCTGGGGCTTAGGAGGCTTTCGCTGGTCGGATTCCAATCTTTCGCTACCGAATGTTTTCTGATTTAGTTGAGAAGGTTTATAATGTAACGATTAGAAGAGCGGACTGGCGCGTCGGGGTAGCCCCTCGCCCATCTCAGCTCCTCCACATAGCGAGGAGTTTGGGCGTGACCGGAGTTGTCACTTCCACTACCGGTTTTAGAAGAGTCAAGCGACGGAGCTCAGCTACCGTCGGACTCATGCTGGGTTCAGACCCTGCGGATAATCTAGCGTTTTGCCATACGATTTGCTTCGTTTGGCCTCCATCAGGAGCATAATATTTTAAATTTTATTCTTGCAAATCATTTTTAACTTTGTATTTGATTACAAAGTACTTGATTGTACTTGGTCGATAAAATATAATGAGCTCTAAAGTTGCATGCTTTATGCACAATAATTGCAACCAATAGCGGAAATGGTAAATTTTTTAGCTGCGCAATTTTTGGTGTTATTTGAGCAAGTGAGCCCTTACCTGGAAAGTATTTTCTTGAATTTTTGTTTTACTGAATCCCTAAATTTTTCAAATCATTTACCTATACTAGATAAGGTTTTTTTAAATCTCTCTATTTATAGATCCATTTTTTACCATTGTACTTTTTTCAATTTTTTTTCTCAAAATAATTATTTTCTATATTGTGGCACCGGTTTCTCCTCTTGCTTCTCCCAATTTTCGCCGCAACATCTGAATCCAGCTCAACTCTCCACCGTAGCCAGAACCGGTAAACAGTGAGTCCTTTTTCCAAGTCGCCTCCTTCCAGTCTGACCACACTGTGCCAGTGCCACGTCTCAAATACGATGATCTTACCTATCCCTCCACCTGGTCAAGTGCAAGCCTCTTTCGTATGCAAGGAACATCTCGAATTACCAGCGCATAGCACAAACTTGTTGAAGCGGCATTTCATTGAATCGCTTCATTACTATCTCATCTGTCTTTGAAGCTTTCGTTCCATTTGTACAGCTTATTTTCACGGTTTCCTCAGGGGTTACCAGAAATCTGATAAAAATCTTGTAATACGAAAATCCTCTATAGGCACATATTGCATCGATTTATTGGTGCTGCCTCTTGCTGCGCCAGTTGCTAATTCTGTTTCTAGGTGTACCTGACATATTGAGCAGTCCTAATTTCGCATGAAACATTCCGAGTTAGGTACCCCAAGAGTCCATTCAAAATTTCACCGATTTCCGTATTGATGGCCTACACGAACGTGTTATTGGAAATATCAGCCGTACACGCGGGCACGAACAAAATGATGATATACTATGATCATTGATCATCCAAAGAATTATTCCAAGAATTGAGCCCTACGAGCACAGAAAGTTAACGTTAGGTACTTTCCCACCCGGCTTACGGTAGCTAGTAAATCGGCATAGTCATTATCCTATTACTCCGCCACAATTGACTATGGACAACATGTGTGCAATGAATTATAGAGTTATAGAGATTATATATAATCGTCCTAGAAAAAAATCCATAACTTACCCTGAAATAATAGTAAATAGTTGAAGATCGACCCGTTGTTCAATTTTGTAGTCAAATGACTACCCCTGATATTTGACTACCCTGGAATTGTCGTGGATAATGTTTGAAAAGATGTGATACTCGAACATTTTTCCGCCGTCCATCGAAAAAACCAAGTACGGGCAATTGCCTCATCTAATCCTCCATTTATCTAACCCTAAATCAGGTATTGCCGATATGGGAGGACCATAGGGCAGCATGATGGGTAGGTTTAGCATGGGATGGGCCGGGGACGAGTTAGGCTACAGCTACCATGTGAGAAGCGTTGTTTTTTGTCATCATACGCGTGCTGGCAAGGCCCAAAGCCATCCTAACAAGTCTCAAAACGAGTTCTGAGTCGCCTCTCTCCCTCTTTCTCTCGCCTTGTCCGATCCTTTTCTTGTCGCCGTCTCGCTCACTCTTGGAATTCCTCTTTAGAAGCCTTGCGTAGGTAGAACTTGCACACGGCGGCACAAGGACGACACTAACACGTGCGATGACGACTGTTTCCCTCTCTTTCCCGTCGGTTCGCTCTCGAAGAAGTGAATCTCCTCACTCAAATCATAGGTGTGAAAAACTCGTGAACATAAATTCAAGTATCTAGCAGCGGCCGCGTGACCGCATAACAATAACGGGAACCCCTCATTTGCCGTTTTAGATTTACGCCTTTTCTGTACGCCGGCTTGTACGCAAACGCATGCCGCTCTGGCCATTGTCAGTCACTGACCTGGCGTTCCTGATTTTCAGCATCATTTTTTATCATTATTATTTTTTTTAATTGAGAATCGGAAGAGAATATGTTGTGAATTGCTAGCGTTGCTCCCGAACTGGAAACATTTTTTTGGCCGCGTAAAACAAATTGATTATCAAAAAAATTGATTATCCATTATTGATATTTGTAAAATTTTCTCTGTTTCAACGTAACTTCATACGCTTTGATAGTGAACCTTGAATCTACCGTCAATTACAATTCTTTTCGTTATCGTGAGTGGTTTTTTGGGTTATCAGTAAACGGTACCTATACGAAAGGATACGATCTGCCTTCGGTCGGACGAACCCAGTGAGAAGGTCGCCACAAAACAGTTTCTCGATCCACAAAACTCGATAGAGCGTTACCTTGTTTTTTACCGGTTTCGGATCTTTGGCAATCCTAATACCTAGTATGGTGCTTCAGGAAGTTGGCTAAGTACCTTCGATTTTTCCCTCGTACGGCGACAGAGCTAATTAAACGCTCTCATTTTTAGTTACCTGACTAAGTGATTTATGGGCCTATTGGAGACCGTAACGGATTATCACTGCTCGTTCGCTTTGGTAGTAAATTTCCTCAAGGGTTAGTACTCCGTTCATGGCTGAGTGCTCAAACCACTGAGTTATGTTGAGGTAATTCAAACCCACGTAGCCCTCTTGTCCATTCATGCTCATCTTGGCTCTTTTTATGACGTTGGGCGATTTCATGTACCGGATTTGGATTATTTGCTCATCTTTCATACAATTCTATAAATAAAAATTAAGCGTGAATTTCAATCTTCCGCGTGACAACTCGTTATCTCAAAAAATAATTAGCCACCTAAATCACCACAATTTTATGGGTGCTCAACACGGTAACTTCTGTCGTGGCTGACAACGTAATTCGTTTTAAGGCCTGTTTTGATAGCTAGCCGCTTCTGACTTACAAATGCGCAGTCGCCCAACGAATTACAACTGGCCCGGACCTGCTGTCTTAAATCAACGGTTTTTAGGCTTGGGCTGGTGCTGAAGAAATGAATCGAATCGTTCGTGACCATTAATTATTTACACGTTCCGGTCCGCTTTGGATGGTAAAGCCAAATCAGCAATTTCAGAATGATTAATTTCAACTTTTTTCGAAATGAAAGCAGCGTTTCAAGGTCTAGCACAAAAAACAAAGCCTATGGTAAGGAGATAATTAATCGACGATCAATCTTCCGGCCATTCATGCGCAAGAGTAGCTGAAGTCACATTTTTACACGGGAAAGAAGTTTGGAGTAAATTTTTGAAACTTTCTCATGAGACAAGACTTGAAGGATCTAACGCAGGTAGCTGAAAAGACACCTTTTGATGTAATTTAGCGTCCTTAGGATGATCCTCAGGTGACTGAAGACACTTGAATGACTCTCGATTTTCAACTATAACCTATGCGTCGAGGAATCAGCAACCCAACAC
Source organism: Nesidiocoris tenuis (assembly GCA_036186465.1). Lineage (NCBI taxonomy): Eukaryota > Metazoa > Arthropoda > Insecta > Hemiptera > Miridae > Nesidiocoris > Nesidiocoris tenuis. The sequence continues at coordinate 6,043,907 of AP028912.1, read as the reverse complement.
CTACGATCAAAAAATCGAAGGGATTTCCCCGTATGTTTTTTCTACACGGCCCGAACGGTTATAGGTAGAGATGAGAGTAAAAAAAGGCAAAACCTGATAGGTATTTTGAGACAGCTAGACTTTAGGGCTCCCCAGGCCAGGTCAAATTCCGCAGGAATGAATCTCTGTTCTTGCTGGCTGACTTCACTTGAGCCGATGGTTTTGGCATAGCTAAGGTTCTGATATATAAGAGTTGAATTTGGGGTAAAAAAATTTGTCGACCTCTTGATGCATTTGATAAATTGGAAGACTATTTATATAAAGGACTTTTATTTAAAATCTAGAAATATGTATTCAGAACCCTGGGGTTCTTATTGGAAACATTTTCTTCGAATTAACAGTAATAGAGTAATAATTATTATTGAAAAACAATTCAATCTGCTGCAAAATGCGTACCTATTTTAGTTTCGCAAAAAAAAAAGTAAAACTAATTAATTAAAAATTGTTGAAAATAATTAAAATTTAGAAAAATGGTAACATTGAGTGCATTATTCACAATAGTTTACTGTGCTCGTAGCCTGATGAAACCGAAAAATGTTATATTTTTGAAAGAATGGGTTTAAAAATATAGGTTTTTGGATATTGGTTATAATGCGAAAAATGAACAATATTGGCGTTCAAGACCGACATTGATGGAGTAGTTCAATAAATTATGAAGGAAGTCTGATTGACAGGCATCTAGTGGGAACCTATTAGAAAATGTCAACCTCCCATTCCCTCAACCCCCAGATTCGCATTATATCTGGAAACTTTCGGCCATATGATTTCTTGAAGGGTGTGACCGTATAAATGGCCTATCAGACAGAAGAGCGATGCTGTCAATTTATCAGGCCTCTCAATTCCCTTTTTTCGAAATTCTAATCCAAAGTTTATCTCTTATTTTTCGCCCTTCTCGACTTCACCCCTTCGTACGTGCAAATCGCATGGGGAAAACTCGAAAGGTGGTATTGTGTACATAAGACTAAGGTCCAATAAACGGACGAAAGGGAGGGGGAATCCGTTTTGAAGATTCGACTCGAAGGTGTGAGAGTTGGGCTTAGGATAAGGCCATACGATATTGGCCCATTGGACAAACATTTCGGCAGAGGCTAGTCCCGTGTCTTTTTTCAAAAGAAAGACGGACCCTAGTTTGGTTTTCCTTCGATTGGATCTTCCCCTTATAGCTTATTTTCATCCCTCCGCGCCCTGCAGGAGGAATATGATGGATTTTTTCTAGCAGAGCTTCCTAAACATCTGAGTCGTTGAATCCTGAAATGCAATGTGGCTTAAGTGACGATTGACGCTGGTAGAAATCAGTGGGAAAACATTTTTTATAGCTGATAGGTAACGACTTTGTCCATATTTATCTGCAAAGTGAATAAAAGTAAGGGATCATGAAAAAACGGATCACGGATGAAACATGGGGCAAACATTACCTATAATAACTGATTGTTGGTGTAAATAGGTACCAAAATTAATGCTATGAGGTAAATGCCAAATAGTTAATTCCAACGTCCGTAACCTTCAACTGATATTTTGGAAGCCTTGCTAAAAATCTGGATGCTAGATATGTTGCTAAAAATATGCTGAGAAGTTAGCTTCCATGAAAGAAGGTTGAAAACGAGCTATATTTAGGTAACGGGAATGCACCTAAATTTCCATGTATCGAGAAAATAGAATCTGTGGAGTGGTAGGTATTTTTCATTAATATAACCAACGTTCATCGGCACTCAAATCTGGGAACCTCAATAGTGTGGGGGAAGCTAATTTTTCCACCGTCCTTTTCAAATTCTTCACGGACAGATCCCTGTTTGTATAGATAAACAAACTACCTACTCACCTAAGCAAATAAAGGTTGTTGGGAAAACTGAACCGAACGATCCCTCTAAATACTTGGGGTTTCTCTTTCAAACAACCCTAGGGTTACCCTGCAGTTTCCTCTTCAGGGCTCATTTCTCCCTCTTATTTCGCAAAGGGTGCGAAAAGACGGATGACCTCTGGTCACTTATTGGCTCCGGTCGAACTTGTTGCCCCCACGCTTATTTTCCCAAGGCACTAAACCTAAGTGATAAACACCCTAAGGTTCGCTCATGCCCTCGTACATCTGTGTCCACTGATGCCTTCCTTTCGGTCGCTTTATTGCCAAATAATTGCTACAACTGTGACCGGTCCCTTTCCGTCGTGAGGTTAACCTGTTGGCCACTACTTCGGCGTTCCATCACTCTTGGCTAGTGGGGCTGCATTTTGATACTTGTTTTTCAACAGATCCTTACTCAGCAAAGAAAAACGTTTATTGGTCCTGGGCGACCAGAATGCTGCATCCATCCGCCTCATAAAAATGAGAGTCAAACAGTCGATCTTATCTTTGGATAACTAGGTAGGTCATATATATCTACTATTTTATTTACAAATTGTTCAACGTATCAATTTCGAGGAACCAAAATACGATACCAGTTGATGTCGGGCGTAGCATCATTGGGAGGCGAAAATGACACACCAACTGTAGGGGGAATATATAATCAATTACGATCTTAGTTCGAGGAGCCTCCTTCGATCCGCAGAGCCCGGAAAAAATAGTCATTAATATCCTTCGGCGAGATAAGGGATCCTTTTGCCTCCGTATACGAGATCGCCTCAGTCAGACAAATCGTTTCATAGACGGAGGAGGTCCTTCGAGTTCCCCGAGAGGCTTAAAAAGGGTTAAGATACTGCCTTTGCTCCGCAGGAGATATAGGAACAACAATGGATGAATAGGGACGGGTTCTGTTCTGGCCGGAGTCGGAGATCCAACAGACAAACACGAGAGAATAGAGGCGTACACCGGCGTAGGTACCGATAAGTCGGCACTGATAGCCGACTTCGATGTTTGTAATTCCTATTGCCATCGCTTCTTTTATGCTCTCTGCCTCGAACTAACGTAATTATTATTGAGAACGCGTCCTATTTTTAACCTACTCCATAAAGGGGGGGTCGCTCAAGTTGACTTCTACGGATTTATTTGTCGCTTTTTTTTTGTAGAGTCGATTGACTTACGCAGCCAATTCGGATTCGATCCCAAAAACTGTTTCACTAAAATGCCTGGGAAGTGAAGCAATTGATACCGATATTTTTTCTATTTTGGCTTGTTATTCAATAGGTTCATGAACCATTGTAATCGCCCACGAAACAAATTTTTCTAACCTACACTTTTCTAGATCCGTCCGTCCGCCGTCCAACCTCCACCGTCCGCCGTCCAACCTCCACCGTCCGCCGTCCACGGTCCGCCGTCCACCGTCCGCCGTTCGCCGTCCGCCGTCCGCCGTCCACTCTCCGACGTCCACCGACCGCCGTGAACACATTTTCTTCCATACGGCTGGAGATTTATTTTTGAAATTTTCTGGAAAAATCAACCTTGTTCCTGGACAGTCCCAATTCGGAGCCTAACCAATCGGTCTGTTCTAAGCCCTATGGAAAAATGGTTGAAATCTTGAAAAAATAATATTTGACTGAATTTTATCTCTTTACGATATCTATGGCTTCAACAGCTCTCAAGTTTCAAACTTACCAACTGAGCTCGAATTCGGAAAATGTCAATTAATCTCGTTATTGATTTCAAGTACTGCTGATCAACCTGCAGACCGGACAACAGACCCGCGTCCGAGCTATTTGGCGTCGGGCGTGAGGCCAACGATGTCGTCGGCCGGCCTGCCGTATATCACAATTGCCCTCGCAATTCATCGTCCACCGCCGGACGAGGCCGATTTCACGCAAACTCTTATCAACGGCCGAGTATCTCTGTCTCTGTCGGCGCGGCCTGTCCCTCGGAGCGCTTTATTAGCGGCGGCCGGCTTGTACCTTATGCCGTACCTTTCTGGAGGCAAGTGCGCAAGCGCCGACTAATGGCCTTTGTCAAGTTTGAGCTTTCTGAAGGGCGAAAAATACCGAGATGGAAATATTTTTCTTCGAAAGGCTCCTCATTTTTAACATTAGACGAAGTTAGAATTATTTAGAAATTATTAATATTCAGATTTAATTATTATTATTTAGAAATTTAGAAATGCATTATACTTAACAATAATGTTAATTAAAAACCCTAAAATGTATGATCCACTCTCCATTCATTGTCTGCTCACTGGTTCTACTTCTCAGACATTGTTGAACTAACTTCCTAACCAATAATTTACGGCTGTTTATTTTGGGAATCGTGAGATCCAATTTTTTTCCTGACGATGGGCCTCACCTGAAACATTCACATATAAATTCGGACGAACTGTATTTATTTCCACAGCAAGGTAGTCCGCAAAGATGAAATTCCTCTCAGTAAATGGCTGCGCGGTCACCGGAAACCATCAATTCTCCGATTATAAATGTTTTCCTTTAACGAAGTTTCATTAATTTAGTTGTTTTTTCTCCCTCCCCATATTTACCGATAATCTTCTGCTGGGTTTCTCACTCAGTATAAGTGAGCGGCCTCAGGATTCATGGGCCATATCCGGACCAACCCCCCCTCAATAATTTTAATAGATATAATTATTTTATTAATTTTAATAATAATTTTTTCTTAATAATTTAATTATTGTTATTTAATTTAATCATAAATTATGAATTTTATTAATTATTAATTAATATTTTAATATATTATATTAAAAAATTTATTCGAACTTCGGACTTCCTTATAGCCTCACCAATTCTCGCGTTTATGTGTTGTTGAAAAAACTCTTGAACGTCCATCCGGTTGAACTTCAATCCCCCAAATGCACTTAATTCGAAGGGCACCGAAAATTTTGCATCGCGCTTCAAGTACACGAAACATCAATTCACGGATGCATAACATTAAAGATTCTCCCCTTTATGGCGCGTTTTCCGTATCCTGTCATGTCACCGGGCGTCAGTTTACTTCAATGGCGTCATTGACGGGATGTGGGCCCCGCAGACGCGTGGGATGCTCCGGTGCAGAAAATGAGATATTTTGATGGGTGAACGAATTCGTACGAACGCAACCTGACGACTTGTAATTCTTTCAACTCCAAACTCGAACTCAAAACTCGGTATTATTTTGGTTTGTTTCCAAGTTCCATCCTACCATCCTATGATTTGCACTAAAGGTAAATGCAATCATAAATTCTCTGCAACATGACATAAACCTCTTCTCCGGAAGCCGACGTCATCATCTGGGATGACGACGTCGGCTTCCGGAGGTATAACTTGGGCGATTTTTTCATTTCCCTAAAAAAATTCTATTTTACATGATGCACTGATTTTTTAGGAGTTTTGCCATATTACAACAGAGGAAAATGTTTAAGCTTGAAAGTAAGCAATGGCCTATTGTAGTGCCAACGCCCCACGGTATATCCCTGTTATTGTTTGAACCGGACTGAGTTCAAGTGCTTGCATGGCTTGGCGAAGGTTATCTATACCTCACCCTATTCAATACAGTAGCTGCGCAGACGGAGACCAACACGAGTTGTGGCGCCACCAACTAGGAACAGGTGGGATTGTTCTTCCCAATGGTCATTCGCGACAACTCTCGACAATCCGACCCCCCCTCGGCCATCTCTCGGCCACGACTCTCTTTTCTTGCTGTGGACTATGAAAGCAACAGGATGCTGCAGTGTTAAGCTCGCCAAGAGAAAAGACCGGGAAGAAAACGAGATAGAAAAACGGCGGAGGGAAAAAAATGAGCAAGACTCCGTAGCGGGAGTTCTGCAGTCGGATCACGGCGGTCTTGTAAGTTAACTTTTAATTACTCAGTTGCCTTTCTGACTCCTTCGGACTTGAAAGTATTCGGTTATCACGCTGTCATTCTCACGCTGCGATTCTCCAGGAGCGGCCGAATAATTAATTCGTTCCCTTCGTTTTCTAGAATCCTCCAAATGATCGACGGTGAAATGATGTAGACTGTATTTATCCTGACATTGGCACTTGACCAGTCGAAAGTATGACAAAATTCTGCAGGAAGGCCATACCTAAGGGAAAAACTATGAAAGTCCAAATATTTTTCTTTTTATACCTACTTCACATTGCTGCCGCTTATGAATAAAAAGAATGCAATAAATATAGATTTTTCAATTTTTCGATATTTAGGTAGGTAACTTCTTTGGAAGAAGCCTCATTTTGAAAAGTAGAAAAAATAAATGTATTACCCATTGCATTCTCTTTTGTTCCATGTTTACAGAGTAAATTTAAGAAGGTACCTACGTCCTAACAATGAATATTGTAACGAAGCTTCAGAAACTACTTTTATCAAACCTTTTACTCAGAGTAACTTTCAGGACAAGTGCCTGCAGGTCCGTCTGTCCCACTGTCCGCATTCTTTCAAAAATGGCCGGGTCTCCCTCAGTTCTCAACCTTTTTTCGAATTTCAGGACTTCGTCGTGTCGGCAAGACATCATCTTCTTTACCCGGATCACTCGCAGTACTTTCGGTACATTGGCACTTGAAGTGTTTTCTTCTCTTTACTGACCAAATACATAAATGAACCGATGGTAGTGGCAAATTAATTAAGGATCGTCAGCTATAGAAATAGCAGCAGGTGATAACACAATACAGCTGCTCTTTCAACTGCCAATACCAGTTATCAAAACAAGCTTTCGAAGGCATTAGCGGAAATCCGTCGACGGAGATGCAGAGTTATGACGATTTTTTTTTTTGTTTAAAATAAGGATAATCCGAGGTTTATGTTTGTCGTCAACAACAAAATAATCGACTCTCGATTGCGTCTTTTTTAAAAATGGTAAAAAACCGGAAAACCGATAAAACCCAGATTGTGTTTGGTCGTGCTCTAAACGCCAGGGTAAAACCAACCAATAAATGCGAATTTGAATAATCGTTCGAATCAATTGTCACAAAAAAATCAAGATTATCAATCATACACCACCTCACTAACGATTTTCGGACCCCCAAGCTGGTGCCGGTATCGGGCTAATTATGCCAAGAAATAATCGCTACGGTCGATCTCAGGAGCCCAGCCGAACTAGTGAGTACCAGTGAATGATTTATCGTCCCTTCATTAACCAACAGCACGAATCTCGACTTTTTGAATGACCGAACTTGAAAGGTCATCAGCGGGATATGAGCTCAAAAGTGCCTCACTGATTATCTCGCACGGTGTGTACTACAGGTGTGTTCTAAAGCCGAAATTTTGTACTGTCATGGAAATCACTCTGAGCTCATTGACTGGAAGGTTTTTGTCAGGAAGGGGGTGCAGGCCGAAGGTCCAACCTCGATTGACAGGCGATAAGGCACCCGGGGTTTGGTAATTTATTTTAGTAGCCATTAGAGGTCCTGTAGCACGCAACAAGAGAAACACTTCGCTACCTCTCCGAATCTTAACACTTTCCACCTTAATTCTCTAACAGTGGTTCGATTGGCGGTAACGATTTTCCACCTTTTCCACCCCTTTTCCGGCCTATTTCGTTCCGTGTTGGGCTCTCCAATTTGGATAGAACCCCCCCCCCCCCAAGCTAATAACCGTGAAAATCGATGAAAATATTTTTAAAAAATTCTTTAAATTAAATTTTTGAAACGAATTCTTTCTAACTCCAAAAAATTGAAAAAATAAAAATAAAGCCAAATTAATTTTTAAAAAAATTGATTTTTTTAAATGAGTTTGGTCATAGAAATTTATTTTATATTAAGTACCTCACGTTCTTTTCCAGGATCACATCATTAATTACACTACTCTACGAAAAAAAGAAGATTTTTGGCGTGTATCTTTGATGAGAACTATTTCCTTTAACTAATTTTGGTATGAGGAACCCGAATTTTCCATCAGAAACCCTTCATAAGTTACGGTTCTGGAGATACGTCAAGTACCATCAAACTGAGGTTCAATCATCAACTGGGGTTAAATAGTTCTGTTCATCAAAGACCAGTTTCCTTTGAGTCACAGTACGAATTCTCGTGGGTCACAAGCAAAAATCAATGCTGCCAACCCGAATATCAAAAAATTTCCCCTTTTTCGACGAGGAGCACGCGTATCTGAGAAACTAGAGCTAACTGAGGATTTCCGTTGGTGATTTCCACACCAAAATACATGGAAGCAAGCCATTTTTGAATCAGATACAATTTCAATGTGGAGCAGTGTTATCGCTTCCACATTGCTCAAAAATAACGATTTCACGATACAGCTATCTGACTTTTCAAATAGCTCAGTGAAACGGATCGACCATTGGATGCGAGAGAGCCTTCTGATGGCAAAACATGCAGATGCTACAAAACACCGATAAATTTGATAGCCCCCATTAAAGATTATTATCCATGAAAGTTGGTTAAGCGGAGAAAAAACGATTCCGATCACGTTGTTTTAACAGTAGTCGTCTTCCCCTTACGAACAAAATTACTTCGTCCCCAACGAGGCCTTTATAAAAAATCCCTAATGTCAGGGGACAGTTGCTGCCCTGGGGGTGCAGCTAGTTTGAAAAAATTAATCCGTTCGATTAGCGTGGAAGAGACAGTGCCTTCGGTAGTTGGAGCCAATATTAAAGGAAGCAATGTGTCTTCAGGAGGGCTGGAGTCATCATCAGAGCTAGACCTCGCTAAAACTGCATATCAAATAATGATAATGCTGCTGCTGTCACCGCTGACGCTTTATTCTCCGATGCTTTAAACTATCAGCCTTTGGTGCATGCTCGAAATTCCCTAAAACCATTCCTGTGTAGTGACGTTTCGATACTTCCGATATTTACTGGTATCGATACTTATCTTTCGATAGGTACTTCTGATGTTCGTATCGAATACCGTGGGATCGATATTTTACTTATATCATAAACATTATGAGGTATCGATATCGTATCGATAAAAGTCAATGAATCACCCGAAGAAATCTCCTTTGTCAAGAAGAAGAACTTGCTGGTAAATCAACCGATAACAAACTACCTTCCTACTAATTTATTTGTTCCTATTGGTATTACCTGGACCAACCAGTATTTTTGAGTAGCCTGTAGGAGGACTTTTGTCAATTTCAAGCCGTTTTTTTTCTTTACCTGAGTCAGTGCTGTCTGAATACAAGCAGAAACACTGAAGTTGCTTGAATGAGTTTGCATTTGGTATCAGGTTGGGACAATTTTATTGAGAAATGATATGGTTCTTTCTACGTTTGTAAGGGAAAACACCTATAGAAAGTATCGAATGATACTCATGGTATCGAGTACTTACGTTTCGATAAGATATCGATATCAGTACTGAGACTTCGATACTCATTCGATACCAAGTATCGAGTATATAGGGGTATCAAACGACGCTATTCCTGTGGACTAAAAATCTGTTAAATAAGTTTTTACTCAGTCGTTCAAGGTGTAACGCCTGTAGATGTGATAAAAGTTGAATCTGAGGGAAATAATGGAGAAGGTGCCAATATTTTGATAACGCAGCGTATTTGGTTTGTAAGGGGTAAGTGACTTTTTTTGAAATCTGTTTCGAAAATCTTCGCGAGCCCCAGTGGAGTCTCTCGTAGGAACCGTATTTCAGACTTTGGTCACAGATTAAACCCAGCGTGCGTGTTCGGGGGTGAATTCCACCCCTGAGGGACCTTCGGTATAAGGAAAAAATCGAGCATGAAGAAAAAAACATTCCTACCCTCGTGGTACTCATGAGCCTTCGATTGGGTTAGCCGGCAATTTTTATAAATCACATTTACGATTCAAGCTTCCCTTTTAGAAAAGGAAAGACGGCTCCGGCCCCGGCAAAGATGCGAATTGGTAAAGGGGGGAAAGTTAAATTCTTTAAGATACTGTTCCATTTAGTTTTATGTGCGACTTGGGACCTGAGGGAGTTCCTGAACACACGCTATTGCGTGAAATACTTTAGATTAAACCAACCCCTCCAACCCCGTCTTTTGGCTCCTTTCTTCAAGTTCCTATCCTTTTCTCTTAAGTTGCTTTTTCTCCAAGATGCTTCCAGTGTCGGTAGTATTTATATGGGAGAAAAGCAAATAAGGGAATGCCGGCGATGGTGGAAGTGGAAAGCAGAGGTTTAAGGCAATCTGGTGCGGTAAATGGAACAAGGGCTAGGATGGCTGGGCTCTGGTTATGGAAAACAATTTCGTGACGCTATTTATTCGGCTGGAGGCGCGCAGTTGCAGAGCGATGGCAGAATAGCGTTTTCACTCGTGATGCGACAAGTCGTTGCGCTATGAGGTATAGAATTGAGAGCTGTTTTTGACATTTGATGTGATACCATGGTAGTGGATACTCTACATTGGCAGTATTATTTATCAACCAATGTACGTCGATCTAATTGAAGGAGACTTAAGCAAATAAGTGACCGTAAGTTCGAAAAAAAAATTTTTTAATATTTAAATTTTTAAAAAATTTTTGAAAAATATTTTATAATTTTTTAAACATTTTGTTAGAATTTTTTTTTGTAGTTGGCTTAAGGTAATTGAATCAATTTATCAATTCTACCCCAGTTTTGAAAATTCAGAAAAACCTCCCTCCCAAAGCGGTTAACGCAATACGATCACCGATGAAGGACTTCGTACAAGCATCTCGGTGGTTGACGTATGAACATACCTGCGGCGATTTTAGTGCATTCCGTCCTCCCATGTAACGGACCTTGCAGACTTCTGCAAGATGTCGGACCCAAGGTTTTCTACTTGCATATAAATATTTCATCTGGCTTAAAATGGAGCTAATCGAGATTGTTGCTCAACAGCTGGTCGTCTCTACCAAGAGGACAGCTGCGGCTGCGCAGAAATCATTGAGACCGATTCGGCGACCGATGGATTGAGGGTCGGCCAATTGTGTGGGAATTTATTATTATTTGAAACATCATTGTAACAAATCAAAAGAAAATCCTTGGGTGATATTTTTTAGGAATATATTTTCTGAATAATTTATTGATTATATCACTTTCTTCAGAGCCTATCGTGAAAAAATTGAAAAATAGTTCTTTAGCAGCGATAATAGGAGGATATTGCTGCTGAATGATTATAGTTTCATTTTGAATGCACTTTGTATGCCCCAAAGAAGGTGATATATTCACCAAATCGTCGGCAATGAAGTAAACCTCCATTTTGACCTCGATACCACCAGATGGTGCAAGTACGTCATTGTCAATAACTTCAAAATCTTCATGAAATATGAGTATCAAGTTCTTCCAGTCCACCTTCAGGTGCAGGATCTTCGTCAATATTGGCTTATCCGCCAGACGCGTCTCGTCCTCTTTCCAGACAATGACAAACAGGCGTGTCTTCAGAAGAGCTTCCATCGACTCGTCGCTTCGTCTGTAAGAGTTTAAAATTACAATTCCAAGTCATAGGATAAGCCTATATAGGAAGAGCATATTTCATTCGAAGCCCTTCTTGAGGAGTTTTATGGGAATCTAAAAAGTCCGATTTTGAGGGGAGGGGAGCAATAAGAATTGAGGGAGACCTTAGGATACAGGCGCTTGTGACTCACCCCCAAAATCAGCCAAAGTTCCACTGCTGATTCAGAATTTATTTTTTCGCCTTTATAACTTTAAAAATAAAAAATAACTTTTAAATTCCAAAAAATGATAAAATAACTCAAAAATAAAGCTAAAATAAAAAAAAAAAAACGAAAAGCAGAAAGAAAGTTGAAGAAAATGTTAACTTTCTCTCTGTTTTTTTGAGTATCTTGAAATTTTTGTTCCTTTTCTATTAAAACTTGAGTATATTGAAAAGGCTAAATACACTTCTCCGCTACAATTTTTAAAATTTGCCATACTACACACTAACATCAATAAGAGGAGCCATATCTAACTAGAACTCTTGAAAGAATGCTTTTGACACATTCTGTTCAGAGGGTACAGCACAAAAAACAAGAGGATAGTCTGTTTATTGTGTCATTTACAAGATAGTGCCAAGAACGTTGAGGTTTCCTACGTCCTCACTGCATGGGGCTTCTGGTCAAGTGTTTCTGTCTAGGAATGTTTATCCTAAGATAAAAGCTGGTACATATTGATTTTAAGGCCGTACGCAAATATTGATTCCCTATGAAGGGAGACAAGTGCTAATATGGTTTACTGAGAAGTCGGCGTGATAATTCGTGCTTTAAAACAATTTTGACGAGATTTTTGCACATTTTTTGGCAAAGCAGACACTTTGGGCGCATACCTGACAGTTTATTGCGTATTTTTCTATTCTTGCTGGGATTGGTGGTTAATTCCACCTCTTGATTTTTGAGGACGGTTCAAATACTACTGATTTGTTACCATAAAATTTAAAAAATTGCTCTTGATGACTAAATTACAGTCATCACAAGCACTTCATCCCCAATAATTTATCGGCCAAAATGTTTTCTCCAGAAATAGAATTCCTATTTGTCATATTCACATTTACCAGTTGCCTATTGTTGGCCACCAGTGCCAAAAACAACCGACAATTTTTGCTCCCGCGTCAGAAAAGAGTTCAAGTACGCGCTTCTCAAAATGGAAAGGGGAAATCCCAGTGTTGTGATAGCGACGCGGCTCGTCAATACAAACATTGTTCCTCAATTGTAAACCCTTCCTTGGGGGTATTGTTCGAAAAACTGTTCCGTGAGACATGAGCCATCGCTGAAAGAGGCGTTTGCTCTTCTTTTGTATTGAACGGTAATGAGGATGTCCTCGTATGAAGTAGTTGTCACTCCAGTCTCATTACTGGATTTTCGGCTCTTTGAGCCGAGGATTTCTGTAGAGTTTCGAATCTTGGGAGTTTTTTCCTTGACATTCAGGAACAACTAAGTGAGCTCTCATCTGCCCAACGGGGGGTCCGTATTCTCGTTCCGCTCCCTGGACCTTCAACGCTTCTCATAACGGATTTACTGCTCTGAATCCGTCGCCTTTCCCCTTCCAGACGACCTATCGGTTCTAGTATTATAGTATACCTATAGTCCAGCTGCCGGACACGGACCAATGAAGTCCCCAGTTCACCTCAATCTAGAAATAGGTTCGAAATGTCAATCGCGGAGGCAATTCGGTGGAAGCGGAATCGTGCTGACAAATGGAAAAATCGTTCAACCGTTTAACTTGTTTTGAAACACACCTGCTGATTTCGTATAACTGAAAATCAACTCTGAGATTGTTTATTGGGACAATATCATGCCAGAATATTAGTAACGTTATTATTAATCTTCTGAATAAGAAGTGACCGTAAAAGATAATATCAGAATATCGGAATATTATTCTGATGTACCTATGCACGATTTTTCGAAGCACAAAATGAATAAATTCACAAAAAGTTAGTCTGGTGTCTGGACGCAGTACGAGAAGCGAAATCTATTGGTTCAAGTCCATGCCAACGCTTAGAAACCATTCATCGTTTTTTCCATGAATGTTCACTTTCATGATTGCAGCGTAATAGCAGATAGGTACCTAATGTTATCAGTCTAAAATTGAAAAACAAAATCAGAGGTAAAACAAATTACTCAACAAGCACACTCTGAACCACTCTTTTCAGACTGCAATTTACGAAAAAAATTTTAATTAATTTTTTTTCTTGTACATCAAAATTTTGAAAAAAGTGGTTCGGAGTGTGCTTGACCTGTTGCCTTGATGGCTCATCACAATATTTTTAAAAATATTATAATTATAATAATTCAATAATTTTAATAATTCAATAATATTTTCAAAAACTACCATTTTGATTACTTATATATTACAATCTGCTGTTCTAATAAAAAGAGCCCGTGGTTATCGATGTTGTAGGTTGGTTGGAGTAGCCCATTCGAATTTCTCGAATGGATGCAAACCATTTAAGAAATAACAATGGTAGCTGCTGGTCAGACTCGGATTCGTTTGTCGCGGCAGACCTCTGCGCTCTGCAGTGCACAATAGCGTGACGATAGAACATGAATCTCTCATCCGACACCTTCGAAGTAATTTACGATATTTCCAATCACAAAAGTAGATTTACTTTTATCCAGATAAGAAGTACAGTTATGCAGACCACCATTAAGCAAGATGGTTATTTCGTTTTGAAATCCATAAGCTATAAATAATTTATAATGAAAAATTATTTTTCTTGTTAACGCTAAATTTCAGGAAAATAATATAAATCGTAAACAGTCCAATATATTTTTGAAAATTTCAGCATCGAGCTCGAAACAGTTAATGTTGTGTACTTGACCAAAATTAATTAGTTTCCGAATCGTGGATCGTGGTTTATCATTGAATAGGAAGACTGTCTAGAAACAGAAAAAGAGAAGTCAACTCCGAGAAACATTAATCATCGGTATACGGGCTGATCAAACACTGGGGGTCTCCTACGACGCAACTCAAATATTTTCATGCTTTAATATTGTTGAGACGAATATTTAAATAATATATTATAGGCTTCGGCTGTAATTCAAGCCCTACTTTCTAACGGCATAGTACGCAATACCTAATTGTTTCCATTGTTGTCGGAGACTTGAAGTCAACTTTTCCTCTTTCTTTCAGACGAAGCAGTGAGATCTCAATGATGAATGACGCCATATTATCTCTCTTGTGCTCCTTAAGTGAATTTAAAAGACGCCACTCCACGGCAGCTCGGCTCTTTCAGTCACTTCATCCTCTATCGCTCTATTTGGATGCCGAAATGATAAATGGAAGTAATGACGATTAGATGACCGAATAAAGGTAATAACAAGCTTTCCTAATGGAATGATTCTTGATGACATGCCACGTACGTACTGCTGCTCAGGCGCCCTCGGCATTATGGCGTCAAATAATTCGGATGGAAAAGGCGATAAAAGATAGAGTATTAATCTAAATGGGGACCTTCTTGAAGATACCAATTTGTTTGCTTGCAATCACTCCAGCCTGAAAACAACGGTGGTAGATAACACACAATACTTCCATATTTTGATACGTAAATTTTTGACATAATTTGATTACATTTCGACTTATGAGGATATTTAGGCCAAAAATAATAAAAAAACTCACTATTCAAATTTTGAAACTCGCTTAAAATCAAAATGCCTACCGATGGCTTCATATATGACGTATGATGAGGTATATTATACCTCGTGTCTCGAATCTTCGCTCACAAAAACCTCTTCTATTAGTCTCCATTTCAAATTATTAGTTCCAGTCCTCAAATTCCCACTCAAATGAAGACTTTAGTTCGATTTTTCGAAAGGAACTCAGGTGGTACTCGAAGAGTGGCCGAGGGGCATTGCAGTACGATAGCCGGGTTAAGTAAAGGGCGGGGTCTGGCAGTGGTGATTGCTGGAGTCAGATTGCCACCAGGGGTCACGCCACTAGCCGCTAATGAAGGCTCCATCCACGTCAGGCCATGAGCTCCTGCCTTCCTTGGTCAGAGAGCAGAGCAGGGCAGGTGTAATGACTCTGTTCTCGGTCGCATAGATCAGCCACAATTAACTCGCTACTCCTCCGTCGAGAGATCCGGCCCTCCTGCTAACGTTCCTCGATAGCACACGACTGACCCTCGAGCTACTGCTGCTGATAGTTGTTCCTGATTGCTTCAAGTCGGTCCCATCTCGGACTTTTCGAATACCCCGTCGACGTAAAAAATTTTTGATTCGGTTCACTTTTCATGTGGGGTAAGAGCACCAGTTATTGGCCACTTGAGGGTGTTTCTAGCTGTATCGTACTTAATTTAAATTCTTTTTTCAATTTTATGGGGGTTAACATTTTGGGAATGTGATTAGATCACTGAATTTCGGTTCCACATTACCTATTGGTTTTTGAGGTTTTTTGGAAAAACTCGTTTGTACCAGTTATAGGCCCCATGTTTCTATTATTGACCACTGATGTATCAGTTATTCTTCAGGAATCCTTTCGGGTCTTTTTTCAATTTGGGTTTTTTTTGGTTTTTGGTGTTTTGGTTTTTGGATTTTTGATTTTTTGTTTTTTAGGTTTTTTTGGTTTTATGGGTTTTTGGTTTTTTTTTGGTTTTATGGGTTTTTGGTTTTTGGTTTTTTGTTTTTTTTTTGTTTTTTGTTTTTTGTTTTTGATTCTAAAGTTTTTTGTTTTTTGGTTTTAGGTTTTTTAGGTTTTTGGTTTTTTGGTTTTTGGTTTTTTGGTTTTTTGGTTTTTTGGTTTTTTGGTTTTTTGGTTTTTTGGTTTTTTGGTTTTTTGGTTTTTTGGTTTTTTGGTTTTTTGGTTTTTTGGTTTTTTGGTTTTTTGGTTTTTTGGTTTTTTGGTTTTTTGGTTTTTTGGTTTTTTGGTTTTTGGTTTTTTGGTTTTTTGGTTTTTTGGTTTTTTGGTTTTTTGGTTTTTTGGTTTTTTGGTTTTTTGGTTTTTTGGTTTTTGGTTTTTGGTTTTTGGTTTTTGGTTTTTGGTTTTCAGTTTTTGGTTTTTTTTGGGTTTTTTGGTTTTTGGTTTTTGGTTTTTGGTTTTTGGTTTTTGGTTTTTGGTTTTTGGTTTTTGGTTTTTGGTTTTTTGGTTTTTTGGTTTTTGGTACATTGACTTAAGATATTGTTGGAGAACACTTTTTTACGAAGGTAAATGTTGCGGGCTACAATATTCAAACTTGTAGGCGTGTTGAACGTTTGAATTTTCAAAGTGGCCTATCGATGGTGGAAATCTTGCCATTCCCAATGATAGAAGGTTTCACCTTTCGCTGATGAAAAAGTCGGCTCTGCCCCTTGATTAACTTTAGTGTGAGCCCTTTACTTGGTCTTCAGCAGTTCCAGAAAAACTATAATAGCTCGCCCAGGTAGTTATTTACAGCCGAAACTATCAAAGAGCTTCGACAACTCGCCCTTTTATTTCCAATAATTACTTCTTAACAACAAAATGTCGCAGGACCGAATGGCTTAATTTCAAGCGACAAGAGGGCAATTTGAGTTAAGTTCTGTATTTTGAAACTATTAAGAGGCATCCGAGGGGAACGGAAGGTTTCTAGCTCGCAATTTATGGGACACCAACGGCCATTTTTTGACTCTGGGCTCAAGAACCGGCGGATTCAGAGAGTTGACCAAGGCACATACCTATACATTGCTGATCCAAGATCTGACATACAGATGGCAAGTAATCCGAGACTAGTTTTCAATGGATAAACTTACAAAAAATAAGAAAATTTACGCAAATTCCTTGGAAACTCGGCAAAAAAGGCTAGAGCAATGAAGGGAAGCCAGAAACCCATCGCGGCCCACAGGGTCTCTCGAGGGCGGGAGTTATAGGTTTGAATGAATTTCAGCTCCATTCACTATACAGGATGAATTAAATTGGGCAAAAAGACCATGACACATCGAGCTCAGATTACACTCGGGAAAACGAGTTTCGAGAATCGCCCATCGCAAGTGAATAATCGCCCGACGTCGGCCAACAGTCCGACTCCACGTCCGAAGAACTGTTCTCAATTTCCGGCCGCTTTGACATATTAATAGTAACACCATTTTTTTGCGTTCTTAATTTTTTTCCCTCTTCTTATTTTTTGAAGGCTAGACAGGAGCTGAACGAAACGGTGGCGGGGTAATGATTAGTTATTGCCGGCTCGGGCACTAATTGTTAGCCAGAAGGAAAAGGCAATCAACCTCTTCTCGGACACAACTGAGCGGAGGACCAGAGCCAGAAGAGAGAGATGACTTGGAAGCTGTTCCTGGCTGAATATAATCGAAGCATGCCGAAGGGGACCCGCCGAAGAAATTAAGCCCAGAACGGCTTCTGGATGGCCTACGGTAGCTCCGAGGTCCACTAAATAATAGCTCAGCCTCTTTAGAGCCCTGATTGTTTTTCAAACTGTAATGAGTGGGCTTGCCTTTCCTATAGTGGTTTATTTTTTCGGATTTTTTCTTCCTTTTTCAGCATCCTATATTATTTATAGGGTTAAACTCACTAATGGAAAAGGCTACCGGGCCTGCCTGATCGCCCACACGACGTTCTTCGGCTCGATATACGATCGTAACAGCCGTCGTTCATCCTCCGACGTCCACCGTCTTCCTCTTCGATATCCTTCGCTTCCTTATCGAGAAGAATTTCCCCTTCTAGTTCACATTATCGGTAATTACGGAGGCTCGGGACGCAAGATGTCCCCGAATTAAAAGCAATTTTTGTTCGAGCGGCTACCGTTCGTAGAACCATAAAAATTATCTATCCTCATTACATCGTTGATTTCACTTCGCTTGTTATACGCATGGTTTCTGCAGCTCTAAAATTAACGGGCATCAAACGTCAGCCGATTCTGAAAAAAACATAAATAAAAAAAGTAACTCGAACAGCAACTCGAAGTGATACTGATACGCATAACCTAGAACTCAAATTCTCCAATTTTTGGATAGTCTTTTCGCTTGCCGGGCGTGTACTGTTTTAGCTCTCCTCAAGCGCGGCTACGACCCGGGGTTTTCATCTATTATCGCGTATTGAACACTGATTTAAGTAGCCCGAATAATTTCGCCATTCGACCAAGAGACAAGAGGACACAATGGATTTTTGTCATTCTTTGTCGTCGGGTTCGATGGATTAAGTGCCGTGGTGAAGTAAAAGACTCCAGGTAGGTAACCACGGAGGCTTTGAGGGGCAAATGACGAGATAATGCTACCGCACAAGAGATGCATTGTGAGCGGCGTGACCCCCTGCGGCGAGCAGGAACAATTTTCTGAATGAGAGCACGAAGAAAAGTGAAGAGTTAGGATTCACGTTCTTCAGGATGTTTTCGATGCATCTGCCTCGTTGTCATCAGGAGTAGGAGGATCGTTATTTCTTTTCCTTCAGCAAATGCCATCATGATTGGACTTGAATCGATGGAAGACACTCCGCAAGTCGTTCTGCCGGACCTTCCGCTAAAAATAATAATTTTACAGATATTCTTACAGCACAACAGTGCTTGAACTAGTTTGAGAGCTCGAACTGAAGGTACTAACCAAACAAAAACCTCTTCGTCTTAGATATTTTAATTAGACCAATCCTCCAGGAGATTGAGAGATGGGAGGCGACACGTACCTTTAAGGACTAACGTATCGAGCCGGAGAAGGAAGCAGCAGCTGAGGAGGTATCATTCAATAGCATCTCGAGCACGACGGTCTCTTCACGAGCTGCCCTGGCCCTCAGCATCTTCAGCACCCCCGTCCAGACTACGAGCTAACAATGGACGACAAAATACGAAAAAAGAACGAAAATCTCGGATCTCGCTGGTCCACCCATCCATCTTCAGTTCAGTGGCAGCGCTTCTTGCCGACTCCAAAACTCGCCGCTTTCGGCATTGACCGCTATTTTTCTACCGCGAAAATACGTTTTTTTCATACTCCGGTAGAGAAATCATTGTTTCGGCCGGTTTTTCAACGTCGGTTTCCTCTCGGTTGGCGATCGCGAGGACATTTTCAACTCTCTGGCCAACCGGGTTTTTGCACAAGTCTGTCCTGGACCTAAGAGCCCAAAAAGGGCGAGGGCGGGTTTTGTAAGTTTTTTTCAAACGAAAGGCTCTCCGATTGTGACCCGACGCCCGTCACGTCCGACTTGTTTCTCCGCATTTGACTTCGGTAGCAAAAAGTGATCCCGATCTGCTCCCGTTCGGACGATGGCTTTTCAATGGAAACACGAGCTTCTATCAATAAGGCGTCCCGTCAAAAAAGCTGAGCTTTCGTGAACATTTTTTAATCGGGCTGCTCGACTGCTGGAGCGGACAAATTTTCAGCAACAGGACAGCAAGCAGCTTCTATAACATCGGAAGTTCGTAGCTACCGGCCTAAAAAATGGGTACAGTACGCAGTTATCATTTTTTTGACCGACTTCGAAAGGGAGGATTTGCTCAAGTTGACTTGCAAGGTTTTTTCGTCTGTTTTGCTTTTACCGTGCCAATTTTGATCCGATGTCAAAAATTCTTTCGCTGAAATGTCAGGGAAGTCAGCAATTTGGGGCCACGATTTTTCCTGGTTTTGTAGGATTGATACTTACTGGTGTCTCTACAGTCAAAAATGCAGGAAAAGTTTTGAAAAAATAATTTACGGAGCTACGACAGGTGTAGTTTTTTATAATTTAAAAAACTGCAATCAATATCGTCTTTTTATGATTTTCAGTCTCTTTTTTTATTTTTCAATTTTAGTTTTCATACGTCTTTCTGAAGTTTTTTTCTTTTTAGTTTTCAAGTTAGTATTTTCGTTTTTTAGTTAATATCTACCTTTGTGAAATCTTCGGATCAACACAAATAAAACAAAAAAAAAATATCTATTTATTTTCCCGGTTTCATTGTTTTCACATCGCATTTTCAATGCAAGGCGAGGCCAAATAACCGAGCAGTAGTATTTTGGTAGGTATATAGGTAAAACCACTTTTCGAGCTACTCACCCATTGTCAGTTCTTTTATTCAGTTAGCCTCAAGTGGGATGGGCTATGTACTTGAAGCTGTTTCAGGTTCAAAATAGCACTCGTAACACGTGATGCATCATAGCAGGGTACAAAAAAAACCGAAAAAGATTACAGGGAGCGAGTGACGGCAGGCCGCAATGTGAGAAGTGGCCGTAAAAGGCCATATCATCGCTCATCCTTTAAACTATGTTTATCCTGAAATTTACCTTCCTAGCAAGTAAGTCGGTCTTTCGACCGCAAGTCCTGTCCAGAAAGTTATCCTTTTGGAATCTTCAGACAACTGGCAGAATAGGTTGTAGCTACCAAGTAAAGGGTTGCAAATTATAGTTTGTCGACGGTACGCATTGTCTACGGCACCTTAAAATGATGCGCTTGTCGATCCGGGCTGGAGTCGGATTTTTGCAGCCGGGGATGTCGATAGCCACTAAATGCGCCCCTCAGGGCTAACACTAGATTACTCTTGAGTTGTAGACCTTCTTGAAATAGATGGTGTACCGGGTGAGCAAGTGCTCGAGCACTTTCGAACAACCAACAAGCTCAAATAGCGGTTTTGTACAATGCGTGCATGGAGAGGGGGCGGGACACAAACGAAAATACTTTAATCCGCCACCAAGCCGCTGATTTAACCCACTGGTGAGCATCGAACGAAGTATAGCAGTGCTGTAACGCAATTAATCGGTTATTGAAACGTCTAACGATGCTTCGGTACCGTTAAAAATCTATCATTAGTGACTTCAGGTTGAGCAAGCATCGATAATTGACGGTCTGACTTTTAAGCGATCGTTACCCTTCACAATCATTCGAAGGATGGCCGGGTGTGTAATTATTGTGGTGTGATGAACCAACACGAGACGCAGAACTTCGTGAGAGCTCGTGGCTGACTGTTGTGAGGAAGACATGAAATCTGTTATCTCTATCGAGTGAATGTTCACAATTCCAATGGAAGATACAAAAAACAAATTTTATTTTTTTGGGATTAAAATTTAAAAAAATAGGTAAATTTTTTGTTATCTAAAAAATGCATTTTTTGTTAAAACAAATAGGTACATTTTTTGTTAAAAAAAATTTTTTTTTTGCTGAAAAAAAAAATTTACCTATCTATTGTTAGAAAAAAACAATTTTTTGTTGAAAAACATTTTTTTATTAAAAAATAAATTTTTTGCTACAAAAAATACAATTTTTGTGAAGAGGACGCTAGAGCAGATAAAGGGAATGGTGTTTTAAGGATCGTTGCCTATAGAGCTTGATGCATACAGAAGAAAACTTGCATCTCCGGATGCTACTGAATGGTGACGCTCTCTTACAACCTGTACCTGGGTTGTTATAGTTGGTAATACGTGCAATTTCAGGTGTTTTGGAATTCCAACATCTTGCGTCTTCCATGTCCGAGCAATCCAATGCATCGCCTCAGTTTGCGTTGTTTGCTTTGTCCTTCGGAGGATGGAAGTCATGTCGACTTGACTGACACTCGAATAGTTCGTACGAGTCGCTCGTGGGGTTTGTTTTTCTAACAGGTAATGTTCAGAACCCCATATTTGAAAAGTGGGGTCGATACAGAAGTTTTTCGGTATCGCTATTTTTACTTCCATATTTACGGAGTAAATGGAAGTATTGTGATCGTCCTAAAATCGAGAATCGGAACGGAGCTTCAGAAAAAACTTTTTCTTATACACATTTACTCAGAATCACTTCCCGAACAAGTGTCTGTGTGTCCGTGTGTCCGTGTGTCCGTCTGTCCGTCTGTCCGTCTGTCCGTGTGTCCGTGTGTCCGTCTGTCCGTCTGTCCGTCTGTGGTCATTTACAAAAATGGCCATAACTCCCTCATTTCTCAACCTTTTTTCAAATTTCTTGAACTGAAATGTTTGTCTCGGCAAGACCTAACACCCTGTTTAATCGGAATTTGGATAACGCACAGTACTTCCGATATATTTGCATTTTTAGTGTTTTCTATTTTATTTTTTTCCGGCCACAAAAATGAACCGATTTGAGCGTTCTTGGTCTCAAAATCTTCGTTTTACCTTGCAGAATATGTGGGTATTTTTTACATTCCGAAAATGTAGCGTTTTTTCATTTTGGGCGAATTTAAAAATTTTAATAGTGAATTTTTCGATATTTTTGGCCTAAACACCCTTAAAAGCAGTCAAAATATGATCAAATTGTGTCACAATTTTACGTTTCAAAATATGGAAGTATTGTGTGTTATCTACGCACCACTGGTTTCCGGATATAATAAACAACACAATCCTAAGTTGAATTGGGCAGATATTTGTCAGTTATCTAAGTCAGAATAAAGAATCTGCAGGTAACATTTTTTTGAAAAACGCTTGTCCAGATTAGATGATTTTGATGTCATGCTACAGATACTCCCATGTAGATTTAGCCCCAGGACCTTCAAGAAAATTAAAACTTATATTTCTACGAAATGTCTGTTATATTGTGAGGCTCACTTGTGTTTAAATACAGTGGCATTTATCCTTTCAAATTAACTAAAACTCTTCTACTTACCTAATGCTATTGACGAGTTTAAGCTATTGCAGCTTTCGTAGTCTTCCGCTGAATTGATTATGCTATAATGCCTCGCAGCCTGCCACTACACTGATTTGTTGAAAGAGAGTATTCCAATTTCCTAGCAAAACCGTGACCGCTGCCTTTGAGACATCGTCCCCTCAAACCATCGGAGGAAACATTCTTGTTTTCGGTTGATGTCATTATTTCTGTCATGCGAGGCCACAAGGGCGCGATTCATGGGAAATATTGATGCAAAGCTGTGGAGGGAATGCGTACGTCGTATAGCCCATTTTATTATTGAAGGGTCTAAATCCACAATTTTCCTTAGAAACCTCGCGTATAACTCTTCTTGACGTAGGGACGGTGAGGGTGGATATGCTCACGTATCACTATTTCTCTTCTGGGGATACGATTTATGAGGATGAGGACCAGATGCAACTTGTTAATTTTATATTGTCACGTGTCTATTTTGCGCATTGAAGACCTTCGAGGTAGTTGGGGATTGAGAGTCGATCGTCTCACTGATTTACGAGATTTCCGAAGATTTCCTTCGAAATCCGTGCGATACTGTTCGAGTGATCGAGCAAAGATGAACTTTCGATATAAAAAATACGTCGACATGTTTACCATGATTGAAGGCGGGTTCCGGAAAGATCCGGAAAACACAATTTTTACAATTATTACAATTGAATATTAGCAACCATCCCCCAAACACACAATTATCTGCCTTGGCATGGACACACCAATACAAAAAGTTCTGTATTTTCGATTTTTCTAGTTTGGAAAGGACTCCAATATTATCAATGAGATGGCCAAGTTTGAGCTTCGTTGGACCTGTTGGTGGAATAGTTCAATAGTATAATGTGAACTAGTTTGGCGGATCTGACCAGCCAGCCTAGCACCTGCTTTGCCTAATGCACCTATGTGTTTGTGACGTGTTTATCGCACGACAGGACTAACTATACATAATTTCTGGACCCCATTAAATTCATAAATCACGTCAAAGGTGTTCGGGATCGTAGCGAGGGTGAGTGTCAAAGGCAACGGTGGTCGTTCAAGTGAATACCGTACATAGTGCTGGGAGCAACTTGGTCTTCTGTGTACGTATATATGTGCAATTGCCCTCGGTCCCCGACGTAATGGATGTCACTTGTCCTCTCTGGGTCACCATCCCGGACCTCACCATTAGGCTGAATTAGTCGATTCCGCTCGCCACAGTTGCGTCCGATGTGTCTATGTGATGCTCTTCCTATTGCATCTGGCAAAATATTTTATTTCTGAGGTTTTTGCATGGAGAATTCCACCCCATGATTTCTGCATGGCCATTTTGAAAAAGCTTGATCGAACAATCCTGGGCTCTTTATTTAAAATATAATAAACAGGTATTTATCTCTGAGAGGAACAGCTCCCAAGGTACCTAGCGAGGATGAGGAGTAAACGGTCGGGGAATCCTTTCAAAATTGTATTTTTGTTGGTCTATAATCGTAGGTTTGAAGAAGATGAGCCTTCAATTTTCAAAATCGGTTCAGTACTCCAATCTTTGCTTAGGGGAAACCTGAAACCTGAATTTTGTTTACCTTGGAAATCTTTCAACATGACGAACCGATTTTGATAAATTCAAGAGTTATTGAATAATGGTCTCATCAAATCAACCTACAAAGATAGTCATAAATATGTTTTAATGCTAAAAATTATTATAGATTTTGAAGAAAATACTTCCACACGGTTTTACATAACATCACTCCCACGCACCTTCAGCTCGTCCAGATACTTCAGGAACAACCTCGATTTATCAATGCAAAAGCTATAGGCATATTAACAGCAGGACTAAGTATATAATGACGATTGATTTAACGGCGATAATTTTTTTAAGGTGCATTATTTTTCTGGGATTGTTTTAGGCATAAAATTTTAAGCGCCCATATACGTTGTACTAAATCGGTTTGAAAAAATTTACACCCTCCCTGGTTATGAGAGTTTATCTCCTCTACATTTTATGGCTAATAAAAATTTCAAGCTCGTCGGCCCCTCACTAATTAGCCGGTTGAGGTCTTAATTGATTTCCGCCCCGTGACATTCATTGCACCGTATTTCAGTTAAGGTTTATCCTGCAGTCCAAACAAAATTTCAATAAGGTTTCATACAACGCTTCGACTTTTTAAGGTTAATTATACATAATTTAAAAAAAAGTTTCTAGCTCAGAATTATCTGCCAAATTTAGCCCAATATTCTTTACAGAGCTTGTACAGAGTCTAGGGATTCTGGCCCTATAGGTGAAGTTTCCTTCCTAAATCTGCCACCTCCACAAGGTTGCGTAATTAATAACGCCCAGTGCTCATTTCCCTGAGTGCTCCATCCACCCTAGTCCCACCCCTAGTACCATTCCCCGCTCTTTTTCTTGGGACTTATTAAGGAACAAGCTATTTTTCTTTTGGAACGTGCTTCTGCTTCTAGATGGGGTCACGACCAGAGCAGTACCGAGCTAAGTAGCGAATCAAATGATGACGACGCGCCAAGTTCTGAAGAAGATGAAGCAGACCCAGTTGATGGAATCGACCTAGAGGACGAAAACGATCCCGATTTTGTTGCTGAAGATGATGATGGCGAGCTCTCGACAGACAGTGAGGACGAAGTAGAACCATTTGACGAAGAAGAGGTGGAGGTAAGCATCGAGAATGTTATTATCAACTGCGAAAATTCAACGGAGCCTGAGCCCAGCAACAGTGCCGAATTGGCAAGAGAATCAGCCTCGACGTACGCCAATAAACTGAAGGGGAAAAAGAAAATCAATGATAAAAAAACAGGTGATAAGGGAAAGAGCGGGAACAAAAGGGCTGAAAAAGAGAGTATGGAAGAAGATGAGTTGGTTTTGACGTTAGATGGAGATAAAGTCACCGGAAGGGAAAGGAAAGACGGGAGTGCTTTTGTCTGGAAAACTAAACCTATTCCAAAATCGGCCCGAATTCCACGGAGAAATGTAGTCCACGTGACACCTGGACCAGTTGGACCGGCACGAGAGGCGACAGAGCCGATCGACTGTTTCCTACTTTTCATAACACTTGAGATGGTTGAACTGATACAGAAACACACAAATGATCAAATAAAACGATCCCGAACCAAGGAGGGGGGAACTTTTTCAGAAATTGAGTCCACTGAGGAATTGTTAGCCCTATTCGGGCTTTTCATATACGGCGCTGCTAAGAAAGATAATCATTTGCCAACTTTGGTTCTTTTCAACTCAAACCAGTGTGGCACGTGGTACAAAGCTGCGATGTCTAAGTGCAGATTTGAATTCCTGGTAAGCTGCCTCCGTTTTGACGATAAAACATTCAGAAATCCTCCGTTGTTGGACTACAATTTTATTCATTTCGAGCAGTTTTAT
This sequence comes from Nesidiocoris tenuis, assembly GCA_036186465.1. NCBI lineage: Eukaryota > Metazoa > Arthropoda > Insecta > Hemiptera > Miridae > Nesidiocoris > Nesidiocoris tenuis. Next base: position 6,017,830 of record AP028912.1, on the reverse strand, counting down.
ATTTACGCTGTAATTCATCTCAAGAATGAGTCGGTAAGCAAACGAGTCTCGAATACTGACCGCACAAACGAGGCAAAATTTTACACTTCTACCTTTCACCTAAAAATCTACAACCACAACAATCATGCTGAAGTTGGTTCTTGCCAATTTCGACTTAGATGTCAGTCTCCACCGAAATTCACCACTATAAAAATCATACCCTGTGACCTTTGTGGAAAGGCACATTGAGTGGGATAGTTCATTGGAAATAATGAAGACTTGCCCTCATGTCATCTTGACCATGCACGATCATTCTCGTCTAAGGCTCCAGTTGCTCCAAGCAGTTCCATACCAGATCGAGATTTGAGCAAGTTAAGACAGTTCCATAACTGTGCGTTCGGAAGGACTTGAGCAAACAAGAATGAATGTCAACAGACGAAGAACTGAAGAGGGTTCACTGACCGGACCAAGTTCTCAGGGAGATGTGGGCGGCTGCGAGGCAGAAAAGCTCACAAGCTCATATATTTTACGATACTTAAATCTGCCACCTCCACAAGGTTGCGTAATTAATAACGCCCAGTGCTCATTTCCCTGAGTGCTCCATCCACCCTAGTCCCACCCCTAGTACCATTCCCCGCTCTTTTTCTTGGGACTTATTAAGGAACAAGCTATTTTTCTTTTGGAACGTGCTTCTGCTTCTAGATGGGGTCACGACCAGAGCAGTACCGAGCTAAGTAGTTCAACTGATAGGAAAAAAACTTTTTTTGCAACAATAACTCAACAAGTAAATAGGCTGACCGTCTATTTTTTCAACTATTCTCATCAACTTTCCATCATTGAAGAAGTCCCAGCTCTGGCAAATGAATAAAAACAAGTTATGGTTGTAACTGTTTAACATAACATGTTAAATATTATTTACAGAATATTAGGCCATGGTTATGAGAAAAATTCAGAAATCCTCCGTTTGTGGACTACAATTTTATGCATTTCGAACAGTTTTATATAAAATTTATATAATATTTAATATTCACAGCAAAAAAAAAAGCAGCAGCAAAATCCCCACCATCGAACGACGTTGACAGACTTTGATTTGAAAACTAGCGGTCTGTCCCATGACTTTACCAAAAGTATGGCGGAGGCTTCGATTGAAAATAATGAAGACTTGCCCTCATGTCATCTTGACCATGCACGATCATTCTCGACTAAGGCTCCAGTTGCTCCAAGCAGTTCCATACCAGATCGAGATATGAGCAAGTTAAGACAGAACCGTCTGTTCGGAAGGACTTGAGCAAACAAGAATGAATGTCAACAGACGAAGAACTGAAGAGGGTTCACTGACCGGACCAAGTTCTCAGGGAGATGTGGGCGGCTGCGAGGCAGAAAAGCTCACAAGCTCATATATTTTACGATACTTAAATTGGTACAACTATACGAACAACGCGCATGTTTCTCGATGCTGTACTCGCATTAAAATTATTAGTATATTCGCCTTTGACGTGCCGTACAAAATAAATTACATCTCGTTTATATATGAGAGCGAAAAAACTGCAAAACCCCAACTCTTAAAAAAGTCTAGATTGAACACAGGTTTTACGCGATGGCTGTTTATGCAGTAATGTTGAATTTCACCTTCTCGGATTGAAGTGAAGTGGGACTTTATTGGTATTAGTTATCACGCAGTTTCATGGCAAGCGAAGAAGCGTAATTGAAAAAAAAAACAGTAACCTATAGATGATGGTACTTGGAGGAATGGAATTATTTTGAAAAATCGAAGAATTAACCTGAAGTTCCACGACCTTCCACAATACCAGGGGGCAAGCCCCCCTCTGACCTCCAGTAGCTCCTATCCTGAACTGAAAGATAACCCCGTCTCAGGGCAGACTCATCTCTAGGAAAGTTCGCGGCATTGTCGGAGTGTGAAATGAGAATGGCTTTGGCGAGAGGGAAATAAGAGAGAAGGAAAAAGGGAAGGGGAAATCGATTTTATTTAAATTTCATTCAAATGAGGAGGAAGGAGTCTGACGGACAAGTTGTAAGTTTGACCCACAAAACTCGGCTTGCATACGTAAACGGAAGGTTTTTGAGCGTCGAGTTAACCGGTGGTTATGTTGGGGGTTAACTCGACTGAGAGAGAGAGAATGGCGGTTAACTCGGATGGAGAAAGAGGGAATGAGGGGTTAACTTTTGATTTCATCGCCGGGGCCTAAAGCCGGCGGAGGTAGCCAACCTGAATACTAAGCACATGTGTGTGCTCTAGGAGAGATAGACAATGCTCATTCACAACTTGTGCCCCTGACCAGCCTCACGGCGGCCACGGACGCCATTATCATATTCCTACAATATCCCTGTATATAATATTACAATTGGTGGAATACCTACTACTACGGAATTGAAAAATAAATTCGTCTACGGAAGTAGCCGTACATTACGTACAGGTTAGGTGATTATTACAATCATGAAAAAGTATAGTCTGGTTGGATATCTAATTTCGAAAAATGAGTATGCGAGCCTAAGAATAATTCATACTCTCCCCTCTCCAATGATTTTCGAGATATTATCAGTTTACAAGTTTGGGAATGGTGTATAAGTATGAACCCCGGTAAAAATGCCGGAGGGGGAGGGGTGGAAAGTTTTTTCGTAATTTTGTCAAATTTTTGTAATTTCAATTTAATTCAAAGTCATTCGACTGACAAATTTCTTCAAAAAGTATTTCGAAAAATGTTCGTCAGCGCATAGAGACATGACACGTTGTTAAATGTAAAGCTCAAATTCAGCCGTAAACGTCACAACTCAGAAAACTGGCTCTGCGCATAATCGATACCATTCAGTTGTATTCGTCTGCTAATCAGATCAAATAATCATATTCGGGTCGCAAATTGACATATATTTTCAACCTTCGTACCGAAAACTCTAACCACTTTAGCCAACACTGCGGTCGTGATAATAAAAGTCAGCTAGAAAATCTCATTTTTCCAGTTGATAAAAAAGAATAATAAAAACTAACAAGAATTCGTGACGGGTTATTCGGACCCGTGGAGCGACTGAGGGCCATTCGGTGGCAAAGGCCTGCCAGTCCTAACTGGACGCGGGTATCTCCTCACTAGGATCTCAACATTTCGTAAAAGGAACGGAACGAGCGTTTTTATGTGTCCAAATAGAAAAAAATCAACTGGACAAATTTCTGTTGGAAATTAGGGCGAGGAAGAATGCTGAAATTGATCATGTTCGTCGGCAGCGACGAGTTCCGAATGATACCACACAATTACTCTGCACTGGGCGTAAAAAATTAAGAAAATGATATTGATTTTGTCGAAGTGCCGATTTCACGATCGCCTATTAGGTAATAAAATCATTATTTCAGGCGACTTAAAGCTTCGTCAATTGGCGAGGACTTGAGAACCTACCTGGACAAAATTATCTATTACCTATTATAGGCAATGGAATATAATATTCGTCTTCGCGAATTTTCACCAAGATTCGACAAAATATTGAGATTATGGATTTGTAGAGAAAGTTTTTGACATGGGGTACATCCGGCGGAAAGGAAAAAAGTACCCCAACTGCCAATACAAAGAACGAACATCCGACCGAAAATTAATCAGTCTAACCAAATTGTTGACAGAAAAACAGGCGTGAAGTTCATCGGAAGTTGAGCTAAGCCAATTAACGCACATGTAATTAGTCAGGTCCCCTATCCCCGAAGTAGTTAACCGAATTTAGAACGTTGTTTACGAGCAATCAGTCTGGAACAACTGGTTGTACAAGACCGGACAGAGATAGTTTACAGAAAGCGCAAAAAACATATATTCCATCCGTGAAAACGGTGTAAGCCATCAAAACAGAACAATCCGAGGAGGCGTTTAGGTTGAAATTTTGTGAGAATCACCGACGGTGGTACAAGGCTTTTGAGTACTCCTCGCCTTGTCTAAAATGGAGGATGGTAGTTAGGAGTAATTAGACGTCTCTGAACTAGACTCGGAACAGTGTAACGTAACGGTAGGGCTCTAATAGGGTTCCGCAGTGCTCTGTTTACGGTGTCTGGTAATAATTAGGCGTCTTGAGTGTGTAAACATTACCGGTTCTCACATCCAACATAACATAAGTTATACGGCAGCAAGTTCGGCCAGGTGCTTACGTAGTATTGAATGCTAGCCGGAAATTATTTGAAAATGAGGCGTGTTTTTATGCACAGACTAGATAAGATTTTTTATAGGTTTTCTGAGTATTTCTTCGACATTTTTCCTATATAAATATTTTTGACAATTTCGGTATTGATGAGGAACAGGCATTGGTAGACAAGAATCATAATAGACTGAAGATTGAGGGCTTATCTAATTACACTTACGCATAGTTTAATTTGAAGATTCATATCATTAACCAACAATTTTTATACTACGAGATCTATAAGAATGTTGATACATTTCTAATGCTCAAATGCTTTTTCTTTCATCCTGACCCTTTCCGCAGATTCCAGCGTTGCTTCTCACTTCCTTATTTTCTATTACCTACCAATACCAATAATAAAATCAGGTACCACTCCTTCTCTATAAAAATTGTCGGAATATACACCAACCCATTTGCTAACTTGGTAGCTCTAGCTCTCCACTTTTGTCGAATCACCCTAAAGATAATATTATTCTTCTGCTCACCTACCGAAGATTTTCTATCCATAAAATCAAATCATGAAATTTGGTCCTTCACGATCCCTTTTGTGAATATATCAGTGTTGAATATAGCTGGTAACACAACTGCGCGGTCTCATTTCATATACATATATTCGCTGTAAACTAGTGGAGTAATTAGGAGCGCTAATCCTCCTCTACCTTCGTGCTTTATTATCCGAACGCCGGGGGGGTTGAAGTCCTAGTTTCGCGAGGGTGTTAACTTACTCCGCTCCTATTCCAGCGTGGACTTGGAGTAAAGCTTCGCCCTCAAACTCAGGCCCCTTAACTTTGTGTTTAATCTGCATGAAACATCACTTTTCCAAGCCCTTTCCGACCCTTGGTTCTCGGCAGATATCGATGCATGATATTTTATCTATCTGGATGAAGATCATGTAAGGTATAGACGAAAAAATGTAAGAATGAGCTGCGATTGTTGTTGACCAGGTGCTTTATTTGTTATACCGAATCAGAAGAATAATCAATCATCTATTGCTTATTCAAAAATCTTCTCACGGTTATACCGTTCACTTGAGAGCAAAACGATCGATAAACTTAAGAAGTTAAAGACTATAACGAAATAAGAACAGATTATTTGATAGACCAATTCCTTAGCAGCAGGGGTCCATTGATCGAGCCTATTCAACATGTCTGGTGTCAAATCGGCCCACCGATATCCACTAATCCAGGTGCCTACAATTCTTGACTGCTTCCGTTGTCGATCGATTGTGACTGTCTTCTATGATTCATAATCCCCTAAGGTCTTGATCTCATTTTCAAAGTTAGTCCACTTCAGGTCTGTACACACGAAGTTTCATGCTTCAAAAGTCGTAATCTATGCTTTGCTACGCAGGTGTGTTATTTTTTGAATGAGAGATCAGCCATTGTCAGGGGAAAATTTCGAAACCCTTCAAAGTCCCCCATTTTGAGTTTCGGAAAAAGTTGATTCAATTTTTTTTTTATAGCAATATTTGGTTGTTTCGTTTATTTTTTGTTTTCCACAATATTGGGGAGTTTGTTTCTAAAAGGTAATACGCTGACTATCCAGTCTAGTTTAGTATATCCATGTAGGATTTCCATCAGTTAGGTTCAAAAAGAACCATAGACTACACTACCATAGATCACCCATAGTACAATGCTCTGATCGTTGAAGATTTTTATTTATCAATTATTTTTTTAAATACTAAGGTGTTTAGCTAAGCCAGTGAGACAGTCAGCATCAAAATGATGGGCTCGCAAATATCAGGAGGCGGATCCGAGTGCGGCAACGCCGGTTTTACGCAGAAGGGACATACAGATGAGAATCTTCGCTCGATTGTTCTTCATTTTTTCTCTTCATCGGTGCCGGTCGAGTCGAGTGTGGCCTCAAACGTTTGATGAGGACCCAGGAGCGAAGAAGCGTGTAAATAAAAAGTGTTTGTTGTTGGCCAAGAACTGAGAGAGAAGCTGAAGAGATAGAGGCTCGGCGGCCTTCGTCCTTGGTCCGACAGGATTAAATATCATCGGGCTTTGGGTCGTGACAAGGGAAGCCCAACTGTCCGACTTGACTTGGCTTTGCTCTCGGGCTTGGAACTTGGAGAATAGGTGATGTGAGGCGGTTAGTAGGTTCATATACTGGGAATAAGATGACTGGATAGGCTGGCGAACGATGTGGAAGAAGCGACAAGGACGGAAAGTGATGTCTGTCTGTCGCAATCTTGGCCGTGGATCAGCGTCAACTCCCCCGTGTTACGATGGTCGTCGCCCATGACAAGATCGTGATGGTGTCATACAGTTGGCAGCATTGTAACCTTGGCGGAGGAATGCACCACGTTTGCGCACGTTGAAGGTTACTCGAACAGAAAACATGGACCAATGCTACCTCCATTTCCGTTGGTGGTCTAAGTGATTTATAAATATTATAAAATGCGGTTAAATAGTTTGGGGGGGCTTTATTATTGAAAGTTTTATCCCATGCTCTGTTTTTCATCATGCTAGATCAAACTTTTGCCAAGTTGCCGTGTCCCAAGTTGCCTCTAAAGCCTGACCTTATCTATTTTTCGGGAAATGAACCAGATGACAAGGAGAAGCATCACAGATCTCAAACATGGCTTTGCAGAGTACAATATAAAGGCTATCTTGACCCATTTACCCAGTTACCGAAGCATTATTCTCCACATACGGCCTTCGAAATTTCATTATTTCTAGCTATGCTACGACTATAGCTTGTGGAGTGACATTAAACCGATAGTAATCTTTCCGATATTGCCAAGCCACTGCCACCTCCAAGATTATTCATACGTACACTAACAAATAAAGACAAACGCTTACACGCGTCTTGTTAAGAGCCAGTCGAGCAGGAAGACCGTCCAAGCCTCAATGGGTGATTAGTGAAAAGTAATTAATACGTCACTTGAAATTAATGAACCGAAGGAGGCGGCCAGGCTGATCGGCCTTCTGTACAAGAAGCTGCTGTAGATGCACCAACGCGATAAAGTCAATGGCTTTAATAAATTAAACCACCGGCCACCTCTGACTTGGCTAGCGAAGCATTGTGCACAGTAGCCGGAGTTATGTAACTGTGGGGTCGAATTAATTTGAAGTCCTTTATAAGGTCCTTTGGCGGACCCTTCAAAAACTGACAAGACAGGAGGGCGGTTTGAAGGTTTTGACTTCATCTATTTTTTTGGTCGAATGTGAAACTTTTTTCTGGAAAAATTGGTATTGATTTACCTAGGCTATTGATGGCCTAGGTAAATAGGCCATCTTCTTCAATTTTCCAGGGTCATTTGGGAACATTTGGGGTGTTTTGGGCACTTGTTCAACGCTTCGTATCTTTTGATAGACGCAGGTCGTGCGCAATCTCAGCAACCTGGCTGCAGGAGAGCCTATCGCAGCACATTGACCAAATTGTCGTACATTGGCACAAGAAGAACTGAAACTATTTCCGGGTTGGTAGTTTGGGTTTGGTAGATCTATATTTTTATTCTTCGTTTTCGTCTTTGATTGATTCTACAAAATTACTAGGTAACTGACCTACCTAAGTAAGAATCCCTTATTAACTGCTCCAATCCTGGAAATAGTTTCAATCAAATTTCAATCTAGGAAAGGCATTTACTCATTTTTGTGGAAGAACTGTGTATTATTATGGTAGGTATGCACATTACGCTGTTTCGACCAATTCTGTTAAGAACCAGCTTGCATTCAATTTTATGATTCCCGTTGACAGCATAATTATTGACAGTAATACCACTTGAAACAATTACGCAGGGAGTTAACGCGATAACTCGACCGGGCGGGCATGTCGTGAGCCTCGAGACCAGATATGATGAGGATGAGACTGATTGAGTCGTGCACTTGGCGTAAACGAGAGTTGGCGAGAAAGCGACACATAAATAGGTTGAAAAAGACGGATAGAGCGAATTGGAGAGAAAAAGAAGACGGCAGAAAAAAAAGTGGAGCTGAGAAGTGAGCCAAGCGAGGGGGACCTGAGACCTAGAAGAGTTCAATTGGTTAACGAGGCAAGGACAAGCTGAGGTCAGGAAGAGTTAACTTGCATAACAAAGTGGCCGTCATCGCAACAGGCCTGACCGACTGCTGTGTGATGTTATCTATAGTTGCAATCATAGTCTTGTCCATGTTGTCACCGGAGTTAGAAAGAGGTTTTGCCGAAACGTGTTTCAGAACCGTGCCTCTTCGTGAGAAGAATAAGGCGAAATCAAATTGAATAAATACCCGATTTAGCACGGGAGGTACACAACGACAAGAATTATGTACCCTCAACATAGAAAACTATAGGCACTACATTGGGGTGGCCAGATTTTTTCCTAAAAAGAAGAGAGACCTGAGACCAAAACATTTTTGAAGTCAAATATCAGGGATAAGGGTCTTCAGAGAAACTGCCTCTTTCGCCGAGCTTTCGAAAACTTATATTTTCTTCATCAGGGCTTGGAGACAGGTCTATTCCAAGCCCTGATGAAGAAAATATAAATTTTCGAAAGCTCGGCGAAAGAGGCAGTTTCTCTGGAGACCCTGAACCTGATACGAGGACTACTCGTATTTGACTTCAAAAATTGAATAACGGGTCGATCCTCGACAAGTTACTGAGACCAAAAAACATGTTTTCAGCCATTGTACTGTTCACGTTTGTGACTCTGCCTATCTGAAGGCGAAATTCCGACCATGGTCAGATTTTTATAATTTTTTTCGCAGGTAGGTTTTTTGTTTGAAATGAAAATTAATGTGCGTTCATGTAAGGTGCGTGCATGCAGAAGATAATTTTCAAAATAACATCAATTTTCTTATTTTTGAGCTATTTCATTGAAACCAATATTTTTGACCTTCCTATAGCCTGGAATAATTTTTGAGATAAATCCTTTTCCATCTCGGTACGTTCCCGTGGCAAAACGCTCGCGCACCGCTCAAACGACCGCAACCTGTCAATATCGTCCTGGAAACGTCTGGACAAGTTAGTTTCGGTCGAATCGGCCGAGACTGAGGAAACATTCTGAAGGCTCTCGTTCTGCACTTGTTAAATCGAGCGGACATTTTAATCAGATCGCCTAGAACGGGCCGACAAACGATCCATTTCTAGGCAGATTTCCGTCAAGAGTCGACCTGTTTGAAGATAGATCTAGCTGAATTGAGATTTAGACGTGGACATCGAGGAATGTTCAGTAGATATGGCTGGATGTTCTCAGTTCTGCTGGTGGATATGTTATTGATGTTATCCAGTTCAATCGGGCGTACAAGTGCGAATATAACTTTGACTCTTCGTTATGATTTTCCAGCCCTAAACTCGAAAGTATAAATAATTGTCATTTTTCTCGAGTGTGAGCACAAAATTTTGTAGCTCTAATATTCTGTCTTTTATATCCTCGGATTTTCTAGTTTGCCTGGACAAAAAAATTTAAGCTATAGATAGAAAATCAGTCATAGAAAAAAAATTGAATTCTTAAATCTTACTTAAATCTCTTTATCCTTGTTTTTAATCAGTATGAAAGAATCAACACATTTATTTTTTGGCTCCTGAATTTCAAAGAAAATGTTCAAAAAATGTGATGCTATAAAGCAAAAAGTACTAAGATTCCAACTGTTCAGAAAGTATTACACCCTTGTCCTCATGCAGGTCAGAACCCAGACTCTTTGATGGTTCGATATTTTGTACAAAACGGTGTCTTGAATATCGAAAGAATGAGGTCTTTTAGTTTAATAATAAAGACATCAGTATGAATATTCGAATATGATAGAAGCTGAATACAAATTCGACACTGGCCACACCGAATCGAATATGCGAGCATTCAGGTGCGTTTGAGCATCTTGAAACGAAGGTCCTGCACGAATTATCATAATGACTGAATTCCAAACCCAGCCGCGATCCGGTCCAGTCATGCGGCTCCCCATTCACGTACAGTCTCGTACAAAATCTCAAACCTTCTCCTTTCTCATCTTCGTCTTGTAGAGTAGAATCTCAAATTAAATTTTCATTCAGCGCTCCGAGCCTGAGAGGGAGTACAACATATTAATACTCGGGTCACGAAGGCCATGCTCGCTCGCTCATTTTATCTGGCCGTCCTTCACATCGTGGTCTCGAGCCTGCTTCGTAGTGCCCACCTGATGGGTACACACAGGCAGAGAGAAAAATTGTGCAGCCGAATTTCTCAATTTTGCATGCTTTATTAGAGTTTCCTCTCTGCCGATGCTGCAATTGCAAACTGCAAAAATTCATGGACAACTGTAACTGTAACTAGAACCTCATTATGATAATAAGGGCATTGATTTAGGTGTTCGCTTCTTTGGATTTGGGATGATGCAATAAAATGTTTATCTAATTCGCTGCACGTCATTTTTACACTCAAAAACCGGAAAATATTATCATCTAGATCACAAACATGGGCCAGGCTCCAACACTTGCGATTTTCTGACTTCAACCCACCCCTGGTGCAGTACTTTGATAATATATTATGAGCACTAATCCGCGCAAAACTTGAATCCTGATACTGCAGACAAGAGGTGAGATGAAGGCTCCAAGTGGACGCCTCGAGTGGGTTGGAGTAGAACCCGTGAAACATAATCCACTGACGTTTCCAAGTCATAAACCATACTGAGAGAAAGAGAGAGTCGGACACAAGGCCTTTATGGGGTCGTTAAACTAGAGCTGAAGCTGAAGGCCTCCAGGAGGCGAATGATTTAGCGACAAGGCCTCAGAGGCACCTTGCTCCATGGCCGGGCCAGTTTTGGGTAAGATCTGGTCCAGAAATGTTTAAGTTGCTGGCATTGGCGATTCAAAGCTTGCGAAGAGCTTATAAAAAATCATTGGCCGAATAGGTAACAAATCTTGAGCTAGCCCGATTGCACAAAATTGAAATTGTGGTTTTATGAGTTTGTCCCAATTGCCCAATGAAATGGATGAAGCAGGCTTAATGAATAGAAATTCGGGATGTCGACCTCATAAAGATGTTTTTGGCAGAGCGAATCGATGATGTTTGGATTGGCCCTGGCAGCATTGCTCGATAATTCACAAAAACTGCATTGGAATATTGAGTAAAAATTGAGTTGGAAAGACGATGAGTTACCATGCTCTCTTTTCCTCAACCTCGGACGGTGGACTGTCAAAACATTTTACACCTAAATTAAACTTTTTAATTTTACACCTCTGGAAACGTGTAGGTACAAGATTATTTTTCAGGAGCGTTTTGGAAAAATCCAGGTTCGCTTAATTATTTTTTTAAATGACCCGAAAATCTACTACCATTTGGATTCTCATTATTCGAGCGACCCGAGGCGGAGTAGGCGTTTATGGAAACATTGTCAAGCTTAATCGCCGGTTAAAACTCCTATTTATCCCGAATCCGAGCCAATAGAAGGTGGCTGCAGTACCACCTCTCGGTTGCCGCGTGGGACCTTAGCAGCCTTGACATCAGAATGTCAAGGATCCATTGGCACACGAGACAAACGTTCGCCTGGCCTGACTGAATGCAACCTTAATCCTCACACCATCTATTAACTCTGATGATATCTCTCCTAAACGTGCTTTATAAACCTATAGCTTCGTTTCCTCAGAAAAGACTTGGCTGAAAGATAGAGCTACAAAATCAATCATTAAACATCAGAAGGCATTAAACTGATAAGCTCTTAGTTTACGCATGATAAGGAGAGACGTGATAGGTATTTCTTGAGTAGGTAATTCAGAATGATTGGACATCGAGTTCTTTTGTAACCCTGACTTGCTTCGTGGCCCTGCTTTTCGACTCAGGACAAGTTCGTACTAAAAAATATACCAATGGTAGGTACGAAATTGCATCTGTGTATCAAATGCTGAAGTTTTATCTCGCTAGTGAAAATCTCTCGCAGTGTACACTACAATCCAAACAGTTCCCTATCCTTTCTGCGGTGTAAGTACATCACTGAAAACCGGACATGTCCGCCAACGCTGTGAAATACGAGAATCCAGATGTTTTGTCCTCTTGGCACCCGACTTGGTGTCTGTTCGAAAAACCAGTAGGCCGCTTCTTCCAAGAGCTTTCCTGCCAAAAGATAAGGCAACGGCAGCAAAGAGATATAAACGGTGAAAACCGTCAACTGAGGTCTGGCGATGTGTATTCCGTAAACCCACGCAGACCTCCCCTTCTTCACTGTCTGGCATGCTTTACTGATAAACTCTGGCCATACTTCTTCCTTGACCGGTCCTAGCGAGGTTCTGCCCTTCAGAATAACTCCAACCCAGCGTCTGTGCTTTTCCATTTGAACCAGATACGCCGCAATTCGAATCGTGTAATAAAGCGAGCGAATAAAACGATCGAAAACATGAATAGAACTATAAAGCTATAATTGAAGATGCCGGGTGCCGGCGGAAGTCATTCGAGTTGTCCAGGCGGTAAATCTGGAATCCTGGTAGAGCTACCGTAGGCATGCGAGAGTTCAGATGATTCACAGCCGAGGATAGCTGTATCATTGCCTTTGAACATGCATGTCCGCGCCAGCAGGAGAACTCCTTGCGCCGTAAATTGAATTGACAAACTCGATTTTATTGCGTGGAAGCTGCGGTACAGGAACGATGAGCAGATCAGCCATAAACCTTCTTCCGCCGATGATAAATAAATATTATCATTTGCGGATATTTGATGATTCTAGCGAAATTTCATTCGTTATTCCCCATGAAACTTCGGTAGGGCCACGTGGAACACACCGCGGAACTACAGCTGGGGGTTGCAATGGCTCGGGGAGAGAAGCATTTTTGTGCGATTGCGGTCTGTCTGGACCTCACGTGGTTTACGCAGGGTTAAATATGTAAATGTTGAGCGTGAATTATGCAATCACGATCTTTCAAATAGATCAGCAAATATCCATGGATGTCACATCTGAATTTCTCTATTGACAACACTCTTGAGGAAACTCTTACTCGAATTTATTCCAGGCAAATATTTAGATGAGAATAATGATTTCATCGGCTAACTGCCCTCCAGAAACAGTTGAAAAACCGGCCCCAAGACTATAGTCAGGGCAGGAAAGTAGGTAATTCTCGTTTGACAACCGTGAGTACCCTACGTTGCGAACGTAAGTTTTCGACTCTCTTCATTTGACGTTCCCCGCTGGTCCTGTCTATTTAATCCTGACTAATGTCTCAGGTTCCTGAGGGAACTTGGAACTCCTCAGCAGAACTGTTCGCTCTTAACAGTGGAACTCGCGTAGTGAGCACGTACTCCTTTTGAAAGTCACACAGGCTCAGGTAGAAATGAAATCTCAAGAGTCGGTGGCCCTGAGCGGAGGTGCGAAAGGTTAACTGTTCGGTGTCAAACGACCCTCCCCCATCAGGGACAGGAGTTGTAAAAATAAACCTGAACTCCCCAGATTGGAATAGGTACCTACGCAAGTTAACGTTCTTGAACCTTCCGTTGCGGTTGCCTGGGAACTCATCGTACAGGATGAAGAGGAGGTATTTGAAACATATCGATACAAGAGAGCAAGAAGGGCGAATCTGCTTTTTTCCTAAATAGCAGATTCGCCCTTCTTGCTCTCTGGTATCGATATAAAGGATGTTTTTCGAGCATGAAACTCCATTGTGCATCCTTATGCAATACAAGTATCTTTAATGAAAAATGCAAACAAATTATTGAAAACTAAGGATACAGTTGGAGCTCATTGCCCATCAGAGGACCTTGCCTCGTAATAACCGATATCCTTCGACGTCCCACGCTATCAAAATCGATCTGACGCCAGAGATGGCCAAAATGGGACCACCTCGGGAAGACGTTTTACTGTGACCCGATTCTATTGAATGGAGATTACGCTTATGCAAATGTTTGCCTTCAAAAATTATGGGTAAAAACAAAAAAGTTGGTGATCTCCATCCCACATCCGACATTGAACGGTTTACATTCACTCACGAGCCAACAATCAAATTCCCGGTAAAATACCTAATGCCATGAGATTGTACCCTATTCAATTTTCCATAATCATTATTTTGGATTACATTCTTTACGGCTGTTGAAATTTGCGTCTATTGCGATTCTATCGCTTGTGGAACTGCGGGATTCTAGAAGTCGGAAAGGATGTTCTCCACAAAAGAAATGAGTCCGTAGTCGACGGCAGTGCAGCGGTACATCTGCATCGGGGCACGAAACGTGACAATGTGGCCTGTGCCGAGGATCTGCCGCGCACCTGGAGAGCCGACGATGTCAACATAAGCTGAATGATGATTTCCGAATTTGAATAGAAGATTACAGTACCCCTGGCTCCTGATCCAGTCCAAAGGTACATACTATTCATATTGGAAGGTTTCCGCTTTCCGGGCTCCGTCATACCTCGAATCTCGACCTGGAGGTCTCTTCGAACACCCGTTACATCTAGGGGCCGAAGTCCTTCGAAGCCCCCTTTTCCCTGAATACCAGACGATAACCAGGACCGGATGATTTCCGACCGCTTCCGTTCGCCGAGCGACTACCGGCACAATCAGTTATTCAAAAGAGGCCCAACAGGACGTTCGGAAACTCGGGGTTGGAGGGTTGATGCAAAACAGTTAGCACGCCCACCAGGAATTGCATTCATGCAACCTAACGTTTACTTGACTCACGTAACATTCAGCGCTTCTATTCATATTTTTTTAGGGATTGCGTTACCCGTCTGAGCAGCTGATCGCTTTTTGTGGGACGCGGATTATTTCCTAGGCGTCGGCATCGGCCAAATGTAAATCGGATCAGTGGTTCTGGCCTAACTTCTGAATCCTCATTTGAAAAATTGATATAGTTACGTAACATCTACGCTGAACAATCCTTATCTATAGTGACAGAGCATTCAAAAGTCAGATTGAGAATAACAAAATATAATTTGAGAATCACCGAATCCTCAATTTGGTTTTTAAAAATTGTCAATTTAATTTGAAAAATTCTCAACTCGATTTGGGACCTTCTCAAATGGGTTTTGAAAACTCTTAATTCGACTTGGAAATCCTAAATCTTTATAAAATTTTCCATATTTTACCCTATAACAACATGTCGATCTGCATCTTGTTCATGGCTAGTTCAAGGGCCCACCTCAACTTCACAGACAACAATGGGCGACTCACTCGAAGCGAAACCACCTGATCAAGCTGTTTATGATTTATTGTCCATCTTAGCTGTTCAACATGTCGACTCGTTTCTCCAACTCTTGGCCAGTCAATACGCAAGACGTTAGGGCAACCACACATCAATCCATCCACTTCGTCATAGCATACCGCACTATCTCTGTCAGGTTACCGCAGTGTCGAGCCTAAACCAAGATGCTTTATTACGAGGAGCGAGAATGATGGATGTTACCAGCCAAGCTCAAACCATTGGTTGACGGTTTAGTCGTCACCAGCGATCGACTGATGTCCTCGAGGGTTGACCGATTCGAGAACGCAATAAGCCAGTAGAAAGACCACACGCGTGGCATTGAGTGAGGTCATGGATCCCTTAGGTGTTATTTTAATAAATTGTAAATGGAAACCCATGAATTCTGAATGGGAACCCTGGATAAACACACATTTAGAAAATTAAGCGGAATTTTGTTTTCAATCCATATTTTTTAATTTTATTTATATTTGAATGAATTCTATGTCAATCCAATTACCATCGTACTCAAATCTATAGCCAAAGTATTATATTGAATCAATATTATTGATATTATTATTGATGAGGGTTGAAATGAAGAATGAACCTTCCATCAATCAGCGAAAGATTGTTGCTTTTCTTTAGAATCAATATTGAGCCCAATCCTCTGGAGAAACATTTCAAGAAATTTTCAAGTCTTAAGATTGAACCCAAGACGCAATACTCAGGCTTTTCTCCCTCTCTCCTCCATCCTGCCGATTCTCGCCCATCGCTGGAAAAATTTCCACGAAGGAATCGAAAGAAAGTGGCACCCGGAAGAGAAGGACATAGAACTCAGTCGCAGTTCGTGTACCAGAGGACAACCAGGGCCAGGGTATTGATCTCAACTTTTTCAGGGGTTGGAAAGCCCTCTGGAGCAGAGCAAGAGCAGAGCAAGTCAGCTTCTCCCGCCCCCGACGAGTTTCCTAGTCGGAATCGTTGCGAGTCCAGCAGCCCCAGGCGGCCCTAACGTGAAATTGTTGTGTCCTGCATACAAATAAGTTCGCCGCCCCCGACGCCCTGCCAGTCGCGTCCTGCCTATCTCGCTCGCACTCGCAACGCTCAGCATAGCACTGTCGGCCCTTCTCTCTCAATCCATGCGCTCCCTCTTTTTTCTTCTTTCGTTTTTCGTCCTTCACTTCATGGACAAAAGAACAAATTCTTGCGAGGCTTTTAGTCGGAGATCAATAGACTTCCTCTTTTTGTGATTGCTGTTTTTCGGCCAAGTTGAGCTTTGCGAGGCGGCCCTTTTTTGGAAAAACTTTCCTCGCTTTGGCCTGAGCGGAACAAACAGAGAAATCAAATCGCAAAGTGAAACGAACTGGAAACGAGGAAATTCCCTTTTCGATAGGTGCAAAAAGTCAGATCCCTCAGCATGAAGTCACCTAGAAAAAGCTGACTCTGCTGCTGAACCAATAGAGTATCGCTGGTCTGTAGAAAATGTTCGGTAGATACCTACTTACGCTCTTCTGCATAGAATTAAGTCAATAAAGCGAATATATCGCGTTATCACAGAATACAAATGGATTCCAGAACAAAAGTTGTCAAAGGGGTTCGAGAGTCATGTAAATTCCCGAACTCAAAAATATGGTTTCATTATTATTTTTGCAAGAATCGTTATAATGAAAACTTTTCAAAAGACTGATTTTAATCAACAAAATTCATAAAATCCCTTGATAAACACAGTAATATCACTCCATTAAACTTTTATTTTCTGTTCGTAAGCATAAAGTAATTTATAGGAAAATTTTGACTTTTCTAAACCATTTATCCGCGTGGGTTCATTTAATTCGAGTGACTTAGTAGATAACCTACTATTCCATATTGTAAGAAGATCTTGAATAAAGTTTATTTTCAACCCGAAACTTGAAAAAATTAAACTCGGTTATCTTGCCGGAAGAATTTGTACTATAGTACCTATACCATTAAAAATCACTCAGTTGGTAAGTTGACGATGCCTAGTAAAAGAACGGTTTGCCACTTATCATTTAACGCTTCTCTCATATTTTCACTGATTTCATGTAGATTGGCGCTAATTGAGAAGTTCAACACGACTTCATAACGAGTTGTAAGAAACTATTTTACATCGCGTGCTGCCTGTTGACCCCGCCCTCCCAGAGTTAATACCATTTATTAAACTCGCACGCTTCCATAAAAGACATCCAGATTTCAACAGCCCGAGCAGTAAAATGCGCTGAAGAAAATATTTCCAGCGCCTCTTTCATAATTAAGTGCGTCAAAATTTACTCTGCTACCGTCAACATTGGGAAGGCAAAATTTCATTTTGGTAGGAGGACGACATCAATTTTATTCAGGAAAAATAAGACAAATAAAACGATTTTAACTTCCAGTAGAACCAACAACTATTTTCACTGTTCAGCTCTATGTGAATAGTTGCACCACTCCGAAACCGAAATTCGAGTTGGGATAAACCGCCGAAAAGATTCGACTAACCCTTCTTCTCTCTGGACTCATTAATTGAATGGATTCGACCCTTTCTAATAGGCAAAGAAAGTAAAGAGCCGCCGAGAATACTCGAGGCTCCTGCAACACGGATAACTCAGTCTTATTAAGGAGTCCCGTGGATAATGAGCCGAGAGACCCTTTAAGGCTGAAAAAATCTTTTCCCCAACCCCCAACAAGGCCGTCAAACTACTTCGCCCTTAGGCCCGTAGCCTTTTTACAAGAGTGAGAAATTAATCCAGTCCTGGAGAGAATTGCTTCCAACTGGAGGCGAAGGGATGATGGTTATGCCGGCCGAGTAGAAGGGGTTGTCTTTATTGCCGAGAAGAAAAAAGAAACGAGAAAGGATTAACATGTTGCCTGATTCTTTTAATTGGGCAGTAAATAGTGAGGACAGGAGGCTGCCGAGGGGGTGCGTGAATTTGAAGGGAAAAAAGTCACGTTGCGCGAATGGGCGACTGTCCTAGAAAGCTCAGTCGAGATTTACGAGCTCAACAGCTGTACGAGAAACATTATTTCTGCCTTTTTCAACCCTTTTCTCCTTTTTCTTGGGAGAAAGGGTGATATTGTCACAGGAGAGGCCGTTTTAAGAGTAATTTCTTCTCAAGCTGGGCACAGAGATTCTTGAAGTAAAAGCTCCTGCAATGCAAGGTGAGTGCACACCTCCGAAAAAGTAGTTAGCTCCGGCGGCAATCAACTCCAACGACTTTCAGGTTGTGGGGTAGAGGGTAGCAGATTGTGAAGATACCAGTAACTGACATCAGGATTAACAAAATTCAGCCCCCACCCCCAGACCACGAACCATCCTGACCAAAAAATTTTCATCTGCTTCTCGAATTGGTGAAATATTGTCATTCTTTCCTCAATATCCGTCATTATCAATGACCACCCTTGAAGTGATTATTTCATTTTAGTACGACTAAGATCAAGCCGAGAAGAGCATGGGGTGATTGGATGTGGCGCCTCAAGGGGTGATATGGATTGCTGAGAACGATAAGAGTTTAGTTTAGAAGGCGCCTCTCTCCGGGGTTGATTTTTCCACCTTTGTAACTGAACCGAGAGGAACGCAAGTCGCGGTATGGGTATAGGGTATGGGTATGGGTGTTAGAAGGAATAGAAGCAAGCGCATTTCCCCCAGGCAATTCCCTGTACCAGCGAAATGATTGGTCTCCGATAGCTATCGCTGATTTCACGTTTTTCTCCGAAGATATGATCCAATACTGTTTTCTTTTCCGGATCGTGACGGGAAGTGAGGTGAAATTCTTTCGCCTTTTCCCGCTCCACACTGATTTTTTCCCTCCATTTTCGCCTTGTTTTCCTTTTTCCTAGAATCATCGAATTCCACCCGGTTCTCTTCCTTGCCTGGCAATCTTCATTTTTTTTATAGATAGGTAACTGGTCTTTGCAGAAAATTGAAGCGGAAATCGATATTTTAAAAAGAATTAATAAGAGGATAATACTCACAATAATTGTTAGGGTAGGTTTATCCATTGCATATATATTGCCGTCATGGGGATGGCCGTAGGAACGTGGTATTGCACCCCGATGAAATTTAGTTAAGTTGTTTATTGAGTCACCTCGACCAATAAAACCAATGAATTGTCTTGGCCCCACGACCAGCAATTGAATAGTGAATGGGCACCTTTACATGGGCTTACACACAAAAAAAAATGCTAGGTGAAAATAAATCTAACTTTGAAAGTAGATTCAAGTGCATTGATAATCCAGCCCCTAACCTTCCTGCAGATCTTAAGCGTTAATCTCTCGTTTATCCCACTAATAATCAAGTCAATTGACAAAAAAGCTTGTTGAATTCCATCCCTCCGAAAACGCTTTCCACTATTTATAGAAAATGCGAGAGACCGAGCCGATTGCTCGAATATTTGTCCATGTCAGATGGAAGGAGAGCGGAATATTCAAAATTCCATCACATCGGGAGCCCCTCGGAAAAAGAGGAGGCTAGAAGACGCCACAGTTCGATTCGCCAGCAGACCTTGTCTCTCTGCACATTCTCCCGCAGCAACTTCTCACCCAAGTCGTGGCTGTGTTATTTTAGCTTTCTTCTTGGGTAGCCCAGCGACCGAGACGACCCTACATGTACTTTCCCTTCTTTTCTCGCTTTTTTCGAACTCGCAATTCAGTCTTCCTTCCTGAGAAATTGGACTTGCTAGACGCAAGGGTGGATTCCGCTTATCCGGGGTGGCAGGGAATGCGCTACCAATTCCTGTCGGGTCCGTGTTAACACGCAGAAGGAAAGGGTCCGGCAGACAAATAGGCTGCCTGTCCCTAAGTAATGCAGTGTCAATTAGTTTAGCTTTTCCGTGCCCTTTTTCACCCACTAGAGGGGACTGGCTTCTTGAATATTTCCCGAAGACTCTCCTTAGATCACACGGAAGTACGACGAACCTTTTTGGGACAGTACTTTATAGGTACGGTGACTTTTTTGCCGAGAGCATGAGCGTGTAGTTGGAAGAGCATTTTTTGAAATAACTCGAATTATTCGCTAAAGTCGGACGTGCGATGATGTTACGCGTTCGCCATGTACCTGCCAGTTACCATGACTGCGATTATTTACGAGCGTTTAACAAAAGTATCCCAAACAGGTGATCATTGCTAAGCTCAGTTCCCAAGTTTCAAGGCTTAAAGGTTTCTCGTCATTTTCAACTGTGGTTTTTACTATTGGTGGAATTGATCAAAATTAACATAAATAATTCACGCGTTTCAGATTACGGATCAGCTCATACCTCGAGGAGCAAAGGAAAACTGAATCGTCCGAGGGATGTCGGAATGTCCGTAACACGAGAGCAGGAAGCGTGGAAAATATAATTAAATCGGCAGAAATACAGAAAACGTTTGTTCTCCCCGAGCCCGCAATATCCAGTAGAAGTTGGCGGATGGGATTTTCATTCGAGAGAAAGATAGCCCAGCAACGTTCGAAGCCCTTTCCCCAGTACTACCAATTCGATTTACCCGCCATTCGTCGTGACCTCCCAGTCTCCGCTGTTGCTACCTCCCTGGATGCTACCCCTTTTCTCATATCTCGCAGTTTCCCAACTTCAGAAGCGCCAACTACCAGCGGTTTCAACTGCCGCCTGACAAAGTTCCTTGTTTAAACTTTAACCTCAATTAGGAACCTCCCATTTTCCATCTAGAACTCGCTCGGGCACTGCAGCCTTCACATTCCTAAGTTTTGCTAATGTCATTTCGACCGCCCGATGACTACCGTCTAGTAATGGTAGTTCCAGAGCATGTACTTACTATATTAGTTGCAGAACATGCTTCCGAAGCTCTGGCGGCCCTGCGGCAATGTACGTGAAATGATTTCAAAAAATGCGCCCATTGAAGAACAATCATACGCACCTCCGAACCGTTTCCATAGACGAGATTGGATTCAGAAAAGCGCATAGCTTCAGTGACGACACTATTGAAATACTGCGAGGCCCTTAGCCTAGTGGGGTATCCCTTCGTGCACTAGAGTCATGTAGGTTAGCATCGAGCACGAAATATCCTGCACATTTTTGGTAATCGATATTGTACCTAAAAAATAGAGGCACAAAATGGCTAACTTCCCTGATATTTTCGTAAAAGATTTTTCAAACCGCATCAAAATCGTCTGCGTAACAGCAAGCCAGACTTACGTACCCCAAAAAAGCGACAAAAAACATAAGTCAAGTCAACTTGAGTATCCTCCTGCTTTTTGAAGTCGGTTATAAGAAAATTTTATAATTTTCCGAAATATTGAAAAATTATTTCCTCTCAATCAAGATTTTTGACAGTTTGGAACTACCTGATACGAGGAAAATGGTTTTCTGTGAGGGTTAAAACTGTTAACTGGGTTTAAATGGGCCTACAGAAGTCCTAAAATTCAACTTTTACGTTTTTCAACTTTCGGTCCAATTCGAGATCTATGTATTTTGATCTTAAATATTGCCTTTCTTCCAGCCAAGATTTTTTAAATACCTGCTATAGGTTTTTGATATATTTCTGTTGATTCCCAGCAGATAAAAACTCGATCAGATCGTTGACACACTGCAGTAGAGAATCTTGAGTAATATTTAATGCTCCTTTTGCTGAACGGCCAACCGTAATCGCGTAACTCACTTCAAGTTCAAGACCGTTTACAAGGTCGTTATTTTTTCGTTTTACAGAGCAGACACTTCCTAGTTTATAGCGACTATTAAAATGAAAAAATACCCTCGCTCAACGGCAAAAACTAGAGGGAAAAGACGGAAAGAGATTGCAAAGGAATGCAAGGTAGAAAAGGATGCCAAGTTACCCTTAGAGGGAGAAAAGGGACGAGTTATAAAGGATGGTGATTACGTCACGAGAGACCCCGTGAGGGTGTCAGTGATATATATCTTTTCTTCCATGTCCTCCACCACCTCCTCCACCAGCACCTAGAGCTAGCGCCTGTTTTCCTATTCCCAACGACTAAACTCTCAGCGAGTTTCCTTCTAACTCTTATTACCTTCAAGAGCGTTTAACGGGCTATGTAGACTAGACAGACAGTCGAGGCGGTTATGAGTCAACAAGGCGAGCACTGGGTTTTACTATAGATGGGTAGTAAAAACTGTGATAATTTCCATTGCAGCCGGAAAAGGCTCAAGGTCGTGGGGGCAGGCGAATTTCCTCCAACGCGGACAATCCAACTCACAAGGGCAATTGTTGAGTTGCAGTCTTTGATTACACAATATTGCACTTTTGAGTGAATATTCTTTTACTGTTTCATCTCGGCCATCGGACATGGCTACGCCATTATTGAAAATGAATAGTCGATGTCTTGAATGAAACATTATGACAAATTATGCCCCAAAATTGAAATTGACATTAGTTTGAGGTAAACTTTGTGGAATGAAAATCCAAACCAAAATCCAGCCCACAAATCAAACCGAAATCGCCCAATCCAAGAATCGCTAAAAATTCAATCCCAAAATTTTCGTCTGCCGAAAATACTACCGATCTGGGAGATCATCGCGCATCAACCCCTTGCTCTGGTTAGTCTGCTCGATCCAGAATAGAAAAGTCCAGAGGTGATCGTGTCCCTGTCCCTATCGAGTTCGATTGCCCGACTATAAATCTGCTCCTCTTTTAATCGATTCGCACCTGAACGATTCATTCTCGAGGAAATGGCATGTCGTCCTGAGCGAGGAGCAGTTTGTATTTTCAAAACTGGGCCATAACTCAAAACCAATGGTGGAAGTTCGAAACTGTATGTAACCACAGCGAGCATCGGACTCTGGAGAGTTGAGCCCAAAAAAAAGTATAACGACAACTTGTTGGCCGAGTGCGGGGCGTACGTGGGTTTGAAACGGATTCCAAACCGAGTGCTTGGATTTACTATTCCAGGTGAACAGGGGCTGGGGAAGAAGAATCTTTAAATCGTTCTAACATATTAGCATCAACGTTTTCATTCTCGTTTGAACGTAAAGCACGTCATAGAAGTGAGGACTTATGAGACCTTCAACCTATGGACGTTGTACCATGGATAAGTTATTGGCGAGAAAGGATCGGTTTTCTCGCTGCAGCAAGGCACCGGCTCCGAACGGCCTTCTGATCTGACTTCTTATTTTTATGATTCCGATCCGAAGGTGATCCGAGAACGAAGGCTATCGAAAAACATGATCGTTAATGGGAATTATATCTCCGATAAAGAAGGAAAGACAGAACAAGTTGGGCAATCTAAGTGATGACTCGGGTCGAAGGAGAAGCCGGTTATGAATTGCACCTGAGTCTAGGCCTGATCATCACGGGATAAAATGCCGGTCCAAGGTCGGATGTTTTAACACCATCATTGGACAAAAAGCACCGAATTAATGGCTTGTCAAATATTTGAGAAAACATGTTACACTCGGTGGTTTCTAGCTCGACAGAAATTCACGAAATATTCAGGTTATCGACATTCACGATAATTTCGTTACCATTTTATTTGTACATATTTTTTATGGCATGTTCATGAAGGAATTATATCTAGAACTGTTGTCTAAAGTAAATAAATTCTTTCTAATGAAGCTAGGTACACGTCTGTGGAAAACCGAAAATGTTACATTCTTTCTAGGAATGATTCCAGTTCAACGACAAAAATGGAGAAAAAATTTTAAAATCTCCGGAGTTTTCTGGTTCCGTGAGAAGGCTCGTTGTAATTGACTCAAAGGCACTAGAAGTTCAAGTTCGCAGACATAAAAAGGCAGTTGTCATTCGAAAACCCTGCAATCGCATTCCGTGATTGCGACATTAAGGAGTAATTTCCTTTTCGACCTTTCTCGATTTTTTCGAATCCGCGACGTTCATGGTATCAAATTGCCACTGGCAATCAAGAACCCGGACTGTAGTGAATCTACTAGGAATTGTTCACCCCTTATCTGCAAAGGATGTAAATAGATTAGACATGATGTCACGACCGAGATGACCCGTGATTACGTCGGAAAATAAAAATGAAGAAGAAGCTTGTTTGGCGTTGAGAGTGATTATATCGCCAAAGACCAGTAGCTTCTGGGTTATTCGGGTAATAACAGCAGCGAAGGGTGTCATTTTGACGAAGTGGCACCCCCTGGATGACCAGCTGCTTCGAGAAGAACCTCCACCCAACACGACCAAATCGAGCCAAATACTCATGGCAAGTGGAATTGCATCTTATTAAGCGTAATTCCATGCCACATAGTAATTATTTGCCCAGCACCCAATAATGACACACCTAATGGCTCCTCCCGAGTCATGACAACCTCCGCATGCCCGTGAGTCTTGCATTCCCATTTTTATAAATCACATCAAAAATCTGCTGACTAGTGAAAATCGTGAAATTTTGAAACAAACTTTTCACAAAGTAGGTAGGTATCACTTCTTCAAGACCATCCCGAGCATACGATCAAACAACGTTCGTAGCACTTTTCAATCCATTCGTTATTTTTCATTGGCATTTGAGGAATCGAGGCCCAGATTAGTGGTGAAACCAGGAAACGGGAGTTTTCTCGTAGGCATCATAGGCACCGCTCATCAGGAATTCGGACCAGTTCTTTGGGTTGTGACCACATGCTAATGGGCTTTGTGCCATTGCCACAAGGGTAGAGGTCACCATCCCTCCATTGAGCTAGCTCGCAAACGTTCTTAGTTCCTAGTCCCACATACGCAGACATCTGCCTCGCCCTTGCCGTCTTTCAGCGATAAGAATATAGTTTTCTGTAAGCAAGTATCAAATTTTCGGTTTGTGGTCTTGTGACCCAACCGTCTACCCTATGAAGGCGGAATGCTGGGAGAATTTTTGAGGAGCGAAACCGACGTGGTCCTAAAGTGACAATATTGTGGTAATCGCAAACCCATGGAACCGGTTCAATCCCGGATGATCGGTACGGGGGAGCCACGCCGTAAGACCAGAAGAATTTTACAGTACTGAAAAGTAAAATTACTTCTGTACGGTAATAAGATGACAGCAGCGGAAACAGAACTCATCCCCAGCAATGCCTTCGATCACGGACAGACAACTTCGTTCCCCAATCGAGAGTTCCCAAGATCAATATTAAATTTGAAGCATTCCAAGGTTCCGGAGGTCCTCGAACTTCCTGTCGAGAAAGTGACTGGAGCCCAAGGTTGCCCTTTGTCCCCAGGTTGGAAGGGGTTTTAACTTCGGGCTCTCTATAACAACTTGAAGCCACTAGAACAATGAAAGGGCCCCATCGGACTTTGGCTGACGACAGGCAAACATTGAGGAGTTGGGTAAACACTAATACTTCCTATTGCCTAGGTTTCTACAGCCTTCTATCATCTCTAGCAGCTCGGTCGCTGAGATCTCTCGAAAGTCCGGGTTCCTTGAGTCGGCAGGACTTGAACTCTTTGGCTAGTCATTATACTCAGAGGGTGGCATCCTTATTTCTCAAGAGCATTCCTTCTGTAGTGTGCCCTTGATCCTGATGGAGTTCAGGTAGGATGCAATGCCAGGATGGGAGTTTGAAAGTTGAATTTGTAAAATCTGTTGAAAAATCCCACAATTTTAAATCTGAAAATGTTTACCATAGTACATCCTGAAGGTGTACTTTTTGCTGATTTTGGGGAAATTACCAGAAATTTTAAAATAAAGGTGGGTGTCGACTGCCACATTATACATTATTAACAACAATGTTGTTTACGTTGACTTAGAACTCAATTAAAGTGCGCGAGTTGTCTTGTTCCGGCTTGTCTTCGCGAAACATTGTGATCCTTGTAAGGCATAAACCAGCCGAGTGGAAAGACTCGCCATGTTTCCAAACCAAAAAGAAGAAGGGCCATGAGGACGATATTGCACCAGGGACGAGGAACGCCCGTGGTGGAGAAACTTGAATGAACAAGTCCAAAAGCATGAATGAAGATAGGAGGAATGAGTTGTGGGTCAAGTGAGCGGGCTGTGGAAGGAATGAAAGGGTTTGAGATTAGCTGGCCTCCCTGACAACCTCATAAAGTGAGCAAACAGTATTTTCTTCTTATTAGTAGGACGCTAACTTACCTCTAGCGCACGAAAGGGACCACATTTTTACCACTTCTCTTCATGTAAGACCCCTTACAGGCGTTGTTCTCTTGGAAGTAGGCATGACGAGGAAAAAAACAAAAACAGAAGAACTTTTTCGACTTTCCTAATTTACAATGGTCACTTTCTTGCGGCTGATTTTAATGGGTTTACCGTGTTCTTTCATCCGAAGACCCGGTTCTCAACCTGAACTAAGGGGACACGTTGGTAATACGCGTGTTTTTCGAGAATCTTGAAACGACTCCTTATCTCGGGGACCAGAGTTTTATCATGGTTCGAGTGAGAGAGAATAAATGGAGAAGTTTCTCTAATTAAGGCTCCAAAGGGTAGCACCTAGTGAATCACGGTTATCCCCAGCACTTTTACGCATTTACGACGTGAATGAAATAAGAATTCAGGCATAAGATAATTTATATTGGGTCAGTTGTAGGCATAAGAAGTTAAATAAATTCACCTCTAGATTAATGATAATTGAACATGACGGACGGACTCGATGATGAACTTGAAAGGCCGAAAGGTAGACTAGCATGGCATTAAAACGAAGCGTACGATTTAAACTCAAGAGAACTACCGAAACTACTACATTAACCACCACACTTCAAACTCACATTGTAACTGAAACTGAAACTGGAGTTCACTTCAAGCTCAAAATCTCTAAGAAACTAAAACTAAACTCAGTGCTCATACTCAAAGTCGATGTCGAACTCAACTTCATACTTAATCTCAGATTCGACATTTGACACTGAAATCAAACTCGACTTCAAAGTCAAACTCACAGCGAAACAGAATCTGAAACTCATTTTCAAACTCAAACTCATCGTCGAACTCAAACTAAAACTCAAATTCAAACTCACATTGAAACTCAAACTCATAATCGAACTTGAAGTCAAACTCACATTGAAACAGAAAGTCAAACTCATAATCGACCTCGAAGTCAAACTCACATTGAAACAGGAAGTCAAACTCATAATCGAATCCGAAGTCAAACTCACATTGAAACTGAAACTCAAACTCATAATCGAATCCGAAGTCAAACTCACATTGAAACAGAAAGTCAAACTCATAATCGAATCCGAAGTCAAACTCACATTGAAACAGAAAGTCAAACTCATAATCGAATCCGAAGTCAAACTCACATTGAAACAGAAACTCGAACTCATAATCAAACTCGAAGTCAAACTCACATTGAAACAGAAAGTCAAACTCATAATCGAATCCGAAGTCAAACTCACATTGAAACTGAAACTCAAACTCATAATCGACCTCGAAGTCAAACTCACATTGAAACTGAAACTCAAACTCATAATCAAACTGGAAGTCAAACTCACATTGAAACAGAAAGTCAAACTCATAATCGAATCCGAAGTCAAACTCACATTGAAACTGAAAGTCTAACTCATAATCAAACTCGAAGTCAAACTCACATTGAAACTGAAAGTCAAACTCATAATCGACCTCGAAGTCAAACTCACATTGAAACAGAAAGTCAAACTCATAATCGAATCCGAAGTCAAACTCACATTGAAACTGAAACTCGAACTCATAATCAAACTCGAAGTCAAACTCACATTGAAACTGAAAGTCAAACTCATAATCGAATCCGAAGTCAAACTCACATTGAAACTGAAACTCAAACTCATAATCAAACTCGAAGTCAAACTCACATTGAAACAGAAAGTCAAACTCATAATCGAATCCGAAGTCAAACTCACATTGAAACTGAAAGTCAAACTCATAATCGACCTCGAAGTCAAACTCACATTGAAACAGAAAGTCAAACTCATAATCGAATCCGAAGTCAAACTCACATTGAAACTGAAACTCAAACTCATAATCAAACTCGAAGTCAAACTCACATTGAAACAGAAAGTCAAACTCATAATCGAATCCGAAGTCAAACTCACATTGAAACTGAAAGTCAAACTCATAATCGACCTCGAAGTCGAACTCACATTGAAACAGAAAGTCAAACTCATAATCGAATCCGAAGTCAAACTCACATTGAAACTGAAAGTCAAACTCATAATCGACCTCGAAGTCAAACTCACATTGAAACAGAAAGTCAAACTCATCATCGAATCCGAAGTCAAACTCACATTGAAACTGAAACTCAAACTCATAATCAAACTCTAAGTCAAACTCACATTGAAACTGAAAGTCAAACTCATAATCGACCTCGAAGTCAAACTCACATTGAAACAGAAAGTCAAACTCATAATCGAATCCGAAGTCAAACTCACATTGAAACTGAAACTCAAACTCATAATCGACCTCGAAGTCGAACTCACATTGAAACAGAAAGTCAAACTCATAATCGAATCCGAAGTCAAACTCACATTGAAACTGAAACTCAAACTCATAATCAAACTCTAAGTCAAACTCACATTGAAACTGAAAGTCAAACTCATAATCGACCTCGAAGTCAAACTCACATTGAAACTGAAACTCGAACTCATAATCAAACTCGTATCAAACTCACATTGAAACTGAAAGTCAAACTCATTATCGACCTCAAAGTCAAACTAAGTTGAAATAGAATTTCGAACTCATACTCGAACTCCAAGTCAAACTTACAATGAAACTAAAACTCAAACTCATATTCGAATTCGAAGTCAAACTAAAATGAAACAGATACTCGAACTCATTATCGAACTCGAAGTCAAACTCATTATCGTTTGATTATGAGTTTGAGTTTCAGTTTCAATGTGAGTTTGACTTCGGATTCGATTATGAGTTTGACTTTCTGTTTCAATGTGAGTTTGACTTCGAGTTTGATTATGAGTTTGAGTTTCAGTTTCAATGTGAGTTTGACTTCGGATTCGATTATGAGTTTGACTTTCTGTTTCAATGTGAGTTTGACTTCGGATTCGATTATGAGTTTGACTTTCTGTTTCAATGTGAGTTTGACTTCGAGTTTGATTATGAGTTCGAGTTTCTGTTTCAATGTGAGTTTGACTTCGGATTCGATTATGAGTTTGAGTTTCAGTTTCAATGTGAGTTTGACTTCGAGGTCGATTATGAGTTTGAGTTTCAGTTTCAATGTGAGTTTGACTTCGGATTCGATTATGAGTTTGACTTTCTGTTTCAATGTGAGTTTGACTTCGAGTTTGATTATGAGTTCGAGTTTCTGTTTCAATGTGAGTTTGACTTCGGATTCGATTATGAGTTTGACTTTCTGTTTCAATGTGAGTTTGACTTCGGATTCGATTATGAGTTTGACTTTCTGTTTCAATGTGAGTTTGACTTCGGATTCGATTATGAGTTTGACTTTCTGTTTCAATGTGAGTTTGACTTCGAGTTTGATTATGAGTTTGAGTTTCAGTTTCAATGTGAGTTTGACTTCGAGGTCGATTATGAGTTTGAGTTTCAGTTTCAATGTGAGTTTGACTTCGGATTCGATTATGAGTTCGACTTTCTGTTTCAATGTGAGTTTGACTTCGGATTCGATTATGAGTTTGACTTTCTGTTTCAATGTGAGTTTGACTTCGAGTTTGATTATGAGTTCGAGTTTCTGTTTCCATGTGAGTTTGACTTCGGATTCGATTATGAGTTTGAGTTTCAGTTTCAATGTGAGTTTGACTTCGAGGTCGATTATGAGTTTGAGTTTCAGTTTCAATGTGAGTTTGACTTCAGATTCGATTATGAGTTTGAGTTTCAGTTTCAATGTGAGTTTGACTTCGGATTCGATTATGAGTTTGACTTCCTGTTTCAATGTGAGTTTGACTTCGAGGTCGATTATGAGTTTGACTTTCAGTTTCCATTTGAGTTTGACTTCGGATTCGATTATGAGTTTGACTTTCTGTTTCAATGTGAGTTTGACTTCGAGTTTGATTATGAGTTTGAGTTTCAGTTTCAATTTCAGTTTTAGTTCAAGATTGAATTGGTCTCTTTCTTCCCTTTTGGGTTATGGTTTCATTGGTTGTGGGTGGTGGCTTTTCATTGGTTTTGAGTTTTACTTCGAGTTTCCTTTTCGGGTTCGGTTTGAATGAGAACAAAACTAAAACTAGGGCCTCAAACTAAACTTGCCTTTGGCTGAAAAAACTTTCTGAACTGATTTCCAGTTTGAAAATCCTCTCCTAGATTGTAAATATGGAAGCTCAAATATATTGAAATAAATTACTGACTACTTAGTAATACCACTGATTAAAAACTAACTTCTTACTCTTTATAGGCCCCAAATATCATTAATCGCGTTCGACTCATGAAATTATTTCCGCTAAAATTCCGACAGAATTTGACATGAAACCCTTTGACATCGTGGCGGGAACGGGAAACAGCCTTGGTCAGAGCCGTGCGGTGTCCCTTGGTTGCCATTAACACACAATGCCTAATGAATGAGCCCGGTTCTTTCCCACAGGCTATTGTCCATTCATTGCCCGTGTGTCCATATCGATTGTTTTTTGCACAGACCAAAGTCCCGATCGGACGACCAACTACGATCAGTAGGAAGGTAAGATAAGGAGAATACTGTTTTATAATATCCCGAGCAATCTAAATTATTTCCTAGAGGATAATAGGTCGTTATGGGTTGAATAAAGAAATATAAAAGAATAAATTTAAAAAAATCAAGTCATGCTAGAAAAAAAAGAGAAAAAATCGTTTGGTTTTTCATAAACGTTTTTAAAGGCTAGGTCTTGCAGCTCTCAACAAAGGTTTGATCATGCCTGCAAACCTCCCAAGTGGATTTGATGCCAATAAAAATATGTTTTTGCGTACAAATGACCATATTGTTAGTTACAGTTTGTTGTAATAGATACTACGGCTTCTTACTACTTCGAATATAGATAGTGGCTTGAGCGATAGCCATAGATCACTTTAGAACAAGGTCAGCCTTAGATTCGTTCAGAGCCTTGGACGAAAATTGTGATCTGATGCGTGCGTGAGGCAATAATTGTTAAATCGGTGTCTTCGTGATTACAGTCCTGCTTCAGCCAACAACTAAACTTTTAATGCACGCACCTGTCATTACCTACAGCTCCAATGAGCAGGCTAACGCAAGGTGCCTTCCGTCGCGTTGGGGTTTATCATTCTGGGGTTATTTCCTTTACGTTGTTCGATTAATAGACTGAGCATAAAAAACTCAAAATTTCTAAACATACAGAAAAAATAGCTCAAAGCTAATGCGGATTTCCAGGGGGATTTCAGACCTATTTTGTGGGTCGATCATTCTCATTCACGGTTTAATACTGACAAAGAGAATCAAGGAATATGAAATCGAAGAATAACCTCCCTGAAACCCATAGGAATATTACGCCAATACGATTTTATGCTGGATTTATGATACTCGGCTAGTAAAGCAACCTTTCCTAGAAATATGAAGATCCTACAAACCCCGGTCAACTAGCTGCATTTAACGATTTTTCGCCCGAGACGTCGGCCAGCCTAAAAGCCTTACGCTGTCCAGCCATAACATTTTTTAGCGAGAGAAAACAATCCAAAGCCTCGCACAGAGGGAAGGTCCTTCGGAAAGCCTTGAAAGGATCACGTACTCGGTTACAAATGAAAACTGCCAAAGATGTTGCGGGAATATCGATCTGACACGGCCCATCTGCATCCCTTCTTACCGCACGAGTTAACCTCCGCTCGGTAACCCCTCCGAAAAAAGAACTTAAAAAATCCTTACCCCCACGACCTCCCGATGGAAAAATTAATTGAATAGCTCTCCTTTTCTCTCTCTTTCGCATGTTTTCTTCTTATTTCGTCTCCTCCTTTTTCCAGTTTTCTCCCTCACCAACCCGCACGTCTCAATTTCACTGTCGAAAACGCCAGTGGAAAAAGGCGAAGGTTGGCCCTATTTAAGAGACTTTATATGCTCCGTTTGAGACGGCTTTTAATTTTTACGACATGGCATTACTAAAGTCACGCTATTGTGAACCAAAGAGGGGCCACGGACCTTCTTTCCTCCGTCACCCCAAAGGAGTCGTTGCCGAACTCGCAAAAGACATTCGAAGCCCTGAAAGAAATCTGGTAACATCTTCATCTTATCCTTGAGCACGACGAAATTAAATGTTCCGAACAAATCGACAAGCTGCTCAATCCGGAATTTTCCAAAGACCCATATATTTCGAATAAAGTCAAGTTTTCAATAAATTCCAAAACATTAGTACTAAGAAGTAAGAAAATAAAATAAAAATAAAAACCAAAAAATGTCTTAACGTCCATGTTTTTAGCAAGGAAAAACATCGCACACAGCTTGACCGAGGTCCGTTTTCCAAAATATGTAGCGACTTCTGGAGAGCCACTGAAGTCTCATCGAATTAAACATCTACGAGGAGACACATCTCACTTAGCCCACACAGGAATGCCTAAGTTCCGGTATTTTTTTGCTCCCCAAAAAAATTATTTTAACGACCCATTAAGAGCCAGGACAAAGATATTGGGCGCTCAGTAAGTCTTCCATTTCCGGTGTTCTAATGGGTGTTGACGAAGGATAATGCGATAACGTCCGATGATGGTTCCGATAAGGCTTTTACGCATTCGACTGCAGGTGGTCGGACACTCCACTAAATGCTGTAAATCCAGGTAAGTAGGTATGCATTTTTGGCAATGTTTGTTGGCAAAATTCTGGCCAAACGGTTCATCCAATTACAAGTTCTCTCCAAAATGCAAGAAAAATCTTTTTTAAAATCCCACTAATCCGGATACAGTGTTGGGGCCAATCCACCAACAGAAAAGCCTTGTTTTCCCTTGGTCTTGATGGAGATGTCGTATCATGATACAAACGAAGCCATGACATCGAAATTGTTTACTTTGCTTGACCTAGGTGTTCAAAGTTGGTGAAATCGGCCCTTGTGTCCCCTAAAAATGTCTTTAAAGTTTCGTCATAATAGGTAAAATGAACGAATTGTGAATTACCAACGAGTCGAGAGAGGTTTGGGTAATTCAGATAAAAATGTTTGCGTCAGAGGGCTGCTGCCGTTGACTGATCAATCCCTCATTGGAAACCACCTGATTTTAGGATTAACATTAATTTTAGGATTACTACTGCCCGATATATATGAGGATAGTTGTGGGGAGCATACATGCTCTTGCTGCGTGAGATAGATGGTGAAAATTCTACGAATGGCGAGATGTGGCTTCTTACAAGCGAACAGCTGTTCACCACCAGCGATCGGCAGAGGGAATTGATGGCCGGCAATCAGGATGAGGAAAACTACCATTGACCCGTCACCTAAACCTTATGTTTCTACCTCCCCCATCTCGTTAGTCCAGCCTGCGTACCCGGAGTCCCATCCAACGACAAAATGTGGCCTTTATCTCCCACATAAACCCTGGACCCTTCCTGGTTCCTGGTTTGGACGACGACGTCCACCAAGAGGGACTTTGCACCGGCGTTAGAGGGGTAAATGAGGACAAGGGCGTTTCTCTGTTCTATCCAGAATAGCTGTTCGGTCAGGGTTTGCCTCGCTCCCCTATAACTACCCTCAGCTTTTGGACATTCCAATTTATTTCTCCCGGTCACCTAAACAGAGGATAATCTCACGACCCTTGGACATGGTGGCCAGACTTGCCATCTAACCCTAATAAACTTTAGCCTAACTGTTGCTTTTCCTTCTTCTTCCTTTTCGTCTAAGGACGATATTTAATGGGAGTTCCGCTCGATCGGTGTCAGCTCCCCTTTCCGGAAGATAATGCCCGTATCCTGTTTTCCACAAATTGAATATAAAAATTGTGAAAGAGCCCATTCTTTTCTATTGGAGGTTTTTTCTTCCTAACCTGTCCAGCTTTTTTTCTCTAAGGGGCAAAAACAACTAATAAACGACTCCTGTCGGCTCACAACAGTCGTTCCGCCGATGTGCAATAAATTCTAACGACCTTTGCTCTTCCTTCACCAGGAAGGACACCTGAGATCCTGACAGCGGACTTTTCCGTTGTGATGCGGCTATCGCGAACCGATCATTTCCGGTGGCGGAACTGCTGATCTCGCGACAACTGTGCGCCATATTATTGTGATATGCTGCCACTCAACTACCTACTCTCAACTTCTGGATCAACGTGATATCGTGCTGTTGGTCACAACAAACTTACCACGATCGATTGGTAACTATGCTATAATAATCTTTGAATTCAAGGATCGACACCTGAATTCCTGGGCCTTCCAATGTTGACTTTTTGACTTCGTCATTTTGTTGCCAATTCTTTTTTTCTTTCGCACTTTATCTGAGAGCACTTCAGCAACCAGAATGACGTTTAAATCTATTTAACACCAAGAAGCTCCCGATTTTTTTTCGGCAAAATCGTGGAAAACATTTACGAACTCAACAGCAATGCGTGTTTCTTGCAGGAATCGAACTCAAGTACCTAGCTGAAACTCTCCACTTGAAATACATCATCATTCGTGTGGTCCATACTCCGTCCATGGGCTCCACAGCCGACGGCTCTCAATCTCGTATTGCGCTATCCCTATTGTCCCGGGCGATGCTATAGTGAATGCCTGCACATAAAGCAGATTAACCTCACCTCATACGGGAAGCCAATTATTTCGCAAAAGCATAATGAGACGTGAGAGTCGTCTTTTTCGAAGACTGTTGGTACTGCACCCACGCGAAACACCGATAGACGCCAGCTCATGACGGATATTGGTGGACATCATCTCGAAAGGATTTTGTTACCTCTTGGCGGTTATAGTTTGTGCTCTATGGCTATCCCGTGAGTAATATATTCTCCTTTGGCCCCAGGCAGGTTCATTGGGTCGAACCTCGGCCCACACCGAAGAACAGCTCGCCTACGCTCTCCTTTCATTGTTATACCAACACTTATAATTATATGTTTCCTACGGTCCCCCATAGTACCCGTCGGCCCAATACAAACCTCCTATAGATATCAATCCTTCCAGCCGATTTCATCTCATTTCCTCGAGCAGATCTGAATGCCCACTGAAAACTCTCGATTTTATTCAATATTTATACCGTCGTCACTGCGACAAATTACTTTTTTATTTTTCAACCCTCCACCGTATAATTTGTTCAATTTTGAATGGTAGAGGTATTATGTATAGCTTGGTTTATAAACACAGTTAGTTCCTCGAGGGACAATTCATAAAGGCGGTCACAAGACCACACACCAGCATTCAATTAACCTGCCTGATCTTGAGCCTACACTCATAAGGTACGGTTTAATTAGTAGGTAAGTATCTGAAACGTTATCTTGCTCAATCTCGTTGGCATTGTATCATGGTGGATGGAGAGAATGTTGCCACTAAGAAAATGTATAATTGAGTAATGGACCACTTTTATTGAATATCATCTCTTTCGCTCACGATGTGACAAAAGTTATCGAACTCAACTTCTCAAGAAAACTCAAAGGTGGTCTTTGGAAGACTGTTAATCAGGCTCATTATTCGTCCCGAGCGAAAATGCGGGGGCAGAAGGCTAGGTTAGCTTTAGTGATACAGCGTAGACGGGTATTAATTCCAAATGGGACTGTTTTATCCCGACGTGATAAATGTCGGTAAAGGTGGCTAACCGACAAGACTATTAGAACACAGTGGACGGCCCTTAGGACGCCTCTCCTCTCCTGAGGTCCTCCCCGAGTGTGGAAACCCCATAAGCTTGAGTCGGAGTATCGTTTAATTAAACCGACTCCCTCAGACCGCTGATACCTTCTCATCCAATAGTTTGCCCCATTAGAAAGTTCTTTGCTTGTAATGCCTTTCTACGTACGTATTCTATCCAGGTTTGTCAGAAAGGTTATTGCTAGCTTTGAATCAAAGCCTTTGATTTCCATTAAATGTATAGCTATCCCAGCGTACCTGAAAGAAATAAGGAGAAAAATGATAATTGATCCATGACATCCGGATCATGTAAAATTTCCCAAAAATGTTAGTATAATTTTTTTTCAACCGGGTACCTATTTAATCACTCTTAATAAAAAATCATCATTGAAAGTCATTATTATTGATCGTGATTTTATTTTTATTAGGTTATTATTGTAAATGATAGGTAATAATACATTTACACCTGAACTTTATTATTAAAATTGAAATAATTTTTTGGGGGGAGATGATTACATCGACGATGTAGAATCAATATTGCCCAATCCTTTTACCATGAAATCCATGGACGCTTGATATGCCAAGTTGACACCAATCCAAGTTTCGAGAAGAAGGCAACCCAGACGCCCCCAAAAGACACGATGCTTCGAATTGGGCCGCATTGCAGTTTCACCGTCGATATGCACTTTATGGTATCTACGTCTTCGCCATGTACATCTTTTTCGAAATGAAACTTCCATGTTTTATTCCATGAAAACTCATGCCGTCCTTCAAACCAGCAGCCAATCCTTCCCTCCAACGGTAGGACTTCAATCATCCAGCAACCGCTCGACCGATGAAGAAAAGGAAGTTTTACCTCTTGGCCAACAGAAACGGCTTTAGACTCCCGCGATAACATTTCACCTGCAACTGAACGAAAACCATTAAAACTATTTTACGGCCCCGAGCTGCGTGTCTTTTGAAAACAAGTAGTCTCGGTATCGGAAACAGCACAAAGGAATTAAACGCCGGCCGGCTCTTTTCTTTCATTCCGGTGCGAAACCTCTATTCGTTCGGGAAAGAAAAAGCTGGTCCCTCAGCGATTGCCTACGTAAGTTTTGCCTACAGCATAATT
The DNA here is from genome assembly GCA_036186465.1 of Nesidiocoris tenuis. NCBI lineage: Eukaryota > Metazoa > Arthropoda > Insecta > Hemiptera > Miridae > Nesidiocoris > Nesidiocoris tenuis. The sequence goes on along the minus strand of AP028912.1, from coordinate 5,981,040 downwards.
TAAATTCTTGTTCCAGCCTCTAATCATACTGTAATCAACTAGTAAGGTGACAAGTCCCAAGATCACGCGACGAACACCGCACCGATCAATTTCTTTCACACTGGTCGCTAAACACATTTGTCTCGTCGGAAGAATTTTCCAGTAATTTTAAAATACCAGAAAGTTCAAATAGTTTTCAGTAGATGAAAGATGAGGCACAAAATTACTTATGCTTAGCTAAAATTAATATTTATTACGAGTTTTTCGACGTGTTGAAACTGGGGTTGCCTAACATGCCGGTGAACTCACAAGGATCAACCTTCCCACAACATAATATTTCCTGTGTACCAGGCTGAGAGATGCATCCAATCTCAACTGAAAGTAATTGAAATCAAATCTCATTCCCTATGCAAGAGGTGTCAATTGTTTTGATTCATCGTGCTTTGCCTTGGAATATGGCCCTTAGCGATAGGTAAGTACTCTTACCGCAGGACATCCTCATTGACCAAGGAGAAAAGCAGGAACGGATATACTGTCCGGTCTGAAAAATCTATCAGAACATTACAACCTGCACATCAATTTTTTTACCATCCAATTTTTTCTGTCAAGGAATTCCACCAGCGCTTTGAAGAATAAACGGATTTTATATTATTTTTGTTTTTCCATTTGGAATTACAGCCAAGTCGTCTGAAGTATTAAATGCAAATATTTCCCTCCCGATTCATATGCTATTTATTTTAGAAAATACCCTTCGATAACAACACGATTAGCATCAACTCGCATCTGAGATTTTATTTTTACAAAAAAATGTTTGCCGAGCAAGAACCAAAGTACCACCCAGAACTGAATAGCAACCGTTTGGCCAGAAACCGAAATAAATTTAGTTCGAGTGGCTGAAACATCGTTTTACGAGCTAGAAGAAAATACTGTCCAACAAATCAGGCGGACTCGTTAGGGTCAGAAATGAGCGCGGTATGCGAGCTTCGGAAGGCGTTAGTGATTTGCCACCTTCGAATGCCTCGTGGGGCGCCCCTAACCATCCATTACGATACCTCAAGGATGAAACCAGAACTTTTAGTGGTACCTCGTTACTGCAGATTTAGACTCTCGTCCTCCGTAATGGATGGACTTTTGAAGTGGAGGGAATGAAATTGAAGGTCGGTACGTCATTGATTTTATTGTGTCTAAATCACCGGTGTTGGATTGCTTAACTTATGGACTTGATGCCAGTTCAAAAATAAAATGGAAATGAGATCGCATTTTTTTTTGTTTTTCTTGTTACCTAGGTACTGAATTTTCTAAGAAAAAATAATAATAAAATTAGGGGTAAAATAAGTAAAATTCGGGGACATTTTTCTGTCTCTAAGTAGTAAGATGGGGCGAAAATCGTCCACTTATTCTCCCAGTTTCAACTTTTGCACTTTTCTCATTTGAACCCTGTTGCTCTTGCACAAAAAATTGCCATTTTTATGTATACCTATTTCTTCTTAGTTTTTTCCGTTCGGTCGACATCAGCTCAAGATGAATTTTTCTTCCAGCGGTTTTTACTTATTTTAACACGGTTTCAATTAACTCCTAACGTCGACTACTTATCCAGTTGATGTACAGCCGTGCCGCCACCTAGCATCATTACGATCAAAGTGATTGAGCGATAACTGGTAAAGGGGTCCGAGAAAACGACAATTTGACCACTTCGTAATACTTGGAGACATCTGTGGGGGAGTCGTCGATCCTTCGTCAGCTGTCGTTGACCCTACCCTTCTTCTTCAAGAACTTTATCTCATGAGAACAATATGGACGAAGACTTGGCCGAGAAAGAAAGTTCGTGAAGATGTTACAGACTTCGAGAGGAGGAGATTCATTATTTGCTGGCAAGGCCTCAAAACCTACAGCGGACCTCAGAGACGCTTGATGCCGCAATCTATCGTGGTAATATAATAATGTCAACAGTGTGGAAGAAATGTAATACCTACAAGTAGTCTCACTGTTTGTTTTCTGTTATGTAGACAAACAGAGAGGTTTGAGAAAAACAGATTAGTTCCAATAAATCCTATACAAGAAACCCATAACTGCACGGGAAAATTCATTCAAATGGGCGTCAATCCACTATCGAGTACGCGTGATACGAATAGAGAAGAGGAAGGAACCTGAGGTGCTCTGGAACCGGACCGTAATGACAAGACTCTCGGATGGAGGCGGCGGGGAGTGTAAACTATTCACATCTGCCAGATGCCTTATTACTTCTCAAAATCTTAGCCCAGCCAGTCTTTTCCCATCCTCTGTCTTTCACTACTTCTCCATGGAGTATAAAGTTGTAATCAATTATAGCAACCACATCCAATAATCTTGGGGCTGTTAGATCAGGCAAGTGCTGGACAGTACCGGACCGGTGATAGCGTGAATTATGGTGGTGAATAGTCATGATGGTAACAAATCGTTTTCTTTTAATTTATTTTGATAGTCCCAAAAAGAGGTACCATGTAGGCAGGCAATATTTTATCAATTAGGTACCCTGCTAACTAAGGTGAAAATATGATGACATTTTATCTTGAAAATAAATTCGCAAGGTAAGGACGGCTTGACAGTTTCTCGAATGTTAACCATCCGTATAAGGCGCTGAATAATGCGACTATGCGTTTCAATTATAAGCTTCAAGCCTAGATAACATCTCATTGCTTCGCAATCAGTGCTGACAATTATCCTATTGAACATACGAATGCAACTCTATTACCATTATTCATCGTAAGTGGTCTGATTTCGTAGAATCAACATCCGTTTTTCCCCGATCCATGCGATGAGTTTGCTTTTTTTCTTTAAGGAAATAGTTCACAAAAAAAGATGAGGAAAATGCAACCAAACAGTTCGAAGATGGCTGAGCACACGAGACATCTTCTGATGTATCAGGTATACCGAGACGTTACGCATGAGGTTAACTATGGATTCTTCCAAGTACCCGTCACGGATCGAAACTCATACAAATGGCTACTAACACGTCAACCAACGTTTGCTAACTAGTACAGGACCTTAAGAAAGGTCTGATCTAATGCTGTGTATCTCTGCCTGTTGCATGACTTGTACTGTAAGAATGTAAGCAAGCCACCAAATTAGCATTGCGGTCAGCAGCTGCTTACCTACAATATAATTATTTTCCCCTTCAAATCCCATATCTAAGAACCACAATATTTTCAATGAATTACGTACCTATTTCATAGCTCATTGACTATGATCAAGTTGGACTAACGACAGAAAACCCTCCCTAACCTGTTGATCCATAATTCAACATCGATACAATGAAAAATTAGATAAATTGTGACAACTACTTAATGCCATCCCTCCAACCCCAGGTGCTAGTTACCTGCAAGGAATATTCTAAGAAATGCTCTCTCGAATTCTAAAATGTATGCAAAGCTTTTGGTACATTATTTCCAGAAATATTGGTACATTATTTCCAGAAATAATGTACCTGTGTAATCGGTCGGGAAACATTTTTGTACAACACCTCCTCAAACTTTTTTGTATTATTTTTCGAAATCATGGCCAATGACTTCGTATTCAGAGAAGAAATAGACGAGTTTCATATTTGATACAGTGATTGAGCACGGTGCGCAGCCCATTGGCTACACTATGGAAATATAAAGAGACGAAAAATTATTCCTTAAAGGTCGTATCAGATTGTAGTTCAATATCGACCTCTCGGCTGTGAATTAATTCTTCACAGCAACGCTGCGGGCTTCCCTGGGGCGAATGTGAGTTTATAAGCGCAGTATCGATGGCCAGTGTTATCGGACCCTTATCCGGCCACATCATCTAGGCGGAGTTGCTATGGATCTAGATGAACTATCTATGGTTCATTGATAACCTCGTATTTTTCATCTCCTATGTGCCAACAGCGATAACAGACCAGATCCGATAAGGGATCATCGCATTTTTGGCCCAAGCCTGCGAGTGAGGTTTTTTAAGACGATCGCTGGAGATGAAAAAAGTGTATCCTCGATGTAGATGGCTTCAGAATTTGACAACAGAGAAGCTAAATGGATGGAACATGGGAATTCAGCAACTCCCCTTAAGTGCAAGAAGTCCACTGGTCACCTTGAATATTGATAATCAAATAATCCATATCCTGAACATCTTCTCTGCGATATTTATCCTTTGGACAGCAAGGTCCTTAAAATCAAAACTCAACCAGTGGTGCGTAGATAACACACAATACTTCCATATTTTGAAACGTAAAATTGGGACACGATTTGATCATATTTTGACTGCTTTTAAGGGGGTTTAGGCAAAAAATATCGAAAAATTCACTATTAAAATTTTAAAATTCGCCCAAAATGAAAAAACGCCACATTTTCGGAATGTAAAAAATAGCCACATATTCGGCAAGGTAAAACAAAGATTTTAAGACCAAGAACGCTCAAATCGGTTCATTTTTGTGGCCGGAAAAAAATAAAATAGAAAACACTAAAAATGCAAATATATCGGAAGTACTGTGCGTTATCCAAATTTCGATTAAACAGGGTGTTAGGTCTTGCCGATACAAACATTTCAGTTCAAGAAATTTGAAAAAAGGTTGAGAATTGAGGGAGTTATGGTCATTTTTGTAAATGACCACAGACGGACAGACGGACTAACGGACTAACGGACACACGGACTAACGGACTAACGGACACACGGACACACGGACACACGGACACACAGACACTTGTTCAGGAAGTGATTCTGAGTAAATGTGTATAAGAAAAAGTTTTTTCTGAAGCTCCGTTCCGATTCTCGATTTTAGGACGATCACAATACTTCCATTTACTCTGTAAATATGGAAGTAAAAAAGTTTGGCACCACGACCTAATACTATCATCACAACACAAAAATAGTTTAAAAAAAATTAAAATTAGGAAGAGGCTTAGGAATTAGGATTAGGCTTTTGGGAACGTTATCATTGTCCTGAATGCGATCACAATGGCGTATTCCTCGAAAACCATGATATAGAACGCATGAGTTCCCTTCCACCAATTTTTCCTCCTTTGTTGGTTTTTGCTCCAAAGACTACCTTTACCCTGAAAACCTACCTATACCATCGGTCTGGGGGGGGGGGGTTGCTTCGATGGGAGCGGCCCAACTTGCGGCTTAGACAATGGAAAAAGAGTCGCTGTGTGATTAGGGAGAACAATGGCAGGCGGCTCGGAGACAGTTTCATTCATCTGGCAAACAATGTGTACGCCCTCGCTATCCCCTATACACTTTACCTTTAGATCGACCTATCGGCAATACTAGGGTATTCCTGGACTTTCTGGGTACACTATCGTGGCCGGCTCAATTAATAACAATAGCCGGAGATAAACCGTGTTATGTCGTTGTTCCACGGCTGCACCGAATCGAAAAGTGACAGAGGATAACTGGCAACGATTTTACGGTTCATTTCAGAACCGCTGGCTCATGACTTGCCTGTTTTTAATGTGATTGATCGTATGAGATGGCGCCTGTTGAGATTGAAAAATGGAATCACGGTGACCAGACGTAGTACTTTGGTGCAAATGTCCATGAACCACTTTTAGGTTCAATAAAATTGAACTACGCGTAGTATTATACTAAACGTATCATGGACTATAAGCGCACTACATCTTGCTCTTCTTACCAGAAATTGATAAATTAAGTACAAACCAAAAGTGAAATTTGATTCCCATGTCACTATCGATGGAAGATTCGCTGAACAAAAATATGCAGTGCTGAAATATTGACTCATTTGTGACTCCCGACACATTTTTAATTTGTCCTAAACATAGTAACACTCTCTGTGATCTTGGACTTGGCCTCGTGTAGGGTGGGCGTCAGCCTGTCAAAGTTTTGATGACGGGCTGGCGATGCACCTTGACATGGCACTCACTCGAAAGTTAAAAAATGCTGTATAAATTTCGAAATCGGTTGAATCGCTAATTTTCTCCGCGGAAGCGAAACTACCACCCACAGTGCTTTCCACCTTGGGCAGCTAATTAACTATTTTCCCGTCAAAAAGAGGAATCCTATGCGAGTCTCACTTTCCGTCACATCGGATCATCATGATTTTGAGTAAAAAGCGCGCATTTTCTCACAAACCTGTTCATTCAGTACGACGCTGATTATTAGAGGCCAGTCCGAAGTAGACAGGCCATTTTTCATCCAATAATGGACGTCCGACGGAGTTTTTGAATAATCCACTTTTCACATGCATTGTCTTCATGGTAATGTTCTCGAAACCGTTCACTTCACACTCTTTACTGGCCTGCTATGATTAAAAATCTACAATATTCACACTTTCTGCTGGGACTTGGTGTTTATGCAAATACTTGCAAACTTTGACGACGATAACGATCCCCGTGAATTCTAACCGGCCACGTGATTTTGTCTTCCGCTTCAGAATAGCTGTGGAACCGTAAAAAGGTTGCTGCTTTCTCACATGAAATGTTAACAGCAACACGATTATGCACAGATAGGCACACGGAAAATTTGTTTAGAAAGTGATTGGGGGGGGGGGGGGGGTGGATTTCTAAATTATAATGCAAAGGTGCTAGGAACAAATCTGACAAATTCGTTAATACCTGTACATCCTAGCCCAAATCATAATTTTTATCATCAATCTCCCAAGCGCTTTTGACGATTTCGGCCTTTTCAAGGAAATCAAGAGTTATGCTGGGGGGCGTAAGTAAATTCTATGCATAAAAGCTGTTCATATGGCTCAGGCGAATTATCTCGTCATTGTGTAGGTACTACTACAAAAAAAAATCACAAGACTGCCCCGGAGGAATTTTTTTTCTTTTCTGGAACTACCCAGAACCTGTAAGTAAGCTATTATGTGCATTACCTATGTCGTAGGCACCAAAGACGGCGTATGGTAAACACCTGAACTTATTACAAGCACTTGGTGTGCAAGTCACTTTTGATGAAAGGTATCCATACAAAAAGCACCTTATATTTGCTTCCTCGGCAGGATAAAGGCTGGAAAACTATTGTAGCACTTCATAACGGGTTCTCTAAATCTCAGCAAGCCGAACAAAAGCGACGGATCTAAAAGGGGAAGTTTCACCCCGAGGTCAGAGTGTATATCATTTTACAAATTTTATCCCTGTCATACATAAAAAATTTCCAGGTTTTTTCCTGTCCCAGTGGCTTTGCCTAGGACCGGCGTACGCTTTGTCCCAGTAGAAAAGGTAAGAGATTTATATCAGAAACCTCCCCCGAAGGTGCGACGTGTTAATCCAAAAAGCGTGGGAGGATAGTGCGGTTCTCCGAGGAACAACCAATTTAACAGCCCGAAAGATATGCCAGGTAGTTACCTAGTGGGATCTTGGACGAAATATAAGTTGTTTTTGTTGTGTCGGAGGGTCTGAACAAGGTCAACGTCGAGGATGATACGGGATGGCATATGTCATGGAGTTGTAACTGTTTTCTCACACTCGAGGGAGACAGGTGATTCTGCAGACAGTTGTGTGAGATCAGATTCGTCTTCAGAAGTGGATCAGATTGATGAGCGGATAAGAACACTTTTTTCAATACCTAACAGATGGGTGATGTTTGGGGAAAAAATTTCACTCGAAAATATCACAATGGTTTATACATTTTTTTACGTAGGTATTAAATACGTAAAATATTTATTAAATAACGTATTAAATACGTATTCCAAATTTTGGTATGTGATTTAATGGTAGGCTGCCAATTTCTATCCTAAGCAAGCTACATTTTTCACTTTGACCAATACAGATTCCAGCAGTACACGGTGAAAGGAATTGAAATTCCATGTATATGATGGAGCAAAGGGTTAAAAAGAATGGAAAAATATTAACTAAGGTTTTATCTCCAAGAACAAGCACTGGTCACAATTCGTCAAAAAATTTCGTCATCTGGAGAGTTTCAGTTTTTTTGCGAGGCTTTTTATTTCGTTTCCCTCTCTGGCAGAGCAGAGCAAAACGCATCTTCGTTCAACTATGAGTCCCGTCATGAGCAGACGAGCATCTTCGTATAGTTTTCCGCACGCACGAATAATGACTCACTCACTTCCCCATTATTTCTGCGATCCGGTATCGAAATGATAGAACCTTCAGTCAGTTGACGTCAGGATAAAACATCGGCAGACAAACGTTCGGTAAAAAAATTTCGACCCCGATGATTTTTCTCCCGACCAGCGACGGAAATTATTGTCATTCCGAGTCAATGATACGATTCCAAAAACCAAAAGCCCTGGACGATAAATGCATTTTCGTGATAATGATGCGTTTCGATTATTCGATTTGACCACGCGACAGCGATTTTCTCCGACTCTGAAATTAGGGTTGCTTTTTAAACTTCAGGAAAGCGTATCACGCCATCGAGCTTATTGCACCAACTTATAGCTGTGCGAGCCTTGTGAAGATTTTGCACCGTAGTTTATGAATACCCACAATTTTTCCAATTTCGAAACATTTCTGAAAGTTTTGAACAAAATTGAAACTTTCAAAAATTTTTTATATGAAGTTTTCATAAAGTACTAAAATTGAAAGAAATTATTCCTGTATGATGGTATAAAGAAAAGACCCCACATACCACCTCTTCCTTCAACCAATTTTTAACCTAATTTTTTTTCCTAAGGTAAGTCTCGGGGAAAACGTTTTATGGAGAATGTGCAGTACCTAATAAAAAATTCCAAATCAAATAAATCACCTCTAGAAAAGGTTCCCTGCTAACGTAACGAGCTATACCTGCTCTTTTGGGAAGAGTTGCTAACCAATGATTTTATCAAAAAGAAGATAAGCCTACGGAAATCATACCAAGAGCCGAAAGTCAAGCCTATGGTTCGGATGAGCTATCAGCTTTTGTGACCGAGAGAATATAAATGTTAATGAACCGATAGATAAGGAATCATGCTAATCGTCTACGGATACAGGTGTAATCCGAGCTTTCCGACGGGTAAATATTCAGTATTAGCCATCGGCCGCTCGAAAACCGCAGAACGTATTTTTAAATGTGACAATTCAATTTGGAAACAATGGGGCGAAACATTAAAACGGCTCTTCGGGAAAGCAGTGGAAAAGGCCAATATGAGTTCGGTGGCGATTTATCGGTTTTTACCCTTAATTACTCAACCCGAACGGTTTCCGGAGTGGTGGGGCATTATAATCGCTGTTGGATCCGCAGGAATTCTGTCCTGCCGTTTTCGGGTATCCGCCAATACCGTCCGGATCCAGGCGAGAGATGTCAATTTAGATAAAGTCCAGGGGTCCCCGCTTGTACTGGTCAACGAAAAAACACGGTTGCCACGTTTCTACTGGACCTTGATTTATCTCCAATTATAAAAACAGACGTAGAGTCCGATGCATCAAAGATTGAAACTTTCCAGTAGGCGTCTCTTATTCCGGCCCCTGTAGCGCTACCGACAAAAATGGCACATCCGGGCAACCGGGTGAATTGTGGGTGACGTACCTGTCAAAGGGTGCCAACTCATGCTGGCAAGTGTTTTATGCTGTGTTGGACGAATTGCTGCGAAGATTTACGCCATCCGACGACTCCAATTTTCACTTGCGCTGTGGCGTTTACATTCTTTCAGCGGGACAGCGCGGCAGCGTTCAACACCCTTTTTTTCTATCCTTGGTTCATGGGGTATGTAATGGTATGAGGGAAAAAACTGTTTTTATCGAGAAATCGGGTTGATTCCTCATATTTTACGCCTTTACGTTTTTCTTTCAGCATCAATGACAAGACATGTCCATTTCATGTTCCAATTCCACCTACCAAGAAAAAATAATGCAACTTTAGATATATCCAGGCGCTTATTCAAAACCTCAGTCCAGCCGTGTTATTCCCTTGGTGCGTATTTTCTAAACGAGGCCTCCACCGTGTTTAAATTAAAACCACCGCCCGAGGGCGCAAGTAAATGGAGATTGTGGAACGGTGATTCGGTGAGTCAAAACAGGAGTTGGAACAACGGCTCATCTCAGTGAAGTCTCACTCAACACGACCACAACTCGTTAAATGATTAATGTATTTATTTTCATTTTTCCAATCGCTCCCAGGAATGCGTTTGGTTATTTAAATTCGAATCTACAAGGCGGGCCCGAGCCGATAAATCGTCGGTGCAACCTGCAGAATTAGCCATCAAGAGACATTTTCCTCAAACGATTGAAACTCTAGCTCTTCAGGTAGGTGTACAGCCAATGGTTGAACAACATGATGTTTACTTTATTTGTATGAATAAAGGGCAAAAGGAAGAGGACGAATTCCCTTCGACATTATTATTTGAGCATGGGTGCTTTTGATTGTACAGCCCTTAACAGAAACTATTTTTTTACATATCCAGCTGAACCTTTGAAACAATCGAACTGTTTTTGGCGTTTGGACCTCATGGTGTTTGACAACTAACTATAATTTTGAGATAAGTTTAGGGACGAAATCGTATAATTTCTATGTTAGGTCACTACATCATAGTCGTGGTATCACTACATACATAGTGATATAACGTAGTAATCGGGCTATCATCATCATTCAGACTTCAAACCTTTGCTGCTCCAAGTATGGCTAGAGACGGCTACTTAGTTATTTCTCCGCATAAGTAAATTAGCTAGTAAAACTATTGTATCGAAGATCAGCTGCTTTCTTAAGGCTGATCGCGAGAAAAAGTCCTTCTTCCTAAGATCTTGATCCGGTTGAAAGGGGAATGGAGGAGTTTCTTTCATTTAATTCTACACGGTCGAGTAAATCTTAATTAAAGGACGCTCGTCTTGATTAACTCTTTCGAAGGTACAGGACGCCAGGGAAGATGCGTAGGTGGTTGTCCAATGGTCCTTATTCGTCTCCTTTATCTTCTTGGCTCCCCTGTAACCTCCTACTAACTAGGTTGTAACCCGGCTTGGAGAAGGCTGAATACGTTTTTCTTCATTAGCCGCAAGTGACGTTTGACTGGTTTGTCCGTATTATTTTTCCCTCTGCCATCGGCGTCCCCGTAAATGTGATCTGCCACCCAGCGACTCGAGGGACACCCAGATGCTGACCTGTGCTACCCTTAAATTTGGTTGATCGGACTTTCCCCCGGTATTTTATTGTGTTTTAAGAATTAGTGTGTAGGTAGGTGTATTTTTTTTTTTTTTTTTAATTAGGTTTGTTGACATTAAATGTTGGTATTATCTCAGAATCCCAGAAGCATCCCAAAAAGCATCCCAGAAGCTGTCTGATCAGGACATCAAATTTAACCCCCGCTTGGCTTTCATGGCCATCTTTATTACGATTCCTGGTATAGGTTATAACCATATACTGGACCAGTAATACTGGAGGATGAAGAAGGTAATTGATAATTATTTTCAAGTTCGCACAAGAGCGAACATGGAGAGATAACGTTTCATGTCGTCCACACCTTCGGTACTTCGTTAAAATCGATGATAAGATCGTAATCTAAATACCCTCGAGACTTGTAAGAGAAACCAAAAACAGAAGTATCTAAACAGATGGTTCCGGACGAGTTTCGCTCAGACGCCGGCAGGTGACAAAAGACGCGCGCCTACAACTGGGCTACCAGTGTGGCAGGTGCTGGCGTCTTGTAGGCTTAATATAATTTTTTTATTTATTTTTGAAACCCAGTCTTTTTACCTAATGGTATTACTTTACGCGCGCACTTATTTCAAACCAACGAAATTGGTAAGTTCAACCTTATTAATTACATTTTATTTTCGTATATCGTCGCTTAAGAAGCAACAGGTGCCAACGCAATTTTAGTTTTTGTAGTTCAAACTTCAAACTCAACTTCGAGATCAAACTCAACTTCGAGATCAATGTCAACTTCGAGTTCGAATTCAACTTCGAGTTCAAACTCAACTTCGAGATCAAAGTTAACTTCGAGATCAAAGTCAACTTCGAGATCAAAGTTTACTTCGAGATCAAAGTCAACTTCGAGATCAAAATCAACTTCGAGATCAAAATCAACTTCGAGATCAAAATCAACTTCGAGATCAAACTCAACTTCGAGATCAAACTCCACTTCGAGATCAAATTCAACTTCGAGATCAAAGTCAACTTCGAGATCAAAGTTTACTTCGAGATCAAAGTCAACTTCGAGATCAAAATCAACTTCGAGATCAAAATCAACTTCGAGATCAAACTCAACTTCGAGATCAAATTCAACTTCGAGATCAAAGTCAACTTCGAGATCAAAGTTTACTTCGAGATCAAAGTCAACTTCGAGATCAAAATCAACTTCGAGATCAAAATCAACTTTGAGACCGGAGTCAACTTCAAGTTCAAAGTCAACTTCGAGATCAAACTCAACTTCGACATCAAAGTGAACTTCGAGATCAAAGTCAACTTGGAGTTCAAACTCAACTTCGAGATCAAAGTCAACTTCGAGATCGAAGTTTACTTCGAGTTCGAACCCAACTTCGAGATCAAAGTCAACTTCGAGTTCAAATTCAACTTCGAGTTCAAACTCAACTTCGAGATCAAACTTTACTTCGAGATCAAAGTCAACTTCGAGATCAAAATTTGATTCAACTTCGAACCTAATTCTTGAATTTAATTCAACCTCGAGATCAAATTCAACTTCGAGATCAAAATCAACTTTGAGATCAGAGTCAACTTCAAGTTCAAAGTCAACTTCGAGATCAAACTCAACTTCGACATCAAAGTGAACTTCGAGATCAAAGTCAACTTCGAGTTCAAACTCAACTTCGAGTTCAAACTCAGCTTCGAGATCAAAGTTTACTTTGAGTTCATACTCAACTTCGAGTTCAAACTCAACTTCGAGATCAAACTCAACTTACTTTGAGATACTTTGATGTCCAAATGCGTGGACAAGCAGAATCTGCTTATTTTGGATCTGATGCGAAATACAAAAACGACTTTTTTCAAGCAGCCACCCCATGCCTTTCTCGCAGGGAACATACACGTAGGCTTGTGCCGATGAAAGATAAACTGTTGGGTAATATTTTTATGCGGGAAAGAATTTCCTGCGGTTTGCGGTTTCTTCGTCGCTACACCGCGAAATCGCAATGTGTATATCATCTTTCATTTCATGCCGAAGTTGACCTGTATAAAGTTGACGTCGTCATGATGAGGGAACGGTCATTTTCGAGCGACTCGGTGCGAAAAATTAATAGGTACATCTAAACTATACAAAATATAAATTTACGTTAGCAAGTAAATTGCTGTTATCCATTAATCAGTCAAAGAAAATAATATTTTACACATTATGTTTTTAGATGGCCTTTGGGTTCGTCTCGTTTTGCTACTTAGGCGGTGCCTACACCACCTCTCGAATGCCCTCCTTTTTTTCCAATTTCACTTTCGTTTTCTCAAATTCTGCTCATTTTTTTGATTTTTGTTTTTTAAAAAGCCGTCCATGGGGCTGCTTGTTGCAGCGATTACGAAAACGACTGAACCGTGAGGCTGTGATGGCCAGAGATGGAAGGCGCCCCAGGGCAACGATGTCCCCTTCGGTAATTGGTATATGGTAATAATGGCTTATCAAAACTTAATAGAGGAGCCTCGAATCCTGAAGCTCAGACGAGTCCACCGAGACTATACGTCGTGATTCGTGACTGTACCCAAGTCCAGAAGCTATGCTGGAACTGGTTTAATTATAGTGTTTACGCAGTATCATCCTCCTCCAATCGAGAACGATTTCTGCTACTAGAAATAAGAGCAAAACTATCAACCCTTTATCCCCTTTGTGGTTCTAGATCATCTTTAGATTTTTTCGTTGCCCATAGGCAAATCAGCCATTTGTAACTTTTCATTGCGAGATACAAGTCCAGTTTCATCTTGAGTTCTTCGCTCTCAGGAGTACGAACTTGCTGGCTTCTATTGCCACATTGATTTACGGTGAAATGCTTCTTTTTTTAAACAAAACTTTTTGTAATTTTTCATTTTGAGCGAAAAACAGTCCGTTGAGATAATATGACGAAATCTCAAGCCTCCCATCGTCGACGGTATTTCCAACTCTCGAGGGAGAGTTTTCAACAGAAAATGGAGGAGAAGCCCCTCAAGGGTCGCCACCCCCTCTTTCCGTTCCTTTTCATTTTTTTCCTTTTTTACCCCTAATGATGTCACCTCTTTTCATTTGACACTCGAGATGAAGGTGGAAAGTGACTGAGCGGGGAGGAAGTTCGTTTTGTGTCCTATCGAGGTTGTCATGGGAACCCCCGGAACTCCCCGCTGGTCCTAGAGAACGACTTTTATCGGGCACCCGGCCTAATGAAATTTTTGCGTGCTACCTAGGAAATATGGCGGCTGGCAGACCTGCCAATCTAGGGCGAGCACGACTCGACGGCTTCTATCGACGGATCGTGTCACCTTCTCAGGGTATCGACCGGCAAAAAAAACCCAAGTGATCAGGCCAGAACTTGATCGAATAATCTATCAGAAACGATCCGTTCGGAAATTTAATACATTTACCACATTCAAAGGGTGAGCGTTATTTTGGAATTTTTCCATTCCGGTTTACTACTTCTCTCAGTCCACCGCCTACATTAAATGTACATTAAATTTTAATGTATCAACACCAGTACAAATTGGCAACGTACGTAGAAGGATAGCAAAGTTGGGAGCAGAAAGTGACGCTACGCGAACGTGAAGATTGGTGGACACTTTCAAAGAGACTTGCCGATTGGACGGTCGGCAGTTGAACTCAAAACTTCAACTTTCTACAATAGACGCCTGATTGCCACCAGAAAATTCGCTCTTTACTCACCCTTCCGAAATAATTTTAATAGAACGTCGCCGTCGCCCAAAAGGGTACAAAGGCGTGATTCTGATTAGGGGGTTCAGAGTGAATCCTTCAGTCAGATTGGTCGACATTGTCCCACAGACCACGACCCTGCGTACCTCGGCGCTTTTACTCTATACTTATCTGCTGCTGAGGTCAGCGGATTAACGAGTAATCGTGTCAAGGGGCTGAGTATTACGGTTAGTTGAAGAAGAAAATTCCATCCCTGCTGGGTCTGCAGATTTGAATTCATTGTAAAACGAGCGTGAAATGTCAGCAGTCTCAAACGTAAGTACCGGGTTGAAATGTGAAGAAATTGAATTTTTTTTCTTCAAAAATTATCAGCAGTGTTACTACGAGGATTGTGTTAATATTTTATCAGAAAAAGGTTTTTTATTTTTTTCAAGCTGGAGAAGTCGATTATATTGGTGAAAAACATCGAAATTGAAGTTTGAAAGCACTGCAATTTGCAGCATTGCACATAAAAATTAATAGGTACCCGGTACACAAAAACATAATATATGAAATTATACAGTAACTTTACAGTAAACAAAGGGGGAAAAATAATATGAAATTTGTCAATCGAATGGCAAATCTAATTTCCGTCGGACTCATGTTTTTTTTTTTTTTTCCCCTCCCCTCCAATTGGGCAAATTGTAACCATTTAGATTTATGCCATCAGGAATTCGTCAGCGTAGGTAGGCTATTCACAGAAATCATTTCACACATGTCTCAGCCCCGTCGCTGTGGGCTATACAGAGCTGTGGTTATCTTGGGAATGGCATCGAAACGAGGTATTGATAATTGCATGTTACAGCCCAATAACGTAGAATAGAATAAATTCCAGAGAAGTGATTCCTCCAGGTAAAAAATGAGAATTGGTTTTGGTCTCAGTCGTTGTGACTTGTACCTATCAAGTATTATAATATATTATTGAATAATCAAATCATACCCGATCATACAAATTTCTCGATATGGAATGAGATCTGCTAGCAATATTTTGCACTAAAAATTTTTTTTGGATTGTATCTTTCATACTTTCAAATTAATTTAATCATTTTGAATCCTATATTTATTGTTAAACACTTTCTTACTGAATGGTGGATTTGAAGACGTTTTCCTCTTCAAAATTATTCGAGCATTTAGCCATGCCAAAAAAACTTGAAAACTAGCTAACTAGCCAGCCAGCTAACTAGCTCGCTGGATTAGAGTTCTGGTTAATATTTTAACCAAATAAGGGCACACGTGCGTATAGTTTATTAAAAAACCGACTACATTCACCCCGTTAGCCGAAACGAACAGCAATTAGCCAATTTTAGCAGTTGCCTGATCTGTACTAGAGATAGGCTAATTCTTTACGGACCCTAATGCATAACGCCTAGTACCCACGTCATACTAACTGTCGATAGTTTCGTCCCAGCGAAACATTGCCGAACTGCGAACTGAATAATAAAAGTGCGATTTTTCTAAGTCGTTCATTAGAGGTAGTCTATCCATGACCATCCATTTTATACGCTCCTGTGCTTCGATTAATAATTTAATAATGTAAATTAACAATGGTTAAAGGGATTAATTGCCTTGCTCGACATTTTTATGAAGGCGGAAAAGCTTTTGTAAGAAAGCGCTACAACCGCTACAAGAACAGAAAATAAGTGATTTATTTTATGAGTTCGTCAAAACTTTGAGGCTTTGAGAATCATGGTTTTCACTATCACACTAAATTCTAACAGCTAGTTTAATTTGAGACAAAAAGTTAATTGTGGCTACCAAAAAGCTCCGCCAAGACAAAAATGTTTAGAGCAGAGATAAATTTGATAAGGGATGATTGTAGGGAGGCTTCACTGTTCATTGATTTTACATTTTAGTGAAGAGATGGAAACGCGTGTTTAGTCTGAATTTGAGCCCTGCACTTTCTCAAAAAAGGTCAGTTATTTTTTCTGACATCCAACTATCAAATGTTTGAGATTATTTTATATCGTTTGATATGCATTGATGGGACAGACGTAGGCGTGAAACATTGCATCAAAATGCATAAAAGTAGATGCGTTATTACTTTTTACAACATTTTCACACGTTCGTCCCTCGGAACGTTTTTTCATTTATGCAAATTGGCTTATCTTACACTTTTAATAGAAAGCGTAGTAAAAGGATTTAGATTTCAATAGCCACAGTTGTGATAAGAGATCAGAAAACACCCTGGAGAGAGGAGGTAATTCCTTGGTCGGGGTATCCTTGATCCGCGCTAAAGGGGTAACATGGGCGCTCGGGGTTGCTAACGCATTGTGCACTGGTGTTTATCTTGCGTTATCAGTCCCCACCCTTTTCGGTGACCGCTAATCCTAGTTAGCAATCCAAAAGCAGGGGAACAGGATATTCCCCGCCTTCAGCTGTAGACGTACGATTCCCTTCCTGACTGGGAAGTCTCTTGAAGAGGAGAGGGTCTCTTGTTTGAAGTAAGCATTAAAAGCGATGATTCAGCTTTCAGCTAAAGAGAACTATACTCTCAGTTATCGGTGCTGGAGCTGGAAAAGAGCAGGTTGTGATTGTTTGCTTCGAGCGCCCACGGGGGTTTGGGTTGAGTGTGGAAAAACAATAGGAAAACAGCACCTTCACATTGTTCGGCCCTCGAGTATTTCGAGAATTCTTCGAAGTTGTTTTATTTTGGTCTTCATCTTCCTGTTCAATTTGAGGAGCACGTGAAGTGGCTAAGCTCAGAGAGGGCACCGACCGACGGCCTCGTGTGGCGCCTCTGCAGGGAGCCGCGACGTTTAGTTGAGACCACTTGACGCTGCGGGAGCTGACTTTGGAACTTCCGGATTTCTTTCGGTCCAGGCGAGTCAAAAACCCTCTAAAACACGAAGGTGGAAACACATTTCATCTTAGAGTCGACGGAAGTTGCTCGTTAGATGCTCAAAAACAGCCAAAATTCCCGAAAGTTTCATCTTTGGCGTGGTAATTTATTGCTACGGTGCAATGGGAGAAAAATATAGGGTAAGGGAGCTTGGGAGGAGAGTAGTATTTTCCGGAAAATCTTACGAGACGGGTCTAGATTTTATAAATTTTTGGGTCAAGTATAGGTTGATGGTGAATTTAACGGGACTTTCAAAGTCTGGGGAAAGCAGCCATGATAATTTAACCAACACGCTAACTGAAGGAATCGTTCACAGCTTAGTGAAGTTGACCTTTGAATAGTTATGTCTCACGTTTTATTAATTTGGATTGATAACTACACTCCTTTTCAGTAGAGGCCCTTGGATGGCCTTAAGGGTCCTTATGGGATCTATTATAGCAGTCAGCAAGCTTTGTATACGATGACGTGAGTCCCACTTAAAACATCGTTCAGGTATTTCAATGTGGGTGCAAGTGCTCGCATCGCATGGCAGTTCCGAGTCAATCATATTTGGACATTCTACAGACGGCTCGTGCATGGTGAACTGATTTCCTGCCTAGCAAGTCACCAAAGCCAAGGACATTTGAATATTCCGGCAAATCTTCAGCAGGAATTTCACGGCTGCTACTACGAGCCCCTAATTGCCACCCATCATCGTCAAAATCTTGGCACGGAAAATCTTACCGCGCGTTTGACCCCCGCATTTCATTAGCGTCCGCAAAGCCGAGGATCTGTTTGCGCACGCGATCTGTCGTTCGGGCTCGTGGACAGTGATATCGTCCTCCGAATACCAGCACGTTCGGAGATATTTTGCTGCTTGAATAAATTATTCCATCGCGCGACAGAGAATGAAAACTGCGGCGATGATTAAGGGAATGGTTTTTGTTATAGACAAGACACGAGCGATTCACTATCACCAAAGGATCTCGAAATTGAAAACTTTAATTTATTTCTCTAAAATAATCTATACTAATATTGATGATTTTTGTTTCCATTTATGTTTTGATAAGCCCTGTATTGAGTACGTACCTAGTCCGGTATTACAATTCATTTTCTTAAGCCTTATACGAATTATATGGTGGAAGAGGTTTCACGGATGAACTCCAGTGGCTTCAGAAGCCTTTTGCATTTGATTCCCTCAGGAGTGCCATCGCAAACATGGTAGCACCTACGTTAATATTCAATTTGCAGGAGCTGTATTAACAGTTGCCAACATTGCACTCAGCAGCGCGAATGCCAAAAAGTCCGCCAAAATGCGATCTGTAATTGGACGCTCGAGAGAAACTTGCAGAAGCTACGAACACGGAAGGCATAATGGGGGTGGGACAAATGCAGATGTGCGGCCCGTGTACGGGGTGATATTGGGTTAAGACAGCTATTTAACCGATGTAATGAAGAGCTTGCGTTGGTTGTCATGGAGATACCCGCCATTAGCATGTGGTAGGTTCTCTTCTACCCCCCTTTGCGCTCCTGCTCGCACCCCAGGCGCGTATGAACCCTCCAACTTGCCGGGTAAAACCTGGCCACAACCACCTCAATGAAAGCGTGTACCTAACATTCAGACCAGAAATCGAGCTTTAATTATCATCGGCTTCAAGACTTATAATACCTTCGACTATGACGCTACAGAGTAATTATGAAGCAGGACTAGATTTCAACATGGTTCGGAAAGTTTGTTGCAGTAAGTACTCAAACTGCATTTGGGCAATAATGATTTGCACGATATCAGTTCACGATCAATATCAAAGTTTTGAGTTGTGCTTCGACATTTTGTGAATGATCGAGGATGGAAGAATTAGGAAAATCAATGTTTTCAATTTTTTGTCGCTTCGGACTGGTCATCTGGGGAATCGAATTCTCTGGGTTTTCTGCTGCACCAAGGATTTAGATAGAGCATTTCACAGCGGGTTGTCTGGAACAAGTCGATCCATCGGTCAAACCTTTGCACCCCAAGCGTCTAAATTCCAAGTACCTAACTGAAGAGCAATTAAGTATTATTTTTCCATACCTTTCATCCTCTTCTTCCTTCTCGCTCTTCACGACCGGAAGTCATCTCTCAGCGATCCGACCCGCTCCACCCACGCACTCACATTCGCGGTTATTTGCATTTTTCCGCCTCCCTTCTTCCGAATCTTGGCCCGTCTTCTTCAACTTCTTCGTCCTGCTTATTCCTTTTTAATTTCATAGTTCCGTCAGTGCTTTCCGCCGTGTCAGTCAGACACACCTTCCCCAACGTAACGAGCCGTGAACCCGTATCCGAGATCGGCCAAGATGACCGCCTCCTCTCGACGCCTTTCTCATTTGACGCATATTGAGGCAAACATTTAGACACGTCTCGAGATCATCGATTGTCCACGCCTTGCCGACCCATTGTATTATAATGTTTTGAAAATCGCGAGGAGAGCGGCTCATATGATGAGTCTGAAAGCCCGAAGCTGTAGTCATACGAATACTTTTTTACTGCGTAAATGTATAATTATGAAAATTCAATGACAGAATCTGTGTAGGGGTCGATAGAACCTTAGCAGATGAATATTCTGACGATTTACTAAAATTTTTTCATCTTGCTTGATTGAATGAAAAATGATGATGAAAAATCTTCGGATGCAGATTCATTTACGTGACAGAGACGATCCATCATGGTATTAGTGTAAACTTGATGATCATTTCATCGCAACTCACGTATCCCAACAACATGTTTCATAATCCAACCGTTCGAAGAGCTCTCTCATATTCAACCCTGAGATCTTCCTCCGAAGTTGGGCAGGTGTCATCGCCTGGACATCCACTGGCTCCATTGCCCAAGTCCTCGCCCCAACACGTGTCGTATTCCTGAGAGATATGATCTGAGAGACAAATTGTGGCCCGACAGGAAAGCACGTCTCAGCCCTTTGCTGAAGATTGGTTATCAAAAGGACGACCTCGTAAAGAGTTGTTCTCCGGGTGGTTGGTTCGTTATTTTATTTTCAAAATCAAATTTTCGAATGTTTCTTCAAGAGTAGAGACTCCGAGTAGGCCTTAATCAACAGGGGTTTCAATTCCTAAAAATCATGAAGTATGGAATACCGATCATTATTGAACATTCAATGATTTGGAGATCTTCATCAACATTGAGAAGAGCTGGACATTTGATGCATAATATAGGAAATTGAGTTTGAATAATTTCATACCTGAGCACCCCAAATAAAACTTAAAAGACCTAAAACTCCCTAGAACATTCGAAATCTAAAATTGAAGTAACGTTTGTTATGTATCAGCAGTCACTGCCTTCAATAGTTCAGTGCCTAATGAATGAGAGCCGGCTCATTTTCTTTGAAACCTTCCGAGGTAACAAATTGAGAAGAATCACCCCGAACATCTCAGAGCATTGTAACAAATTGATATTTGGCCTCGCCTCTAGGGCGTTTGATCATTTTTCAAATCTTGCGTGAGAGAGCACGAAGACGTGGGAGTAACAAACCTTCTAGTCTCAACTTCAAAAAAAGATAGTACGTGAAATATCCCCGAGGATTTGGCGGCGTTTTGAGCGGGGCCTAGTCGTGGAAACGACTAGTTTTGGCACTAGCCTTGATGGAACCTTTAATGTTGGAACTAGCCATGCTGAAATTAGAGACAAGGTGAGCGGTTTAGAATCAAAATATCCGAAAGCTCGAATTCCACAACAGTTCTATTTCGGAAAACATTATCGAATCACATTTCACCGATTATAACCTCGGGAACGGAAATATCTCAGATTGACGTGCCTTTTTCGAAAACGTAGCCGACCAAGCATTTCAAGTCAACCGTTGCCCGCTTTTAGCGTTGAAACGCAACCGCTTCGGCGGGCATCGAGTAAAAACGAAGTGCGCGGATATCGTGACGAGATGGATGGCAGCGCCGATGCACTCAAATGCTGATGGCTTCTGCGCCAGGGAAACCGAAGGGCTCTTTGCACTCGCTGCCAGGCTCGGATAGTGGATTTTTTGTTCTTTCGAGTAAAAAATATCAAACTGGTCGGATCCATTAGCGAACGGATTGCAGTCGCTGATGGATAGGTCATACTGCGCATTTCACACCCTCGCCCCGATATTGACATGGGTGGACTGACATTTTTAAAAACCGTCACCCCTAGCTTCGTTACGCATTCGACCGCTAGGGCTGTTTATGTTAATCCAAAGTAGATTATCCGACGGCTCTTTGCCTAAAAGTCACGGTAGCTGCTAATGCGGTATTAGAAAGTGACTGGTATATTTTCAGATGAAGCCTTCTCGTATCGGTAATGAAGCTATCACCTATTGACCCCAGCAAAACACAAATGGACGAGGCACGGGCTGATATCGTCACTGGTTGACATTTTCTGGTCAACCAGGATCCATTTTGGGGTTCGGCTTCACTCACTATTTCATGGTCTTTTGTTGTCCTCCATGCATTGTCAGAAGTTTTTACTCGCATCGAAGTATGATGGTCATATTACTCTCAAATTTACAGTCCCCAGAAAAACATCGCGGTTCGTCTCCGATGTCTTCTGGCAGACACTGCTTGTAGACCAGAGTCGACAGTATGGCTAACATGTCCACGTCCTGTTGAAGGTCCTTCAGAAAACGCGAGATACCCGGAGCAGGTGAAAAATGGCTGGCTTGGCGCCCCTGGCGGTGTTAAACTGCTCGGACGTGTCAGGTGGGTGTGTAAAACGCGAACTACGCCCTCCGGCCACAAAACTGCCAGTCCAGCAAAGCTGGATGCTCCCTCTTGGCTTTTTTTTGCGAACCTCTTCAAAGGCTCTTGACGCTGACGCTACATGGCCCCAAAATGTCCAGAATGGATGTACGACAATTGCGAGAAAAAATTTCGAAATTTACAATGGGAGAAAAGCTGTAAGCCGTCACGTCGGCAAACGATCACTTTTCAGGTGACTCTAGCTCCATGTCGTGATGAGTTTCAACGATATGTAAAATCTTCTGGCCTATCCAACTGAAAACAATGAATTTGTTGTATAGGTACATCTTGGTAGGTAAATATGTAGATATTGTTTACAGTTCCTTCTGTCCCGTTTAGCACGGAATCGATATTTTTTGAGGTTTGGTAACAAAATTTCAACTCGCGTTTCCACAATCTTTCAACAGCGTACATGTCTCGAAAAATCGATAGATCTCATCAGCAGGTCATGACTTTAACGGACAAGTGCCAAATCCGCTGCCTCGTTTTCGACTCACAACTCATAGATTTTCGCTTTTGATCTAGCGCCGAAAACTCCGGAACAGCCGCTATTTTTAGGCGGATCTGTTGATCACGACCGATCGTTTTTCGGTGCGAACGCTCCGCTCGGAAAGATGAGATGACTGGGAGATGAGTTGGGATGAGAACTCGACTAGTGATATTAATGGCGTCGGACGGCCTGAATGGATGGACCTGGTAAGAGTATCCATGAGCCGCGAGTTCGGAACAGTTTATGTCAGTCGGTTCAGTTACAAATTGAAGCGATCATTCAAAAAGTTGCGGCTTCTTTTCCACCAACAGCGCCAGCAGGCGGTGCTTCAGTTGGACGTATGATCGTGATTAAACCGCCATCAGTCCGGTGATGTATTTGTTGATGAGTAATTGGCCCGTTTCCGACAACGATGTGGAAAATAACAATTTTATTGGCGGTGCTCCATTTTTCAAATAACGAATAGGTTTACTAAATTTTGAGCCCGAAAAGTGGGAATCTAACACCACAGTAATTTTCACTCCCGCATCTCGCATGGAGTAGAATTTGTATTCAATCCGCTGTCAGCAACGAAAATTTGTAGTACTACAAGGACTAGTCCTTTCACAGTAGTCCTTTTGCAAAAAAAAAGCATGCCCGCTGGATCTTCCAGAATTCACCAGACAAAAAATTTTGGTCATCAATGAGCCAGTGTGAACGCAGCTATTCGATTTTCACATCATTGCTGCATCATTGCTGCCCCGTACACATATCCCAACTACGCCCACCGCACGACCTACCCATGCCCCCAACCCTCTCTGGGCGAGATGAACGTCATGCTTGAGGAGAACGATATTTTTTCGAAGTTGACCGCAAGTTCTACCGTGTCGCCGTTATTGATTGTTCGGCCTCGATAGCGTGCACGCGGCCCCCGAATGGCACCCAGTTATCGAAAAGAAAACGGAACTGTGGTGGACTGGGGTAAATTTTATGGGAGGCCCCTAAGGACCAAAGGTCGACTGGATGCCTTGGGTTGCCGGGGTCATTTTATCGAGGAAGCTAACAGCGGTTTCTAATTGGTCGACCGGAGGCCGTCGGCGAAGGAAAACCTTTTTCGGATATGAACCAGTGAAAAGAAACAGTCGCCTTTTTCGCTTCGGTGAGGGTGGTACAGAACTCTAATTGGGACGTCCGGACGTAATATAGTATTGAGCCAGCCAGCTCAGCTGTGGCCTGGAATATCCTCGGCGAATACTGCGGCCAACTATGCCGGCAAAAAAATGCTCCACTCACCCTCGGAACCAACCCCATCAATCCATCTCCATCAAAAGTAATAGCGAGCCCCTGAAAAAATTTACGGCCTCATTCTTGACCTCGAGGTTGAACGGTGTGCATCGTGCATTTCCAAATTGGATCAGGTGGAACATCCGGCTCAAAATTGAAAAATTATTAGTAACGAATCGGGTCGTTATGGACGGGGAACTCTCTTTGAGGAAAAAAACTATCAGGGAGCAAAATAATGTAGGTAGGTCATGCCTAATAGATTTTTGTGATGAAGAATCGCAGAGCTTAGGATGGGGTGTTTTCTTGTCAAACGCTGACGTAAAACGTGAATACGAATGTTTCAAGGATACTTCGGATTCTACGTTACCTGGAACAAAAACATACAATTTCCTAGACGGAGGGTGCAAAAATTTTTTTTTTAACTGCTGACAGTAATTATTGAACAATAAACCTACAAGCCTTTACAGTTTTATCGCAAATAACGGAAAATAATTATTATCTCCGCTTTAATGATTTGATACTTACCCATCATCTTCATGAACAGGACCACGGGGATGTCCGTACGTCAGACATAACGAGTTTGGAAGCCATACCGGTCTCGAGGAGGCGTAAAAGCAGAAAAAAGTTAATTTCGTCAATTAATTTACCGTTAGCAGCCAGGGCCCCCCACATATAGGATGACAGAAGAGGGAGCCAACTTTCCCTCGGGGAGCGTGCTGATTGTGTTATCTCTGCAAATGCACAAGAGAACCGTGAAGTGCAGAGGCGAAAGGGAAATTTGTCATCGACAGATCAAAAAAGAGCGAAATCGACCCCTCACGAGAAAAGGACGAGATGGTGTTTTGAGGATACCAGACGTGCGCCTAAGAGGGTGGAGGTGTAACAAATTGCTATTGATCCAGCTAAGTGAATGTATTTTATTATGTATTTATGTTAATTAGAAGTGACGTCAGCGGGGATGCGTCTTATCGCGTCACGGTAAAATAGGGGTCAGGAATTCGAGTGAGGGCGAGTGAAAATAAAGGGGCCCTTGAGGTTACTTGGTGGGTTTTCGGCAAAATATTAGGTAGCTTAAAATCAGAAAATGTCAAATACGTGTACATATGGGATTGCATATTATGAAAATCATTCAATCGTCAAAAAGAATCAAAACCCCAGCTACAACTGGATGATTAGATACGTTAATGATGATTCTCAGTTTGAGTTCGAGTTTCAGATCAAATGTCAGTTATAGTTTCTGTTTGAATTTCAATTTGAGTTTCAGTTTGAGTTTCAATTTGACAGTTAACTTGAATTTCAGTTTGAGTTTCAATTTGAATTTCAGTTTGAGTTCCAGTTTTAATTTCAGATTGAATTTCAGTTAGTGTTCGAGTTTGTGTTTGAATTTCAGTTTAAGTTCGATTTTAAGTTTCAGTTTCAGCATGATTCTCAGTTTGAGTGTAGTTTCAGTTTGTGTTCGATTTCCAGTTTCAGTTTCAGTTTAAATTTCAGGTTGAGTTCGAGTCAGATTTTTTCTTGATTTTGACCTTTGAGTTTGAGAACCAGTTTTAGTTTGCGTATGAATTTGAAATCAAGTCTGAGTTTGAATTTCAGGCTCCGATAAGTTTCTTCCTTTTTTGGCGAGATTTTAAGAATCGTAGAATTTTCTTGTTGCTTAATTCAATTCATAAATGTTTTGATATCCACAAAAATAATACGTATTCAATTTTTCCTCCTTATCAACTGGTCGGTACACAATCATCTTACCCGAATCGTCGTGGATTATTGTAATTTTCAGGGATGTCAATCTGCCCATCTCACCATTGCATCGGGAGGTTCTACTGAATGAATTTCCAAGCGTTGACTTACGTAATGTTTGACTGATAAGTCTGACATTCTCCGCTCATTAAAATGTATTCTTTCATTACCAACTCGTTTCCCTTTCGTATATGACGACCACGGAGTCGAAGCACAGGTTCACTGCCCTATGCTAATTTCCATTCACGTATCAACTTCCAAAGCCGTTTTCATCTCCCGCAGGTCAGGAATGTAAAATACTCAACGGGCCGGACAGAGATGAAGGAAATATGACTTGTAGATGTTTCTCCAACAGCTGAGACCGATATTACTATTCTCGAAAACCACTCTCGACGGGTTTTTATTGATTTTTTATTTCTAAGGATTTTCGACCAGCTCCGGACCCACAGGGGTAAGTGACCTTGTCATCCTCGGATCATCGATTCCTTCCAAGTGTGACCCGGATTTTATACAGAGGGATAGGTCTCCTCCGTTTTCCGTCTCTCTCGCACGCACCTCCCTCCCGCGCTTGGGCCTTATTACAATTGCTAATAGGGCTCCGAGGCCCGGGCCGTATCTCATTCATACTTTTGCATACACAAGTCCCTTTTTAACATGCAAAGGGTGTAGTGGGGTCTGGGCCCGCTCTCCGCCGGCCCGGTTTCCTCCAGTGTCCCAGGGACCGCAGCCAGATCAACACCTCCAACAACACACTGTTCCTTTCTGTATACTTTACCGGCTCCCGGTTTTGCTGTTCTGCTGCCAGTGCAGTCCTATCTTCAGCCTTGTTCCAAGAGCATATCCCCTCCAATGGCGCGCAGGTCGGCTGCTGCGTCCTCTCTCCGGACGGGTTCAGCTCTCCGCCCTGACCGCCGCAAATGCGGTCACACGAACCGGGGTACACCTTCTGAAAACAGGTAAACTACCTTGATCAGGGTATTTGCTATGTATGCACACTAACAACTATGACGTCATGGCATGAAATATCATCGCTAACAACGATGAATCATAAGATCTGCTCCAACTGCAGCATGTAAACATTGGCTTCAAGATGATAACCTTTTATAACCTTCCCTTGCACTGTCCTGATGCACACGATGGTTTCGCCCCAGTGTCATCAGCCTATCCTTCAGATTCGCATCGCATTTGAGCAATGATACAATTTGGCTATCATCGAGCAATGCATTCCTACTTGACAGAACAAGGAGGTTACATGCAGGTTATGATGACCCCTACCCCACCTTACGCCGCATGTTTGGTGATTCCCCTCCAATGACCTTCCCCTCGGCAAGTATCTTCTCCTATTGGCCTTCCATTTATCGTCATGATTCTCAATCAAGCATTCATTATTATTACAATCCTAACTCCACAGTCACTTATCATTAAGTTTATAATTATTTTGAAAATTATGTCCCATTGGGCCACAGGCATCAGAGGTAGGTGTCAACCGGGTTTTTATGCAGATGTAAATAGCTTCCTCCATTACATAATATCCTGTCAACCTGCACCAGTACATCCTCAGCAATACACGAGCTTTGAGGTCGATTGTTCGAAAACACAACAATCCAACTATCCAACTCTTTACTGCATGTCAACCTGGTTGTACGTCTAAACGGGAGTACCCCGAGGTACAAGTCCTTCCTTCTATGAATAATTATGTAGGTACGAGAAAAGACTATTCCATTCACATGTGTGCGTCAATCATCATCATTCATCAGAATGAGTAGCCCGCAGTTTATTGTAGTAATGCTTGTCTGGTTAATGGATTCTACCGGTGCTGATACGCCTGGCGCCTTCGGCTTTTAGACTTGAGAGGTTATGAACTGGTTATGGACTGTGCACCTTGCCCTCGCCTAAATAAGTCCACCACACCACCCCAACACTTCTCGATACTTGCCCCATCACCTGCTCTCAGGACCCATACCTATTCATTATTCTTTTTAGTTATTTTCTAATTATGATTAATTTCATAATATAGGCGGAATATCGCAAAATCAACCTCACAAGTGATATTTTAGAATCACATTAGATACTATAGGTACTTGGGATGAAAAATAGATTTCTTTCCTTGGTTTATTGTCTGAGTAGTTATCCTGATAATTGGATGGTTGATACCGTAGAACGCTCACCTTTCCGAACAAGAGGGCTATCACCAAGGCTGCTCACTCGCAGAGTAATCATATCTTCGCTTGAAAACTCTGACACCAACATCAAGCAGTCCTGTTCAAACGAAACGGTTCTAACTTTATTCAATTTTGAATCGCGTTTTCTCCACGCCCACCTCCCAATCGCTCCCGGCCACAGTCATTCTTCGCCTGATCCTTCATTTCACACTTACGAAATGAAAGCTCGTATACGAGTTGCGCTCAGCTCATTTCAGCTGAAGTTGTGACAGCTTCAAAATGAAAGAGAAGGTCAGCGAA
Organism: Nesidiocoris tenuis; assembly: GCA_036186465.1. NCBI lineage: Eukaryota > Metazoa > Arthropoda > Insecta > Hemiptera > Miridae > Nesidiocoris > Nesidiocoris tenuis. The sequence goes on along the minus strand of AP028912.1, from coordinate 5,952,835 downwards.
TGTCGTGATCTTCAGGTTCACGATGATTCGTTGTGAAGACGAAGGTGCAGAAGAATTAGGAGCCTACCTTGGCAGAAGAGCGTGATGGAAGAGGAATAGGAAGAAAAGGCGTTCGACTACGTTGAAATTCGACTGTAAAATATACCAAAATGCTGAGGTGTTAGTGACTGACTTGAGTTGGCGCGTGGGCGATGAAAAGGGTGGACCGCCTACTTTTTTCCCGGACCGCGCGATACGATGGGGCGGACGTGTTGCTAGGAAAGAGTATTACTCTTTGTTCTGCTCCTATTCAATTGTAATGAGTGGGTGATCCTTCCTCATCCTGTCTTGAGGAGCCAGCTGAGGTGGATCTTTGGGCCTCAATTTCAGCCGAGTATCACGAACTCTATAATTTCAACCTATCCACTTCCGATCTCTTCGATTTTCGACCTGACGTCCTATTTTTCTCTGATATTGTCGACGATTTATGGTTCTGTCTAATAATCGCCATCGTTCGGAAGGGGTGAATTTTCGGAGTAGGAAATTGGAGCTGGCACGGGCTCGTGAAATTGATGGTTTTGGTGAAATGTGTACGTGAAAGTCGGAGAAGTTGAAGAAATTTGGTAAACTGATGTTACTAGTCTGGATAAACATTATTAGGGTGCTGTGGGAAAATTTCTTTCAAAAATTCAAGTTCTCTAATGCTGAGGTATTCCACACTGTATGAAACTTCATTTCGGATTGAGATTCGGAAACTCGAATTACGACTATATTCTCCAAAGTAGTCAAAATAGAATCAAATTGTGTCAAAAATTTACGTATCAAAATATAGAAGTATTGTGTGTTATCTACGCTGAATTTTCTCGTCCCCGTACGAATTCCTTCTTTTGGACCATTTTTTGAGCCTTAATGGACGAAAAATAACTTCAGTACCTATATTTACCTAACTTTTTTTCGAGCTTTCGGAAAGTGACATCGATGGAACTAAGGTCTCTGAGACGACACCCCGGACCCCACTGAACCAGCGTTTCCTGCAGCACGGCGAAATAAACTGAATTTAATTATGACGCCTATGGAAAGTCGCTCAATCACTGTCAAACCTCCTCGCATCCGATCGCTTGCTGCGAGGCAACTATTTCATTAGTTTGTCCCCCCTTTGCTGAAATCCTGGAATTAAGTCACATCCCTACGAGATCCCCCATCGTCGTTTTACCCATGGATAGATGAAAGCAGCTAATGACAATGGGAGGAAGTCCGTGGGGCAGTTCGGCAGGAAATAGTTCTCCGATGAATCTCGGATGAAAAGGATGATCCTTAGCGAGGAAGGACTCGATGTCTCCAATGGGGTGATGACATCGGAAATGGGGAAGAAGGTTCGAAATCATCTGATTAGTATTCGGGGCGGTATGATCCGGGCAAAGCTTTCTATGCTGGTCTTCCAGACCCGTCATATCACGTAGCCGTTCGTGCTGCCCTCTATCTATGTCCCTCTGCAGTGTCTGTCTAGACATCACGCGGTGGCTTCCTAGACTCTATCTCGCATACATCCGAGATATCCAGTCATCTTCGTGACCCTGATATGTAATTTTGTACATGTGATGGAAAATTCATATAGTCGTCCACGATCCGTTTTTTTCGTTCCATTGAAGAGTGAACCTCAGCCTTGAACATTAGGTCACCGAAAAAGGTTCCCATGATGATGGCTCGATAATTATAGGCGATATATTATGCATAATTAGGCTATGACGATTGCCTTCTGGAACTGACGATTTCAAGATCCTCCTCAAAATTTGAGTTATAACGTAGGTTCTGCTTATATTTATAACATGAGAATGCTTTGCACAGTCTAGTTTAGTTTTATGCTGTAATAAAATTTTCCCAGAAATTGGATTCTGTGTGAGACATCGGTGGTTGTTTTATCATTAATTTGCATCCGCTCATCCATGGAATATTGACACTCTACATTACCTACCAAACAAATTTGTTATACCAAATTTACCTTTACCGTTGCTAATGTTACTCTATCCAAAAAAGGTCCAAGTACATCCAGAGGCCATTCGATGCTGGGAAAACCTTCTTCAAGGGAGATATTGTGTGTTTTTGCCCTACACAAAACAGTTCCGGTTCGGTTCGCCTTGCGATTCCACCACTAATTATGTACCTACTCTACGACCGAGGCGCTTATTCGTGAACAAAACGTTTCCATAATAGTCCACCCTCGGCGATAACTCATCTGTTTAGCACTGGGGCCCCGAAACTGAGTTTAACAGCCCGAAACCCGTAACAACGGGCAGGCCGAGTATAGTTTGCCAGGGGGATGAGGGGCGCGCGTGGTCGACTGTCGCTCTGAATGGAGGCGCACTGGACCTTGACGGGTTTTCATTCCTAATGACATCTAATAGATTTGTTCGGGCAAGCCTGCCACGCCACTACTAACACTGCCACCGCCAACAACAGTTACCACCCACACAATGGACGCCATAGTTCTGGATTTGTGCTCCCAGGCGTTCAAGCGGACGAGAATCCCCTCGCCGAAGAAGAAGATAAATGGATTATCTGTGCATAGACGCAATCCTCTACGCATCTTCACGCTCTGTCATTTCCACTTTTTGATTTCCCAATTACTTCCAGAAGTCCACTCCATATACCGTCCTCTCAATTTTTTTCAGGATGCTCTTGACAGGAACTGTCAACCTCGGCTGTTTGCTTTCTTATCAGTTCCGTCTGTATAACCGCACAACATCAATAATGAACCGACTTTTTTGACGTTCCTGCACTCGGCCAAGTACAAAATGGGAGAGTGACGGATTTTGGAGCATTGCTTCCTGCATTGCACGAAACGTTCATGAATCATATTTCAAATTATTTTTGGCAGCAGAGCTCGGGGTTGACTATTATCAGCCATACAAACGAAGGATTTCGCGAGGGCCTCAAAATCTTTGGCTAGTTTTTTGTAAACATTCCTCGAGCTTTGTTCTTCCGATGCCAAACAACTTCTTCCTTTTGGGGCTCGGCACGAGGCAACAAAATCAAGCGGGAGGTCAAAAAGCCGCGACAAAGGACCCCAATACCATCAGCTATCCTGTGTCCTGATCATTCCCTGTGGATCTTCCGATAAACCAGACAATGGCACCGACATCGGTAGTCCCGCATAATTTGCTAATTGGAGAGGAGGCAAAAAAAATCGAGGTTGTCGGACTTCTAAAAAAATCGCCATTATAGTTTTTCTGCGAGTAAGGGAGAGAGAAAACGAAAAGATGTTTAGGCACTTTAGAAGGCGTCTTAAATCACTGTTTCTTTCTCCCTCGCTTTTCGAAATCTGAACGACTTCTCCGGGGACATGTCTTGAAAGAACATTTGGTTCTTGGATCATTGTTTCCTTAGGCTAAGGGTATTATGTCACCCTGGACAGAAGGCCCTTATTCTTGGAGAATGTGACGAGCCTAGGGGAGAAGAATTGGCGGACATCCATCAGGCGGATTTACATGGGAATTTGATCAGGGTCTTTGGTCCTTCCAGAAGTCACTGATCCCTCGCATTCTTGTCCTATCGGTCTGTCTGAGTTTACTCGGGCTATGTGCTGTAGGATAAGCCCTCCAAACTCCCTGTAGATCAGAAAAATAAGAAAGAGAGCGAGAAAATGAGACATTTTTAGCATCATCGAGGAGGCTGAGAGCGATGGCGCCTTGGTAGCCGTGAATAAATATTATAGTTCATGCAGTTCCCTTTTTTTAATTTCTGTAGTATTTTCGCCTTCATCTGGGGGTTTTTTAATTAACTCATTTATTAGGCCAAGTATTGTAATGGGTAACGAAAATCTGAAACATTGGCTGAAGAAATTCACGCCTGGCTCCCAAAGCCGCATAAAGTATAATTCACAGATTGCTACTAGAATTATCTTTGGGAAATTCATTGACTTCTCTAGTACTTACTTATAAGTTGTTTGGAATGCTTAGACGACCCCGAGGCGACAAGGATTGGCCTCCGAAGTCGATTCCGAACTGATTTATCGATCAAACCTGATCGTTATTAAAGTTGAAGAATGTATAAGCAACCAACTAAGTTTCTCAACCCTCGGATCACTCATAGACGTCCCGCAGACGATATAATTTCGACGGCAATTTTTACCTGGACAAGTTTCAAGGGTCCAATTATAAATCTCCTGCCTCGATACCTAATCTGAACCAATATACCATGTTGTTACAGTTTTATTCTTTATGATCTCATTTATAGTGGCCAGGCTACCGTTAGGGCGGAGGGTTGACGTTTGATGGATGACTCAGTTGGGACTGAATTAGATCGAGTTATTTTAATAAGCTATATATAATTTTTTTCTTCATTTATGTCGGATCCCAATGTTTTTTATTGCGTGTTGACCCTTAGCAAACCGCCTTGGGCCTGATATACCTATAGTAGTTCTTCCTATCCTGCCCGTCATCTTTGATACATATACATATTTTTTTTTTTTTTTTGTAACAAGCTTACGAACAAAACTATGCCATACCCTGGACCCAAACATAGGATGAGCATGGGCTCCTTGAGGTAGTTGGATTATCTCAAATCATCTACAAGTTTCGTGATTTTCAATTCAAAGTTAGCATTGTTGGATAACTACCGTAGATTCTACTACCTAGAATAAGTTGGGGGTTTCTAGTCCGATATATGGGGTCCAAAAACCTTCAGTCGCTGACATCATCTAGGAAATCAAGGATGCTTCTCCAACTCACAGAAGCAAAAGCGAGTTTGCTGAAAATTTCATATTTTGAGACAAAAACGTAAAACTCTCTTCAATATTTCCAGGGATTCAGCTGCTGGGTGGCTGCCGCCATTTTTAGGTCAGTCTCACAAGATAAACTCCATGAAATTGGGGTAAGGAAAATCCTGGTGTGCGCACACCTGATATTTTCTTGGGCACTGTTGCAAATTCTTTATTATAGTGACAAAACTGATTTCCTTTAGGTATAGGTATACTGAGGGTTTGAGGTGTACAATCCGATACTTATTCGAAAGACGAGATGACAGTTTTTCTCCTCCGATTTGTCTTGTTTCCGAAAGATGTACCGATGATTCGCTTTTATTTGGGATGGCAGAACAATTTACACCGTAAACTGATAATCTGCGAATGGCGAAGAAAACACCTGTAAAATTATTATTCCAGATTTGCAAAACCGCGATACGAAAATGAGATAGGAGGGAAGATAAGCGTGAAAGGGGTGACTGACACACGCGGAAGGAAAAGGGGCCGAAGGTAGGCACAGGACAACTGGGGATTGGAGGGTGGTGGTTTAATTAATGCATGCGCAGAGAGGAAGATCAACCCCTTCCCCGTCCATTGAGTCGGTGTACAAGTGGGAGAATGAAGGTAGAAACTGAAGAGATTGCGCCCTCTGCCAGGAGTCCCACCCCCGCCGCTGCCGGTGTCGACTAATATCGATATGCCTACCACAGACCCCACCCCCGCACTTCAAGGTCCATCACTACTACAGCGGATCTCAATCAACAACCTCTGAAGCTCTTCAAAATGGCCGTCGTTTGTAAGTTATGAAGGAGGGGGATGGATGGATAATTTTACTCGGGATTTAGCGAGGAAGGCCTACGTTATCCGGCTCTAGACATGGCGTTGTGCCATGTCTTTGCGCACATCTACCCTAAAAAATAATCAACCCTAACGGGTGTAATGAATGGATATTTGCAGGCGCATTAGAAACTGTACAGATTGGTGCGAATTATTCCTTATATCACAGCTGTACATTGAAATTGAATTCTGATTCAAAAATAGCCTGCTTCCATGTATTTTGTTACGAGGAAATCGAAATCACCGATGGAAATCCTCAGTTAGCTCTAGTTTCTGAGATACGAGTACTCATTGCAAAAAAATTGCATCAAAGGGGAAAATTTCTGATTTCCGGGTTGGCAACACTGATCTTTGCTTGTGATCCACGAGAATTCGTACTGTGACCCACTGGAAACTATTGTACTATGCTCAGTTGCCTCTATTTGCTTACAGTAGTTCGGTTTTTGCTTGCCCGTGATGTTCTATCATCATTCTTAGAGATATTACGTAGGTATTTATTTCGTTCTCAAGTCAAGCTAAGAAGAAACGTTCCAGATGAATTTCAGTAACATTTAAATGTAATTTAATGAGTTTAGATACGATTCTGTCGAGTAAAACAATTTGATGTAAAAAGTGTACATTCACCCTCAATAACGTAGTTTCCTGAAATTCGATGGTACTTGATGCACCTCCAAAACCTTATGTATACATATCAAAATTAGTTGAAGTTCTTATCAAAGATACACGTTAAAATTTTTTTCGTAGAGCAGTGTAATTCCTCCCGGGATTTAGAGAGGAAGGCCTATGTGATCCGTCTCTAGACTTCAACGTTGTGATAAATATTATCAACCCTCGAAAATTATCGACCCTAATGAGTGTGTTTTGAGGTGCATAGTATAGATTGGTGCGAATCATTGCTTATTTTAAGGACACTTGGTAACTTAGGGGTATTTTGACTAAAATTTTCTTTGGCCGCTGCCGGTAGTCATGTCGGTTGACACCTGATGAAAAGTGATTAACGAGTCGGTAACTTTGAAGGTGACTTCAACTTTACAGCCGACTAAGTTACAAGTCAAATTTTGAAGTTGCTCAGCAACCTTCTTCAAAACGACGACCGCCGCTCTGATTGCGTTTTTTCGAGATCAAAACATGCGACTCACAATAATTCTTGGCATTCCATTTTATTGTGAATCTCTCATAGCGATTCCCTCTCTGTCTGCGGGCTACTTCTTCAAACGATTGGAGCAGGGACATTTTTCATTGGCCAGGAGTGGAAGAATAAAATACATCGCCCGAGGCTGACGTACGACGAGCCACCGTTCGGCATCGGGCGGCTCGCGTGGGCTGGATTTTTTCATATAAATTCGATCGAAATAATTATTGTCCGCATTTGAATTTTTTCACTCTCCTTTTAATACAACATTTTATTTTGTATTTCTTTAATAATAACCTGGCAATATTTCATGGGGTCGCATTGTTTCGCCCCGGGGCACAAACCCTGGCCACTTAATCTCAACCCTTTCCTCCTTGGTTCTTGTTATTACAAAGTAATTGGTGGGAGGTGGTTCCCGACGGTGACTACTGATTTACACTCAGAAGGGCAGCAGGACAGAATGGAGCATGGGGCATCCGCCCCTTCTGGTTATTAACATTCCGGCCGAAGGTCGACTAGGAATGTTGATGAGAAGTGTCCTGATACCGAAAGTCTCCCTTCGACTCGATACATTCCAAATCAACGGGGTAGGTACGATCTCGGTTTTTTCGTCCGACCGCCAGCTTAACAGTTGGGTGAAACGTGTTCATAAAAAAAATATAGACGCTTTTAACTCGAACTACTTCCCGGTAAACTCTCTCATCATTCCTGCCCATTCAAGAAACTTGAGCTTCATTGATCTCTTCTTGACCTCTTATCTTGATTGGAAGCTTTCTTTTTGAAAGCAAAATAGTTCGATTGAATGAAGATCTTATCAGGCAGCTGGGGAGCATCACCAAATGTTTGATGATTATTGATTTTTCTCGAGCCATGCCTAACTCTTGAGCCATGACTCATGAGTCTCATGACCGTGGTTTCCAAATTCATTCGTGGACATTTCAGGGGTATGAAATCTATGTTCAAAAATTATCTGAAGGTTCAATGCTCGGGTGTCTACGGCAGCTCGAGCCTATCGAAAGCTCAGTTCTTGAGTTCGAGGACGCTGTTTTTGAACGTTCATCGATGTCCCGAAACACCTGTGGAAATGTTCAGTGCATGCGACGCTCCCGAACAATGTTCATGAATCGTCTTATACACCAACCGAGCGTTGTTCAAGATTGTTCTTGAATGTTCTTGAACGTTCACGAACAACGTTGGGGTCCCTATGCCTTTCTAGGCTCTCCTCAAGTTTCACCGATTGATTTCGTTTGATTCGTCACTTGATTTTTTATTGGATAAGAAGGTTTTCTTTGAAATGGACTTTAGGTGATACAAGGCTGCAGTTCAGTGTAGCTCTTGATACACAGTAAGAGATAGGGGCACGAGTTTGACGTTGTTTCTAGTTTCTCCTAATAAATGGCAGATTGCTCAAATGACGTTTTTGTTTCTCGCAAATTTTAAATTTTGGAAATGGATATGGCTCCCACATTGAAGCCGGACAGCGCCACGTTGAAAGCAAAGTTTCGCAGGGCTACATTTTTCAGAATATTTACAAAATATAGGACCTCTCAATTTATCACTTATACTTGGAAAATTGAGGAAAACCGCCTGTGGAAAGATTGTGCACAGAAGTGTTGGCGTTGTAGCAACTACAGCCCTTGATGGTTTCCAGAGCCATACATCTTGCACTTAACTTGATGTTAATTAGCGGAGAAGGAAGCTGAGATGGCGATTTGGTTGGAGGGAAGGTTACCGAAGGTATTGTAGTTGCTAGGGTAGCGAAGGAGGGCCATTGTTGTTGATGAAGGCTCCTCCGACTCGCATCAATCATCGCCAACTGCTCCAGCGATAACGCCGGTGGAATTTGGTGGGAGAAAATGCGATATAAATGCACTACCAGGGTTCCAAGGCTCGCCTCGATTCTGTATGAAGGATGGTAACGGGATTTGAAGAGGACTACCTACCCTCGATTATCTTTGATGTCAGCGACTGGGAAGATTCTGGAAATTCTTTTCCTCAAACCACAATTTCTATGTGAGTCGCATTGTGATACAGTAATTTTGCATATAAATATCGATTTTTCAGCAATACATATTTGTATTATTGACCTCAATCATATTCATGGTATGAAGTCAATTCACTGCTGGATCGAGTTTTTTCTGCCAGATAGTTCGGTATGCCTCACAGGTGGATTCCAGCGAGCATGGAACTAAGTCAGCTTTATTCCCAAGTTAGTTATTAGTTATGCTCGCTGGCGGATTTGCCAATACCTATGGTCTAATTGGCTACTTTTGCACACCATTGGACCCATCATCAAAGTTACCTTTACCTGCCCAATCATGGACCCCCTGGTGCACCGCCGTACCCTATGGATAGAGCGTTGTCAATGATGGAATTCGGGAGGAGGTCCTTGATCCGCCAAAAAACTCAAACTGCCAAAAAAGTGATAGTGTGGCTAGCTGACGAGTTTTTGAACTTCCAAACGTATTCAAGACTTTATGTGAACAAAACATTAGTGATCTTCACGCCCGATAAAATAGGCCAATCAATCAAAATGCGTTTCACATGCATCCATGCAGGTGTTGAGCCGACAATCATAATTTTTTAGTTCTTCAACCATCAAAACTGATACCTACTAGTTGTAATGGCTTCAAAGTGTTCCATTTCATCGAGATCACAATGTTCCCATGATGAGTTCCTACTACCCGAAATGAGCTTTTAAACAACTGTTTCGTAGGTTTTGTCATTAACAAGTGTACTAATGAAAAATGCTGATTTCGTAACTCTCGTTAACCGAAAATGGACGACCGTGTTGTATTAGTCCCTCCGTTCGAATATGCTTTTTTGGGGCATCTATCACGGGCGATGTTGATGTCGACTCATTAGTTTTTGTTGACCACTCCCAGACTATCAACGAATTCCAAAATGTTTTTTATTCCTACCCCAGACTTATGGAGGTGCTACCGCATTCTTTCTCATTACCATATTTCCCACGAAAACACTCCACCCCCTGTGCTTCTGTTCAGGTGAGCACGTCTTCCGTGTGCAATGTATGTAATTATACTGGCCTGATTACATGGTGCTGGATGGCCCTTGATCTTCAGACTCGAGGGATGATACGGAATGCCTCCGGGGGTTGGTGCGGTTTATTTTCGGTGTACAAAACTGGGCAACTTCTATACACTGCATGCCAGGGCGTCCGTTCTGGGAATTCCCAAACGCATAATCACCTACTATAGGGCAGATTCCATTATTATAGAGAAGACTGTGGGCCCTCTGTTTGGGAGCATTTTTTGGAATATTTTAACCACTATCGGAAAATAGGGGGCCTCATAATTGAGTAATGAGTCGGTCGGTAAGCTGAACGGGTTGCTCGTCTTTATTTTTCTGAATATCATGCGGAATACTGAATCACGTATGAACCTGTTTGACCGTGGTTATTATCAAAGCCGTATCGACGCAAAGAGCAAAAAATGACAGTAATAATTTTAGAGGGAAATTTGGGGGAGGGGTGTCTGTCAGAGGGACATTATTTCTTCCAGGAATTAGTCAATTTCGTTGATAGAAAATACTTAGGCTCAAATTTTGATGCGATTGGATGTCAATAACGAGCATGCAGTTTTTACTTCCATATTGAAAGAGTAAATTCAAATATTGTTTTCATCCTAGAATCAAAAATCGGATCGGAGGTTAAACCAATCACTCAAGTAAAGTTTTTGGTGTTAGATTATTTTTGAAATCTGCATAGTGCGTGTTTGACATTCTTGCAAATATAAGTAGCCTCCAAATTAGGTAAAAAAACATTCATTTGATTAAAATGTTGAATACCAAAATATGGCAATAGAGAGTTATCCACGCACTACTAATATGAGACTATTTTTGATATTACCTAACTGACAACTGCATTGGAGGGTTGGGAACGTTTTGAGTTACCTATTAACTATGCTGAGTTACCTACACTGAGAAAATCGAATTGCGTTGAAGGAAATGCCAAGGCCTTTCGTGAAGGAGCCCTTCCAGCCTCCGCGCCCCCACCAGGTTAACTTGCATTTTGACGATATCCTATTACAATATTGACCTGCCAAAATGTGGGATTCGATTTATGAGCCTTTTCTGATTTATCGTATCCGCTATAATTCTTTCGAGCTCGATAGTCTCGTACGGCACGATCCTAATCGCTTATTGTTTTCGACTCGATTATTGTCTAGCACAGGCGTAACCATTTGAAAATCTCATTTGGCTGATTGCAGCAACTACCTGGGCTTGATGCCGCCGGCTAGTATTACTGTTGTTAGGCGCTATTACCTGGGATTAACTATAAGAACAGTTTCATGAACTTGTCTGCTTTGTGGCACACGACTTTTTGAAAATTGACGAATTTCAGTTTTAGATCGTGTTCTCTAAAAGGCACCTCTTCACCCAAATTTTAGCTTTGAAATTTATTGATAATTTTTCTCATGACTTTCACGACTCGTTCTGTGATTGATTTGCCGGGGTCAAGTCAGGAGTAATCCGTGACATAAAGTAACTAAAGATACGTTGAATTTAACACTCACGCTGAACTCAGGAAGCCGTATCTGCAACAAACGGAGCTAATTTTTGGAAGCTGAATCGAAATTACAAATAAGAATTTGGATGCGAAAAAATTATTTATCGTTCTCCTCGTTTTCTTGCTCTTGAATATTTTTTTTCCCGCTAAAAAATCATTTTCCCAAAGAACTTTCTTTCTTTTTTATGGCAGGTGTTTTAACACATTTTGGAGGGCGGATACCTATTGGAGAGTCGCAAATCGAAATTTCGATGTTGGCACAATTTATTCACTTACAGACTCCCTCGTCGAGACTGTCATACAACAATTCCCAGTGCTTCCTAATCTACTGTTGTAGGTCCCACTCATTTTCACACTTGATTACTGCGTTCCCTCCTTTACGCAAGTGTTAACGCCATAATTGGTAACAAATAGCTCCTTCAAAACGAGAAGGAGCTTCGAACCGTTCATTGTTCGCAAGTTCGAGAGCAATATAACTCCGGGGCCCTCGGAGGTTTGTTCCATTTGTTACGAGTTTGCCGTTACATTGCGGCGAGCAATACACAACCTCTATTAATAACATTGCCAGATGTGCCTGGGAGAGCACGATAAATTAGAAGGAAACCCGGTTTAATTTTCGGAAGCGTACTACAAATTGACGGTTTGGCTAAGAAATTACTCTTCAGCTACGTGCGGTTCTGAGAACTGGAGCAATAAGGAGCGAAATGAAAGGCGAGGGTTTTGCCGAATCGTGGGTCTCTCAGCCAATCCACCACTACCTGCTATGATTTTTATTTTTTATTTACAAAGTGCGGGCGGTGACAACGAAGAAATGTACAATTTTTTGGTTGGGGATTCGGGGGAAAATACAATATTCAAAATTTAAAATTTCTCACGCAGGTATCATTTTTTTAATTAAAAAAATGTCCGTCCGTCCGCCTTTCCTCAGTTTTGAAATTCATCTTTAGTGATAGAAACACGAGAGATGAATGCACTAAAAATGTTCCACCTTCCTAAAAATAACAAAATAAAATTATAAATAAATAATAGTCGGGTAGCAAAGTTTTCATTTCTTTATAGCTCAAAGTTTAGGCCCTGAACTGTATTAATATCGCTGTATTCAATTTCTGCTATCGAAACCTTTTTTACCCTACCGTGACGACTCTAGACGGTCACCTCCCCCTGATCTGCTCACATTCTCGGGTCTTCTCAATAGTGTATAAAAACCAACAATAAGGCCCTTCTTGATTTATACCAGTTCCAACTCAAAAGGGACCCGCTGCCTTTCCACCCTCCTCGGATCGAAATCTTCTTTAGATTTTGTTTTCGATTTTTTCCCGCTTTCGCCCTCAACAAAACCAACGTCCGGCTTTTAAAATGGACTGCGCGGTAGCTCGGAACTGTGCGATAAATTACCCGTCGGATAAAATGAGAAAAACCGCCGCGACAGCAAGTGGAGGACGGCCGCCGCATAAAACTCTCATATTGGAAGTTGTAAAAAAATACGTTCCGTTTAATTGAATACCGTCCAAGTTGATAAAATATATAGTTACGCATAAAAAGGCGCACTTCTCTCGTACGAGTACAGCGGTTTTCTGGTAGATACATTTAAAAAAAAAAGAGAAAAAAAAAACGATGCGCAATTTTTGGTTGGAATCATATTTTCCAGTTCAATCACTGTAGCCTCCAGGCATTCTTGAGAAAGAATATTTCTTCTTAAGAATAGTGAACTGATGAGCTAACCTGCACCTCTGGAGAAGCTTTCTCGACAATTTGAAATAACTTTGCGAACGACCCTTCGCCTACGTCTCATGTCTACCGTTGCGGAATCCCATTGTTGCTTTTACAGTTATGAATCGCCCGTCCGAGCCGAGCGGACATGTGGGAATGCGTCGCTGACGAAACGTCCCGAATGCCACCTTTCCAGCTTCAGTTTGACTGGAAAAAAGCCGAAGAAGAACTCTGCTGAGTTGATCGTTATGTTCTCGAGGCATTTGTGTTCTTCGGGTAATGATTGTCCGACTTCTTCAGATCCTGATGCGGTCTGAACGAAGACCTGCTATGTCCATTCATCCGGACGGTCAGGTCTCCATGTCTGCCAAGTCGAGACGTATGAACCGGTAATGGAGGAATGTCCGTATTTTTACAGATGACTATCTGCTCCCGAAGACGAGATACCGACGGTTATAACTTTTCCACGCGACGTCCCTCTCGGCATTCCCGGTTGGATGAAGAAAGGAGCGTCGCTGCAGCAATTATAGTCGACCGACTAGTAGCAAATATACTCCAGTACATAAATTTCCACTTGAAAGCTGCAGCAATTAAACAGCGCTCGGAACATTTTTATTGGAGTAAATTTCTTCATCGTACGTCAATTTATTTCATGCATCGATAAAATCGGCGAACAGGATTCCCCTCGAATCGAAGGGTTTGTCAAAATTCCTCAGTACCTAGCGGCATGGAATTCGAAGGAAATTGTCATGGCAAGTTTTGGACTGCTGAAGGTGCCGAAGCAAATCTAAGGCACCTGCGAATATGAGCAAAAGAAAAGTCCGCAATTTTTCTCCAGGAAAGCCGTGTTTCCTCCGACGGCTGACAAGACTGGCCTGATATTCCAACAGGTGTCTACTCAAAAACAAATTACGGGACCTGACGAAAAAATGCAAGCTTTCGGAAAAAGTTTGGCCGTTCCGATTAAAATGTATCGGTCCCTTCCAACTCGTGATCCCACGGGCTCAGTTGAAATCCGTCGTCGCTGTCGCCCACATAAAGCTGTAATAACTTTCGCTCAAATGTCAAATCATTTATTTGAGTTACAAATTTCTCCTCAACTTCTACTTCCAAAGCTCATTTGACAAAGCATAGCTACATTTCTGAAAGTATCAAGCCATCAGATTATCTTTTGATATTTTTCGATTTAAACCGCATTTGCGGTACGTAGGAGCTAGTTTTTGGTTACGATTGAACATTGAAATAGAAGGAAATTTAACGCTGAATCCAAAACTGCCCTCGAAAGCTTGAAAAAGTTGTTGTAAACAGGAGAAATGTGGGTTTTTATGGTGCAAAGTCTAGTTTTTCTGAAAAAAACTTCAAAAAATCGTCTCATAGGGCAACTTGGTCAAGCAATACCTTGAAAATCGTTACTCAAGAACTAGCATACAATAACTCATGTCTATGGTTCTTAAGTTACGAATTTCCTAGGTACTGCTTGCCCTGTTTCTAACTGAGAATTTGCCACTGCATATTTTGTCCGCTCGGTACGTCCGATGCATGACACTTGTTGATTTTTTCTCCAAATTCCATCTTCGAACTCCGAAATTTCAATGCCCCAAGATCCTGACGCTTAGGTTTGGCAGGTTCGGGCTTACCCCTGGTCAAATACATTTCTGAATGTTGCCTCAACCCTCCAAACTTGAACTCGCCGATTTTCCTTCCAGCTTCCTAAGCTTACATGTCACCTGGAATTTCCAGGCTGAGATGGAAAGTCCCCGACATGCAGGGCAGATGTGCAGAAACTGAAACTTCACAAATTACGTCTAATGCAGCTAAATGGGAGGCTCGGATTTGGAAAACACCCTCGGCACTCGATGATAGCCACTAGTGCCTCATACAAGGGACCTGCTCGTGTGTTTTGCGGATTGTTGTGCTGTTTATGGGGCGCCTTCGCCGGGGTTGAGAAAGGACGCAGATGTGGGGGCTGTCTCGGAGGCAGGCGGGGGCTGGAGGCGTTTAGCATTCCGTAGTCGCTCTCTCTTGTATTGATTCTACCCCTCCTTGGAACTTGGAAGAGGCCTCCCTGCTCGTCGTCAGCTTCTCCCTTAACTTCCTTCTGCTATTTCTACCTTGCACCTTCCACTTTCTATGTTGTACACACCTTGGACTCACCTTACGCTTAACCCTGACAACAACACTACAGCTTCAATAACAACCGCACTATTTGGACATCCATCGCTCTAAATCGGCCAAAGCGGATTTTCCACTTTTATTGGCATTTTATTTCCTCAATATTTATACATCAGGAATTTCTCAATGATCTCTAACTTAAGTAAAATTTACTCATATAATGACAAAAAACGTTAAGTAAAAAAAAATCGAAATTATGAATTTATTACCCACAGTTTAAATAGGAAGGTATGTATCGGGAATACCTCATTGCAAAATCTGCGCTATGCATATCCCGTGTTAAATTTCAATCATTTATGGAAACTTGTATAGATACTTTGTAATGTACGGGTACATATTAAATTGATCAAACAATCGGCTTCATTTTTTCGATTTCTGTTTTTCGCTATGGATTGGCCAAGCTCAAAGCTCAAAATCCAGCCATTTGGTAGGATCTCAAAGAGTAATGATGAGTGGTTCAATTTAAATTTCGTGTTCTTCATTCCCTCTTGGGATTTTACAGTGTAACACCTCAGGGAATAAGTTATCGACTTTCGGGGTGTTAGGTAGATCGCGCCCCCGATGGCTCGCAATGTCCCAGGGGCCTTCTGAAACGCTGAATTCAACCCTTCAGACCACCATCCGCCGCAAGACCCCTGACCAATCCACTTCAGCCCGACATGAAGGCTAATTATAAAAAATCTGAACGAATCAAGTGTCAGAACGTGACTTTATTAAAGCCTTCCTCACCGAAACAGCTTTTCCGCTGTCTGACAGCTGTCAAATTCGACCGAAAACATTTTTTAAGGGATTTATGGCAGTCCCTTGTTCACCGAGATGACAAGGGCTGGATACCAGAGGGATGATAGGTTCACACGTACCCGATCTGATCGGAATCGTTCTTGGAAAAATACTTCCAGTCCTGAAGACGGGCTGATTGAGGAGATCTGCAGCATCCACCTGTACCATATTATATGTGGATGATCGACCCTCTCAGTATGTACCATTACCATATGTACCACCTGTACCATTGGTACAAGTCTTGAAAACCCCAACGAAATTTATTGGACTCAACGTCGATGCCACCTCGACTAAACACTGCAATGTATTTTCTTACCATCCCCCATCCACCAGCAATCGGAGGGTGGGATTGTTCCAGGAGCGTCCCCAGCAACGATACTTACAAAAATTGGAATAACTTTGCGCATGATCAAGGCATCCTCACATCCCAATCTCTTCATTCACGCTCCTGGAACAAGTCCCGTGAATGAATATTCACCGTCTAAAGTCAACAATAATACCTTCAATAGAAGGGAGAAAAAAATTGTGGACGCCAACACAGCGCAGTGCCGGGTGCAACATTCGGATATCCATCGCTTCATGTGAATCGTCGCATGTTAGTTTTTTGCTCTGTTGTAGTTTTTGAGAAAACCTAGGGTCGGATTTGGTATGTGAGTTTGATGGGGTTGACTCTAGGGGGTGTGACAGGCGTAGCGAGCTAATGCGACCGATACTGAGCAACCCCCAACGTGACCGCGACGTGACGGCGTGACGAAACCGCGCCAACTGACTCACAACGCGACCCCAAGAATAAGGGATCGATTTGAGAGAAAGACTCCCATGAAGGGATCTGTTTGAAAGATTGACCTCATTTATAATAAGAGATGGCCGTAAATAGCTTTTCGTTATTGACAAGGGAGGGAAATGAGGATTTTGACTCATCGGGTCTAGCAGTCGAGCAAAAGTTGAACAAATATTATTGATCTTTTTTCCTCCAGTTTCCTACTTCCACCGCAAGTCGGCCTCGCTCCTCAAAAATGCTGAAATATTAACGGCTGGTTTGCAGAAAAATGTATTTGTATGAAGATGGAAAGTGCTCCACGTGCGTTGAAGGATGAAAAATCATTTTTATTTTTCGTTTGCCTCAAGTCTCCCTCTATTTGAACCTGATAAATATCTGCTGGAATAGTAACATAATCAACAAGGGATTTCGAAAGCGGTGCAGATATAACTCAAACTGCTGGCGTTGAAAAGAGCGGGCCAATCCTCGGATTTGCATCCCCAGCTCGTGAGTTTATGCTTGCTTCGCTGATGGGAAGGGTTCGCTGTAAGTCTAAAGGGGACTAGAGATGAAGATGAATCATGGAGTGTTGATTAGCTGGAGGATTAGCTGCATCTGGGTCTTGCCAGCTCAGCAAAGCGAGAAAAGCCAAAGGGGTTCGATACGAGTCAGGGAACAGAAATTGAGAGAACTTGGAACGATTCATTAACTTTTCCGCAGTTACCAAGCTGATACCACAAATAGTTCATCTCGACGATGAGAAATAGATTTTCTCTCTCGATTTCATCAATTCTACCATAGCTAATGGACCAGGGAAACCGATTATGTACCTTTATTATCTATTTTCTACATGTTATGCATTCCCCATAACCTTCCGGGCTATAAAGGCTCTAAAACATGTTGGCTCGAAGACTTGCCTATAATGCTCAAAATTGGTTCAGCATTCTGGAAGTGGTAACGAAAACCCGAAAATCGGCCATATTTCTTGAACAACGTCCAAATCAGTTCAGGATTTCGACCTTCTTGACTCGTTGTCTTCAGGTCAACCCTGTTCAGAGCATAGACTTGCAAAACGACAAATAAATTATAAAATTATCTTTTCCCACCACCAAGGTTTCCAGGTTGGCCCAACTGTTGCAAAATTCATCCCAAGAGGCTGTCCTTTGATTGGTGTTGGAGCCAAAAGAACATGCCCATGATCACTTCTTTGGCACCCTCGTGGCGCCAAGAAAAATTGCTATTCTACCTGGTTTTTACTCTTGTTTCTTTGTTCCAGATGAAGTGCCCCTTCGATGGTAAGTCACAGCGATTTTATTTATTCATGTCTTGTCTCCCATCCGTCGAATGGGCGAAAAAATGATCTTCCTCTCGAAGGTAGATGGGACTCCTCGCGGGGAATGTCTGGTCGAAAATACGTGAATGGAAAAGGACTTCTAACTTGGCCGACTCGCTATGACCATTAAAAAATGTTATAAGGTTATTTCGTTATGGTCAACGGAATGAAGGGCAGTTATTAGTCCGACTTCCTTTTAAGAGTGAGCGAGTTGACATCGGAATCCGACTTGAGAAAGGGCCTCAGGGAGAATTACTGTAACCATATTAATTACAAGGTAGCCATTTACGGTAGAGGGGGCCTGCGTCCAACAGAAGGCCTCGACTAGATTTATATGTTCTGAAATGGGACTGGTGATTACAGTCGGCCCATTCCAGGCAACAGATTCTGTAAATGTTTCAAATCGAGTGACACCTCAACAATGGAAATGGTACTGTCGTAATATGAGTAGGAGCCTGTTCCTGGAACGTGAGTCTAGACATTATCAGGTGCCTTGCGCATGCGCAGTTTGAGGCTTTGTAATGTTTGTGAGAGTCGTTGCCGGAGCCTTTCCTACCTAACTTTTAGTGCGAATGATTAACGCATCTATGAATGCTTACACGCTCCTGGAACAAACCGTAGGACTGTTCATTTTAATGAGTGTGTAAATAGCAGAACATGAAAGAGTCACAAAGTTGCTGTTGCGGAACGCCAAATTTCTACTTGAATTCTAAATATTCATACCTCCTGGATGCTGCTGTGCCTTGCTTTTTCGACGTTCTGCCGCATCTTGGATTTTTGACGTTCTGCCATGAATTGAGATTTCGGCTTTTCGAGGCCCCCGGACTACTCGGACTAGTAACTAGTAACTAGCAACTGTTGCTATTGACGCCAAGCCACGTGATTGGTTGAACAACTTCATGAACGAATTCATCCAATCATACGGCTTGAATTTGCTTGGCGTCGTTAGCAACTAGCCCTGGAGTCCGGGACTGCCTGTCTGAACAGACTCTTTATACCCTCATTTCAAAATGCCTCAATCTCCCCTTCTATTTTTGCAAGTAGCATGTTGACGGAGCCAAGATTTTGAAAGTTCTGGAGAGTCCTTATGAACATTTACTTATTATTCATGAACTTTAGACCTAAAGCCCTGGTTAATTTGATTGCGCTTCTAAAAATTCTATTAGGGAATTGTGATCCTTGGAAACTTTACAATTTGAAGCAACCTCTTTGGGAGCAACCATTTTGCTCTTGGGTGCTGGAGTTTTTATGCTGCTAAATTCGATAAATTAGCGTCTTCGTCTTTAATCTGACACCTCGATCGTAGATATTCCTGCTATTGGGTATGGAACATGTTTATCTCACTACCGGACAAGGGTAGATGTCCATGTTGGGTGGGATGGCAAGCGTTGCAGCCCGGCAACCTTGCGGCTACCCGCTACAGGCTCTCATCAACCCCTAGGCAAGACTGGCGGCATCCAATCGTCTCTTTGCCACCGAACAAGAGCCCAATATCTAGCAGTCAAGGGGACCACAACACCGCCCTCAACAGCGCACATGCAATAGGGTTTTCCGAAAGCGACTCAGAGTAGGGAAGGCCTTCTTGCCGTAACATGATACAAATTGCTCCATTATTCCGACGGTAGGAAGTAATAGCCGAGGTATCGAATGACTGCTGTTTTCAGTAAATGTGGAGTAACTTACACTTCAACAAGTCTCATCTTGAAGGTTCAAACCCGTTTAATGTGATACGCTTTGGCTGTCTTTAAAATTACTGGATTGTTTGGCCTTTGAATTATCGGATCTGATGGATTTGTCCGGCCCATGGGCATCCTTCGTATAATTCATGTTTTTGATAATAGTAGGTATTTATTCCGGTTCATGATTAACTTTTGCTCCTCCTCGTTTTCTTGCTCGGTCAGGTGCTTGTCATCATTTTTCTCAAAACATGAGGAACGCGTGAAGGAATTGGTTATAATCATATTTTTCTTCTACTCTGAAAAATTTTTAATTATGCACCTCTTGAGGAAATCAATTGTTCAAAATAACCAAGAATTGATGGCAAGAATCGCTGTAAAAAAAAATGCCTTAAAAATTTTAAGGTTCAGCTCCTGGAGTATTAACGATGCTGTAAACTTGTTAAAAATAGATAATATTTCTTGAAAAATCGGATTGGACTCCGAAAAAACTTCAAAATTATGACTTCCAATTCCGACTCTGGCGCTTTCCATTGAAACGGCCATATTGTTTTTACTGGCACCATCATTCGCCTAAACGTCAGCTTTCATTGCCGGTTCCGTTCGGAAACGCGTTAACATTTACCAAACAGAGTCACGTGTCCCCAAAGTCGCACCCTGTTTGATTTTTCTCCCTTCTATGTGCAAATGAATGCGAACGTTCGTCGGCTGACAGTTTTCCTTGGGAAGTGTTGCCGCACAATGGGGGCCGGCTGCAGCGATAGCCCGGGGGCACAGCCCCCCTTCTGCCCATAGGGACACCCCCTCACTTCGGTCCTCTGCTAATTGGTTCACTTTACCTAATAGCGGTGCCTTTCATCGCGATCGCTCTTTTCAACGATCTTTCCACTTTATTAGATCGACCGAAGTCGCCCGAGGCGATTTGTTCCCCTGCACGACCAATTCTTCCTGGTGCCTGTCGTTACTATATTGCTACTGCGGTTCTAGAGATTCGTTTTTTGTCGTGAATAAATCGAAAAATTGCATTTATCAATGTTAGGTGGTACCTACTATTTTTTTCGCTAAATAATTTTATAGCAAAAAAAATGCACGAATTCGCTATCGAGAACGTTATTGATAGCATTCAATAGTTGGGTTGAGAATTTCCCGAACCAAATTGAGAATTTTCCCCACCTACTTTAGAATTCTCCAAATCAAATTGAGAAGTTTCCGAACCAAATTGAAGATTTTCCAAACCAAAATGTGCATTTTTTCAATTTGGAAATTCTTATATTGGTTTGGAAAATGGTCGATTCGGTTTGGAACATTCTGAATTCGACTCTGCCACAGGTAAGAATTGTAGATGGGACTTTTTTTATATCAGTACGGAGTTGTAAGCCCTATACCAATCAAGAAACTCGGAAAAAGTGAGGGCCCCTCGAAGGGAAAATGTGACATAGTGAAAAGAGAGAGAAATAAAGCACGGAACGAGAGTTATGCCCACCGACGACCCAAGGGATGTTCCCTATCAATTATAGCGCCTCCACACTCAAAATTCCGATTAAAATTTCAGCCAAGAACATTAGCCCTTGGGGTGGGTATGGACCCCTGGGACGTAAACTGTAACTCACTTAACAAGACCCCACGTCCTTTTTCGCTATTCCGCTGTCACCCACAAAGGCTTCAGCTAATTTTTTCCCTGAGAATATCCACTTTAAACTTTTTCTTTTTCGTTCAAGAAAAAGGGAGTTTTGCTATTGCTGTGAATCATGTCGTTCGACTCAAGCTCAATTTTCTTCCCATAAGGCCCGGTTACGCGAAATTTTGAAGCATATTCTAGATATGACTGAGTTTTAACGGGGTTTTCAGTAATTTTTGTTCCATCTTCAGCCCATATAATCGTTAACAAAACATTGCCAGTTGTTTCATCCAGTATATGGCTTATCCCTTGGGGACATATTCCAGATCGTTCCTCAGATTGAATTTATTTGTCGACGGTAGATTTTTAGGTCATTGAGGCAATCGTCGCCCACAATCAACCCTTGATTAGTGATGGAACGATGTGACACCTCAAGGTGGTTTTCAACTGAGAAATATCAAAGACTCGACAGGTGAGGATAATTCGGAGTCTGAACTAAAAATTCGAGTCAAACATTGTGTTAAGCATATGGCTAGGGTGACCAGATTTTTTTTCAGTGAAAGCAGGACCCAACAAAAAGACAACTTTCAAATACTGAAAAACTCTTATACATTTTAAAACCATCCTCAAAACAGAATAACTAGGTAACAATGCATAAAATATACATAAAATAAACAATCAGCAGAAACTAAACACAACACTTAAAGAAAAATAAGGAAGGTTGGTAGTAGGGATACGACATTGATAAGTGATAACGATAACATCGGTTGTTGCTGTTGTATACGATCCTCTTCTTTTGTCCTAATCTATAAAACCATGTCGGGTGTTTTTTTTTTTTTGGTTTGGTTCGATGGGAAAGGCTTAGTAGGTAACATTTATAGTGATGAAAGAAGGGCCCATGGCAGGACCATTCACACGAAAGCAGTACATTTTAGGGTCCTTTCGAGGTTTCTGTGGACAGCAGGACCACGACCTAGACAGTAGGACCTGTACTGCTGAAAACAGTACCTCTGGTCAGCCTACATATGGCAAGAGGTTATGTTCTAGCTTAAAGAATGTTCGACTGTTTAGTTTGTCCATGGACTTTTGAATGGGAAAGGCCACTTTCCAGGGCACTATCATGTTTTTGAGTTTTTTCTCAGCTCATGAAAATTATCATCTTTAATGGAGGTCGATTTTTTAGCTTCCCTACTAACTGGTGTTGGTCGTTAACTTTATTCCTTCGGCTTTGACTCGAAATTTTACCCATCAAAATATGGAAGTATTGTTGTCCAATCATCAACTGGTTTTTGGGGAAAATAAATTAACGTCGCACATTCTCTAATCATTAAACAAGAGTTTATCAAAAACGTGCGGCCTCTCCAATTTTTCCCAAAATTTAGAAAAATAATTTTAGGCTTTATAATGGAATATAGGCTCGTCATCGTGCGATACGTCCCTGTACCATCCAATTGTCGCTGGAGACTGGCAATTTTCGTTATTGAGGCAGTTTGCCGGCTCAGCACATAAAGGAAAAATCATAAAGGCTAATTGGTTCGGCATTCGACTTTGCCAGGGGGTGTAAAGGCCACACGGGGCGCGAATTGACCCGTTTCCCTTTTGTCATAAAAATGAACAGTTGGCGATATGGCAACTGCTGAGTGATATTCCATTCATACGGACCCGGAGGAGAATCTATTATAATAGTAAATGGCAACTAAGGGACTCTATTTATGATTGATGTGGTAAACCAAACGTCGTTCGCTTCTTTTCTTTTACTGTAACTAGCAATTCCATGATAGTGAGTTAACTGCAACGCTTGGTATACGCTAGGTAGGTAAATGTTGATTTATTGTAATGAAAATTTGACAAAGTTTCGTTTGAAAGTCAGGTATCTAAGTGCCTAATGTTTGTTTGAAAATTTTCCCCATTGAGCTAATTTGACCAAATAAATTGAAACTCGTCAAATTCATTTTTAAAAACGTTTATGCCTACTGATTCATACGTCATCGAAATGTTTTTCAGCAGAGCCTAAGTGCTTTGAAATTTCGCGCAACTTAGGTACTCAAGATCATGTGATGTACAGCCCATCATAAATTCTCGTTTGCTGAATCCATATTTTTGATCAATGGATCAAATATTCCCCAAAACATCAGGCCTCCTCGCGGATATTCGTCCAATTCGATCCCACCGGAGCCATCCTATCTGGGAGATGAAAATACGACCTCTCCCCGAGGGTGACGAGGAATTAGACTCCCATAACTCATATCTGTCCGTATGGCAGACCTTTCAGACTCAATACCCGAACAGAGCCCCCTCATACAATGGGAATGAAAGCGTGGAACTACCACCTTAATAAAGAATTCTCATAGAGTGACTCTACAGTTGTCCCTCTAATGGAAATAGTTGAACGAACTCTCCATAGGACCAAAAGGGTTAATTGCTCCGACATTTTTGCGGTACGCCTGGAGCACTCCCCTCACTTTGGAACTTTATTCGTCTTATTTTCTCAACCCTTCGCTCATTTCTCAACCCTTCAACAGTTCGAAGGGATGAAATTTTATTGCAGGGAATCGAGCTGGCATCCGGTGCAAAGCTGCCGAGGGTGTAGGTGTATATTGGAACAGAGATGGAGAAAAGGCAACGCCACTGCTGTCTTCATCAAGAGAATATCACAACTTCGTCTAATTGTTCCCCTTTCTCAACGGGCTCAATTCGAAAATGCCTCTAAGCTCTTCATAAGTCATCAGGGTCTTGCGGTCCTCCTTATCCCAAGTTACTTGTCCAATTACCACCGCCAGCTTTAACATGATATACGACTCTACGATTCACATTCACCCAACTTGAGTCCAGCATACTGGATCCTATGTACCTACATACAAAAGGAGTGGATGTCTTTTATTTCGTTATTTATCGTTAGCCCATAGCAAACATTTGTGTCTGCGCTAAATAACCGACGATGACAGGCGTTGGTTGTTAATGAAACAATGGACGTTCTCAGGTGTTGAGAAATCTCACCCCGAGGATAGCCATTCATTATACGCTCACTGTCTGTAGACCGCCGGATGGTTCGGTACCTACGTAGAATGAAACAGATAGGGAGGTTTATGATTGTATTTAGCTCCAGTCAAAAGAGTTAATGCTCTACTTCAATAATAATTTCCATGAAAATTTGTGCAAGAAAAAAGAAAAAATTGAAGAAAGCCCAGTTTCAAAACACACGGTACTTCCATATAGGTAAGTAAAAATTTGGATTGATATTGGAGCTTGTGGGCTCTAAATTCGGAAAACCAGCCATTGAAAACGTCACTGAATGAACTCAATAGACACTAAAACCAAAAAATCCCCATACCGTTTTTAGAGCTTATGGCTGAAATTCAAACATTATGGAGAATGGCTTCATTGAAATAAACCCTCCATCCAAATCAACCTAATATGATGGAGGATCAACATAAAATGAATATTATTCATTTCATGTCCCATTTTCGTCCCCAGGTACCGTAACATTTTTTGCAAGTTAGGTCAAGTTCCATTTGAAGATCTTGAAGCTCCAAATGAGTTTGTTGGCTGTATTTTATTTTTTTTTCAGCGACAAAAATGGCCCGATTTGAGCGTTCTTGGTCCTAAAATCTTTGTTTTACCATGCAAAATATGTGGGGATTTTTTATGGTCCGATAACTTGGCGTATTTTTATTTTAGGCGGGTTTTACAATTTGCTTAGTGAGTTTTTTGATATTGTTGACCTAAAAACTCTCACAAGCAGTCAAAATATGATCAAATGGTGTCGCACTTTTTCGTTTCAAAATATGGAAGTATTTTGTGTTCGTATCTATGCACTTTTGTGTTATAATATAGCGCATTCTGGCATGACTGACTGAACGATTTTGGGGAATTAGCGCATTAGTGCCATAACCGGCCGCAAGAGGGATGATACATTT
Organism: Nesidiocoris tenuis; assembly: GCA_036186465.1. Lineage (NCBI taxonomy): Eukaryota > Metazoa > Arthropoda > Insecta > Hemiptera > Miridae > Nesidiocoris > Nesidiocoris tenuis. The sequence continues at coordinate 5,927,655 of AP028912.1, read as the reverse complement.
AAGCTGCGAGAGGCGTCTTTATCCCTTTGTGATGTTACCAAATTTCATTTCAGAGACGAACCCTCCAAGCCTATCCACTTGCTTTTTAACGCTTTCCTCCAGCTTCGCTAGTTCTCTGACGGGGCCATCTGCCCTGATTAGGTCCGCAAGTGCGGGGTCGTTTCTCTTAGGGACCTGCAAGGGGGTGCAGGGGTGGAGCGTTTTCCCCTTTGAAGTGTCCAAGGCTCGTTAACCGCCAATATGCAAAGCGTCCATAGGGGATGAACGGTGGTGAGACAGACCCTGGCCCTGGTGGGCCGCCTAGATTGCCTTCTAATAGACTTGACAGAGGTGTCAATCCTCTTTATCACGCTTTCCCACCTTCAACTCCCTCGGCTCGGCCTTCGCCCAAATAAACTCAGAAGGGCATCCACCCCTCGACGGCTGAAGAGGATTCCTGCTGGCGGTTGGATGGGGGTGGTTTCTCTTTGAAATTCAAAGCAGAAGTCATTACGGCGCCGAAAATTAGTTATACGGATATGCGATGGCGCCGTCGACGCCAACTATTGCGCGCCGATGTGGAAGTTTGAGCTCACAGAGAGAAATCCCTCTCGCTTGAGTCAGTCGCTATCGTTTCAAGTTAAAGTGCTCGAGCTCACAGTCGACTGAAAATCAAATCAAGTTGAGCCGGCCACGGATACAGGAAACGGGGAGAAATTGACTTCGACTTCTTTCGCGGTACCCTCAGGCCTATACTATAGGCCCTATAGATACTTTGTGGAATCCCATAATTCGAATAGGTAAAAACTCGAAAAATTAGAGAAAAGAAATAGTCTATTCCACTGTTGAGGTACAATTGTAGACCGGTTTCGGTTATTAAACCATCATCAGTACTTAACAACGACAGAGTTACATCGAGAAATATCTGGCTCATATACTAAAGTGACAGTACCAGTAAAAGGTGAAAGTGAAAGGTAAAAGTTCCACCTAAGTGAAAGGCACAAGAAGGAAGTGAAAACCCTTAGTGCCCTGCACATGGTTTCAATTTCAAATAGAATTCCATCTTTCATTATCAGCTTCATTAACAGCCTTCTGGCAACATTTGGCCTGGTTTTTATTATTTTTGGTTTTTTATTAGGTATTTATTACTTTATAAATGGGGCATGCCGTCCAACGCTTGAGGGATTTAGCTATTCCATAGAAGAAAACTTGAAAAAAATAAAATTTAGCTAAAATGGACCTTACTTGCAAAAAAACGGGTTCTTCTGTAACTTTCCTGGGAAACCGTCGCACTGTACATCGGAAAGTCGCGATTTTCATCTCATAACTCAATGACGAAGAGGCTTTTCCCTCGAATTTCTCTTCCCTTCTTCACCCTCGGTCTGCTGATGCGCCTGATAACCTCCCCGTTCGCATTAGCAAGGGTGTGAGCCAGAGAGATCTAATTCCAGATAAACGTAATGAGCGCATGTCGCCCGAAAAGCAGGAGACTTCATCGCAAACTTGGGCGCGCCGATTTCACAGTTCAGGCGCTTATCTGACGCACACGATCGGCCGGCAGGCCTACGCTCCCTCAACAACAAAACAACATTATAATGGTCTGATAAAAATCTGATGGACGGTGGATCCTATAATGATGCTGGAAAATATAAGTAATGCATCAACATCAAAATATACAATGCAGAACATTCGCGAATTTAAACCACCCGAAAACGATAACATTTTTAATTATTATTAAATAGCATATTATTAGGTATTTAGTTATGTTTTTACCAGCATTTGTGTTCCAATGTGTGAAAAATTCTGTCCACAAACGTGAGATGCATGGTTACTTCTATATTTTGTTCTGTTAGGTACATTTTGGGCCGAATTAGCGATATCTTGGCTATCTATGGCTTACGCCACCCAAAATCTAGAAATTGAGCTCTGCCAATTTTAAAACCTGGATCAAATCAATTAAGTGGACCAGTAAATGAGTAGAAAACTCTTCAAACTCGCTAATACGAGTACAGTAGTGTACAATACTATGGTATTCATTGTTGTGAATAGTGTCCTCGGGGATTGATTTGAATAAAGCATGAAACCTCGTCAATGGGAGCCGAGAAAATCCTACGACTGAGACACCCTTGCCTGGTGGATTTAGATCTGTCAGGATAACGATTATGACGCCACAGACGCACCCCAGTCGTATTAGATGTCCTCAGCAGTTGACAGGAGGTTTGAAACCGGTATAAGAGTGGAGCCATTGAAACGATATAATCTGATTTTGCTGCAAGTGTTGGTAAAATGAAGTAGGTAGTGCCAATGTTTATTCACACTCATGTACACAGTCGTTTTCACTTTCGTATTTCGTTTTTTTCGTGTTTTCGGCTTTGTCCAAGAAAAATGGCCATACCTATTCAATTCAGTCACTCAAATATTGGAGTCATCACCAATTGTACAAAAGTGCGTTACTTTTATTCAAGCTCGCAAACATTTTGTACAACAATAATTGTAGAAAACAGGCTGAAGAATCTTCCCTTTTAGGGAAGACTCCAGTGTGAACATTATGGTAGACGTCGACTATCATTACTGATGATAGTATAGCTGGCGAAATCATTTTTTCAATCCCTGGGTTATGAATATTAGTCTTTCCTCGAATAGAACATCACCAATCATACTGTCTGGGGCTGCTAACCAGGTTCCCATCGAATTGTGGCATGAATTCATCACATGATGACTCCAGATCAGGTCGATTCTTCTAAGGAAGACTTGCTCCCAGCCCCACAGCCCTGGTAGAACCTTCTGGCCTTCCAACAAGGGACACATGTTGGATAGAGGCCACTAAAGTCGAAAGCGCTCAAGTCACTCAACTCCAACCACTCCAATCATTCGCAATCATGCGTTGACCCCAGAATGTTCTACAGCGCATACCTGATCCACTGCTTCAGCTGATGAAGGTTGCAGGATGAAAATTAAGGAAATTAAGCATGGAAATTTAAGAAACTAATGAAAATTAAGGAAGAACTAATTCATTTACTGACGGATTACCTTTATTCAGGCGTTTACCACAGTGTGGGAGTTGGATGCGGTACAGTTGCATCTATGCCGTTTTCATGAGCAGGCTTTCATCATGAACATGCACTCTTCGACCATTCAGTATACCTATGAATTGGTCAATCCCCATCCAAATGAATTCCTCTTTTGGTTGAACTCTTCAGTCCTAAAACGAGAAGCGGTGGCGTCTTTCCACTCGGCTGAGGTATATAACGTTTGTGTTGACATGTTTTGCCGGTTGGCAGGAGAACTTCCTTGGACCTTCTCTGTCTCTTTCGACTGGAGCAACCCTTCGCAATAGTTCCCTATCTCCATCTCGGTCAGACCCCTTGTGCGTCCTCTTCCGACCTGATTTGAATATGCATGAGGGCTGATAGCCAACTGATCGATACTCTGACAGACAAGCCAGTCTACCCTGCCCTCAGTCCTACCCCCTGATCCTCCGCCACATCGTATGCCCCTCTCCCTATCGAATCCCTGGCAACGTACTGAAGGACCCTGTAGGAACGATAGCAGCTCTGCCTCTCCCTATCTATCGCCTTTGCGCTTTTGCTGTGTATCTTGCAGGAGACGCTGGATTACGCCAACGCTAGCTTTCTCTATCGTAGGGCTGCACGTTTGAATGAGGTGAACACTACCTATTCCATGAGAATTATCATTTTGCGATCAGATTGTACTAGCTTATGGGGTTCAAGATTTGATGCCGTTTTGTGACCAACAGACGACATTATTTCCACGCTTCACTAACCAATACCCGCAATTACTATTATTTTATGAGATCATTTATTTATTTATTTATTTTTTGGTGCATTATTTTCAGAAATAATGTACCAATGTAATATTTTTTTATTGGGTTATGGGAGGGTTAGTACGACAATAATTACACCCTTGTGGCATCACAATTAATATTAGTTTATTCTATTATTTCTTAAATTTTAAATTTATATCTTTGTATTGTGTTATGGCTGGGTTAGTACAACAATAGCAAATAGTCAAAAGTCAAAATACTCCAAACAGTATCAACAAGCTCGACACTTTTTGCGAGTCCCAGCCTCACCTTTCTTTTCTACTAGCTCCCGGTATTGCCACTGTGAAGACATTCGGCACGACTTTATGGCGAAATAAACCTTTACGGTCCAGAACCAGAAGAGACCCTACTTGAGGCCCTCAGCCCCCAAATCGGCATACGTGGCTTTGCATGGTGTAAAACCGACGTCGAATCTACACCCTTCAAGATTCCTCTTCATACGTTGAAGCAAACACATCGACCAGTCAAAAGGCTTATGATAAAAACTGAAAGAAATTGTTCACCATCGAACAATTTTCAATTTTTTAATATTTTGTGCAAGTCAAATTACTACTTTGGTTGGTCTTGGAGACAAAATTGAGGGACAGGCTATCAGTTATTTGTAAAATGGTCTCGAATGTTGACTGTTCTGTTCTTCCTTCATCCCGAGGGTCGGGATCACCAATACGCATGCACTAATACGTTTGTACCTATACGTGGATTTTCATATGAAATACGGTACCTATTTATCTGTTTGTACGCCACACTTCCAAGATAAGCACTCGAAGAGGTAGCTGATCCTCTGATCTGGAAGGCGTATAAAAGTCTACTTGAAAGTCGAGCGACTCCTAGGTTAAGTAGGAAGGCGATTTAAATGATATTTGCACAGTCAGCTTGGAAGGGAGCTATAACTATTAACTGGCAGACGTTCGACATTGAAGTGGAGGAGGGCAACAAACAGTTTCGTTTTAATAAGGGAGCAATAAAGTGAGAGAGGTTTGAACAGTCATCCAATAGTTTAATCAGAGGAGAAGGGACGAGAAAGAGTATTGAAGAAATACGAGGAGAATTGACTGCAGGGGAGGAACAAAGCTTGATATATTGGCATAAGAGTTGAGGGCGTTTAGAGACAGGCCATTGACTGCTCTCATAAACCCCTTCTTCACACTTATGGATAAGCATGCTTGACTGTAAATGGTTTCAACAGATAAGTACATAAAAATTCTAAAAGAAATAGAAGATTAGTCATTTGGGGTAAGTTTTTGAACTTCTTGGTACAGTTTATCTTAATGTAGGGATAATAATTAGGGATGTATAGGCATAAATAATTTGATAATATTTATCATCTACCACCTATGCCTACTAGTGATCAAAATTGACAAAAGACCTAGAGGTACCTAATGATAAAATCGTTCTTCACCGTCTATGTATTTTCACTTATGTGCTTTCATACTTCGAAAAAACATTTTGCTGGAAAAGTTCGGCTGTTGAATCGCTTTTTTTCTGTCGTACACTTTTTACGATTCCAGTCGTATGTTATTGAGGACGTATCGTATTGCTTCGGACTACAATAAACGTCATTCTGCAAAATAATAAATCCTCGCGCGGCCGGCGAACGGAAGGGGAAGCGGTCGAAACTGTTCCACAGGGCGGTCACCAGAGCGGTCAGTCCGGTGGTCAGACTGGACATCGAACGGGACCGTCCTGCGATGAGAAATGGCCGGAAAGTCATTGTGGCCACTGGCCATGGCCCTGTAGCTTCCATCCTGGCTCGCCCTATCAATCGAAGATGTTATTTATCGTTGACAGCAACGACGGACAGTCGCGGCCTTCCAACTGCTTGATACACTTCGTCCCGTTGTTCCATTCTGTATCCGCAGGAATTGGACCAGGGTTGATGACTATGGTAGAACGAGACAGGAACCGGTCCTGGTTCCGGCGAAGGTATCGTATTAATCACAGGTTACGATACATGTCTTCGATGAGGGATGCAACGAGGAAGAATAAATCTACGCTATGATCTACATCGAAAAGTGGGAGGAGAGTGTTGTAGTATATTGATACCTTAAAACGCAAAGGGAACATGCCCAAAAATGGTGATTTTGGGATTTTGGCAATGAGAGAATCTACTCACTGATCACTATCGATCGCACCCGAATGGTCCGTCAATCCATTTTTGTGGCCAGCAAACGATGGAATAGAAAAATGGCAGTACTAAAAAACCATGTTGATGGCAGCTTCAGGAAGCCGTGCCAATACATCAAAAAGTCCTAACAGTGGTTCAAAAAGTCATGATGATGCAGCCATGGCAATGACAGCATAGAATAGCCATGAAAATGACATCAAAAAGTCATGGCGATGGCAGCATCAAAAAGCCATGGCAATGACACTATCGGAAAGTCATGACGAAGTCAACTTGATAAAGCCATGGCAATGCCAATATCGAAAATCCATGACAATGACGTAAAGAATCGATGATGATAGCAGCATCAAAGAGCCATGACAATGACATATTCAAAAGGCCATGACAATGATTGCATCAAATATCCATGAAAATGACATCAAAAAGCCATGGCGATGGCAGAATCAAAAAGCCATGGCAATGACACTATTGGAAAGTCATGACAAAGTCAACTTGATAAAGCCATGGCAATGCCAATATCGAAGAGCCATGACAATGCATCGAAGTCGCAACAGTGGCATCAAAATGCCATGACGATGTCAACATGATGTAGCCATGGCAATGACAGCAACAAGTAGCCATGAAAATAACATCAAAAAGCCATGGCAATGTCACCATCAGAAAGTCATGACGATGTCAACCTGATAAAGCCATGACAATGCCAATATCGAAAATCCATGACAATGACATCAAAAATCCATGGCGATGTCAGCATCAAAAAGCCATGGCAATGACACCATCGGAAAGTCATGCCGATGTCAACTTGATAAAGCCATGGCAATGCAGCCATGACAATGCATCGAAGTCGCAACAGTGGCATCAAAATGCCATGACGATGTCAACATGATGTAGCCATGGCAATGACAGCACCAAGTAGCTATGAAAATGACATCAAAAAGCCATGGCAAACACATCAAAAAGTCATGGCGATGGCAGCATCAAAAAGCCATGGCAATGACACCATCAGAAAGTCATGACGATGTCAACCTGATAAAGCCATGGCAATGCCAATATCGAAAATCCATGACAATGACATAAAGAATCCATGATGATAGCAGCATCAAAGAGCCATGAAAATGACATCAAATAGCCATGGCGATGTCAGCATCAAAAAGCCATGGCGATGTCAGCATAAAAAAGCCATGGCAATGACACCATCGGAAAGTCATGACGATGTCAACTTGATAAAGCCATGGCAATGCAGCCATGACAATGCATCGAAGTCGCAACAGTGGCATCAAAATGCCATGAGGATGTCAACATGATGTAGCCATGGCAATGACAGCACCAAGTAGCCATGTCGACAGCATCAAAAAGCAATGGCAATTTTTGTTTAATGCTGCACCAATACTTGTTTATTGATTTACAAGAGTTTACCTGTTTGAGACTCGCGTGTTTTTATAGGTTTAGATTAAATTAAACTGCTGCCAACACCATTCCTCGTTTTGGCTGGTGCATGAAAAATGTCACGTTGCCATTGATTTTTCGAAGGGGGTCTCTTAAAATCGCCTCGATCCCAGACGTAATCCTTTATTTAAATCCGCCTCCCAAAGCAGAGCCGCGCCCATGGATACGCTTGTACAATTGTAGACTTGAGTTGCATTGTTGTTTGCTCACCAGCGTTTCAAAACTCTTTGCACATGCAAGAAAAACAGGAAGTAACACCGGCTGAACAGCCGAAGGGAAAGAGTCCATCGTTTTCCCTCCGGAAGGAAAAATATAAATTTCATGAATTATGGATTGTTTTCCGCCGACGGCCGTCCATGCGCTCTCATCCGTACGGTGGAAAGCTGGCGCATTTTTCCACCGACAATGGATAGAAATTTTCCCAAGTTTTTTCTCCCATGCGCGGTGTTGAATTCGTTGAATATTTTACAGACGTATTACCGATGGTTGGTCGAGGTCGTGACAATTGTCGGTTGTTGAACGTTTATCGGTCGAAATGTGAGATTTCCCCGTTTAAAACTATAGACGTTAGCTCAAACCAGTGTAGATAACGTACATTACTTCCATATTTTGAAACGTAAAATTGTGACGCCAATTGATCCTATTTTCACTGCTTTTGAGAGTGTTTAGGTCAAAAATATCAAAAAACTATTCAAGTTTCAGCATAAAATAAAAATACGCCTAGTTATCGGAACGTAAAAAATATCCACATACTCTGAAAGGTAAAACATTTTTTTTCGAAGCTCCGTTCCGATTTTCGATTTTAGGACGAATACAAAAATACGAATTCAGTTCATATTTCAGGTGAACCTTCATATGTAACCTCAAGAAACCTCAAAAATTTGACAACGCTGGTAAAATCCTGTAGTGGTGCTATAGTCATTGTCATGGCTCGTTGTTGTTGTTAATGCTAGATATTTTGATAGTGTCATTCCCATGGCTTTTTGGTAAGGTAATCGTGATGGCTTTTTGGTGTTTTTATTGTCACTGCTTTTTTATTCGTATAAACATCAAAAAGTTATTACGATGTCAGCATCGAAAATGGTTTGTTATTGAATACAATAAACACAAACAAAAGTGGTTTATCATCGTATTCAATAAATACAATTTTTGGTGTTATCATTATCGTGGCTTCTTGCTATTGTTATCGCCATGGCTTTTGATGTTTTCATTGTCATGGCTCTTTGGTATTGTCGTGGCTATTTGATTATGCCATTTCCACGACTTTTTTATGCTATCATTTCCATGGTTTTTGGTGTTGTCATTATCGTGGATTTTTAAGAAATCGTCATCGTCATTGGCTACATTTTGTAGGTAAAGGGTGTAATTCAGGCAGCATTCGTTCACTAGCGGTCACAGAATGAAAAGACCTCATAATATTGCAACTGAATAACTGAAGAACAAGTAGGGATGCATCTGACTCGGATTTTCGAAATTACCTCGTAATCGGATGCTGAATAACATCGTAATTTTGATAGCAACTTTTTAGCACTCGTCGGCAAGCCATGGCAACAACTAAGCAGAACACGATGGAAAATATGATGGAAAACATGACAAACAGCGAATGGCTGGCAGGAAAATGGAAATGAGAGAAGTTTTGACTTCCGGCAGACATTTCCAAAAGGTGAGAATTTCATCCGCGAAAACGGGAGATATTCTTTTCCAAGGTGGAAAAAAGAGAAAAATGAAATGAAAGGAAGAAAAATGGAGGTGAACGTGAAGAGGTGAAAGGGACTTTCGGGGTGAAACTGAAGGGGAAAGCCTTGAGGTGCTGCGTGTTGTGTTAGGGGTCGCCATTGTGATTTGCATATGGGGGCGAAGAGGAGCGAAAGGCGGGGGTGAATATAGGGGCAAAAAGAGAGAAAGGGTACACCGCCTGTAGCCGCGAGCGGGACAGAGAGGAGGCGGAAGTGAAAGGGGGTGAAAGCGAGAGAGAGGCTGGTTGGTTCAAGAATCGATATGAGGCCCATTAGCCATGTTGGGGGTTGAACGGGGGTGGGGGCCAGGCGGAGAAGCTGCTTCCCTCAGCTTGCTTTGATTCTACTCCCACCAGAGTGCATTGCTACCCCCACCCTTGTGACGTCGGTCCTTGTAGGGTAATTAATATATTTCTCCCAACTTCTGCAACGAACATTATCACTTTCCCCGCTTTTCGAAATCGCCCTGGGATCATTTCAGAAAATTCGAGCAGGTAGAAATTTCGTTGGATTGGCATTTTGGTTTGGTTTTACAGAATCGAAAACAGCTTTTTCAAATTTGGATAATTTATCCACAAAATGTTGTTTTTATCACTAAAATTACGTGATATTTGACGTTTGCGGATTAAAATAGGTACCTATTTGCAAAACCTTTATGCAATCCACAAGCACAGAAAACTCAAAATTGGTTCAACAGAACGCCCTTTAATCGGTTAACAAGTAAAGGTGGTAGATCACTGATTTTCAGCTGTATTTTTGGTAATTTCCAAATTTTGTCCAAACAAAAGTAGGTGATTTTCCACTTTTTCAAGGTTTTCTCATGTTTGCCAATGTCGGATGTTAAGCCGATCGCCGAATTGTTTACCTACTTCAATATTGACATTAATATACATTAAAAATTATAAACCATCTTGCCCTAAATAATACGATAAATTCCTCTTTTTCTCTGTATTGCCAAGTGAATAATCTTTTGATTTTTTATTTTTGTAAATTTAGGTACCTACCTGTTTTTTCCTGAAATCCACCATTTTCGTCTCATTTTGCCCAAGAACCTTTTAGGTCGAAAAACCGACTGTTGATTCAGGACTTCGGGTCAGCATAGATATCAAGACAGTGTCAAGGAGCGTATTCAGCATTCAGCATCGCTGAATCGGAACCGACCGTTCGAACGCTGAATTGTTATTAAACCACGTGCGGTCGTGTTACCCCAGAGGGGGGACACGTTTTGACAACTTCAGACCCGCGCAAAGTGGTCAGTTCGCCACCCCGACGACCTAGCCCAGGCCGAATCGAGTGTTCAGCTTTAAGGGTTGAAAGCCCCCGCGGAGGCGGGGGGTGGAAAGCCCGGGGGCGGCGGGGCAAGAGTTACTTTGCATCTTATGAATGTTTCATGAGAGAGCGACGTTCCTACACCATTGTACTACTACGAGCCGCCCCCGCCGCTGCATGACTCACTTTCAGGCTCATTGTTTACTAAACTAGATTTGGCCCCGCGTTTGTCCTTTTGCGGCGGCGGATCCTCGCCGGCTCCGCCGCCCCCGGGCCCTAAAGGGGTTTCGTTTTTCGGGGGAACTTTTCCACCATGAGAGATTTTGCACGCCATGATTTCTTCGAAAATTCCTCCTTCGAATGAGATGAATTTTGTGTGCACGTTGAGGAAATTTGTAGAAAAATCGTCTTCCAATATTTCGTTTTTTCAACATAAAATCTACTATTTTCATTCTATCACGCCAAATGACCGCTCACAATTGGAAATTCACTGCTACCACATCAAGTGAGCGGACGCTGCTGTACAACGTCTTGCCTGCTTCACGTCCGCCGCGCCGGAGACGAGTTGTTGCCGCCGGGGCGGAGATGTGCGGTCACTAGAGCCGACCGCACGGCGGAGGCGGCGCTCGTCCGTCGGACCGGATAAGCGGCCAGTGCTGATGAAAGTACTGAATAAAATTTGAAAAATTTTAATAAACCTTTTAAGGTATATTAACATTTTACAAAATTTATTACAAATAATCTTTGAAATCATATTGAATATTTTTTTACAATGTTAAATAACGTTGAAAATTGTAAATGATCAAAGTACCTACCTGTCTGGTTTTGTACTAAATTGAAATTTTAGGCGTTGCTTCCACCCGATTTCCTAAGTTGTCCCGGGAGTGCCCAGCCGCCTTCAAGGAGAGGGTCAAATCTAGTCAAAACATGTCAACCTTTTATAGTTTCGCATCTCATTGATTTGAGGATGTTTTCATTTTTTCAAGCGTAAAATGAGATACATTTATTTACCCTATTCGAGGCATCTCATACCTTACATATTTCGATTTCTACAATAGGAGGTACCTAAAAAGAATTATATCCCAGTAATTTCAACAATATTCTAGGTAAACCGACATTATAAATTCGGATACTCCAGCATATTGCAGCATCCAAAATGCATATTTTAACATTTTCGGCGAATTTCTCGCCGTCTCGCCTCCCGTCGGCTGAACGAAACTCAAATGGAGTTGAACCTAGACGGGAGGTCGTCCACGTTGTGCGGGTCTGGCAGGGGATGCGTCGGCGCCGGGGTTGGCGCATGCGCAGTGCAATAGGGAAAACCGTCGCCGCACCCTCTTTTCGTTCCATCTCGGTCGCACTCGTGCCCGCTCGCCCTCCACCCTTGTCCTACACGCTGTCTGAGGCGGGAGCCTGTGGAATTTTCCTTCTTTATATGCGAGACGAGATCCGACTGAACGGCGTATTATTCTAACGCCCCGTGATACCTGTTATGTATGTCAGCCGTCCACTACGTTCAATGACACACATCCACTTGTATCAGCAGCAAATCGACTCTATTATCGCTACTATGCACCAGGAAGTTCCAGAACTGAAGGATACCTCAAGCAACTGTACTCCGATAAGATAATTATGGACTCCTTAGCCGTATCGTGTCAGAGCCGATTATTACCTATTATTACACTAATTTCGAATATCACGTTTGGTGGTGTGGAAATGGCGTTAAGATACATCTAACCTTATAAAATCGATTATTCTGAGTTTTTGTTGACTCCGGTTTTTGTTGGAGTGTTCATTTGAGGGAGTTGATTTGAAGACGAACTTCTTAGAAACTTGCGAATCGGCTGGGCACGTTTTGGATTTTATTTCAGAAGAAAACTCATAACTCATAATCGAACTCGAAGTCAAACTCACAATGAAACAAAAAATCAAACTCATAATCGAACTCGAAGTCAAACTCATATCGAAACTGAAGCTCAAACTCATAATCGAACTCGAAGTCGCACCCACAATGAAACAAAAACTCAAATTCATAATCGAACTCGAAGTCAAACTCACATTGAAACTGCACCTCAAACTCATAATCGAACACGAAGTCAAACTCACAATGAAACAAAAAATCAAACTCATAATCGAACTCGAAGTCAAACTCATAATGAAACACAAACTCAAACTCATAATCGAACTTGAAGTCAAGCTAACAATGAAACGAAAAATCAAACTCATAATCGAACTTGAAGTCAAACACATAATCGAATTCGATGTCAAACTCACAATGAAACAGAAACTCAAACTCATAATCGAACTCGAAGTCAAACTCACATTGAAACTGAACCTCAAACTCATAATCGAACACGAAGTCAAACTCACAATGAAACAAAAAATCAAACTCATGATTGAACTCGAAGTCAAACTCATCATGAAACACAAAATCAAACTCATAATCGAACTTTAAGTCAAACTAAAAATGAAACAAAAAATCAAACTCATAATCGAGCTCGAAGTCAAACTCATAATCGAACTTGAAGTCAAACTCATAATCGAACTCGAAGTCAAACTCATAATCGAACTCGAAGTCAAACTCATAATCGAACTTGAAGTAAAACTCAAAATCGAACTCGAAGTCAAACTCACATTGAAACAAAAAATCAAACTCATAATCGAACTCGAAGTCGCACCCACAATGAAACAAAAACTCAAATTCATAATCGAACTCGAAATCAAACTCACATTGAAACTGAACCTCAAACTCATAATGGAACACGAAGTCAAACTCACAATGAAACAAAAAATCAAACTCATAATCGAACTTGAAGTCAAACTAACAATGAAACAAAAAATCAAACTCATAATTGAACTCGAAGTCAAACTCATCATGAAACACAAAATCAAACTCATAATCGAACTTGAAGTCAAACTCACATTGAAACTGAACCTCAAACTCATAATCGAACTCGAAGTCGCACCCACAATGAAACAAAAACTCAAATTCATAATCGAACTCGAAATCAAACTCACATTGAAACTGAACCTCAAACTCATAATCGAACACGAAGTCAAACTCACAATGAAACAAAAAATCAAACTCATAATCGAACTTGAAGTCAAACTAACAATGAAACAAAAAATCAAACTCATAATCGAACTTGAAGTCAAACTCATAATCGAACTCGAAGTCAAACTCACATTGAAACTGAAACTCAAACTCATAATCGAACTCGAAGTCAAACTCACAATCGAACTTTAAGTCAAACTCATAATCGAACTCAAAGTCAAACTCATAATCGAACTTGAAGTCAAACTCATAATCGAACTCGAAGTCAAACTCACATTGAAACTGAACCTCAAACTCATAATCGAACTCGTAGTCAAACTCACAATGAAACAAAAAATCAAACTCATAATCGAACTCGAAGTCAAACTCATATCGAAACTGAACCTCAAACTCATAATCGAACTCGAAGTCGCACCCACAATGAAACAAAAACTCAAACTCATAATCGAACTCGAAGTCAAACTCACATTGAAACTGAACCTCAAACTCATAATCGAACACGAAGTCAAACTCACAATGAAACAAAAAATCAAACTCATAATCGAACTTGAAGTCAAACACATGATCGAACTTGAAGTAAAACTCAAAATCGAACTCGAAGTCAAACTCACAATGAAACAAAAAATCAAACTCATAATCGAACTTGAAGTCAAACACATAATCGAATTCGATGTCAAACTCACATTGAAACTGAACCTCAAACTCATAATCGAACTCGAAGTCAAACTCACAATGAAACAAAAAATCAAACTCATAATCGAACTTGAAGTCAAACTAACAATGAAACAAAAAATCAAACTCATAATTGAACTCGAAGTCAAACTCATCATGAAACACAAAATCAAACTCATAATCCAACTTGAAGTCAAACTAACAATGAAACAAAAAATCAAACTCATAATCGAACTCGAAGTCATACTCACATTGAAACTGAAACTCAAACTCATAATCGAACTCGAAGTCAAACTCATAATCGAACTTGAAGTCAAACTCATAATCGAACTCGAAGTCAAACTCATAATCGAACTCGAAGTCAAACTCATAAACGAACTTGAAGTCAAACTCACATTGAAACTGAACCTCAAACTCATAATCGAACTCGAAGTCGCACCCACAATGAAACAAAAACTCAAATTCATAATCGAACTCGAAATCAAACTCACATTGAAACTGAACCTCAAACTCATAATGGAACACGAAGTCAAACTCACAATGAAACAAAAAATCAAACTCATAATCGAACTTGAAGTCAAACTAACAATGAAACAAAAAATCAAACTCATAATTGAACTCGAAGTCAAACTCATCATGAAACACAAAATCAAACTCATAATCGAACTTGAAGTCAAACTCACATTGAAACTGAACCTCAAACTCATAATCGAACTCGAAGTCGCACCCACAATGAAACAAAAACTCAAATTCATAATCGAACTCGAAATCAAACTCACATTGAAACTGCACCTCAAACTCATAATCGAACACGAAGTCAAACTCACAATGAAACAAAAAATCAAACTCATGATTGAACTCGAAGTCAAACTCATCATGAAACACAAAATCAAACTCATAATCGAACTCGAAGTCAAACTCATAATCGAACTTGAAGTAAAACTCAAAATCGAACTCGAAGTCAAACTCACATTGAAACAAAAAATCAAACTCATAATCGAACTTGAAGTCAAACACATGATCGAATTCGAAGTCAAACTCACATTGAAACTGAACCTCAAACCCATAATCGAACACGAAGTCAAACTCGAAATGAAACAAAAAATCAAACTCATAATCGAACTTGAAGTCAAACTAACAATGAAACAAAAAACCAAACTCATAATTGAACTCGAAGTCAAACTCATCATGAAACACAAAATCAAACTCATAATCCAACTTGAAGTCAAACTAACAATGAAACAAAAATCAACCATAATCGAACTCCGAAGTCATACTCACAATGGAACTGAAACTCAAACTCATAATCGAACTCGAAGTCAAACTCATAATCGAACTTGAAGTCAAACTCATAATCGAACTCGAAGTCAAACTCATAATCGAACTCGAAGTCACACTCATAATCGAACTGAAGTCAAACTCACAATGAAACAGAACCTCGAACTCTTAATCGAACTTGAAGTCAAACTCACAATGAAACAGAAAGTCAAACTCATAATCGAATTTCGAAATCAAACTCACATTGAAATGAACTCAAACTCATAATGAACACGAAGTAAAACTCACAATGAAAAACGTAATCAAACTCATAAACGAACACTAAGTCAAACTAACAATGAAACATAAAATCAAACTCATAATTGAACTCGAAGTCAAACTCATCATGAAACACAAAATCAAACTCATAATCGAACTTGAAGTCAAACTCACATTGAAATTGACCATTCATAATCGAACTCGAAGTCGCACCCACAATGAAACAAAAACTCAAATTCATAATCGAACTCGAAATCAAACTCACATTGAAACTGAACCTCAAACTCATAATCGAACACGAAGTCAAACTCACAATGAAACAAAAAATCAAACTCATAATCGAACTTGAAGTCAAACTAACAATGAAACAAAAAATCAAACTCATAATCGAACTGGAAGTAAAACTCACAATCGAATTCGATGTCAAACTCACATTGAAACTGAACCTCAAACTCATAATCGAGCACGAAGTCAAACTCACAATGAAACGAAAAATCAAACTCATAATCGAACTCGAAGTCAAACTCATAATCGAACTTGAAGTCAAACTCATAATCGAACTCGAAGTCAAACTCACATTGAAACTGAACCTCAAACTCATAATCGAACTCGTAGTCAAACTCACAATGAAACAAAAAATCAAACTCATAATCGAACTTGAAACCAAACACATAATCGAACTAGAAGTCAAACTCACTTTGGAACTGAATTCAAACTCATGACCGAACTTGAAGTCAAACTCGCAGTGGAACTGAATCTCAAATCCATGATCAAACTCATTTCGTTTGTCGTTTGACTTCGAGTTCGATTATTAGTTTGACTTTCATTAGTTTCAGTTTCATTGTAACTTTGACTTCGAGTTTGAATTTCAGTTCCATGTGTGTTTGACTTCGAGTTCGATTATGAGTTTGACTTCGAGTTCGATTATGAGTTTGAGTTTCAGTTTCAATGTGAGTATGACTTCGAGTTCGATTATGAGTTTGACTTCGAGTTCGATTATGAGTTTGACTTCGAGTTCGATTATGAGTTTGAGTTTCAGTTTCAATGTGAGTATGACTTCGAGTTCGATTATGAGTTTGACTTCGAGTTCGATTATGAGTTTGACTTCGAGTTCGATTGTAAGTTTGACTTCGAGTTCGATTATTAGTTTGACTTTCATTAGTTTCAGTTTCATTGTAACTTTGACTTCGAGTTTGAATTTCAGTTTCAATGTGAGTATGACTTCGAGTTCGATTATGAGTTTGACTTCGAGTTCGATTATGAGTTTGACTTCAAGTTCGATTATGAGTTTGACTTCAAGTTCGATTATGAGTTTGACTTCGAGTTCGATTATGAGTTTGACTTCGAGTTCGATTGTAAGTTCGACTTCGAATTCGAATATGAGTTTGAGTTTCAGTTTCAATGTGAGTATGACTTCGAGTTCGATTATGAGTTTGACTTCGAGTTCGATTATGAGTTTGACTTCGAGTTCGATTATGAGTTTGACTTCGAGTTCGATTATGAGTTTGTGTTTCAGTTTCAATGTGAGTTTGACTTCAAGTTCGATTATGAGTTTGACTTCGAGTTCGATTATGAGTTTGACTTCGAGTTCGATTAAAAGTTCGACTTCGAATTCGAATATGAGTTTGAGTTTCAGTTTCAATGTGAGTATGACTTCGAGTTCGATTATGAGTTTGACTTCGAGTTCGATTATGAGTTTGACTTCGAGTTCGATTATGAGTTTGACTTCGAGTTCGATTATGAGTTTGACTTCAAGTTCGATTATGAGTTTGACTTCAAGTTCGATTATGAGTTTGACTTCAAGTTCGATTGTGAGTTTGACTTCGAGTTCGATTATGAGTTTGACTTCGAGTTCGATTATGAGTTTGACTTCGAGTTCGATTATGAGTTTGACTTCAAGTTCGATTATGAGTTTGACTTCGAGTTCGATTATGAGTTTGACTTCGAGTTCGATTGTAAGTTCGACTTCGAATTCGAATATGAGTTTGAGTTTCAGTTTCAATGTGAGTATGACTTCGAGTTCGATTATGAGTTTGACTTCGAGTTCGATTATGAGTTTGACTTCGAGTTCGATTATGAGTTTGACTTCGAGTTCGATTATGAGTTTGACTTCGAGTTCGATTATGAGTTTGAGTTTCTGTTCCATTGTGAGTTTGACTTCGTACCCTCAAAAATTCCTGGTATTCCTTCCCATAAGTACTACGAATGTGATATATTTTTCAGTGCCAACACGGTAGTTACCTACATCCTGCTTGTAAGTAGGTCGCTCCCTATTGTTGATAACCTAGTGTTGGTTTTTAGAATTAATTTGTTGTTTGGGTGTCTCCCGCCCCTCCCCCCAAATTAAAATCCTGGGTACGGGCCTGATCAAACCTACTCTACCCTGAGATTGAAAATTTTTCAAATTTAAAATTCCTTTCCTTTGGTAGGTACCCAAATGGTGTGCATTGTAATGAATTGACAAGATCGTTTTCGTTGTTGATCAAAATCAAATCTTTCTCGTTTTTGGGGTCTTGCGTGAATTTCAGCCTTTTATTCTATTCGTCAGTAGGTATCGTAGAATATCGTAGGGTGGCGATACAGTCAGTAAGCGTCCACTATATTCTTGTTGTTCGAGGCTTCTTTGAGAAAAATATAGTTTATTGGCTTCGAAATATATCACCCAAACGATCTCGCACCCTTTGGCAAAATTCCCTGCGTGTTATAAACCCCTTTTTTCACCTCTGGCACAGCTCGCATGGCCTTTGTTGAAAGAGATAGAGATATAGGATGGGAACCTGTACTTGGAGTGGTGGGAGAAGGAGGGAATGACTGACTGCGGTGATGAGGGGGGTCTCGCTTGGCAACCAGTCGTGTTGACACAACAGCCCATTGATTCCTTTTCCAACATGGCCTCTCTCTCAGCTCTTCCTTTGCCATATAATGCGACGAGTATATCATCTACATCATCTCCCTCCACATGAAACTATCTCACATTGATTCCAGTTCACTTCATCTCAACGCTATCTTTCGTGCAGAGTAAATTGAAATCCACATTTTATGGTATCATTTGAAACCTATCTTATCAATTTCACCAAAAATCAATGCCTAATTAAAACTAGCTTTCCTTATTTTCCTTGCCAACTAAATGAATAATATTATTTTTATACTTACCTATTTCTCCAACTTACTTATATGCTCAGACAAGTGTTTTATTGTTATACACCCATACTTAGGTAGAAGAATTATATTGTGCTTTAAGTATACATACTAACATTCACTTACATACTTAAAGTGCATCTATAAAGTATAGAACTTGTATGTATTGAAAAACCAAGAAGCTTAGCTACCTATATTGAATATAGACGTTTGTCAAAAATATTTACACCACTTTTTAGGAACTGTTGATCAAATAATTATCCCCGAAAAATAATTACTGAACGAGAAATTAAGCTAACGACGCTAAGTTAACGAGAAGTTAACTCAGCAATGCGTCACTTTAACAAGACGTTAACTTAACGAACTAGCCGTTTTAATTCAACGAGGTGCAGTATTTGACGTCTTGTAAGTTACTATTGGACATAAATCCGCCCAAGGAATACACATTAGATGCTTTAACGAGACCTTAAGTTTGATGAAGGCGTTGAAAGTCACGCGAAATTATCAAATCGAAATTTTTTTCCGTACTTTCGAAGGAATTTGTAGTAGAATCAAATATTACGGTAACAGGTTGCAGCTCGTGCTCGAGGCGTCGTCAATTTTTAAACTAGCCTCTCAGCCCTCATTCACATTTTACGAGCCGGTTAATTTTAATTCCGCCACCTCGGCTTTGAGGTTTCTAACTGCTTCATTTTATTGTTTTAGGGCCCGAAAACACTTCAGCGGCCGGAGGTGAGTTTTTGATCGTATGTTTTATTGCTTGACATTTACAATATCTGTTTATTTTGCTGCGATGACGTAAATTTTTATTGGCTGCGTTTTTTTGAATGAAAACGGAAATGAGCTACTAAAGTTTTATTCTTAGAAAGCGATTCATGAATTAGAGGCACCTACTGTCGTGAAAATAGGTAGGCAACTCTCAGGACCGATATCTGAGAACTTTACCTATTTCAAGGAGGGGTAAGCAGATTTTTTTTTCTTCCTCGTACGAGGAATTTATAAATTATCTTCTCGATAGCAGAAAAATCGGACCGGGATGGCAAAAAAGGTTGAGGGCTTTCCATTGGCTCCTACATTTTCGTCAGCACTATTGCCCACGACGAATATTCACCCCTGTCGACTCAATGTGGAAAGGATACACAGTTTTCTCGGAGGAGAAATAGACATTGTGAAGGGCTGAGGGTTGATTAGGTGCTCTTACCCTTCGCCATACACCCCCACGGCCCTTCGATGGTTCAGAAGCCTTTTTAGCCGCTTTCCAGCTCTGAAATTTTCAAGCCCCACGCTCCGCGATGGCCGCTCGCTTTTCTCCTTTCTAGAGACTTGGTTTTTTGATCTTTTTCAACCCCCACCCCACCCGCGTTTCCTGTTCACGTCCCCTCGGGCCCAATTATATTTCGTTATCTCGGCGTTGCCATGGAAACGTTCACACCCGTGTTCGACACTTCAAAGGGAAAATTCCCCGACGCTCTGGGATCTGGCCCAGCTTCAATTCAAGTTGGCTACTTCCACTACCGGGTACCGAAAACCTGACAATAAATCTGGTGGAAGTGGCACGTCCATTGGTGCCATTTCATTCCTGTTGATACTTTCCTGGAGCGAGTTGAAGTTTATCGATTATCCAGAAATGACTGTTGGTTCGACTACTTCGTCGAGCTGATTAATCGAGCATTGTTCAAGAACGTGCAAGAATTTTCTTTGAAGTTCTTGGAAAAATGTTTGGCTGGTCTTCCAACACCAGATAGCCATTGAAAAGTTCCTGAAAAATCGTGGTGTGGTCTCGCAGCATTGGTGCATTCTGAGTTTTTGCGAAAATTGAAGAGTTTTCCTTCAAAACTGCATGTACCTATCCACTTTCGAGTTTTGTCGATATCGATTTCGTTTTTTTCGATTTTCGATTGCTTATAGGTACCAAAACTGCTATGAATCGAAATCGAAAATCAAAAAACGAAGTCGATACCGGCAAAACTCGAAAGTGGATATATGCAGTTTTGAAAAAAAAACTCTTCAATTGTCAAAAAATAACAGTTATTCACTAACAGTTACTGTTATATAAAATAACAGTTACTGTTCTACAGAAACATATTGGGGTAAGGTATTGAAGCAATTTTTTCTTCAATTGGTAGAAAGAATATCCAATTAACAGTAAAATAAAAATACAATCCGCATGTTTGATGGACTGTTTCAAAGACTATTCCACTCTTGATGATGGTTCACATACAGTTCCTACCTAGTACAAAAAACGAAGCAAATTTTTATCATAACGAGTGATTCTTGGAGAATTATATTTTTTGTTAGATCTCAGCACTGGTACTAGTACCAGTTACCAATCTGTAGTTACAGAAATTATTTCGAGTCTGTATTTTTGCTGTTCTGTGCCTCTAAAGCCGTCATACCTTCTAATTCTCCATAGCTTTTTTCAAAATTTTCTTTATTGAACAAGGAGCTAAGGAAGCGCAACATTTTTCTACGTGAATTTTAATTAAAATCATTGAAAACCTGAAACCTCATGAAACCTGTCTACATTCGCACAATGAGGAATTTTATGTGAACTTCGGGATGAGGTTGGAGTTTAACAAAATACATGCTAACGTTTTGAGCGGTTACTTAGCTATAATGGCCCATTTGTCGCTCCAAACGCATCTGTTTTCACGATGGGACCGTTTTGAAGATCCGAGTCGACTTGATGTACCTTTGATTATCGCCCTAAGAACAGAAGTGGCTTTTTATCAGCGACACATCATCTCACACATCGTTTCTGAGTTTATCACCGATCGGCAGATAAGGACACTTCGGCGTATCGGACGTTCGATTGCGAGGCGTTCCTGCTACCAAAACAGTTCCATCGTCGCACATTACAACGTCCTGTCTCGGTTTTTCGATCGTTATTAATGACATCTAATTAACGGGCCCTTTATGAAAACTGCTCCCGGGTGGACGTGCTCTGCTTCGGGCCCGGCGACCGATTATAGTCGTTCGGACGGTCAGAAAACGAATGATTAATAACCCACAAAATTACCGGTCAGAAGCCGCTTTACAACGGCTGGGAACCAAGAAGAACGTTCATATCCTCCGGACCGTAACTTCAGGGAGGACTTGACGCTTTTCAACGTAATTGGTCGAAATTATTTATCCTCGCCATCCTCAATCAACTCCGAGGCTGGCGGGACGGTCGTCTGTTATCGGTGATAAATCCTACTCGCCGGCGACGGTTGTCTTGTACCCTGGGGACTGAGGTGCCTGAAATTCGAAAACGAACTTCGACTTTTTAACGCTACGTAGATTCGGAAAGGAGGAAAAATCATCGAAATTGGGAAGTGGCCATTTTGTAGTAAACTGCCCGACCGTCAACCAATGAGACAAATTATATCGGGATTGGGGTCTAGCAGAGAAAACGCTTCCTTTGCCAACGAGACCCCAATCCCCATCAGATGGGTAATATTGTCAAGGACTTGATGCGTAATATTATCAAGTCCAGATTCTGGACTTGATAATACTACGCAGAGACTTCCACATTTAATCAGACGAATTGGTAAAAAACAATAACTCAAAAATGTGTCACAAACTTAACGAATTTGAAGTTAATTTGAGAAAACATAGTTTTTTCAAAACTAACTCACCATCAGGGTGGGTAACATGTTTGGTGACAGAAAACCTTTTTTTTTTTTGACAAATATCAGGGGTAGGGTCTGCAGAAAAACTCTGTCTCCTTCGTCGAGCTTTCGAATACTTATATTTTCATCAGGGCCTTTTTCTGTATCTATGCCCAAATGAAGAAAATACCGATAAATTTTCGAAAGCTCGGCGAAGGAAGCCTAGGAAGGACCCTACCCCTGATATTTGACTACAAATTTAAATAACTGGTCAATCTTTAACAATTTATTACAGAATCCAATACAGGTACCAATATACAATATACCTACCCTGGACTCAATCAACAACCAAAAACGAATTTGAATTTTTGAACAATTTCCATCTCTGATTCCTCTCAGTCTCGAAAATGCATTTCAGAAATTGTCAATATTAGGCGACAAGAGAGGTTCGTTTTTCCGCTCTAGGTAATGAGTAATCAAGAAAATGCAAATACACGGAAAAATCAACTCCATCGCTTTTTGTTTACTCTGATCAGTGGACGCATTCGAACGCGTTTTTTCCCTTGCTAATTTCGCCGCCGTGTTTGGTTTATGAAACAGGAATAAACCAGGCTGATAATAATATCCTCGGTGCACAGTTGGTACAAATCTGAACGTGGGAACTGATACTGATGGAGTTGCGCGGTGTTTACTGATTTTTGCAAATTCGGCATCCGTCTCGGCATCAGCGTTTTTTGGTGAATATTCATAATCGAACGATGGGACGATGATGTCAACGAATACTGAATTGCTGTACGGATCGGTGGCCGAATAGGGAATCGCAGGTGTACATTGAATCACGATTCCTGCCAGTTCTCGAGAACGGTACCAACCTGCTGAAAAAATATGCAGTTGATCGTGTATTTTATCTAGTCAAGCCATCAATGGCAGCTCAATTAAATTTCATAACAAAGGATAATTTCGATATTTTTGATTTTTGAGGATCAGCACCCATGCAAATAAAACAGATGGTGCACAAATTCGGATTTTCGCGACTGGAAGAATTGACCCGAATCCATAATGCTCTCGGGATGTTCGTGGTCACTTGTTTAACAAATATCTGTAGTTGTACGCTACATGCGGAGCGTAAGTTATCTCAGGAACAATAATCGAAACGTAAGTCGAAAATTCCGTGACTTGTAAGGACGTAAGTGCGGCAGAGTGAGAAAACAATGTTAATCTTCAAAGCTTCGTGGCTGACGTTCATTACGCCACGAAGAGATAGACCCTCATCACGAATAGGTTGTGTGGCGGGTGTAACTGTAAATACATCGTCCGCCGACCGAAGCAGACCAATGGCGAACAATAAAATATACCTCCTGCAAGATATACCTTGATAAATGCAATGAACAATAAATAGTTTGATTTCTAAAATTTTGTCAAAATTTGATTTTATTTTGACTACTTTTAGGTCAAAATATCGAAAAAAAACTCACTATAATTTCCTAAAATCAAAATACGTCATGTCATTTTAACAGTGGTGAATCCAGAAATGACATTGGGGTGGGGGGAGGGTGGGGGTCAGCAATCAGCGGTAAACTGTGTGGATTCGGAAAATGTTCAAATATAGTGGACGAGAGGGGACATTTTTGTGACCAAGTAAAACGAAAAACGAGAGGTAAAAGCAAAAAAAAAATGGAAGTAACCCTACAAATGGGCACTGTAAAAAATTGAAAGGGCTATGTTTCTAACAATTTTTTGAAAAAACCCCCAGGAGCTTTTCGCCTCAAAAGAAGCTAGGATCAGCCGTTAAGGACTGTATCTGGTAACACTGTTCTTCTTTCTGCTATGATGGACTGGTGTTCAAGAAGGCTCTTCTCCGGCAGATATCGATAATGTCACTATCGATATTTTCGCTTTCATAATCACGAAATGGTAGGCTGCTAGGTGGGATGAGTGCGGCCATCTTTCGGAAGCCGAAAGAGTATCGAATTATAATAAATGAAGACGATCTTCTCCAGACCGATGAGTCCGAAGGCCGATGTTTAGAGGGGGAGCTTTAATGAGTTTGGAAGCCGAAGTTGATTAATACATTCGGTTTATTACACGGTAAAAGCGCCTTTTTCGGTAGGCGTGGCGGCTACCGGTCTTGGAAAATAACCCGCCAGCTCGAACAGAACAGAACGGAGTAGCCGAGCGAGTACACCAAATAGGCTCAAGATCTGGACGGGGTCGGATTCTCCCTATATTTCCCCATTCCCCGTGTTGAACGTTGGCATTAATATTCTACGAACGTTTCTTGACTTTGTGTGCTGCCTGACTCGTCCCCAGCTCTACCACAAGTACGGATAATCATTAGCAGGATACTCCTCTCATTCGCTCATTCATCAATCCTGGCGCACTATCAACGCAACAAATTCCTGGCTTTACCTGGCGCTAACGATTCTAGGGGATTCTTCAGCTTCTATAGCGAATATAGTGTTGTGTGTGCTCTGCACGTATCGGTCGTATATACCTGGTCTGTACGTCCTACGAGAATCTGATGTTTCAGTAATTAAACGCGTGTTCGCGACTCCGGTTGACATCTAGTCGGTTGTTTAATCCTGTCCGGACCTATTTCTATTCCAAGTAGGACATGGGTAGCACATTTTTTGTAAATTCCTGAAACACATATCTCAAGTTGTAAAAATTAATTTTTAGTGACGCTAAAACGGGAATAGAGAAAATCGCCACCAACTGCCTATTCACCCTGTTCTAAAAAAAAGTATATCTAATATTGAAAAACGCTGCTAAGTAGATTAGTGGCGTTTGTACAATACGTGCGTGTGTACACTCGTATTTTTCCGGGTATCACACGCAAATTTCATGTTTTTTTTTTTAGCCAATACCTATTTCTTCTGGAGAGTCGTGCAAAATTTTTTTTAATTTTAAATTTTTTTCAAAGGGTTTACCCAAGAGATATTTTTTTGATAGACCAAAGCTAAATAAAAAAGAAGGATAAAACTGAGGCATGTTTTTGACTAATAAGAAGTTCGTTGGCGCTTCTTGCTTTTCAAAACTGATCCGATTTTGTTGAAAATATGAGATATTTACAAAAAATAGAATTAAATAAAGTTCCCCCCACAAAAAAAAATTTCCGTCTCACTTTCCTCGAATTTTTAGGGTGAATATCGTTTTCAGGAGTTAAATTTCCATTCCAGGTGGCTTCCATACCCCAAACAAGTTCTTATACTCCGATATAATGTAGGTATCATTGGTTTAAATTATTCATAAGTTGAATTAAAGAAAACCAACCGGGTTCAAATTGCAAATTTTTCAAAACGATATTTTTGTTCTGTTTAATATGGAGCGGATAATAATATGCAAAAAATACGTCAATCCCGAAGTGATGGAATACGATAATGTTTAAAAGGTAGGTTTTCATTCGGACGTTTTCCATGCACTTTTTTAAAGTCAGCACCCCTGTTTCGCGTTTTTGTTTCTCGCATTCGTTTTTCCAAGGGTCCCGCACTTTATTCATGATTATGACGTCAACCTCGCAAAAATTGGAAATATTATAAACATTGATCTAAATAACATGCATATGTATGCACCTTGCCGCGCTGACCACCGTTAACGAACTGAATATTTATTGAATTAAACTGGTCTGATTTGCCCGATAAAATCGCAGCATGATGAAGTTTGCACAGGGGCGGGAAAACGGCGATTCTTGAAAAATCATTCCTCCTACAATGACGGGAAATTTGATTTGGATAATTGAAAGGACGGGAGGTTGATTCGAAAATGACGAGAATATAGCTTTTCGCGAATTCATTTCTGACGGACAGGGGGACGGTGGCACAACATTTTCACTCCACATCTCTCGTAGAATCCGGTACAATGACAGTGTTTGCGATCATAAAAAAAAATATCCAAACTTCGGCGCTTATTTTAAAAGTTTCCCAGAAACGGAAATCTGAAAGTCGGCTGTAAAAAATCGTTAGTAAAAAATTGTCGGCCGGTCCAAAATGGAAGGCTGACAGCTAACGGACGAAAAGGAAGCACTGACAATCTTATTAGGCCGAACAGAATAGCAAAAGGTACAGGGGCGGACACGGGGAAAATGATTTGTCCCTTCGTTACCTTCGGTTGGGACGCCGGCAAATATTGATTTATGGCCGCTTTTCCCTCGCCTTTTCCCAAAAGAATTTCCTCCGTCTCGGAGGCATCATCGGAAAATGGCCAGCGTTTCGAAGCTGCCGGACAAAAGGAGCCCCGGCAGGGGGGAAACTTAACCAGGTTTAACGACCGGTTTAACAAAACAGTGGAATTGGATTAGGCGAGTCCTCTTCTCTCGCGGATATCTCGTTAGCTCTCTATGTTCTTGCAGCAACAAGGGCGCAGGAGGGGTGGGTGGGGGGCGAGGGGCGGGAGGGGGGAAAGGTCTATATATCTTCTCTGTGCGGCCACTGCGAGCAGCGCTATATGTATTTATCATAACTCGATTGTTGGGTAATAATGCAATTTGGCAGACTCTCGACCGACGCCTTTGGCCGGACCGAGCTTCGGTAATCCCATCAGAGATCCATGCGAGGATGGCCCTTTCGGCCCTTTTCCTATACCGGTCGTTATATAACTGACTACGGGTACGACGCGGTAAAAAATTGGTTCAGCAGGTGCCCAATGAATGTAACCTTTTGGCTATTGGTCAAAAATTACATTGCAAATGTCGGTCGAGTAGCAAACATAAAAATAACAAAAATTATGAACATTCCTGTATCTCAAATTTAGGTCCTTCCTCAATATTCAATCATTACCCTCATAAGTATACAATTAGATGCCAGTTGTTTCAAGATACCTCATTATTTTCAATCCCCTTGTACCTATCACCTATGGACAACCAAAACCATCGGTTTTTTGATACTGGCTTGAGAATTAGTTAATTTCACTTACTGCTTCTTCGGCGGCTTCTTCGACGGCTTCTTCCTCCTTTTCTTTTTCTCTTCATTTTGTTCTTCTTCGCCACTACCGTCACACGCCTGCCATCGCTACAGACATCACTGTGACGACGATGACGCCATGACCACAATCACCACCACCACCAATACTACCACCACCAACACCACCACCATAACCACCACCTCGACCGCCGCCACCACTACATCCACCACCACCACCATCATCACAACCGCCATCACCACCACCATCAGTATCCCCACTACCACCATCAACATCTACACCACCGCCGCCGACACCATACCACCACAATCAACTCAATGGCACTATCCCCATAACTAACACCACCGACGTCCCTTTTAATCCCAACTTCGCCATCACCACAATCGTTATCACGATTCACATCATCACATCGAGGAACATGAAGAATAAAAATTAATTTTTCCAACAAAATTTACCCGTGTAGGTATTCAAAAATACGGGAGCAATTTTAGATGGGAATGAACTTCAAGTGACCCTAACCAGTCATGACGGCTGCATCGCTCGTCCAAATTCAGTCACGTTGAATAAATTTTTACACCATAAAAAAGATTGCAAAACATTTAAAAATTGACGTGGTAGAAAGAAATGAGGAAGTAAGGCTACTGCAATCAGCCATTAACTAGCAAGCCAAGTGCTATAGCGTGCGTTTTTTTAGCGATTTTTTTCAACTTCGTAAAATCTAGATTTTTCAGAAACCCAATTATTTTTGGCATTGACGTCTGTCGCGTTCTAGGTCAGCCATTTTTCAGAAAAGTGTGAGATTCACTGAGTCCATTAATTGGCCAGTTTTTTTCCTCCTTTCGAGGCGACCGAGTGCAACGAGCATGGGACCAAAACGACGTGGACTGAGTGGAACCATTTTTCTGTAACCTTGAGGACTGGATAGGGTACAGTTGAGAAGGCACAATAGCGTGTTTTCCTATGGCAGCCAAAGGCTCCGGCTCCCGCTAATCCGGCTCCAATCTTTCCGCTCCACTGTTCGGTAATTACCGGCGGCCGTCGACCAAGACGACGAAGACCAGGAACCTGTGCGTATCATCGAAGACTTTCAGCCAGACGGCATAGCTGAGCTGGAATGAGTTAGTTACCACCATGCGTGTAACATGGTTGAATTATTTTCGCTATAGCGGGTGGACCGATTTTGCAAAAATATTCACGCCTCACGGAACTGTAAGTCGACTATAGATGGGCCAAAAATTAACTTGCGAAATGGCTGAATTTTATTTCGCGATTTTTCCCCCTAAAATTATGTTTTGAGAGAGCCGAGCGACAGAAATATTATTTTCATTAGCGACAAACCTAGGTAAGGTGGTCAAGATTATCAAAAATAAATTTTTTGATTCACATTATGAATATTGATGAGTATTTTCGTGAGAGTAGTTCAAAACGGAAATCGAGCTATTAACGTTGGGTGAGTACGACTCGTACACTGAAAAAATCTCATATTTTGCTCTCATATACAAATCTCATCTAATTTTCTGCTTCAGATATTATTGGAATCCTGAAGCAGAAAATTGGAACCTTTGGAAACCAGCGATGGGGGAAAATCATCCGTTCTAAAACGATCTAAGATGAACACCAGTGTTGCGTAGATAGCACACAATACTACCATATTTTGATACCTTAATCTTTTGAACCAAGGCAATTCTATTTTGACTAGTTTAGTGGCTTTGGTGATCAAATATGTCAAAAAACACACTAGGGTCAAGTGGGGTAATTATGAACATGGGGTAATTAAGAACAAAGTATGTTTGCGCTCCTGTGAGCAATGGAAAAATCAAAAAGATGTAGCAATCGAATGTTCATTCTCTCATTGATAGGTTACGACTTTTTTTTCTCCAATTTGGCAACGCCGATGACGCCATTTACGTGTTTATCAAAAACCTTATTAAAAAGTTTGTGAAACAGTTTTTTAGTGTTTGAGGTTCTTCCCTCTTCTGGCTGAAAAAATTGTGTTAAGTTATTGTTTTCAATATTTTTACATGCGTTAATTGTTTCTTCAACAGGATTTCACTCAAGTTTTGCCATATCTCGTTCTCAGTGACTTTCAGAGGGTGTTCATAACTACCCCATACTTTTTTGGGTATGGGGTAATTATGAACATTTTCTTCTGAGAGTTTTTTTGCACTTCTCGTCCATTTTTAGCAATGAAATGGTACAAACTAGGTGATTTTCGTTTGAATTATGATATTTTGGGAGTATTTAAGTATATTGACTTGATTTATTTGGATCTTGGGGTGATTGTGAACTATGCTATGGGGTAATTATGAACATCGTCGTTTACATCTCATACGCCTACTGTAACACGTTCGTGCTAACTGTCACATGTAACAGTGTGAAATGAATCAAATGTAACCTTTTGAACACCTCTTTTAAACGTCAAAATCGCTGTTCATAATTACCCCATACCCTATGGGATAATTATGAACATAAGGGGTAATTATGAACAGTGGTTTTCAAAGACCATACAGCAGTCAAAAAATTAAAAAACTGTCTCACAGTGTATTAGGGATGTAAACCGATTGTTTTAGAGAGGTTTCCAGGTTTTTACATGGACTAGGTACTTCTGAGAGCTGTCAGTTTGTAAAATTGTTGCAATTTGTTCATAATTACCCCACTTGACCCTATACAAATTTTAAAACCCAAATAAAATCAAAATACCTTTAGTTCCCGGAACATAAAAAATATCCACATATTTCGCAAGGTAAAACGAAGATTTTAAGACCAACAACTCTCAAATCGGTTCATTTTTAAGACCAGAAAAAATAAAATGGAAAAAATAAAAATGCTAATAAATTGAAAGTAATGTGTGTAAATAAAATTTCGGTTAAACAGGGTGATAGGTCTTGCTGAGACGAACAATAAGAAGCCATCAAGAAATTTGTAAAAAGGTTGATAATTGAGTGAGCTATGGCCTTTTTTGAAAATGACCACATACGGGCTGATTTTAGACTGAAATGAAACGGAACGGAAATGATCTTGATGTACAAGTGTATAAGTAACATAAATTTTTTCTGAACCTCCCATCCGATGTTCGATTTTAGGACGATTACAATACTTCCATTTACTTCTGGAATATGGTCAATATGGAATGTGGAATAAAGTATAGATATGGAATGAAAATTTCATTCCATATCTATACTTTATTCCATGGTAAGTAGGAACATTTAATGTTCCATGGTAGGTATATGGAAGTAATATGGGAATATGGTACATAGAAAATTTTGAAATAATATGGTACGTATATGGAAGTATGGAAGTAAAAATACTCTATAGTAGAAAACCAAGCCGGAATTTGATTTTTCGAAGTAACCTCAAACCGTATCATGCGTACTACGGCAAGGAACTGATCGATTTTCTACCTTCAAAACCCGATACGGTATTTTTCACAAAGAAACGGTCGATTACTGTCGAGCTCTCATTTGAATATTTCCGATTTGAACCGGACGAGCGGCATTTGATCCGTAAGAGAGATTTTCAGTCTAATCTGCCACACCTATTGACCATAACGAAAAATGGAAATAGCGCAACTTTACATGATTTCTTTGTTGTTTAGATTACTGCAATCATGCCGCTGAAACGGTAATTGATTTATTCCGATGTGCGCAAGGAAATTTGCAAATTTTCTCGCTAGGACATGCTCATTTGAAAATCTTGATATTCTGCTCTGTTTTTTGGGAAAGAACATTCTGGTCGTACCTGTAGGATTGAAAGCTCAAGCTAAAAACTGCAGCCCATGGGCTTAGGTTATAATTTTTTTCCTTCAGTAAACATTTAAAAACTGAATTAATTGGTTATTCCACCAAATTATAGGTAGGTATCTTGAAATTTTTAACTTACGGATATTACAGAATATAATTTATTGAGGATTAAATAAAAAAAAAATCAAAATTGGAAAATACAGGAAAATTTATAAAAATTTCGGAGACTGTTGTCAGCATTTGTATAGTTGGCAATGTTAAAAGTTAAGATCATAATAGATACCTATCACTATTTTTGTCCTTATCACGATAAAGAACTGAGCGAGTTCATGAATTATGCATACCGTTCTGATGACTCTCACCTTCCTGCGTTGCTGAGGAAAAATGTCAGTTTCAAACCATCTGTTGTGCACATAGAGGAAGTTAATTTTTTGTGCTACAACCGGTTTCCATTTGTCGATTTCGGGAACATTTTTCACCATCATTTACCTACCTATATTCGTCGCAGTTTTATCAGCGTGGATGTATCGTTAAAGTTGGCAATAAACTAAAATCGGATCGGAGTTTCGGTATTACCTTCCACGCATCCAATCAAAATCATTTTGAGGCCGAAGGCGAGCAGTATAAAACTATAGTGGCGCATTTTTACAAAAATTGCCATACCCCCTGTAATACTTGAGCTTTTTCATTATTTTGCAAGAATGTCTGATTGAGGATTACCTTTATTGTTTTATACCAACGCAACTTACGTGACGTTGAAAATGGCTCCGAATAATTACAACATGTTTTTTATGTTGTCCGGTTTCGGCCCTGGGAGGCTCAAACGTCGAATTTTTGGTTCTGATACTGTTGTTCTTGACATTTCTACGTGGTCAATGATTTTGGGCTGATAAGAAATTTACGCCTGTGTTCTGGTGGAAAACCAAGCATACCATATATGGTATGGCATAATAATGAAATATTATGGCATTTTCTTGCCGACGGCAGCCTGACGACACCCTGCACACCCAGTATTGTTCTCGCATTTAAAATCACAGTACAACTGTTGTACTCTTAAACTTGGCTCAAAAAGTCTCTTCATGGTACAAAAATCCGGCAACCAGCCAGTTGTGCCAATTTGCGTTGCGGCTGTTTTACCACATCAGATGGCGGTTTTCCATCGAGGACGGGGGAATCGATTTTTAAGATGAATTAGATTAAAAGATCTTCTCACCCCCTCGCAGTTCGGACTGATGACAGTGGATTTAAGTCACCCTACTGTCATTAGGGCGATTGTGTGTGGGACCCCAGCACTATTCTTATGGAAGCTAATCCTCGAACTGGTCCCTCAGTGTGTTCACTGTTCCGCGTAACCAATGGAACGTTTTACAATCCGGAGGGGTCGAGGTGTCATTATTGCTAGTTGGATTTGACAGGTTTTCTTCCTGGGCCTCCGGTTTTTACAAATTTCGAGTGCTTCGAGTTTTTGGAGTATTTTCCAAAAGGCCCCCCTCAAACGATTGATTTTCCGAAATGCCCCCATCAAACGATTGAATTTATCGTTCCAGCAGAAAGCTCAAATTTTGCGAATTCGATTTTTCCTGGAAAAAACTGAATTATAAAAAAAATTGGTCGCCGTCAGATTTTACCGCAGTTTCTTCAAGTCCTTAGCTGCTGGCCTGCGATGCTCGTAATGCACTCTAGCGGCTCGACAGGTGAACTAGCGGCAACCATTTTGTTGTCTGGACCACCAGAGCGTTGGCGGTGGTAAGGTGCAACTACTCGATTGGCCGCCAGGCGGCCGCCCAAACTCCACCCCAGGAATCCTCCCAACTCCAGGCGCTCCCACTCCTGGCGATCACAATCCTGGCGCTCTCGGAACGAACAGGATCGTCGGCCAGGAATAGTCATTTTGAAAGGACGAGCCAGACGATCGCAGAAATGAAAAAAAAATATATAAAAAACTAGCTGAAAATTATAATGGGTAATTACCTGGTAGAGGCCTTAGGACCTGAATTTTAAAAAACTGGACGTTTTTTTTTAGAGGGCGTTTGCATTGATAGTTCTTGACTGGAGTAGGTGCATGCTTAGAATAGCTGTTAATTCAATTTAAAAATGCCTATCTGAAATGAGGGTGCTAAAAAAACATAAACATAATACCTACGTCATATTATGACATATTGGTAGGCTGAGTGTAGATTTGAGGGAGAGACGTAACTCTAATGATACCTATTCTTTCGCCCGATAGAAACTCTTCAGGGACTGGCGAAATTCTTCCCCAGGATAGACATTTTCCTAATAACCTTCGTCATAGTCTCCTTTTCGCACTCTGAGGAGGGCGTGCGTAGATTTTTCTTGGTTTTCAACTGAAAAAATTATAACTTTTCAATACCTAAGTGAATATAAACCAAGTCTTATTCCAGAGGAATAATAATTATTGCCAATTTTTCAAGGCGAAGAAATCTTTAGTAAAAACCGACATACCTATATATAGGTAGGTATACCTATCCATTATACAGGCGATATATCGCCAAGTTACTCTCACACTGTCTAATCAGAAAACATGTTCACAATTTCGTTCAAAACTATTTCGGCCAAAAAAAAATGTATCTAGAGAGATCGTGAAGATTTTCCTTAAAGGACGATTGTAATTCTGAACCGATTTCGATTATCAAAAGCTCATTTTCGTTCAGATCAACCCTCTGATGAACATTATGCTAACGAAATTTGTTCGTAGTAAAATAATGTAATTACAATAATAGTAATTCAATTCCAAACGCGTCTTTTCCGAGGGTATATCTCATGAGTCCTTCCGCACACCTTTCAATTTAATATTTAAAATTCAACTTTTCTCGGAATTTTATTCTTAATTCTATAAATACTGTCACTTCATTCGCTTCGGCTTCATGGACCTTAGCTAAGCTCGAGCGGAGTTGTTGATATGGCCGGTATGGTCTGCGGTCTGTTCAGACCTATTCAAGTCTCGCGTGACAGACCACGGGCGGTATATATCTGCATAAATAAATATCTCCGCCCGCCAAGACTGTACAATTGAATTCTTCAATCGGCCAGTGAACCTGGCTGATTAAATGAAGCAATGAATGTTTTGGATAACGTAGCAGTGAAACGGGCAGCTGGCGCGCGTGCATCTTAACCAGCCTTCGCCAAGGTTCGAACGGCTAACATACATAACATCCCATCCTTCTCAACTCTAGGCTGCTATGCGATTCAAATTGCGCCTCGCGATGAAGACTCTTCGTTAATAATTCATTTACTTTTCGATGGTATCTCTCTTTACTGAGTCGGTTTGAGAAAAGCGCTCACCAGTTCAGTTCTGCTGCTCCGACGAGGAGCTCGGTCGTTTCGTGAAAGCCGAATCTTTGGCGCAATCTGCAGATTTCTGTTTCTGGAGTAAACCAATGGATCTAGTCCGCGTTTCGGACGAGGCGAGTCGTTAGTTACGTGCTAGTTCTAGCCTAAGTGAAAATTGATGTTCTACGATCTGACGAGATGTACGTCCGAGAAATTGTGAACCGTGCAATTCGTCGGACGGAACCTCAAGATGTGCAAGGGTGAGTTGGGGCACTAATATGATTGCAGCAAAAAAAGATATGCATGGGCATCACCCTTCAGTCACATTTATCACAATGCATGGTGTACATTATCCCATGGCGTACATGTACGCTGAAAAAAAGGATCGTTTTTCAGTGAAAATCTGTTAACGATCTGTTAGGAGCCCCCAAAGGATACGAGAAGGGCTTTCGTGTCAAAACGCGCTAATTACTTACACTGGGGTTTGTTTTTCGTCCTTGCACATTCATTATTGCTACCTACGTTGGATACAGGATCAATCAAATGAGTTAGTAGGTACCTGGGCGAAAATTCTTGACGTTGATACAACTCCAATTTTTAGGTATTGCCACCCTTGACCTATATAGGTCAAGGTATTATAATATCCTCGAACACCACTAGTTAGCCAATCTGTTACTCTGACGTGGGTAAGTAAACCAAATCAATATTTTCTTGCAAATTCATTGTGTCCCATACGGGCGCTCATTGAAATGGCTATAACTTTCGAAGGAAAAAAGCTATCGACCTGGCGATGGTTTCATTCGATTCAGCACCAAAAAATCTGTCGGTTGTGATGTCTTGTACGCTAGGCAGACAACTTTTGGGAGAATCGCATCGTTTTCAATATTTCAACTCTTTTTTAGAAGCCTTAAAAGAGAGCTTCTGTTTTGGTAAAGAATTGAGGCTGCCTCGGACCAAGCTTGATTTTTTCTGAAAAACTTTTTGAGACAAAAAGTGTTCTCGGCGGACGGAAGGATTTTTCGTTAATGGATAAGTCTGAGCTTAGTTACCAAAATCATTCACCTTGTAGCCTGATCAAGGAATTACTCCTTCAAGTTCGACCGTAGCATTTCTCCGGTAAAATAGCATCCTACAGTATGGTAAACAATAGTGAAAATCGATTTACGAGGGCAGATTCGTTGAAAATGAGCGGCAAAATCCGTAACTTACTACAGTTCGTCGGGAAGTCCTTGGAAAAATACGCGAACTGAACTGTCATGCGGACATTTGACGGCTATTGTACCCTGAAGGAACCCCATTGGAATTTGATTGAGATAATGAAATTGGAATTCAATTCAATTGCGGAAGGGGTGCACGAGGTGGAATTACGTTTCGTGGGTGACTAGAAATCGAGCAGGAGGAGAGAAATAAGGGATGCAGGCGACGATTGTT
This sequence comes from Nesidiocoris tenuis, assembly GCA_036186465.1. NCBI lineage: Eukaryota > Metazoa > Arthropoda > Insecta > Hemiptera > Miridae > Nesidiocoris > Nesidiocoris tenuis. The sequence goes on along the minus strand of AP028912.1, from coordinate 5,891,886 downwards.
CCATAGACAGGAAGTCGTCGTTGAGGGGGTGAAATTTTAAAATTGGCCGATCGGGGCCGGGATTAGGGTAAGGGGGGAGGCGATTCGGAAACCGTAATAACAGGGTATGAGCCTAGGGTCGTCCCTAAGTCCTATGACGTGCTCTCGGAATCCTCGATACGTTGTACGTGACGAAGGGTGTACAGCCAAGACTGAATCCACTTATCTGCATAATGTGACTCATCACCGTGGATGTATGTGACCGAGAGGATTTTCGTTGGCAATTTAACGTTCGGTAGGATACCGACTTTTCACTAAGTACCTATTGCAATTCGTTCCTAAAATCGAACATCGGATGAAAGGTTCAGAAAAAACTATTTTTGCTTCGACACTTTTACTCGAAACCACATAATGGACAAGCGTCTGTGTGACCGTTTGTGGCTATTTACAAAAATGGCCGTATCGCCCTCAATTCTCTATGTTCAAATTTCTTGAACTGGAATGTTCGTCTCGGCAAGACCCATCACACTGATTAACTAATTTTAGAATTACTCACAGTACTTCCGATATATTAGCTCTTTTAAAGCTGGCTTATCAATGCACTTGAATGCTGGTTTATCAATCTACATTCGTCGTAGATTTTCAAATCGGAATTTGAATAACTCTCAATACTTCCTATATATTTGCATTTTTAGTGTTTTCCATTTTATTTTTTTCTGGCCACAAAAATGAACCGATTTGGACGTTCTTGGTCTTAAAATCTTTGTTTTACCTTGCAGAATATGTGAATATTTTTATATTCCGATAGCTTGGCGTATTTTTATATTTGGAGAATTTTGAAATTTGCATAGTGAGTTTTTTAAATATTTTTGACCTAAACACCTTCAAAAGCAGTCAAAATATGATAAAATTGTCACACTTTTACGTTTCCAAATATGGGTTATCTACGCACCCCTGGTTTTTGTGATGAACACTTCAATTTTAGCAATTTCCTGCATTTAGATCAATGAAAATGTGTCTTGGGTGAAATGAAGAGTTTTCCTCCAAAACTGCATTCATCCACTTTCGAGTTTTGTCGATATCGATTTCGTTTATACTTCCATATTTACAGAGTAAATGGAAGTATTGTGATCGTCCTAAAATCGAGAATCGGAACAGAGCTTCAGAAAAAACTTTTTCTTACACAAATTTACTCAGAATCACTTCCCGAACAAGAGTCTGTGTGTCCGTCTGTGGTCATTTACAAAAATGGCTATAGCTCCCTCAATTCTCAACCTTTTTTCAAATTTCTTGAACTGAAATGTTTATCTCGGCAAGACCTAACACCCTGTTTAATCGGAATTTGAATTACTCACAGTACTTCCGGTATATTTGCATTTTTAGTGTTTTCTATTTTATTTTTTTCCGGCCACAAAAATGGACCGATTTGAGCGTTCTTGGTCTCAAAATCTTCGTTTTACATTGCAGAATATGTGGATATTTTTTATATTCCAAAAATGTGGCGAATTTTTTTTTGGCAAATTTTAAAATTTGCATAGTGAATTTTTTGATATTTTTGACCGAAACACCCTTAAAAACAGTCAAAATATGATCAAATTTCTTTCAAATATGTACGTTTCAAAATATGGAAGTATTGAGTGTTATCTACGCACCTCTGGTTTCGATTTTCGATTGCTTATAGGTACCAAAGCTGCTATAAATCGAAAAGTGAAAATCGAAAAAACGAAATCGATATCGACGAAACTCGAAAGTGGATGAATGCAGTTTTGGAGGAAAGCTCTTCAAATACGAGTATAGTGCGAGCGTTCTCAGATAAATTTAGATTTGATAAATTAGAAGATTAGATAAATGAATTGATAAAATGGCCCTAAAAAATTAGAGCGTTCAAAAGCTTTCGTGGTCAGTGAGCAGCTTGAAGACTGCTGGCTGAATAAAATGAGTACGAAGTACCTAATTTCTCTGTACCGGAGTAGATTCGAATTTCGGCTTCGGGATTCTAATCTTGATTGATTAGCTTCACGTGGCTGTAATTCCTCGGCAAAGCGTTGCTCTTATTTGTTATAATTGTCCGGAACGTAATTACAAATTCGTTATCCCCGGTAATCACCGCTAGTGAACGTCATCATCCTGCTCTTGGAACCCTGACGGAAATAATTAAAATCCGATTAATATCTGTTGGAGTGTATTCGGTTGTTCCATCATTCTTCCCTTTGATAGTTTTTTCGGAATTTTCAAAACCCTCGATGAGAAATAGAGTTTTTATTCGCTAGAATTGGAAAATGTCGAAAATCAATTTTTCTCTGCACCTCCGGTCTGATTAAGTTTTTGGGAGTGTAGGATAATATAATATTGATGTATTATATTCATCGATTTAAAACAAATATTCATGGCCCATCTTAAAAACAGCTGTAAACCAGTGGTGAACGCGCAATACTTCCATATTTTGAATTGTAAAATTGTGACACAATTTGATCATATTTTGACTGCTTTTGAGGGTGTTCAGGTCAAAAATACCAAAAAACTCACTATGCAAATTTTAAAACTCGCCTAGAAAAAAGTACACAAAGTTATCGGAGCATAAAAAATATCCACATGTTCTGCATGGTAAAACAAAGATTTTAAGACCAAGAACGCTCAAATCGGTTAATTTTTGTGGCCGGAAAAAATAAAATGGAAAACGCTAAAAATGCGAATTAATCGCAAGTACTGTGAGTAATTCAAATTCCGATTAAACAGGGCGTTTGGTCTTGCCGAGACTAACATTTCAGTTAAAGAAATTTGAAAAAAGGTTGAGAATTGAGGGAGCTAATTAAAAAAATTAAAAAATTCGAAGACAGCCGGAAACATCTTAAAATTAAGATGTTTATTTCTGACAGTGTAGTTTTCAAAAATGTCATCATTCAAGTTTATCAATTTATACATTTGAAGGGTAAGGGGAAAGAACAGGAAATGTCCATTTTTCCCAAAAACAAGCTTAATAGCGCATTTTGTAGGAATTCAAAGGTACTAACCGTATAGTGAAACTCCAAGGGGAAAAAAGTATAAATGTCGCCCTGAGAAGCAACGAAAGATTCGGTGTAAGGGGAAAAAACATAGAATTTAAAATACAAAACCTGCTTTTTCTCTAAAAGTACTTTTTGTGACATTCCTCGTTCCTTCCCCTTACCCTTCATTTATCAATTCAGAAAGTTTATCCAGAAAAAATGTATTTCTCCGTTGGTCAACTATCGTAAAACCTATAGGACAAAGGACATTATTCGCATCGTAAAAAAAATGAAATTGACGTCGTTTTTTATTCATAACGGCAAAATCAAAGACTTCGTCGGCTGGATTGTTGATTCATTCGATACATCCCAGATGATGTCATCCGAACAGCCGCAGGCGCAAAACGCGCTCCTATATTCCTGTCCGAGGGAATATTTTACAATGTAATATCTACTCTAGGAACTTATAATTTCGAACGAGATGATAACCATCTACCGAATAATTGGGTCATCGTTGCCCAGATTGGTTATGGGCGTAGCCCGACGTGGGGCAAAATGGCGCGTGGGCGAGCCGGATTTTGGTCGAAGTGGTACAAGCTTCTCCAATTTGTTTCCGACGTGGGATTCGATTTGGAAAATTATTACCCGGTTCGGTTCAAATCTGGTATTAGATATGGAATTGAGCTGTATTGTTAACTTTAGGAGATTATTTATGGGTGCATATGGAACGTATTTTTACTTCCATATTTACAGAGTAAATGGAAGTATTGTGATCGTCCTAAAATCGAGAATCGGAACGGAGCTTCAGAAAAAAATTTTTCTTATACACATTTACTCAGAATCACTTCCTGAACAAGTGTCTGTGTGTCCGTGTGTCCGTCTGTGGTCATTTACAAAAATGGCCATAACTCCCTCATTTCTCAACCATTTTTCAAATTTCTTGAACTGAAATGTTTGCCTCGGCAAGACCTAACACCCTGTTTAATCGGAATTTTGATAACGCACAGTACTTCCGATATATTTGCATTTTTAGTGTTTTCTATTTTATTTTTTTCCGGCCGCAAAAATGAACCGATTTGAGCGTTCTTGGTCTTAAAATCTTTGTTTTACCATGCAGAATATGTGGATATTTTTCACATTCCGAAAATGTGGCGTTTTTTCATTTTGGCCAAATTTTAATATTGAATTTTTTGATATTTTTGACCTAAACACTTTCAAAAGCTGTCAAAATATGATCAAATTGTGTCACAATTTTACGTTTCAAAATATGGAAGTATTGTGTGTTATCTACGCACCACTGGTTTTTATTGAACTGCCTCAGTGCAAAGTTTCTTCAACCAATTACCACGATATTGCGGAACTTCTTCAGTTTTTTGCCAATAAATTTTGAATAACGCGTCCAAAACGAAATAGCTGCTTGTTTATACTAAAATACATAAAATTCTACGTAAAATAATCACCTTGAACGTTAAAATCGGTTCAGCCGTTTGGTCTGTATCAATGTCTGTACTTCAAAAACGGTGCACTCTCTCAAAAAATGCGTATATGTTATAACATCAATACTTCCATATTTTGAAACGTAAAAAGTGTGACACAATTTTATCATATTTTGACTGCTTGTGAGGGTCTTCAGGTCAAAAAAATCCAAAATAAAAAATATAATATAATAAATATAATAAAATAAAAAATATAGGTACCAAATTATCGGAATATTAAAAATATCCAAATTTTTTGCTAACAAAACAAAGATTTTAAGACCAAGAACGCTCAAATCGGTTCATTTTTGTGGCCGGAGAAAACACTAAGTATGCAAGCACATCGGAAATTCGAATTACTCACAGTATTTCTGATACATTAGCACTTTTTGGTTTTCATTTTTTTTCTGGCCACGTAAATGAACCGATTTGAGCCTTCTTGGTCTTTGTTTTTCCCATGCAGAATAATAAATATTTTTTTATTACAAGATAACCTGTCATATTTTGGTTTTAGGCGTGTTTTGAAATGTGCATAATGAGTTTTATGATATTTTTGACTCAAACGTAGTCAAGAGATAACCGATTTATGTAAAAATTTACGTATCAAAATATGGAAGTATTGTGTGTTATCTACCCTCTGGTTTTATAGTATAAAAATTATATTATAATTGACCAAAACACCCTCAAAAGTTGTCAAAATAGGTATATCAATTTTTGTAAAAAAAATTTACGTTTCAAAATATGGAAGTATTGCGTGTTATCTCTACGCACCACTGATTTTAATTATTTTTTCGTAATTTCTTCTGTTTTCTATCGACCCGTTTTCGATTGCTTTTTGAACACGTAGCTTAAAACAGGTAGGTACAGGTTTTGTTCGAGTAACAGTACAATTCATCGGCCGACTTAACACAATCACGGGTTTAATTGAGTCGGAGCAGTCGAAGGGAAGGCATAAATCTCGGACCAATGCTCACTGATAGGCCTCGCTCCAATTTATTTTATTTTTTTATTTTCGCCTTTTTTATTCTCAGTGGTCCGCCGAGTCGAGAGAACAAGACATTTCCGAGGGGAAAACGAACACGCACGCCGTGTACAAGAGCCGCGACAAGACATTCCTCTTCTTGGCTCCTGGCGGCTTCACGACGTCGGTATAATTAAGTAATTAAAAGGGACCCGCGGCGAAGAAGGGGTAATGAGGGACGGAGAGTTCCCTCGGGTCGAGCGTGGGCGAAGGAGCGCGAGGTGTTTCCCTCGGCGGCGCACACCTTCTACGCCGGCAACGCCGACCGCCGTCGCCAACCATTGGTACACGCGGTGCTCGATCATTAGAGCGCGGTCACCTCGCTCAGCAGGAGATGCTTCACGCTCCGTTTGCCATCATGGCCTCGACTCTTCTTTTTTTCCAACCTTCGCCTCCGCTTCGGATCTTCTATTTTCCCTCCGAAGTTTTCCAAGCTGGGGATAAAATACTGGAATCAACTGTGGGAACAGCTGCTGAAAGCTTCGGTTAGAATTTCCAAATTCTGACGATTCTGAAAATCACTACCGAACATTTTTGTTCGATTACCACAACAACGACGTAAAATTATTAACATTAGATAGATAGATTAAAATCAGATAAACACGATACTCATTTTTTCAGGAACGACAAAAAGGAGACTTTTTGAGTTGGCTCCAAATATGATTTTCCACAAAACAATCCGTCCGTCCACAGTGAACAATTTTTCTCCCCAAACGGATGGACAGTTTTTTAATTTTCAGGAAACATCAACCTGTTGAGTTTGATCTCGAAGTTGAGTTTGATCTCGAAGTTGACTTTGATCTCGAAGTTGACTTTGATCTCGAAGTTGAGTTTGATCTCGAAGTTGAGTTTGATCTCGAAGTTGAATTTGATCTCGAAGTTGATTTTGATCTCGAAGTTGAGTTTGATCTCGAAGTTGAGTTTGATCTCGAAGTTGAATTTGATCTCGAAGTTGAATTTGATCTCGAAGTTGAGTTTGATCTCGAAGTTGATTTTGATCTCGAAGTTGAGTTTGATCTCGAAGTTGAGTTTGATCTCGAAGTTGATTTTGATCTCGAAGTTGAGTTTGATCTCGAAGTTGATTTTGATCTCGAAGTTGATTTTGATCTCGAAGTTGATTTTGATCTCGAAGTTGAGTTTGATCTCGAAGTTGATTTTGATCTCGAAGTTGAGTTTGATCTCGAAGTTGACTTTGATCTCGAAGTTGAGTTTGATCTCGAAGTTGATTTTGATCTCGAAGTTGAGTTTGATCTCGAAGTTGATTTTGATCTCGAAGTTGATTTTGATCTCGAAGTTGATTTTGATCTCGAAGTTGAGTTTGATCTCGAAGTTGAGTTTGATCTCGAAGTTGATTTTGATCTCGAAGTTGAGTTTGATCTCGAAGTTGAGTTTGATCTCGAAGTTGAGTTTGATCTCGAAGTTGAGTTTGATCTCGAAGTTGATTTTGATCTCGAAGTTGAATTTGATCTCGAAGTTGAGTTTGATCTCGAAGTTGATTTTGATCTCGAAGTTGACTTTGATCTCGAAGTTGAGTTTGATCTCGAAGTTGAGTTTGATCTCGAAGTTGATTTTGATCTCGAAGTTGATTTTGATCTCGAAGTTGAATTTGATCTCGAAGTTGAGTTTGATCTCGAAGTTGAGTTTGATCTCGAAGTTGATTTTGATCTCGAAGTTGATTTTGATCTCGAAGTTGATTTTGATCTCGAAGTTGAGTTTGATCTCGAAGTTGATTTTGATCTCGAAGTTGATTTTGATCTCGAAGTTGATTTTGATCTCGAAGTTGAGTTTGATCTCGAAGTTGAGTTTGATCTCGAAGTTGATTTTGATCTCGAAGTTGATTTTGATCTCGAAGTTGAGTTTGATCTCGAAGTTGACTTTGATCTCGAAGTTGAATTTTGATCTCGAAGTTGAGTTTGATCTCGAAGTTGAATTTGATCTCGAAGTTGATTTTGATCTCGAAGTTGAGTTTGATCTCGAAGTTGATTTGATCTCGAAGTTGATTTTGATCTCGAAGTTGATTTTGATCTCGAAGTTGAGTTTGATCTCGAAGTTGAGTTTGATCTCGAAGTTGATTTTGATCTCTAAGTTGATTTTGATCTCGAAGTTGAGTTTGATCTCGAAGTTGAGTTTGATCTCGAAGTTGAGTTTGATCTCGAAGTTGATTTTGATCTCGAAGTTGAGTTTGATCTCGAAGTTGAGTTTGATCTCGAAGTTGAATTTGATCTCGAAGTTGAATTTGATCTCGAAGTTGAGTTTGATCTCGAAGTTGAGTTTGATCTCGAAGTTGATTTTGATCTCGAAGTTGATTTTGATCTCGAAGTTGAGTTTGATCTCGAAGTTGAGTTTGATCTCGAAGTTGAGTTTGATCTCGAAGTTGATTTTGATCTCGAAGTTGATTTTGATCTCGAAGTTGAGTTTGATCTCGAAGTTGAATTTGATCTCGAAGTTGAGTTTGATCTCGAAGTTGAGTTTGATCTCGAAGTTGAGTTTGATCTCGAAGTTGAGTTTGATCTCGAAGTTGATTTTGATCTCGAAGTTGAGTTTTATCTCGAAGTTGAGTTTGATCTCGAAGTTGAGTTTGATCTCGAAGTTGATTTTGATCTCGAAGTTGATTTTGATCTCGAAGTTGATTTTGATCTCGAAGTTGAGTTTGATCTCGAAGTTGATTTTGATCTCGAAGTTGATTTTGATCTCGAAGTTGAATTTGATCTCGAAGTTGAGTTTGATCTCGAAGTTGAGTTTGATCTCGAAGTTGACTTTGATCTCGAAGTTGATTTTGATCTCGAAGTTGATTTTGATCTCGAAGTTGAATTTGATCTCGAAGTTGATTTTGATCTCGAAGTTGAATTTGATCTCGAAGTTGAGTTTGATCTCGAAGTTGATTTTGATCTCGAAGTTGAGTTTGATCTCGAAGTTGAATTTGATCTCGAAGTTGATTTTGATCTCGAAGTTGAATTTGATCTCGAAGTTGAGTTTGATCTCGAAGTTGAGTTTGATCTCGAAGTTGATTTTGATCTCGAAGTTGATTTTGATCTCGAAGTTGACTTTGATCTCGAAGTTGAGTTTGATCTCGAAGTTGAGTTTGATCTCGAAGTTGATTTTGATCTCGAAGTTGAATTTGATCTCGAAGTTGAGTTTGATCTCGAAGTTGAATTTGATCTCGAAGTTGATTTTGATCTCGAAGTTGAATTTGATCTCGAAGTTGAGTTTGATCTCGAAGTTGATTTTGATCTCGAAGTTGATTTTGATCTCGAAGTTGAATTTGATCTCGAAGTTGACTTTGATCTCGAAGTTGAGTTTGATCTCGAAGTTGATTTTGATCTCGAAGTTGAGTTTGATCTCGAAGTTGATTTTGATCTCGAAGTTGAGTTTGATCTCGAAGTTGATTTTGATCTCGAAGTTGATTTTGATCTCGAAGTTGAGTTTGATCTCGAAGTTGAGTTTGATCTCGAAGTTGATTTTGATCTCGAAGTTGAGTTTTGTCTCGAAGTTGAATTTGATCTCGAAGTTGAGTTTGATCTCGAAGTTGATTTTGATCTCGAAGTTGAGTTTGATCTCGAAGTTGAGTTTGATCGAATTTGATCGAAGTTTGCTGATAGGGTCACGGCACTGAACTGATTGTGATAGCAGGATGTTGCAGAAGGACTGCATTAGCAGCAATAGATTTTTCGGTACTATCGATTTTTTTAAAAAATTATCGACCTCAACAATCGATCGGGCTTGAAAAGACGAAACCAACGGTATGAGAATCTCAATTTGTCCAAAATTTGCGTTAGCACCTATTGCTTCTTAAGCGACGATATAGTGTTTGGCCGAGAACTATCTCGAGAATATGTACTTCCTGGACCACTGATCCGATTTCCGCTTTTCGGCAGTCAATGGAATGTTTCTTTCGTTCGAATCAACAGAACTCGGATTGGCTAACGAGCGAGCCATTATCCGCCGTCAAGCGAGAAAATCACAATGGCCGAGGTCTGCGGTGCCCTATTTGTACAATGGACGATGGACGCATTAGCGGCAACGACCTCGGCGGACTGCGGCTCTCATTGGCCGTCCAGACCTCCGTAGTTGACACTACATCTGTTTTAACATAAACCAGTAAATTAGGAGCAGAAGTGACAAGTGCGTTCCGGAGCTTGATGATATTTATCAAGAGGCCTTTGCTCGGAGGCGAATGTGACGGATGCGGGGATGGAAGGGAGGCCGGAAGTGTTCCGGAGGGCATTAGCATCCGCCGTAGCGCAAACGAACCGTAGCCGCCAGTCCGGCCGACCCTCCCGCCCGACTGTAGCTGACCACACATTGTTTCAACGAGTCGTATTCATTAGGGAACCGACGACGACATATTATTAGGTATATTATATGCTAATCACGGCGACGGAGAGTGACTTCTTTTACAGCGCCACCTGTCCCCCGACGATCCTGCTGCGATAATCGTAATTTGTCTTCATGCCGAAGCGACTGAGGCGACATTTTTCGCTACAGAAGTTGGAAAATGGACGAAATCGAATCCCTACAAACCAAGGTCCAATCACATCAAAAATCTTGACATTAGAGCCATCACCACAATGACTCGAATACTTCTGGTTCATGGCAACACTCCAAATATAAAATTTTGGCCTCGAATGATCAGAACGTGTTGAGAATCTCAAGTTTTTCACGAAAACGCCGTTTTTTGTATTTATTGGATAGCTTTTGATAAATTGAACCGTTCCTTATCATTCAAGCGTCGTTCCCTTCAAATAACCCTCCCAAATTCATCTAGCAACAAAAATTGAACATTATCCCACTATCCACACAACCATTTTTAAATAAACCGTTATTGAATAAAATAATTAAAAAAAAAATTGAACATTTTTCCTTTTTACTTCCATATTTACAGAGTAAATGGAAGTATTGTGATCGTCCTAAAATCGAGAATCGGAACGGAGCTTCAGAAAAAACGTTTTCTTACACACTTTCACTCAGAATCACTTACTGAACAAATATCTATGTGTCCGTGTGTCCGTGTGTCCGTCTGTCCGTCTGTCCGTGTGTCCGTGTGTCCGTCTGTCCGTCTGTGGTCATTTACAAAAATGGCCATAACTCCCTCATTTCTCAACCTTTTTTCAAATTTCTTGAACTGAAATGTTTGTCTCGGCAAGACCTAACACCCTGTTGAATCGGAATTTAGATAACGCACAGTACTTCCGAGATATTTGCATTTTTAGTGTTTTCTATTTTATTTTTTTCCGGCCGCAAAAATGAACCGATTTGAGCGTTCTTGGTTAGAATCTCAAGTTTTTCCTTGCGAAAATATGTGGATATTTTTTACATTTATTGGATGTCACGTTTTTTGGATTTATTGGATTTATTGGATTGATAAATTGAACCGTTCCTTATCATTCAAGCGTCGTTCCCTTCAAATAACCCTCCCAAATTCATCTAGCAACAAAAATTGAACATTTTTCCTTTTTTTGAACTGGAATTTGAATTACTCACAACACTTTTAAATGTATTAGGTACCTAGCACTTTTAGTGTTTCATGTTTTATTTTCTACTGGCCTCAAAATTGAAACGATTTGAGCGTTCTTGGTCTCAAAATCTTTTTTTTTACCTTGCAGAATACCTGCCATTTTTATATTCCGGTAACTCAACGTATTTTGATTTTAGACGGGGTTTAGTGTGTTTTTGACATTTTTGATCATTGTAATCCCCAAATCAGTCAAAATCAAATTGCTTTGTCAGAAAAATTTACGTATCCAAATATGGATGTATTGTGCGTTACCTACGCACCACTGTTTTTGCATATATTTTTTTCATTTCTTCGCCCTGAATGACCCATCAATGGTGAGGAAAAGAGTTCCTTGATACGCCAGGTGTCTTCAATATGGAAATTGTACAATCGCACGTACCTGAAACAAGCGTCGATCCGAACGTTTTTTCAACGGAAAAAGTACGCCCTTTTCGAGTCGTTCACCTGCGTGTAGAGGGGGGGGGGATACGTTTGGTACGCAGAAGGCAACGCGTTCCAGGAGGCGAACAATAGTTGAATAGGAAAGGAGTATCAACGGTAGTACGAGTTGAGCATAGCTAATATAAACGTTACTCAAGCCCACGTACGTTTTCAAATTTATGTACTCGAACTGGAGACTCGCAAGTGAAGTAAATGACGTCACATCTACGGCATGCCGTGCTACAATTAGGTAACCATTGTTTAACCGAAGTATTGGACAAAATAGTGGCGCCATAGTCGAAGCCAAATAGAAAATTAGCCTCGGACTCGAAATTCGAATTTTTTTTGAAAAAAAGACTAGTGTAAATCCTGCCTTTCTAACTCACTTTCTCATCTCTAACTCTCGAATGGTAGACTGTTTTGGCAGAAGCGATCAGGAAGATTTCAAGCCTCCAATTTGGGCCTCATTACAAACAGATTGCCCGTAAATGCAGGAGACATGCAAATGGCGTCGAAATTATGCGCATGTCAAAACACCTTTGAGTTTTATTGTTTCCTTGCACGTGCTCAGAAGCTAGGACGGAACGCCTATCAAAAATCGTCGAACCGTCGTCAAAACGTCAGATTTATGTAAAAATCAGCTCAACACGTCTGTCCCGAGATAAAAGCTCAATTTTCCCTTCGGCCTGGACTAATAACAGATCTCACCTCGACACATCCCATGTCTTCTGGGCTGCTACTTTCAGCCGACCATAGTCATGCTAATTCTACGCCGATGATGCGTAATGATTTCATTCCACGCATGGAAATGACCCTGTCATTGTTCCGATCTCGACAAAAACAATCAAATGCGATTATTCAAATCCACCCTCGGCAACTTCCCGGTGGAAAATCATTTCAGGCCCCGAAAGGAGACTTTGGGAAATCTTAATTCCTAAACACTATAAACATTTGTTCCGTTCCCAGTGACCCTGCAAGGCGAAATGAATTAGTTTCCGCGATATAATTCCCCGGCTAAAACCCCGTGAAATTTATTCAACCTGATGAATATGTTGATGATCTCTGCGGTAGGTATCTTTTGCTTTCGCAGCTAGTTACTCGTCCGAATTGATAAATCCGACCACGTGCCATCTGCATCGATTTTACGGCGTTGGTGCCCCCAGCTTTTTCGTCAATTTTCGTCTTTGAATTGCTTTTATTCGTCTTATTTGTTTTCCATTGGTTTCTTGCTTCTTGACCGACGTCTGGAATGTTTCTAATTCCCAAGGTGTTCGGATGTTTTGAACGCTTTCATGAAAATAGCTCTCTGAAGACCCCAGGTAACCATTTTCATGTTTCAAGGGAAAATCATCAAAAGCGTCTTATTTTGTTTTGGTCTTTGCCAATGTTTGTAATTTGTTGTCATGGAAATCATCGAAAATGTTTTTTTTTGGTCCATGAAAATCAAATTCACATACTTATTTTGTCGGTTGTGAAAATCAAAGTTTATGGAAATAAGTTGATGTATTTTGATTTTAGGCGAGATTTAAATTTGAAAATAGTACTTCCTGCCCTTGAAAAAACCTTCATGCTATTCCTTCTGCCTCTGAAAGAGGTTGTCCTGGGGCAAAGCCGTCAATTCTGAGGAGGGCAGAATGACATTTGGCCGATCAGCCGACGAAAGACGTTCTCCAGGAAGACGATCCTGGGCAGATCTACGGTTTCCTGCCATTGTCAGGGGATGGAGACGAGGCGTCCGAGTCAAACGCGTGGACCCATTGTCGTCCATCAACCCCCTCATGTTCATGGGGCAATACGTAGCGAGTGGAGGTAACAATAGCAAATGGCCGCCAAACTGGACTGATGTGACCTCGGCGGGGTCCAGCATTGAAAAACGTGCTAGGAATAACTATTCCAGATTCCTGCTCGTCTGAATGGGCAGAGAAACAACTTTTGTCTAACATTAATCAATTTCAACATTCCTCAAACCATTCTGGCTTTATCTGAATTTGGTTTTGGCTTAGGTATGCACCTTGGTTTGTATGCATTGGTCAATCTCAACTTCCTCTTATCTGGATGTGTATCTATTGTCAATTAGACCTTTCACGGAACATTCTCTTATCCCGATTTTATTCGAATTGATTGAGTTGGAAATTTGGGCTCTTCTGTAAGAATATGCCAAGAATCCATCTACCTACCCATAAAAATCGGGATTTCTTAGAAATCCCTTGAAGAATCATCGTGTTTAAAACGACTTCTGACCCCGAAGAAGACATTAGATACATCAAAACGTCGACAACGAAGTAAAAAGTCTTAAGAAGTAATCTTCTCCTTGAGAAGTAATCTTCTCAAGCCTACTCCCAATCGTGAATGAAGGAAGGAAGTATCAAAACCTGAGTTTTTCCTTGATCTTGTGGTAGTGTCGTATCACAACACTAACGTAACCATGAAATTAATTTTTTTTCTTTGCTTGACCTCGGTTTTGATTGTTGGTGAAATCGGCCCTCAGAACAACGGTTTAGTTTTGACTCAATTTGTCAGCCATCCCCATGTAACCTACAAATCCACCTGAATATTCAGTCGACCACGAATATTGCCTTAGTTTCTCGAAAGAATTGAAGAACGAGACACACATCTTGGACGATTTTCTGAACATTTCGCCGAAGACATGTCGAACTTGAAGACGCCCTCTTCTGGATCAGGAGGCTTTCTTCTTTATGCATAATATATGGCGCTAAGGGAAACGCACCCAGGCTTATGCAAATCCAACTCCGTGAATAAAGAGTGAGTTGGCTGTCGTGGCATCTTGTAGTCTCCCACGTTTGAAACCTATGTTTGCGTTTGCCGTCGGAGCGTCTTTATTTATTATACATGCACCTCTCCGCACTCCGCTTTTCCATTCAGTTTAAGGGATGGAAGTTTTGCGTCCGTTTGAACTGGAACGATAAACAATTTTAACGCCCGGCGGCGTCTTGGTTTCTTCGAGCGTGTAGGACAGAAAAGGTCGAAAAAAGGACGAAGATATCGAAGCTCTTAGGCTGGGTTCGCATGTTTAGGCAGCTGCGTTCTGATACGCGAGAAACTATGATGAGCGGCGGTAATATAAAATTATCTACCTGCAATCCAACTTACCTAACTGAAACTCAAACTCAAAATCAAACTGGTAATAATTTTCTAACTCAAACTGAAACTCAAACAGAAGCTCAAACTGACACTGAAACTCCAACTCGAACTGACACCTGATACTCAAACCCAAAATGGAACACAAAATCATAGTTATACGCAGGCTCAAACTGATACTCATACTCAAATTCGAATTCAAATTCTGAAATGCTGAACTCAAACTCAAGCTGAAACTCAAAGTAAAACTGTTACTAATACGAGTACTCGAATTTGAATTGAAACTGAGACTAAAACCTCTGATACAGAGGTCCCAACTCGAACTGAAAAGCAAACTCAAAATGAAACTGATACTGGAATCGAACAAAAACTGAAATTCAGTTTGCGTTGGAGTTGGATGTTCAGTATCAGTTTCAGTTTGAGTTTGATTCTAAAATTAAACTTGAATGGTAAGGTTCAGTTTATTTTTAAGTTTGATTCTCAGTTTGAGTTCAGTTCAAGATTGAGTTTGATTTTCAGTTTGAGTTTGAATTTCATCGTGCGTTTGAGTTTGATGTTCAGTATCAGTTTCAGTTTGAGATTGATTTTCAGTTCAAACTTGAGTTCAGTTTCTGTTTCTGTTCGAGTATCAGTTCGAGGTTAAGTTCCAGTTTGAGTTGAGTTTTAGTAACAGTTCAGTTTGAGTTATTGTATCAGTATCATTTTTGGTTTGAGTTTTAGTTCCAGTTTGAGTTCGAGGTGCTTTTTGGTCAACTTGAGTTTTCAGATTTGACCAGGCCGTTAGTTCATGTTCTCACGAATGTAGCTATTTTACCCAAGCTGGAACTCCTTCCCATACCGCATGACGTGGGAGAGAGG
Source organism: Nesidiocoris tenuis (assembly GCA_036186465.1). Lineage (NCBI taxonomy): Eukaryota > Metazoa > Arthropoda > Insecta > Hemiptera > Miridae > Nesidiocoris > Nesidiocoris tenuis. The sequence goes on along the minus strand of AP028912.1, from coordinate 5,876,535 downwards.
TCTCCATAGGGCCAGCTGCTGGGATTACAGGACGAGCCTGGAGTCTGTGACGAGCATGCAAATGTCAGGATTAGCTCTTTACCGATCTGATACCCTTCATTCTCTCAATATCATCTCGTATAACTCCTTCCCATCGTTTAAAGGCTCTTTACCGACCTATGCGTCATCGTATGAGGAAAAGAATGATGATCGAGAATTTGTTGATAATGTGGAGAAATTCGTGAAAGACGATGCAAATTAGTCGACCTTAAGCCAATCAAGAGCATCACACCACCAAGGAAAGAATCAATCTCATTAAGGTGGGTTTATCTCTTCAGTTTGTTCGTCAAATAAACATTTTTCCCCGAATAAGTAGTTTCTTGGAAATGTAGTCTATGAATTCCCTTGTCATCGCATCCATGGACAATTTTATTCGGAGAATTATGGATATTTGTTGAATGAACTGAATTGATGAACCCACTTTAAGTTTTTTTTTCAAGTTCCATATTCACGATGCAAATGGAAGTATTATAAATAGTCGTCCTAAAATCGAAAATCAGAAAGGACGACTTGTAGGTTTTTCTAACGACCCTTTCAGATTCGAGATTTTAGGACGATTTAAGGTTTTTTACCCTCATTCAGAATCACTTTCTGGACAAGAGTCAGTGTGTCCTTTGTGTCCTTTTGTGAACATTTACAAAAATTGCCCTTGCTCTCTCAATTCTCAACCTTTTTGATAATATCTTCAAATCAAATGTTCGTCTCGGCATGGCTCATCGTGTGTTTAACCGGTATTCGAATTACTAACAGCACTTCTGGTTTGTCAGCACTTTTCGTGTTCTTTCTACTTATTTTTTTCAAAAATCAACCGTTTTGAGCGTCTTTGGTCTCAAAATCATGCATGATACCGAGCCTCCTAGAACCTAGGATTAGCTCTTATTCTGATGGAGATCGATTTCTTAAAGCCAGCATGCTCATCACCATGTTATCGACGTGGCAACAGATAACGGTACGCACTGGAACTGAAAAATGGTAAAAAGGTGAACGAGGACATCGTTGAAATGTGAGGAGTGACTCGGCCGACGACAGACAATAAGTCCCACACTCGGAAAACGTTCGTCGAGATGACATCAACTCAAAAAGCGTCCATTTCGATGCAGAGCGCGACTTTTACACGCTTTTTGACGAGTCGGGTCCTGGCGATAAAAGTGCACAGTAGCCGAGAATTCTGGGACCAGCATCAGAACTGACTTTTACTAGGAGGAAGGGCCGATTAGGATCTTATCTCGAAGATTCTATTGAGTTATGACTTCCTGTAGGAGACGCGACTGTGGAAAAACAGAACGTGCATTTTGGAGACGCCACGTACCTACACGCATAAAGGAAGTCGAAGGATGTGTAGATGAGATTTTTTATGATGAGGCCTTTTCTACGTGTGCCATTACATGTGACGTGCAAGATAAAATTGTTGTAACAACAATTGAAAATGGATACTGCGTAAGTCTGCGGTTCTGTCGCTTGTAATAGGATTGGGATTGGTATTCCTGTCTTCATTCATGATTTGTCTCAAATACACGTAAATCAGAGCAACTTCGAAAATAATTTCAAAGAACTAAAAAAAGGTAGTTGGATACCTACTTTATTAATTTTGGAAAATAGGTGAAAAATCGATGGTGCAGAATCAACACTGAATAGTATCTACTGCCCTGGTTGCCCTATGAGACCTCGCCTCTGCTTCAAAATTTTTCCTAATCTGGAGAATATAGGTCGCTAACCTCCGTTGTTTACGGTGGGATCAGGAACCAGGAGCCTCCCCATACCGCACAACCAGGTTTTGGACCGGTTCCTTGGGCTGCACGCATTTGGGCTTTTGAATCTTACTGTGGCAGGATGGCAAGGACGAGGTAGTTGTCAATTGGATGTGGGATTAGGAGTTAGGTGCTTTCTGAGCTAGCTCTAGGGAGAAGGGTGGTCCTTAACCCTTGTCTTTGTGGATAAGGCACAAGGCCCCTGTGGATACTGATGAAACCCAAGGAACCGGTCCAAATTCTGGATGAGCGGTATGGGGAGGGGACTAACGTGGTGTGGGGGGTCGAATGACCAGAACAGTTTTGGTAAAGTAAAATCTTCTAGTTTCCTTGCCGAAAATTCCCCCACGCCTGTGCCGAAGAGTCTCGGAAGGTGAACCATCTGTCCCAATAAGGATTCATTTCTCGGACCTTTCATTCGTCCTTCTGTCGTCACGTTATCGCCGTTTTAAGATCCTCAATCGTTGCGCTTTCGAGGTCATTCGTCTGACGGAACAGGTTGATTTCGCCCGGTTGAAAAAGATTGCTCCAGATCGCTTCCAACAGCTTCAGATCAAAGAACGGCAGGACAGGAAACAACAATGGTGGGTGGGCTGTTTTGAGGACAGACGAGGCGGAGTGTGAGGTCCGGGCAATTACTATTGTGATTCGCTCTGTTGATTACCCCTTCGCCTCTTCACGCAGGGAACCTGCTACTCTGTCTCTGCCTGAAATAACTGGCAGAACAATGAGCCCATGGCCGAGAAAGAAGATGGCTGCCACAGTGTAAGGTGTAGGGACGGTGCCACAGAGAACCTGAAACATGAGTGTCAGAGGGATTTTTCCTTCGAGGAGGCGACAAATTGAGTTTTTCCGAGAGAAATGGTCGAAATTTTGGAAAACGGCATTTGAGGGGAGGGGACGGACGAAGAAGATATTTTGACTAACCAGATTCGCTGGGTAATAATTTTTGAATCCCAGTAATAATTAAATATCTAATTACATTATTTAATTAAATATCATCATGACGTGAGAAAAATATAATTATTGGAAATTTTTTTGCTGTTCTTTGACTTTTATCAGCCACCAACTTCAGAATCGCTGATAATCTATAATACAGTTTGCACTGCATGGGAAGCATACAAGAGATGTAAAACGTCGAATAAACCTTCTTGATGTACTGTTTAAACCTATTCCTGAAATTTCTGTATAGGGGAATGTTAGAAATAATTCTTCCTCTCAATCTCAGGTTTAATTGACTAACACCCCATGTGGATATGGAAATTCCAAGGCTCGATAACAGCTGTTGCCTACTTCTGGAAATCCTCCCTTGAAACTGAAGACGGTCTCGTGGAATTAAGGAAAACACAGCGTGAGTTCGAGAGTCGGGGTGCGTACGTGGGGAAATGAGAGAGTAGAAAACCGCAAGTGAAGCGTAAAACAAGCGTCGTTATAATGGAAATCACACGATGGTTATGTATGAACTCCTTACGCAGAAAAGCACAACCGCCTCCTTCTACCACAACTCCTTACACATTTCACATTGAATCTGTTCTTCATCCGATCTCCGCTTGAGGACGGTAAACATTTACGTCAGCATCGAGGCGTTGTTTTTGGCGACACAAGCACATCACAAGATGTAAACCCTATTCATCATCTTGAGATGTGCCTGGATGGATGGACTGTCCATGGCAGAGGGGCCATGCGTCAGCCTTGTTCGGTTATTGATTGGGGGTTGCCCAAGGGTGAGAGAATATACCTAATTCGTCCACGTCTTTCCGAACCAGCAGTTTATTGGGTACTCAAGCCTCGGAAAATTTTTTTTTTTTTTTGAACCCTCTTGTACAATCTTTTCAGTCAAAAATAATTTCAACATGAATTTGAAAGTCGAATTCACATGCTTACATCGAAGAAAATTGGGGTTTTCACAATTTTGTTTTAATCGTTGCGCGGATTGCATAGTTTTACCGCCCTTATGTTTGAGCTGGAGAAGGGAGGAAAACTTCGAGGTTTATTAAGCCACTAACGGCCATTTGAGTGAAACTTTCTCATTCGGCTCGCGTACTTGGCGGTAACAATGTAGTACTTCAGGTTATGGGCCTGGGCCCTGACTGCAAGTCGTCTCGTTACAAGAACGGGCGAGTCGACTCGCTGGCGCCGGCCTTTCATTCCGCGTATCACACACGGATCACGTAATGTCCCAGGCCTAGTTGCGAGAGGATAGGCAAGAAGAACAAAGCGAATGAAGAAGGCGGATCTTCGAGGACAAATAGGCTACAAGTTGTCCTCGGCGATTCGACGCTAAGGAAACGTCCTAAGGAAAGGAGGGTAGAGCCAAGTGGAAGTTCGAGCTGTCGATAAATAAAACTCCGTTTTGGTGGGAGTGCTAAACCGCAGAGACCTGTCGCGTTGGAGTCGGCCATTTCTATAGGCTGGCCACGCCTTCTCCTCGTAGCTCGTCTATAGTGTCTAATGAATCTGGCCAACTTGCATGTCTCGTACTCCTACGCCCGAAATATTTAAATATGGCAGGTTGCCAACGCTTTGCTGGAGAGTTTGCCGAACGATCAGCTTCCCCAAGATGTCTCCAAAATGTCTCCGCTTCTGTGGAGAATGCCACACAGCAATCCTTTCTGAGAATCTCTCCAAAGAATGTTCTTCCCAATGAGGAACATGCATGAAAAAAAATAAACTGTTTTTTCGCCATAATATTCCTTGTTAGGCTTCGAAAATGGTGTTATGGTGGATGACGGTTCGGAAAAGAGGTAATTAAAAGAAGAGGGAGGCTTAGTGAAAATCGCTGGTATGAAGTCGAGAGGGAAAATGGCCAGCCGCAAGGTTACACATCTTCCCGTGAACACCAGTGCAACCTCATCCGAGTTCATGTGTGTATGCTGTGATAGGACGGCGATAACGGATTTTTTGCCGTTACGTTAAGAAACTACGTGAAGTCTCGTCCGCACAGTGACGTCATACGGTTAACCGCCACATTCAAAAGGGCACTTTTCATTAGCGTTTTTCACCAGGAAAAATGTTTTTTTTCGTTGTAGACCATCACTACATCATTTTTGCATCCTAAACAGCACCATTCTGGCGGAAAAAATGGATTTCGTTTTTCATGCATGTTCCTCATTCTCCGTTTGGAGTACGACGAGGATTGAAATAGGGTAAGAGGTTATTGGCCACTTGAAGGCGTTTCTCGCTGTAATGTACTCAAATTAAATTCTTTTAGGTTTTTTTATTTTGTAGGATATTTGCGGTTATTCTGAAGAATAATTTTTCGAATTATCCCGAAGCGTCTTCAAAATATAGGGTATATTTTTACCAGGGCAGTTCTGTAATCGTGTTTTGTTAGCACGGCTCTTAAGACACAAGAGAGGATTGTTATTATAGACAATATTGGGTTTCATGTTTCGTTATAATTGGCTCACTTACCGCTCCAGTGTCTGTCAAAGATTCGTGACAAGGTGCCATTAGTTTGAAAAAGCTAGCGCTGGATAGCACCGCAGGGAATCCATAGCGATAGATATCGGAATATCTTTATGCTGTTAGCGACGGTGAATAGCAAATCAGGGGCTGCGCCAGGCGAACGGTCGAGAATCTATTATCTCAATTATATGTACTTAGGTATAAATATAAGTAATCGTCTATCGAGAGGATCGCACATCCACTACGACTATTATACCTATGTGCACAAATGCAATTGTACGACAAAGTTTCAAAATTCAGAAAAATTAATGTTTTTTGCGACGGTTTCTGGTACCTACAGTTGGCCATGCAAAGATTATGCGCCACAATGATAATTTGTGTGAAATTAACCCAGGTAAAAAATCGCATTGGCATAATATGTATAATTGACATAATATGTATAATATATGTAATGTATTATGTATATAATTGTACATAATATGTATAATTGACAATGACATAATATGTATAATTATATTATAATTATAGTAAATGACGATACGCTAACATATCGTCCCCCCCAGCATTTTTGCTATCTACAGCGCCAGGAAAAAATACGCGACCAGCTCTGAAATTCGAACCTGGATCCCCAGGGTCGCAGTTACATTGTAACAGTTACACATACCTATACTTGGAATAGGCCATCTGCCATGGCGCTATCTGATCTCCGATACCATCACCAGTTGGCACCTGCTCCATTACCTTCAAGTGCCACTCCCATCGGAACGGTCCGGTTATTAGTTCATTTCGGAGCAGAAACGTGGAAAAAAATGGTTTATCTCCGCTAACTTTTACTCAAGGTTATTGAAATGTCCCGTAATTGGTCGTAAAACCTGCACTCAGACGTCGTCCTTTTTGTCGTCCAATTTGTTGTCGCCTCCGCACTGACTTCCGTTCAATTAGAGTTTTGTCGTCAAAATCGAGATAAGTTCACCGTGTTGGCACCGGAGGGCATTGTTTTTTTCTCCTCTATAAAACATCTCTTTCATATTTGTACGCATTTGTGATATATCTACCCATACCTCATACCACCAATTTTGTATGATGACGTAAATAGTAAGATGGAAAATTATTAGGTATTGAATTATCATGTTAGAAATTTATGATGCTCATACACACAAAAAAATGTTCACCAAAATATACCTATCAGGAATAATTTGCTATGCTACAAATAAATTGAACTGTTCTACAACTTCGATTCATGTCACATTTTTCAAATCCTTAACGCATTTTCATTGGAGCCTTGGGGTGACAAATTTATTTTGCTCTAAATTCACGACCGCATGTACCTCAAAGTCGACTCGTTGCCGACGTATGTTCGGTGTATTAGTGTTTTAAATAGTTTGCTATATTTTTTTTGTATTTTTTTACTAACGTATGCTTTGAAATTATTCGCGATATAACCTGCGGTATAAACGAACCGTTTCTCAAGTCTTATTTACCTTGCAATAGATGGAGGGCCCCAGTTAAGGATGACATTTTTATCCTATAATTAGCATTTTAATCCAAACAGTTACATCTAAGGCACTCGTGCAGTTGTCTTCAGCCCGTATATTCACGTTCTATAGAGGGCTATAAATTTTATAAGCCACCAGTGTCATCTTGACAATTTCATATGGGTATATAACAAGGGTCGATTTAGATACGGGTACGTAAGAAATTAAGGATCGGTACTTATTGCGAAACATCGAGCGAAGAAACGAACGTTCTTTTATTGCGATTGCGCAGGATCCAGTATAAAGAAAGACTACCTATTATTGTCTTTCAACGAGAAATACGAGCTTTTTATTTTATTCTTCCTGCAAACTGCAGGGATAAAATATCTAGGTAATTGCTATAAAGGCCACCAGCACCTTGGTTCATTGACATATAATGACGGAATTAGGTAAAATCATATTATGCTGGCATAAGAATAATACACCTGTCTACATCAGAGAGCTGTTTTCGTAGCTTGGGCAATACACTCTCCTCACACTGCCATTTTGATGCACCAAGTAATAATCTATTTATTTTGAATGTTTCAGAAATATCCTTATTGGACCAGCTAGCGTGAGGAGGAAGGAATAACAATAGACAAGGACCCTTGACGATTTTTTCGGACAATTCCTTCACGCATCGAAGAAGTAAGTAATCACGTTTTAGGTCGATGAATAACTTCATCCAAAAACTGACTGAACATTTTTCGACAATAGTTTTGAAAAATTTGACAATTTTATAGTGGCCAAATCAAAATTGACACCAATCAACGAAATAAATCCAAGAAGCATTAAAAAAAGGAAAATGTGAAAACCTTTTCATGGAGGTTTGCCAGCTAATGATTTTTAAAAAGAACTCCGTTCGTACTGACAGTGAAACAGATTGAATCATCAGGAAGTGTCCAAATTGAAACACGAAAAAATGTAATTGGTTGCAAAATCCAGCTGTCGGAAGGCGCAAAGTTGGAAATCGATGAACTGTCAAGGAAATTCTGACGAAGTAACGAGCTCCGAAATGGGACTATCCGCTTTTTTAAAAGCAGCAGCCTTGGCAAATGGCAATCATTAATGTAACGAATTTCGTCGTAAAAATGATGGAAAATCTGTCAAAGGAGATATCAATAAGATAATATAGGTAGTCATTTTCTGGAGGGAAAAATATCGAGTCAAATTCAAATTTCAAAAAATAAAAGTTCAAATTCAGCAAAAGTTAAATTAAAAAAAAAGTTAATAAAAAGTGACATCACTTTATCACTGCCGAACCAGTTTTTTTTCCATCCGTTCCAAAAGCGTCATCGGGTTGAATTTATTACCCAGGAGAACACCAAAACAGCGTGACGATTAGGCAGCCGCAGTTCAGGACGTTAATATGTGATTAGTTGCCTGTTCCTTCCTGAACTCGTATTTTCCTTCGTTACTTGCTTCACCTACAACCGGTAACAGCAACATAATTTCAAAAACTGACCATCTCGCAGGCAGGTGGTTCGAGTGCACCTTGCCTCGACAGGCCGCGCGGTCCAATTATCGGCGCGTTTCTTACGGAATTCACTATACTTGCTGTTAAAAACGTTCCGAAGGCCGACCGCTCGTATCTTTGGTCATCAGCTGTTGGACGGAAGATAAATATCGCTTCGGGAGCAACAGTTTGTTGTTCGGAGATATTCAGCGTTACCAACATGTGAAAACAATTCATTACCGGAACAAGATTTCTTATCATTGTTCGGGAAAGAAGCTCCTGCTAAGTGAATTAGGAGAAAGCCGCTGTCGCGTGATCGTGTCGTTGTCGCTCGTCATGCGAACAAGTTTAGGCTGAGGGGTCGTCGGTTTTTATTGGATAATTGCGTTGTAAACACGCCTCACCAATCAGAACGGATCGTCTGACATGGAAGTGTGAGAATTTAACGAATCGGTTTCGTTTCAGATGAGGGACTCGATAAAAGAGAAGGTTTTTTATGTATGCTCAACAGGTTGTTCGTACTCCAACGACAACATCAACCATTTGGTTTTTTTTTTGGCCCAGCCCATAAAACTATCCACCTTCCATCCAGAAATATTTGAACCTAATAACTTGCAACACTTCCGAGATCTTTGCGCTTTTTATACCTTTGAATTGTTTTCTGCCCAAAGTTGACCGAATGTGAGTGTTCAAAAACAAAAATGTTTAATTTTTTCGACATTTTTGTTTCAGGAGACCCGCCCTGGTGAACCGTGATCTGGTGGCAATGAGTTGAGCTCAAGTTTATTAACGGAACCAAAGCTGTGATAATGTAAACATGTTATTTACCCGAATAAATTGACTGATGAAGTTTTCATTCCTGAATCCTATGCATCCATATATCCAACAGAAAGCCAGGTTATTCAAAATTTCGATCCAGTTTAATACGATTTGACTTGATGTCTCTCAGCTTTGGAATCAGAAGATAGGAATATTGAACAGATTTTTTAATTCATTTCAGTGAGATGATGCTTGCTCTGAATTCAAGTAGGTACAGCCTCAATATACAGGTGAAAGAAAATCCTATCTTAATATGTTAATATCGACGGTGTAGAATCAATACTGCCCAATTCGTTTGCCATGCAATCTATGGACGCGTGATTTGCCAAGTTGCCACCAATCCAAGTTTTGAGAAGTAGGCAACCCAGACGCCCCCAAAAGACACGATGCTTTGAATTGGGCAGTATTGCAGTTTCATCGTCGATATATTATATTAAATATATTTTAGTATTATATTAAATTTTAGTGAAGAGGGCATCCTTTAAATTTTAAATTAAATAAAATTAATTCTCAAGTCAGCGCAATTTTTCTTCGCGTAGGTACAAGTTGCGATTGGACTCGATGACCGTGAATAGTTTTTTCTTCATTTCCAAAACATAAAAATTCAGGCTCAAGTGGTATCCGCCATCAAGATGTCATTTTTGCTCCATAGCGTGGAAACTCGATAACGGAAAGGACCGTGAAAAGAGCAACAGCTGATCTATAAAAAAAAATGCCTTGGCTCCATCCCCCCACGTCCTGCATTATACATACAAATGAGGAACATAGAGTCCGGTGTTTATGAATTATTAATGCTTTTTTAATTTCTTTCCTTTCTGCCTTCCCCCGAGAGAGTGGGAGGATAGGCAGAAAGTGAGTGTTACCAAGACAGACAAGAATAGGGAATTTCCGTGGGGAAGGTTGAAAAAAGGAAGTCCTTCCCAGCCATGATAATTGGGTTAAGACTTTCGAAATGGAGGGACAAGGGACAGTTCGCAGATGATATTCATCCTGGGCTCTAGGAATTAACATTCATTTGCATGAATCAAGAGTACAGCATATCAGCGGACGGGATATCAGCTATGGAAGAAATCAGAGTAGCAGTTGTTTCTTGTGGGAATTAGGAGAGTAGGTACCAGTACACTCAACATACTATGCCATAACACGAGAAAACGTTTTAGGAAAAAATCATTTTATTCAAATTTTAAAATTCCATAAGAATGATGGAAATGAGGGTTTTCAAAGGAAACTGTCAAGGATTCCAACGAGCAACACTGGCGTACACGACCGATGTGCACATTCGATTTAGCCTAACACGGAGGTAATTTACCGTATAAAATACCATCTGAGACCCACCTTCAAAGCTCCCTTACAACTTCACCTCAAACTCCTGATACCTTTCAGGGAACGGATGAATGTCCACAGTCGGTCAAGCTTTGCTGCCCAAGATGGATCGAGTCTCATAAATCTTAGTCTTGGGAGGCGCATCAATCATAACGTGTTTACAGTACGAACCAAGACCCTTGTAACCCTTCACGACTTTCCTTGTGTACAATGCCCCTCTTCCAACGTGGAGAAAAATCCTCAAAATGGTACGCGTAGATAACGATAGGAACAAGAAAGACGTAGGAGAGTTTATGCATCATGTGAGTTGAAAGTTACATTTGTTAAACTAGAGTTTATACGAAAAGAATTAAGTTGGAAAAATTGGCTCGAAAATTCCGCTCTGACTGGGAATCGAATCTAATACCTACCTATTTATTAGATATTTAGGTATTCCAAGATTTAGATATATGAAGGGTAAGGGGAAAGAACAGGAAATGTCCATTTTTCCCAAAAACAAGCTTAATATCGCATTTTGTAGGAATTCAAAGGTACTAACCGTATAGTGAAACTCCAAGGGGAAAAAAGTATAAATGTCGCACTGAGAAGCAATGAAAGATTCGGTGTAAGGGGAAAAAACATAGAATTTAAAATACAAAACCTGCTTTTTCTCTAAAAGTACTTTTTGTGACATTCCTCGTTCCTTCCCCTTACCCTTCATATTTAGGTATTTCAAGATCTTAAGTCCGACGCCTAAACCGCAATAGCGCAGAGCGGATTAGGACCTCATGTGGCGGACTAAAATCATGGAAATACTGGGGTCTCTATGTCAGTGCAAATTTCGTAACACTTTCTCCAACTTAATTTTCCTCTAATTTGATTGTACCTAGGGCATTATTCACCCAAATAATAACCATCTAGGTACATTAAATCGATTTTTCATTATTGAAGTCGTAATCCTGCATTTTTGTGAAAAGATGCCTTTGACCTTTCCTCGAAAGAAATTTTAAAGAGGATCGAGCCCAAAAAACAGTAAATTAAGTTACCTTGTCAGAGGGTGAATAGCGAAGATGACCATATTACCAGCAGTGTCCATAATACCCCCTTTTCTTTAATGGCGATACCAAATGTACCTTAATTTATGGTAAATAAAATATTTTCTCATTTATTCTCACCCTCATTTTCAGCACAATGTTTATTCTCTCTAGGTTCTCGAATTGCTGCTACTGCACCATGAGTAAAAAAGCTACTTTTTATAGGATCAAGTAAATTCAGGGGGTTGTTCCCGAATTGAAAATAAGTCGTCATGGTATGGTCCAAACCTCTAGTCAGCAGAAGAGCTAAACAAGTCGAATTCGCATGCAACCGTTTGTTAGTTGTCTGGGAGCAAACGAAATTATTTCTCCTTATCTCCCATGTCACTCGAGCAAGGGGCAAAACAACGGTCTGACAAAAACAAGTAGCTCCCCTTCGCAGTCCAATTACAAGCCAATAAAAGAAAATTCCCAACCTCTGGCAAGGGAAGTTGTCTCGAAGGCTGCAGCGTTGCTCCAAGTGAGTAATTTATGGAAATGTGTGGCCACCGAAGGGATGTAGTCCTCAGGGTGTTCTCTCTTCGGGAGGAAGTCCTTTTGGGCGTTTGGAGTCAGTCCCTTATCTATGCAAATACGTCCGGATGGACCCCGCAGTGCTGAAGGATAGCGAGCCAACTTGTCCAAGACTTGGATTCACAGGCAAGGAAGGAAACGTCCTTAGTTAGTTGAGATCTTGAGGAGTCCTTTGCTTGGGATTAACGAGGAAGGAGGATGAGGAAAAGACAGTTAATTGAATCTACCACCGTTTCGGTCCCGATATTTACAGGCTAAGTACTCAGAAGGAAAGGACAGGAGGGTTTCTATGATTTCTCAACTTCAAAGGATTGTTGTCAAAAATGTAACCGTAGGTTAAACCAAAAGCTCGGATTCAGCACTCCAAAAAAACATATGAAGCGGTAGAGAAACCTACCTATTACTATCGCAAAAACAAAGGGATTGATGCGTTTTTTACATGTTTCTCCTTGCCGGTTTCGAAGTAACACTTGCGTTTCTGAAGTAAACGCTTCTAGTTCGTCAGTGGCGGTAGTTTCTCTTAAAAATGCTCAGTCACGTCACATTGTCTCTGGAAAACAAGCGGGTTCATTAATGCAACAATGCAGCTGACTGTCACCTCTGGTGTCACTTTATGTTACGTCCGTTGCCTGACAGAAAAAAGACGAACTGTTCTCTCCTGGAAACCGTTCGAACACGTTCGGTTCGTGGAATTGACGAATGAGAGAAACCTGGCCTGAATGCGTGGCAAATATGGATTACGAGGATGCAGACGGTTAGTTATTCGTTTTTGTGTTTGGTATAATTTATTCTTTGTGTTTCATAAAGGAAATAATATTTTACAAGCGTATATTACGGTTAGATTAAGGAAGCATTAAACTGCAAAGCAATTTGTACGTCCGATCTGTGGAAAGTGGGGCATGCTGAGTTTTTGACAGTTTACACTGAAAAATTACCAACCGATAATTAAAACCTCGAAGACAACGGACCAAGCTGAACATGCGTTTCGTGTTAAGCCGAATTTCGCCCCCGACGCCTTCGCGTGCACTTGAAGAGCGCATAAGCAATGCGTGTTGCGTTTTCGGGAGCTCAATTTTCCTGTCAAAACCCGTAGTAACGGTAGTCAATGTTGGATGAGGTCCACCTTCGCACGCTAAGAGTCAACACTCACTCTATTCTTACTGCAATGAGCAAAATTCAATAATGGCATAATAAAGCTTATTTGAACTCAATAGGTTTGAGCACAGTTGCCCACATTTTCATTGTAATGGTGGATATTGGAGAGAAATTTTCATGAAGGATAGAGTTTCCTTCCCTTTCTTGGACAACGATAAGAAGAATGATCATTATTAGAATTTTTACCCCTAATAAAATTATTATTAAAGTGAACAAATAAAAAAGTTGCACCGTATTTGAGTGGTTAGGACCAAAGTCTGATCGGTATTGTATGAAAATTATGCAAATGAAACTCTAAGCAAATGCAAAGGACTTTATTTCCGAATAAAAACAATTTTCTTGGAATGTGCATTCGGGGAGCAATTAAGCCACAATAAGACTAGGCTTCAATTGACAAAAAGAGCCAAAACCAAAAAAAAAATCGGTCTCTGGCCCAGTAATTTTAAACAAATCAAAATTCGTGGTTGGAAAAAATTGATTAATTGCTCAAATTCATTCTTTTAGCAGACATTTATTTACGCGTTTGATCACAAGAACTTGTAGAATATATCATTTCACTGAAACCCATAGCAACCAGATCCTGTCAAATTTGAATTTGCGAGTAGTGCTCGAATCAATGATAAATTTTTGATCGCACCCGAAGAACCGAGGAAATTCTGAGGGAGGAAAATTATTCAAAGAAAGCCAACGTCGTTAGAGCCGTCACCAACAGCAACGCCGCTGAGATAAGCACCGAAGAAGATCTCCAAACGATGGTAATGAACGAAACAGCTTCCGAACAGAGGACACAGTCAGGTGTAGAGGGGTTGAAAAAAAAGTCGATTTAAATATCCCTCGCGGTAACACGACTAATTCGGCGAGGCGTGTAAGAATACTGGGAGAACAAAAAATCTAAAAGTATAATGACTCCGGACGACTGCAAATGCGAAGGAAGAGAATTGCAACCCGAGATACTTGTTTCCACGAAATTAACATCGGGTTTCACGACTGGAAATATAAGGTATCTTATCTTCGAGGAAGCCATCACAGTCCTCTACGATTACATCCTCTCTAAAAGTTGACTACATATTTCCCTTTTTAGTCCCTCCAATCAGCACTTCGGTTTTCATTTTTCAACTCGATTTAAATAGGCATCCCTCTCCTAGGTATGCCTTTAGGCATTCACCAGAACTCTTCTTTTCTGTTTTCTAATGGCTTGCTCTCAAAAATGAACATATACCTACCTAAATATGCTTGAGTATTCCGGCAGTTTTTCATGGGGTATGAGGTATTCATTTAGTTTTTACAATGGCCGCAAAGCTGCTCAATGCCAAATCCAATAAAACACGAACCTAATAAGGGCCAGAAAATTTCCACACTTAGGGCCGCTATTTCAATTTTTTTAGAGCTAGATTTATCCAAGGACTATAGCATTAACGGATTTTCAAAAAATTCTCAGTACGACGGTCAATGAAAGTATGTCCTAGGTGAATGTAGGGCAAGCGTCCTCGGATAAATTCAGTTTTAAATTAATTTAACAAGTAGGTACCGTTTGCTTGACTAACTTTTCATTGAAATCCTTTGTAATCGCCCAAGAAAATTGACCTTCCCCTGAAAAATAACGCCTTGTGTTTGACGTTTAAATTAAAAACCATCGCGGAATCGAAAAATTGAGTGAAAAAGTTCTCTCCGTCCGTGCACACTTTTCCAGTATCCCAACTATGCAATCAATTTTAAAAACAGACTTCAATCGAAATTGTTGGTTGGCCAACGTAGAAAAGGAAACGTTCCGGATTATTACGCACGATCGCCGGGTGTAGATATACGTCGATCATCAGATACCTCCGAATCCCTCAGTTTTCCCTTACTGAGTAATAGCACGAACTGTTCTATATCGTTTCCTGTTTTATTATGCCCCCTCTACGCCGCCTTCACATTTCGAACAGGAAACCCATACTATTCTATAGGTTTTCGAGTGGCCACCCTCGGCAATCCATCCATCAAAAGCTTCGAAAACGAAGTATGTACCTTCGCTTCCTTTTCCTGTCACGAATATCCGTCTACAAACATCCATCCGAAGTGTTTAGCATTTTGCTTCCTTTTTCGTGAAAATGCGAGTGCCGTTTTTACGTTTAATTCTAAATCTGCCCGATTCTAGTAATTTTTCGCAAAGCCATGAACTCTGGAATGGCGAAAAATCGACAGAACTCACCGACGATGGGATCGGAGGGAGCAAAACAATAATGCTTTCCAAGAGAATTGGAAAACCGCCATTTACCGGTTTTTACGTTCTAATAAGGCCCAGTCATATTCGTTCCCAGCCAGTCTCCTCTTTCCCCGCTCGAGGAATTGTTTTCAATTTAATTCCGTTCCGGCCCTTTTGGAATTGGTTTTGTTCTAATGCGGTTGAAACTGCTATGGCTCCTAGAATTATGTGTCAGCCAGCTCCTTTTTACCATTGATATTGCGGAATCCCCTTTAAAACGTTTTTCCACCGTACAAAAGGGAGAAATAAATTGAGATTGCCCCACCCCAGGTAAGATGCGACTGTGATGTAGGTATACAAGGTGGAAAAATGATTGAGGGCGGCGTATAATGAATAATTAATAATTTCGTCAACCAGGAAAGCGACTTATTGTAAATTAGTAAATTGTTGAGGATCGACCCGTTATTCAGTTTTAGAAGTAACTAAGCCGGCCCAGAGCTAAGCCAACTTGTGAACGCCAGCGCTATCTGTTCAGCCGACACGGTAACCAACATTTTTACCTTCTCACCTGCCTCATCTCCGCCGGCTTTTAGTAGAAAAACGGAAAATTTTCCAATCCCATCGCTAATACAGCACCCGACAAATATACGCCTGTGTTAAGAATTTTGTGCTACCAATTTGAGCAGGAAAACTTCGAAAACGAAACGTTGAGTTAATAAAAAATTAGACGTACCTACAAACGGACGCTCGTCCAAAAGCCAACAAAAATGTTGTTACGTTATCCTGCCGGAGTGTCCTATAGGACACCATGCCTTCTAATGTTAGGCAAGTAAATAATAAATAGCTTCCTAAACATAATCATTATTAGCCGGAAAGCGTTCAAAGGTATCCGTCAGCAGGATATCACGATGTTCGCTTTTCCTCAATGGGCCCTTGTCGGAGTCGTTCCCCCTCAAGGAGGGGTATTCTACTCCAAAAGGAGTCGTGAATCGATTGTTATGCTTGCAGTTGAATCAAAGTCTGAAATGTGAATGGACATACCTACCTCCTCCTGCCAGCATCTTCCGGACTGAACTTGGCAATAACGAGATCCACCTGCAGCATCCGACGCCTGAGAAATCAAAGGTCGCGAAGACGCGCCCTGGGTAATGATGCGAGCCCCTTTGCAAAAACAGGTGGGTATCTGCCAGTGCCTGTTCGGAGTCGTTGGCAAAACGAAAAAGACAATCCTCAATTCCGTCGGTTTCTTCAGCCGTCCCCAAGATCAGCCACCAGTTCTTGGGCAGAGTCGCCGCCAAGTCTAGCCCGAGAGCTGTTCGAGTTGGAAGCATAAATCAGCCAAGGCTGAGTACATCAGTCACTGTCAATAGCCTCAGACCCATGAAGAGTCTGCAGGCCAGTCAGGGGTAGCTCTTGGGCAGAGGCTCATTTATATTGCCGGGCGGCCCTTGCCATCATGAAACAGGGCCCACAAAACCGCCGTTTGAGGTTTTTATTGAGAAAAAAGCTCACCCCTACCTACGAACTGGCGGGAAGGTCAAAAAAAGATAAAAAACCCACTTTTGTCTTGAAGCAATAGCGTTGGAATTATGGCATCAGTTATCATATTTATTTGTCTTGTATCCGTCTGATAGAAAGGGATTGGGGAGGTCTCTTCAGCAACAATATTATCAATAGAACCTAAACTTATTTTAGAACAAAAATGAATAGAATGCATCGATGTGCAAGCAATCCTCGAATAAAAATTTGCTTCATTAGATGATGACGAAACTTCAATATCACAATTCGAATCAGAAACTCAAATCGAGGGAATGGAAGATGACTGAACATTACAAACAAACAACAAAACATTCAACTCGTACACTGTCGTGAAACAGACAACTTCCATTCCCTCGATTTGAGTTTCTAATTCGAATTATGGAGTTCCACAACTTCTTCCCAAACGATTCGATTCATGTTCAATACCACAGATTTACGGCTTACGTAACTCCCTTATAACCAAAAATTTTGATACAGTCCACTACAGAAAAATATCGAGTTTCATATTCTTCGCTGAAAATGGAAGCGTCCCACCAGAGGTATCCCAGGCTTCCAACAGGGAGCGATAATCATCTCGAACTGGCGGAAGTGTCCTTACAGTCGACGGCTCCCACCAGCCAGTAACTCGAAATGAATTAAACATGAGCTGATTTTACTCAGTGACGACAGTTGTCCAGTCGGTTACTGGTAGCATAGCAACATAGGCAATGTGCACACTTGCACCCTCGAGAGGATCACGATTCCACCGGTTTCCCGCCATCGAAATCGACCAAATGAACGGAAATTTCGACGGGAACACGCGAAACGCGGGACTGCGATGTAAACCCATCAAGTCCATTAAAGCCGCGTCGTCTACGAATGTTTCACACACTTGTTTGGTACCGGTTGTTACCAGAGCCATATTACAGCTAGGTATCAATAATCTAGCTGCTAAATCGGATAAATATAATACTTCGATTCCGAAAATCTCTTGACATTTTCAGCGAAGCCTCCCCTCCCCGTAAGTGCGAACTACCCCTACTGCGTGTGCGTACAACCCCTATTAGATTATACAGGGTGTTGACCTGAGGAATATGGGGCTGGGGATCGATTCTACAACTAATTTTCAACAAAAATTATTGTATTACATTTTTTTTACTCACTTGTAAATGCCACTTTTTTGAGTTTCAAGATTTTCCCCATGAATTCGATCTTAATTCACTAAATAGGCCATAATATCCTGAATTTATCAAGAAAATTCAATTTCAACTATACCGTTGGAAAGAGCGATAATTTTCCAATCACCCTACAGTACCAAAAAAACATTTTGAGATGGTTCAATTGATTAAAAATTGGTCGGAAAAGTGAATTCGGTCAAATCTCGAAAATCTTCGCTTTTTTCAACTGCGTGTGCTTGATACAATAATATAAACAATTATTGTGCTGGTTAAATTTACCCTGTAGTCCTCAAGAGTGCGCCAAGACTCCAGCTTTCTAACAGCAGGTATAGTCAAAATTGCTCTTAGTCCTTAATTTAGTGCAGAAAATCCCGCTTAAATGCGAAAAAACGTGGATTTGTCAGTATTTTTGTATTCTTAAAGCAAAATATACGTTACCTACCGCCTACCGTTAAATTGATCGATGTCTCGTTCTGGAGGTTTTTGAAAAAGGTGGCAGACGGCGAGTGGCTAATGAAGGTCGATTCATTTCGTATGCAAGATACGAGTGAATGATGCTCGGAGGTGGTAACCGAATTAATCCGGCCAT
Organism: Nesidiocoris tenuis; assembly: GCA_036186465.1. NCBI lineage: Eukaryota > Metazoa > Arthropoda > Insecta > Hemiptera > Miridae > Nesidiocoris > Nesidiocoris tenuis. The sequence goes on along the minus strand of AP028912.1, from coordinate 5,858,017 downwards.
CTGCTCCAATTAACGTTCACTTTCAACCACAAAATGTTTTTTTGTTCGTGAAAATAACGGATAGTTGGATATTGACCGAAATCACGGTGCTTTGATTAAAATAGGGTTGCCTCAGGCCCGAGATGAGGATTTGAATGGGGGGGCAAACAATTGTAAAATTGGTAATAAAAAAGTTAGGTACACACCTACATACTCCATATATTTCTTTAGTTTTCTACTCAAAAATGCTAAATTTAGTATCTATATCCGTATTTATACGGAATTTATGTGAGATAGATTAAAGATTAATGTCCCCGGGCTAGTTTGGTGGTTTCGAAAATTGGTTACGTTTTCGAAAAACCTCTAATTTTTATTTCCTTCATTTCGAAAGAAAATCCTGTGTGCTAGGATAGGTTCAAGGCTCTTTTTACATTTTCAGTCAGCTGACTTATTGATTCTCGGTCCGTTTCTTTTCGAGTCGGACAAAACTTCCGGTTTATTTACACAGGAATACCGTCTTATTCTGTCGTCGCCATGTCTTTTTATTTTCTCTTTTTATAAACGTCATCTTTTTCCCTTTTCTCCAGTTTTTATGCCCTGCCTTTTCACCCTTTATTATCATTTTTCCAAAAGGGGGTGCCCTCTCTCGTTTTTATTGAGTGAAGATTTATCCAACGTTACTTCGTCTCCCTCTTTCAACAGTATACTTTTATCCATGGTATCCTTCGAGATGTCCATTTTTGCAGGGAGGATTGAGTGTATTTTCTTTTTGTAAACTCCCATCTACAGCTGTGGTGACCCCTTGTCGTTACTGTTGTTCGTCTTTGGCCATTCGACTACACTGAAACCTTACAAAAACCCCAACATTTCTTTCCAAACAAAATCGCAAAAACTGAGAACCCTGGGCAGGAGGTACAAAAAGTGCTATCTCAATATTATTTCCCCAGCTAAGTAATTCATCGTTTTGGACAAATTCTCCAGCTAAGGAACCAATCATAATATACCTACCGGTAATAAGAATTTTCGTCATTTCGTAAAAAATTCTTCAAGTGTCGTCATGTCACGAATCGCAAAATCTACAAGACGGAAAGGATAAAGCTTTTTTTTAAAATAGATTTTATAAAATATAAAAAGAAAAATAATTCAGCCAAAAATATTTGCTAACAAGAAGACGTACCTAAATAAGAGGTGCAAATTAATCGTCTTGTGATTCCTTCGGTAAGTTGGAAAAATGAACCAAGTTAAGTATACGAAAAATCGGCCTTAGGTACATTTTGAAATTATCGAAGTATAGGAATCGGCCTCCTGCCCAAAATGTATAACTATTTGAAGAGGTCAACGAGAGTTATGAGCTCGATGTGCTTTTTTGCCGGAACCCGCTCACCAAAACCTGCACCAAACAGGATAATTTATGGTTGTAGCCAGTGAAGCGCTCGTTAGCACGAGAAGTTTTCTCTGTACAGAACATAAAAAGTATAGAAGAAGAAAGGGGATCGAAAGATACACAAGTGAAAAAGAGAGCTATTCCCTATTTCTCCCACCTCTCGAGCCGAAACCCGTCGACGAAAGGAACGCTATAACGTTATATACCACTATGATATACTGAAAGCGGCTCAAGTTCATTGAAGACAGTCATCAGTATCCATAAGTGATGAGGTTCCTGCTCGGGGGTTGGGATCCACGTGAAGTGGCCGGGGTGCTCTGCTGCTGTTCCTGATGTTTTATGGAAGGAGGCTTCAGCCAGGGGTTGGAAAAGAATAGTGCGATCCTGAACAGAGAAAGAACACCTCCGGCCGTGGATTTCCACTGAAGAGCACCTCTCTCTCTCTGTCCTGATAGCAATGGCTGCGCTAAGCGAATGGACCGAGTTTGTGTTGAAGTGGAAAGGCCAATATATCTTTCCTTTTCGCAACTTCTCCACCAGTCGGTGTAGGTGAGTGAGAAAACCCCACCATCCCCACCTTATCCGATCTACCACCACGATCTTCAGCACCACTTCTTCAGGCTGACGTGTCATTGCCTATCTATCTCACTTCTTTTATACCATCTTTAGTTTCGCCTTCAAAGCGACGGCACCGCGATCCGCTTTAGGGGGTTTTGCTTTCCTCTTTTTACCCCTGTCTTCACTTCGCCGGACGCAACGCGCCCCATTTACCGCTTTCAACAAACATCCTCATCCATCAGCAGATCATGGAGAAAATAGTTTTTTTTTCACCCAACTTGCAAGAAACTGTTGTGATTTGTCACGAGAAAATACCGCAAATTCACTGTTCTTGATGTAAAATTTCTGACTTGGTAATGTTAATACGTAGGTATAATATTACTGTAATCGGGAAATGCCGGGTTCGGTTCCCGGCTAATTTGGAATTTTTGTGCAAGATTTTCAACTTATTCATCATACTTTGGAGATAACATACCCAAAGAACGTTTTACGTTTTACTTTGAAAAAAAAAAATTATTTTATTATTGTTCTGGATATATTTTCTGTTTTGAAATGCAAAGAGTAGTTTTTTTATTATTTTCGATAAAAAGTGATCATGCCGCGAACAATCAATGGATTACCTATTTCAAAAATAAGGTGCATTAATGGAAGATAGGAAAAATCAATAAAATCAAAACATGGTCCTACGGGCCGGATATTGCAAGAATTGGCAATCGTCGATTTTTTTCAATTGGATAATTTACTAAAAATATGCCACAAACAATCAAAAATTAATCTCAAAAACTTCACGGATAAAAAAGGTTAATCAGGAAGAATCACTAAAATCAAAATAATGGTATTGAGCACTACTAAATCGACGGTGTAGAATCAATACTGCCCAATTCGTTTGCCATGCAATCTATGGACGCGTGATTTGCCAAGTTGCCACCAATCCAAGTTTTGAGAAGTAGGCAACCCAGACGCCCCCAAAACACACGATGCTTTGAATTGGGCAGTATTGCAGTTTCACCGTCGAAATTCTCTTTATGGAACGAATTGAAAATCAAGTTAGAAAAAAATCATTCACATTAGAGAGGTTACAAGTTTCAAAATTTCTCCTGCATACCTACAGTAAAAAAGTATTATTATGAATTAACTGAAAAAATAAAAAACCGCGGCAAGTAGGTAGGTATCTTTTTTCAGACCTTCGATAGGCACTATTTGTACGGAATTAAAACCATCTATAGGTAGCTAAGTATATTTAGTTAAATCAATTTTATCAAGTTCTCATTAAAAAAAAGAAAAACTAGTTTGATGATAAATATGATTTCACTTACCGCTTGCTTTTTGCGTTGTCCTTTACTTGCAGTGCCAATACTCCTATAAAAATTTCCTGAGCCTCTCTTGCCCAAGATTCAATTTCCTCAACGTTTCGGAGGAAATGGGCCTTAAATAAGACGTTGGCATTTTACTATTTTTGAATTGTTGTCCTTTTATAATCGAATTCCCAAACTAGCTGCCTGTATATTGTTTTTGTGTTTTGAGTGATTAAAAATTAACAATTTTTGTTTTTCACTAAATTCTAGTGGATTTGATTTACTCTTCGTATGGGCCTTCAAGTGAATCCAAATGAAATTTCGCAACGTGAAAAATCCATAGAAAAAATCAAATGCTAGTAATGGAAATGCCAATGAGGAAACTGGTCGAAAGTAAACATTAAACTATATTTCAATTATTTCCAGACTTGGATCAGAATTGCCGCAAAAATTTCAATAATGTAAACTCCACCGGAGTGAGAAGAACGATTTTTTAGCAATACCTAGCCGCTTATTACCGGTTTTTGCGATTTACGCCTCCATGATAGGTTCTTAATTGACGAGAAGGTAGGTAAAAAAACTATAAAACAACATCATACCTTCAAAAACGTATGCAAACTTGAATTCAATTCCTATAACCTGACTCTGATTCGCAGAAAGCGACAAAGATTTTGCGTCTTTGAAATAACTCCATCTAGGAAAGAGACAATAAATTGATGCAAAGCGGTAATAACTTTTTATTTTGATCTTCTTTTACAAACCAAAAATCACATAATTTCAACCTGGAATAGTTTCTGGAACGTCAGAAACAAAGTATAAGTACTCTGCATTCTACCCTTCTTTCAAGCATTATCTTACTTGAAGGAACAGTAAGTTAAGTAATGAGAAAAACGTTCAAAACAAAAAAAAAGTAACCAGAAAAATTACTTGGTTGAATTTTAAAAATAAATTGATGGTGAAACAATTTATTATTGTGAACATATTCGCACGCAAGCAACACCGCCGATTTGTACAATTATAAACTGGTAGACCTGAAAATATTTAAATTCCTAGTTCGTGAGTTAGTGTACAGTGCCATATACAATTGTATCGCAGCTTGTGACCCATCAAACATATTTACAATCCAATGTCGAAATACAGCGGATACCTTTGCAAAGGAATCCAAAGGTAGTAGGAATATAATTAACCATTTAAAATTCACCAAGTCGAGGCAAGTGCAAATCATGGCGAGCCCGAATTACCCCAGTAAGACGAAAAACTGAAAATTTATGTTAGCAAATCGTGACCGCGCCCTGAAACTATACATAATTCGGCTCGTCAAATTTTCAATTGGAAATTATACTTTTTCTATCACCTCATAATTAAGCTCAAGAATTAAATATTATTAGTTTTGATTTGAACTGATACTATTAATTAGTTGTGCTTTGCAAGCTGCGAATTTCAAAAATCCAAAATCGTGTCCATGAATCCAGAGTTGATTTTGGGGAAAGTGCCCTACGACAAAAACATTGATTGCCATTAATATACCAGGTTTTCAAAAATACATGACGCTGTGAGCTGTCTAACTGATCAAATCTGAATACAATAAACTCACAATTTAGATAATACCTATATCAAGTCACAAAAATTTTACATGAGATTATCTCTCTAAAACATAATTTTCTAGTTCCACGGATTCGCATAGAGACGACGGAAATTTAAGAATGGTTAACACCTGACGTCATTATACATGATAATTGATACCTAATCATTAGAGCCCGTAGTTTTCTGCTCCCTGCAATTCGCTATCGCTTTGAGTACCTAGGAAACAATGCCCGACGCTAAATGTGAGCAAAGATTTATTTTTTCGGATATGTACACAGCAGAAAGTTGCGTGGGCGTATTGCGAACGAAATTGAAGATTTTGAGAGAAACACAAACACTGATGTACACGAGCAACATTACAAAGTCATTGTTCAGGTGAAAAAAGTCAATCTGCAGCGAAAAACCCCAATTCAATTTCGGGCCTTTTTACCACCAAACAGCTACCCGCCCTAATCTTGATCATCGAGTTGAGCATAACGGATCGCCATCATTTTTTTGACACAGTCTTTGTAACTCTCGCCCGGTGCAGGAGTGATACCTGAACTACGGGTTCCCAGACCAGCGGTCGAGGATCTAGGCTTCGCTTCAATTATCGAAGTACGACCCTGGTTGCTTTTCCCCAGACCCATGCCCTCCTGCCAGCCCATTTTCTGCAGTAGTTTGTTGCCTAAATTGCTGGAACCGATCCCTTTGGCAGTCGGCTGTTCGTAAACCGATTGCTTCGCTTTTATGTAAGTCTCCTTCAGTCTGCTCGGCTTCGGAGTGTCGGGGAGCCCATATTTCTGTCTTCGTTCGCTGGCTCTGTCTCGATATTGGATCTTTCGCATTTGAGCATCATCAGGATCCAAACCTCTGGCGCTGTACCAGGCCGCGAGATTCTGCTTATGCAGTTCCGACATCTGCTGATGCTTCACCAACGCTTCGCGGCTACCCAACTGCCTCTTGCACAGCAGGCAGATCAGCCTATCCCAGTCAGTGTGGCTCTTGTCTTCTTGAGCGGCCTCGTCTTCTTCATCGCTTTCTGGTGCCGGCGGGGGCTGAGGTGCTAATACTGGAGCAGTAAACTCATTTCTGGTTGGCACAGGATTGTTGTAGTAGTTCCCGAGGGTGGAGAGATGGTCTTTCCTTTCCAAGACAGCAAACCCGATATCGGCAGAAGAAGCAGCATTCCCACCATGCGTCTTTGAGGGAGGAACGCCAACAGGTGCCGGAGTGTTGGGCTGTTTGACTGCCTCTTTTTTCTGATTGAGCGTTTTGGCCCACTTTTCCATATCTTTGGCGATCCTTTTGGCAATCTTCACTCGATCATCGCCATCTTTTTCTTTCTTTTTATCTTCGGTTTTGGCTGCAGGTTGAGGGGCTCCTACTATGGTGGCGTTAGTTGTACTGCCCGATCCGGAAGCGTTCGACATTTCAGGCACTTGAGCAGTTGTTGGAGTCGGCAGGTACGTCTGACGGGTCCCATCCCAATACAAATACTTGCTCAATTTGCTGTTGTAGTAATACTGTGAGTTAGCGTCGAAGTACAGAGTGGTGTATGGGTCGTAATAGAAACCAGACGTTGCATCGTATTGATACTGAGACGTGTCCGGTACTGGGTACTTGCTCGAACCCGATCCATCCGGCGGCTCAGCCAGCGAGTTCGCCGCTTTCGTGCCCGCCACAGCGGCTTGAGCCGCAGCAAGGCCCGAAGAACTATCAGACGGCAAACTGATCGTATGACCCTCGCTGATCTGTTGTTTGTAGTATTTCTTGTAGTAAGCGATATAAGCCACTTTTTCTTCAGGTGTATTTGCATACAGTTCAGCACTGTATTCAGCTAGCCTCGGCACATCGGCCAAAGTATAAGTTTCTACGCCGGACTGATGACTCCACTGAGCAGCAGCGATGGCGGCGTTGCCGATTTTCCCCGAACCTGTGGCCGATTTTGGGAGAATGGAAACTGCTTGCGAGGGTGGTCGATTCCCATCCAGTTTGGCGTACTTCACCTCAGGGATTCGTCCGTCTATCGGAGTCGTCAATTCTTTGAGCTTACGATGCAAATGGTGCGCGTTTAGGACATTGTTCATCTCGATGTAGCAAGCTCCTTTGGAAATATTCGTCAGCGGATCCCGAGCTATTTTCACGCTTATCATTGGTAAGTTGGAGAGAGAAGCAATGGACTTCAATACAGTTTCTTCAGTAGTCAGTACGTCCAGGCCGATCAGCACTACCGTGTTGGTAGGATAGTCGCAAGATTGAATTTCGTTGGTTTCAGATTCGACCACCGAGCGACTCGTGTTGCACACGTAGCAAAGGAATCTTTTACTGAAATTGTGCGCACTGCATTTTGTACAAATCCAATCGGAAGCGAATTTGGGAGTGGCGGGAACCGGCGCTAATCCCTGGTCACGAGGGAGGCTGTACTCCATGAAACATTTGGCTTCGCCCAGCCAAAGTACGCCCTTCTTCTGCTCCATCCAAGATACGGCATCTTCAACATTGTAGAATTCAACGAAGGCAAAGCCTCGAGAGAATCCCGTATCTTTTCTTCTGACAAGCCGTATATCGTGACAGACAAGGCTACACGCAGTGATGTCCATGTGGATATCAACTTCGGTGACGTGAGACGGCATACATCGGACTACTATGGTCTTCCTGGGCACCGAATTTCTGTAGTTGGACTTGTCATTGGCTGGATTGTCGGTTTTGAACTTCTGTAGGACCATGTCCTCCCATTCGTCATTGCTATTCTTTCCGTCCTCGTTATTGTCATCGTCGCTGATCACCATATCTTCACCGTCGTATTTCTCATCCACGACGGGAGTACAGTCCCGGGATTTATTTCGTTTCGGGCTCGGACCTCGGCCACGCTTTCCAGCATCTGGGGATCTGTTATTTCTGGGGCTTCGGTCCGAGTTTCTTCTAGGCGAACGATCTGAGTTCCTCCTGGGTGAGCGGTCCAAATTCCTTCGAGGCGAGCGGTCTGAATTTCGTCTCGGTGAACGGTCCGAGTTCCTTCTGGGGGAACGAGAGCTGATTCTAGGGGGTGAAGGAGCATGTCGGATAACAGGAGGCGGAGGAGGGGTTTTTCTTCTATCGCGATCGAACCTTGATCCATCCCGATCCCAATCCCCCTCAGTCTTGCCAGACCAAACTGGAATTTCCCTGGGCCGATCTCTGGACACGGCTCGTTTGCTTGGAGTGCTTCCTCTGCTTCCTCGACCGCCAAGAAAATTCTCCACAGATCGTTTCCAATCGCGTTCTCTGCTAGGTCTCCTTCTATCTCGCGGATCTTCTCTATCCCTGTCAATGCTTCTTCGACGGTCAGGGCGGGAATTCGTGTCAATACTCTGCCTTCGAGGAGGAGTTAACCGGCGGTCAGCTCCGCCGAGCCGAAGTTCTCGGCCCCAATTGTCAACTCCAAGAACTGGAGAACGATCTTTGCTACGAGCACTACCCTCCCTACTCCTGTCCATACTACGCTCATTCTGCGGCCCTACTCTATTACGGTTGCTATCCGGTCTTACTGGAGAGCGGTCTCGATTCCCCTGAACGGCATTTCCCCTGTCTCTACCCATTCTCCGATCTCTCGACATATCGCCGTCCCTACTCGGCGAGACCCGATTCCTGTTCCCTCTCTCTTGATCCCGAACTCTTGCCGGCATCCTGTCCCTATCTTGAGGACTCCTACTGCGATTCCTAGACCAGTCGTCTCTCTCTCTAACGTCAACATCTCGACTGGACCTATCTCTACCCCAAGGATCAATATCACGGCCGAACCCACCCCTGGCAGGACTTCGAGTGCGATCTCTGACAGGCATCCTTCCATCCCCTATGTCGTCTCTCCTTGAGGCGCGATCGCTGATCCAGTCTCTGCGATTGTCCTTGAAGTAGTCATCGTTGCGGTCCCGTCCGGCCATATCTTGAAAATCTTAATACCAAGAAAGGAGAACGTCAAGTTAAAAATCAAGAAGAAGAACTCACCTCAATCCAGGCAATGGGCGAAAATCGAGTCTTACCAAAACAAGGCATCCGGAAAATTCACGATGACGACTACAATTTATTGCTATCCGTAAGGAGAGCTTGATAGTACCTATATTTTACGCGGGCAACGTCTAATAAGAGAAGGTCTCACTCAGCCCAACCATGACTACAATCTTTGATAAATTGATAAATACAAAAAGTCATTTCTCCTGCAGCCTCAATTTTGACTGTATAAAATCCACAAAGTTATTTTTCGATTTGAGTACCCCACGCATCTCCCGTCACAGTCCCATCACATCACTGATCGGTACAACTTTAACCAATTCGTATGTACACAATAGAGCGAGAATTGTCACACAATAGGTAACTTCCGAATCGAGGGTTGATGTAATCTGTTGCACTCTCTCGCCATGTAGAGGTTAGCCATTCTCAAGCATCTGAAATGTCATGATTTGAATTGTTCCAGTACCCAGAACATTCACTTACCAGCAATGTAACCCGACGAAGGTCCAACCAACGTACCCAATCTGAGGGTCCTCCGATTCGGTTGACGCTAAGGATCTTCGCACTCTGAAACATTGGACCCCATTTGTCACCATTGAGGAAAGAAATAAAAAGAACGTCACGATTTTGTCAACATCGCCAACGTACACGCCTGCGGAGTAGTCCGTTACAAAGCGTACCAAAATTGATGAATACGTGGCCTGGAGTTGAAAAAAATCATTGCACAGTGGTTCGTATTTTGCCATTGTATTCGCGTGTATTATGAAAAATCTTGTCGGTTCATTTTTCAGCGCGTGTTGAATTTGAAGTATCTGGAGAGATATTTCAGCTGTCAACGTGTAGGAACAATAGAACGCCAAAAGAGTCCAGCTTACCTCTGGATTTACGACGCATTATTCCTTCAGGAATTCACATTGTCGTGCAGAAAAATCAAATACCGTGGAAAAAAATTGACTCGGGAAATAGATACATTATAAAGAATTATAGCATCAGGGAAAATTCGGATGGGCATTAGGTATCTAGATTATCAGAATATTGTTTAACAATGCTCTTGATCCAAAAAGATTCACAATTCTCTACACTAGTTCAGCACCAATTCTTCGCCATTCTTGATGAAAATCCAGGAAAGAAGGAGAAAAAAGCATAATAATATCTAGTAATAAAAATAAACAAAACAAAAAAAAAATAGGTCTCAAACAGGTCTCAAAAATAGAAAAGAAGGTAGTAGGTACCCAAAATAACACCTTGCTCTAGAAGTAGTTTCGGACGCCGACAATATTAAAGTTTGTAGGTAGACAAACAAAAATCGCTGGCCAAAGATCAACGTTCGAATCGTGGAGCGCATAAATATAACAAAATTGTACCGATACAGTAGAGTTCAGGGAAATTGGAATATCAGGACCATCCGGAAGAAGAAGAATCGAAGAAGAATCACGAATCCAACAGATCACAGATCCGACTGCCGTGTTGAACTTCGTGGATGAGATGTCGTACGTGTGATACAATAAATAAAAAAACAGAACTAACACCCCATCCCCATCATCAACTCGACAGGTCTTGAAATTATCGGTCATCAAAGAGTCCTTGGTCCCAAAAAGTAAGCTACAGGATAAAAAACATAGTTCTCTTAAATGTACCAACCTCTTCGAACGATTTTCGGAGTCGGACGATCGGTGCAATCAAGTGAGCGCCACGTCCATCTGAAATAAGTAATAATAAACTGATGTCATAAAAATTTGAATTTCACCTTTATCGGAACGAAAGAGAACATCGCCTGCGCTGGGAAGAGATTTTTGACGAATGAAGACCATTGGTGAGGGTCAGTATTATGTGCTGAACATGGAATCTGGCATTCATGCAACCGTATTCATCAACCAGTTCGTCGATTCTGGGCGGAAACTTTGTCGACTGGTGGAGCATTTTACTGAATACCATTTCAACGGCGTCTGGGTGACAAACCCAGAACCCTAAAAGTCTTGATGACGATAATATCTGGTGGATAATACCTGTGGAAACCTTCGCTTTTGCCTTCGCCCTTTCGCTTTTCGACTTACCTTGTCCGCCACCCACTAAAGAACACAAGGAGTCCGATAGAACTGCAGAAGACGACGAACGGGGGGAAATTTTATTAACCTGAATATCGGGAAAAGATGCGGATAGAACTCAGCATTTAAAAACCAAAGAATGGAAAATTAAAATTGGGTATGAGCACCTAAATAAAACAGGTAAGCAAAATGGAAACAAAAGGTCTTAATCAACAATTGCGAAAATATTTCATATGGGTAAAAGTGGCCTAAATGCAGAATCATTATACGAGCAGGGGCGTGTACAACCGGCGGGCACTCGGGCATTTGGCCGGTGGGGGGGGGGGGGGGTCAAAGTCAAGAATCTGGTTGAAGGTGCCCGAAACGCAAGTAAAAACCGAGAGTATAAAGTGAAGTCAACCTCAAACAGACTTAAACTCAAACTCAAAGTCTGATTGAAACTGAAACGCAAACTCATAATCGAATCGAGGTTGAAATGAAACTAAATCTCAAACTCATAATCAACTATCAAGTCGAATAGAAACTGAATTTCAAACTCATAATCAAACATAAACTCGAAATGAAACTCAAACTCAAACTCATAATCAAACATAAAGTCGAATTGAAACTGAAATTGAAACTCATAATCAAACATAGAGTCGAACTGAAACTGAAATTCAAACTCATAATCAAACATAAAGTCGAAATGAAACTCGAACTTGGACTCATAATCAAACATAAAGTCGAAATGAAACTCGAACTTGGACTCATAATCAAACTCGAAGTCGAAATGAAGCTGAAATTCAAACTCATAATCAAACATAAAGTCGAAATGAAACTCGAACTCAAACTCATAAACAAAAATAAAGTCGAATTGAAACTGAAATTGAAACTCATAATTAGGGATCGGATCCGTATGTGTTTACATATTTTTTTCTAGGCAATGTACTGGTGTTTTTCAAGTAGGCGTGTCCATATTGACATTTTCTGAACCGTTTAAGCCCACTTTCATTTCGCATATTTTGACATATTCCACTATAAATCCATATTTTACAAATATTTGGTCCACAAAAACACATATTCGCGAATTTTGGGTAGTTTTGACCGAAACGATTTTAATGAAACTAGTCCTAAAAGCTGTGGTTTTCTCCAACTTGGTGCATATTGTCGAAATCCGAAACTGAAAAAACTTTAAGGTGTTGAAAGTCGAAATGAAACTTAAACTCAAACTCATAATCAAACATAAAGTCGAAATGAAACTGAAATTCAAACTCATAATCGAACTCAAAGTCGAAATGAAACTGAAATTCAAACTCATAATCAAACATAAAGTCGAAATGAAACTCGAACTTGGACTCATAATCAAACTCGAAGTCGAAATGAAACTGAAATTCAAACTCATAATCAAACGTAAAGTCGAAATGAAACTCGAACTTGGACTCATAATCAAACTCGAAGTTGAAATGAAACAGAAATTCAAACTCATAATCAAACATAAAGTCGAATCGAAACTGAATCTCAAACTCATAATCGTTTTTCATTTGTGCTTTAAACATTTTTTTGAAAATATTTAAACCTTTTTACATATTTTTTGCAAATATTTCAACCTTTTTACATATTTTCCACATATTTTATGAAAATTAATACATATATATGTCACATATTTGGCATTTTTAAATACATAAAAATCCGATCCCTACTCATAATCAACTATTAAGTCGAATCGAAACTGAAATTCAAACTCATAATCAAACATACAGTCGAACTGAAACTGAAATTCAAACTCATAATCAAACATAAAGTCGAAACGAAACTGCAATTGAAACTCATAATCAACTATCAAGTCGAATCGAAACTGAAATTCAAACTCATAATCAAACATACAGTCGAACTGAAACTTAAATTCAAACTCATAATCAAACATAAAGTCGAAATGAAACTGGATCTCACTCTCATAATCAAACATAAAGTCGAAATGAAACTGAAATTCAAACTCATAATCAAACATAAAGTCGAAATGAAACTGAAATTGAAACTCATAATCAACTATTAAGTCGAATCGAAACTGAAATTCAAACTCATAATCAAACATAAAGTCGAAATGAAACTGAAATTCAAACTCATAATCAAACATAAAGTCCAAATGAAACTCGAACTTGGACTCATAATCATAACTTATGAGTTTGAGTTTCAGTTTCATTTCGACTTTATGTTTGATTATGAGTTTGAGTTTCAGTTTCATTTCGACTTTATGTTTGATTATGAGTTTGAAATTCAGTTTCATTTCGACTTTATGTTTGATTATGAGTTTGAAATTCAGTTTCATTTCGACTTCGAGTTTGATTATGAGTCCAAGTTCGAGTTTCATTTCGACTTTATGTTTGATTATGAGTTTGAGATTCAGTTTCATTTCGACTTTATGTTTGATTATGAGTTTGAATTTCAGTTTCATTTCGACTTCGAGTTTGATTATGAGTCCAAGTTCGAGTTTCATTTCGACTTTATGTTTGATTATGAGTTTGAATTTCAGTTTCATTTCGACTTCGAGTTTGATTATGAGTCCAAGTTCGAGTTTCATTTCGACTTTATGTTTGATTATGAGTTTGAATTTCAGTTTCATTTCGACTTCGAGTTTGATTATGAGTCCAAGTTCGAGTTTCATTTCGACTTTATGTTTGATTATGAGTTTGAATTTCAGTTTCATTTCGACTTTATGTTTGATTATGAGTTTGAATTTCAGTTTCATTTCGACTTTGAGTTCGATTATGAGTTTGAATTTCAGTTTCATTTCGACTTTATGTTTGATTATGAGTTTGAAATTCAGTTTCATTTCGACTTCGAGTTTGATTATGAGTCCAAGTTCGAGTTTCATTTCGACTTTATGTTTGATTATGAGTTTGAAATTCAGTTTCATTTCGACTTCGAGTTTGATTATGAGTCCAAGTTCGAGTTTCATTTCGACTTTATGTTTGATTATGAGTTTGAATTTCAGTTTCGATTCGACTTAATAGTTGATTATGAGTTTGAGATTCAGTTTCATTTCGACTTTGAGTTCGATTATGAGTTTGAATTTCAGTTTCATTTCGACTTTATGTTTGATTATGAGTTTGAATTTCAGTTTCATTTCGACTTTATGTTTGATTATGAGTTTGAATTTCAGTTTCATTTCGACTTTATGTTTGATTATGAGTTTGAGTTTAAGTTTCATTTCGACTTTATGTTTGATTATGAGTTTGAATTTCAGTTTCATTTCGACTTTATGTTCGATTATGAGTTTGAATTTCAGTTTCATTTCGACTTTATGTTTGATTATGAGTTTGAATTTCAGTTTCATTTCGACTTTATGTTTGATTATGAGTTTGAGATTCAGTTTCATTTCGACTTTATGTTTGATTATGAGTTTGAATTTCAGTTTCATTTCGACTTTATGTTTGATTATGAGTTTGAAATTCAGTTTCATTTCGACTTTGAGTTCGATTATGAGTTTGAATTTCAGTTTCATTTCGACTTTTTGTTTGATTATGAGTTTGAGTTTAAGTTTCATTTCGACTTTATGTTTGATTATGAGTTTGAAATTCAGTTTCATTTCGACTTCGAGTTCGATTATGAGTTTGAATTTCAGTTTCATTTCGACTTTATGTTCGATTATGAGTTTGAATTTCAGTTTCATTTCGACTTTATGTTTGATTATGAGTTTGAGTTTAAGTTTCATTTCGACTTTATGTTTGATTATGAGTTTGAAATTCAGTTTCATTTCGACTTTGAGTTCGATTATGAGTTTGAATTTCAGTTTCATTTCGACTTTATGTTCGATTATGAGTTTGAATTTCAGTTTCGATTCGACTTAATAGTTGATTATGAGTTTGAGATTCAGTTTCATTTCGACTTTATGTTTGATTATGAGTTTGAAATTCAGTTTCATTTCGACTTCGAGTTTCCAAGTCCAAGTTTCCAAGAGTCCAAGTTCGAGTTTCATTTCGACTTTATGTTTGATTATGAGTTTGAATTTCAGTTTCTTTTCGACTTTATGTTTGATTATGAATCCAAGTTCGATTTTCATTTCGATTTTACGTTTGATTATGAGTTTGAATTTCAGTTTTATTTCGACTTTATGTTTGATTAAGAGTTTGAGATTCAGTTTCATTTCGACTTTGAGTTCGATTATGAGTTTGAATTTCTGTTTCATGTTGACTTTATGTTTGATTATGAGTTTGAATTTCAGTTTCATGTTGACTATATAATTGATTATGAGTTTGAGTGTTTGTTCGAGTTCGAGCCTGACCTACTCCGTTTATGAGTTGGAGTTTCAGGTTGATAATGAGTTCGAATTTGAATGGTAGTTTCAGTTTTAGTATGGGTTTCTGTTACATTTTGACTTTGAGTATGGGTGTAAGGTTATGAGTATGAGTTCCAGTTTTCGTTTCAGTACCATTATGAGTATGTGATTGAGTTTGACTGTGGGTATGAGTTCGATTACCATTGAGTTTAAGTTTGATTATGGGTATGAGTAAAGTTTGGGTTTGAGTTCTCGCTTCTATTTGGATTTCAGTTTCTGAACGTGCTATTAGTTTGAGCCTAGAAGTAGCCTGGAGGATTCTAGGCAAACAATTGATGGAAAAGAGCGGGTAGGGAGTTCACAGGCCATTTTCGGCCATTTTGCTTGTGCCGGACGGTACACGCCCCTGGAGACGAAAGGGGCGTAGACTCTCTAATGCAAAGAACAGTACAACTTTCACTCTCAATTGGAAAAATAAAAACAATTCTATGGAAAATTATAAGGTGTGAATTTTCATCGCTTGAGTATTTTCCTACGAAACTCCTAGCCTGATTGTTTTAGTCCAAAGTTCATGAGAGCCAGAAACTGATTCAGATTGAGATAATTCATGTTGATCGATAATTGCTCATACACTAGGTAAGTAAACTATTTAATTACTGCTTGCCCAGCTCCCACCCTCAGGAAGAAGGCGATTATCAGTGGTTCAGAGTTGTTCGTAAACTCATAGAACTGAGATTGAAGAGTCCGCTGAATGAGTCATGAAACATTCTACAGGTGCCCATCCACTGTCCGATTGCCGGTGGAGGGGGCATTGTGATTGGTCGAGGTGGAGTTCGCGTTGAGTCCAATTTTTATTCGCGTTTCCGACCAACGTCTACATGATCATACTTACTCCATTGGCCAGCAAAACGGATAGGGAATGGACTACACCATACTGTATGAATCTCAGGGTCGATTGGACTGGTTCAAATAATAGGTTAATATTTTGGTAAAAAAATATTTTTTCGAACTTCTAGCTAAGATTTGATGAAAAATTTTAAAATAGGCATAATGATAAGTTCTGGCTCAACATCACGTAGGTACCTACTTATCAACGATTTCAGGAAGACCACAAATATCCATTTTGCCGGTCCCACGATAAAGTTTTTTGTGGCCAGCCCAGGCTTCATCGGACGAAACATTAAGACATGGGTAAACGTTGTTAACATAGATTAAAAAAGAAATAGGCAGCAAGATCCAGGGCCCGTCAGCAGTAAGCTGTAGTCCCCCCCCCCCCCGTCCAGGATGAAGCCTCTGTTCTGTCACTGCTGAGACGTTCAAGGTGATCGGTGCTCGGAGCAGTAACTTTCGAAGGATTGGTAATACCTACTATGAACATCCTCATCAAGTCATGGTCATGGATTCGAACCGAAGGTCTTAATGCCCCATGGTCACCATGAACTT
The DNA here is from genome assembly GCA_036186465.1 of Nesidiocoris tenuis. Lineage (NCBI taxonomy): Eukaryota > Metazoa > Arthropoda > Insecta > Hemiptera > Miridae > Nesidiocoris > Nesidiocoris tenuis. Next base: position 5,841,505 of record AP028912.1, on the reverse strand, counting down.
CAGTTGTGGTAGGTATTTCATTGTATGGCTTTTGTTCGAGGAAAGATGTTTCTGTGCTCATCACATCCAAACTAGCCTAGATTCTAGACACATCATAATTTTTCCCTTGTCATGAGACGGATCTGAACATATTTCAAAATAAATAAGAGACAGATTTCGAACGCACGTACTTATTTGAGCACTATTGAAATGAGAATCAATACCAAGGTGGGGTTGATCAACTCAAGAAAGATTGGTGCAATCAGTAAGTAGGTGACTTACGTTTACGGGAACCTGGAAGCGGGCGAAAACGGTGATGAGTTCCGAGGCACAAAATCTCAAATTCTCCTCTCAAATCTGAAATATTTTCGAGGAAAAACACAATACGAAAAAGAAAACAATCGCAAAGCAGACGAGAGATGAGTTTGGTCGGCCGTCGGGAGGTGAAGGTTAGTTCAGTTCAGAACGGCAACCTAACAGTATTGATTTCCCTCCTTCCGGGTCACAGTTGAGAAAATAATATTCCAAGCCTTCTTTAAAAATTTACTTACTCAATTCTATCAAATATTCAAAAATCAAAATTTTTGGACATTAAAAGTTTACTTATATTATGCCCAAACGAGTTGATGTGTAAGTTGGTACGTACGGATTTAGTGGTCTCATGATTCGAAAAGGCTTGTTTCATGTTGTGATACTTGTTTTGCTCAATTTTCTAATAAAAATGAGATTCATTCTTTACTAAATATTTTATCTCCCAAATCATTGCCAAAAACCATGCAAAAATTTCGAGAACCCCGCGATGAGGAATCGGGAGTTCATATGAGGCGCCCCTAGCGGCCATCGCGGGACTAGCCATCTGATCAGCGTTTGGCGGACTTAAGACTTGCGACACCACCGTCATATAATACAAGACTATCAATTTTTGACAAGGCAGATGCATGTTTTTGGAATAACTATACTTACCTAAGTAACTATCATGTCCAAAAAAATTTACCTACGTACCTACCTACAGCACTAGTTTGCTTTCCGAAATGACAAGACGGCCGCTAGACTTCGCTGCAGTGCTTGTCATTGTTATCATCTCCAGTCGTGCCTCTCTGGTGACTTGATCGCGTATTCTCATCGGCCTGTTCTCTCCGTTCGTCCTCATCTGCATTTTGTGTGAATTCGAGGTTATCAATCTGCAATTTCGACGTTAGATTTTCTGTTTTCCGGCCGAATTTCAATATCCGTGTCCCCTCTAAAAAGTGTAAACGTTTAGTCGGAAAATTTCATCGTTTTTGCGCGACATTATGTGATTCAAGGATGGTCCGGGTTTCGGACTCCTCCGTCCGTCTTGTCCATCTATGGCCAGGTAAGGTTTGATTTGGTTTTGATATTTGTACTTAATTGAATCGGAAATTTGTCACCAATGATTAGAATTTTGATTGAATCTGACGAATTCACCAGTTCGATTGTACAGGTGCTATCATAACAAATCTAGAAAGGTTCACCCTAGATTACTTTCAAACCCCAGTCATTAGGTTAGTCATTAGGTCATGATCATAGTTGACGTTTTTGGTGCGTTGTGATTCATTTAATATTTCAAGATAATGCAAGTTGTAATTCTCTGCTTTGCTCATATCGAAAGTTGTTTTAGGCCCGGTGGCAGTTTTTGCTGTCAGAGCTGGTCCATTTATAACAAAAAAGGCCAAACCTCCTAATTTGTTGCAGCCTTTATCTCTTAATTTTGTCTCTTTATGCTGAGACACTGGCGGACGGCTGCCCACCAACTGTAATCAATAACTTGGCTTGAAAATGCTTATGAAATTATTAGGATTCAGAGCCGACACCACCTCAACCTGTCACAGGTTGGCATTGGGTTTGTTCCAGAAGCGTGACCGTAGGCATGTAGGCCTTTCATTGGGCGTTAAGTACTCAAATGGGGTTTAAATTTGTCTTCAATCGGAATAGGTGCAGAAAGTTTTCAGAGCTTTGTAAATTTTGTTATGAGCTTTGCTCACTCCCTCTCACTCGCGCTCGCTCAGTGGACGACAGGATGATGACGTCACAGAAGCCTTCATTTTTTATTTACAGCTCGGCTGTTCGTAATTTTGAGCTGAAATTTTGGATCCGGGAGTTTTAAAGTATTGAATCCGAAAATGATACCGAAAAAATGAAAAAGACCTAATTTTGGCTTTTATTGGATTGCCCATTTCTTGAAAAAATATTAATTGAATCTTAGAAACAACTTGAATTTTGTTTCTGGTATCTCGATGGGATTTTTCTGTTCTGAAAGATCGCTCTATTTGATGTACCTATTCTACGAATTCGGAAGTGAATAACCTATCTCTGAGCTCGGTATTCGTGTACCTGCACACGTTCAATGAACCAGGTCTTTGCTGATTCGGAGGATCATTCACGCCGGGTATTCCTTTATGTACCTACCCAATCCGGGTACCTGCTTTCATCCTACTAGCTTTGTCAAAGATATTGAGGCTATTAACTTTCCTCCGTAGGTACGACGCCTTCGACCTTTTCACAAGAAACGGCTAATAGATGTAAAATAGCGGTTCCCAATCAGTACTTTGTTGACTGTACATACGCGTTGTGGTTATAAGTGTGTGTCGTTTCTTTCCAAAATTTTCGTTATCTAATAAAAGCGAAAACAATTTTTCCAAAGTCGCACAAAGTATAAACTATTTAGGTTTTTCAGTTATGAGGAAAACAAACGTGAGGTTCATGTCCCAGGACTGGGTTTCCGATTAATTTTGTATCCATAGTTGGCTCTTTTAAATCAATATCATGCGTAAAACAAGGGGTTTATTTTGTTCGAATTTCCTCGAGAGCTGTGCCTATGATAGTAGTAACAGTAAAATCCATGGATATCCGACGGACACCATGTCCAAAAATGGGATGGGTGATCGTTAACTAAAATACCTACGATTCTTAGGAGCTCCTAATTTCTTTGTTGCAGATTTGTTTGATACTAACGGCGAGAAAAATCTAATCTGGGCTTCTTCAAGCGCTAACACTTTCAGGTAAAACATAGGAATCACTAGGGTACTCTGAGGAAACCTAGAATGAGTGATAAGAGCAGTCGATTCATTTGATTGCTGAATAGAGATCAGGCGCAAGTCGAAATCGAGCTCCATGTCCTGTTATAAAATTTAGTAGTAGATTTTTTGCTTATCGAGAGGCTTCGTTTTTTACAGAGCTGCCTCGTTCGACGTTGAACTCATCTTCGTTGATTACTGAAAAATCACCTTCAATCGAGACTTCATCACGCCACTTCGTCCCAAGTGACATCTCTTCGATTCTTCTTTTCGATCATGGACTGATCTTTTCGAATTCGACGTTATCATTTTCGCTCAAATGTCGATCCACATCTCCGAAGATCGCCCCTAATCTGGGGATCGAAACGGGCGTTTCTTGGGATCATCGTCGCCCCATCGATCGCATTTCTGACAGACTCAATCAGCGATCCAGGACCAAGATATCCACTATTGGTAAGTAAACAAATTAAATTTCTTCGCTTCCGTGAAGGTTCGCATTATTCATTTTTCCCGATCCTATCCTGCGATAGAAAAAGGGTCCTTTTTTTGGCTATACGAATAATGACGTTCGGTTTTTGGCAACATTTACGGTTTTTATAGGATTGATTCTCAACCGTGCTGGTACGAAATAATAGAGGTTATCACCCAAACGCGATATTAGACTTCCTCATTAAGAAGGAATAATCATTACGTAAGATTATAAGACTTGCTCCGCTGATGCCTCCCGTGTTAGAAGTGACCTCGTCCAGTGATTTCAAGTTAACTCTGTCACCGAGACATAAATGCCTTATCACCGAGGTTAACAGTTCAATTACGGGAATTCGTCTAATCGATTTTCTGAAAATTCATTAGAATGAGAATATCGTTGAGATTTTAGTATTGGAAGTGAATTTCTTCCGTTCTCATTTTTTGAGCTTAGGTCCGACTACCTGTTTTAATTATCAGATAGTTTTAATGCCATTGCAGACTTTGAGTTATAAGAGCCAATTTCTAGGAACTTAGATCGTCATTAAGTAGACTATACATTCACCGATCTGGAAGTCTCAAGAAGTTTCACCATCTCTTCTAAATTTGGCTTTTGCATTGTTTACTTCCTTCATATACGCCAGCTGTTACTTCTAGTATTGTCTCCGTAGTCCGGTCACCAGTAACGCTCATAGATTTACATCGTCTTACACCAACGCGCGAATTGCGATAGGGCAAGCTGATTTCTTGCAGTGCTTTATCATCTGTGGCCGCAATTTCCTCAAATCCATTGCCGAACTAAAATTCCTCTCTACGGATCAAATGGTGTTGGACAGGTATGCACCGAAAAGGGACAGTAAAATAATCGTTTCATCGCACTCTTGTAGGGAATGATGGTCCTATATTTTAAGTTCGGAAGTCTGTTCTGTGAGATGTAGGTAATCGTAATTTGAAGACAACAAAAGGTCGATAGCACAATCATGGTGGGCTTAACTTAATGTGAGTAATAAAAAAAAAACATTCAATTCAAGAAAACACGTGTGGTAATGTAGACACCATCAATTTTGGCTTTGCGTCAGCCTTCATCTTTTGTTTCTTGAATTTCTACGACTGGTTGTTGCTTCCGAATTTTGTTTGAAACTGAGATAAAAAAACGTTCTCATTACATTTTTATTAAGCTCTTGAGCGTTTTTGCCGTCCGGGCCATCTTCAGGGGATGTGGTTGTTAGGAATCGTGATAAATCCGAAACCCTCCTAGAAAATCGACGGGTGGGAAACCTGTACCATCGCCCCATGGATTACAAATTTTTGGAAATCGTACTTCCTTTCTGTCTCACCCTGTAACAACCCTAGCAATCAAATAAAACTGATGGGTCTGCTTATTGACAAATTTATTTCGAATTGACCCTAAGGAAGAATCAAATTCGTATTGAGTTTCCTCACGGTTGAGTCGGATAGAATTTGCCTCTTAAAGCTACGAGTTTCCTTGCCCGGCTGAATCGTGCGACTCGGCCGATTTCAGTGGCATGACTGGCAGATGCCGCAATCATGTCGCTGGGTCCCGCCACTCCATTCGGCCCACGTCAAGGAAATCAAGTCCGCACTGACGTCTTCAAGCTGTTAGGCACGTAGTCGCGCGACTTGAGACCCGTCAAGGAAATCGTACTACAACGTGGCCCAATTCCAAAATTTCTCAGTTCCCCTCTACACAATTAGCGTTGTTGTTGCTCTAGATTTCAGATGTTTGGCTTCTTGATGTTGTCGCTTTAGGTTGACTGCTATGGTTTCCTCTGCTGGTTGCTGCTGCGATAATTAATCGCCATGGAGGCCAGGGACAGAAAGGGTGCGAACCTGCCAACCATTTATGGTTCAATGCCACATGCCAGCTCCGCAACCCAACTTCACCTCTCAGGCGCTGAGTATTTGAAACACATCAACTCATATGGCCTTCCACCCAAGCAGTCTTCTGGAACGGCCAACATTGACGAGTTTAGTGACATGGAGGACGATGAATATGATACCGACTTTCAACCATTCTCCCACTTTCAGGGCACCTCGTTCAGGCCTTCCGAGTCATGCGCTAATTCGGATTCATTTTCATCGGACGTTGATGAGGAACTTCAGCAAAACGTCAAGACTCGGTCGGGGTTTTTAGATGAGTCACCCGGGGGAAAAGCCGAGGCTTCAAAGGGAGGTCATTATAACATGCTTCAGAAATCAGAGCTTTTGGATAAACTGAAGGAAAATTTCCAACACATTGGAGCCAACCATCCTGCTAACAGAACTTTGGCCAAGAAAATTCGTTCCAGGTGGGATGCCCGACCTAGCCCTCTAAACCCAAACCGAACGATTGTGGGTGTCGCAAGCGATTTGCCCATTTCTAATTTCTGTCAGAACGTGGTGAATTTCAAGAAACTGCCAGATGGCAAAGGTATTGGTACTCACCCAAGCCCTAAAATAGACTGTTTCGTTTACGATCCTGTATTGAAACTTCGTTTTGATCCCACAACCGGACTTCACTACGATGCGAATTGTGGCCTGTTCTACAATAGTGTTAGCAAGATAGCCCTTTTTTATCACGAGCCTACAAAACGCTATTTGCTGTCAGATTCACAGTCGTTTCTCAACATTGGTGTCGCATCTGCGTCTCCTTCAAACAAAAGTGACACGAGTATGGAACGGGTCAGAGAGAAAGAAAAGAGTCGCAGTCCGAACCGCCGGAAAGACATAGCGGATAATTCTGTTTGGGAAGATCGAAGTAAGAGGAGAAGATCACAGAGCAGAAGCTTGGATAGAAAACGATCTTCAAGGAGCCCTAAATGGCGTTCAAGTGCGACCCGAAGAAGCCGTAGTCGGAGTAGAAGCAATCAGAGGTGGAGCAGAGGCAATCCCTCTGCAAAACAACGATTTTCTATTAACACTTATAGAGGTAGGAGAGCTTCAGGTGCAGCAAGTACCAGCAAGAAGGAGAGGAGTCCCCAACATAATCGAAATCGTTCACCTACCAAGAAAAGATCCATCAGTACTGATAGAAGATCCAGGCGCTCCAGAGCTTCAAAGAGTCGCAGTCGAAGTACCCAACGGAAGCGAAGTATGAGTGGTTCACGTGTAAATCGTAAGGGCAACGATGATTCTAGAGTATCTCGTGAGGAGCAGAAAAATGAAAGGAAGAGTTCCAAACGAAATCGTTCACCAGCTAAGAAGGAATCATCAAGTATTGATGGAAAATCCAGGCGCAGTAGGACTGCAAAAAGTCGCAGTCGAAGTATTCCATCGAAGCGCAGCAGGAGTACTTCACGTGGGAAACGGACAGGTTCTAAAAGTCGTTCGAGCCCCGCACCCCGGCATGATTCCAGAGCTGCTGGCAAAAATGTTTCTCGTGAGGAGAAGGAAAATTCTAAAAAAAGTCCTGAACGCAATCGAAATCGTTCACCAGCCAAGAAGAGATCCCAAAGTAGAGAACGAAAATCAAGACGAGATACACGGGCCGATTCAAAAGACAAGACGGTCTCAAGGAAACGCTCCCCATCTAATAAACAGAGAGCCAGGGAGAATAGACAAAGGTCCAAATTAATTTCTTCTGACTCGTCATCCGAACAAACGAAACCCTGTTTGAGGGTGACAGATGCCCGGGAAATCATTTGTAAAAGACTCAAACTTTCTGAGAAGATCGAAATTGGAACAGCTGAGGAATCCACCAACCAAGAAGAATCTACTGTTGTCCAAGATTCAAAGACAGACGAACAAGACAAAAAATTGAAAACTGAAGAAGGGCGAGACAAATTTTTCCGCGAGAGAATTGATTCAGTTTCCGGCAAAATTCTGGAGCCTGATGGCATCCAACCTGATGATGATCCGCCCAATGATCCAAAACCAATCAATGAAGAAGCTGAGGTTTCTGTTTCGCCTGAAGCAATCGATGGGTCGCCTGGCTCTCCAAAAACTTCCGACCACAAGGCATTGATTGCTGATGGGGATCGTGAAGAAGAGCAATTAAATAGTGATTTGTTGGATGGTGCTACCTGCCCCAAAAATGCTCCAAATATTAGTCCAGAAGTCCTACAATTTGAAACTGGCGATGATTCAAGCGTAGCTCAGCCATTCGTCATGATCGACAATGAATTGGATTACTCGGCTGACGAGGATGAAGCAAAAATATCACCTGACGAGTGCCCGAGTCCCAGGGACAATAACTTGACCTCTGCAGATGTAGATACCCAAAACGTCTCAATAATATGTGGCGATGTGAGGGAAAATCAGTCTTCCCCACTTCATGAAGATGGCACTGCTCTGTCAGAAGACGTTGCAGTTCAACAGCCTGAAATTCCAGTCCCAACTATGGCCCATAATTCTGTTGAGGCTGACGTACATGCTGAAGAAGACAACGTTCCTGAAACCGTCTCATCGCGCCTTGGGGAACAAATTTCTGAAGACCGCTCTTCAGATAAAAATGGCGATCTGGGGAGTGCAGCAGTCTCTAATGAGAACGAAGGTCTGAAAACTTTTGAAAACTCTGGCTCTGTTGAAAATCCAAAAATAAATTATTGTGATGGTGGAAATCAATCCAGCAGTGAGACCGATGCTGAAATTCTGCTTCGTGAAACAACCAGTACTCCTTCTGAGCCACGTTGCTCTAGTGCGCAGGCAGAAGATGGCGACGCCATATCAAGATCGAGTGACTTTTCTGATGATAACGTCATTGATTTATTTGACGAAGACGATTTACTGCCTGATAGTTCGTCTGATGGGGAAAACGAGGAGGAGATTCAAACCAATACTAGCTGTGCGAACAAGGAGCCAAAAACTACCAAGAGCGATCGCTCTGAAAGTCCAAGAGACCGTCCTCAGCCTGATCCAGTTGAGATGGATTGTGAGTTGGAGGCCGTTGGTGTTTCTGACGATTTTGATGTTGACGATATTATCGGCGATTTACTGAAAGATGATGAAGTCGTCTCTTCTTCGCCCAACTCCGATTCGCAAGCCCTGGTCATACCAACTCGGGTTGGAGAATCATTAATAGCAGAAAAATCTGCATTAGTCCCGGAACCATCGACTGCAGCTGTAGGCACATCTACTTCGGCTGTCAAAACATCAGCTACTGAAGCAAGCCTAGTTATGGAACCATCGTCAGTCCGACTGGAACCTCCAGTTCTACAACCAATAACTCTTGAACCCGAATCATTAAAAGCAGAACTATCAGCTTCGGTTCTGGCAGAACTAGCAGCTTCATCTGCTCCGGTGCTGGATCCATCAGCTGCAGAACGGTCCAGTCCAATCCTGGAATCAGTGACAAATGAAATGCCACCCTCTATTCTGCCAGCTCCAACCACGGAATCATCATCAGCAGATCCGCCAACGTCGACCATGGAGTCACCTGGTGCAAAATCACCATCTCCTTATCTTCCACTTTTGAAACAAATAGAAAACTGGTCAGGCGTTCCGCTGAATGTGATCCCTGTTCAGCTCAAGGACGTTAAGAATTTTGGGCACCCGAAGTGGGCAACGAATTTCATTCTAGCGGTTTCTTCTACTTCAAATTATGATCCTGAATCTGCACTACTTCGTGCATTGGCCAAGAACAATGTTGTCCCTTTGCAAATCATGAACTCCAATGTTTACCCTGACGGTGGATTTAGACTTCCTAGTTGGCACATCATTTTCGAAAGTCCTGCCATTGCTTTGAATTGGTTCTTGTCCTGTAATGGAAGCATTGCCCTTGATGAATCAGTAGAAGATAAAAAGACGATTTCTGAAGACCGTAAACCTGATGAAGCTGTCAATAAAGATCGACAAAATAGTCGGCGGTCACCCTCAATGAACGTCATCCGCCTTCACTTTTCAGTAGGTAACTGGAAATGCAGTTCGTGCGGTGCCATCAACTTTACCTTGAGATTCTTGTGCCATGCTTGCCTTTCGACCAAACAAGGAATTGAGTATTCCCCCATTCGATTGGTTGAGAGTCGACGGCGACTTTTAGCTCTTATTTCTCGTGGCTGTATCTTGAGGGGTCGAACTATTATAAAACTCTTTCCCAAGCGGCCGAAAGATTGCGAGAAGACTAGTATGGATTATCTGAGGTTAGCAGATCGCGGAATGGGTCATCACGAGTTTCTAACTCAATTTATCTTCTCATTTCCTGACGAAGAGGAATGCGCGAGATCGTTGGATTCTATTCGGCGTGGACAATCCTCCGTGGATGTAGAGATTGATGCTTCTTTTGTCGAACTGAGACTAACTCCTCCCCCTTTGGCGGGCTATGTCGACAGTGATATTTTTCTGGAACAGATCATGGATACAGACGCCTGTCCCAAAGCAAACGAACTGGGGGCGAACTCCTATTTGAATTCACCCTCTGTGCGTTTCGTGGATTTCAAAAAGTCAAAACTTGCTGAGCTGCGTAAAAAAATGTTTGCTCACCAGCTGCCTTTGGTTGAAGTGACAGATCTCTCCCAGCTGGAAGGGCAATTCAACGTTCCGGGCGCGGAAAACGGGTGGTGTAACGTGCCTCTGCATATTCCTTCAGACGTCATAAACTATGACCGCGACACTATTCTTGGAGGCTATGGTAGCTCCCTTGAATTGACGTACCATTACCGACGTCAGCCGACAAATTACGTTTTGATCAGGTTTGATAAACTCAATCTGCTAAGAAAAAATTTACCCACGTATCTTTCAGAAAAAGGAGTTGATTTTGCAAAGCTGATTGTAACTACCCCTGGTAATTGTGGAGCTCCAGCGAATTATGTCCACGTAGTTTTTCAGACATACCAGGCTGCCTTGGAATGGTATTTGTCATGTAAAGGCTTAATTAGCTTTCATGGTCCAAGAATTAGTCAAGTTCATTCCCTATCTCAGTATCGGACTAACTCAGCCTTTCTCTATTTTTCACTTGGCAATTGGAAATGTATCTCTTGTGGGAAATTCAATTTCACTTTGAGATTCTATTGCTTCAATTGCCTCACATCAAAACTAGGGACTGAGTATTCACCTTTTGTATTGAGCAACACTCCCTCACGTATAATTGCCGTTTTGCGCTCAAACCATTTCATACGTAATGTTCCTGAATTCGTTTGGAAATGCTCCTTTTACTGGAATTTGACTGATCCAGTCACAAATTGGGGCGCTGGTTGTCATTTCTTTGAATACGAAAGTATTTCCGAGAGCGTGGGGGTGTTCACAATTCTGAGAAGAGCTGATAAGAAGACGCAAAACATTTTCTATGTGAAAGTGGTGGACGCACTTATGCCGGGTGACTACGTATTACCCCAACCCGCAAAAAACAGAATGTCTTCTCAACCTGCGGGTGATGATATTTTGAAATGTGACAATTTGCAGTCAGGTATAGCCAGTCCAATGGAGTCTTGTATTGGCGACGATAAAAACAAATGGGAAAATATGCAAATCTCGTTGGCAGTGCTGAAACCCAGTACTCTTATCGGTCAAACACTGACATTCAAGGAGTGCATACTCAATCCACAACCGGTTGGACCCAAACCTTTACCTGTGGGTCCAGGTACTTACGAACATGCCAAACTATGGTCCGGAGTTGACTTGCTGCTTTCGCCTGAAACCTCTTGTCCTAGTCATGTAAAGAAACCATGGCATGGCTTATCCGAATATTTCCTGCAGCATCCGTCCAATTTTGTTCTGGCTACGTCATTGCTTAAATCCGCCGACCTAAACAAATACCTGGCTTGTGAACTGGATAAAGGAAAAATCGAATACGAAAAAATTATAGAATCAGATCCCGATGATTGGAATATTCCCTTCGATTATTGCTACGTAATTTTCGGTACCTATCAGGCAGCCTTGGATTGGTATTCATCATGTGATGGAATGCTGGATGCCTCACCTCCAAATTCTAATCTCGACTCCTCCGGCTCAAATGTGTTTCTACATTTCTCTACTGGTGATTGGATTTGCTCTGCGTGTAATGATCGTAATTTTACGTTGCGATATCTCTGTGGTAGTTGTTACAGCTCGAAGCAAGGATTCGACTATTCGCCAATACGACTAGTTAGAAAACCAACGCAAATAATTGCGCTTTATCCCTATACGGACAGAATAGTGGAGGGTCAGCTCAAAATGCGCCCTTGCAACAAGTTCTTCAATTTGCTCCTCGAGGCTGAATGTCCCACCGATGTTGAGCTGGTTGATCCTGTCAGCAAATTAACTACCGGATTGACTGCATTTCGTTTTGAAAGTATCGCTGAAAGTAGAGAAATGTTCGAGTATTTTAAGTCGAACAGAACTCCAGGATCTGATTTGATGATCTCATACGTTCAGTTGGTGAATTCATTTGCCCCATACGTTAACCCCCAGATTGCCTCAGTGGATCCTCTACAAGGGGATTCAGGAACTCCTTGTGCATCAACCTGCAGAATAAGAGATGCCCGCGATATAATTCTTCAGCGAAGACAACGTCAGGGCCAGTCCTTGAACGAAGATGAGTCCACTAGTGGTGGGGATTGCACCTCTCAATTGGTACCTACTCTAGTGCCGATCTGGTGTTCAGCTAAAAAAAGAAAACTCATCTCTAACCACAGCATTCAGTGCAAAGTGGATCATGCTGGCTCAAGTGGTACTCTTTGGGCTAGCACCACCCTCATGCCCACCACCACCATGCCAACTACCCCAGTATTACCACCACCGAGCGCAAAGTTCAGTCTTTTGCGCTTACTAAAAGCTGGTCGTAAAGCTAAGCGGAACAGGAAGAGGACGAAGTATGAAAGAAGAAGAAATCAGCGGCTGAGGCTCCTTGCTGAAGCAGAAAAAGAAGTAATTCCTGCCGAAGTGGGCAATACTACAACAGAATCTATAGAAGCTTTTGATGATGACTGTATCCAAGTGGTTGATGATCCAGTACCTATTATTGACCTGACTGATGATTGATGGAATCTCGTTTTGAAATAACAACGTGCAAGTTGATTTCCAAAGTCTCTTTTTCTTTACATTTTATTTTGACTCGTTCCTTTGAAAATCGGCATTTCCCCGGTGTTGGCGATTTGCTGTTGTTCTCTGCGCGCCGGTATTTCAAGTTGCGCAATCCTGCACATTCCGTTGGCTGTAAAATTTGGCAACCTGAAAGTGGGAGGTTTGAGGCATGTACGACCTCTGGCCTTCGTTTCATCGTTTTTTCCATACGCTAAATATTACACATCATCAATGCATACCTTACTATTTTACCTGCTGGAATAAGATACAATATTCAATCATTATTGTTTGTGCTAGATTTTTGAAGTGGTTTCCTTAATTTGAAAATAAACAAGGCTGCTTGATCGGAGTCAGAGTAGACAGTCGTTTATTGACGCAGGAAAATATGCTCCTTGCAATTATATTCATGTTGGGCAAATCGTCTGTAACCGAATCCATGTCTACGCAAGTCTTATTTAGAAATCTTTTTGTAATTCAGTCCTGAATAAACGTTTTGATTCTATGGGTATTTTGAACTTTACTGCCATCTCATTCGAGCGCATGTGCATGCTATTTGCTGGATCTGGAGCTAATTCCCTTCCATCTTCTAAGTCCTCGGAGGATCCCAAAAATAATTATCGCCCAATCACGCTGTGGATAGGCACCTCATTGTTAGGGTATTATTTTCTAGCTGATTAAAAATACATTGATGATTGGCTACTCGTTTTGACTTGCTAGAGTACCAATGGGCCAAAAGTTCAACTGCATTAGAAATTAGGACCGTAATTTGACGCGGTTCTTCGAGAAAGGTGGAGTTTGAGGAGCGGAGGCAAAATTGCTTCTTTCAAGGCCCGTTTTTCCCCACTGCCCGATGAAAAATGTGGAGGGGTCACTATTTTGATCTTTTTTCAACTTCCCTGTTCCGAGCTGCTGGGTTTCCTGGGGCTCCTCGAACTTGCCATAATGCCGCCTGAACCCAATGCTAATTGGCTAGAAACTATTCTTAATTTTTTTGTAAATTTCCATTTCCTTTTACTTGAACGTCGCTGGATGTCAGTGCAGTTTACGCGAATCCAGTTTGCTGGACGATTGACCTTGTGTAAACTGCAATGCTATCCGTCGGCTTTCTATTCCTCATTGTGTGGCTATTATGCACAATTTCCTCTACATGTTGGATGATAGTATCGCCTTCTGGATGTTGTCAATTTAGGTTGACCAGTACGGTTTTCTTTGGACTGCGCAGAGACGGTCTTATCTAACGTTATCTCACCCTTGAGATGGACTCGAGAAGAAAGCGGAGTGCTGAGAGTCTTTCGTGGATTGTGAACAGTACTGGTGCAAAACGGCATGCCACTCCAGCTGGCTCACGAGATCTTCAACCTGCCACCGTGGCGGCGTCTTCAGGCTCAGCGATGATTGGAGACCAGTTGAACATTGAGGAATTCGGTGACATGGATGACGAGGAGGACAATTGCACTTCCCGTTATCTGCCCAACGCATCTTCGTCTGTGAGGCCTTCAGGAGACTCCCGTCCTTTGAATTCGACCAGATCTTCACACCTTCTCAACAGCCTCAAAATTCAATACAGCCATCTGAAAGCCAATACTGGGAATACGGAGAAACAGCGGCAGCACCCCAATGTCCGAGGCTCTTTCGGCCGTCTGGAGCCGGCAAAAGAAGACATGCAAGATTTTTCCAACCGAGCGTTCAGATCCACTTCAACAAGTCTCCCTATTCCCAACGCACTTTCCAATGTGAATTTGAATCCTCCGTTTCATAACATGCCTCTCACTTCGCCTAATTCTCCTGTGCAGCCCTTGAAGTCACATGCCCAGTTGAACTTCCTCGGTGATCCAGATAAACTACTACCAGATGGATCTGGTAATCTCAAGTACCCTGTACCTAATATTGAATCTTTTGTCTACGACCCCACCATGAGACTTCGATTTGATCCTTCAACAGGACTTCATTACGATGCGAATGCTAGGCTGTTCTATAATAGTGTTCTCCAGATTCCACTGTATTGGGATAAGCTAAAGTTCACTTATCTACGATCTGGGACTCAGCACTTTGCCGATAAGTTAACAACATTGTTGGCATCAAACGTTTCTGCTGAAAGGAGCTCGCGCGACAGTGCTGGGTGGTTGGGACTAAGTGAAAGAAGTAGGGGTGTGCAAGACAACGCTGGACGTCGAAGAAGCCGGAGCCGTAGCTTTGAAAATGCAAGACTGCGTAGAAGCCGGAGCCGTAGCTTTGAAAATGCAAGACTGCGTAGAAGCCGGAGCTATGAACGTGAAGGACTGCAACGAACCCGAAGCCGGAGCGGGAGCTATGACAGGGTAGAACTGCAAAGAAGCCGGAGCCGTAGCTATGAAAGAACTGAAATGGGAAGAAGCCGGAGCTATGAAAGTGCAGAACTTCAAAGAAGCCGGAGCCGGAGCTATGAGAGACGGTCATTTCGTCGGGACGAACATTCCAGTAGCCAACGTAGAATGGCAATACGCAGATCAAGAAGTTCAGATCTACATTCCAAACGAGGTAGACTGAGTAGGAGCATTGAACGAAAATATGGCTGTTACAGCGGAAATTCTATGGATGAAGTCAGCCCAAGAAGAGGCCGTAGCCCTAGTTATGGTAGAGAGCCAGTTTATGGTTGTGGAAGAAGTGATAGTAGAGGAAGGGTTGCCAGGTACCGAACTCGTAGTAGAGATCTTGGTAGAAGATCATCTAGTCGACTTGATAGGTTTAGCAGGGACCGCGATTTTCCAAAAACCAGGAGAAGTTCAAGCAGTGGAAGATCAGAGGATGATTTCATAAACAGTTGTTTGGATAGTCTTGGTCATCAACGAAGTCGTGAACAGCTTCATATGAGCTACAGAGCCGCAAGCGGAGAAAGAAATGAGTGGAGGAGATCTGGAAGCAGAAACTCAAACCTCAGTTATATCGAGGATCATCAATCCAGGGGGAGAAAACGAGTCGTTAGAAGCAGAAGTGGTTCGGCAGAGGTAAAAGTAGATCGTGGAATTTCAACAGAGAGGCGGATAAGAAGGAGCGAAAGATTCCGAGCGAGGCGCAGTGGATCTAGGTCTTCATTGAGGGAACATAGATTGGCGAGGCATAGACGTTCAGATCGAAGAGAGAGTACCGATTTTAAACATTGCCAAAGAAAGGAACCTGAAGCTGAAGAAAGGCGACGTCACTCAAGGAGTGGAAACCAATCGCGTGGGTCTTCCATCTTTGACGACACTGGTACGAGAGGAAATCGTGAAAGATCAAGGAATGAAGAATCTGGTCGTTCGCCAGTTCGTAAAAGGCCCAGAATGAGTGACCATGAGGAAAAAAGGTCTAGGGATTGTAAAAGTACCATTGGAGGAGTGGATAAGAAGAGTGAGACTAAACTTTCAACACGAGATCGTCCTCGTGATGATGAAATTGAAAAATCGTCTGGTAAAACGGAAAGGCACTGTGACGAACCTTCTGAAGACTCAAATTCTAAGAGTACACGGTCCAAGCGAAGTTTGAGTAAATCGTCAGTTAGAGTAACCCCACCTAAGTCGACTAGAGAAACTATTGGTTCAAGGTCAAGACGAAGCCAATGGGAGAAGGAAGTGGTTAGTAATGAAAACAATGTGTCGAGCAAATCGCCTAGACGTACTGTACCAGATTCGAAAGAAGAACAAAGCGATGATCATCGTGAGAGAAAAGGGAGTGATCGCCACCATGCCAGGAAAGACAGCGATCACCATCTTGACAAAGAAAGTAGCGGTCATCGCGACGGAGAAGTGACTCATCACGTAACTGTTGATGATTGCGATAAACCACCATTAACTTTATCGTCTGAAGATCATGCATCTGCTACTCTGGAAGAAAGTCTCCAACAGGATGATCCTACTGTTAGTTTAGAGCCATTAACCGAAATCGCGACTTCGCCTCGTGCGTCTTCCACTGACAAGATAAAAATCGAAGACGCTCGAAACATCATTACGCGAAGACGATTGCAACGTCGCAATGTGCTTGAAACTGAAGAGCCGGAATGCGGTTCTTTAACAGTGAAAGTCATTATCGAGAATCCAACTTTGGACGCCCCAGAGAAACGGGACAAATTTCGCCTTGAAAAGAGCGAGCAAGTTGAATTAGTTCAATCCGAAGAACCGACGATTTTAGGATCGATCATTCCTCCTGAAGAACTCAGCCTGACAATTGATTCATTGTTGTTCAACGAACTTCGCAAAGTTGAAAAAAATTTGTCCGAGAATTCAGATCAGTCTTCGTCAGTTCTCCAAAACTCAGGTTCAGAACTAGCAAAGGAAGTAGATCCCTCAGATCTTCATGATGAAAAAGCCCAAAGTTTGATAGATAGAGATGCTGATAATGTGAATCTTTCCAAAGCTGATGTTGAAACCCTTCAGCTACCATCTGTTGACGAATCAGACGTGCTGGAGTCATTCATTGTGATCGACGACGAGTTGGATTTCTCAGGGGAGGAAGATGAACGTACTGACGTGAAATTTTCCGAAGATATTGATGACCAAAGAGTCACGTCCACGATGGTTCCGAAGGTAAACTCTAACGTGCCTGAACGAACGTCACCCTCAGAATGTTTTCCTCCATCTGATGAACCTTGTGGCGCTGAAAAAGAATTAGTTGACGAAGAGATGAGAGCTTTGGGGGATTTCGCTGACGGTGAGTGGTGCGTATTGGATGAAGTTGACGATTCAAATGACCAAACTAACGTTTCTCAGCAGTGTTCAGAGGAACGTTGTCGTCAAAACTCTCCTGACAAAGACAGTAAGGCTAAAGAACGGGGTGTGAGTGCAACTGATGGGCGAAACTCTGCTACGGGTGTGAGTGAAGCTTGTGGGAAAGACTCTGCCACGGGTGAAAAACTGGGTGTGAATGATCCTGATGGGCCTGACTCTGCTACGGGTGAAACACTGGGTGTGAATGATGCTTGTGGGAAAGACTCTTCTACAGATGAACCACTGGGTGTGAGTGAAGCGATTGAGGTAGACTCTGCGAGGGATGAACTACATCTTAAGAGTGAAGCTATCGAGGGAGACTCTGCTGCCGATGGTGTGAGTGGAGCTATCGGGAATCACTCAGCTAATGAAAAAAAAGTTGCAAGTAATCTACCCGCTCGAACAACTGATTCATATCTTTCTGACGTGAGTAGCGGTGGCGTTGGCGCTCATAATGAAGATGATGAAAAACTTTCGATCTTGAGCAACATTTCTGATTACGATGATAAAGATGGATTTGTTGAGGACCAGGCACTGTCGGATGTGAGCAGCATTTGTGACGAACCCATTGACGATGTAGACGATTTGTCAAACATCAGCAGCGCTCCAGAAGGCTTTGATATTAAAGATGATGGAAGATCCGTTGAAATTGAAAACCAGGACGATGGTCTCCCTGAGGAGGAGGAGAATGCCGAAGACGATTTGATCAGTGACTTACTGAGAGATGAAGAACCGGATCTTCCTACTGTTGCTGAAGATCTAAACGTACCTAGCACAAGCGTTCCTGAAAATCCTCTTGTTCCCACCCAGGATGGGGATTCAGTTGCTTCTCGTTCCAGTCCAGACAAGATTGTTGACTGTCCTAATGACTTGCCTGCTGATGACACTTTGACCGAGGAAAGAACGATTGAAATTCAAGAAGCCCCTGCAGGCCTCCAAGACCAACCAGTCTCTGAAAGCCCTTCTACCTGCACAAAACCTAATGCCCGTCTAGTTCCCTGTGAATTGATGTCAGAGGAAACGAGATCCCCTA
Organism: Nesidiocoris tenuis; assembly: GCA_036186465.1. NCBI lineage: Eukaryota > Metazoa > Arthropoda > Insecta > Hemiptera > Miridae > Nesidiocoris > Nesidiocoris tenuis. Next base: position 5,823,341 of record AP028912.1, on the reverse strand, counting down.
CCCTCACCCAATCCAAGGACACCGATAATCAACGTGAACCAACATCTGAAACCCCAGTTGAACTAAAAATTGACGTAAAGGAAGGAACTGCGAGTACAGTGCTATCAAATAAAGTCAATGACGGCAAAATCGAAGGAAGTTCTCGCAGCGCTGCCGACGACGACTGTGTGATTGTGGGAGAGCCTAGTGATGATGAATGTGATGTCGAAATAGTTGAAATTGAGAATCCTGACCCAGTGATTATTGAGCTCTCCGATGACGAGGGTGATAATACGTATGAGGAACCGGAAGCTCCGAAGTACATTGTCGTCAAGATAAGTACTGTCACTGAAATAAATCAATGGCTTCAAGGCAATTTATCATCTCTTGAAAGAAGACCGACTCCTGAATCATTTCAACCTGTCGACCCTGCCGAATTTGTGACAAAATGGTCGGGCACCCCGCTTCAAAAGTCAGAGGGTGCACCGATACCAGTTCGTCTCAAACCTGACAATCACTTCACTGCAAAGTTTTTGCCCAACTATCCAACCAATTTCGTCCTGGTCCGATCTCATGTACTCAATGCTGAGAAGCTGTACCGTGCTTTGGTTAACACACTCGCAAAACAAAGTGTCACGCATTTGGTTATAAAACGAAATACTGGTGCAAGTAGTGGTGCCCCATACAACCATTGTCACATCATTTTCCAAAGCGTTGAGACGGCTGAGACATTTTACAATTCCTGCAATGGTTTGCTACCCCTGTTTGGAGTCTCTTTCCAAGCGAGGCCGGCCATTCTAAGTTTTTCAACCGGCAACTGGGTATGCGCTCATTGCAAAAGGTGTAACTTCACGTTGAGGTATTTCTGCTGCGCCTGTTACTCATCCAGAGAAGGTAGAGATTTTTCTCCGATTCGGTTGGTCGGAACTCCGACACGTATCCTTGGCGTTACCGTGGCCTATCCAATGACACAAAGTCGAAGCCTGTACCAAATATTTCCTGGCCTATCAGATTTCATGCCAACCAATTCGCTTCTCCCAATGCTCGATCCCGTCACGGGTCTTTCCACGGGCTTGAGTCTGCTTGAATTTCAGACAGTTTCTGAATGCACCAAAGCTTATGGTCACCTCAGCAATAACAAGCCTAAACACCTGAAATTTACCCTCTCATATGTTCTATTGACGAACGTCATAACCAAGGAACAACAACTGACACACCAACACGTAACAAACGTAACTGGTGGTCCTCTCATTTTGCCTTCAAACGTGAATTTGATAAATGCGTGCACCAAGGTCTCCACTTCCACGACTGTTGGGCAACCCATCCCTACCATTTCTGCTTCCTCTTCAAAACCGATCAGGGCCAAAAAGAATGCAGTGTACTCTGATAAAACACAGAAAGCAAACCAGCCTGCTCCCAAGCCAGTAATGCCGGTGAAGCAACTCAGCAAACCGTCCAAGCCTGACGGAAATCCAAGATTCAAATACCCTCCTCCGAAGTATTCCACGTTTCGTATGGAACCGTTGTCCGGACTCTACTTTGATTTTCAAACTGGCCTCTACTACCACAAATCGACCGATTATTTCTTCAATGACGATCTGTGCATTTACTTGAAGTATGACCGGCGCCGGCGTACTTATGTCAAAGTAGAGATTTCTACACCCTGAAGTGCTATTTTGTATAAAAAAATTCCTCGAAGACGTTCGTTACTGTCATTCAGAATCGATTCTGTATGTTGGCGTGCCACTGTCTAATGTCTATTCTCAATTTGTGAGAGGGTAGCAATATCTTTTCAAAAGTTATCAAGTCTTTGCCTTTGTATGCAAAATGTGCAATTAATTTAAGGGCCGGTTTCACCATCTATAAAAAAATTTTAAATTTTAGCAACAGTAACTGTTACTTAAAACTGTTTTATGTTATTTTATAATTACTTTCCAATCATGATTCCATTATCAAATAAGAGGAAAAGCTGGCTGAAACTGGCCCATAGTAGTCGTTCGATCAAGAATGGCATTTTGCTCTCGTCTTGCTGTTAATAATAATTCTGTTTCATGCTCATTTGAGTTTTCTAACTTGGCACCTATGTTGGCTCTCCTCAATTGTGTACCTATCTCGAATTTGACGAATGCGTTGCGGTGAAAATATTGTAACGAATTGTAATGGCGTCGCATTGTGATGAAACAGAAATTAGGCTGTTGCTCTCGCATGTTGGTTCATAGACGAAGACTGTTAGTTGATACGTAGACGGTTATGAATTTCAAGGGCTAAAACTATGTAAACTAGTGTAAAATGAGTGTGATCGAATACTATAATTTTCGCCCTGAGCCAAATGAGCGTAGTGCATTTTCAAATTATAAATTGAAATAAATTTTTGTTTGCTTGATGGGGCCGTTTGAAAAAATTTAGTTACTTCACATTCATACCTATTGTACATAATCGTACTGCTGTTCCATTTGCCAGTGCGTGTGAATAAATACAAAATACAAAAATGTCGTTGTTTCTTGTCTTGCCCTACGCGTCACATTGTTGATAGCAAATCCATCAACAAAATCCATAAATATGAATTTTCCAGTGATATATTTAGTTCAGTTTCAAGGGCTAGATTTAATTGATTTTCTCCAATCCCTCATTACATACATCAAGTAGGGGGTAGGAAAATGTATGAAATTGTCCGTGATGCATGAGGCACAGTAAACATTAGCACTTAAAATCTTTAGGCCATTTCATTAAAAAAATGGGAGTAACCTGAACTCACGGCGGATTTTTGAATCAGCAGTGCCCTTTTGACCCCTATACACCCGGCTACATAATTTACGGATAGCCCCAGCTCGTTATCAATGGCAGAAAAGACAATCTCTCTGAATAGCTCAACTCATTGAACCACATCCGAACAGATCGTCGTGCATCATCCACTGCCCTCTAAATCGTTCTGGTCGACGCATATCAACGTCATCCAGGAACTGAACCTGTTTATCCCGTGCCAGGCAGAATTTTCTGCTGCTAACGGTAGCTGGAGGGTGCGAGGTACGCCCCACATCCAGCGATCAGGTTGGTGCCTTTTGGGACCCCCTTCAATCTGTTAATGACGAGGGAGAAACACATGGCCTCTGACAGCAAATCATTTCTCCTAATAAGAACTGCAAAGCTGAAGGTGTTCAAGAATGCAACATGTCCATGAGAGGAATCGACGTTTGTCTCACCCCCTCAACTGCCTTTAAATGCTGTCCTATCATAGCTGCTCATCGTGCCCTCGGCCTTGCCAAACCCGATTTCTTGCGGTGACAACGGAATACGTTTGTGCATTTTTTTGTTCCTCACATCTTAAAGTATTTAGACGGAAGGCGTCCATACAACTCGATCGTCGACCGTATGAGTGTTAACAAGGTTTTCTCTTAGTGAAAAGTTATGCCGCCACTCAAATCAGAAATTCTCCCAAATGGTAAATCAGTTTTACTTCGCTCACTAGCCTCTTAGATCGCCTTTGGATCCTCAGCTGTTTTGGATCCTGATGCAAAATTATTCAACGGCTCATTAGTCCCGAAATCGTTTCGTCCTTCTTCCAGTCTTCGGAAGCGGTTGATCGTATTTCCTTCTTAATCGCATCGTGATGCTTGCTCGACTTGGGACTTCCATGAGCAGTCTTGGAATTTTCGATTGTGACGTTACTGGGCATGTGAATTAGCACATCTAAAGACCCAGACGTCTTCTTCATCATTGTGGCGCTTGACGCTCATTGTTGCATATTCTTTGCCATGTGCGCCAGAGTCGTCATCTTATAATCCTCCATCGCCGTTCCTTTGCCTTGAACTCTGAACTGCTGACAGTCGCCTGCGACAATTTCCAGTCGGTTCTAGATGCTTATACCAACTATTGATGTTCTCATCCGCGCAAACAACTCGCTGGTGATACTGAAACAGATGGTTTCTGTTTGTTGCAAATAAAATCATGAACTATCCAAGCAGGCTTTTGTTCTGAGAGCAATTCCTAAGTCGCCATTTGCACTTCTCACGTCGCCATCTAGCAGCTGCGTGCTCAAGCACGTATTGTTGATCCCCTAGATAGTATTGTTGATCCTGCTTTCTGTTAACTGGACTTCGATTCTAATGTTCCGTTACTTACTGCAAACCGTCGGTCTTACTGCAACAATGGCTGACTTACATTTCAAGGACAGCTTCATGAGCAGGTAGCCGATCATCAGAAAAAACCTGCTGAATCCTTGCTGCTCCTGTGCGGTTGGATCTCTCCAAATGATTAGCTTTTGGAGGCTCTCCGAATTTTGTGAATTCATATAACTAATCAATTCGAACTTGCTTTTTACGAATCACTCAGCCGCTGTTGCAGAAGGACCGATGAAATCGCCTTGGATCATGAAACCTTGAACCCGACCCTTGAAAATGAGCCAGCTTAGCTCACGATGCCTTTATTGAAGTGTCAGTTCTTTCCAATCTTTCTGAGTATCCTTATCTTCTGCAGGCTTTATTACTCAACTGGCGCTACGATCCTTCAAGAGCCAAGGCTTCTCTACAGCAGTTTGCCATTCTTTTCTGTCCTGCGTTTGAGACCTCCACTCTCTCGTTCCTTAGGTCCTCATCGACGTCTTCAATCCATCTCAGGCGTGGACCCAATGGCATATTCCCTTGGCACTTCTCACAAGACTGTTCTCGAGTCTTTAGGGTAGCATTCTTTCCATAGGACCTATCTCAAGTGAGCCCTCTTTACATGCGCCCCCGCTGATCTGGGAGCCCTCTGAGTTTTTCCATGGCACACGTTGCTGGAGCTCCTGAGGTCTTTCTGCTTCTCGTAATTCAGGTGTCGCTCATCCAGGAGCATCTTGTGTGCGAGCTGTCTTTTTAATGTGAGCGATCATGATGCAAAGGCTCCCCATGCATTAAGGCTGCTGGCATTATTTCAGTGCCTACCCAGAAATTTTGAATCATTACTGATGCACTTACACAATTCGCACTTGATGTCTGATCACTGGTATTCCGGGGAACGATCTCCCCCAATAATCTCTGGATTTTGCTTATCACTCGTGTATTCCCTCAGTTCTAATGTTTGTGGATGCGAATTTTCAGTAGCCCATCATTCCATCCGAGTGGCAATTCTTATTTTTTCCAATGATTATTTAAGAGAAAATAGAAAATGCCCACCCTGCATCTATTTTTCGGTGCTGCTGGTGCTGCTTCTGACGACCAGTTCTAACTAACAAAATGTCTCATAAAGTTTATCTGGCACACTGGAGGTATCTACGACTTTCCTGTGAATTTTTCATGTGTTGCTTTAGAAGCCAGCACACGAAGTGACTCTGATTCGTTATGATATTCCACTCGTGGAATCATGAGAATAGTCTTGTGGAGTGAATCAGTACGATTTCGAATAAAAGCGCACTCCAACATTACTCATCCTTCATTTGAAATCGAACTCTTATGGCTGATCGACTCCTCCATTACTCGAATTACTGAAAAATGAATCATCAAATGTCTTGCCATGTATGTGTATCGATGCATATCCTCGCAGCTATCAGGCGTCATCTTCTCCATCATTTCTTGATGGTTTCGTCAATCGCACTCAAATTTTTGCAGTGCTGAATCTAACTTGGCAATATTTGGACACCCCATTTATACAATGATTATTGTTTTGAATCATGCTTAATTTTACAAATCTACGATTGCCCTCTCTGTTTTATTCATTCAGGTTTGACTGCTGCTTGAAAGACGCTAGAAATGGATCGAGGTAATCGTTATGGAGCGGCGGGCAACCGAGGCGTCGGTTACTCTCCCACTCGGAAGAACGATGGAAACAGAAGACCCAACAGCTTTCAACGTTCAAGCAACGACAGCAAAGACGATCGTTCAGAATATCTCGAAAGGTACTTGGGGAAATTCACAGCATTGATGAACAAAGGAGTTGATGGCGACAGCAGTTCGAGGGCGAGGGACTCGCGCGAGGATAAGTTCGTTCCAAAAAATGAAAAGCGCAGCGAAGGTAATTATAATAGAGGTTCTCGAGGTGGTGGAGAAGGTGGTCTTTGGAAAGGTCAGGCTTCAGGGCATATTGGAGGGAAAAATCAACTCCAAAGACCTCAACATGAAAAACGCACACCTTTCGATTACTCCTCGTCAAAACCAACTTCAAATATCCCACGTCAAAATCAACAGCAAGATTTTCGCACTCCAACTATGGTACCCCCACCAAGTGGTAAAATGCCTGGCTCGCAATTATCAACCTTTAACAAGACATTCCCTGTATGGCAATCGGAATCTGAACGGGCAACCGAGCGCAACATATTTGACACCAATCGTCAAGGCTCTAGATTTATGTCTGCGGATAAATCTCAAACCATATCAAGCAGCAATCCAATGCCAGTACCAGCCCCCAGCCTCAGTCTTCTTTCTGGAGGGGCTCCTCCTGATCGTGGTTACAGCAATCTTCAACCTCATATTCCTAGTTTCTTGCACCTGCAAGCTGGTGGTAGCCAGTTGGGTTTGACTCAAATTCCAGACAGCAATGCTGCACGTTCATTCAACGCATCTGTTCCTCCCCCAAGTGTCGCCCTTCCAGCCATGGCTTCGCTTGGTCTCCCATCAGAGCTGGGGAAGTCCACACCTGATGGCTCAGGGATGTGGACTTACCCTGCCCCCGAACTTAACTCCTTGACTTTCGATCCAGCGACTGGCCTTCGATTCGATGCGATCACAGGGCTGCATTACGATGCCAATTCTGGTTACTTTTACAATTACAAACTTGGATTGTATCTTGTTTATGACGTGTTGAAGCAGACCTACGTTCGAGCACCAGTCCATGCGGGACTTGGAGAACAAGCGATTCCGGCCATGATGCAACCAGGTGGCGCTCCTGTACCACAACCCCTCCTGACACAAACTCCGGTTCCGGTTGCCACCCCTATAGCTATCCAAGAGCCACCGCGCCAAAGCATCATGGCAGCTCTACAGTGGAATCCTCAAATCACCCCATCACCAAATAATCTTGCTCTGAACGCCCAAAATGCTTTGAAAAGTCATATACAAGAACAATATGAAAACATGGCTGATGACTCAAGCGATAATGACATGGATACTGAAAAACAGAACCGGAACATTGGTTACTCCATGTCCAGGGCTCCTAGACATGATGTAATGAACCAGCGCCAAGACAAAAAAGGTTTTGGCGAATTGGGTAATCGGAACAAGCAGAACTTTGGTCGAAAAGCCCATGAGATGAAACGATCACGATCACGAAGCATTAGCCCTCAAGAGAGGCAGCTTATGCACAAAAGAAGTGACCGTACCTACCAACAACCGCAGGCAAGGAACTTCTCTAGCGACCAAAATCTTGAGAGGAACTCTAAGTATGGGGCTAGACCTAACGTGATGGGCCAATCGGGGAGGGAGTTCAGTGAAGACCGTAGCAGCCGCAGGAGCCCTGCTGATAGAAGAAGGCTTCCTGATGAACGAGGAGAAGACTTCCACTTAAGTTCAGACCCAAAGTCCCGTCCAGGCTACAACCCTCACATTATGGACTCTGGTCCGTTTGTTTCAAAGGATTCGATGAAAAATCGCAGAAGTCCAGTTAATCGACACAAAGTCGATGGTAGAACAACTCTCAACCAAAACTTTGATCAACATAGGCAAAGCGATGGACAGAGGGCAAATTCAAGTCGGCACGCTAACTTGTCACAAGAAAGATCAATTCCTGAACACAGAAGGCCGGCTAATCGTAGTCCCAGTTTGGAAATGGCCCAGGGCGGAGGATCTAGGGGTCCAACCAGGTATGAAGATGATACGAGTGGGTACAAAATGCAAGATAGAAGAAACACGGTTAACGAACGGGCTGCAGAGCGGAGGAGTGCCCCAAGCATTGAAAACCAATCATCCACAATCTCAGGAACGCATCATGCGGCACCACACTCATCAGGTGGACGTACGAATTCGCCTGGAATTGGCAACTGGCGAAAAGGAAGAAGGAACGAGGGATCATTTGAGAATCCAAGATCCTCCTGGTCATCGAGGCAGGAAAGGCAACATTCCCCTTTTGCTGACCGGGTGCATCCTACTAGAACGAGGAGCAGAGAGAGAGATTCAACTCGTCGATCACCACCAAGCTATGATAGCAAGGCTGAAGTTAGTAAGATTAGAGACATTGAGGACTACTCAGAGGACGTTACTGCTCTTCTGCTGGACCAGAGCAGTGAAACGAGCATGGAAATGGGAGATGGCTCGTCGTCCAATCAAAGAGAGAAAGCAAGCAGCAGGAGTAAGAGTGAGCAAAGGACTCATTCCAGGGATCTCGTTAGAATGGAAAGAACTGATCGTGATGGTCACGGTGAAAAACAGCTCTCAAAGCCCAGTGGTAGGCGGTCTCGTTCACCGAAGCGATCATTTGAGGGCCGCGAAGAATTAAGGCCAAGAAGAAGCAGAAGTAGAGAGGCCACTGACACTAGGCGTCGTGCTCCCAAAAGCCCAATTTCTCCCACAACTAGAAGAGATGGTTCCCGTCCCAGGCCTGAACACAGAGAATCAGAAACGAGACCTCGGTCACCTCCTTCCAGGGCAGATCCCCAACGCGGGCATCAAGATTCTAGAAAGATTGGAAATTCAAGAAGACCTGGTAGGGACCTGAAATCTCCGGTTCGTGGGAGAGATGCAAGGCAACGGTCCCCACCCAGAAGGGTATCTCGATCGCCTTTATCAAGGCTTGGGGAAGTGCGTCAGAATGTGGACCGAACTGGTTTTGAAAGGAAACAAGGCAGGAGGAGATCACCATCCAACGATCGCTCCGATAGACGTCTTGACGATCGAGAAAGACGAAATTCCCCGGCAAGAAGTGTGAATAGAAGAAACTCACCCCAAAGTCGTCAATCACCTCACGATGACCGCTCCAACAGGCGGGATGGGAGTGCAAAGGTGAGATCCACTGATAGACACAGGTCATCTTCTGACCTCCATTCTGAAATAAGTAAATCACCTAACCTGTCGCCCACAGACAGCCGGAATAGGCGAGAGTATTCTCCCAGTTGTCCCCAAAAACGACCACGGTCTCCTGATATCGATCTACACAGGTCGCCTGCTGGCTTACCTGGCTTTATCCCAGAGGATGACAGCTCTCGGTTCGATAGAAACAATTCACAATCCAGGGTACAATCTGTAAAAGATTTTTGCTCCAGAATCGACAAAATGTCACCTGATCAAAATGAATTCACTAATAGACGACCCACTGACCCTGACAGCAAAAATGGCAATGGGTCTAGAAAGGAAAGTGATGATCGCGACCCTTGTGAATCTGAGACTCTTAATCGGTCGAGAGAAAGTTTTGAAAATAATTCACAGAAAGGTCGTCAAAATCAATCAAGAACACCTCAAAAGCACGAATCCAAGAGAAGCGTCTCTCCTCAAGCTAAGAAATTGAAATTGGAGAACATCAGTGGACCGTCTGAGTCCAACCGTAAATCGGATGTGATCGTTTTAGATAGTGATGATGAGCTGGGCATTGTTAACCCAATTGTGGACGAAGCACCCATGACTGATGATGACGCTGCTAATGATGACGATGATCAACGCCTCAAGCCTAGCCAAAGTGTTGGAAACTTGTCGATGAACTCGGATGAATTGAATTATTCAGCTTCGTCCGTGGGTTCTGAACCTTTCAACGAAGAGGATGAGTCGTGGACAGTTCTCGATTGTGTCGAAGGAGAATCAGATAAAGGATCAGAACACGCCACGTCTGAGAAAGAGGATGGTTACAATAGGGAGATGGAACTACCGTCTTCGAGTAGGATAGACGAATATAAACCAAGGAGACGCCGGACGAGACCCTCAAGAAGAGTAAGATCTAGAAAACCTGCTCACCCAATAGATGGGCACAGTCCTGCAGATGAAGAAGAATTCCTCGGATTGTGCAAGCCGGTAGATGGGGACGGACATTCTCTTTCCCAATTCTTCGAACCGAACCCAACCAAGTTCATTGCTGCCACTTACAGAATGAGGAATTTACCTTTCAGGTTCGTGAAAAATGTTTTGGTCGAAGCGTGTGAGGAATTGGGCGAAGACGTTAAAGTGATTCCATGCAAACGAGACTTCAACGCAGCTCCTTACGATTACGTCACAATGATATTTCCAGATGCTAGCCTCGCCGCAGAATGGCACTCGAGGCACAATGGAAAAATAGTCACAGAATTCAGGCATCAAACTCTCGAAATATTCTTGTATTTCCATTTGGGTAACTGGACCTGCGAGAACTGCGAAGCGATTAATTTTCCTCTGAGAACCATTTGCTACTCGTGTTTCTTGCACAAGGACGGCGGATACTCGCCCGTACAAATGCTGAACTCTCCTTCTCGATTCATTGCTATCTACAAATTGGGAAATATTCGCGCGAATGGAGCGGTCAAACCGTTCATTGGATTGTTCAAGAGGAATCCGTACAAGCGATTGCATTTGATAAGGGATCCGAGGACGAATCATTTCAGCGGCATTTGCGTCATCGAGATGCCGAATCGTGTGAAAGGCCAAAGCCTGTTCCAGCGGTTGCCGGCCGAGTACAAAAACGAGTCGAGATGCGCCTACGTCAAAATGATGCAGCCTGACGAAGACTATGAAATTGGCGACGTTCGCCTTCCGACGCGGAAAAAACACGCCTCCTCCAAAATGCCGTTCCAACATTTCAGGGACTTGCAAAAACGAGCTCAGCTGCCCAAGCATCGAGTGCCCAAACCCGATGGGCGCGGATTGCTTGTCTATCCTCCCCCCGATAAAGAGCAGTTCACGTTCGAGCCCATCACAAAAATGTATTACGACCCAATCACCGGCCTCTACTTCCATCCGCATTCCAATTTATTCTACAACGATGAGCTACACATCTGTCTACGCTGGGACGCTGACCGAAGCTCGTACCTCTATATCGACACTGCGGATGTCGAGTGATTTTCTATTTGAATGTTCGTCTCCGAGTTCTAAAAACTGTTTTTGACTTAGCATTCGTGCTTTTGGTGTGTTCTTGATTTTAATTTGTATGTCAACCAAGTTAGAGGTTTTACTTAGCTTGAATAAATCCACGTTTTCCTGTGCAGATAGTTTGTCACGTTTTAGTGGAATCTAAACGTTTAGGGTCAGTAATTTGATTTGAGATTTTGGGAGATTGAGTTATTTTTCCTCTTTTCATTAGGTATAGGAAATACCAATATTTTATTGATGCAGCATTAGCATTTTCTTCTTTGGGTTAGCAATTTTCAGAAACAACATGATTATTCAACTTCTAATGTGAGCTAGACAAATATTGGAAGAAAATTGTTACAAAATATTTGAATAAGAACATTTGTTTCTTAACATTTATCTCAATTTTGTCTCTTTTGGTATTAAATTTGTGACGACCCAATTTAGTTTTGTGTGTTTCTCGAAACCTGAAAGATCGGTCTTCCAATTGAGTCCGCCGAGGAAAACAACTTGAAAACACAGTTGGGCAAGTTTTAAAACTGCTCTCAAGACAGACCGCTGATGAGAAGACTAGATCAACATTGATGTTCATCACTTCAACGTCGTCAGTATCCAGCCATCAATTCCAGAATCGTAATCTCGCTCTATCTTCGAGTAATCCAGCAATATCATTCAAATAGGTAACAGGGATTTATCCAATCAGGTGGGGATGATAGAATGTTACTCGTTTTTAGGCGAGCATATCGACTAAAAAAGTAGTCTCACTCTTTTTAAAAATATTTTCCGTATTTCACATTCTACCACTGAGTCGTCTCATCGTGAATAATTCGTCGATAATATTTCTTGCGACTTCAGCTCCATTCAGAACGCCAATTTCTAGCCAAATTCTAAGCTACGAAACCAAAGTATAACTTCATTGCTTCGCTTCTCGTCAGGATTTGACATTGTTTCCCGCATGATCAATATGACATGATGTCTTGGTAATGTATGACATGGTTTCTGGATGATCGACCCACCTCAAAACTCCAAGTTGGAGTCTCCACTGGAATTTGGCACCTTACACTTTATGCGCCCTAATCCGATCCTACTTGACGACTCTCAGAAGTAGGTATTCAGCTTCTCAAGTAAGTACCTCGCAAATAATATCCATGATAAGGGACCTTTCGGTGGGCACTTTGAGACAATTTACGGCAGAGCTAGCAAACCATGCCACGACCATTCGCCCGATACAGAAATTGACAGATTGACGAAGAAACTTCAGCTTATGAAGAAGCTTTAAGACGGACGAGATTAGCTAGGAATAGATAAATCTACATGTTTTCCTAGACGACTGTCTGAAGTCATGGATAACTAAAAATTGGAATTTTCCCCCCAATTCTTGTTAGATAATGTAAACAGAGCTTTAATACCCGCCAGAAATGAAAATACAATGTTATTCTCAGTTTTTTCCTAGAAAATTACGTTAGTCTAAATTGCTTTCACCTTTTCTTTTGAGGAAAAGTATTTGGTGGGGGTGAATCACCTGGTGGGGAGTTACCTGCAGTCTTATCTTCGGGAAAACGCCTGCGCAGGAGGCGGACCCGCCTGCGAGCGCATGACCCAATTCTTCTCCGCATCGACTGTGTTATGGTAGGGGGGCCTGTGCCCCCGCAGGCTCCACCATAGCGTTCACTTCACCAACTTGATCCTCTCTTGCCTTCCTTCACATACATTTATGCATTATCGTTACATTTTAAATTCAGATTTTCTCCCCACCATCTCACCCTCCAAGCAGCCTACCTTGCCCATATATTAATGTAGAGTGTATTATTATTCCATGGGTCGGGAAGCTTCACGGGACTATGCTCGAGAACTTGAATGCATAAGTAAGTGTAGTTTTCTTGGGAACTTGGGAAGAAAAGGATGGAGGGCGTCTTTCGTGTTCGCCTTGGAAGACCTCGTCTCCCGCCCTGGGGGCCGTTTTCTTGGCTGAAAACGCACACAATGCCACCCCCGTTGATGGATAAGTCCTCGTTTTTTTCATCCTTCTCCGGCTCCAAGCCTTTTCGCAAATGATTGATGCCCGACCGCTTTTGACAACGGATTTAATAAACCCCTTCATACGAGACGTTGTGCCGAGGATGAAGATGTGCTCAAGGCGTATGACAGTTTTTTCCTCCTTTACCCAGAAAGGGTACAACAAGAGGGTGAAAGGGTGCGTTTTCTTTTGTCGAGGCTTTTTTCATACATTCGCACGATTGTACAATAGGCTCGCATAATCTACCGTGCGTTTTATATATTTTTCACTGACACCGTGTCTCTCAATGTACCCTTACTGTTAGCTTTCGTTAGGAAATTTCAGCGGCTGCTGGTACCTTTGGAGGATTGAGTGAAAGTTTTTCTATTCTGCTCGATTTTTCGTGTGCAATTTGACCGAGTTCATTTGTTGCGAGAACTTATTTTTTCGGCGATTATGTCACCCATTGCAGCACTAATATTTTGGTGACATTTTAGAGTGGGTGCCAAGAATTTGGAATTCTGGTAGAGTCTAATGTTAGATTCTCGCTCTCCGGTCTACTGCAGTTCACTCGCTAAAAATTCAAGGACCTCAAATTATACCTATTGGTAACCTAATAATAGTAGTTGAAATATTTCGTTCGCTACAATTTAGCCTTCAGTTTTAGCGTTTTCGGACATTTCTCCTTTTTATAAAATTTTAATTCAGTTTTATTTGAACCCAAAAATTAAATGTGTACTCAAAGGTGAAAAAAATTCCTATGTAATAGAGACTCTCATGTTCACTTCATGTTGCT